>OW386537.1:0-1344754 GCA_936435175.1 Glyphotaelius pellucidus
AACCTAACCTAACCTAACCTAACCTAACCTAACCTAACCTAACCTAACCTAACCTAACCTAACCTAACCTAACCTAACCTAACCTAACCTAACCAACCTAACCTAACCTAACCTAACCTAACCTAACCTAACCTAACCTAACCTAACCTAACCTAACCTAACCTAACCTAACCTAACCTAACCTAACCTAACCTAACCTAACCTAACCTAACCTAACCTAACCTAACCTAACCTAACCTAACCTAACCTAACCTAACCTAACCTAACCTAACCTAACCTAACCTAACCTAACCTAACCTAACCTAACCTAACCTAACCTAACCTAACCTAACCTAACCTAACCTAACCTAACCTAACCTAACCTAACCTAACCTAACCTAACCTAACCTAACCTAACCTAACCTAACCTAACCTAACCTAACCTAACCTAACCTAACCTAACCTAACCTAACCTAACCTAACCTAACCTAACCTAACCTAACCTAACCTAACCTAACCTAACCTAACCTAACCTAACCTAACCTAACCTAACCTAACCTAACCTAACCTAACCTAACCTAACCTAACCTAACCTAACCTAACCTAACCTAACCTAACCTAACCTAACCTAACCTAACCTAACCTAACCTAACCTAACCTAACCTAACCTAACCTAACCTAACCTAACCTAACCTAACCTAACCTAACCTAACCTAACCTAACCTAACCTAACCTAACCTAACCTAACCTAACCTAACCTAACCTAACCTAACCTAACCTAACCTAACCTAACCTAACCTAACCTAACCTAACCTAACCTAACCTAACCTAACCTAACCTAACCTAACCTAACCTAACCTAACCTAACCTAACCTAACCTAACCTAACCTAACCTAACCTAACCTAACCTAACCTAACCTAACCTAACCTAACCTAACCTAACCTAACCTAACCTAACCTAACCTAACCTAACCTAACCTAACCTAACCTAACCTAACCTAACCTAACCTAACCTAACCTAACCTAACCTAACCTAACCTAACCTAACCTAACCTAACCTAACCTAACCTAACCTAACCTAACCTAACCTAACCTAACCTAACCTAACCTAACCTAACCTAACCTAACCTAACCTAACCTAACCTAACCTAACCTAACCTAACCTAACCTAACCTAACCTAACCTAACCTAACCTAACCTAACCTAACCTAACCTAACCTAACCTAACCTAACCTAACCTAACCTAACCTAACCTAACCTAACCTAACCTAACCTAACCTAACCTAACCTAACCTAACCTAACCTAACCTAACCTAACCTAACCTAACCTAACCTAACCTAACCTAACCTAACCTAACCTAACCTAACCTAACCTAACCTAACCTAACCTAACCTAACCTAACCTAACCTAACCTAACCTAACCTAACCTAACCTAACCTAACCTAACCTAACCTAACCTAACCTAACCTAACCTAACCTAACCTAACCTAACCTAACCTAACCTAACCTAACCTAACCTAACCTAACCTAACCTAACCTAACCTAACCTAACCTAACCTAACCTAACCTAACCTAACCTAACCTAACCTAACCTAACCTAACCTAACCTAACCTAACCTAACCTAACCTAACCTAACCTAACCTAACCTAACCTAACCTAACCTAACCTAACCTAACCTAACCTAACCTAACCTAACCTAACCTAACCTAACCTAACCTAACCTAACCTAACCTAACCTAACCTAACCTAACCTAACCTAACCTAACCTAACCTAACCTAACCTAACCTAACCTAACCTAACCTAACCTAACCTAACCTAACCTAACCTAACCTAACCTAACCTAACCTAACCTAACCTAACCTAACCTAACCTAACCTAACCTAACCTAACCTAACCTAACCTAACCTAACCTAACCTAACCTAACCTAACCTAACCTAACCTAACCTAACCTAACCTAACCTAACCTAACCTAACCTAACCTAACCTAACCTAACCTAACCTAACCTAACCTAACCTAACCTAACCTAACCTAACCTAACCTAACCTAACCTAACCTAACCTAACCTAACCTAACCTAACCTAACCTAACCTAACCTAACCTAACCTAACCTAACAAGAGAGTAACAGTTCATGCGATTGAGTCGAATAATCTAGACAAAAAATCTGCCCCTGGTGGAATGATAAATTGGAAAAACTAAAGAAAGACGTTCTCGCTGCAAAGAGGAAGCTGATGAACTCTGGACCAGCAAGAAGAGATGCGGTCACACTACCAGCATACCTCGAGCTGAGAGAAGGAGGAAATTGCTGCAGCAAAAATCCAAAACTGGAAAGAATATTGCAGCAGCCAAGGAAAAGATACAGTCTGGTCCACGGTACTCACAGAGTAAGAACTCTGAAGAAAAGCAACTCAAACACCGGAAACCAGAAACGCTACAATTCAATACTGTGTCCACAACGTCAGCCCAAGAGACGGCGTCCACACTCTTAGATTTTTTCTTCCCTAATGACTCGCCAGTCACAGAAACAGCAGAACAAACACGTATTCGGAATAATGAGGAAGAAGACCGCCTTAGCGAAATCGACCCCCCGTTTACAATAACTGAAATAAAGAAAATACTTGCATCCATACTAGATACAAAGAAGTCCCCAGGAAGAGATCACTTTACAGCCGACATATGTCAGAAAGCGTTCGAAAGTCTCCCAGATATCTTTACGGCATTATACAACGCATGCCTCCGAATTGGCTGCTTCCCCCAGTCTTTTGGAAGGTCGCTAGAATTAAGGTAATTCCGAAGCCAGGAAAAGAAGACTACGGTAATATCGCTTCATACCGACCTATAGGTCTCCTCCCGGTATTTGGCAAGGTACTAGAAAAATTACTCATTAAAAGAGTAACCTGGCACTTCAGCACGAAAGGGAAACTTAATTCAAACCAATACGGGTTCACGCAACAAAAAAGCACAGAAGACGCAATGCTTGACGCTGTAAACATGCATGCCTAATATCACTGGACATAAAGGGGGCATTCGACAACGCGTGGTGGCCCTACCTAAAAATGCAACTTGCCAAAAAAGAATGTCCACTAAACATATACAAAGTTTTTAAAGACTACCTGTCGGACAGAATTGTAGAAACAATTTACGCAGGCGCATGGGCACAAAAACACTCGAACAAGGGCTGTATACAAGGATCTGCTTGTGGACCAATTCTATGGAACATAATTCTGGACGAACTGCTAAACCTTAAATTCGACTCTAACGTACGCATACAAGCATTTGCTGATGACGTTTTAGTTATAATAACTCATAAAGATGTGGCAGAACTACAAAAAATAATTAAAGATACCCTTTGCTTAATAACTGACTGGGGAGAAAAAGTAAAACTGCAATTCTCTGAGGAAAAAACAAAAGTTCTATTCATTAGTAACAGGAAGACACTGTGTTAGCGTCAACGGGCGTGCTGATGCTATCGGCAGGGTTGGAGAAAGCTCCCACATATTTAATACAATTAGCTGCTGTATCTGCCCCAAATAAAAACTAGCTCAGGATTCGGTGCAAGCAGGATGTCTCGTAACCTCAAGGCTAGTGCTTGTGGTTCGGAACTTCACGCTTCTCCATTCTCCCAGGGCCTCTCTCGTCAAGCAAAACACGGTAGGTTATCACATAAACAGTTTATTCAATTCTAGGAGACACAATAATACATAAAAGGAACGATCCTAGCTGAAAGTTAGTTTGAATGTCCGTCTCTACTCTCTATCACGCGTGGTTAGGGTTAAGACATTAAATTGCACACAAAGGGTAACATGGTAATTGACTCACGTTTGGTTTATGGGCCAACAGCGGCTTTACGCACTTGTTCTTTCAGACTACGCAGCGTCCATGCGTGGACCGGAAGTGCCGACCGGCGAAACTGAACTTGTGTCGCCCATATTCGCGGGGAACGTGGGCCCGTGAAGCTCGCTTGCTGAAGACTGCCGGGCTTGCCGCTCGAGAGCGGCAGCTCGGTTTGTCGCTCGCGGGAGGGGGTAATGCGCGCGCCTCTATATTGGCGCCTTATTCTCCAGTCCGTGGAGAAGTCTATTCTCGAATCCCGCCACGTGACAATTTGTAACGTAACACTTCCCCCCTCGCCGCAATAAAAGCGACGTGGTAATGGAGCTGTAGGACTAATAAATCCTCTTACCTTTTCAGCACTTGTGCCAAAAACATTTAAGAGAAACGAGGAGAGAGAGAGAGAGAGAGATTCCTAGCTGGAGAATAGTTATGAACAGAACACAAAAGAGAAGATACATGGTGTAACAAGGAATTGTCAATAAATGTATATAAAGGCAGTGGCATACATAAATACAGTTGCAAAGAACAAGGATCTGTTGAAGAAAGGTACAAGGGTTATGCAGTGATAGAAAAAAAAACTCTAAAATTGTATCATTGGTCTGTGAGCTAATGTTTGCGAAAGTGGTTTGCGTAGGATGTCTGGGGTGGTTGAACGTTTCACTGAAGTTACAAGGTTACTTTGTCACAGTAACCTGGCCCATTTGAGATTACACTCAAGGGACACTAGGGCCTTTAAGAAAATTTACGAGGAAGAGAACACATGATGAGGCTTCTAGGTGGTGTGGAGAGTTCTACCTGTCACAGAGGTCGAAAGGGTAACTGCTTCCGGATCCTGTGGGTGAGCCAGTACGAAACCATTGAAGTATTGGAGAGTGGAATCGTAATTGGTGGTTGGTACACTGGTTTTTGTATGTAGTGGGATTGTTTTGTGAACAATCGTTGGTATTGTCACTTGCGCAAGGGCACAGGAGCATCAGCACAATGGCAGTAGGGCATTTGCATTATGCAGCAGGAACATTTGCATAATGGCAGCAGAAACATTTGCACAAGGGCAACAGGAACATTTGTATTATGCAGCAGGAGTATTTGCATAATGGCAGCAGAGCATTTGCATTATGCAGCAGGAACATTTGCATAATGGCAGCAGAGCATTTGCACAAGGGCAACAGGAACATTTGTATTATGCAGCAGGAACGTTTGCATAATGGCAGCAGAGCATTTGCATTATGCAGCAGGAACATTTGCACAAGGGCAACAGGAACATTTGCACAAGGGCAACAGGAACATTTGCACAAGGGCAACAGGAACATTTGTATTATGCAGCAGGAATATTTGCATAATGGCAGCAGAGCATTTGCATTATGCAGCAGGAACATTTGCATAATGGCAGCAGGAACAGGAACCAACCTAGAGCTGGCGTGCTCGGGTTTGTTTTGAGTGTCGGTTCTTTGTGGTGATACAATTCGCAACTACACGCACGACTCACACTAGGTTATGTTAGATGCGGTCGGGTGCTTTTGGTACGCAGGGATTGAAGGCAAGGGACCTCCGTGACGGTAGCGAGGGCAGCATGAAGAGGCGCAGATGTAGATAGGGTGCAGAGCTGCTGGTTTTTTTTTTTTTTTAAAATCCGGCAAAAATTATTATTAGAACAAAATTCTTGAAGTTTACCTGCCTAGTAGACCAATGATGAAAAAAGTTTGGAGAGAAACAAGTGTGCATGTTGAGAAAAAGTTGGATTCGTTTGGCGTGTAGAGAGAGAGACGGAGAGAGAGCTAACTAAATGTGGCTAATTCCTAATACATGTTACAAAGGTACGTATTCAAGGACAGGTTCTGTGTAACCCCTTTTGGTTTTTTTTTCTTTACCAAATACATTTCCAAGAATACGTGGTTGAGGGATTGTACGTATAACAAAATTCCCCATTCGAAAGAAGTTGGTCTTCCATGACCTATGCTCACGTCTATACGGTAGCATTTTTTCTACTTTCGAAAAACAAGACATTGCGTACAAGATTAGTTATAACAAAGTGGGAAAGGAGTAGGAAGTTGAAAGGATCCGCGTATGAAGATTGTCCCATTTGACAAACGAAACGCCAAGTGCGTAACGCATATATCCCCATTCACGGATAATTTCGAGGAAGGGGGAGGGTGATAATTGGGAACATTTGAACGAAGAAAACTGCTGGGGACTCGGCTATTTCCGAAATTCGACCTCTGGGTGGAGGTGAAACAAGGTCTACAGCAGTCATCCTGGCACATTACAATAATATTTGGTAGTGTTGGACAAAAGAATACACTGACATAAAAGTCTAATCCTCTACGTGTATTGGGCAGAAGATTAGGGGTCGTTTTATTCTCCTACTTGTTTGCGAGAAATGACAGACCCTTGCTCAAATCTCACAAACCTGGGGATTTTCTTTGTTCGTCTCCCAGACAACGAGTTAGGTATTTTTTGTGTCCATCAACTTAACTCCCACGACACGATGCCCCATAATCATGAGTGAAGCGTATGATTAGTCCTTTTGAGATAGTAGATAGTTCCTGGGTTCTTGTGACAGGAAGTCCACGGGCATATTAATGATTACAAAAAAAGGGGGTGTGGACTACATTGAGTAGTTCACACATAAAGGTTTGATATTATTTCGTTCGCACGATTCATGGTGAGTATTGTAACGTCTTCACGTATAGCGTACAAGATTGCAAAATCAAAAGATTTGCAAGTAAGTTTTATAACGTCTTCACGGATAACAATGAACGAATTACAACTGGGTTGCCCAGTATTGAAGGGAGGTGCAAAAGACTAGGTATTTATGACATTTCTGACAAAAACCCACAGAGTAATTATAACGGGCTCCCCGTATCGCATTTAGTAGATATTCTGAGATTCCCATCTATGACGGCAGATTTTATAAGGTTCCCACCTATGATGGCAACAAAGGTTAACGTTCATATAAAGGTACCTATTCAATACAGACGGCGAGACATACTGATGTACTTAGTACAACAATACCGTAGCATAATAAATCCATATTAGCGTACGTTAAAGACTTGCACAAAGGCAAAAACATATTTGAAGATCTGGCCAAGATTTTATACTTCAACAATTAAGGGACAAAAAAAAAAATTTCTGGCGTGCTGATGGAATGTGAATTTCATCTAAGCTTACCGCAAAAGAGATCCTTTGTGGTACAACCCTTTTGGTTACGCACAGAGTATCGTATCGTGATGGTACAACTTTTGTTGTACTTACACGTACGATGGTAGCAACAATACAAGACATGCGCTATCGTTGTTTGACAAGGAAAATTATTTACATTGATCCGATTTGAGTGTTTAAGACCTTCTAGGTTTTACTTACTTAAACAGACTGCGATGAACACACCTTGGTGTTATGAAAATTATAATAATGGGATGGGTTGTTCACAGGGTGGTTCACTTGGAGACCTGGCTTCTTGTTGTGACCTCGTACTTTGCACGTGATAAGTCACAACAAGGCAACCCCAAAATTTCAGTTTGAGCAGTTGAGACCCAGGGTGACTCAATGTTGCTGAAATGTTGTAAAAAAATTTATCGTTAATGAAGAGGCACGTTGAAAGTTGTCCCTTTTATAACGATACTTTCCAGACTCCACATTCAGTTCTGGGGAGAGCTAGAGCAATTAGGGTTATTTATTGAGCGCCATTCTATTTTCTTAAAAAACAGAAAAAAAACTTAGAACGGGTAGCAAACATCTGATACCGCCGTGGGTTTACACAGGTTTGCTTACCTAATTTAACTACATATGACATAAGGGTTAGATGCACTTTGGCGAGGACCCGATATTTAATGTACAAAAAAGATTTTTCTAACATTTAGAAAGGGGTGACGAGGTATGACATGATGATGTGAAAATATGATGCTGCTAGTTGTGACGATGCACAAAACCTTGGGCACGTAGTCTCTGACTACTTGCAGTAAGCCACAGGGAATTCCTTTCTCCGAAGTGATCAATTTCAGGTAGAGGTGTGCATGCTTAGAAAAAAAACGATGTTTCCAAGGTTTGACACCTGGGGCAGCAATTAGAGGCGAATGACTGATGATGACGAGATATTTATACAAACAAAAATAAAATAAAATGAAACGAAACCACAAGGGAGAATTATATTTCTTCCATGACTTTGGCTACAGTTGACAACACTGTGCCAGAGCTAGAAAGGTTTCGTTTGAGTGTCCCAATGAGTGACAATCGTTTACGAGAGGCCGCTCATTAGTGACGAAACAAAAGGGTTGACTTCCATAGTGATCCATGTCACGGTGTAGACGAATGGTTGCTAGGAGTCAAGGAATAACCGTTGGGGTTATACGGGCGTGGCAATGGAGTTTGTTTCCATGTTCCCACTTTTTACAATGTCCTTTATATGGTAGTTACCTATGTGTTTACCAGAGATGTCGGACAATCGGTAAACCAGGTCTGAGATTTTCTTTAGGACTTTCGTCTTTACAAAACGGGGTGCCAATTTGGCAGAGAAGTACAGCGCACCTTGTGACAGAGTGTTGTTTCTCCTCCAGACGATGTCTTCTTCCTTGAATGTGACGTGCCTCCTGCGAAGGTTATACCTGTCGGCGCTCTTTTGGTGGGCCAATAGTAGAGCGTCTGTTACTTCACTATAGATAGCGGAGAGTTCCTCCAAGCGGTGGGCGTAATTTGCTGCGGGGTCTGCTGTGGAGGAAGGGACGGGTGGAAGGCAATTGTCAGGGTGTAGTGAACCGTGAACTACTTGTTCCATGCCGTGTTTGAGAAAAAATGGTGTATAGCCTGTAGCGAGGTTCACCGTGTTGTTCATGGCTGCTTGTATTTTGTCTAATTTTTTGCACCATGTGCGTTGGTCTTTGCCAACCAAAATTGCCAGGGCCGTGTTTATGGTTTGGTTGTATCGTTCAACGGTGTTGTTCTGTGGGGTGTAAAGGGTGTTGTAGAATACATCCTTTATACCATATTTAGACAAAAACTCTTTAAATTCCAGAGCTATAAATTGTTTACCATTGTCGCATATTATAGTACGAGGGGTACCGTAGGGTATGAAAATATGTTTTTCCAATAGATTGGTTATTGCTGCTGCAGTTGCCCTTTTCAGAGGAAACAACCAGCAGTATTTGGAAAAGATGTCCACTACGCTGAGTATATGCATGTAACCGGCGTAGCTTCTAGGGAAGGGTCCAATGAGGTCCATAGAAAAGGATTGAAGTGGTCTATCGGCACGCTTGGGGTTGCCCATTAGACCAGACGGTGGTGCCGTACTGTGCTTGTATGCCTTACAGATGTCGCACTTGGAGATGTATAAACGTACTTGTTTGAATAGACCCGGCCAATAATATCTTAAAGATATTTTTTTGAATGTTTTGAAAGTTCCAGGGTGTATGGAGTCTACGGCACTGTGGTTATCAATAATAACTTGTTCTCTATTTTCGAGAGGGACTACCTTTTTCCAGGCATAGTCCTCTAAGATTGACAGTGGAGGCTTGCAGTTGCGATATAGTTGTCCGTCCTTAATCATAAAATTCGGGAACTTTTGTGGGTTGTCACTGCATCCTCTAAAGATTTTTTGATACCATACGTCTTTTGTGGGGAGACTAGAATTGGGTAATTCGGCATTTAATATTGCTATCTCGATCCTAGAAAGGGCATCCGGGACGATATTGTCCGCGCCTTTACGGTGGATGACATCGAAAGTATATTGAGATAGGCGGGACGACCAGCGAGCCAATCTCCCAGAGGGGTTGTCTAGCGAGATCAGCCATTTTAGGCTGCTATGGTCTGTGACGACGGTAAACTTACTGCCCTCAATGTATCCGCGGAAGTGTTGAATGGATTCCATGACTGCTAACAATTCTCTCTCGGTAATCCCGTAGTTTTTTTCGTGTTTATTTAGGGTACGAGAGAAGTATGCCACGGGGTGTTCGCCGTCCGTAAAATTTTGAGTGAGGACTCCTCCGATTCCGACGTTTGATGCGTCCGAATGGATCGTAAAGGGAAGATTGAAGTCGGGGCAATTCAGTACTGGGGCTGATTGAAGAGCCTCTTTCAGGGAGTTGAATGCTGACTCAGTCTCTGCAGACCAGGAAAAGTTACTGGTACCTTTACGGATTCCCGTGATTTTGTTGAGCGGCGCCGCGAGAGTTGAGAAGTTTTTTATGAATCTTCTGTAGTAACCGGTGAGTCCGAGGAAGGCTTTTACCTCTTTTGCATTTGTAGGTCGGGGAAAATTTGTCATAGCCGCTACTTTTGTGGGGTCTGTTCTTAGGCCTTCTTCGTCTACTATGAAACCCAAGTATCGTAGGCGGTGCCTGCAGAATTCCGATTTCTTCAGGTTAATAGTCAAACCGGCCTGTTTGAGTTGTTGAAAAACCTTTTCTAGAATAAGTATATGTTTTTCAAAGGTATCGCTAATGATGATCAGGTCATCCAGGTAGCAAAATAAATTGTTATCAAACTCTGGGCCAAACAATTTATCCATGAGTCTTTGTAGTTCTGCTGGGCTGTTTTTTAAACCGAAGGGTAGTCTTTTGAAATGGAACATACCCCTGCCAGGCACCACGAAGGCAGTCTTTTCGCAGGAGCTGGGATCCAAAGGTATCTGCCAGAATGCTTTGCTTAAGTCTATGGATGAGATGTATTTAGCGTTTCGAAGTCTGTCCAGGATGGAGTTGACCAAGGGGAGCGGGTAGGCGTCTGATATTGTACATGCGTTGAGGCGTCTGCTGTCGAGGCAGAAACGGGCTGAGCCGTCTTTTTTTGAAACTAATAAGGTGGGGTTGGTCCATGCACTGCGGCTGGGTACCACCACTCCCAGTCTTAGCATATCGTCCAATTCTTTTTCCAGCGTTTTCAATTTTTGTGGAGCTAGGTTGTAATACCTTTGTTTGATTGGGGGGCCTGTTGTTTTTATATGGTGTTGTACTAGGTTGGTTAAGCCTAAACCGCACCTTTCGAAGGAGATGGATTCATACTTGTTGATCATTTGATTTAATTGTATTGTTTGTAAGGGGTTCAAGTTTTCGTAGGGTATTACCGTACGGATTTCGTTTACTTGGGGAGTGACGGAGGGGTTGTTAAACAGTTGCGGGGCAATTTTGAAAGCCATCCAAAAATCCACTCCCAAGATGAATTTCTGTGTGATTGTAGGTACAACTAGAAACTTGATCCAAACTGTTTTTTGGTCACAATTGATCGGCAGGGTTAGAGAACCGATGACGAGTTGTGAAGTGTTGTCTGCCGTGGTAACATGTGAAGAATGTTTTCCCATTTTAAAACCACAGTTTGTGAATAAGGTGTGGGCGTTGTCGCCCAGGCAGCTGACAGAGGCGCCGCTGTCTAGGAGACCTGAAAAAACCACGTTGTTTATGGAAAAATGCGCGAAGGGTCTACCGTCTATTGCCTGTTTGCAGCAAACTGTAGAGAGGGGTAAGGCCTGTTTAAAAAATTTGACGTGTTCCAACCACTCCGACCATTCCTTTGGCCTATGGGAGGGATGGCCCGGGGGGTTGGGGTCTAGTTTTTTGTCTTCCTGGCTGTCCAATTGGGAGGGGGTCTGGAGAAATCCATAGGGGGTTTGATGAATCTGAGATCCGGGATGGACGTTTCGGTATTGTCTTGGCGTGGTCTTTTGCCAAACTTCCTCCCTTCATCTCTTCTTGGAGAACGATCGACGGATCGCCTTTTGTTAGAATGGGTGTCTTTGGAGGATAAAAGTTTTGCTTGTTTAAAGCAGGCGGCTTGGGAGTGACCAATCTTGTGGCAAAAGGAGCAGGATTTCTTCTCGTTGTGCTCCGGTTTTATGCCGGACGAAGTGCTTGGGCGAAAGTTTTCTTTGGGGAATCTTTCGTCTTTCTTCCGATCCTGGTATGCCTCTAGTAGCTGGCAGACATCTTTCAGTTGCTCCAGCGTGGCAATTTTCTGAGAAGTAATGATGTTTTCGTATCTGGGGAGAAGACCGTCGATTAAAACCGGGAGAAGTTCCGCTTCAGGGACAGGTTGGGTGAGCTTTATATTGATGGCCTCTGCCCTCTGTGTGAATCTAGCAACAGGCTCTCCGGAGTGCTGCTTGATAGCGAGTAGGGATAGCCTGACTCTATGTTGGGCCTTTTTTTCTCCGAAACTGGATAAAAGTGCCACCTTGAGTTCCCTCCATGAGTTTGTTTTTCTCTTATGTATCCTGTGCCAGGTAAGCATTTCAGGAGCGATGAGGTCTATGAAGTTCCTGTGTAGAATACTTTCGGGTATTCCTCTGACTTGGGCTGTTTCTTCTATTCTGTTGATGAAATCCTCCACATCCGTGAGTCCGTTGTATTTCGTCTTCCAGGTTGTCAAATCATATATTTTCGTCTGTTCCTGGGCTTGTACCACCAAGGGTTTTGCTTCGGAGACTGTGAGGGAGGTAGAGATGATTTCTGAGGTGTCTTCCTGTTGAAACTGCAACTTCCTGATGTACTTTTTGTTGTAGAAAGAAGCATATTGAATAAGGCATCTTTTGGATTTATTCCTGGGAGAAATCTTTCTACTTCTCAGGGCCTGTAGTAGTTCTTCCTTTTTTGACGTAGAAATGTGGGGGATTATACCCAGCGTGACTTGAGGGACTTCCATAGTGTATAGGGTCGTGTCAGGGTGACCTTACGTTGGGAGAAAAACGAGAACTCGACTCTTTATCCGTAATTGGAAAGAAATTTTTGCCAGGGATTGACCACTGGGGACGTATATATATTTTTTTTTTTTTTTTTACAAAATGCTTCTGCGAAAAAACGCGTATTTGTAAGTGTTTGGGTTATTTGAAAATTTGGGCAGAGGTTTGCCTCTGGCCACGTGCTTTTTAGGAAAAATCCAAGCGTTTTGGGAAAAAAAAAATTTCGAAAATTTAAAAAAAATCGAAAAAAGGAAAAAATCGGAAAAATTTTCAGAGTCCGAAACTGGAGAAAATTTGGGCAGCGATTTTCCTCTGTCCATGCGTTTTTAAGAAAAACTCCAAGCGTTTTGGAAAAAAAATTTCGAAAATTAAAAAAATCGAAAAAAGGAAAAATCGAAAAAATTTTCAGAGTCCGAAACTGGAGAAAATTTGGGCAGCGATTTTCCTCTGGCACTGCGTTTTTAAGAAAAACTCCAAGCGTTTTGGAAAAAAAAAAATATTTCGAAAATTTAAAAAAATCGAAAAAAGGAAAAATCGAAAAAATTTTCAGAGTCCGAAACTGGAGAAAATTTGGGCAGCGATTTTCCTCTGGCACTGCGTTTTTAAGAAAAACTCCAAGCGTTTTGGAAAAAAAAAAAAATTTCGAAAATTAAAAAAATCGAAAAAAGGAAAAATCGAAAAAAATTTTCAGAGTCCGAAAACTGGAGAAAATTTGGGCAGCGATTTTCCTCTGGCACTGCGTTTTTAAGAAAAACTCCAAGCGTTTTGGAAAAAAATATTTCGAAAATTAAAAAAATCGAAAAAAGGAAAAATCGGAAAAAAAATTTTCACAAGTTTTCGTGGAAGTAATTTGTTTGAGAATTCAACAATATCTTGGGGGCATGGTTTCATTACGCGGCTTCCTATAGCCTGGCTTTAAACAGCACCAATTTTTTGGTATTTACCCGCGAATTCCCTTCGTCTTTTCGACAAGATATTACCTTCTTTGTCAATTGACAAGGTATTATAGTGTCAGATGTCAAGGAATCCACGTCAACGCGAATTTAGTATTTTTTGCATTATTCGAATGTGATTTGGCATGGCATGGCATGATCCGGTTTCATCAGACGACAGAGTCAAAAATACTTAATTGTCAAATGACAGAAAGAATTTAAATCCACTTGTTCCCTAGGTGTCAGCAAGTGTCCGTTTAAGAGACGTACCAGCGTGCTGCGATATAGTATATTATTAAAAATATTTAGCACTTTCGAGACCAAGCGGATGATTTGTTTATCATGTACATGATTTTAATTGTTGAATAAATTCTTCTTTAATTTGTGTTTATTTCCACTATTCACTTGTATTGAAAATAGCAATTTTAATCGGCCGACACTTTGTAATCACTGTATTATTCGCAGCGACAACTTCCTAGGTTGGGCACCTTGCGTTGGAATACCGGTAATATTTTGTCGAGTGACGAGTCACAAATGATAAAATCGCGCCCGTAATAATTTAAATTGTGATTCGAAATTACGTTCGCGCCGAGATTCCTGTTGGAAGTGCTAGACAATTGGGAATAAACAAAACATCATAATAACATTTCAGAGTTTACAATTGTTGCTTGGGAACGAGGCCGTGGTGGAACAGAAAAAAAATTTAAATGGCCCCACGTTTAGCGCCAGTGTTAGCGTCAACGGGCGTGCTGATGCTATCGGCAGGGTTGGAGAAAGCTCCCACATATTTAATACAATTAGCTGCTGTATCTGCCCCAAATAAAAACTAGCTCAGGATTCGGTGCAAGCAGGATGTCTCGTAACCTCAAGGCTAGTGCTTGTGGTTCGGAACTTCACGCTTCTCCATTCTCCCAGGGCCTCTCTCGTCAAGCAAAACACGGTAGGTTATCACATAAACAGTTTATTCAATTCTAGGAGACACAATAATACATAAAAGGAACGATCCTAGCTGAAAGTTAGTTTGAATGTCCGTCTCTACTCTCTATCACGCGTGGTTAGGGTTAAGACATTAAATTGCACACAAAGGGTAACATGGTAATTGACTCACGTTTGGTTTATGGGCCAACAGCGGCTTTACGCACTTGTTCTTTCAGACTACGCAGCGTCCATGCGTGGACCGGAAGTGCCGACCGGCGAAACTGAACTTGTGTCGCCCATATTCGCGGGGAACGTGGGCCCGTGAAGCTCGCTTGCTGAAGACTGCCGGGCTTGCCGCTCGAGAGCGGCAGCTCGGTTTGTCGCTCGCGGGAGGGGGTAATGCGCGCGCCTCTATATTGGCGCCTTATTCTCCAGTCCGTGGAGAAGTCTATTCTCGAATCCCGCCACGTGACAATTTGTAACGTAACAACTGTCACCAAACATTGTGATGAATGGTAAAACTGTTCCACTCTCCCGGGACTGCAAAATTCTAGGGATCGTCATAGACGACAAGTTAAATTGGAGCAAGCACGTGGACATGATATGCCAAAAAGCTGTCAATATAACCAAGAAACTTGCATTTATGGCTAAACCTACTTGGGGTCTATGTTCTGAAATATTAAGGACAATCTACATAGGTGTAGTCGAACCAATAATAACATACGCCGCGACGGTATGGGCAACAGCTGCAAAACGAAAAAATATTCGCAGAAAACTAGATAGAGTCCAAAGGACTATCGGCATCAGAATATGTAAAGCTTACCGCACTACGTCCCTCACTTCCGTGCAGGCAATAGGGGGACTAATACCTATGGACCTTAAACTCAAAGAACTCAGACTTATTGGTGAGACAAAAAGGAACAGAACTTTACACCTACTACCTGATGATAGGAAGTACCAGGGAATCGTAAAGGTCACTCATCTACCCCATCCTAGTAAACAAATTGGAGAAAATGTCATCTTTCCAGGAACATACGAGAGAAACTCCTTTGAAGAGAACGAAATAGATATCTACACAGATGGAAGCAAAACTGGAGGAAAAGTGGGTGCGGCCTACACTGTGTTCAATGCTAGCGGAGAAATTACAGCAAAGAAACTGCCGTTGGCTGATTGCGAAAAGCTCAGTTTTTCAAGCAGAGCTTTTCGCAATAATGCAAGCACTTGAGTGGGCTCACAAACTGCAAAAGCATTGGGAAAAAATTAATGTCCTGACAGACTCGCAAAGCGCTGCCCACGCCCTAGAGTCCGGGACACCTACTAACCCAATGGTCTTCAAAATACAATGCTTGGCTCAACTTTTGAGAGAAAAAGGATCTGCCTGTAAATTTTTGTGGATACGCGGGCACAACGGAATCCACGGAAATGAAAGAGCAGACGAGCTAGCAAAAGACGCTGCATTAAAAACAAAGACACAAAAACTCTATTCGGAATTCCCACTGAGCTATGCAAAGTTCAAAATAAAGGAGGCAATTCTTGAAGAATGGGACCAAAGGTATAAAAACTCTGACACAGGTAAAGGAACACGGATATTTTTCAGGAGTATAAAAGAAGCCAAAGAGTTTGGAAAAAAGACAACTCCAACTTTCGAACTCACGCAAATCCTTACCGGTCATGGAGCGACCCTATCCTACCTTCACAGATTCAAGCTGAAAGATAGTCCGGCTTGTCCTTGTGACAAACTATCGGACCAAACAGTGAAACATCTGTTGCTAGACTGCCCAATGTTCACAATGGAAAGATGGCAAATAATCAACGAATGCCAGAGGAGAAATATAAACTTTACTGACATCTCTGATGTCATACAAATTATACCTCTCCGAAAAATTTTCATAAAGTTCGCAAAAAACATCGTAAGTAAAATAAAGCAACAAAATAAATTATAATTAAAAGAAATTACATTAACTTTAAATCACATCAAGCACGATTAAAGCTTAGCTATCCGATCAATCTATAACAATACATGAGAACGCTAGAACGCTAAAGAACACTACCTTTCCTACAAATGGTTCCGTAAGAGGGTAAGCAATGACCACCTTAACGGAACATTCCCATTTCTTTCAGATACACAATACTGCTCCGGCTGAGGTTTTACATGGTTCCCTCACGCCGTTTAACAAGTGTTGGAGCAGTTGATAGCCCATGTGTGCTGTGTCGCGCCTACCCTCGTAGCTTCAATTTTCGTAGCTTTCTATCATGATGTATCTAGCCTGTCATTTAGGGTATTTCTAGTCTAACTTTAGGTCATTCGCACTTTTGTGAAGACCTCTTTCCCCAACCTATTTTTCAAACTTTCTACAATTACTCTGAGCTAATCTAACCCTATTGTTCGCAATCCCTGTGATAATTAGTACACAGTAATCAAGATTTTTGAATTTTTTGTTTACATTATCTCCGTATCCTGCGTTGTGTAATTTTTTGTTTTAGGATTTACACCCATACGCGTAATAAAACGCATACAAATTTAAAGAGTATAATGTATGGTTTTGTGGTAACTTCGGTTCTTTAGAGTAAGAGTGAAAGAATTCTTAATTGATTGATTTAAATATCTTCTAACGCGTTTGATAAACTAACCCTGTCTTAGATTCTGCCTATACCTGATATTCGTTTTGTTTATTTCCTCCCTAGCACAGCTATATTTAAAATACAAATAAAAGAGAATAACAGTTATCAATTTATAACAAACATTTCATGAAAAGGTATTTATTTTACCTGCGTAATATGACCTAATTCTAGGTCTCAGTTTTTCACCTGAAGTCTGCAACCCTCCACCTAACATGAGTTTTAATTTTCATGGTTAGTAAACACTAGATTGTTTGGGGAAGGGACGTGTGTGGGGATTGGGTCAAGGATAAAAAAAAATTGTTTTCTGCAAAGGTTGGCTCCTCCACTAACCAAATAGATTCTGGTGACTGACTTCCGAAAAGGCCTCTGTCAATGCACGGCTACACATACCTAAAGACCGGATTTTACCCTCAGAATCAAGGAAGCGATCCCGCAGAAGCGGGATTCCTTGCTTCGATAGGAGCTTTACGTACTAGAGATAAGTACCAGGTCTTCCGTCGTATCTCAGAACTATCCCAACCTCCTCACCTCCAGGTAGTTTAACTCGACTGATTCTAGAAGGGGTATTTCATTGCATCCCTTATCACGACTCTACTCGCGTTGAATGTGGTGTGCGACTGTTTTTGCCGTATCCATCTCCCTCGTGATCCGACAGAATCGCACTCCTGCCACCTCTTAGACCTGCTGCGATTGCGCCAAGGGAGCGTTCCAGTTGGCTCGCATCAAATCGAAGGTCGACAAGACTACGATATGCAAATAACCTAGAGTTTTAAGCGCCGCGCCAGCGTATTCCTCGCATACGTCTCCTTCTACCTCCGCATGCCCACCTTCTTGGCAATACCGTCACAGGGCTTAAGTTTCCCTCGGAAAAGCTGTGGAATTTTCCGAGCGACCCATAAATTGCATACAATAATCCGGAAATTTACTGCGTGGGTAAAGTTTTTGGATTTGGACTGTATGTCTTCATTCACTGCCAGTGCTTTTTAATGTGGTCACTGAGTCCACGTGTTTACGTATGAAAGGATAAGGGATACCTATCCTATTAGGTAGGTATAAATGGAAAAGTGAGTTTTTGGTTTGGCTTTATTTTTATTGAGGAAGCCCTCCTCATGAAGTAGTAGGTATTCGCCTCGATAACTAGAAAGACAATGTTATGCAAAAAGTTCTAATTTCAATTTTGATAAATTTAATTTTTAAATTTTAAATTTTCAGACCACAATTGATAAACGTCCCTAGATTTTATGCTTGTGGTTTGTTGCTTTAAAATTGCACATATTAATTTTCACACATCAACTGAAAGTTCTTTGTCGCAAACTATAACTAATAAACTTGTCCCCAAACACGCTACTCCCCAACTCGTTCTAAATAAACAAAATAAAAGAATGTCAATGTTTTGTTTATAATAAACCATGTGTTTGCTGGATGTCCTACTGCCCTAGAATATGTGATTTTTCTAAAAGATCCTTAGATACTTCGATTGAGGAACAAGTTATTTAAGTTCAAATATGAAAGTTAGATAGTTCTGTGTATATACTCGTCGTTGCAATTCGAAGGCCGTAGTTAACAAACTAAGTCAAGTTTGACTGATGGGATTGACCTAATTTCTTGATCATGCTGTTATTAAAATTGTTAGTTACCGACATGCTCTGTTCGCAAATTTTATAAATAAGTGTGACTGCTTGCTCTGCATTATCTCCAAGAACCTGTTAATAGTTTAATGATAAAAGACTTACCAAAATTCGGCAAATTACCCTTTTGGTGTTTAAAAATTTTAATCGCATTCTTTAATATTAGATTTTTTTTTTGATAAAAAAAATAATCGATACTATAAAAAATCTTTTACTTGGATATTTTAGACTATGTCTGAAACCTTCTCCCTGCTAGAATTGGATTAAAAAAAAACGATTCTATTTAAATTTTCACTTAGGTGTTATTAGATTATGTTAAAACCCTTTGATCCTCTCCCTCTTTTAGTGTAAATCATTTTAATCACTCATAATAAATCCGTTATTATTATTTATTTATCTCATTGATGTTATTTTATTTGTTTTAAAACCAAAGTTTTAATTTTTAAAATTTGACCATCTTATTAAATCACTATCGCTTTCGAGCAATTCGTTGTTATTATTTATTTATTTCACTGAAGTTATTTTATTTGTTTTAAAACCAAAGTTTTAAATTGTTAAATATTTTGTTAAGGCACTTTAATTTATTTCAGTCTGACTTCTTAGTTGTAATCAAAACTTTATTTTAGATATAACATTCGAAATTTTATTATTATTAATTTTCCTTTGTAAACTCGTTACTCATCAGTTCGTAGTGAAATTAAATTATTTTTCAATTATATGTCGCGTATCTCATGATTATTATTCTCTCACTAATGTAAATTAAATTGTAGTAAGTCGGATTTTTTTTTATTATGATTTTTTTTTATTTCTCAAAGTTGAAAGGAAAACACTGAATCTATGTGAGAAACTCTTGAATAAATTTTCTAAGTCCGAGATCAACAGTTCGCGATTCAATTCCGCGTCCGACCGTTCCGCCCATTGTACTCTCACTGACGACAAGGGCCGGGTTCCCTTTGTTCAAACTTGTTAAATCCCTTCCTATGTTTAAAATATTTTGAAATAAATCTCCATTAATTGAATTCTGTTTATATTAGAATTTTTACGTACTTGGTTATAATTCAATTTTAACGGCCGCACTGTCAAATATAATCGGTTTTTTCTAAAGTAAACTTCTATGTCTGATGTGTTAAACCAAACATGTACTTACGCCTTAATTTTTTTTGTTTTGATTACACTAACGGCGCCCAAAGAGACTCTCCGTTTCCAAGACCCTCTGTTTCCAATGTCACTTATGTAAACACTCCTCAGGGCCAATAAACATTCATTTTTTTGTCTTTGATTCTGTTTAAAATAAAGTTCGTTCAACTTTAATTCCTGTGGGAACGAAAGTGAAGGTCGCCCATCGTGATAAAAGTCCACGTGTCTCTTGTTTTGATTATTAGCCGTTATTGGATGTACCTATAATTTACACGATATTAAGAAAAAAATCTTCGCAGGCACTCTCTTGAACGTGAAAATATTTCTCCCATAGCGTAGGTGTAGGTAGGCATTACGATTCATCACACATGTTAGACAGACATACTAACACATTTACCCACTAACCCCTCTCCAAATCCCATATTTGCAAGACCCATCACCTATCCCAACATGCATGAAAAAGTCAAATCAATAGCTCAAATAGTAAAATCAAATAGTTTAATTGAACCTTGATAAAAATAATAAACAAGGTAAATAACAGAACACTCAAGGAAAAAAAAAAAAAAAAAAAACCTAACCAAACCTAACCTAACCTGACCTGACCTGACCTGACCTGACCTGACCCGACCCGACCCGACCCGACCCGACCCGACCGACCCGACCCGACCCGACCCGACCCGACCCGACCCGACCCGACCCGACCCGACCCGACCCGACCCGACCCGACCCGACCCCCCCTCGTAAATTCATCCCAGCAGATGCCAAAATGCTGCTTAACTGATGCTTAATAGCGAGACAATCTGCCTCATTTTCGTCGCCAGTTATCAAATCATCCATATAAAAATTGTATTTTAGGATTTGACTGACCTTTCTGTTTGCTTCCTGATTTTCCGTACCTAACTGCTCCAAGCATCTGGTAGCCAGAAAGGATGATGTTTCTAAACCGTAGGTGACAGTATTGAGTTGATAGTGTCGGATTTCTTCTTCCGGAGAGTCCCTCCAGACTTTACGCTGCAAATCTCTATCCTCAGGTTGCACCAATATTTGACGATACATATTCTCGATGTCGGCGGTTAATGCATACTGGTGCTTTCTGAAAAATAACAGTTGTGCACATAAATCCTTTTGTAAAACTGGCCCTACCATGAGGGCGTCGTTTAATGATATACCGGTTGATGACTTGGCTGATCCGTCAAACACGACCCTGGTTTTGGTTGTCGTGCTAGACTCCTTCATCACTGCATGGTGTGGCAAATTATTACAAATTTTATCTTTTGGCGGTGCTTCGCACAGCGTCATATGCCCCAATTCCTGATACTCTTTCATGAATTTTTTTATATTCTAGCATCAGGTCTTGATTGGCAAGGAATTTCTTTTCCATATTATAGAATCTTTTTTCAGCCACCTTTAGGGTTTCACCCATTTGATTAATATTAGGCCGCAGCGGTAATCTTACCGCAAAACGTCCTTTCTCATCTCTTTTGTGCGTGTGTAAGAAGCTCTCTTCACATGCTCTTTCTTCGTGGCTTCTATGTTTTACTAGTTCCTCTATTTTCCAAAAGTTTTCTAATTGCTTATGCAATAAAGTTAAAGATAAATGACAGGAATTTACTGGCCTTTTTGGTTTCGGAGTGGAGATAGGCCCGGATACAAGCCATCCTAGCTCGGTCCTTTGCAGCGTGAGTCCCGCATCTCCAATCCTCATTCGATCGTTATGCAAGACTTCCTAAAATACCTCCGCTCCTAGTAGTAGATCTATCGGGCTGGTAATGTTGAGTTTGGATCTGCTAATTGGAGACCGCTGGGGATCTCCGCTTCTTTTCTCTGAAAGGAAATTTGGGGCAGATTACTGGTCACCTCAAGTATTATCAGGCATTTTATCTTCTTTTCGTATTCAGAGTAGCCTGAAGTTATATTTAATCCCACTTTGGATCTTATATTTAAAATTTTATTGTGGATTCCCGTGACAGGAATGTTGACCCTTTTCGTTTTTGAGTTTAATTTCTTTGCGAATGCCTTACTTATGAAATTCTTTTGAGCCCCAGAATCTAATAGAGCTCTTGCTTGAATTGAGTTTCCTGCATCATCCTTTATGTTGATGATGGCAGTGGACAATAACACGAAATTTTGTTCTACCTTCGCGGCATGATTTGATACTAAAGGCGTTTTCTTAGCGGAAGATGCTTTTTTATGTTTTGATTCCTCCTCCTTCTTAACATGAAGTAAGGTATTATGATTCTCACCATCGCATTTACGACAATTGAATTTAGACCTGCAATCCTTCAATTTATGACCGGGGTTTAAACATTTTAAACAAGCGCCTAATTTGTGTATTTTATCAATTCGTTCTTTCGGTTTTAATTCCAAAAATTTGCGGCAATAATAAATCTTATGATTATCGTTGCAATGTAAACATTTTAATTTTTGTGCGGACAATGACACCATAGCTTCCTTTTTATAACTATGCGGATTCGTTTTTCCCGGATTAATTCTTTTTTCGTTATTTGCCGAGGCTTCTAGTACTTGGGCCCTTGTATACAAACACCTAATAAATTCTTCGTAGGTAGGTAAATTATCTTTTGTTGGGTATTGTTCCCAATGAGCCCTTGTATTTGAGTCTAATTTGCTTGATAACAAATAAATTAATATTACATCCCAATTTTTCGTAGCTATATAAATATAACTTAAAAGTTATTTAGTGATTTTAAATGTAATTGCGCCTCGTCCAATAGACTCCTTATTGCGACGTGATTTTCTGCCTTTACGTCCGGTAATTTAAACAACGCGTTTACATGATTATTTATTTTTGAGTTTTCGTATCTGTCCGTAAGCATCTCCCAGGCCGTAACGTAGTTGTCTACGTGTATCGGCAACGCTGTTATGAGTTTAAACGCTTCCCCCTTCAGACAAGATCGCAGATAATAAAATTTTTGTACGGCATCCAGGTTATGATTGCTGTCTACTAAAGATATGAACGCATCCCGGAACTCCATCCATTCGCAGTAATCCCCTTTAAATTTCGGTAATTCAACTATCGGTAATTTAATATTGTTATTCACCGTGATTGCAGAATCCTTTTTAGCTAACCTCTCTTTTGCGCTGGCCAATATACAAAAATAATCATTTTCAAAGCTCGCTCGGTCGCCTTCGTCATCATCGGGAGATAATGCCTCTATTCTATCCTGAATTTCTTCAAAATTATCTAGCCAAAGGTTCGAAACGCTTTATACGCAATTCTAGTTCGCTTTGCGTCAGTGAATCTTTGTTTAAAAATTCTCTGAATCTTGTCATTTTACCCTTACAAGTTCCTCGTTGAGCGATCAGCGTTTTTAAATCCATTTTGATCAATCAGATGTGTACTTACAATTTACAGAGTTATACAATTATTTTATCGCAATCACCGTTTAATCGCTATTAATCATATAATATACGCACTGATAACTTCCCAAATTTTAGTTATTTACTTCACGAACTGTCATAACACGACAATAATGTACCGACGCCGTTGATCATAAATGAACCCCGTTGATTTTATTCGATCGCCCATAGAGCATTTCTAACAAAAACTGCTTTATTGACTTCGCGGCTAATTTAAAATAAAAATTTCAAACAAACTTTATTTTAATCTCGGAATTTACAACATCGCTGTAGTTTTTTTGTCAATAATCCCATTACCTACTGTAATGTCGAGTTATTTTTTCTTGTAGACTTGATCATACCGGCTTGCAACAATTTTTGTATGAGTAATGCACAATATTGATTTCATTGATTTTTTGCTTTCTTTTTTTTAAAGGATTTTAATGGTAAGGTAGATAGTATGGATATGGATTGGTCACTTGCCCTTTTTTATCGCTGATGGCCTCTGCTGCTTGCTGGATGCTGGAAACTGCATGGATGGCTGTTCCTTTTTTTCAGTGCTGGTTCTTCTTTACTAATTTAATCATTTGCGTTAAATTATCCGATTCTACGTATAATCCTACGATCATATGTTTTGTTTTGGAGGAAGGAACTTTGTAAATAATAACGCATCTTCAGGAAACTTTAAAGGACTTGTGACTTTTATTTGCTCTATTCCCAATTACATTGTGAATATTTCAGGAGCTCCAAACTACCAAACCCAAACCAAGGAGTTTACGTTTTACTTGTTAAGAAGGTATGATGATGAGACGAGAAGACGAGAAGTGAGTGAAAAAACCTAAACATAGGCTTTTTATAATGCTTCCTTGGTAGAGGGGAATTTGCATCTCCTGACATCTATGGATGATTTCTTCTATTAATTAAATCAACTTTACCTAAACCAATAAATCGAATTATCTGGAGAGGTGTGAGTCCTAGCTAATTAGGTTAAATTTTATACACTGCTATTAATCTCTTTTCGTGTCTATAGTTTATTTATTTTCATTTTACTAATTTATTATTCCACCTCTTCTAAAATTTCACCTCTTCTGAACATTACAATATGCTTAATTAGAGTATTACTTTGCTTTGTAGCAGCCCGTCAACCGCCGTCATCCTTGCAACGGGTGGCGGGCAATAATGTACTCTACTTGAAAGTTAATGCGAACGATTTTCGGCCAGTCAAGTGGCGAGTTACTCGCCACTCGACCAAACTACTGGCTTTTTTTTTCATTTTCTAGATTCTTATATTCCTTGAAGAGGTGAATCGTTTAAATTTACTTAATTTATGCCGGTTGCAGACCAAAAGCTAATCTATAGCGGAGCTAAGCTAAGTCAGCTAAGCTAAGCCAGCTACAGATAAACTAGAAATTTGTTCGCGTGCACATCACAACTAAGCGAAAGCTAAGTCAGTATTGTGCAAGTAGTTCAGCCCGACGGACATGTCACTACGGGAAGTTAAAATGATCGACGAAGAAAGTTCTGATGCGATTACATTCAACTAGTCAACACATCAAATGTCGGCCACAGTGGCGGCGTAAGGGGGGGGCGGAGGGGGCGGAGGAGCGGTCCGCCCCGGGTACCAAGCACCAAGGGGTGCCAACGACAACTCACTCGTACAGCCAAAGAATGCATACAAAATCTCTCACTAAAAAATACATTTCAATAAAAACTACCTACTGTTGTACCGAGCTACTGACATACTAATATCATATTTTGAAACGCATGGCAACTAGGTATATTTTAATTTTTTTTTAATATAATTTCTGATTCCCTAAAAGAATGAATTTATGTTGCGCTTGGTCTTATACCGCGCGTAATATCGAGCGTGAAATGTCTATGGTGGCTCTCGAGTGAATAATAATAAACTAGTAGTTAAAAACCCACTCCGCAGGTTTTTGCTGCTGGGCCCTGTGGGTGGCTTTTGGTTCGGCTTTGTCCAGTTAGAGTGTTGGTGACCATTTTATAAATCCGATAGGAACTTTTTCCAAAAATAGCCCGTTCCTAGGATGCACTGTGATCCAGTGATCAGTGATAGCTATTCATCGGGACAAAGTAACCAAGACAGGCAATGACGTCATATGTAATATACAGCCGCGTGATACAACTAAGTATTACCTTCAATCTTTCCGTATCGGGAGAGATACTCAAATTAACAAAATCGAAGCACTTAGGGAGGGCACGTTCTCGTGCGACCAGCAGGTCGAAGTTAGCAAACAGAAGTGGTGCCATATAGTGGCGTAAATTGAATTGAATTGAATTCAATTGAATCCTTTGACAAATTCTTTAATTCTAAACAGAATTACAACGGTGGCTTTGTTTGAAATTTCACGTTCACAGATTTTTAAATGTGTAATCCCAGCACCTGCAAAGAAAATGTCGAAACAAGAACAGCAGCATCAACAGCCAGCTTTGTGAGACTGCAGTTTTCTATGCTATCTTTCCTTTTGGTCTGAAGTCCTAGAAGAACTTAATCAGACTCAAAAGTATCTACAAACATCTGGGCTATCATTGGAAAAGTGTGTTATATAAAATTAAAGCTCTTAAAATTTTTCTTCAATGTCAAGGTAACCAAATAGTAGAAAAGGCTATTTGCTACGCAACAAAAATATGTGAGGACAGACATTTCGATTAAAGGTAAAAAGGATGGAGGAGGAGAGCAATGTTAGAATATCTCGATAGATTTTACGAAGAACTAGACCATCGTTACAGGGCAATGGATTTTATTCTGGTTACATTTCGGCTTAAAACGTTGGAAATATCACCAGAAGAAGATCTTCGTGGAATGGTTCCAAATCTGTTAAAAAAATTTGATGAATTTTCAGCAGAGGAGATCGTGTTGGAAATTTTACGATTGAGGCGCCATTTGGAAGCCGCCAACATTTCTGCCCGAGAATCGGTTCAATCATTGGAGCTTCTCAGATTCATTGTAAAATGGGGCTTTTCTGAGTCTGTTCCAAGTTTAGCGCTATGTCCTAGATTTTTTTAACACTTTATGTTTCGGTGGCTTCATGTGAAAGAAGATTTTCAAAGTTAAAATTAATAAAATCTTACTTAAGGTCCACAATGAGCCAAGCGCGACCAACCAATCTTTCGATTTGATCAATTGAAAGAGACAGGAAAATCAATGTTGATAGTGTCATCGAATATATAGTAAAATAAAGTCTCTTAAGTATTTGGTGTTTTTTTTTTAAGTAGGGGGTAGGGGTGCTCAATACAAAACCGCCCCGGGTGCCAATACACCCTACGCCGCCACTGGTCGGCCAACAAGTGGAGAATTTGGAACTTTATTTTACGAATTGGATGATAAACACTTTCAGATGTATTATCGTGATTCTAGAGCACAGTTTTATGAGTTGTTATCATTGATTATCGGGGATATTATTATAATACCGACAGAAAGAGAATGGGAAGAGTACATAACAAGGTAGCAGAGCAAAAAATACTTTTAACTCTCGTCTTAGCAAAGCACGAAATGTGGTAGAAAATACATTCGGTATATTGTCAGTGCGATTTTCGTCACTAATCCACCAATTTTTTCAACTTGCGTCTCACGATCTCACATCTATCGATTTTCATTTTTGCTGCATGGCATCCAGGGATGGTTTGTCTAGGAAAATTTTTCTAGATCAAGGGGAGAAAAATAGTTTTTAGGGAAAAGGGAAATCAGCACAAAATCCAGGGAAATTTCAAGCTCTGGCAAAAAAAAAATAATTAAGACAATATTACTGGTATTGCAAAAATTTTTTTTGACGTGATAACGTCTTATAAATCGATGCTACACCGGCTGCATGTTCGAAAAAGCATGACTCATTGTCACGTTCCGCCTGAGCCTAGCGTGCGAGTGAGAGGGCGCAACAAGCGATAGAAAGGCGCGGCCGACCTATTTTGGCTTCAGTCGCTCATAACCTGTCTAGCGAAACGCTACAATCGGCACAGAATATAATTTACGGCGCATTTCCTTTATTTTTAGACAGTATAAGTAGTAGGAAATATAGTAGTACTAAGTCCTTAGCACGGAACTCTCTTAATCTTTCGTCATACAAATTGATACTTATTTATTGTTATCAAGTTAAATTTGTAGAACTACTTACATAGATTTTTGTTATTTATTTTTGGGGTGTTATGCCGTGTTTCGCTACTTCCTTCTTTAGCCAACGTTTCGGACAGCGTTACATGGCAGGGCTCATCTGCCCTGATGATGGACACTGTAACGCTGTCCGAAACGTTGGCTAAAGAAGGAGGTAGCGAAACACGGCATAACACCCCAAAAATAAATAACAATAATACTTTTGGCCGTGAAAACCTAAAAACATACCTGCTTACATAGATATTAATTTAATTATTAAATAAAAATTCAATTTGGAAGGCGGGAATGGGTATCGCTACCCGGGAACCATTCGATTGATAACCAACACCCCTGTTGTAGGTCTCCCAAAACGGTTTGTCACGTTTGGTAACTTAGCAGGGGTGTTCGGGTTCATGGGGTGAGGTTTGTCTAGGTCTTGGCGGCGGATGACCTGAACACACTGAACCCAAGATTCCTATTCATCCTTTAAACCATTTTCCTTCCCAGAACACCGTCTCCTTCGTTTCCTTAAAAATATCCTCCTCATAGCCAAACCAAATATGATAGGCCCTAAGGGTATTTATTTACCCTCAGGGCTTATCATATTGGGAGCTCCAGTTATTATTATTTTCCTCGGGAAGCCTCCCGAGGAAAGCCTCAGAGCCCTGAGGAAAATAATCTCTGTCAGAGTCGTGTCATCTTTGGGGATGCTGTGTGGAGGGTGTTTTTAAGGATAGGAAGTTCTCGAAAGTAAAAGTGTATGAGGGGTGGGTAGGAAAGAATCTGTAATCCAGGAGTGACGGACTTATGAATCCATCCCTCCAACTGCTGTGCAAGGCGATGAGTCGAGAGAGAGCGGCTGGAGAGGTCTATGTTAGGGGTAAGGGGTGGTCTAGGGGTGAGGCTCTTAACTCGCAATCCAAAGGTCGCGGGATCGAATCCGGCGTTAGAAAATAAATTTTGATTGATTTGTAATTTTTCACAATTTATTCATTTAAAAATAATATATAGTATATTTTCGGCACGTTCCAGAGTGGAAGATACTCTCAGTATCGCCCTGGAGTAAGACCACTGTTGAAAGTAGTTTTTGAGCGTCGGGATTACCAATGTTGAAAGAATTGGTTCCAGAGGCTGAGGAGCTGGTGGAGGATGTTTGACCTGTGCTCCGTCTTCTCATCAGACGTGTATATTAATACTTAACCATGAGGAATAGTCAGGCTCCTGGGGGTCGCGGTACTTTCAGGCCGCGATCCTGTGTTCAAAGATTATACTTGATGATGATTGATAACACTGTACTCTTATTTGAGTGATTTAACATTTATTTAAGATTTTAATAATTTACACAATTATTGTTCACGTATGAAACGGGTAGAGAGGTACAAAACGCGAACGGGCGGTTGAATCGAGTGCTAGGAACGGAATAATCTGCACGGTCATTCTCGGAGCGGTGCTGAGATATTTTCGGAGAGGTGGCGGTGATGCCACACGTAAAAATGAATGTAAGTGATGTAAGTGATGCCCATACCACCATTCAGAAATGTAAGTGATGCCCATACCACCATTCAGAACTGAAAAGTTGATTGAAATGGCTTTAGCTGTGTTTGGTGACCAGATCTGAAAAACCAGGTACTTCCCTATCTTCCTCTTCTCCATCTCCTTCCCCTCCCCCCTACCTTCAGCCTCACAACATACCTCAATTGGTGATGCCATAGTCTCACTGGCTCCAGACGTGAGCAAATGAGGCTCTTGTGAGGTATTATTTAAAAAAATGCTAGACCACCCTCAACCAATCTCTCTCGATCCGGCCAACCATGCAATAGGTGGGCAAACGCATTGGCAGCCAAGACTTAGTCAAACCTCACCCCATGAACCCGGGCACCTCTGCTAAGTCACCAAACGTAGCGAACCACTTGGGGTGGGGTGTTGGTTATCCAATAAATGGTTCCCGGGGTGGCGGTACTCATATCCGCCTTCCAAATTAGTGCTTGTCAGTAATAGCCGTCAGGCTATTTCTGACAAGCATTATGGTAATAATAATTGCACAGCAGAACTTGTTTACAAACTAATCTGTTTTAAAAAAATTAAATAATCAAATTATTGTATAGGCATTGAAACGTTTCTACTGCGGTGATGAGTAATTAGGTAATAAAACCGGGGCCACGCCCTTTTTCGTCCGATTTAATCCGGTTGTGGGCAGGTTGTCAAAATCAAAATCAAAATCAAAATCATTTATTGTACAAAATTTTCATTTAGTACAAAAGGTATAACTTATAGGTACCTACATCCTATTTCTTCCAGTTAACCTAACATGTTATACAGAAATGAACACAAATGAAATATAAAAGTGGTGTAATACAAATTGAGTTTGTTTTAATTTATTATATAAACATAAATATAAAAACAGTTGTACTTATGTGAGGTATTCACTTAATGTGTAATGAGACCTGTTCAGAAGGAATGTTTTTAGTGATGACTTAAATCTGAGTGTATCTGGTATTTGTTTAATATCATGTGGAAGGTTGTTATATACTTTAATGGCCATGTAAAAGGGTCCTTTTTGGAAAATTGTTTTGTTTGCTTTTGGTATTAATAAATTTTCTGAAAACCTTGTAGCGTATTTATGTGTAGAGTTTTTTTGTGGAAACTTTTCTGGAGATGATCGCACTAACATGCATAACTCCATTATGTATATGTCGGTGACTGTAAGAATTTTCAAATTTTTAAATATAGGTCTACATGAATCCCGATTAGCAGGGTTTGTCATTTTTCTTAAACATCTTTTTTGGATGATAAAAACATCTTTGGCGTTTACTGAGTTTCCCCAAAAAATAATTCCGTATTTTATTGTTGAATATACATAACCATAGTATGCGGCCATTACCGATTCGATGTCGATGTCTATGGCGTCTATTTCAAGGGCGTGGCCTATTTTTATTACCGATCCGGTTTTCGAATCGGATGTGTGCGAGCTTTCATAAGAAATGTATGGCGCGATGGCCTTCTGGTTATCTGATCAGACAATCGGATGGAAAAATCGGATGTATGCGCCCAGCCTATGACGCATCAATGCAATTTTTCATCAATGTTTTCTTAAGACGTTATCACGTAAAATTATCGTCCGTAAACCGACTTTACAGACAGCCAATTTTTTTTTACATTAACTCCACACAGGAGGCTCTGGGGAAAATAATTTCCCTTAGGACCTTTGTCATCTTTGAAGATGCTGTGTGGAGGGTGTTTTTGAAGAGAGGAAGGAATGAGCATAGGTGTTGAAGAAACCCATTTTGTAGGAGGGAGGAAACACAGAGGCCGGCAAATCGTTCCACAGCCGAGCTGTTGAACTCAAGAACGAGTCGTAGAAACGACCCGTTCTCAATGCAACAATACAATGTTATATCAACACTGTGGTAACCCTACATATTGACATTACGATATACTAGACGCCTTCTGCTTAACTAAGCAACTGGTAACATAATCTGTAAGAATCTTAATAGCACATTATTATAACAATATGGCGGGGGGGGGCATTTTTAAGATTTGGACCAATCGAAATGAGCACAGAATTTTTCATTACTTATTCTGTGACGAAACCGGGGAATCCTTTTACTTACATTAATGTATAAAAATGTCATCTTGATCACTGTAGCGACTGGCAACACTTTGTTTTGCGCTTGGATTGTTTATGACTAATATTCAGTGAAAATGATTGAAAGCGGTCCGTGGGCAATGTTTTGACAATTCTAAGAAAGTTTCATCGATCACCATTTGTGTTTCGATCGATCATCAAACCATCCATGTATTCCAAGTACAAAAATAGGAGAAAAATTTTCGTGTTCTGGGTGTAGTATCAATTAAAGCTAAAGACTCGCGTGCAGATAAACTCTTAGGTTAAAACCAGTTTCATGTTCAGAATGATTTGTCGAAATTCCAATAGCGGATTAATCTTCTGACGCAGTTTGAAGAAAATCGTTCTTATATTCCGAGTGGAGTTAAAAATTTTGTTTCAAATCATTCTTTAAAATTCGTTATTCGTAATAAAATCATACGCATATTATGAGAGTAATATTTATTTAAGCTGGGGACTCGCAAGCAGATTTAATATTAATTTAAAACCAGTTTTTTGTTCAAAATGTAAAATTCCAGTTGTGGATTCATCTGCTGATACATTTCGAAGGAAAACATTCTATTATTCGCAGTTATAAAATTCTAGATGCAGACTATGTCCGTGCTGCCGGAATCAAATAAAATCCATGTTCATTCCAAATTTTAGTTGCAGACTATGTATGTGCCGACAGAATCAAAAAAAAAACCATTTCTATGTTCTGAATATAGTTTTAATTTACCGCAAATAGATTCAAAAAGGAACTCCAGTCCAATTTTTTTAAATGAATAATGACCTTCTAAATTAAATAACTGCATTTTTATTTTTATAGTTAGTTTTAATAGTTAAAATAAATGTCAAAGTTTTAATTTTTCAAGATCTCCCGAAAGAGATAATTGATAAGTGCAAGCGCTACAGTAATTTCCCGTAATACCATGCGAGCGAAGCCGCGGGGAAAAGCTAGTATTATTATATGTTTCAATATTATTACGGGAGAGTGGTATAAAAATTGTTTGAAATTATTATTTTTTTTAAATTAAAATTAAGGAAACCGAAGCATGAATTTTGTAGGGAACTGGAATCAGCTGTTCGACGCCCGCCATTTTGAATTTCAGCATTGGTTTTACTGGGCATTATGATCGTTTTTTGTACAGTTAGAGTTTTTGAATATTTTGAATAATATAGATAAACTAATAGAGATACTTTATTTTTGATACTGAATTATTTAGGCCTAAATAATGTTTCAATAAAAACAATAACTATTATATGTCCAAATCTCTATAAACCAATAACATGGAATATCGAACGGCTTGCATCTTACATTTCTATTGATTTCTATACAACTTTGACCCAGTCGACGCGGCGCGGTGACGTCACGCCGCCAAAATCCAGCAATACCAACTTGACAGGGTGTTTTAATGACACGTTTTAAAATGGACTTTCTAATATTTAATGCTGAAATTCAAAATGGCGGGAGTCGAACAGCTGATTTCAGTTCCCTACAAAATTCATACTTCGGTTGGTCATGATGACGTCACACTAGATTCGGTGGTTTTCGGGGGATCTTGAAAAATTAAAACTTTGACATTTATTTTAACTATTAAAACTAACTATAAAAATATAAATAAATATGCAGTTATTTAAGTTAGAATTCATAAAAAAAAATAAAAAATTGGACTGGAGTTCTCTATTGCCGTGTAAGAAAGATTATAAAAACGGTGACTACGTACTTGCGTAAATGTGATTATTTGAATAATTTGACTGCTTACAATGTTATAACATGTACAAAAAACGTTTATTTGTAAATAAAATGATTAATATTTCGAAGTCCGACGAGACAACACCCCCCTTCCCCGATGCGGGTTTTGATTTGCCAAGGTGGTACCCCCGAAATCTAGGGAAATTCTAGAAAAATTTCGCCTCGAAATCTAGGGAAATAAATATTTTGGGCATCCCTAATGGGCTAATGGCATCACTGAGACTGAGTGAAAAAATATTTTATCTATGACATAGTTTTAGACGTCACGGGTACGGACGTCCGTCACCCTCGATTTTCTTACTATTTTGACTTTTGTCGTTTGTTTAAAATTAATATTCCTTTGTTCTGCCGAGTATCTGAAAATGCATTCGATATTTCAACTAAAAATGGGGCACAAAGTATTGATCGCTATTTCATTGTTCTGTTGTGTAAATCCCATAACAGAGGCATTTGGCGAAGTGCTGTATTTCGAAGATCCCCTTGTCGAAATCGATGTTTGCCAGCAGATTTGCAGCAACAAACAACTTAATTTGAACGATGTAAGGCGATGTCATTAATTATTTCAATTAAAACTTAAGATTTATTCATTGATTTGATTGTCAATTTATTGATTTTAACGTCGATAATTCTGGTTCATTTGTGGTACTTAAAATATAATATACATAATAGTTTTTTATATAGGTACACAAAAAAGCAGATGGGCTCATGGATAAAACACATAAATAATAATATTTTGTAGATGTTTTTTTATTACAATATTGCCCAACACTTGCTGCCACAGATGAAAAAAAAGTGAATGAAGAAGTCAGCTTGAACAATATTTTTTTATGAACTTTAATTTCTTAATTTGTCTTATCCTGGACACTGCATACTTGGCTACCAATATTTAAGCGATGTCTATGAAGACATGCATTGTGTCATGAAAGTTAAAACAAAGAACTAATCGATCTGTTCTAACATTTTGTCATAAAGTGGATTTTCAATTATGGAAACCTTTGCTCACAAATTTTCATCTCAAATATTTCCTTTCAATCATTGAAATTTGCAAAGAATGTGAAACTGTGGCAGTTTTAACTCTTTATCGATGAAACGAAAACATATTTGTCAAAAATGATGTTTGGATTGGGAGACAAGTGTGGGCTATCTTTTTGTTGCCTAAGACAAATACAAACATTGCAGAACAAGTACTAAAAATACTAAATACATCAACATTGCCTTCACAAAGTGAAGTGTATTTGACCAATATCAACACTTCCACCACCTTAGCACCTATGTATGTTTGCAGAGGTTGTGAATTCTGATCTGGAATATTTGTAGTTATGTTATAATAGGTAATACTATATTTTATGTGAGTAGATGGATATTTAAATCATGTTATTTAATAACAACTTACCTTTAGGAATCCACAAAACAATGTGAAAGAGGTTGCAGATTTTTCAACATTGCCATGAACACTAATTGGTCTGCTAAAGGTGTAGATTTGAATGTGACCAAGGATCAGTGTGACAAGTGTAAGGTTCACATAATACTCGTATCTGTATTTGAGCTTTTGTTCTTTGGTTCACACAGTTTTGTAACATTTGTGTCATATTCATTACTTTCTTGCTGCAGGTTCACATTGTATATTTGAATTTTCTCTTCATAACCACGATTGTTCCCCGACAGTTGGTCCCGATAAAATTATAATTTTTTGCACATTATTTACCAATGTCAAACCTAAAATCGGCTTCAATCGTTAATAATAAGTTTGTATCAAATGAATTAATTTACAGGGTCGATTTTTTGTACTTAAACGCTGGTACGTACAGTATATAGACAATTAGTTTTATCCTTGAAGCTTTTGAAGGAAGATATGTGTTATACTTTTGTTATTCGGTGGTACATCCTCTCTGCACACCCCTTCGGGACATTTAGTTATATTTTGTGTAAGTATATCGTATTTTTCCTAAACCAACTACATATTGTAAATAAGTATACCGGGGGCCAACTGTCAGGGGATTGACTGTCATGGAACCAACTAGGATATGATGTGAAACTTCACAGAATATATTATGAGAATTATAGATTTACTATTATAGAGTACTATATTAGAGTTTTTTGGTCGGTGATTCCCTTTGGATATTAGAGCTTTTGTTTATCACTCATGCATTTGGTCTCCAGTATTGTAGATATATGTCCTAGTACAGTGGTTTTCAAAGTGGGGTCGCGACCCCCCCGAGGGATCACGGAGCAACCCGCGTGGGTCACGAGATGTCAGTGAATAAAATTATTTTTATTTTATTTTTTTAATTGTAACAACCAAACAATTGTTATACTTTTACAAAGGTAGGTCAATAACAGAAAAAAAATTTTTATCCATGGAATACAAATTAATGGAACGGGCATGTTTTTCAACTAATTTGCCGAACATTGGCTCCATGTTCGAGACAAAGAGTATAATTTCGTCTTTCAATTTTAGTTGTATATGTATACATTTAATCACAACGAGGTATAACAAACATGCTGAATATACCCAAAAGAAAATTGGAAAAAAAGTATCTTTTTTGGGAAGAATACGGCAAAAACTTTCTAGAAAAACTGCAGTCACTATTTATAATTCAATTATTGCTCCACACTTTAACTACTGCTCAACTATCCTTTTCCTGTGTAATGAACGAGAGCAAAATAAGTTTCAAATTCTCCAAAACAGGGCAATGAGAATAATACTTCGACGAAATAGATTCTCAAAAGTAAATAAAATGTTGAAGGAACTAAATTGGCTAACCGTGAAACAGATGTTGACCCTGCACACGATGATATTTATCCATAAAATAGTGAACAACATGTTACCAAAATACTTCTCAAACAAAATTATATACAACAAGGACATTCACAGACATAATACAAGGACTTGCAAGGAAATCAGACTACAAAAAAAGGACAAAACGAATACGCAGAACAGTTTACTATACAAAGGGATGAAGTTATACAACACTCTACCAGAAACTTTAAAGGCCGCACCAATTGGAAAGTTCAAAATTTATTGTAGGAGATACATAGAACAAGAAAAAATATAGTTTGAAATATGAAATGATATAATTAATTAGGAAATTGTAAACTTAAATGTACAATTTACTAAAATAAAACAAATAAATAAAAAATAAAAAAAATAAAAAGTGCACTCGTGCAAAGTCTGTTGTTTATAAGAAGTGCACACCATTTAATACAGTGATGAGCAACTCGCAGCCCGCAAGCCCATTGGCTTTGACTAAAAACATTCAGGATAAAAAATATTTAAAGGCTTTTGATCTGCTTTGCAAAATGGTTTAGCGGAAAACTTTATTCTTCAAAGTTTTGGATCAAATATTTTTTACATGTGTTGGTGTTTTACATGGTGACCGGCCAACTCGGAATGAAACCAACTCAGAACCATCTCAGATAAGTCATTTAGAGTGATAAAAATATATATTAAAAAAATTGGTTAAATAGGTTATGTTAGGTTAGGGTTATCGGCTAATTTAAAATGATTTTTTTCATAGATTTTAATCACTTTTCAAGGAGGTGTTGAGTTGACATTATTCCCAGTTGGCATGGAACCGTTTTACATATTAAATATGCTATAAAATAACATCGGGAGGCACAACGGTCCGGTACATTAGTATGACATTTTGAAAAATCCCACTAGTGACCCAGAAAACATTAACATTTTGCTTAATTCACTACAAGTTTTTGTAGTTACAATGCGATAATACTGCATAGCTGACCGTATCGATGACCTCCAAGACTTATTAAATCTTGTTAATAATGCTGGTGGGCAACTGGGCCTAACAATCAGTTAGGCCCAGTTGTATGTCAATAAAACTAAATGGATGACATTTGGACGACTAGATCACTCTGGATCAGTGATACAGTTAAATGGTTGCCATGTCGAAAAGGTGGAAAGATTTAGATACCTCGGCAGCATTCTCATTGAGACTTGACCCAGATGTAGATGTTAAGTGCAGAATTGAAGCACCAAGAACTGCATTCGGTAAAATGAAATCCCTCTTCTGTAATGACAATATCAATTTAAAACTAAGGCAGAGAATGTTAAAATGCTATGTGTGACCACACATACACCATACAGCACAGCATTGGTATGGATGCTGTATGATCCATCTTGCTGTATGGATGTGGACCTTGAAAGTAAATACCATGAACAGGTTAGAGGCTTTTGAAATGTGGCTTCACCGGAGAATGCTCAAGGTCCCATGGACCAACATGATCATCAGTACAGAAATTCTCAGGCTGGCTAGAGCAGATAGAGAACTGCTCACATTAATAAAAGAGGAAAATTTCATATCTGGGTCACATACTTTGAGGGGAGAAGTATCACTTGCTCCAATTGAAAGGCAAGATAGAGATCGCCGAGGGCCTGGTAGGAGACAAATGTCTTGGCTGCGAAATATACGAGAGTGGACTGACATTAGAAGTGCGGAGGAGCTATTCCGGGCAGCACAAGATAGAGAGACATTTTCCAGAGTGATTGCCAACGTCGGGGGGGTCCTGATAGGGCATACGAAGAAGAAGAAGATAATTGATTTGGTGGTGTTTATGAGTAATCTGAGTATTGTACCAGATAGAGGGTACACTTTTACATATAACTGCATACTCAACTCTAATTTCGATTTTTCAAAGATGTCTGACTAATCAATGGGAAGATCGTGATTCTGAATCGATAAACAGAATTTTGAGGTTTTACTTAAGATTAATTTTTTTTACCTTAATTGCTGACTAGTGCAGTGCTTTTTTGTTGAGATCTATATTTGATGTGTTTTAAAGGTTTCCATTTTATAAAATACCAAAAATTTTCTTGATGAAATATTGTACTTATCGAATGATAATAAATCAACTGCATTTTTGGTTTGATCTCGATTGATTGTAAATGTTTGTCTGTGACGATTTTTGCCCTCTTTGCACGACAAACTTTTGACTGTCTATTTTGAATCAGCCGCCAAGTACTTTTATATGTTTTTTAATATTTCAGAATGATAAAAATCGAAAGCGGTTATATTGTTTTGGTCTTGGGAATATAAAAATTTGGAGCGCTTTATTTTTTTATAGTTTTATTTAAAAATACCATTTTACAAAATTCAAATATGTTTGCGACACCACCGACTGCAAAGTTAAAGAGGTCACACTGTAAGTACGCTACCACCTACTGCCCGCATACAAACTGAAAATGCATAAATTGACCCTCTGGCCAGAAAGGTTCATTATCCTGGTTTAATACATAATAAAGACTGGGGGTCGCAAGGTCGTGAATTTTTTTTTATTGCTTAAAGGGGGTTGCGCCTTAAAAAATTTGAAAACCGCTGCCCTAGTACATAATTATAATTTTCTGTTCAAATTAATGTTCTTTAGTCTTCTGAAATATATTTTTGTTTTTGTAGTTGCTTCATACGGCAGGTTGTGTATAATACACTACAATAACACAACATTTGTACAGCACGGTTTTGTGTTATTTCACTTCAAATGCGCTTAACTTTAGTATTTACTTTATTATACTAAGCAATTAAACAAATGAATGCAAACAACTTAAACAACCTTGCTGATGCATCGTGTATAATATGTTATGGTGTTATAGTGGATTATGTTACACAACGATTATTATTTTTATTTATTTCTACACTTGTAACAACAGATCTTTCTAATATAAAACATGATAGTACAGTGTAAAGTAATCTGTATAGTACATGCCAAACTTTAATACCGGCCTGATGTTGATAAGAAATCTTCGCTATAGGCGGGTTTAAGGTCAAAAAAGTGGCATGCCTCCCCGCCCATGCCTTTCTCTATCGCACATATGTTTTCTTTCACTTATATTCATTGTAAAACCAGTAACTGCACGAGAATGGATCGTACCATGTTCAGGCCGGCATTAAAGTTTGACGTGTACTAAAACTTTGTGTTTGTAAAAGGTTAAGTAGTAATTTTTTGTGAACACTATGCTGGAGGTGTTTGCATGTTTTAGATAAAGCGTTATTGGAATGTAATTGCACACTTTATTCAACCACTCTGATGGGTGTAATCAAAATATGTACTACATGACATTAGCAAAATTAGAATCCTGAGCTTAGATGAATTAAAAAGTGAAAATAGGTTACTGAAGCAACGCTCGTGGCTTCCCCGAACTATGTCCAGTGAACTACTTGATTTTCGGCTTTATTATTATTATGCACAAGTTTGTTCGTCAGACAAGCTGCCACAAACACACACCCCTAGGTTCTTTTTTTGTGAAAAAATGCCTTTCTCTGTTTTGAGGGGTGCAAAAATTATTCGCGAGTAAAAACAGATTTCATGGAGTTTCTTTCATTCATTCGTAAATACACACAACTCACTTATTACTTGAATAAACACAATTATTCACAAGGTTTTTAGCTCACCCGAAAATGGTATAAGGTGAGATAGCAAACGTAGCAACATATAAGATAAGGAGGACAACTTCTGGAAAGTAGTTTGTCTCATGCAGCATTCCGTATTCGCTTGTTGTAAGCGAGTAAACATATCGTGTCTTCTCATGATTTGTAACTTTTAAGTATGTAAATGCTGCCCGGCCCTATAATGGTACACAATGCACAAATATTCTTTGAATGTCCATCATTGTCTTAGAAATCAAGAGTCATTGATCCTGACCTCTTTTCTCATCTTTCAGCACAAACTGTATTTGATTGATCCAAGATGTTATTGCTGTAACACCATTGAATTGTCATTTAAGGTCCTCTTCATATATTTTCAGCTTGTTCCGATGCCTATTCTTGGCAAAATGACGCAAAATGCATTATGGGATGCTCCGAGATGATGCAACTGCAGAAAGATGCCTGGCTCTACTATATTGAACAGCACGGTATGTTATTTTAAGTTACCGGACAACTCAAAATGAAATCAACTCAATATCTTCGAAAAGTCATTGAAAGTGATGAAAAAAATATATGTATAAAGAATTAGGTTAGGTTGTGGGCTATTTTTTGTTTTCATAGCCTTTAATGACTTTTCAAAGATGTGTCAAGTTGATTCTGTATTAACATCAAACCGTTATTTTACATTTGAAAATATTTTACAGGGATTATACCTGTCTCTTTTGGTGGGCTGTTAATTTATACACTTCAATTAATAGTAAGTAGTTTTTATGCACACAGGTGATAAGATCCAAGTGGAAGTCAGTCTCATTTCCGATCCGGCTCTCGAGGAGCAGAACTTTGGGGAGAACGGGGTCTACAAGATACCACAGACATATCTCCGCTCTATGCCCATTCAACCTGAGGTAATTTAATTGTTTTCTTTAAGGACGGGTTGTTTCAAAAAATTTGATCGATTCATCAAATATTTGAAGTTAATTTTCACGTTTTGTGTAAGTTTTGTCAAGTTCTGTGATTATTTCAGTATTGTGAATCAACTGTCCTATAACTATATAAAAACAGAACTTGAATAGAACTTACACAGAACGTGAAAATCAACTTCAAATATTTGATGAATCCATCAAACGTTTTGACGTTGATTTTCACGTTCTGTGTAAGTTCTATTCAAGTTCTGTGATGATTTCAGTTTTGTGAAGCAGCTGGCCTACGATCATAAAAAAACAGAACTTGAAAAGAACTTACGCAGAACCTGAAAATTAACTTCAAATATTTTATGAACTCATCAAATTTTTTGAAACAACCCGTCCTTAGTCTTTTGCGATTTGAAACAAAACAATGCTAACATCACTGGCAAAACATTTTCTTTGGTGTACTTTCCTTCAATATTATTCTACTTAATTTTATGTTTTTCAGTTGACGGAAATAGTTGATGAAAAATCATGGACTCCATGCACCCACACAAATGACATCCCTCGCTGGGTGGTGGGACTCATCGCAGCAGTGCTCATCGTCATCACAGTCTACGTGTCCTACCTACTCCCCTCCCGCCCTGACAACTCCCTGCTCATAGAACCTTCCCAACTGGAGAACGGCTTCAGAGACCCAGACCAGTGCAACCATCGCGAGATGATGAAACTGCTCTCGGGAATGTACGTAGAGAAGCCCTGCACCAAGAAGGCGGACAGTGGACCTGAGGCGGAAGACAAACTGGTCACGGTGAACGAGTTCTTCATTGAAGACTTCCACGCCAATGTGGTGCCTCCGCCAAAATACTCTTTGTACGCCGATTGTGAAGACGTTTAAAATTCCTCTGTTGAAGTTCAATAACCGTTAGCATTGCATTAGGCATGTTGCAGTCGCCTCCGATGCTAATAGGTTGCTCGTAAAGGTTGTTTCATTATACACCTATCTCTAGGATAAATGTATCTTTATCATTCCAGCTTATGCATATATTACTATATTCACCGTGCATCTTAAGGTGAACAATCATAGGCTTATTTTATCTTTTGTTATCTCTATATTATATTATAAGTGTAAGCATTTTTATGTAATTAGGAAAATTTATTTATAATTTTTATGTGATACCCGACGGCTTCTTTTTGTTATTTTCACTATGTAACAAGCCTTAATGTGGTTTTTCAGGTAAAACCCACCAAGTCACTCAAATACATTTCCAATCCAATATTTAGCATTTTTTAAAAGAACTTGCAATGAATTTACACAAAAATGATTATGATATTGACATGTGTAATAATGCACTTGACAAGATTAAATAGCTGGATGCTGATTGCTAATCTGGGTAATCGTATTGTGCATCTTATAAGGTAAGCGTCCGCATTGTAAGCATCGGACGGATTGCATCAAAAGCAATTATTAGGCGTATACTCCACTATATTTGGATTGCCAACATGATGGCTGTTTTTTCAATTGGATTTTCGTAGCGAGTGGACGAACTGTGTGGAGTTGAATGCAAAAGGTGCCCGAGTGCGCAGGAGCATCCACCGGATCGGCAATCCGTACGTCTTCGACGCGCATCGAATAGTTGCCTCTCTGAGAATTTGCATCGGCATTACCGAGGGTCCGATGCTTGTGATCCGTTCGGTGCAAATCAGTGGATGCACTTATAAGACTAACTATACAAAGAATTCTAATATTCGTTTGATGCGATCCAACCGATGCAGACCTATGTACGCTTACCTGTAGAATCCAATGTATGCGTTATGTACAAATTAATCAATATCTGATAAGCATCTCAAACAATCCCCTTATACAACTGATAATAGAATTGGTCTCAGGGGAAGCGGGGAAAAACCAGAATTCAAGTTACTTCCGGGAAGCACCGAGAATGGCGATATGCATTGGCGATTTAGTACCTTCATCTAATTTATCTTGCTAAAACTATCTTATAATATAGGAAATTAATTCAATCATCTCAACTGACTGAGGTAGAATCTAAACATTTCAATAATACGAATATGAAGGTACATGGCAAAAGCAGGCTTAATGACAAAATAATAATTTTTCAAGAGGGCAAGAAGAAGAATGAAAAATCATTGCTTGGAAAATGGGTTTAATATTAAGTGAAAGAAATTATACATTGATTTTGCATTTATGTATTTTTCAATAAAATGATGGTGGAAAAAACTGACAAAAACGGTGGCCGGAAAATCATGGGAAAAAATGGGTTAGGTTATGGGCCATTTTCCAAAAAAATAAATTCAAAACTTTCAATGACTTTTCAAAAGGGTTTTGAAATGCAACTTTGTTGAGTTGTTGTGGTACCGACAAAAACATATCCTGCAGTTAAAAATAAAATTTCCTTTCTCGAATGCGCAAAAATGAGCCGATTGCTGTAATCGTGTCGTTTTTGTCTCTTTTTTTTTTGCATGGTGAGTGACGTTACCTAGAGATGTGAAATGCTTCTCAAGTAGCGTGCCGCTTGGGGTCTATAAAAGTGCTTTAATATCTTTATACTTTTCTTCAGATGCAGGAAGTAATTATTCGTATGACATGTCAGGTAACATAAATTCTGCAGGCCCAATCCGATTTGTGCATTTATTTTTTTCCCTTTATATTATACTAGCTTTACCCCATTTTCCGTGGTCCCATCTCAGAACAGACATCATCTAGTAAGGTGGGTAACTTATTTGCTTGTTTAAGATTATTTTATCTCAATAAACGCCCAGGTTGCCGCAGTTGAATTTTTAAGAATTAATTAATTGTATGTCTGGGAAAGAATGAACAAAATTGATCAAATAAAATAATGATAAAATATTATTTTTGGTCACATTTAGTATCTTTAAGGAAATTTTAACTTTACAGGGTCAAGATGTTTTTGTTGATGCCATTTTAGGAAAAAAGTTTTTTGTCTTTTTTTTTCTTAGTTTTCTGCAACATATCTCGTTAATTATAAACAAATAAATACGAAACCGGTTTACCCCAAGATTGAGAAATGTTAAGATTCTGAGCAAGCGAAACATGTGATATAAAAACATAGAGGGATGTGTGACTGATAGTTCGAAAGTTGTATTGTCAGTGCTTTTTAACATAGAAAATTTATGAAAAAATAGCAATGAATTTTTAATCAGTTCATTTTTGTTTAGCTTATGATGCAATGAGCCCATTTTTTTCATCTAGTTGTATAACGATGAGCTGAACACTTTCTTCCCTTTATTTATGAAAGGCAGGAAAATCGGTTTTGCTAGTTTTAATGATTCTGAGCACTCTTTTTGTTGAACAAATTGGCATTTGACTTACAAAAATTTAGTAAATGCAATGGGCCTGTTTTTGTCCTGTACCCTTCACATTTTTTTTTTTTTAAAAGAAAGACAAACATTCCCGGGTTACGACATAACCCAACAATGTTTGAAAATCTCCTACTACCACCACAGAAAGCCGAAAATGTTGCTTGTGTTGTGATGGAGGACTTAGCCGGCCGAGGAATCGAACACGGGACGCCCGGGTGAGACCCAAACGCGATGCCCACTCAACCAGTCACATGCCACGCCTTTTTTACGTAAAGTTTACACTAAAAATTTATTATTGATATGTTTATTCAATCGTTGTGAAATTCTTATCTTTCTAAAAATTAATCATTATAATAAGTAATTACTTACTGTCCTTTGGATACCGAATAATGAATTGTTCATAGTTTGAATAATAAATGCTAATAATGATCATTGTTGTTGAATTTTTGTTGACATTTTTCACTGCGCCACTGAATATTTATATCATCATTTCATCACATTTCAGTCAGGAAATGAAGTAATGGCTTATTTCCAATATGTACACAAATGAAGCGGTGGTTTATTATTTCCAATGTGTTCACAAATGAACTGATGGTTTATGTTACAATTTCTGCTAACAATGCTTTTTTTTATATATATTTTTATTCAATCCCTGATGAAGGTTCAGGTCGAACCGTTGGATAAGGAAATAATAAAGTGGAATTAAAACAAAGTTATATTATTGTGTTTATTATAACAATGATAACTTTTGATGGCAATTTAAAGGCAACAAAACATAATGTTTAAATGGCATGCCACTTCCTCTTGTTGTCAACTCGGCTCCTTTAGAGCTAGATTTAGCTCCAAAATGAAGCCGTCAACTCCAAAAAAGTGGTTTAATTTCTTAGCTCGGTTTTCAGATAATCTAGCTCCTCTTTAAAGAAAACGGTGAATGAAAAATGGCAATTTTATTTTATTTAGGAACCGGTTATTTTTTTCATATTGAAAACTCGGTTTACCTCAGAACTACTCTACCCCCCCCCCCCCCCCCCCCCTCCACCATTCCCCCCAGGATATACGAAAACAACTACTTATTTCTTAAAATTTCTCTAGCCGCCCCTCCCCCACTCCCCAGGATGGCAAATTAATTGGTCCCAACTTGGGCTATGCAGATTTTAGTCATCTGGCTCTCTTTTAAAAATCGAGTTGGCAACACTGCACCTCTTCCCTTCATTCTAGTTGTGTTGCTGTACAAAAAAAAAACTGTTACTGTTTACTTAACAAAACAGCAGCATTTCGACATAGCTAATCATAAAAAGTTTAAAAAAATATGACAAATATTCTTCCAACTTAGTTCCAGCAATAATAGATTTGTCCCTTTTAACTTATGCTTATAAATAATTTGTATATTTAAATTATCTATGGGAAACTTGTAATGTTGGGTAAAAGCAGAAAATTAAAACTTTTTTGGAGAACAAAAACTTTAATCGTGATAAAAATGGTTAGTGAATTTTATTGAATGAAAATCCCAATTTCTTTCAATATAAACTCTTGTCATTCATATTGTTTTGTGCTTGACATAAATTTTATATAATTTTTTTATTTTACACAACTGATACCTATATATTTTTTTTATTATTAATTTTATTTTTATTCGTGAAAGTTATTTTATTGGATAGGTAGACCAACAAAGCTGTCATAAGACAGCTTATCTGCAGGATCCACCGAATCAATAAGTCTATAGTCTATAATCTTATATAATTATACGTATGAGGGTAATGCATACATGCTTGTAGAACACAAACAAAAACAAATAGCAAGATCGGGCAAAAAGTTCATTAAAGTACAATTCTTAAGCTTCAAAATCATATCATTTATTTTTTCAACAGTCACCATTAAGGCTAACCATAGACATAGGAATATATAGATCTGCCCTAAGTGATAAAAAGCGTATTATTTCCCCCTCCCCATACCGGTTCCATTTGGAACCGGCTGGGCTCACAAATGGCCTCGAGCGAATCTAAAAAATGTGACGTCATCATTCTTGTGCGAACCAGCGTCGGGCTTTGATCGGAACATTTTACGAAATAATACGGCAAAAATGGTGGCTTGTTCTATGAAAATGTGTAAAAATGGAAATGAAAAAGAGAATAAACCCAATTGTCGTATTACATTCCATAGGAAAGCATTATTTTACTTTATTTTAAGCTTATTCACATCATAAAATATGATCCGTTTTAATAACCATCTATTTACCATAACAAATGTACGCGTTTCTCAAGTGTGCTCGTCGCTGTTTATTGGGGTAAGTAAATTATGAAACATTTGTAAAAGTGTCTTAACTAAACACGGCAACAAAATATTCGACTCTGAAAACAAGTAAACCTTACTTTGCCGTATTTGGACTTCGCAAATTTGTTCATAACGTGGCGAGCAATTCGCGCTCCCATGTAACAAGGTCTATTCATTCAAAAGCAGATTTTACTTTTAAGAACTAAATGGTGATATTGTATTGCGAGAGGCCCGTATACTGTCAGATTGATTTATTGACGAATCACATATCCCACAGTCATCTTCCTCCCTTCGCGTCCCTCTGCATTTGGTTTGTACCCCTCACCTGTCTGTTCTTGTCTAAGTATATTCATATGTCTATGAGGCTAACACATTTCTCCCAATGTGTAACAAGTTTTTTCGTTCCGTCACTGAGAAGTTCTTCAGACTTTTCTCAGGACTTACAGCTGCCTTCACTTCATCGTCCGAGGTGTAATGATTACCCTTGAGGTCTCTCTTGAGTAGAAGGAAAAAATAAAAATTGTAAGGCGCAAGGTTGGGGGAGTAAGGAGTGTGTGGAATCAGTTCAAACAAGGTAGGTGGAGGAGCACGTTGTGTTGCAAAATTTGTTATCCCAATTGTTCAATAATAAAGTCGACACGTTCCTTGGATATTCTAATATGGTTTGTGATTCCGAATCAAATCGTCGATGAGTTTGCGATGTTTATCATCTGTGGCAGTGATTGGACGTCCGCTGCATGCTTCATCAACAATTATGGTTTTTCCAGGCTCGCAACCACGAAATTTTATTACCAATCGATTTGCAGTAAACCTATCAACAGCATCGTCACCATAAGCGTCCTTTAAACGACGATGAATCTCACAGTGATTCAAAATTCTATAACACGACGCTGTTTCACTTGCGTTGACATAGCGCTAGAACACGTCTCCATACTTCTGCTTCTCAAAATTCACTGGATGAATCAACGACCTCAGACCTGCGCATGCATGTAGAGGGGAAATTTCACTTCCATATTCCACCCGGCACACTTTTGTTTGCGCTGTACAAGCATGTGTGCATTACTTTTCAGCCTACCCTTGTACATGAGTTATATTTATTTCGAAGTACATTTAGAGTTTTCAGGATACATTTTATTTAGTTAAGAAATTTGTAAAATATATCGCACTAAGTTAACCTAGTCAAGAAAAAAAATTTCTTCATATTTCAATGGTTTAAATATTCAAGAATATCTCCTTAAAAGAATTTTTCAAAATTCGAATTATTTTAAAAGTTAGAGCCATTTTAGTTCGACCGGTTTAGACGGAATCTAACTAATGTCTAAATAGAGCAAAACTTTAAATGCGTGTTTCTCAAAACTATTTTTTTCTAGTTGACGCGATATCTCAAGTTCTACTGAACCAATTTACTTGGAATTTGGTGTGAGCCTACTCTATACATTATTCTATCGCGCTAACTAAAACTATAGTAAAATTTATATTTTTAATATTTTTTTTAAATTTGGAAAGTCAAAAAAACTGGTAAAAAAATGTATTTTATTTCAGACATTTTGCAAAAAAAAAATTTTTTGACTTTTCCTTAGTTTGGGCCATAGCCGCATTTGTTTGGATTAAGAATTAATTTGGTTTTTTTTTGTAGATTACTAGGAGGGTTGCAATCGTATCAACCAGGGTGGGCCATTTTTGAGACCCACCACTTCAACACCCTGTAACTTTTTGAATTTTTTTGTTTGTTTTCTTTTTTATGTATTCTTTAATGTTTAATCAATATTTGGTAAATAGCTTGTAAAAATATTATTGGTTTTTTTTATTGCACCTGAAAAAATACCTACAATTCATGCTTCTTGACTAGAATACCCTCTTAATTAATTTAGGTTATTTCACAATTTATTAATTAAAAATAATAATTAGTATATTATTTGTGGAACATTCCAGAGTGTTAAATACTTTCAATGTCGCCTGGTGAAAAACACGATTCCGATTCAAGTTGCTTAAAATGGCTTTAGCAGAGTTTGGTAACCAAATCTGAATAGCCAGTTACTTTCCAACCTTCCTTCTCCCCATTTCCTTCCCCTCACAAGAGACCCCGACTAGGGTTGCACAGTCTCTCTGGCTCCGGATGATTGGGGGCAGTCTCAGTAAAATAGTAATTTGAGTATAATGCGTACAAATGATCTCATTTTGGTATATAATTACAACACATTTATTTCATTACATGTTTGTATTTCAGCTTAAGTTTAGTCACATGATATTATTGAAGTGTACATTTCTAATGTAACATTAGCGTTATCACAAAGTAGGCTACATTTTTGATGTAACGTTGTGTATGTATCTTTATTGTTCTAAATAAAAAGGTTGCAATGAAGACGTGTAATATGTTCTTCACCCTCACACCCAGCACATGGTGAAGTCATCCTTGCGGGTCTGCAGCTTGACCACGTGGCGGTACATCTTGAGAGCGGGGCCCAGCGGCAGGCCGAAGTTGTGGATCACGTCATTTCTGCGCATCATCAGCAAAGCAAGGCCATCGATTTCCTAAATAATAAAAAGTTTTTATTTCTTTTATATATTCAACTAGCTTTTACCCGCGGCTTTGCTCGCATGGTTAATGGTTGAAAGAATTTTCCCACGGGAATGAATTCATTCATTCATTTCTCGGCATTCCCCACTCCCCTCGCTCGCTTCCCCCGTCCCGCGAACCCCCCTCTCGAATTCCCCCTCCCTGGTTCTACTCTCCCCTCCCCTCTTCTGCGAACACATCAAATCCCCAAAGTTTCATCACAATTGTATGAATGGTTTAGCAACGCATAGCATATGGCTCAAAATCACCAAGGTTGCAAATTTCAAGATTGGTTTTATGACAAAAAAAAAATTGCAAGCTATAATGATGACTCTTAGTTTATAGTGTCGCAAAATTTGTATATTAATAAACTTTGACAGGGCAGCGCACAGAATTCTATACTTTTTTTGTAATATTGCTTTTTAGTGGATATTTTGCAGAACACTATCATTTCGAGATGATAAACCATCTCGAAATGATAGTGTTTTTTTATGTTTTTAGTTGAAAAAATAAAAACATCTAAAATGTCACCACCGGAGACCAAAATTTCATTTACATTTTTTACTTCAAATAATGTCAGGAATCACTGGTTAAAGGAAGTCAAGCATGTCCCTTAACACTAATTAAAGCCTGTACTGTATATATACGTGACCAGTAATATGACCAGCATCTGCAAATATATGTGGCAAATTTGACATTCACCAAATCATGAGCATGAACGCTGGTTGCGCAAATCAATTCGTTCGCAGGCGGGTGCGGTGTGATTCTAAAACAACAATCACTGGAAAACTACTCAAAGGAAAAGGATAGGTATTGCCAAAACTCACCGAGTTCACTCGACATTTGCCGCTGGTTCTGTGGTCCTTTTAATTCTCCCTTGTCTTTATAATAGTTCACTTGTACACATATATACGTAAACACGGTTACTTCTGCAACCGCGGCGGTGTGGTCAATAAGTTCGCAAATTAAACTTAGGGTGTTACTTTTCAATTAAGTAAATGCACAAATTTCTCCGAACTCGAAGCGGGTGCGTTTTTCAACAAGTCAAATAAAAAAAACAAGTGAATGAAACAATCTAACGTTTTATTGGGTTTTGTCTTGGCGTGGGATGGGTAGGTACTTGGATAGAGGAACTGGGCAGGTACTTGGGTAAAGCAGTTTTCCAGTAGGTACTAAATCAAACAAAAAGAACATTGATTGGCGCAAACATCCCCCTCGCCTTGAAAGGGTGAGAAATCCCCCTTTCTAAACCGCATTGTGATAGCATTATCGCACAAATAAACAAATAAAACCAAATACTTATCCTAAATTCCTAAACTACATTTTTAACTAAATCTATCAATAATATCCCATTATTGAGTCGGCAAAGGGTAAAGCTTCACTACCGGACGAATGTATGTTCCTGACGCCGTTTTAACGCGAGCAACACGAATGACTTCGTCCTTTGCGGGGAAAACCTCGACAATTACTCCTAGCGGCCAATGCAATGGAGGAGCGTTTTCTGTCCCCACAATTACTACTAAACCGACCTTGACTGGGTTAGCGGGAGTATTCCATTTTGGACGTAAAGTCGGAAGGTATGTAAATAATCTAACCTCCAACGTTTCCAAAAAGATTGAATCAATTTATCGAGCAAATCATGACGCGATAGAAGGTTCAAATTATCCTCCTCGATGGTCATGGCGGGCAGGTGTTTCAATGGAGTAGTCATTAAGAAATGAGCGGGGGTTAACGCGAGAGGTTCAGATGGATCTGAAGAGAGCGTCCTACATAATGGTCTTGTATTCAGAATGTTTTCTACCTGTGCGAGCACTGTAGTTGTCTCTTCGAAAGACAGAATCTGATCTCCTATTACGCGAAAAAAATGAGTTTTCATACTTTTGATATTTGATTCCCAATTCCACTAAAATGTGGTGTTGTTGGCGCATTTAGATGCCAGTTTTTTCTATTATTGGCCAAAACCCTTGCGAATTCTTCACCAAAATGTGAAGATGTTGAAAATGCGTGCAATTCATTCAATTTTCTCTTGGCTCCTACAAAGTTAGTTCCATTGTCCGAATATAAATTTGACACGGGACCACGGCGGAAGAGAAAGCGCTTGAATGCATTCAGGAAGCATTCGGTACTTAGACTTGATGCTAGTTCAAGGTGTATCGCTCTCGTAGTTAAACACACAAATAAGCAAATATATGCCTTTTGAGAACGAATTCCACGTCCACGTGATGTGGTTACTTTCAAAGGCCCGGCAAAGTCTATGCCGACGTGCGTAAATGGCTTTACAGATGGAGTAACACGGCAATCCTTATGATCGGCCATTAAAGGTGCGATTGTTTTAGGGTGTAGCCGAAAACATGAATTGCACTTATGTACTCGATTTCGAATCAAACTACGGGCTGATAATATCCAATATTTCTGCCTCAAAATAGACATTAATAATGCGGGACCCGAGTGGCAATGAATTTGATGATAATGATCAACCAATAAATTCAAGATGTGATCCTTTCGTGGAAGGACTATGGGGTGTTTTTGATCATAATTTAAATCCGAATTAACTAATCGACCCCCCAATCTTATTAGTCCGTTGTGCAAAAACGGCCTCAAACGTTGAAACATGGGTTTACACGTTTTTCTTTGTTGAAGATTGATTAACTCACGGGGAAAATAAGCCAATTGTATTTCGCAAAACACTCTGAGTTCTACGAACTCCAAGTCCGATCCGCTTATGTGTCTTCGATATGGTAACACTTTAAGAAATCGAAATACATGAACCAAACAATGTAATAATTTATTCCACGAAGAAAAGCGTTTTGACAAAGTGAGTATTTCATACTCCTCCGAACTAGAAGTTACTAGCAACGACATAGTCTTCTGTTCGGGTGGTTGCGTCACCATGGTGACGTCAAAAGCGGTAATAGGCCACTGCTCTGGCCTTAATTTCAGCCATGGTGGGCCATGAAACCATAGCGGGTGATCCAAAATCTGATTGGGGGTAAGCCAACGCGACAGACAATCAGCGGGATTTTCTGTGCCTGCAATATGAAAAAAACTGTTGGCCGATAATTCTGCTTGAATTTTAGTTATTCTATTGGCCACGAATGTTCCCCATCTATGAGGAGACGATTGAATCCAACAAAGTGCCACAGTGGAATCGGTAAATGCGCATATTTTATCAATTTTCAAGCGTTTTTCCAAGGTTTCTACTACCTTATGCATTAATTTTGCAAGTATTAATGCAGCACAAAGTTTTAATCGTGCGAGAGAAACGATTTTCACTGGAGACACCTTTGATTTTGCACAAGCAATATGTACTGAATTGGCACCTTCATTTTGAATATGAAAATAAATTACGCCACCGTAAGCCTTTTCACTAGCATCTGCGAAACCCACAATGGTTACAATGGTTCTGGATGTGATTCCAGCATGGCGCGAAAATTTTATTTTATTTAGTGACAATAGTTCCTCACAGAATTGCGTCCACATCCTCACAATATCTGCGGGAGGCTCATCATCCCAATCACATTGACATATCCATAATTGCTTTATTAAGAGCTTAGCGTATGGTACGACAGGTGCGATGTAGCCCATAATGTCCCATATTTTGGCGACACAATACAATTTATTTCTCTTCCTATAAATCGATTTAGGTGCAGAAGTGACAAACGAGAAAAAATCGGAATTTGGTGACCAGCATAATCCTAATACTTTATGCATGGACACCATCAAATTCCTTTATCGCTGACAAGCGATGCGAATCTGGAATGGATTCCAGAACCTCTTGCAAATTGCTGGTCCACTTGACTAGATCAAACTGGCCAGTCTTCAATAATGCGATTAACTGGGAGGACGTTTCCTTTGCATTCTCTGCAGTTTCCATACTAAATACAAAATCATCCATGTATAAAAATTCTTCAATGATTTTCTTTGCTTCAGGAAAAGCTTCTCCTTCATCAGAGGCCAATTTTCTGATCGTGCTTAAAGCTTGAAATGGGATGGATGTAAGTCCAAAACAAACGCGGTTAAACTGGTAAGTATTAATATCCTCGTTTGGCGAGAAGCGATACAAAATTCGTTGATATCTTCTATCACTTTCCTGCACTCCTATGCACAAAAACATTTTGCGTATATCAGCCGAGAGTGCTATTGGAAATACACTAAAATTCTTTATTACATTAAATAAATTCGCCTGTAAATGTTCTCCACTATACAAATTATTATTCAATGATACCGAAGTGCTTGTTTTTGCACTTGCGTCCAGGACTATCCTCAAACTCATGGTGATTTTATCCTCTCGTACAACTTCATGGTGCGGTATTATATAAGATGGCTCTTCATCCTCCCTATTTGGAGTGACAGAAGACAAATAATCCTTCTCTAAATATTCACTAATAATATTATTATGAGCTTCTCTCAATTTAGGAGAGGCTTCCAATTTGCGTTCGAGGCATGAAAAACGTTTATTTTCTAATGCAAACGAATCCCCAAGTGCTGAAGCATCTTGCTTAAATGGTAAGGCTACAATATACCTTCCATTTAGAGGATCTCTTGACGTAGTTTTTTGATTCATTTCCTCACTTTCACGATCTTCAGGACCTTTAATTGGCGGTACATTTACTTCTTTTCTTTCCCGAAATCTTTTAATTTGTGAATCTAATGGCGGTTTCTTCTCTTGAATCAAAAAAAGTGTACGCTTGATTTTGCAATACATGTCTTCAAAATTCATCCAACTTTCAAAATCCGGATTATAATTGAAATCGATATCCAAATTAATTGAATTTATTTGCTGGTGTATATCTTTGTATTCATTTCTAGTTGAATCTACCGTTTCTATTAATGATAAAAATTCCTCTTAAATATTAGCGTCAGAAATCCCATTTGAAAGATCGAATAGTTTTTTAATGCGTCTCTTGAACGCATCACATTGCGACGTCAACAATTTCAATTTATTTTCTTTATTTGTAGCCATGATGACAAAACAATAATTCAATAAAATAATAATGAGATAACTCTCTTGCGTTTCTACGATTTAAAATATCCGGCAGGCGTGGGGTTAAAACACCTAAACGGCAATCGGAAGGTTATCAAACTATTAAACAGAGCGATACGTCTGGCATTTGGACTTATCTGTGGTTAAATAACAAATTTTGAATCTTTCACTATGAATGTAGATTCATCTATTTGACAATGCTATCACAATATTATATACGAACGAATTTAACGTATCCGGCATCGATTAGGACCAAATGATGGTTGCGCAAATCAATTCGTTCGCAGGCGGGTGCGGTGTGATTCTAAAACAACAATCACTGGAAAACTACTCAAAGGAAAAGGATAGGTATTGCCAAAACTCACCGAGTTCACTCGACATTTGCCGCTGGTTCTGTGGTCCTTTTAATTCTCCCTTGTCTTTATAATAGTTCACTTGTACACATATATACGTAAACACGGTTACTTCTGCAACCGCGGCAGTGTGGTCAATAAGTTCGCAAATTAAACTTAGGGCGTTACTTTTCAATTAAGTAAAATGCACAAATTTCTCCAAACTCGAAGCGGGTGCGTTTTTCAACAAGTCAAATAAAAAAAACAAGTGAATGAAACAATCAAACGTTTTATTGGGTTTTGTCTTGGCGTGGGATGGGTAGGTACTTGGATAGAGGAACTGGGCAGGTACTTGGGTAAAGCAGTTTTCCAGTAGGTACTAAATCAAACAAAAAGAACATTGATTGGCGCAAACAAACGCACTTACCTTTTCTTTGAAAACATGAGCTTCATCCGGGAAGTAGGAAGAGAAATACTGGTAGACATCATTGGTATTCCAATCTTCAGCATTAGGAATAGAGGCATCCACAGAATCATCACAATTATTATCATTGGGATGTTTCTGGAAAGTGAGACTGCTATGGAACTTCTGCAGTTCGTGGTCATTCATGTAAATAGATTTAGGGCTTATTGCAGGTTTCCGTTGGGTAGGAATTTTGGTCTTCCGAAGTTCCGCTGCTTGTGCAGGAGGTGCCCTCGTCTCCGCCTGATTCCTTTCCCCTTGCTTCCAGTCTAGTAATGTATTCCTCACCGGAGAGACCAGTTTTCTGGAAATTTTCCAATCCGCATTATCCAGTGACACGGGACTGTAAGACTGCTCATCCTTTTCAGCAATTACCAGTTTACATTCATTTCTATCATCGCTGTCCACGCTTTTGATTGAGGACTTATCCCTTCTCTTGTCATTGGTGCTCTTATTACTTTTTCTAGAATCAGATCTGTCCGAGTACTTGGAGCTGTGGTCGGAGCCCGGGGTCTTCTCTATGTAATTGGGGTCGAGGTTGTGTCCGCTGCTCTTAGTGTCCTGGCAGTTTCTGCACTCCCACTGATCCCAGGCCTTGAGGCGTTCGGGAATAGAAGGTGCATGGCAAAGGGCGTGGTATGCATCAGCGCAGACGCTGCAAACTGTTAATGTGCCCTGAAATTATATTACCGCTTGATTAGTTGAAAATAAATGGCTTTTTTGGCCAGCTTTGTGCGGTTTGTAATGATAAATGAAACTGAAGCATTTCATTGCAGTGAAATATAAATTTTCTTTTTGAAACAATGTATAACTCCTTGCAATATTACATACTTTGTGCAATTCTCTTTTGAAATAACGTAATGCGCACTTGAAGTGAAATGACACAAAACTACGCTATACAAATGTAACGTTATTATTAGACATCGGATTATATGCACTAACAAAGTGCCAAAATATGCATGCAAATATGCACTAAAAAAGGCCGAAATATGCACGCGGTATTCCCAAACGAAAACGCGGTATGCCCAAACGAAACGCGGTATGCCCAAAATATGCACAATGCAAAATCAAAAACCATTTTTATTTTTATATATTTTAATTAAAGACAGTAAAAAACCAGCGAAATATTCCTAAAATTATGCATAGTTTTGGTGACAATTAAGTATTTTTCCAAATTTTCGAGTGCAAATTTGTGACGTTTGTCACCCAGTACATCAATTTGTATGCTGAAAACGACCTCTATGTCAACTGACGTCATTGAACAAAATTTAAAATTTGGCACCATTTCGGAGATACCTGTTTAGGCAGGGTACGACCTGTGCCGTTGATTAGGCATTATGTTCTGCATGTCTTCAAGACTCAGGTTCTTAAAATAATAATTTAAAATAGCGTCTAACTTTTTACAAATATTTTCTGATAACGGATTAGGAAGGGCGTTGGCGAGTTTGGTCATTGTTTCCAGTATTTCTATTGATTTAAATAGAGGAAGGTTTTTTGATTCCATTTTTTTCTATGTCATCTGGTAACTTGTGGAAACGTGTTGAGATGAGGGAGTATTCTGTTTAATGGATGCGTCTTCAAATACTAGCTTGCTTGACTGAATTCCAATGGCCCCAAAACTGTCAAATCGACCAACTACTTGTTTTACAGCCTCAAAATTGCCTCAGCCTCAGCATAGAATAACATCGCCTTTAGCCAAGTACTGCATCAAGTTATTACAGGTTCTGGAGGCAATGCTAGATTTGGCAATTGCTCTTCTTTGTAAGACTGCACACGCGACGGTGCTTTTAAAAACACTTTTTTGTAGAGGAAATCAATTTGTCAACATTCCCATACTCTTGCCTTATCTCTTCTGCAAGGCAATGAAACCGGTGAGCTAAGCAGGTAATGTGCAGCAAATTTGGAAAAAAGTTTGCAGGGCTTGGCCAGCTTTCACCATGTATAGCGCAGCATCAGAAATAAATATGTACCTCTCGCCGCTATTAAACGAAATATGCACGGTTGGGGAAAAGGGCTAAAATATGTAATAACGCCGTAATTAGAGAGATATATCCGTAATTAGAGAGATATAAAATCCGATGTCTAGTTATTATTATTATTAAGCCCTTGTAACATTTGTGCAAATTCTCTAAAATGGTGTAATAACATAAAAAACAATATAATTTATCTAGTAATTAAGAAAGCATACTCACCGCATCATTAGTTTCAATGCACACTACACAGGTTTTACAGTGCGGACACTGCCAGGTATTATCTGGCCTCAGTCTTAACATGCCGTCTCCTCTCAAACAAGTTGGGTGAGCTGAAACCAAATATTTTTATTGGTGAAGTTTTACTGTTCAGACGTATTAATACGCATAGTTTATTTATTGCGTATTAAGAATGAGTCTCAATGTATTTCCTAGAGTCAGTGAATTAATTAATTTAATTTAGTTTGTGAACGGACCAGCACATTATTTATTATAGCACCCACAGGAAATTTGAAATGCAATAATGTTAATTATATTCAGGAGAGAAAGAAAAGAAATTTTTTTATTTAAAAAAACATCATATCCGGTCAGTGGCTGAGTGGGCATCGCGTTTGGGTCCCACCCGGGCATCGCGTGTTCGATTCCTCGGCTGGCTAAGTCCTCCGTCACGACACAAGCAACATTTTCCGCTTAGTGTGGTGTGGTGGTAGAACATTTTCAAACATTGTTGGTTTTTTTTTTTTTTTCTTTTTAATTTTATTTTGATTTTACATTAATGTTGCCCTCACTGGGTGGCTTACCCGTGCTGAGGTCCCCATTTTATAATACAAGAATTTATACTTAATACATTTTGAAAAAAGAAAATTATTTAATGTTGGTGAGGAAAAAAAAAACATAAAATTAAGATAAATTTAAACTAAAAATAAAGATTAAAAATTAAAAGTAAAATTAAAAAAAAAAATTAATTAAAAATCGATATATATTATGAGTTGTGCGTTTGTGAGTGATGTGTGTTTTAAGGCCCGTATCCTGCGCCACAATACACATGAACACTAGCTTGAACAGCACCCAAAACATTGAAAATTTGAACACTTCGTGTTCAAAAACCCTGTGTTCAAGCTTTACCACAGCCGACGGAAAACATTCATCTCCCGGGCGCAGGGGGAAGGCTGGCGGGGGGAAATGTGTTCATATTTTTACAAGAGCCGCGCGATGCGGTCACGTATGGAGAATCAAACCGAACAAGTTTTTGAGGTTATGCGCAATGAGCAAGCTTAATAATCACTAGTTTAAAATATTATGATACCTAAATACAATATAATAAATATATTTGATAATAAAATTATAACATAATAACGAATATTAACAATATTAATATTAATATTATTTTTGAAGTGGGTGAAGCGGGAGCGGGAAGGCAGGCGGGGCCGGCGGGGGGGGGAAATAAGTTCATATTTTTAGAGGAGCCGTACGAAGCGGTTGGTTGGTACCGGAGGTAAATCGAATGACGTTTGGGGTTATGTCAACCACGCGAGCCTAATACCTAATTATGACTTTAAATTCCAAATAAATACTGTCGTAATGATGATTATATCTTTCGTGATCTCACTTGTAAATAAAGTCTATTAATTTATAAATCGGTTTCAGAGACACGGAAGAAATGACCAATTAAAATAGGTATTCTATTCTTTCCCTGATAAATAAATACCTAATAAAAATCTAGTTAGGTAGGTTAGGTCTAAGTTGAAATCTGCGTGTTCTCCTTTATATTTCGTTTACAATATCATCGCTAAATTTCTTAACAGAACTCGACTTTTGACGTTTGAATTTCGAATGCGTAATTAATTACGCATTCGAAATTCAAATACTGACTTTAGGTCATAATAATTGATATTAGTCGGAAATCTTTCCTGGTAAATAAACATCTATTAAAATATCTCTGTTTTCTCCCTGATGTAGCATCTCTTCTTCATCGGAACATATTTTAACATTTATTTAAACGCTAAACGTCAAACGCCAAGTCAGTTGCGTACGCGTGGACTCGTGGACAGGCCACTAGCAAAGTGTGTGACCGCGCGAACTTCACACCTGTTCACACCAATCTTTCAAACCATGTTTAAAAAAACGCAGGAGACGGAAAACAAAGAACGTTTATAGTGGGGTTCAAGCTAGTTTTCATGTGTATTCTGGCGCAGGAGTTCCGCCTTTATTTTGGTTTTGTGTGTTGCGTCGTTGCGTGTATATATGTTTTATTCTTTTATGTTATAAAATTTTGGTAAAATTGTCTTTTTTGTTCTTTAATCCATTTTTTATTTTGTATCTGAATTTATTAGTTATTCATAACCAGGTAATTTTGACTTTCTTTAAAAAAAATATCTCCTTTTTTGTAGACCTATAATAATTATGAAATTTTATTACAAAATAACATTTAAAAATAACATTATTACAAAATTCAGATTAAATTATCAGATTTTTTCTTAATGTTAACTTTTTTAGGAATTCCTTTAAAAACAGAATTTAATTTATTTTTGATTTAAAAAAAAAAAAAAATCCCTTAAAATGCACAACGTAAAGAACACACTTATTTTCCTAAAAATATTTCAACGACGTAGATCGAAAGAGAAAAATGACATATTTAACTAATTTTGGATTTATTATCCTTTACACCAAGGGCAGGGAACCTGCGGCCCACAAAGCTTTTTTGGTACGGCCCGCCAGTGCGGTCTGCTGAAAGCACCACTAAAATTACTCTCAGAATGCAAGAATGGTTTTCTTTCTCGTGTTTCAGATACATTACATAAACAAAACCCAGAGAAAGTTATAACATAGCTGACAGGTATGTGCTTACATATGCACCAAGTCACTAGAAATTATAATTAACCGCCCTATAAGTCCGCAATATTGTTGCCCGAATGCAACAAACCGTATCACGTACGTTCAGGTAAAAAAAAAAACTATCACGTACGTTCAGGTAAAAAAAAAAACTATACCCGAAACCCACAAAATGTGCGCGATACGTTCGTATACATCAAGTTTGTTCCTGCGCTATCGCGAAGCTAAGGGCCATGGGACAGGTATTTTCGTCTCTCCCGTACAAGTAACGCCGCTAGTCAGCGGTACTCTCTACGCAAGTGGCGCGGTTTATAAAACCATTTAAAAACCCGATGTTTTTTAACCTACTTTTTGGAAAATAACCCAAAGGTAGGGCGGTTAAGTCACATTATTATCAGTTTAGGCATAAATAAATATGTGTTCAAACACCACAAACTTTTTTAGTTTTATTTTAATTTCTTATTTAATAATATAAAAATGAAATTATTGAAAAAATATCTCAGTATTGCTGACAACTCTATTTAGACAGGAAAAAAATATGATGTGCTTTCTTTATATATTGCCAAACTTCTGCCATAAAAAAATATTTAAATAAAAATAAAATCGTAATGTGTAAATTATTGTTAGCAGTTGAATAAAAATAAAATTATTAAAATTTTATTGCATTCAATAAATGTGCTGAAAAATACAGGTAAAACCATTTACATGTTCTGAGTGCAATATAATTTAAGCTGGTGGACCCCCATGCGGATTTATTCCTAAGTTACCCGCTCGGATCCATAAGCTTGTTTTCAAGCTACCTACAACATTTCCAGACATGTGTGACGGACGAGGCGTACCTGACTTATTAAAACCACTCTTGTGTTCATAATGGTGGCCTCCGTGGTCGAGGGGTAAGGCTCCCAACTCGTAATGCTAAGGTTGCGGGATCAATTTGTGTTATTTCACAATGAATTATTTTTAAATAATACATAATATATTTGCAGCACTGACTTCGTAATTTGACTGTTGCGCGTCTAGATCCTATACTTTAGTAGACCTTGCATTCTCTAATGAGGTATAAAATCTTCAGGCGGAAAAAAATTGTATTTTTATTATTTTTTTAGTAATTAATCACCACTTCCTGTAATGTTTTTTGACTATCGTTCTTATTTGTCTATCCTTGTTTGTCTTTTGTTTTTTATTAGTGTTGATCTTATCCTAAGGGAGTAACCTTTGGTTTTGAAACATGTAGATGATTTTGATTTAATAAATGGTTTTTACAAAGTGATTTTTTTTCATTTAACAATTATCGTATTATTTATGTTAGTTGATAATGATAATAATTTGCGTGTGTTTACAAATGAAATATTATTCCTTGGCTTCTACTAGTGTTTGCCGAGTAATGAAAACATTTTCTTTTTAAAAATAAAACAATAACTTTGTAACGACCACTTTTATTTTTATGTACTTAATGCCGACCGGGTTTCGCTACCACTGTAGCTTCTTCAGGGCAGTACAGAACTCTACCTGTTCGAGTTATCGTTTTATTTTTTAAAATTGTAATGTCACATCACAAAGTATCTGCTTCATATGAACAAAAAAAAACATTTTCTCATCACACACGGGGGCATATTGGCACTTTTTTAATATAATTTACTTAGAGTAGTACACAACCTTACGCGGCGAATGGCAGTTTAGTACAAAAATTTACGAAATCGAAGACAATACAATTGACTTGTTTTTGGCTTGCCACTTTGAGTTTTCTACCACACGTCTATATATATTGTAAAGTCATTGCCTTTACAGAAATTCAAATTTCCGCTATCGATATGGTCGCATATGGTAACTTTCTTATTTTTTGGAATATTTCAGTTTCGATTGAAACTTAGTTTAGCTTTGTTTTCCAGGCGGAAAAGAAGAAAAAATAAAAGAGATATGTAAGACATAGCGCCATATTTGACTTTGAATAATTGCAGTCTTTTTCACCCAAATTTGAACATCAGTTGAAAAATCATCCACAAACAGGGACATTTCCAATGTACTCGTAGACCTGTTTTTTAAAAGGACACAGCACTTACGAGACTCTTACTTACGAGGAAGAAACTGCATCTTTACTTACTTTAGGCAGTATTCCTATTGTTGTTGTTGTTGTTAACTTGAGTTTTACCTTCGGCTGTGACTTGTCCAGTCTTTGCACTACAAAATGTCTATCGACTGAGTTCCTTATGAAGTGAAAATTACCTTTATTACTACAATCCCTACAGCTCACCAACATTCCAGAATTCTCTTTAACATTCTTATGCTGCCGACAGACAGAGCAAACCCCGCCAGTGACCTTCTCTCTGGGCTCCAACTTCATGGAATGGCTGTCGTTAGTTTCATTGTCCTCCTCCTCAGTGGTGTCCCCGCTCTCCGACGCCTTCTGAGGATACAAGTTCTGGCTCTTGCCGGGGATAGTGGGTGAATGCTTCTTAATGGTTGACTTGTTGAGAGAACCCACAGGCCGACCGCGTTTCTTCTTTGTAGGCACATTATTGTCCGATGGATCGAACACCTTCTTGGCTCTCTTGTGCCTTTCTCCGACTCTGACGCCTGTGAGCTTCTTCACATCTGTTCTGATGAAGCCTGCCTGGTTCAGTTTGTTCATTCCTGAACCCTTTTTCCTTCCAGGCTTTCCTTTGAGCCTCATGGGTGAGGAAGTGGATGATGAGTTGTTTGATGATGCAACCTAAAACAATTACGCAATGGTTATCAAATAAGGAATACCTACGCAAGACATACATAATACATAAGTATACCTTGTTATTATACCTTGGTATTGGAATCTGTATTGAAGCTGTATGCTTCCATACTGCTGTCCTGTCGTCTATCTCCAGCACCCAAAGTGACGTTGCCATTGGGCATCTTTACAAGTCCTCCACTTTCAATCTCCTTCTCGATGATTCCCTCGAGACTCTTCCTGCTGAGGGTGGAGTTCTCCTTGGATGCCATGGCCTTGAGCAGCTTGCTCGGAGGAACTCCTTGCTCCAGATAGTCTGGCTCCAGGAAAATGAGCTCTGCCATGGCTGTAGTCATCAGCCTCTTTTCTGTTTTCATTTTGTCTAAAACAAATACTAAATTAGCTTGCGTACTCAAATGTTTAAATGAATTTATTCGATCTACAAAGGGTTCCACAATAAACAATCTGTATAATGGACCAGACTCATGCATTTTTTAATAGGTAGGCGGAAGCGAGCACAAAAATTTTACAATAATCATGATTGTCCTTTAGCAAAATAATTTAATGGAATACATTTTTAGTAGTGAAATGTCACATTATTTTATTTTACAACTCGGGTAACAGCATTATTCTCTGGTACAGTTTTAACACCACACCTCAATACAAACACGCAATAAGAAAACACAAATTCCTACTTGAAAGAACTCAAACAAAACACACTTAAATAACACGATAAACATTTCTGAACTACCTACAAAAATACTTTTCAGCAGTAATATAGAAAGACCAACTTGAACTAGGCGAGTATGTAAATTGATCAAAAAAAATTTTTTTTTCGTCATATTTCGATAGTTCGATGATATTTAAGAATATCTCCTTAAGGATTTTTCAAAATTCGAATTATTTTAAAAGTTAAAGCCATTTTAGTTCCACCGGTTTCGACAGAATATAACTAGAATTTAAATAGAGCAAAACTTCTCAAGACTATTTTTTTCGAAACATGTGTCAAAAAATCTTAAGTTCTAATTGACCGATTTTCTTGAAATTTGGCATGAATTTTCTTTATATATCCTTCCATGGTAGGAACCATATAGAAAAGTAAAAAAAAATATAATAAACACAATGATATAACTTTTTTTTATTCCACTTTATTATATTCTTCTCCAACCGGTTTCGGTTCGACCTGAACCTTCATCAGGGATGAATAAAAATATACCAGTATATAATATATAGTGATTAGTACCCTTTACACGCAGAGTTCGGAGCGGGACGTGCCCCGCGCCACTTCAGGCCGCCGCGCAGAAAAGTAAAGACCGAAAGTAAGATAACGGCTTACAGCGCAGTTCACTGTGAGACTTTTCTGCGCGGCGGCTTGAAGTGGCGCGGGGCATGTCCCGCTCCGAACTCTACGTGTGGGGGAGACTATTGCTAAATGTGAAAATTTAAAAATATTAATTTACTATTTTTAAAAATTCGAAAAAGTCAAAAAATAACTGAAAAAATCTTTTTTTTTTTGAATAGCCGCCATTTTGCGAGATAATTATTTTCTTTCATTTTTGTTGGTTCCTACCATAATGACATTTGTGTTGATAAAGAATCTAACTTTTTTTTTTTTTGGTGACCAGAAGGGTTGGAATCGTGACACGGAGTACACACTTTTTTTCCCCCCTGTAGAGGGGGGAAAAAAAGTGGGTACTGTTGAAGTAGTTCAACAGCGTGTAACTTGGTGATATACATATATTTTTTTTTAATTTTCTTTTTTTTTTTACATTAACTCCACACAGGAGGCCCTGAGGAAAAAATAATTTCCCTCAGGGCCTATGTCATCTTTGAGGATGCTGTGTGGAGGGTGTTTTTGAGGAGAGGAAGGAGTGAACATGGGTCTTGAAGAGACCCATATTGTAGGAGGGAGGAAACACAGAGGCCGGCAGATCGTTCCACAGCCGAGCTGTTGAACTCAAGAACGAGTCGTAGAAACGACCCGTTCTCATGTGACTAATGTCAACCGTGTACAAATGTTGAGCGCGCGTTTGGCGTGTTTCCCGACTATGCACCGGTGCCGAGGGGATCAATGACGCTAGTTCCTCGGAGCATCTTCCATTGTAATACCGGTAGAACAAGGACAGCATTCCCACCTGGCGCCTGTGCTCTAAAGATTGCAATCCGTTAGTTAAATTAGGAGAATCTATCAAACGGACCGCCCGTTTTTGCACAGAGTCAAGGGTTTTTTCAGGTATTTTGGGGCTCCAGACCAGAGGTGGCTGCCAAATTCAACCGTGGGGCGCACTTGCGATTTGTACAGGGCTAGCAGTTGTGTACTATTAAAGTATCTGCGTGCCCTGTACAGTATGCCCAGTTTCTGAGAGGCTAACTTAACTCTGGCCTCGATGGAGCCCCCGTACCTGAGCTGGTCACTTAGAGTTACACCAAGCATATCAATGGAAGGCCTGTTCGGGAGAATGCTTCCGTTGAAGGAGACTAGATTATCATTTCGATCCCTTTTAGACGTGATCAGACATGATTGGGTCTTTGAAACATTAAATTCGACGAGGTTATTCTTACCCCAAGAGGAAACACTCTCGAGGTAACCGTCCATTCTTTGTTTCAAAGCCCTCCGAGCCATTGGGGTTTGTGAGCCCTTTGGAGGTTTGTCAAACAAAAAGCTATCATGGACTGTACTGTCATCCGCGTAGCAATGAATCGGTGCACACGTCAAGAGGTCGTTGATGTGCAACAAAAACAAAGTCGGAGACAGAACCGATCCCTGTGGGACGCCAGCATTTATCGAATGCGAGGAAGAGGTGAAACCATCAGCAACCGCCTGAATCGACCTCTCCCTCAAAAAGTCGGCAATCCACATACACAAGGATGCGGGAAGTCCGTAAGAAGGCAGTTTGTTGACAAGCCCTCGGTGCCAAACCCGGTCAAAGGCCTTGGAAATATCCAGTGAAACCGTTTGGGTTTCACCAAAACGTTCCAGGCACCGCCCCCAAACATGCGTCACATACGCGAGAAGATCACCGCACGAGCGGTTCCGCCAGAATCCGTATTGACGGTCGTTAATAATTTTGTTCTTCTCGAGGTATGTGAGCAGTTTGTCGTTGATCACACGTTCCATCACTTTTGACAGAACAGATGTGATCGCTATGGGGCGGTAGTTGGCCGGGTTGGAGCGGTCACCCTTCTTTGGAATAGGGTGAATGATCGCTTTTTTCCAACCGGAGGGCACAGTCCCAAACTTCAGGGACATTTTGAAAAGCTTCGTCAAAATTGGAGCTATTTCTGCAGCGCACCTCTGCAATACCAGGGCAGGTATTCCGTCAGGCCCACTAGCTTTATTAACATCGAGCCCTCGTAAGACTTGGAGTACATCCCGATGCCGGATCCTCAGCTTTTTCATATGAAAACCGCAGTGAGGAACCGACGGCGGGATAGCACCTTGATCATCGAGGGTCGAGTTTTCCGCGAACATTTTGCCTAATAAGTTAGCCTTTTCGGCGGCGGTATTAGCTAGAGAGCCAACAGTTCTGGTAAGAGGTGGCAGACTGGATTTGCAGAAATTGCGACCTATTGAGCCCGCAAGCGACCAGAACGCTCTGCTGCCATGCGGGCATGCAGCCAGCTTTCTGCTGATCTGCAGGTCGTGCTCAAATTTCGACCTATTTATGATTCTCTTGCTTTCCTTTGACATTTTGTTATAAACTATTCTGTTTTCGGATGTTCGAGATGTGTTGTAGGCTCGATAAGCCGCGTTTTTTCGTTGCACTGCTTCAGAGCATTGTCGACTGAACCACGGCTTTGAGCCCACACCAGTTTCTTTAACAGTGGATTGGATGAAGCCATCCATCGCAGACGCGATGACTTCACCAATTTCCTGGGCACATCTTGAGGGATCCGAAGTCCGAAAACAGACAGTTGACCACGGAAAAGCATTAAAATGTGCCCGCAAACCGAACCAATCTGCAGACCTGTAGTGCCACACTTTTCTTTTCAGCCTCTTGTTTGGCGGTCTGAAGGTTACGGGGATTGACGACGTCACCAGGCAGTGGTCCGACGATCCTAAAGGCGCTGTGACGTCAATCTTGTAACCGTGTGGCACAGTGGTTAGAAACAGGTCTAACAGATTAGAGCGGTGAGACTGGACATCAGGAACCCGTGTAGGCTCCTGAACCATTTGCTCCAGTCCGTGGCAAAGGGCAAAGGATTCCGCTTGTCGTCCAGCTGAGTCTGTTGGCCCTGAGAACTTCAACCAAGGTTCGTTATGAACATTGAAGTCCCCCAGGACCACAAACTCTGCCGTAGGGAAGCGGGGCAAGAGGTCATCAATAGTGTTGCTTAAATGTTTGAAGGCTCGGACGTGTCTAATTCGTTTAGGTTTGGTGAACGGTATAAACACGCATAAAACCTTACCGTACTGGCAAGATTGACGCGCACCCACATTACGTCGAATCTGGAGTTTTCCAGATTCAACATTCGCACACAGTTGACGTCAGCTCGGCTGAAGAGACAGACACCTCCCTTGGGTCTGAATTTGCCCACGAGGGTGAAGCCCGGGCAGTCCAGATAGGAGGCGTCAGGAGGCTCGGCTATCTGTGTTTCGGAGAGGAAGAGAAGGTTAGGACGTTGGGAGAGAAGGTGGTGGTGGACGGAGTTAAGGTTTTTGTGCAGGCCGCGAATGTTGGTGAAATTCACCAACAGTTTTGGCCTGCACCGGGGACTCCTGCTTCTCGCCGTTGTTGTTACGTTATGGTTGTAAGTTTGTATGTTCATATATATATATTTTTTTTTTTTGTTAGTGGAGATGGAAGGTCCGGGAAGGAAAGGGTATGAGGGGTGGGTAGGATGCTGGAGATCAGATTGTCCGGGAGTGATGGACGTATGAATCCAACCCACCCACTGCGGTGCAAGGCGATGGGCAGGGAGAGTCTGGTTGGAGAGGTCGCCCAATGCGCCCCGAACGCTGCTGCTGGGTCCCCTCCGGTCACGAACCGGCACAACAGCAGTGGCGGGGTTTTTACACTCGTTGATGGGGCAGCCCACCCTCAGTCGTGAGCCTGAGGGTCGGGCCCCTGTACTACCGAGCGGCCCGGACAACGGTAACCGGTTGTAAAGGGTTGTAAATAGATCTGCGCCTGACAAAGGCTGACTCTAGGCACTCAAAAGCTACTCTTCTCCAGGCAGAAGCCTGCCTGACCATCTCTCTATGAAACTTCACACAGAATTTGACTTTGCTTTCCCTGGATTCCCGTTTCTTCAACCCTTTGGATAGACGACTAGCAGTTCACAGAAATCGAGATCAAGCACCCATTGGATGAGCAACGCCCATCGCACCGGACACAGCGCCAACTATAGCCCCTATGCTAGTCTATGTTAGTCTGTATGAGTGACGGAGACGTCCATTACACCATGAAGTCGGGAGAGCAATTTTACTGTTAAACAGAATTAATTCGGATATCGACATATTTAGCGTTAGTGAAGCTGCCTCTATTAATTCTTGTATAGTTCGTATGCCTAAGTGTTAATTGTAATACTCTTACAATTGTATTTTGAAAACGGATGAAAATGTATCATTTTGTAATGTTTTTGAGATAATAAATTGAATTGAATTGAATGAATCCGGGCACCCCTGCTAAGTCACCAAACGTAGCCAACTATTTGGGTTGACATATGGCAGAGGCGTTGGTCATCCAGTAAATGGTTCCCAGGGCGGCGATACCTATAACTACCTACCAAATTGTAGTTGCGAGTTGTATTTCTTAAAGACGCCGTCAAAAGGTTTGAAAATTTGTGTTTATTTTCGCTGTGAATAAAATTCAAATAAATCTGCAGAAATCTTCGCTACCAACTAAAATATAAATCTATGTGGACACTCAGAAAAAAATTAACAAAACACCTTTCATATCCAATCCTCGGAAACACTTCCCAGTAAATAGAGTAGTGGATGGGTGGAACAAACTTTCGCAAAGTGTTATCGATTCTACTAGTATTCGGAAACACTTCCATGTAAATAGAGTAGTGGATGCGTGGAACAAACTTTCACAAAGTGTTATCGATGCTACTAATATTCGGAAACACTTCCCCGTACATAGAGTAGTGGATGCGTGGAACAAACTTTCACAAAGTGTTATCGATGCTACTAATATTCCGAAACACTTCCCTGTAAATAGAGTAGTGGATGCGTGGAACAAACTTTCGCAAAGTGTTATCGATGCTACTAATATTCGGAAACACTTCCCTGTAAATAGAGTAGTGGATGCGTGGAACAAACTTTCACAAAATGTTATCGATGCTACTAATATTCCGAAACACTTCCCTGTAAATAGAGTAGTGAATGCGTGGAACAAACTTTCACAAAGTGTTATCGATGCTACTAAATTCGGAAACACTTCCCTGTAAATAGAGTAGTGGATGCGTGGAACAAACTTTCACAAAGTGTTATCGATGCTACTAATATTCGGAAACACTTCCCTGTAAATAGAGTAGTGGATGCGTGGAACAAACTTTCGCAAAGTGTTATCGATGCTACTAACATTCGGAAACACTTCCCTGTAAATAGAGTAGTGGATGCATGGAACAAACTTTCGCAAAGTGTTATCGATGCTACTAATATTCGGAAACACTTCCCTGTAAATAGAGTAGTGGATGCGTGGAACAAACTTTCACAAAGTGTTATCGATGCTACTAATATTCGGAAACACTTCCCTGTAAATAGAGTAGTGGATGCGTGGAACAAACTTTCACAAAGTGTTATCGATGCTACTAATAAGTATAAACCAATTTAAAGCTCTAAAGGATTCTTATTTGAAGAGAAGAAAGGATTTAAAAAATAAAATATAAAATAAAATTATTGAAAAAAATTATTTTGATGGGTGTAAATTTAAAATACAAATTTCCTATTTATGTAGGAACAAAAATTTGTCATTTATATGTTAAAATTACCTCCCAAAAATGCGTTTTTAACAATGTTTTATTTTTTATTTTATTTTTATCATATTTTCAAAATAAATATAGTAAAATTATTTTTCTAATTTTTTTTCATTTACTCCCAAATAAAATGGTCCAAGTTGCCTCTAAAATCATGAAACACTACTTTGAAGTCATTTCACACATATATTCAAGAGTATATTCTAAAATTTTCTAATATTTTCCTCACAAAATAATGGAGATATCAGCTGCCGCGCATTGTAATTCGCCATCCGGTTGGGCAATTTGTGTAACTCCTGGAGGTCACAATTTACACTCGAAATCAATTTTTCAAAAAAATTTACTTTTTTAGAAGTGTCTCTTCTATTTGAACCTCACTCCTCATAAAAAAATCGAAAATTAATATTTTTTTGCAATAAAAAAAATAGTTAAAATAAAAATACTGTTTAGGATTGAGGTTCAAATAGAGCGCATTTATATAAAAAAAATAAAAATAAAACTATGTGCTGAGTTTGATGCCCGCGCCCGACAGAAGTTCAAAGAAGTGAACACTTGTTTGAAGACTTTGCTCACACATTTGGTCACATTTTGTTGTACCTGCCAGATATGTGTTCAAAGATTTGTTCACTCCTTTGAGCGCACAGTTTTCAAATAGACTTCACATAACATGGACGACGATTTGGTCGACACAGTTTGCTTATATTATTTATGTGCGTGTAATTATTTATTACACGTTCAAATAAATAAACAAAAACAGCCAAAACGAAGAAATGTATCGTAATAAAACAAGTGAATTTTTTTTTATTTTATTTTAACACTTAAAAAATTTATCAGGAAAATTATAAGTCTCCGTATATAGAATAATGTTTTCCCTGTAATCGTTTTTATTTAAAAACTGTTTTTGTTTTAGAGATTCCATGAAAAAAATGCTTGACGAAATGATGCCTAGACCAGTGGGTTACTTCAGTAATTTTTGCAGAATGTCTTCTGAAGAATTTGAAATACTATTACAGAAAGTTTCTCCTTTAATTTCAAAAACTAATAAAAAAAATAAACTCGAAAACGCTTTCATTACTCCACTCCATCGTTAGTTCGTTAGATTGTTTGCGCACGACACACGACATCTCTCCACGGAGACGCTCGCGCAACTGGGCCTCGCGCAGTGTGGCAGGCACACAAAAATGTGTACACTGATCCCTTTGATGTGCGCTAGAAAACCGACACGGAACGGCAAAGCGCACATAATGTTCAAATGTGTGACAATAGTATCAAATGCCCGTGCCACACATGTGAACACTTATTTGAACACTTCTTTGAACACATGTCTGGCGCGGGCATTATAACGATAGATAAAAACTGTAGGAGTTAGAGGTTACATAAATTCGAAAAAGTACTCAGTACTCACTCACTCACTCAGTATTCACTCATCTGCCCTGATGATGGACACTGTAACGCTGTCCGAAACGTTGGCTAAAGAAGGAGATAGCGCAACACGGTATAACACCCCGAAAATAAATTACAAAAATACTTTTGGCCGTGAAAACCTAAAATCATACCTCTTGAAAAAAGTAGTTTTGAAAAAAATGCGTTTGAAAATACGAGTGGCAGTAAAATAGTAGCATTTCGACCGAGTGACACTCACTCAAACGCTTATAACTTTAACACCCGTATTTAGAGTCGATACTTTAGTTCAAGAAGCCTTCCTTTCCTTTAAAGAACCTAGTTTTATTTTCAGAGACACTACTAAGGTCGGTGTGACGTCACTTAATAAGGAAGCTACCTTCCTTAAGGCGACTCTTCCCGGCCCAAAAAGAAGAAGATGGAGAGATATGTAATTACGAATGTTGGACAGAGCGCGCCAATATTTTCAATGACAAAATTGATGCGAAAATTGGGAAAATGCTTAATAAAACATGACTCGTTCAAAATAGAGCAAAAATCTCGTGGAAGGTATCTTAAGTATCATTTAAAGAAACATTGTGAATTTTTTCACAAATATAACTTGTAAAATAATAGAAATAGACTTGTTTTAAATAATTTTCAGAGCATACTTTGCGATTTTTTTCTATCGAGGGAATTTCATATAATTTGCGTTTCGGCGTGGAATGTATCTAGATATTATCTTCAAAAATTACATATATTTTTTTAAGAGCTCAAAAACTTCAAATGTTTAAGGGAGATATGTAAGAAATCGGTCAAAAATCGGATAGCGGCGGCTTAAGATTTCTAAAATATTTGTATTCAGAGGCAGCTCTACGAAAGTCTCTACGGAACTGCGCATGCGCACTATTGCATCCTTTGAATTAGAACTGTCAAAACTCAAGGTTGGTAAGAGGGGTACCTTTGCCTTTCAAAGTAGGTGATTTTTTTCCAATTGTTGCTGTTGAAGACGTAAAACAGTGGAGATGGATGTTATCGTGGAAATGGTTAACAAATTTTTGAACTTCACCACTCATAACACACGATTTTAACAGCCCAAGGTTCGTAGGAAATGCTTTTAACACGCATTTTCTACGAAGCTTGCGACAGCCAATTTAAAGAACGATGTCGGCTAGAAAAGATAACAGCGATGCATCTAGTAATTCCTCTCTTATTTCCATATTACGCTTTAATAAATAATATGGTGGGATATTTGCATATAAGTAGTTTAAAAACATTGTTTTTCATTAGGCAATTAACAATCTCGAATTTATCGCCGAAATACGATGCGAAACGAATGAACCAATGGAGCATAAATAAACCAATACGCAGACTTTTGACAGGCCGGCGTTATTTTTTACTATTGAGTTTTTGAATTTTGAATTTTAAACACACAGCTTGTCACAAAACGGGGTATGTTGTTCCAATAGAAGCGGGACATCGACAATTTTCGGGTGACGTCACAACATTTTTTCGGCGTAGACATAAGTTTTAACCTTAGTAAAGCAAGTTCGAAGTGTGGACTCTGTATAACAGCGTTGAAGGTAAGGACGGTTCTTTCCTTTACTAAGGCCTTTACTTAGACAAAATTTAAGTATTGACTCTGAATACAGGGCGTAAGACTCTGTGGAATTTTGGTTTGAAATTTTCAGAAATATTTCTACTATCAATTTATGAAAGAAAAAAAAATAATGTTTTGAAGCCTCTACACCTATTTCCCGCCTTAAAGCAAGAATAAATAAAATGGCTCATATCCCGTACTAGATATTTGAAATACTTTTTGATCGCAAAACTGAACAAATTAGTCTGAGGGGTTAACAGTTACAAACAAAAGATCGCCACCGAGTTAATAGAAATTCAATTATTTGCCGCCTTTGTCTGAAACGAATGCCAACATACTGCACTGGTGCCTCTAGTGACCAGGGTTTTTTTTTATACATTAACTCCACACAGGAGACCCTGAGAAAAATCATCTCCCTCAGGGCCTGTGTCATCTTTGGAGATGCTGTGTGAAGGATCTTTTTGGAAGGAATGAACATGGGTCTTAAAGAGACCCATGTTGTAGGAGGGAGAAAATACGGAGGCCAGTAAATCATTCCACAGCCGAGTTGCTGAACTTAAGAATGAGTCGTAGAAGCGACCCATTCTCATGTGACAACCGTGTACAAATGTTGGATGCACGTTTAGCGTGTTTCCCAACTACACACCGGTGCCGAAGAGATCATTGACGCTAGTTCCTCGGAGCTTCTTCCATTGAAATACCAGTAGAATAGCATTCCCACCTGTACTCTAATTCATGAAAGATTGCAATCCGTTTGTTAAAACAGGGGAATCTATCAAATGGACTGCCTGTTTCTGCACAGTCGAGGGTTTTTTTCAAGTACCTTGGGGCTCCAGACCGGAAGTGACTGCGAAATTCAACAGTGGGGCACACTTGCAATTTGCAAGGGGTCAGCAGTTTTGCACTGTAGCGTTGTATAGAAACTGGTAATATTTCAGAGGAATTATTATTATTTTAGGATATTTGATACTAGTTAGATGAGATTACTATTTTTTGAGAGATTTGAATAAAAGTAAAACTGACAGGCTAGTATTAAAAGTTTCATGTGCGAGGGTGGGGATTACAAACCAAACTGAAAAGTATCTGTGTAGGACATGTAGGTAGAAGTTCAGAAAATCACAAAATAAACTGAAAAGTATCTGTGTAGGACATGTAGGTAGAAGTTCAGAAAATTACAAAATAAACTGAAAAGTATCTGTGTAGGACATGTAGGTAGAAGTTCAGAAAATTAATTAAATTAATTCAAATTGCTACATTATTATTAAATGTTTATAACTTTACATGTGGATGTTACAGGAACTCCCGCCAACTTATAATGTCTCCAGTTCGCTTGCTTGAAAGTTTGGTAGTCATTTGAGTTAACATTAATATTATTACATATGTGGATACTTTTATATTTCATACTTTTATATTTCATACTGTGAAAGGTACCCTCACTGTAAGCAAAAATCACTTTTCCAGGCAAAAAGAAATCACAAAGATTAATCAAATTTTTTTAAGGTTTTAAAATCAAGGCCAGAAGAAGTTCAACAAAGTTCTAAAGTTTTGAAGGTATGTTTTACGGGGTGACCGGACAACTCGGAATGAAACCAACTCAGAACCATCTCAGATAAGTCATTTAGAGTGATAAAAAAATATATATAACAAATTGGTTAAATAGGTTATGTTATTAATGTGTTAAATTCGTAAAACTCCATTTTTTTTTATATATATAAATATAATTAAAATTAAATTTGATAGTTTTATTATCAAGTTCCGCAAGTACTTTAGTATGTATTTTAGTTACAGCTGATTCGGTTTACAAGACCATTTTCAAACTGTGGCTAAATCCACTGTTGTGCGACTTATTTATAAGATTTTAAACGTAATTTTCGAAGGTGTCTACATTGATTTATTACATCACAGTTTGAAAATGCTATTGTAAACCGAAACAGCTGTAACTAAAATACATACTAAAATTCTTGCAGAACTTGATAATAAAACTATCAAATTTAATTTTAATTATATATTTTTTTTAAAAGTTATGTTAGGTTAGGGTTATCGGCTAATTTAAAATTATTTTTTTCATAGCTTTTAATGACTTTTCAAAGAGGTGTTGAGTTGACTTTATTCTCAGTTGTCATGGAACTGTTTTACGGTAAGGCAAAAAGGAGCCAAGCCGGACCTCCAAAAAATGAATGAATTTTTAGGGTCTAGTTAAAATCACACATTCAATTTTTTTTACCTCTGAGCAGAAGCAATTTTAATGATGGTCGTTGCCTTCTGTCTTATTCTTAGGTAGATAAAAATTTGTTTTGAACAAGGTTCGTAGAATGTTTGCTTTTCAGTTTTACAACTTAATTAAATAATCATGAAAGAATACATTGGCTCTCTAAAACGATATGTTACATAAATTTCCAGCAGCAAGCACTCTGGTAAACCATTTACAGTTAAAATGATTGTTTGAAATCAAGCATTTTAGTGTTACACACGGCTTGTCCGCACAGTGAAAGTATTTAGTCGAGTAGTTAGTGGTAACTGAAATGTCTAGTAGAATTTGTAGGCACTGGCGCTGCGTGAATAATTTTTAAGAACTGCTTTAGTAATTAGTAGCAGTTTGATTGACTGGCGAGTACCCGTCCATTGCAGGCGCGCGCATCCTGTAGTGTACACGGAGGCTACTGTCAGCGTATGAGCGCGTAAGTAGGCACATCAACTTACTAAACGCATGCTTGGATAGCATCGGCAGGACCGTGCTTTAGTTACCACGAACTACTCAACTAAATACTGGCACTGTGTGGAGTAGCCAAAAGAGATGTGAAATTAAATTATATAACATAAGAATACCTAGATATAATGCATTAGATAGGTACTAAGTAAAATTTCATTGTCAGAAAAAAACCAAAGGAAAATATATGGCTTTAATACATATTAAATAAATAAAGTGTGGACATTAATATAATTATATCTTCAGCATGAAGCTAACAGTCCCTGTCTGGACCAATTATTAAGTTAGTTATTATAGAATACATCACTATTAAATCAGTAAAGTTTAATTGTAAACAAAAAAAAATTTAATGAAAATATTTGGCTTTGCAATTGATATTAAATAATAAAAGCACACATAAATATTGGATGGACATTAAAATACAATTATTATATTCAGCATGGACTCACACAGTTCTTGTCTAGACCAATTATTATGCTAACCTTTATTCAACAGTAATAATAAATTGATGAAAAACTTTGGCAGTTCATGGTAATTTATAACTTCAGATATTGAAAGTGAATGCTCACAGAGTGATATAAAACAGGATTACAAGTGTATATTCGTAATTAGGTAATTAAAATGAACAAACTTTTTTCCAGAGTTGCGCTTTTCACTTCTTTCCTTTTCCTAGCGGCGTTCCTGTAGCTGACATTGCCTTTGTAGACGACTTTGAACACAGCTTGTGTGTTGATGCACCTTTTCAGTTCGGCTTTTGTTTCCTTCGTTCCGACTTTGAACCGCTTGGACATAAACGTACAAATACGGTCAATATCCGGCCTCGCTTTGCGCCCTCGTAAATGGTCTATTGTGGCCAGAATTTGTGATTTATGTTTTATTTCTGACATTTCAAAATGACAGAGAATGTTCTGAAAACAGGATCGATATTGTTTTTCATATTATATTTTCAATGTATACATAAAATATCACGAAGGCATGTCTGTTAGTTATGTTCGTAATTCTATTGTACCTGTCATCCTGTTAATAGTTATGCATTTTGTTTTGTTAATTATAGGGATTTTCTCCATCAATATTTATATTCCGCGGCAGTCTTATCCAACATACACTTTTTTCTGAGGCATAATATTTCTCCTTCCACTGACTGCACTCGCAAGTTGCATTTAATTTCTATGCGAACTGTTCTTGTAAATTTAAAAAATATGTCGAATTATTGTAGAAAACGACCGCAATGCTTTTCACATACACAGGCACAATAAACGAAATGACACAACCATACAAACAAAAACAAACAAAAACTTTATTCAAAATTAAAAGTATGCGCTCCGATCTTCGATCGCCATCGTATCGTAAATAACATTGTAAATAAACTTGAAAAAACTGCTCTCTATAAATGAACTAATCAGGGATGGTATGCCCAAAAAAATTATTTCCCTAGATTTCGAGGCGAAATTTTTATAGCACTAATCCTGTTGTACGTTTATTAATGAAAAGATATCGGAACTTAGTGCTTTTCCAAATAAAACACTTTTTGCTAACAATTTCAAAGTATGTATACTTCACTGAATTAGAAACGGAATTCCTAATAAAAAACACTTTGCAAAATAAAAAAAACAACCGAATTCACCGAAACTGAAGAAAATTTCTTGTTGAAATAACACAAAAACCTTGTCGTAACCACGATTTATTTTTATTTTTTTATATCAACCGGTTTCGCTTAACACAAGCATCTTCAGAGTATAAAATTAAAATGATCATAAATGTACATTGTTAAGCGAAACCTTTCGGTATAAAAAAAGTAAATCAATAAATCGTAGTAACAAACAAAGTTATTGTGTTATTTCAATCAATATGTCAAACCACAAAGTGACTGCTTTCGACCAAAATATAAAATCTCTTGTAATAAACAGCTAAAAACGTAACTCGAAACCAAAATTCAATTTTTTTGAGAAGTCCCCATTTATCTTTTTAAATTCATAATATCATTTTGACTTTTCAGTGTTAAAAAAACAACATTGCTTGATTTATGTAAGTACATCATAAACATGATTCACGGGAATTCCAAAATAAAATTGCGACTAGCAATACCATTAATATTTTCATATGTAAAAAAATTGCCCGAATTCGAAATTTCCCTAGATTTTATGCTGATTTCTCTTTTCCCTAAAAAATATTTTTCTCCCCTAGATCTAGGGAAATTTCCCTAGATATACCATCACTGGAACTAGTCCCTACTCTGCTCTTTGCCTCTGCTCCAGTCAATAGTACCCTTTACACACAGAATTCGGAGCGGGACGTGCCCCGCGCCACTTCAGGCCGCCGCGCAGAAAAGTCTCACAGTGAACTGCGCTGTAAACCGTTATCTTACTGTCGGTCTTTACTTTTCTGCGCGGCGGCCTGAAGTGGCGCGGGGCACGTCCCGCTCCGAACTCTGTGTGTAAAGGGTACTATTGTTGACAACTCTGAGGATGGGCGTACGCTGAGACATCGGTCGCGCAGCATGTTCAGCGCAGTTGTGGAATGTATGAGAAACGTACACGTCTCAGCGTATGTCGTTCCATACACTTCCATAGAACACAAAACCCAAAACTATCTTGCGCTGAACATGCTGCGCGACCGATGTCTCAGCGTACGCCCATCCTCTCCGTTCCCACTAGATTGGCTAGAGAATTTCTGGGATAAAAATTTCTCCTCCCCTATTAAATTATGTATTTTGTTACTTTATTCGAATCCGCTAGGAAATCCGTCATATTGTAAATTCCGTTAAACACTTAATTCTCCCGTTTCGGAGCACTCCAATCCGCCAGATATGACGGGAAATCCATCAAGTTGGCAACACTGGCTCCAGTCATAAATAAACCAATAGTACCCTTTACACACCGAGTTCGGAGCGGGACGTGCCCCGCGCCACTTTAGGCCGCCGCGCAGAAAAGTCTCATAGTAAACTGCTCTGTAAACCGTTATTTTACTTTCGGTCTTTACTTTTCTGCGCGGCGGCCTGAAGTGGCGCGGGGCACGTCTCGCTCCGAACTCCGTGTGTAAAGGGTACTAATCCCGCTCCAGCGTTACCAACTCTCAACAATGTTACCAACACCCAAAAATATTTATCCCTAAAACAAAAATCAAAAACCCCTAAAAATAATATTTTGTAAAAATAAATGATAATAATTAATAAATGTTACGTTGTAATGTTTTTTAATAATCTTTATTCATAAATTATTTAAAACATTAAATATTTCTTCGTTTTCTTGGGAAGAATCGAGCGAGCGAGCGAGCTAATTTGTGTAACGGATATTCTCGTTTTCGTAACTTTGGTATTTCGTAATGGGTAGTTGGAATATAATTTCACTAGATGTCGCCATATTCGAAGTTGCTAGATCGACAAATAAAATTGTGAAGTGTGTGAGTGCTCCGTGTTTGCGATGTAATAAAATATTAATTAAAAAATATGGTGTCACAAAAAAACTCCTTTAAATACTCCCAAACATATTAAACCCCTAAAAAAATCCCATCCTACTTAAAAAAAAAACCCTAAATTTGGGGGTAAAACCCCTTAGTTGGGAACCCTGACTCAAAAATACTTAACCCTAAAACTAGAATCATAAACCCCTAAAATCACGCCAATTACTTGAAAATTCCCCAAAAAAATATTTTTGTATAAATAATGAATTATCTTTATCTATACTAATATTATAAATGCGAAACTGCTCGAGTTTGTTTGTTACGCTTTCACGCATAAAACAATGAAACGCTTTTAAAATTTCTTTCACCAATAGAAAGCTAAATTAATTGCGAGAACTATAGGCTGCATATAATGTTAAGCTCTGTCGTAATAAATTTAAATTATAAATATTATATTTGTTAGATGTTTTCTGTCGCTAACAAAAGCGAGTTATTGCAAACGTCAGAAAATAAATCGTTGCCATGGAAACGATGTTGATATATTTGTGGGCTCTTTGCTGGTAGGTACTCAGCCCCCTACTGGTCGGCTGCTGCTCCAGAAAATTCAAATATTAGAATATGTTTTGTTTTTTTTTTTGACAAGGAATTTTTTTTTTTTTTTGAATAAATGTCAGATGAGAGTTCCTACATTAAAAATATAATTCGTAACGATTATAAAGACTGTATAATAAATAATGTTATTTTTCATTATATTTACAAACTTCCACATATTTAAATAAAAATAAATCTCTGAAATGTTTGTAAGCGCATACATTACGAATGATTGTACCAAATTGGATAATTCTTTTTTTTCTTTGAGCTCTAGCATTATGAAATTTAGGTGGCACGCGAGCTGTTTGAAAACTGAATGTACCGGGAATTAATGTATGGAAGGCGGGAGAGGGGGGAATGGATAAGTGCAAACGCTACAGTAATTTCCCCTAATACCTTGCGAGCGAAGCCGCGGGGAAAAGCTAGTAATTAATAAATGTTGTAATGTTTTTTTTTAATAATCTTTTTTCATTATTATTTAATAAATCAAATATTACTTCCGTTTCTTGGGAAGAATCAAATTTTCTAAAATCATACCTGTTGACATTGAATAAATTAACATTTTAGTAGATGGATTGAATGTTGTGCAAGATCCACCATTTCGATTTAATGTGAACCTAGGGTTGCCATCCGCCCGGGTTTCCCCGGATTTGTCCTAGTTTAGAGGGCGTCCGGGGAGCGTCCGGGCGGGGTTTCATTTATAGTCCGGGTTTAAAAATTTAAAACTGATTATTTAAACAATTTATAACAAACTTTAATAAGATTCTGTTTAGTTAGGTACATTGAAAATGATGATAAAAGATTACTAAATTTAATTTTAAGGTCCGAAAATAAATAAAAATGTGATTTATGACATTTTTAACTGTTTTTATTACACTGACTATTTTTAAAAAAACTTGTTGACATGTCCGGGTTCTGGGCTCTACAATCCGGGGTTTTCACGCGTCTTGTCCTGGTTGCCAAATTTTAGAGATGGCAACCCTATGTGAACCGAACCATCATCATGCTTTGTAACATTTCAATAAATAGTCTATTCCGCAGCTTATTTTTATGTATAATATAAATATATATATATATATATATATATATATATATATATATATATAAATAAATATGGAGAATGCACGTTCGACACTTGCAATTGGAACCGTGACCATCTGTGTACGTGCGTCGTATCAAATGGTAAGCCTGACCTCTAGTCGCCACAGAGTAGTTGGAATATAATTGCACTAGATGTCGCCAAATCCGAAGTCGCTAAGTCAACAAATAAAATTGTGAAGAGTGTAAGTGATCCGTGTTTACGATGTTATAATTTTTTTTTAACAACAAAAACAAAAACCCTAAAATACCCCTAAACATATTAAACCCCTAAAAAAATAAGGAAAACCCCTAAGTTGGGAACCCTGCTCTGCTCTTTGGTGCTATATTTGTTGAACCCTTAGAGTTATATTATTACTCTGAGGTTGAACCTTGAGCAGAGATGCCAATGCGTGTGTTCTAAAATACCCACATTAGATGTTTAAATTCCCCACAAGTTTCTTCATCTCCAAAACAAAACAAAATTCAACTGAAATTAGCACTTTTTTATGGTAGCAGGTAGAGACGGAAGATTGAAGGGCGCAGTTGTGAGTCGAAGTCTGTTTATTTGTGGCTACGCACGGTAGTTCCCTTAGAACAATCTAGCTAGACAAAAAGATTTCAACGATGTTTTTATTTATGTACAAAATTATGCTCACAACATAGAAAACAGTTCATATTATTATGTTCTTTTCGATAAAAAAATTAAAACAATACGCACTGTATGTGGCAACGTTTTAAACACGACACTTTGGATGTGCTTGTCGCCCGCCCTGCGGTCAGTCTCTTTCCTATGTGTGCGCTGTTTGGTGGTTAGTGAGGTTATTTGAAATCGGAGAGAAATTATGCGTAGGTAGAAATTGAAGTCAGTGGTATGTTCTTTCTAATTTATTTATATATTTAATAATTCGCCCAATCAACATGAATTTTATTATTAATTAAAAAATCGTGAAACCGTGATTAGACTTTCAAAATTGTTTACAAATTTGTACCTCTAAATGAAACAATTTTCATATAAAACCATTCTTTATCTATATTGTCTTATAGAATTTGTCTGCTCTTTTGACTTTTACAGAGCCTGTACCCACGATCTATTATTTGGATATTTTGGAGGTTTTAGAAGAAAAAAGGCACGTCAAAAGACGAATTGTGCTGCAAAATGGAATGTTTATGGACAATGTATTGTTAGCAATAATAAAACGCTAATTAAGTATTTAGAATGAAATATATTGTCTCCACGGTACATGACAATAATAACTTCCAATAATCAACAACATCACGTTGCACCATTCGAATTCACAGCTGTTGGCTACCCGTTATGTTGGTAGCTCTCCGCCAGTCTTGCCAACCAGGAGAAGTTAAAGTCCCTCCTTTACCGACAGCAGTAGCTGGAGTAGTTTCCTTGTTGGCCGCCAGAGGCGCTAGCAGTACCTCTGGCGGCGGACCAAACGTGAGGCGGCAATATTTAAATATGCTGCTAACAGTATAAACATTTTAAAAAGAAAAATAATTTCACGAGACTCGAAGAAAATCTACTTTAGAAGCACGTCGCTTCGTTTCTTTTAATCATTCATAGAAAATGGATTTAAGTCGAAAGAAGTACTTTAAAACTCAAGTCAATTATGAGACGTCATTAGTTCTTGCATTATTCCGATAGGATTTGTCAGAAGAAGCTCCAAAATCTCGAAACAAAGATTTTTTTTAAAAATCAGGAGATTTCATACCCGAAAACATCGCTTTCCAATTCAAATGAAGATTTGTTTCATACACATAAGTATTAAGTTTTTTTTTTTCATTCATATAAGTAATAAGTTCGGATCCTATATTATCCGAAATTGCCACAATATAAAGACAACATCCCAATGTCTTACCCAATGATGTCTTAAAATTATTGTCGATTTCAGAAGTGCCAGCGAAGAAACTGTCGAAGTCTGTAGAACTGTAGACAGTGCCACTACAGGAATATTATTATTTAACAATAGTGACGATAGTGACTCGGCTAGTAGTTCGTCACCAAAGCCATTTGGTTCTATTCCTTTATTTTGTTATTAACAATATTTTTAAACTAATTACCTGGAATAAGCATACTGTTTTTAATTTTTTTGAACCATTTAACTGTACGCATTGTTTTAGTATTTCACTTTGATTTAAAAATTCTGTAACAGTGGTTAAAATAAATGTTTATTTTTTTGTTTAATATTTTTTTTACTATATTGTGACTTTTTTGCAGCATACGCCATGGAAAAATATTTTTGTGTAGCTAGATTAGGTTTTGGGACCACTGTGCTACGTAGCAAAGGTCAGTACAGTGGAATAGGCAGATGTGTAGACAGGGATGTTGACAGTCGTGATGAGTGATGGAGCGCTGAAACGGTGAAGACCATGGGTCTTCAATTCGCCAGCGAATTGCGCTACACCGTGGTTGGTGAAGATGATCGTCCGGGCCATGCTCGACACTGTGGTGGTGGAGATGGAGGTGGTGACTCCGGTGGTTGGAGTCATCTGCGGCGCGGGTAAGCCTTGAGAGGTTAAAAGTATCTCTTGAGTTGTAGGTCCACTGCACCACATGAACTGCGAGACTATATGTTCCTCGAAGGTAAAACAAGGGTCAGGAAATGGGCCGTAGGCCCTTGCTCCATTACCGCACTGGAGTTTTCGTTATCACATATTATCAGAGGGGGGACTGTGTACTGTGTTGTAAAACTGTATTACTGACTGGACTTGACTTGAGATTGACTGAGCTCGATGCGGCTCGCTGACGCTTATATAGCATTGTTGACTCTGCAAGTAACTTCCAGAACATCGGGCAAATAGTATGCGTGATAAAGTGAGAAAGCTCACGAACATTCGCTGCAGTGCTGCAAGGCGTTGGCAGTGAGTCGAGACCTTTCCAGTTTACGCCCTACATTTTCTCGGCGCCGTGCAGGTGTACCAGCCAATACAATGGATATGTAGATATTTCTCGTAAATTCTTTACGACACCAGTGACGGTGCAAATAAATTTTCAGGAACGGACTCGAGGTGTGTTTGCTTGGAAATGAAATTAAAATACATTCTCGTAATTTTAAATTTGGTTTGATAATCAAGAAATGCCTAGAATCGCCGCATTTTCCACACAAAAGGTTCTCCCCGCAAAATACCCAATGCTTGATAAATCTTATAAATTCCACGCAATGTGGGGAATTTCTCTCGGATTGGCAACCCTGGCCTTGAGCACCAACGCCACAGATAATTATCCTTGGGGATAAGTAACTTCTCGACAGGGTTGTCGATTTGTGGGTAATTCCCCAAATTGCGGGGATATTTTAAGATTTTTCAAGAATTGGGTATTTTGCGGGAAACACCGTTTTGCGGGGAAAATGCGGGGATTCTGGGCATTTTTTGATTATCCAACCTTTTTGAAAAGTATGTATATTCGGTGGAAGATTTCGTAGTTTATTTTATGGCAGAATTGTAACAAGTAACAAGTCATGTCATAGAACTTCTACGATAGAAAGGGATTGGTTTATTTATGATTGATTTCTCCCTGCATGCAAATAAATTTTCAAAATGGATTAAAATTATATGGAAACATTAAAATATTATTTTATCTTCCTTCTTGCTCTATTTTGTCTCATTTAAATTACTTGTCTTTTACAGTTGTTTTTTCTCCTAACTATACCTTGCACACCGTATATTATCTTTTTTATGTTTCCTTTATTTCTACTGCTATAAAATTATCGGCACACCGTATTGAATTTTTTTCATGTCATGTTTTTGCTTCATTATTGGTTATTGGGTTGTAACTTATTTTTTAATCGTATATTACGTATTTACTGATACGTTTTAATCAATTTTAATACATAAAAAATGCTATTTTCGATAGAATTTTGTTTTATTCTTGAGGCGAAATTATGAAAAAACTTGTGGGGAATTTGCGGGGAATTTGATATTTTGCTCTCCCCAATTTGGGGATTTTGAACATTTTTTGCGGGTATTTTAGAACATAAGCATTGGCAACCCTGCTTCTCGACTTCTTGCTGTTCTGCAAGAAGTGCTGTAGATTGGAGGTGGAGGTTTAATATCCATACTCTTAGTTGCCACCAGACAGACCATTCAGAGGTCAGTGGCGGCCCGCCTGGGGGCGGAAAATTTTCGTAATTTGCCTCTATCTATCTTTGGTGCCATTTCGGCTCATTCGTGGTTAAGTTGATGACAAAATGTTTGTATAGAGAAGGCCAGAAGATATCAGTCTAGGGATTGGTTTATTTATGAAGCAACGCTTCGATTCCTAAATTCCTAATAGTAGTTTTTCTACCAAGACGATACTGAGTATCTACCACCATGTGCGACTCTTTGTATGAATACAATTATTCTCAACACCCCCCGTCATGTCCTTGTCATGATAGTTTGCTAGATGCGACTTTCAATTTGAAAATTTCAATGTTACAAAGCCAATATATACAAGGAGCTACCTACCTAATTCGAAAAACAAAACCTCGATTCTAATCGTCAGGATGTCACATCATCACATAACTTGCAGTTGCTCTACCACGATAGAGACCCCGACAAGATGAGCCTTTTTTTTTCATCTCCACACAGGAAGCCCTGAGGAAAATAATTTCCCTCAGGACCTACGTCATCTTTGAAGATGCTGTGTGGAGGGTCTTTTTGAGGAGAGGAAGGAGTGAACACGGGTCTTGACGAGACCCATATTATAGGAGCAAGGAAACACAGAGGCCGGCAAATCGTTGAACTCACCCATTATCACGTGACAAATGTCAACCAAGTTCATATGTTGGGTGCGTGTTTGGCGTGTTTTCCGACAATACACCGATGCCGTGGGGATCAATGACGCTAGTTCCTTGGAGAATCTTTCACTGAAATACTAGTAAAACAAGGACAGCATTCTCACCTGACGCCTGTGCTCTAAAGATTGCAATCCGTTTGTTTATCAAACACCAAAAACTGTAATATTATTATGTCAAATGTAATTCAAATTTAAAATAGACAGTACTTACCTGAAAATCGGGTTGAATCATGACAGTGCCAGCAACTGGCAGCACTGAATTCAATACCAAATGAAAATAGTGATGGCCGCTTCGGAGCTTAATGTGTCAAATCTTCTAAATTTGGCTCAAAAATTCAATTGTTTTTACCTGTCAGGTATTTAATTTAACATTTTTTATTTGTTTATAAATTTGTTAACAGTTTTGCGTACTTTACTCACCAAGTGTCCTTGAAAAATTACCATTTATCGGTATATTGATCTCCATTTTTTCAATACTCAATTTATAATTTGATATCTTTTGATGTATTTTGTTTTGTGATTTTCTTTCTTCGAAGGTCTCCGACACGGACAATGTAAACCGTTCATTGTGGAAGGGCTGCAAGTCGGCTTGGTTCGACCGGATATTGCAAAACATCTCATAAGGTATCCCGAGGTAAATTTCCCATTGACTTATTTATGGATTTTCATTGATATCAAACATTTTCACATTTTAAAATACTATCAAAATTTTATTACTATATATTTAAATGGTGTTTTCGGAGTATTCTTACATATTAGAATGTCCATCAACACAAATTTACATTTTCTTAAATTGTGTGTCAGCCTCTACAGTTTTTGCACAAATGGAGTTAATAGTTAATCTATTATAAATTTTTTCGTCACCGGTAGCCCAAAAGTTAACTTAAATTTTGTTATATAGTTAATTGAATTAGACTTAGGATGGGTTGTTTCAAAAAATTTGACGAATTCGTCAAATATTTGACGTTAATTTTCACGTTCTGTGTAAGTTCTATTCAAGTTCTGTGATGATTTCAGTTTTGTGAAGCAGCTGGCCTATGATGATAAAAAAACAGAACTCGAAAAGAACTTACACAGAACCTGAAAATTAACTTCAAATATTTGATGAACTCATCAAATTTTTTGAAACAACCCGTCCTTAATAAGATCCACTCAAGAGCATGACAAGTCGTATCTTTGAACACGACATTGTGATCCATTAATAACAAAACAAAACAACTAAGAAACGAAAAAAAACTTTTAAAATAGGCATTGATTTTTAAAAGTAAATTAATTTCAAACTTAATAACCAAAAGAAACTTCGGTTTCAGTCGGGATAGACGCAATATGCATAAAATTCGATTTTCATTCTATCAAAGTAAAAAATTTCCCATATATTACCGTTATTTTTTTGTATGGATTTAACATTTGCGAAGAATCGTTTCAAACTAAATACGCATGAATTACTTAATTTACCTAAACTAAGAACCTAATAACCAATTTTGTGTACATAAATAGTTGTTTCTTGTAATAATTATTGAAATGAAGTGTAATTTCCATAATCTGTGCTTAAAAATGAATGAATGAATGAAGAATGTAATTTCCATAATCTGTGCTTAAAAATGCGGCGGCTTATGGATTATTTAATGAAAAAACTTTTTAATCACTTTTATTACTATAAAATACAACTATTTGCATTCGGGGCGATGGAGAATGCTGCATTCAAAATTTCAATACAAAATGTCATAGAATATGGACATAAATTATTGTTGCCAGCTGTCATCCAAACGATGAATTTTCATATTACGTTATTGAAATTTTAAATGCAGTATTTTTCATCGCCCCGAGTGCAAATAGTTGTATTTTATAGAAACTAAGATGAATCGAAAGGTTAAAAATAATTGTATTGAACATGTCCAGTCATCCCGAAAGTTTACCAAACAAAGAATTGATTATCACTTTATGAAATGTATATATATTGATTTGAAATACATATTACTATTTTATGTTAAACGCAGTATCCAACTTTTGTTTCACATGCGATTACATTTTTAGTGCCAGCAATCAGTAACAAGAGTTTTTTGTTTGAAGAAAATAGTTATCCTCCCTAAGCTAAACTTCTCTGTAATATACATTCATCATTGAGGCAATAGTTGTCATACTGGTTTCTGTACAATACTGACTAACTTCTAACAAATTTTTATTGAATTAAGGTCCTATTGAAGTTTTTGATTTTTCACTTTTAACCGACGAAATCTCCATTTGTAGATAGAATTTGAGTGAATTACTTTGGGAATTAATATTGTATATCTTTTGAAGGTGTTCCATGTATCAGGGAAGTGTATAGAATTGAACCCGGCCTTCAGGGATTATCGGGAGCGAACAACTCGTGTAGCCAATGTCTTACAACAATTGAAGCAGGATGACTGTTTGTCCACTCTGCGAGGGTGGAGAGATGAGGTAATAATTTATACTTCTGGTATTCATTAAAAGTGAAAAGGTGGTAAAAGTAGGCTTACCACAAAAATTCTATCAAATTTTAGGGAGACTCAGCTCCTTTGCCTCCTCCCTTAAAATGCACCTTGCTGTGTAACGTATTTATGCGCAAATAAACCGTGCCTACACCACTTACATGTATTTGTTTTCATGAAAATTGTGTTAATGATGAAAAATCTCACAAAAAGTGCCAAGCATGCCTTTTATATTAATCAGAAACGGTTAATAAATAAAAAAAGGTTAAAATGCAAGTTAGCCCGCTTCCTGATGGGTCGGAAAGGAATCGATATAAACCGAGTTGAGTTCAGATCCATAGAAAAGTCTCATAATGGACTGCAAACCGTTACCTTACTTTAGCGAACTTTATTTTTCTGGCCCCACCCGGATTACGTTGATTCCTTACAGACCCAACATGGAACAGGCTTAATTATAATAAATATTTTCTTTTGCCAGGATATTTATTTTCAGAAAGTTAATAATATTAAATATATATTATATATTTTCCGAGAGTCTTCTGCCTTTTCACAGTCAATGTTATTTCAATTATACTGGTTGCAACACCAGTCGTTTATACGTTTCAATTGTCCCTGAGACGTTTTTCAGTTTGGTCCATTCTATGCTTGCTTATAAAATTAGCCTCAATTTTTGAATAGCGTGACCTCACATACTAGATTCCTTCCGCGTACAAAATTTGCCACTAACTAATATGATCAGTTTTGATTTAGATATGATTTTCGATTTATTATTTTATTTATACTGGTTTTTACAGATGTCCAGTCAAGGGATACATAATATATACATAAAATTACAAAATTATGTAAAAACTTACTCAAAAACAAATAATCAACACGACACGAAAGAGGCACGATACATAGCAACAAACACAAGCTCAAAATTTATTGTTACATATTTATTTTTGAGCAATGGCAAGATATTTTTTCTGAAATTGTATAAATTATTGACGAAAATGTCTACTTCAGTATTTTCTGTCAAATAAGAATAGAAAATATAAAAAATGGAACTACAAAATTTGTAGGCTGTCAACACCCTTACCTGTCAAATATTCTTTTAAAGTACAATGACGCTGAAAATACAGAACACTGCACGCATTTAAAAAATTTTTTTTGTAAAAATTAAAATCGAAGAAGCACTGTTGTTAAGGTACCTGCTTAATGACTTAAATTTGATTAAATTGTGTTTTACAAAGTGATTGGCTTTCATTTAATTTAACGTAAATTTGAATTTAACAGTAGGTAGAAAGGAAGAATCATTAATGGTGAGTTTAGTTACACTAAGATCTGAATGAGTAGTGTATGTTCAGATCTAAAATTAGAGACATGATCTAAAGCCTGGGCAACGCTAATACTAAATGTGAGCAATTTCTAAAGTATTTATTATAATTACAATATCGTTATTCTTCATTATGTTAACACAAAATTGCAAAGGTATGATAATAATATACCTATATGCAATTCTAATTTTGAGATCAGTGGGTATATTGCAATGAAAAAATATTTTTTTCACTTTTATGCCTTTTTAATTTTTAATAAAAATGTAGGTTATATGGCTTTAAATTACCACCATGATTATATTTTTAGTATTGCCATTTGAACAACGGTGGCGCCCTCCTTTGTTTTCTACACTTATTTGACAAACTGTATGTACTAAGGTCTACCACTAAGTAAGTTTTCAAACTTCAATGATTTTTTTTCCCTTATGAGAAAATGTCAGAAAAAAAATTTACAAAAATTTCTCGTTTTCAAAAAGTTTGTGCGCTTTCCCAACCAAGTTTTTTTTTCAGGTTCAAAAAGTTTTCTAACATGAAAAATTTCAAAAAATCACGTAACAAAATCAAAACGATATGTTTTTATAAAAGTCCGACCGATTTTCCCAGCTAAAATTTCCAATTTTCCCTACAGAATTTTTTTCAGATAAATTTCATAACTTTGCATAATATCAAATGTTTTTATAAAAAATCTCTACCTATTTTTCTACCATTTTCCGATTTTCCCAGAAGATTTTTTTTTCAATAAAAATTTTCAAGATCCAAAATTCCCTTCATGAAAATTTTCCAAACTTCAAATAACAAAATCAAAAAGATTTTAAGAGAAAGAAAGGAAGACAAATTGTCCAAAGTCATGTATAAAAATTGAGAATAAAATGAATCTTATGAACCCAATTTCATGTACAATGGTTTTTTCATGGTTTTCTTGTCCCGCTACCACTGGACTTTGCTACCACTGGATCTCCCGATATTATTTTTCCAAGGAACCGGCTATTTTTGAAATCGGTTCCTTTTAGCTTTTATAAAATTCGAAAATTTTATACCTGTAAACAAAAAAATGTACATATTTTGGTGGCGTTCTTTGATTTCTTGAATTCTGATTGGCTGTAAATTTCTTAGTTGATGGTTTTTGTTACTTAGTAGAAATTAATTTTCATAAATCCAGTGAATTTCAAATGAACGAAGTTATACAACATACATTACCTGGGAATTCACAATTGGTTTTTATTTGGGTAGAAAACCCAAGTTTTCGGAATTTAACCTACTTATCCTCTTATCCTAAACAGATTTTAGTTAAAATAATAAAAATACTAGTTTTTATGGGAAAAAAAGTCCTTCGAAAACATGGTTTTTAATTTTCGGCATCTCTCATCAGCGCATTTAGGTACCATTTCTTATCATAAGCGTCTCAACTTATCAAACTGATTTCATAAGCTGTGAGAAGGCTGAAGGCTGTTCACTTGGACGCTATTAGACCTGTCCAAAACTTCTGCCTCTTTGAATTCTGTAACTTGCTATAAATTACAGCAGGGCTGAGATGATTTAAATCGCAATTAAAATCAAGTGATTTAAAAAAAAAAAATCAATGATTTAAATCAAAAATATATAGCGTAGGGAGTGTGGCGAACCCATCGCTCAGGGAGTGGAAACACAAACCTGCAATAGCCATCCCAAGCCAAGGTGTGAGCTACCGTGCTCAGGCTGAATGTCCTGGGGAACAGTGTCAAGAACGGTGCCTCCGAGAAACACGGTCGCATCTTGGAGTATTTAGACCTTACTCCAACATTCGGGGCTCTGCTGTAGTGGACCTTCTATTTCCCTGGTCACTCGTGGGACAAAAAAAAAGTATTATTCGTTTGTATGCCAAGTAGAGCCTTTCACTGGAGTATTGGTCGATAAACAAGTCATACAGAAAAACGCACCTACTGATTGGTGGTTAGCAATATATAATATGAAAAAATGTATAACTGAGGAAGAATTGGAAATAAGCAACTGCGAAATTCTTCTGCTGGGATCGAAAGGATATTTTCAGCATTCAATTTGGCGCACATTAAAATAAGAAATAGATTAGGCAATGAGAAGGTGGGCAAATTAGCCTTACTTTTGAAAAGACTAAATTTGGACAAATCACAAAACCAATATAAACAAGATATCCAAATGGTTTAATTACATTTTTAATATTCTTACTTTTAAGTCTTTTTAATTTTCTTAGTTGTTGATTTTTTATTGAATAAGCAAATACTATTGCTAGTGTTAAAAAAAATATCTCTCAAAGCATATTTCCTATTGCAGGTGGGTTGGAAGAAATTTCTTTAAAAGACAAACCCCTACCTTGTGTGCTCTTTTTTTTGTTATGTTGTGTTAATTTTTTAATGTTATAATATTCAAAAATGTTTGTGTACAGTAAAATGTTAAATAATAAAAAAAAATAATGACATTTTGAAAAGACTGGTATAAATGATTTTGAAATTTGTAAATTAATAATTAAAATGAACAACGACATTAATTTTTTTTTAACATAGACCGACTTCCGAGTTGAAATCGACGAAATATTAAAAAAATCAAATAAATCTGATTTAAATCAAATAAATCCGATTTTTATGATTTAAAAAAAATCATGATTTTTATCAACCCTGAATTACAAAGTGACTTATATTGTCTTTGGCATTGGTAAATTTGCATTGTCATTTACGTAAGCGTAAAAATTACGTTTGTAAAGGCAGTCTTAGTAGCAGAGTAAGGAATTCAAGTGAAAAATATTTTGAAATGTACGCAGGTGGCTCAGCCGGGTGCTGCGGTGGCTCGTCTGGGTGCTGCGGTGGCTCAGCTGGGAGCTGCGGTGGTAGCAGGGCAGGCCTCACGCGCATGTCCTTTTACACGGCACAGAATTGATTATTAATGTATTAATGATTGTTTAATGTGTGTCGTTGGTTTCCAGTGTTATGCCGTCAGCGCTCCCGGCTACCCAGACCTATTTGAGATGGACAGGTGTGCCACTTGCTTATTTGGCATCCAGAAGTATGGTGTAACTATTAATGGCTACGTAAAACATCCAACCAAGGGTTTATGCATCTGGTTCCAACAACGTAGCAACAGCAAACAAACCTGGCCGGGTATTTATCTTATTTTTAAATCTATAATTTATTCTTTATGCTAATTTATTATTTAAAAAACAACTTTTTAAGTAGTTTTAGATACCTAATAAAGTTCACGAGAGGTCGTACATAATTTTACTTTGCTTGGAAATAACATCATTTTATTTCATTCTATTTTTATTTCTGATAGTTTTTAGTTCTGTATTACATAATACGTATTTATTAATTACCAGCGAGTACCCGGTATGCGTTGCAATATCATTCAAAGAAAGTGTTTTTAATTCTGTTTATTGAAGTGTTTTTGGAAACACAATTTTTTGTTTTTTTGTCTGGTGCGTATACAAATAAATCGGCAGGTTTTCCAACCCAAGAACAGGCCACGTACAACTGTCTGTTTGAGAAGCATGGATTTTACAAATTTACCCCCTGCTTTTCCCTACCGTAACTATGTCTTCTTTGTAATCCCTTCCTCTGCCCTTCCCCTGCCCTTCCCCTGCCCTTCCCCCGTTCTTCACCCCTTCTTCACCTCTCGCTTGTGTGACCTTTGCCAAGCGCCCCCTTCCCCTTTCATGTCCTCTTCTCCCGCTTCTACTTTCCCTTCTACTTTCCCGCCTTCCCGACTTCCCCTCTCCCACACATCCCCTCGCCCCGCGAACCCTCCCCTTTCACATTCCTATCTTCCTTCCCGCGTTTCTAATTTCCCTTACAGCATCCCCGCCTTCCCCTCCTCCTGCAAACCCCCTCTCCTTCATTCCCCACCCCCTCTCGATTTCCCCTCCCTCTCCCTACTTTCCTACCTGTCACTAAACTATATGAAATACACTCACTTCTCACAACTGTCCATGTGAGACGCATGGGATTTCTCAAATTTACCCCCTGCTATTCCCTACCTCTACTATGTCTCCTTTGCAATTCTTCTCTCTGCTTCTTCCCCACCTTTTCCCCCACCCCTCTGTCACCCTCCCCAGCGTGTCTTTTCCCATTCGCCCCCGTTCCCCTCATGCGAAGCCTTCCCTTCTCGCGGTCCCCTTTCACCTGCCCCGCCCTCCCTCCCCTTCCGCGACAATGCCTCCCGCGAATACATCTCCCGCGACCACCCTCCCATGTTTCCCTCCCCCTCCTGCTTTCCCCTTCCACCTTCTTCCCTCCTTCATTCCCCTTCCCCTTCTCGAATTTCCTGAATGGTTTAGGTACCGTACAAGGGTCAAACTAAGAAACATTCATTTTTGTATATTAAGATTGTAAAATGAGGTATCTAAAAATGGTGACCGGACAGACAATTCAGAATGAAATCAACTCGGAATCTTTGAAGTCATGAGTGATGAAAAAAATATACAAAAAATTGGATAAATAGTCACGTTATGTTAGGGTTATGAGCTATTTTAAAATTATTTTTTCATAGCTTTTAATGATTTTTTCAAAGAGGTGTTGAGTTGATTTGATTTTCAGTTGGCATGGAACCATTTAAAATATAAAACTATAAATATGATCAATTATTTATTTAAATCTAACTTCAACTTCAAAAGTATTTTTTTTTAATTTTAAGTAAACGAATATAATCAAAATCAATTCTGATATTGATTTGTCTTGTTACTTACTATCTGATGAAAAGTAGACAAAAGGTTGAGCTTTTTATATTAATTGTATAGAAAAGATGGTTGGCGATGAATGGTCATAATGAGCTATTGTTTACTAACTAATGTTTTATCATCAAATAAAATGAGTTGCCTTCTTGGCAATAGGTATAGTTGCTTATCTTACTTTGTGGTTGAATTATCCCGATAAAAAGATGTTTACAGAGTTTGAGGTTGAGCAAAACTTAATACAGATCTATTTAACCGCAAACTTGGAAACATACTCCTTTGTTTGTTAAATTCAAACTTCTTTGAATTTAACTGATTTACTAGGTAGGTAGGTATTATGTTATTATTATTTAGCATAAATTTGTAGTAGCGTAGCCCAGCTTTATGTCAAAAGTAGCAAATCGGAAATGTTGCATCATGCTAGGCATAGAACTGTTTTATGTATTGGTTCTGAACATATCGATAGCGGAAATTATAAATGCTGTCTGACAAAAAATCCAAAAATTAGTTAAATATGTCATTATAATCTGTTTTTTTCCTCTTTTGATCTGTTTGTCGAAATATTTCTAGGAAAATAAGTGTGTCCTTTACGACATGCATTTTAAGAGGATTTTTTGTCTGAAAAATAAAAAATAAATTAAATTTTGTTAGTAGACTTTTTCTTTGTTTCTATAAAAAAAAAAAATTTTGCTAGAAAATAAAACCTTGAGTCATCATTTGGGAATAATTCATATTAGGAATAATGTTTTGAGTATTGACGACCTTAAACTTAATTATGCAGAAAATAAAACCATGAGTCATCATTTGGAAATGATTCATATTAGGAATAACGATTAGAGCACTTAACGAACTTCAGTCGAATTTAAAGAATATAAGTAATTGGGAAACTTTAAATAGATTAATAACCATTAATAATTTCAGTCAGTTTACTCATAATCAAAATTAGTCATCAAAATCCTATCTAGAAATAACATAAATACCTCCTCTGTAGGTGGCATGACCACAGTTTGATAATGCCTTCAGAAGACGAAACAGCTGTCACGTGTAATAATAATTACCTAGCAGAACTCGTTTATAAATAAACTGTTTTTATAAATTGAATAATAATATTATTGAATATATAAAAAAAAAAAAACATTTTTTGTTAATCAACCGCTATTACAGGTCACAATGGGCAATACTAAGTTCTTAACCATTGTGTACGATCATCGTCGTATTGAGTTTACCTTCGTCTAAGATGAGGTCTCACTCTCATGAGAAATCACAGAATATGAATTGGAAGAATTGTTGGTGAGGTAATGATGCTTGGTTTTAGGTAAATGGGATAACATGGTGGGCGGTGGTCTGTCAGTGGGCTTTGGCATATTGGAGACGGCCATCAAGGAAGCGGCTGAAGAGGCTTCCGTTCCTCAAAGTCTAGCCAATACCATGGTGCCCGTGGGCTGCGTCAGGTTAGTCAGCAATCACAAAACATACAATTATCAAGCACTTTATTAACAAATTGATATTTTGAGAATGACTGATTTAGATGATTGATTCCAGTTTCTACTTTGAGAGTGAGCGAGGTTTGTTCCCCAACACGGAGTATATCTACGACATGGAGTTGCCTCTGGACTTCATTCCGGACAACTCTGACGGGGAAGTGCAGAGTTTTGAGTTGCTCACCATTAGTGAATGTCTCCAGATGATATTCTCACCCGACTTCAAGACAACCAGTGCACCGGTTGTTATTGACTTTTTAATTAGGAAAGGCCTCATAACTCCTGACAATGGTAAATATTATTATTAACTTAATTATTTACACAACTACAATTTCTTACTTCGCCTGAAATCATTGGTTGGGAAATCACCCAGAAGAACATACATCTCATAGAAATCTAAAAGTTAATCACAAATTAATTCAAATTTACACCATTATGAAACCAAAGTTTCCTACTGCAATTTCAAAAAATTATGAAACTTTGTGAATTTTTTATTAATTATTTTACATGAAATGACAAAAAAGTGTTATGATATATTTTATTCAATTTTATTTTATCAAAACAACACTAGATGAGTATCTCATTTTAAAATTATTTTCTATTTTTAATCTACCAGTTTTTTTTTTAATTGTTCAAAACAAGCGATCACAACATTTTCGAACGCTAAGAAAATAATGCATATTTTAAGAAAATAAAAGCAGGCACTTCTTGGGAAACAATCTTCGGAGGCAGATCGTTTTTCGACGGTCAAAACGTGATCTTTTTGATTTACAAAAATGTAGAATCGTGCCCTGTGATTTAATATATTGAACTCAGTAATCTTGCAATTCACCTAGTGTAATTAAATGCACACGCGCACCGCGATCCTTTGATTAAAAACTCGTCAGCTTTACGGACGGGAGCTGTAAACGATGTGAAACACGGTTTTCAATTGCAATATTTGTTTTAATGTAAGCGCATCATTTATGACATCATTTAAATGCCCACGCGCACCCCGATCGTCTTTATAAAAAAACTCGTCAGCTTTAAAATCATTCGCGGGCCAGATCGTCCATGTATTTTGGGACCTCCCGTATGATCAATCTTGCTTTGGAGGAGTCGTCATTTTCCGAGGAGACCAGACTCGCCAGGACTTAAAATTATCTGTTGGTTGGAGTGGTCTCTTCAAGAAGAACACGACCAGACCACAAACCAGGCAGATGGGAGGTACCAGACAACAATCTAGTCGGATGGGAGGTCTACGGAGTCCCTTCACCATATTTGCTAGATAGGTTATCAAATGGTCGATCCAGGGGGTAAGCGTCCTCATATTTTAATGTTATTCTATTTATAACTGTTCTCTATAATTTTAAATGCATGTGCTATTGTTAATATTTAATTAATGAACAAAAGTATGTTGTAAAAATATAATATAAATATAAGTTTTGTTCATTATTCAATACGAATACTGTTTAGTCATTGAAATAATTTTTAACAATAAAGTATGTTTGTTTTCCCACGGCTCTAATCAAGAAAATTTTGTTCTCCGCTGTTAGCTCTGGTTTTAACACCAGTGGCGCCCTTTTAAACAAAAGCTAACAGCTATCAACTGCATAACTGTATTATTCAATACGCCCACGGCTCTAATATTAAAACTGTACAATTTGGCAGTACACTCTCTCTTATAGGTACGTTACTCGCTTACTTGCCGTAACAAAAGTATGTTGACGATGATGTTTATAATACATTTTCCGAATAAAATTATGCTTGTGCTTTTATTTTTTTTTATTATCAGTAATTTTAGTTAGAAAAAACCTAAAGTGAGCCATTTTTAAAACTTTTTTTGTTTTCATTCAAAATTTTTATATAACATTAACATCCTTACTAGACATATAAGGGACGGGGCACTGAGGAAAAAACCCCTCCATGAGCTACAATTTGCGTACCAACCAGGCAAGTCGGTTGACGCGGCACTGCACAGGTTGGTGTACAAACTGGAGCAGGCGCAGGCGACTGGGGAACTGGCGGTAGGACTCTTCCTGGATATAGAGGGAGCATTCAATTGCACCACTACTAAATCCATCGATGAAGCGGCAGAAAGACATGGACTCGACAAAACCACCAGAAGGTGGCTGAAGAACATGCTTTCGGGCCGGATACTTACGGTGACAAGGGGTGAGGTGAACATCAGAGTACTGGTGACACGAGGGTGTCCACAGGGAGGGGTCTTGTCACCCTTGCTGTGGAGCCTAGTGGTGGACAACCTCATCCGGAAACTCAATAACAGGGGCCTATAGAGGCCCTTGTGTATAGACACAAGGGTATGCGGATGACATTGCAACCATAAGAAGGTGTTGGGATGCAGACACAACCAGGGGCCTCATACAATCAACACTGGCAACAGTGGAAGAATGGAGTGAAGAAACAGGGCTGTCGGTCAATCCAGGCAAGACAGAACTAGTAATCTTCACACGCAAAAGGAAACTAGAGGGATGGAACAATCCAACCTTCTATGGAAAGGAGTTAAAACCCTCGGACACGGTCAAGTACCTCGGAGTCATCGTAGATGCCAAACTGAGCTGGAAAAACCATGTGGAAATTATGGGCAGAAAGGCATGCGCACTAATGTGGGCAACCAGGCGGATCTGCGGCAGAACGTGGGGAGTCAACCCTAAAATGATGCAATGGCTATACACAGCCGTTGTAAAACCATGCAGCCCTGGTCTGGTGGAGGAGAACAACACTAAAAACAGTGATGGTCACACTCAACCACATACAGGGACTCGCATGCAGAGGAATCACGGGAGCTATGCGAACCACTCCGATACTAGCCATGGGAGTGCTGCTGAACCTACTCCCACTAAACCAAAACAGTCATACAGAGATCGGAACAAGACTGAGGGCAATTAGCCCGACAGCTGGAATGAAGCAGGACGACAAACAAGCCGACTATTTCTTTAAACAGCAGTTTGGGGTGATCTACCCCACAAGGGAGGAATGGGACACGGTTCCAGGTCCAACCTCCAAACAGGAACTAATCTGGTTCACAGATGGGTCCAAGATGGAGGAAGGAACAGGGGCCGGGGTCTGTCTGCAGGGATCCAAGAGGGAACTCAGTACTGTGTTTCAAGCATAGGAACATACTGTACTGTGTTTCAAGCTGAGATGGAAGCCATCTTGGCCTGTGCACAGGAGAATATACGTATCGGGTACAGGAATAAGAACATAAGCATATGTTCTGACAGCCAGGCTGCCCTAATGGCACTGGAAAGTAACCGATGCGACTCTAGACCGGTTTGTGGAATGCAGGACTATTCTTACAGAACTTGCTACCATCAATAAAATAACCCTGATCTGGGTACCAGGACATCAAGGTATTGAGGGCAACGAGCGGGCTGATGAACTAGCAAGGAAAGGGGCAAAAGCACCACTTGTGGGATCCGAGCCGGCTGTAGGAGTAGCAGCTTGCCACACAAAACTACATATTGATAGGTGGGTCGAATCCCAGCACTGCAAAGAATGGGAGAGGGCACCTGGAATGAGACAATCTAAAGTACTCATAAAAGGATCAGACCCTAGACGAACCACGAAAATACTCAATATGGACAGAAACTTGCTGAAGGAACTGGTAGGACTACTAACAGGACACTGCCATCTCAGGAGACACATCCAGATATTGGGAGTGGAAAACACCAATAGATGCAGGATAGGCTCTAGGCTCAGATACCTGGGGAGACACACAGTAGAACCAGAAGACATAGCCACATATCCGGTGACAACCTTGATGAACTTTATTAAAGGGACTGGGTTGTTACTAAAGGATTGAGGTAAAATGGGAGATAGCACAATGGGCCTATGGCCTAAGTGCTCACGGGAACTATGTACTTGTAAACCGTCTCCGCCTTTTATAAAAAAAAAAAAACATCCTTACTAAAAAAATCTTGAAAATTTTATTCAATTGGTAAACAACCAAAAGTGAAAACATTACTAATTAAAAAATAACAAAAAATTGTTCATGGAAAGATATACATATACCTACATTACTTACACATCCAAATAGGGTTGTTTAACTGTTGTAAACACCTGTTAATATTAATAATTCATCATCGGATTTCTGAATTTTCCCAATGTATTTTGAATGTCCTAAAAACGGTGACTGGACAACTTGGAATTAAACCAACCCAGAACCATTTCAAATAAGTTATATAGTTATAGCAGTGCTCCGCAACCGGTGTGCCGCGAGCCGGATACAGGTGTGACGCGGAATATGTAATATGTAATTTATTTATTTATTTATTTTACGCCCAGAGGGCTTTTACATAATATATAAAGGCAGTACAATTTTAACATGAGAAGAAATATAAATAAGTTTCGGTAGAACATAAGAAAGAAATATTAATAAAGTTGTGATAGAAAACAAAAATACATACACGAAATAAAAATAAAAGCAACAAAATTTAAAAGTACATTGAGAAATAAAAACAATTAAGTTGTGATAAGAGAATATAAGAGTACATTTATGATATAAAATACAAGGAACAAAAATTTTAAACTAAGGTGGTCAGAAATGTTTACAATATACAACATTAAACATGAATAACACCTAAGTATTGGTTTCTCATAGCGTGCAACCGCTACGCGCTGTATCGGGGAATTAGTAGTACTTGTTTTATTCTTGTTGTTATGTGTAGGTTTGTGAATTGCAGGAGTTCGGAACTGTTCAATTTGAATTTTAGTATTTTAGAAAAAAAAAAGGAAGTAAATTATTCTGATGTAGTTTATTAAATTTACACAAAAAATCCTTAGTGAGTATAATTATGAATAAATGATTTCATTATTTCATGTTTATAATGTGAGAGCGACATATTCCATAAATCTATGTGCGAGTAATGAAAAATTATTAAGTTATAATATTGTCTATTCTTCAAAATATAGTATAGATAAATATTATAATTAAATCATTTTTCAACGGTCCCCCAGCACCTGGTGTCAACTGGTGACAACTGCGAAGTATGCTTTGTGCAGACCTATTGAGCTTCAGACGGATTTTCCGTCGTATCTGGCGGATACGAGTGTCCGGAAATGGGAGAATTTTCTGTCTAACGGAATTTGCATGATAACGGATATCCTGGCGGAATCGAATAAAATATCAAATAATAATAATATTTGGCTAATTTATATAGCGCCATTTTTGTGAAAATCACCTCAAGGGCGCTGATCACCGCAAGAGCGCTGATCACCTCAAGGGCGCTAATCATCTTAATTTTGATCCCTGAAATTCTCTAGGCACCTCCCCCCCCAGGTTGGGTACAATAATATGGTGATTTAATATCTATATATTTTAGCTATTGATGTGCCGCGGAGTTCTGGGAAGAACTTTTGTGTGTCGTAGGTGAGAAAAGGTTGCAGAGCACTGATTTAGAGTGTTAAAATAATATATATATAAAAAATTGTTTAAATAGGTTAACATTGGTTAAATAGGGTTATCGGCTAATTTAAAATTATTTTTTTCATAGCTTTTAATGATTTTTCAAGGGGGTGTTGAGTTGATTTTATTCTCAGTTGGCATGGAACCCCTAAAAACAAATACAATTATAGATACTAGATAAAATTACCTTTTAGATTTTTGTTTTTGAAATATACTTTAGTATTTGAAAATTATCATATTTTAAGCTTCAAACACGGAAAAAAATTGAAAAAAAAAGTTTACCAAAATTAATCAAAATCTATAGACACTAAAAAAAAAACACAGAGACCAGTCAGTGGCTGAGTTGGTATTGCGTTTGGGTCCCACCCGGGCGTCGCGTGTTTGTTTCCTCGACTGTCTAAGTCCTCCATCACGACACAAGAAACATTTTCCGCTTACTGTGGTGGTAGTAGGAGATTTTTAAAAATTGCCAGGTTATTCGTAACCTGGAAATATTTGTCTTAAAAAAAAATTAATTTTAAAATTAAATTTTTTTTAATGAATTTTAAAGAAAACTGTCCCTTCACTTTTTTCTCGTTCACACATTTAAAAATTATAAAAAAAAATATTATAATTATTACCGACTAACTGAAAAAATTGACATTTTGGATTCATTTTTGAACAATTTGAACGTTGATTCCTCATTGGTATTTATTTACACATGCACAAGGCATTTATATTATTAAAGGGAGCCGGTAGTGGTCTAGGATATAACTTTTTTTTTCTCGATATTTCGAATATACTGTAAATAATCTTTTGAATATACTGTAAAATTTTTGTAATGGTATTGACGATATTTAAAGTTCTACAGCCCATTTAGCAGGTCGGCGCAGAAGGCAGGTAAAAGGGCCGGGCTTAAACTTCAAACTCATTTATTTCAAAACTACTTTTCTCTGCGTGGTGCGAGGCAAAAAAAAAAACTACTCTGCCGATTCGTCTCAAATTTTACTATGTTATTCCGTACACCAACACCTATCGCAGGAACTAAAAAAAAGTTTTTAGGTTGAATACTTCTTATTTTTTACATTAAAAATATAATGAAAAAACAGTCTGTTTTCTGTATGTGAATTTCAACAACACGCCGTTTTGTCATTTTTAAAAATTTATTTTTTATTCTAGTTCCTGCGATAACTACACTCATACTGATCAGATTTACTTTCTGTTTTTGTTTACGGATAAGTGAAAGAGCCAAAACTGACCCACCACCAAGGTCCATATATTTATGAAGAGGGCAACTTCAGCGCAGTTCCTTAACTACTTAGAATTTTATTTTATTTTAATAATAATATTTTTGTATACTGATTTAATATATCTATAAAGTTTAAACAGTGAACAATGAAAGCATTCATTGTTCACTGTTTTCATTTGAAAAAAAAATACTAAAAACTCGTTGAATTTCCGGGGGCTATACCACCAGCTCCCCTTAAATAACATCTTTGGATGTGTGTTGGTAGAGTAAATTAAAGATGATCGTTTCCAATCACCGAGTATTATTTTGAATCAGGTTACAATGATCACTTATGTTTAATTATTATGGAACGACAAGTGAGTAGCTATAACACTGAGTGCGTACTCGAAGTGTTGCTCATAGGCAGGTGAAAGTCGCGTCAATGTCGGCTGGTTCGTCGGTTGTCATCTAGTCACTGAGTGCGTACTCGAAGTGTTGCTCATAGGCAGGTGAAAGTCGCGTCAATGTCGGCTGGTTCGTCGGTTGTCATCTAGTAGAAATGTAATAATATTATTCTAACTTAATACATCTATATTTTTACTTTTATTTATCTATATACTGTACATCTAATTTTAGCAACGGCTATATTAGTCAATTTTATTAACTTCAATCTTATAAGTTTTATTTATTATTACTTCAAAAAAAAAATCTTTTCTCTTTATCTTGTAATGTAATGGCACGACTCCCCAATTTAAACACGAGAAATGTTTTTCTCTATTAAATTGGGTAGTTTCATTAACAAAAAAAATACTTTACTGTAATTAGTTTTTAAGAACCACATATTTTATTTTTTTTATGTAAATCTGTATGTATTTCAAATAATAATAAAAAAATAAAAAAAAGAATTTATATAATTGAAAAGGTTTGTGATTACTGATATTTTATTTCGGTAAAGTTGGGATATTCCCTCCTTGTTGCTTAGGGCTTATTGACAAATATTGATAGCACTATGATCATTATTATTATGAGGGTTCTCCGTATAATTGGGTTATTACATTTTTAAATTACATACTTAATTACACCGCTGCTCTCTGAAGTAAAATTATTCATAGAACTTAGAATAAGCAACAAGGAGGGAATATCCCAACATTACCGAAATAAAATATCAGTAATCACAAACCTTTTCAATTATATAAATTCATATATATTTATGTGAATTAATAATATCTATTTACTATATAAAATCATTCATAATTTTGATATTAACTTTATACTTACTTATCTATATACATTAAATTAACAAAATAGAAACATTCATTACATAGAGACAATGTTGTGTACCCCTGCCTAAGTTTGTATAAATGCCATAGCATAAGAATTTCAACTACCAGTCTGAAAATGTCCGTAGTAGGATGAAACCAGTCCTGGTGAAAATAAATAAGTGAAACAAAGTGCAAAAGTGTTTTAATTTCAATTATAATACAATGGAATTCCACCACGAACATTAACAGTGCAAAAACTAGACTCATTACAAATAATAGTAATTATGTTCAATGATGACCGCCATGGTTTAGGGGTAAGGCCCTTGACTCGCAATCCGAAGGTCGCGGGATCGAATCCCAGTGTAAATTTATTTTGATTAATTTGTGTTATTTCACAATTAATTCATTTAAAATAATATATAGTACTCAATTTTTTATGAGAAAAACTCTCTTTTAATAACTTTTGAAGGTTATTCCCATCAACGTAATATATCATTGAAGAAGAAGATAACACTTATAATCTAAATGAAAATATGAAAGAAAACAAGACACAGAAAAACAGAAAAAAAAAACAATGGTCGCAACTGGGACCATTGTTTTTTTCTGTTTTTCTGTGTCTTGTTTTCTTTCATATTTTCATTTAGATTATAAGTGTTATCTTCTTCTTCAATAATATATAGTACATTTACGGCACGTTCCAGAGTGTAAGACCACCATTCAGAATTGAAACGTTGCTTGAAATGGTTTTAGTTGTGTTTGGTGACCAGATCTGAATAGCCAGGTACTTCCCCACCTTCCTCTTCCCCATCTCCTTCCCCTCCCCACTACCGTCAGCCTCAAAACATACCCCAATTGGGGATGTCATAGTCTCACTGGCTCCAGAGCTGAGAGTTGAGACTTGAGGTAAACACATAAAAAACTATATATATACAGTAGAATTCGGATATAATGACTTCGCTCATAATGCTTACTGTTTTTAGTGACGACAATATAAACTCAAGTTAGATTTCATAGTTAGGTACTAGGAAAACATTTCCGTTTGGTACAACTCTGTTTTAAGCGACCGACTGCTTAAATCGACCTATTTTAATGATAATTCGTCCGGTTAGAGCGACGCGTTGTGTTTTGTTTACAAAACCTACGTATCAATACCTCGCCGCCCCGCGCCTCGCCTACTCCCCGTGCCCAGCTACTCCCCGCGTGCTAACACCTATCCTTATCAGCACGCGTAAATCACAGTCAGTGTTTATTATCTGCTGTGACTGGGTTTTTTAACCTAGCTCGACACAATGAGTTCTGTGAAGCGAAAGCATTTTTCAATTGAAGAAAAATGTGGTATATTCCACCGTTTAGAGGCCGGAAAATCAAATGTAACCCTCACGAAAAAGTTCGGCATTGTCTCATGTGAAACAAGCTTAAATTATTCGGCCGTTTTGTGCATCATCTGGTTAGTAAGGCAAAGTATCGACGGCCCCTTGAGGGTCGATATATCCGGATTCTACAGTATATTTATATAATAGTGAATTACAACAGAAATCATATTCAAAATGAAGTGCGCTCATGTCGTGAATGAATAATTTTCCTTTGCAGAACCCAATTTTGTGGAGTTGGTGGAGCTGCTGCACATCCCCTTGCAGACCATCTACCGGTGGCCGTTCCAACAGCGCCAAGAAAACGGACAGCCCAACTCTCTGCATAACAACTTGTAACTTCCTTAAATTAATATTCATCTCTCTCTAGTTATTTTATATCCAAGTCTTCGTTCACCATGATCTAATGCTAATGATATGTTCTTGTGCAATCAATTGCTACATTTGTTATATGTGCCACTTAATATGTTCTGTTTCACGTCAATCTGCATCGGTAAGCTAATACCTCTTACTTAACTTACTCTTGGAACTTCCAATAAGATAATCAATTCACCAATTCACCGGGAATACTTTCAAGTACAAACATTAATTATTAGAATGAGTAGGTATTTATTATAATCACGAAAAAATGCTTTCATGAGAATAGATAATAACATTCTATATAATTTAACTCACTGCAATCTTCGGGTTAGATACTAGCAGAAATTGTTAGCTAAAAAATTTCGTTAAATGATGTTTTTTGATACTTGTCCATCACATGGTCAATATATTTCTGTGGTAAAAACTTGTAAGTGATATTTTAAGGAGCAATACACTTTTTTCAAAATAAAGCAGTCCAAGGATGGGTTGTTTCACAGAATTTGAACAATTTATCAAATTTAAAAGTTGTGAAGGCCCTGTTCAAGTTATCCAAGTACTATGAAACATCCAATGGCCCATGAGGAAATAATAGCAGAACTTGAATAGAATTGAATAGAACTTTCATAAAATGATGAATTGTTTAATTTGATGAATTGTTTAAATTCTCTGAAAAAAGACGTCCTAAGGATGTTAAAAATGTTTTAAAATTACCTTATTTTGTGAATAAGTTTATATGTTAAATTCTGTGTCTTAAAACAATAATACGTTACATTATATTATTTTGTAAAAGCGTACTTCCGCATGTTTTTCCTCTCATTGTTGGATTCTGCTTTATTGAACTTCTTCAAAAATTTAAATTCCTTATCTCAGAAATACCAAAATGTAAGTCATCAACTTCTGCTAGTAAACTGACGCGATAACCTCCGTACCATTTTAAATTTAAAAAATGACATGTCAGGTGATTGGGGATCGCATCCTGATTATCTATATAGATTCATATCTATACCAGAGTTCACCGAGTTGGAACCATTTTAAATAACAAACAAATATTTTCTTAAAAGTAACAAATGAAATATATGTGCAATTTGCCCTTTGCATCCAGCCCTTATTGGCACTTGCAATTTATACACATTTGTATAAAACTAAATTGTACACATGTATAAGGTGTAAATTCTCCTATCATCACATTGTAAAGTAATGTATTTGTTATAAAATGATTTCTTCTCAGTGAATAGAGACAAGTATTATTTATTTAATATTAACACATCGAACCTATTATTATTATTCTTAATAGCTAATTATAAATTAATGTTCACGAGAGCATTTTCAGAATAATTTATTATTAAAAAGATTCCCATGAGCCCTTATAACAATATAATGAATACATAAAATATATATTGTACTTGAGAACAGACTAACCACACCTTTACTAACCTAACAGCTTACTGCTAACAGCTAACAGCATGTATTCAATCCTCGGGTGGGAAACTAACCCGCACCAACTAAAAATACAAGAGAAAAACGTATATGATATAACAACTAATTACCTATTTTGTATGTTGTAGTTTGTTTCCATAGTTGTAACTGACATTTCCACGGATGTGTGCCTTTAAGTTTTTAAAAATACATAATATACTTTGGTAATGCTAATCAGATTAATAATATATAATTATAAATTCTGTCTTATCCTTATGCAGATTTAAATAGCCAAAAGTATGTAAAATAATATAATTACTTATTACGGTATGAAATTCCTTACTATCGTGATCTCAATAGATTTGAACATATTTGAGTATTAGATGTTTTTGGATTTAACCAAATAAGATTTGCGTGTGATTGTTTTGAAACAAAAATATTTAGATGTATTTCAGTTTCTGCGAAAAAATGTGTTTTTACTGATCTAGTTCAGTTTTTATTTATTTATATCTTTTATATTTTCTAAAAACTTCAAACATGGTATTTTTCATGATGATTATATTGTGTGGAACTGGTCATATTATTTATTTACATTTATTATAAGTTTGTAATAAAGCTATATGTCTGTGAAATAACCTCTACAAGGTAGGATATTACTGAAACATTGCATACAGTGGGAGTCCCTGCACTTGTTCATTCTTCTTCAAGCACCACGGATGCCAACACTGTGCCCTGTGCCCTGTGCATTTATGTACATAGTGATATATCTGGTAGGCTTGAAGCAAATGCTAAAAATCTTCAGTATTTATTTGATTGTGCTTTCTCTCTGCGAGTCTTAAATCAATTTTTTTTTAGATTAGCTCCAAACAGGAGCCCCTGAGGAAAAAAACCTCAGGGTCTATGTTACCTTTGGGGATGCTGTGTGAAGGGTCTTTTCTTAAAAAGGAAGGAGAGGAAGTTCTGGGAAGGAAAAAGATATGGGGGGTGGGTAGGAATCTGGGAGTCACTGTGTCCAGGAGTGATGGATGTATGAATCCATCCCTTCCACCGCGGTACAAGGCGATGGGTCGAGAGATTCTGGCTGGAGAGGTCTAGGTTAGGTTAGGTTAGGTTGGGTTAGGTCTAGGTTAGGTCTTCCTCAACCAGTCTCCCCCGATCTGGCCCCCCACCAAGTAGATAGGCAAATGCATCCACCGCCGAGAAGACAAACCTCACCTCGTGAACCCGGGCATCCCTAGGCACTGCTAAATGACCAAACATAGCCAACCACTCGGGGCGACCTAAGGTGTTGGTTATGCAATAAATGATTCCCGGTGCAAAATTACAGGATAATCAGTGGTTATCCCAGGTCCTGTGTGTTCCCTCGGGTTCTTATTATAGAATATGCCAATACGATTTGATCACTGCAACTTGGTCATTGACATAACCACATTAATCATTCTAATCAATGTGTTAGTAGATGCTGTGGTGTGTACTGTAAAACTGAACATGCTACGCTTCATATCAAGGAAAGGCTTAGGCTTACACGAGTTAGTGATGCTTATCTCTAAGTGGCTCAGTATTGTTTATTATGTTATTGATTGTGAAACGGCACAAGGAAATAACCTACAAAATGTGCCACATTCACGTAATGTCTAACCTTTTTCTTATTTATAATCAAAAACACAGTTCTACACACATTAATTCTGCTGTTTGGAATGTTTGGCTTGTTTCCTTTTGCCTTGCATTAAAGCAATATACAAGTGACCCTTCCCGTTCTATACATTTTATTTCTGTTGTTTGGTATGTTTGGCTTGTTTCCTTCTGCCTTGCTTGAAGCAATATACAAGTGACCCTTCCCGTTCTATTTTAATTCTGTTGTTTGGTATATTTGGCTTGTTTCCTGCCTTGCTTGAAGCAACACACAAGTGACCCTTCCCGTTCTATACATTTTAATTCTGTTGTTTAGTATATTTGGCTTGTTTCTTTCTGCCTTGCTTGAAGCAATATAAAAGTGACCCTCCCGTTTTATACATTTTAATTCTGTTGTTTGGTATGTTTGGCTTGTTTCCTTCTGCCTTGCTTGAAGCAATACACAAGTGACACTTCCTGTTCTACACATATTAACTCTGCTATTTGGAATGTCTAAGTGACACCTGTTCTGTACGAGTTAATTTGCTACTGGGAATGCTTGGCTTGTTTCCTTCTGCCTTGTACTAAAGGAATATTCGAGTGATAAGTAAGACAGTCACAAAGCATTGATTTCTGAAGGGCTTTATGTTTGGCATAGCTTTTGCCTTACCATGGAATGCACCAAAAACATTTTCTAGGGACTGAACTCCTTTCTGCCTTGCTGTATTTTTTAATGATTTAGAATTAATTGAAACATTTTTACGGTAGTTAATGAACAATGAGACTTATGGACAGGTTAATCAGCCTAAAGAGTCTCTTGCTTGTGTAGTGGTGTACTTTATCAAGGGGCTAATGCGGGATAAGAGGGGACTGCGTGCGGACTCCAAACTAGTTCAAACCAGTTGCAATTCTATTAGTGTGCACAAAAATACATTCAAATGTGCGCTCTTTAAAATGATTTGCCTGTATTTCCTTTTGTCAGAGTGGTTATTTTGCAGAGCATGGGCGTAGGCACGATGGGGCAAAGTGGGACGTTTGCCCTACCCTAGCTGACCGATGCATGACCTGTGGGATTGTGGACCGAATCGCGTTTTCAAATTTACAGCACTTTATAGGAGGGCTTTTCCTTCTTCCTTTGTATTTTTTGTTTCATGGAAGGAACCTAAAGCGTGAATATGTTGAAGAAGCCTACTTTTTTCGGTACCTACCCTAGATTTTTATTTTTTGCCCCACTCTGAATCAAAACCTGGCTACGCCCACGATAGAGAGTATGCGATTGTTGGTTTATTTCATCTCTTGTTCTCATCATGTGAGCTACTCTAAATTGAAATTTTCTATTTATTACGCTATTGCCATATTATTAAAAATCTGAGGCTTAATGCTAGAAGTGCCTATGTCGAATTTCTGAATCGCCCAGAGATGAAGATTGTTTATCGATGTTTTTCATTATCGATTTCTATGTTACACAGGCCACAATTTCATCACATTTAATGTGTTTATATAAGGCAGGTTTTAGAGTACTTTCTGGTACCTAAATCAAATTATTTAAACTGACATAGACACTTCTAGCATTAACCCCAGATATAAACAGGTATTATTCAACAATGCCATTCCAGGAACCTTTCTCAATACTTGAAGGCCTAAGGCCGAAAGGCCTTTTTATAATTTAATGCAATATGCTTTACCTTTGCTTTATGAAATGGCAAGCCAGATTGAAATTTAGATACATATCTCAAAACTTGTGCATCTGGGTTCGTGACTTTTACATGAACAGCGACGGTATTAAGTACAGTTAAATGCCAAAAGTGCAGGAGTTGAGAGAAAGTAACAGGACATAAATTATTTTTAAATTTGAAGGTAAAAATGAAACATTCAAAATTAGCCTTTGCAGAAAACTATAAAACTTAGTGGGTCATTTAAAAATCAACCAAAGCAGGAAGAAAAACCATCTCTTCAAACTGCTATGATCGAATTTTAAAACTAAATTCTTTAAAAAAAGCAAAAGCTGAACTTGAACTGAAATGGAATGCGATATCAAAATTTCATCTTCTCCTATTCTTATATATTTATATCCTTCTGGAATCTGAATTGCAATGCTAGAAAGAAATCCATGGCTTTCTGAGTTTAACGGAAAGAGAAGACTCGTAAGAGTTCTCTCTTAAGAGTCTCTTAAGTCTCTTTTTGGAAAAAAAACTTTTTAGGCCGGAAGACCTTATATGTGATAAATTGGGCCATTCAGTCTTCAAGGGACCGAAAAAACCTTCAAGCATGAAAACTTCACTTGAGGGTTTCACTGTAAAACCCTCTTAAGTTTTTTCTTAAGAAGTTTTCCAAGGGACTGGACCAAAAACAAACTTCTTAAACAGGAAAACCTTATATGTGGGAAAAATTGGGTCAATATTGAGCCGAGGGACCGAAAAAACCAAACTTCTTAAGCCACGAAACGTCTTAAGAGAGAACTTCTTAAGAGGGTTTCACTGTAATTCAAATATCAAATGCAATGTGTAATCTAATACATCAAAAAGATATGGGGAAGCCTAATACCTTTGGCCAAGACTTTATGTATGTAATTTATTTTATTAACCTTAATCTTTATATTGTGCACATGTCATGATTATCATTTTATAACTTGCATGACAAAACGACATCTATAATTTTAATTACCTCATAAAAACATTAGTTACAGGTGTTTGGATGTTAACATATGCAATTTATCATCATTTCTTGGTCAATGTTATCAATATTATTTTCAACTTTTAACTTTTCCACAACAATGATCAAGTGTACAGGAGTCATCCAATAAATTAGTGTGTGAAACTAAACTCACCACACTTGTCTTCCCAACTGGGTATTATGGCATACATTTTGTAACTTTTACAAAGATAAACCTCTGTTATTATTGTACGACTTTGTACGTACATAAATACACAGTTCCACATAATCCAAGATTTAGTAAGAGCGTGATTTCTACGCGAAATGAAAACTCACTAAAAATAAATTTGTTTCATATTGTCTTCTATTTGAAAAGAAATAATGCATGAACTTGATTTTTATACAGAAATATATTTTTTAATAACAATTTTTTTTTTCTCAACAAAATATTTTGAATCTACTTAAAAAAAATAATTATTGCTACTAAGTAAAATGGCAAAGATTTATTTTGCATAATATAGTGAAATCTCTATCTTTCGTTTTTGAATGGAACTATTGAAAACATAATGAATGCAAGAAAACAACCCTTAAATGGGAATAGTTTTCATATTTTTAAGTCACCTCGGCTTCAGCCATTTGCCAAAGACAATTCACCACTGTTGACGAAAACAAACACTGAGACCCTTCTCTTTCCATCCTTTACCACCGTGTTAGGACTCGTCCTTTAATGTCAATATGCCTTTCTAGTTTGAAGATTTCTACCAAAACACTACCAAAAGCCAAGGAATAACATTTCACTTGTAAACATACGCAAATTATTTATTATTAAAAAAAAAAATTATTATTTCGATTGTTTCCGAAAGATTTTTATCACCATTAGAGAAAGTGAGATAGCAAACAGTATAACGACAACCTGTGACAATATAGCATAACATATTCATCTTAGTGTAAGCGAGTAAGCGTATCTTATCATCTCAGTTACACCCGTGATGTAGAATATAGTATTTGGCGCAAATCACGGGTGAATAACTTTTGAATTAAGAATTTACTGAAAACGAAAGAGTATTTCTTACTTTCCACATTGTATCTTGAGTTTGTGAGACAATGGTGAGTCTAGGTGTAACACATAACGCATTGGTTAGTACCATTAATTACATTAGTAGGGTTAATTGAAACAAGCAAATGCTTATAGCTGCCAAATAAGGTTTTGTAAGTTCATATTTTGAAAAATGATTGATCGAGTCAAATATGTGTGTGCTTTTAAATGATAAAATTAGGTAAATCGATGCATAAAGGAATGATAGAGTTTTGTATGGAAGGAAGAAATAAACAACAATTGTGGGGACGATTACATTTTTAAGGAACAATGGATGGGAGATTTCACTGTATATGTATTTGGTTTGCTTATTTAAGTTTATTTGTTTGTTTTGTCCTAACAATGTGGATGAGTAAAGCTGATGGTTTGTTTATTGATTGTTGGGCGCACTTAAACACTTCTTTATAATATGAATGTACTTATTTTAATAATTATTGACCTCATTTTAAAATACTATACCTACTTGCATGGTACTTAAAGTTGTATAATTTTTTTGTTCATCTCAATTTGGGAGGCGGGTATGGGTACCGCCGCCTTGGGAACCATTTATTGGTTAACACCTGCCATAGGTCACCCCAAGTGGTTCGCTACATTTGGTGACTTAGCAGGGGTGCCCGTGTTCATGGGGTGAGGTTTGTCCGGGTCTTGGCGGTGGATGTACCAGCTGCGTGGCAGGCCGGATCGGGAGAGACTAGTTGAGGGAGACCTTGTGACCTCAAGCAGAACTCTTTTGGAACATTGCCTCGCACTGCAGTGGGAGGGATGGATTCATATGTCCATCACGCCTGGACCCACTGACCCCCCAGATTCCTACCCAACCCTCATACCTTATCCTTTCCTCTTCTTCCTTTCCTTTAAAAGACCCTCCACACAGCATCCCCAAAGATGACAAAGGGCCTCCTGTGTGGAGCTATTGTAAAAAAGAAATCTGATTTTGATTTATGTTTTTGAAAATTTCAAGTATGCCATAATCCATGTCTTATAGCAAATATTTGATAATCATAAACACATAGAAATTTAAAAAAGAACATTACCCTAAACACTTACATGTGGATTTTAATTTTCAGTTTTAATGCAAAGAAGTTCAGACTGCTTTGGTTCTTATCTTAGTGGACAAGGGCAACGGCTGAACGGCTGAAATACCCGTAATGTAGGTTTTGGTAGGTTTGTTTTTTATTTATCAGTTCTTACATGCAATGGATTGTCTCGTTGATTTCATTCCGATCCAGGATTCTTTTGAGAGTTCATACTCTTTTGCTCACAATTTTACTTTCTATTCAATTTAGGGAAAAGAGAACACAAGACAAATGGGCTACAGGCTACAGGCCACATGGCTTAGGAGAAATACTGTAGTACTGTATAACAATATTCTGCAAGTCTGCAGATTTTCAAATGACCGGCTTTAATTTTACTGTGGCAATACTAAATCTTTTCCATTTGTCAAAGTAAATGTCAAACATGTTTTGAACTTTTTTCTTCACTTATTCTCTAATTTATTGGTGGTTAACTAATCATTGCATCAACATTGCCAAATTTACTTTTTACAGGCATTTCTACCTATCGTACAGTCAAACAATCATACAAATTAGCAGAATTCTAAAGATGAACAAAAAATGTCAATGTTTGAAATATGTATTAAAAAAATCAGCTGTTTTGAATTGGCGAATGGTGCGCAATGCGAACGAGTTGGCCAATATATAAAGACAGTTGCTTTACTAACACTGATGAATGTCACACTTTCGGGTGATGTTCACATTTTCTTAACACCTTTTTCACATCTATAAATATTTAAATTAAAAAAAAATTAAGTATTTTGGAAATATAACCCCGATTAGATAAATCTGGGACTATCTTCTTGTCCATTTTCTTGAGACTTGAGATGCAAGAAACTACATATTGCAGCATTCTGTAGGCAATAGTAGATTGAGAACAGGAGGCTTTCAATCCATTGTAAATATATACATGTTGTTTATCTTCACCTCATCTTGACCTTCAGTATATTATTATATTTTATACAGTATTGTGCTTATTGATGCAAACAATATGTGCCACATTCTATGGGGTCCGGAAACTGTTCTGGAAGCAAGTTTAGAATTTCCATCTATTCAACGTTTGTAATTATGGTTTTTAAAATCTAGTTTTCAAAGCACACCAAAACCACCTCAACCCAGGCCCTAGACAAATAGGCCATCAATTTAATGACGCAGTGGCCTAGTTTGAGTAGGTGATGGCTATACCCAGTTAAAATTATAAACAAACTCTTAATGAGACCAAACAAATGATTAATATATTTTAGGACTTTCACCATAAATAATCAATTTACATTGAAAGCATTTGGTCCCGTAAAAGTACCACAAGATTTTTATTTTTCATCGTAAAGAAATTAGTTACACTTAATATGAAAATATTTTAGTTGCCCTGTATTTGAATTCTGTCTTTTTGATTTGAAGTTTTCCGCCAACAATAAATTTTTAGTAGGTATACAAAAATCTATGTTACCTATTCTCCATGGCCTTGTTTGAAAAAAGCTTTTGCTACCGTTTGCTTTTTAAACCTGTAAATAAAACTTTATTGAATTATAAAGCAATATTTTATGTAGAGAGAACAACCACATAATAAAACTAAATATGTAATATTATGTTTTTTAGCGCCCTAGCCTAGTTCCCTTCTCTTTTTATTTTACAAATACCAAAACTTCTTTCACCTACAAATGAATGCCACACAAAGGTGATAACAAACTTTTGTATTTTGAATAGAAATGAGCAAGTTAGGCATTGAACGATTAAAATAAGGACCACACATGCCACGTGACCAAACTGTTCAACGACCAACAATAATGAACAGCACAAAACTTGTAAAAAACCAATTCATCATCGTTTGTGCAAATTATTAAATATGAGTAATGAAAAACCTAATTTTAGTATGTGATATTGTTTGACAAAGATTGCTTCAATTGGTGCGCATTCCCTTACTAATTGCTTTGAAAGTTTTTGTTATATTTTATGTTATATATTGCAATGTTGCTACGAGTGTCAACTCAATTTGGTTTACCATACGCACGTGATTGGAACATTTGTACACCGAGGTCATTGTTGTGCATTCGTTAGATTTAACACAAGTCTTACCTCATGTAACACGAATGTGCAGTTAAGATATTTAATAAAATACTGTGGTATTTTGTACTTCTACGGCTTGATGTAGTAGTAATTTTATAAATATAGAAAAGTATGTTTAGCCAACAGTAATGTTTATAGATCAGATCATGCTGTATATGCAAATAAGTAGGTTTTATAATCGCTTCGATTGTTTGTGATGCTAGAAGAGCACTGTTGTAATGATTTTTTTTCTGTTGCAAAAAAATGAAAATGATAAATAAATTTACACCAAAAAAGGCGTTGACATATTTTTGAAATAGGTCAATTCTCCTTATTTATGTACTACATACTTATATCGATTTAAACTAAATTATTTATTAAAATGCTAGTTTTTAATAATTTAAATGATATAGCAATCTCTCACATTTAATGTGGAGTCAAGATTTTATAAAATAATGGAATGTTAGGGCCGTGCGAAGCTTTGGGACTGAAACACTGGCAATGGCTTGTAATGCTATATTAGGTTATAGTCGAGTCATTTCCTCATCTCCTTGCAACTGAGGTGGAATAATCTCAACCTGATGAGAAGGACCTATAACAGAAACAGACACAAGTCATTCCCAACAAGTAATAAAGTAACATTAAACTGGAATAATGGATAATGTGGAGTTATTGGTAGTCAACAATTATCGGAGGTTTAATAATTATGTCATCCGAATGCAGTACTTTCCTGGCTGCATTAAAGCTGATTGAATGTACAAGTTGAGATATTTTATAGAAATGCATACCACTCTCTTTAATAAAGAACATTCAATTGTAATGAAAACAATCTCTCGTAATATGTCACTGCATAGTGCTGCATTCACGATGTGACGAATAGTCGTAAACCTGCTTCTATTTTCTGTAAATTTAATCATTAAACATTTAGTACATTGAATCAAATCATAAACTTTATATCAAAATATATACATAGGTGCATGCAGTACTTCAAAATTGTTATTTTAATTGGGTTTTATTTTTATTTTTTTGAACTTAGCTGTTCAAGCTTGTTCTACTCACCAGATTATCGACAGACAGACAGACTATCGACTGAATAATTAAACAAATAATCTTGAAAAGGTACATATCTTTGATTTGCTGTGAAAAGTTACAAAATTAACAAAATATGTTTGTGGTGATTTAAAATGACTCCATGGAGTTAAAAAATGAGAAATAGTTTGTTACTTGGCGACTTTTTGCAGCTAGTTGACAATATAAATATTGCATGCCCCGAAGATGTATTGTTTAGACAATTAGTGAAGAATGAATAAATGCAGCAATATTATTTGAAAGGTCTCTGCTCTTGATTACCCAGTGATTAATCAGTGACTCAATTAGGAATTGGCTTATTTTTATATTAAAATTCGCAAGGCCCCATTTCGCACACATTCTTTACAATCAAATAATTATTGTACCGAGTGTTCAATACTGTTTCTTCCATAATTAATTGGTATACAGTCCGTTTATGTTTTTGAAAAATATGAAGTATCTATCTTGGAAATTTCGATGTATGCAATTATTTCAGATAGAATTAAAAATTACGGGTTCGAAATTTAAAAAAGTACCTAGTTGAAGATTTGAGTCGTGGAGTCACAAAACCCGATCTAGAAATTTCTGCTTCTTTTTGGTAAATTCACAAAAAAGTGTTTGAAACTCGTTGAAAGTTTAAAAAATAATAATTGTTACAAAGTGTATGCTTTGTATGACAATATAAAAGTATAATGTACATTGGATTAAATGAATATTCTTTTCATGTTTAAGATATTCCAAAAAAAATTATCGCAAGTATTGTTTTGCGATTCCACAACTCATTTGGACCATTTTGTCTGTGAAAATTATATTAGTAGTGAACATTATTGTAATGCTAGATATTCAACCATGAGCAAATTCAAATTAAAATAAATTTGAACAATGTAAATCAGTCGGACTGTATACATGTCACTTGTGAAACAAAAAACATTAGATAAAAATATGCAATACTTGTTGCCTAAAATATATTGCTGAAATATTTTTTACTATTAACTGACATTATACTTATACCAGTCTGTAGACAATTTGTAAGTGAGAAACTGGTCTCAAAATAAATGAAAAATGATAATTATTTGTGATGTAGTTTTTCTTCTAATTGACTTTTGGATCTGGTTCTGCAGAAGCTTCTCCGCGCCTGGTTGAAATGGCTGATTATTCAACTGAGGGGATAAAACATTCTTTCCATTCGCTGACTCACTAACCCATTTTATTATGTGAATATCTCACAAGGGTCCCATCTGTAGCCAGTGAGACTAATTGGGGTATGTTGTGAGTCTGAAGGTAAGTGGGGAATAGGAATGAGGGGAAGTATGACTAATCAGATATGGTCATTTCAAGCGATGTTTCAGTTCTAAATGGTGGTCTTACACTAGGGCAATACTGAGAGTATCTTCCACTCTGGAATGTGCTGTAAATATTCTATATATTATTTTAAATGAATTGTGAAATAAGACAAATTAATCAAATAAAATTTATTTGCCCACGGCGGGATTCGATCCTGCGACCTTGGGATTGCAAGTCAAGAGCCTTACCTCTAGACTAAGGAGGTCATCATGGTGTCGACGGTATTTGCTCCAGAATAAAGGCAGGCGCTTTACTTGTTTTCTTTAAAATGGTCTATAGTGGGGGTTGGAAAATAAATAATAGATTCTTGGAAAGCCTTTTTAATTGAATAAATAAAGGGTACATTATAATTTTATATAAACTTTAACTTTCAGACTTGCTTCTGCTTTTTTAGCCCCTAGAAAGCAACCAAATCCACACCTAAAAGACATTGTCGTCATGTGAACTCTTTTCTTTTGGTATTTTATACAATACTTGTGATTGAAAAGTGTGAAAACTGTTTTAAAAAGCACTACACATTGCAGTGCTACAAGTATTTATTTATTATAATTTGTATGTCGCAGTCTAGAGGCTAAAAAGAGAAGAGAAAAAAAACACCTTTGACATGATAACTATCTATGTATGTATAGGTAGATCATTTAAAGAGACCCTTGCCTCCGTATTGGCAGACTGAATGGATAAAAGAAAATACTAGACGTCACATACAATCTCTCGCTGGGACTAGTTTACTCACCCAGTTTCTTTGGACATTTGCGGGGTAAGAGGGGACTGCGGGCAGGTTTTCCAAACTAGTTTGGAATCGTTGGTAATATCTCGGTGTACACAAATACAATCGTATTCTCTTTACAATGATTTGCCTAGTATATTAAAAAAAAAATTTATCCATGAAACCAAAGAATTACATGTATAAATTCGTTCTCTATTTTTATTAAATAAATACATTATGAACACACTTATGCGTTTACTTTCAGTAGTTATAAATTTTTTAACTACCAAAAATATATTTTTTAGCTGTCTTGAATAATTTAGGACTTTTGTCATTTGTATTTTTCTTGCCGGAATATTATAAGAGAGAATAATGTTTTAAAATTATTACTGTAGTTTCGTTGCAGGTAGATTTTTGGCACCATGTTTGACAAATTTAGTAGGCATTTATAATTTATTGGAATCGATACCAATAATTAAAGCATGGTCAATCCAAACTTTAGTTTTCGAATAGAATGAAACATATTTGAAACATAATGAAATTATTATGTTGTTTACAAAACAGATGAAATAATGATGTTTATAAAACAGGTGTAGGTAGGTAGTTTAAGTTTGCTATATAGTGGGATGTACATCATTACATATAAAAAAACAACCAAATGGAACAATAATTGTATCTATTATCGATAACAAAATATTTATATGTATTCCAATAGAAAAAGTACATTTTTACAAACATTACGTGCAAACAACATGGTCGGCGTAATCATATTTAAATAATTCATAGAAACTTTGAGACGCTTGGATAAAATACCAGCTTCGTAGAAGGTTAAAGCAACAAGTTTGTTTTTGATCCAAAGCAAAGAGAAATCCATGTTAATAATCATCTCCTCGGGAGACAATCTCCTTGCAAGTGGGCCTGAGCATGATGGTGTGTTCGTACTGCGCCGTGTAACAGCCCTTGACGTCACAGAGGGGCGGGTAGGCGTTGACTATCTCCTTGTCACACAGGTCCTTGAGTGCCATCTGGTACTTGGTCGCGCCGGCGCGGTCCAGCCAGCGCTTGCAGAACGCCAACGTGCCAAAGTTGGTGTTGATCAGGCGCAGCAGGTTCTTGGAGGATTGCAAGCGCAGTGGTATATACGGCTTGTCAAAGTCTTTCATGTAATGGCTGCAATCCATGTCATCGTGAACATATCCCTTCCCTGTGGAGCCAAACGTCTCGATGGCGTAGAATTCATTCTCTTCCATGCGAGTGGTCTCGCCTCCCTTCACTATGGGCACTGTTTTACCAGCATGTATTCTGTAGGGACTGATGGAGTGCCCGTTGAGATTCCTGATGGCTTTGACCTGGTAAGTCTTGCCGTCTATTTCCACCTCGTAAGACTCCATGACCTCCTGGATGGCCTCCCCGATGTCACACAGCCTGACGTCGATGCCGGCAGCCTTGATGCCCGTGTCAGTGGCCTCCTTCACGGCCTCCAGCAGCTTGTCGTAGCGTGGGTTGAAAGCCAGCGTGAAGGCGCAGTCGATGATACGTCCGTTGATGTGCGTGCCAAAATCTATCTTGACTACGTCGTCATACTCCAAAACGGTCGGATCTCCTGCAAAAATGACGGAATCAAATTTAAATAGTCATTGTGATGGTGATAATGCTTGAATTTGGATTTCATATAGTCATAGCTTAATCAGCGCAACTAATTTTATTGTAAATCATCACGGTTGAAAAAAAAGAAGTTTATTATGTTCACTATCTTATCAAAGTAGCTGCCACGGCTTTGCTCCATTTACAAAGTCACAATGCCATAAATAACATGTACAAATTGATTAATTTAATGCCTTGCACAAAAGACAAAATTATCACTCAGTTGTGAAAGTATCAATATGACTCTTTAGAAGTCGTATTTTCAACAAACATAATGTAAATGTTTTACACTACCCAAATAATTTCAATTAGATAAATCATTAACACCATTGTTTGGTAATTTGGTTGCTTCGTTCCTTTCTCATAATTCGTGGGTCAGCTCGCGTGTTGTGCACTCAGCCTTAATTTGCAAAACTATGAACTGGCATCTAATTTATGTACAACCAGGAATATATCCAGACCTAACATAAATTCTCCAAAGTCAGGAATTTACTTTGGTGTTATAGAATTAATTATGACATATCTCTAGTTTTGAGTTTTCAAAGTGAACATGTCAACTTGTGATTTTTAAAAATTTATTTTTAAAAGAAAGACAAACATTCCCGGGTTACGAATAACCCAACAATGTTTGAAAATCTCCTACTACCACTTGCTTGTGTTGTGATGGAGGACATAGCCAGCCGAGGAATCGAACACGGGACGCCCGGGTGGGACCCAAACGCGATGCCCACTCAGCCACTGACCGGTCAAATAAATAAATACGGTGATGTCACATAAGACATAATTGGAATGGCAGTAATTGTATCACACTCATATTGGCCAGCCGCAAATATCAATATTTCAAAGGCTTTCATGTTATGCTGTCCATATTATTTATACATGCAAAAAACCTAAATCTCAATCTGTCAACAAGGACTTTTGGTTGTACGCTAACAATAAAGTGAATTCAAGAACAAATGTGTATATATATATATTATGTACCAGCGTTGGGTGTGTAGTGCGCAGCGCAGTGGTTTCGGGAGCAGCCGGTGGGGAAGGCCAGGCCGGCCGACAGTCCGTTCTCTCCGATCAGCCTCCGAGCCGTGTTCTCCAACTCCTCGCAGATGGAGATCATGGACATGCCGGGCTTCACCCACTTCTTTATGTACTGCCTCGTCTGCCAAACAAACATACGCACATTATAGTTATTGTTTCATTGTCAAATAACATACGCACATTATAGTTATTGTTTCACACGGGTCTGTGAAGCGTGTATGTTATTGAGCGTATCCTCTCCTCACGGAGTACCCGTCCCTCGCCGGACGCTCATCAAAAAGCCAATAAGTGTTACCTGTCTGTGAGCTTCTGCAGCGTGCCTGACTTCATTGTAGATATCATTGTGCAGGCGGTCCACGGCTCTCTTCTCTTCACTGGAGTACCTGTCTCGCGCCATCCGGTCGTCCATGCCCGTGGCGGGACCGTGCTCCATTATCTGCCCGATGGGGAACACTCCTGTCAACCAATGATTAGATTACTAGTGGATTATACCACCTTCTCTAGCCTCAAGGCCTGTTTCCCCGGGGTCACCATAAAAAGAGCTTGTATTTTTTTCATTTTCCAACCATATTCAGTTGTTAAAAATGTTTTAAAAAAAAGGTGTAGATAATTATTTTATTGATGAAATAAAATTGTTGGGGATTAAGTTGCCAGAATTCATTTTAAAAGTAACACTTGGCTTCAACTTAATTACTACAAGAAAAAACTTTTTCAATATGCATCTCAATCACAGTTCAAAATTTTGCATGCAACCAACCACCATGTTTTTATTTGTATCATTTAGGAGTAAACACAGATTCAGCCAGTAATGTATTTTACGGCCACATGGCTTTTACATAAATAAATAAAGGCAGAACAACTTTAACATGAGAAAGAAATAATCAAAATCAAGTTACAATAGAAAAAGTATTTATATACATGAAATAAGAATACAAGAAACAAAATTTTTAAGTACAGTGAGAAATAATAACAATAAAGTTGTAATGAAAAAATACATACATGATATAAACATACGAACAACAAAAATTTACAAGTGATAAGGTTTACAAAATTACAACATATTAACAACACCTAACTATTGTTTTCGCATAGTGCAAAAAGGCTGTATCGGGGAATGAGCAAGTTGCGGGAGTTCGGAAACGTCTAGTTTGGATTTTAATATTTTAGATAAGAAAGTTAAATCATTTATTTTGTGCCTGTCTTCTGATGTATAATTTATATTAAATATACCTCATTTCTAATCAAATTAAGTCAATCTGTGAACAAAATAATAAGAATAGCCTCTCTTGTAGGTACACACACTTCAGTGTCCAAATTTGTAGTGATGAAAAGGTTTTGTTTTTTTATAACTAAATAATACTGCATACTACAGGTTATGATGGTTTACAATATTTCTATGAATCACACATTTAATTACTAAGCGAGGCCGCACACCAGACATACACTTGTATTACGATAACTGTGGCGCCACATTTGAAACGCGACACATTTAACGCCCTCCTGTATTTGCGCGCAAGCACGCACACCAAGGACACGTTTGTAGCGGGTGCAGTTTGTGGCAAGACGTTGGCCGCGCCACACGTAATCAAGATCGAACGCGTTAGTTTTTTGTGGCGCAGTGGTTTGCAAAAATGAAAGACAACATTGAATTTTATGTGGAACAGGAAATAATATATGAGAGTCTAATACACAAGAATTGGAAAAAACTTAATCAAATTTTCTAAATATTTGACACTCTACAAACTATCACCCGTATTCAGAGTCGCTCCTTACCTTTTGTCTAAGTAAAGGCCCGACCTTACCTTGGTAAAGGAAGGAACCGTCCTTACCTTTAACGCCTCTATGCAGAGTCCACACTTTGAGCTTCCTTTCCTAAGGTAGAGACCTTTATGTCTACGCCGAAAAAAGTTGTGACGTCATCCGAAAATTGTCGATGTAGCGCTTGAAAAAAAACGGGGTACATTGTTCCAATGTACCCCGTTTTGTGACAAGCTGGGTGTTTAAAATTCAAAATTCAAAAACTCAAAAGTTAAAAATAACACCGGCCTGTCAAAAGTCTGTGTATTGGTTTATTTATGCTCCGTTGACATTTGTTTCGCATCGCATTTCGACAATAAATTCGAGATTGTGAATTGCTTAATGATAAACAATGTATATTAATTAGACTTATAAACAAATATCCCGCCATATAATTTATTAAAGCGTAATATGGAAATAAGAGAGGAATTACAAGATGCATCACTGTTATCTTTTCTTGCTGATATCGTTCTTTAAATTGGCTGTCACCAAGCTTCGTAGAAAATGCATGTTAAAACATTTTCTACGAACCCTGGGCTCGAAAAATCGTGCGTTATGAGCGGCGAAATTCAAAAACTCATTAATCATTTCCACAATAATATCCATCTCCGTTGTTTTATGTCTTTAACAGCAATGATTGGGAACAAATCACCGACTTTGAAAAGCAAAGGTACCCTTCTGACCAACCTTGAGTTTTGACAGTTAAAAGTCAAGGTATGCAAGAATGCGCGTGCGCATTGTCGTAGAGACCTTCGTAGAGTTGTCTCTGAATACAAATATTTTAGAAATCTTAAGGAAGGTAGCTTCCTTATAAAGTGACGTCACACCGACCTTAGTAGCGTCTCTGAATACAAAACTACGTTTTTTAAAGGAAAGGAAGACTCCTTGAACTAAAGTATCGACTCTGAATACGGGTGTATGACTTTGGTGGTTACAGATAAGTAGAATGTTACAAAAACATATATTTTTGTAAAAATATCTAATTTCAGGTTGTTTTGCAGATCAAAGATAATATCAGAATACTATTTATTATATAGTAAAGTTACCTTTGGGAAACTGTTGAGCAATAGGCACAGTGGGAGGACCTGCGGGGTCAACGACTGGAGCGGCCGCCTTTGGCTTCTTTGGTCTCTTTTTCTTTTTCTTCCCCTCACCCGCTGCAGAGGCTTCTGGCGCCTCGTCCCCATCAGCATCACCATCGTCCTCAACATTTACATTATCCAACTGCTTTACTAATTCCGTTTCGGCTGCTGCTGCATCTAATGTTGCTTCTAAAATAATAATTCATCTCAACACATTATTTGAAAAAAACTGTCGAGATTAAAAAAACAAGAGGGCTCTATTATGCATTTATTATTGCGGTGAGGAATTCTGTCCCATGCAACTAGTAAATATAAAGTATAAGTTGTTTACCAAAATTACAAAAATCTATTTGTAGTCAGCCTTCAGTGTCTATATTTGCACAAGAATCTAAACGTTTGATTGTAAGAACATCATTATGCTTGATAAATTTATGACTAACGATACTGCAAATTTATATTTTAGAAAAAAATATTACATACCAGCGTATTATTTATAAAAATTAAGTTCGACAAAAAGAAAAGGCGTACCTATGAGAAAAAAATATTTACCGACTTCTCCGGCTGCCTTCTTCTTCTTTTTACGTTTTTTTTTCTTTTTCTCTGGATCTTGAGTTCCGATATCATCCTCCACGTCGTCGTCGGGACACTTTTCTAATTCGTCTTCTTTATGTTTTGACTTTCCTATTTCGGCTTCGACAGCAGCCATGTTTACTAGGTTATGTTCAATAAAATGCGAATGGATACGGATACGAGCAAATCACCTGCAGATACATAAAGGCATAGATATTCCACTCACCAAAAAGGCAACTTAACAAAACATACAATTCTATTTCTATGGCTTCAGGATTAAAAAAGCGCCACACACTGCGATGCTAGGTTGGGTTCTAACATGTTCTAACCTCAAATTCGAATGCACGTCTCGGGTACCGTAAGGTTTTTCCCAGTTTTCCCAATAAAAGACGAAAAATATATGAGATGTTCTTATGACATTACACTTATGAATATATCATATTATAAGAACAAATATTATAAGAACAAATATTATAAGAACAAATCATATTAGCTACAAAGGCGCCAGCGTTATTTGGTGTAGCCTATTTCGCTCGTTAAAAACGCCCTTTTTGCTCGTTAAACGTTCTCATTGGGAAAAACCGAATAACGCCTTTAAAGCTAGGTCTGTCACTTTTGTTCTCTAGATTTTATGTCCGGGTTAAATCTTCCTCACAGGAAAAACTTAATCCTTCCACACACTTTTCCACAAATGCTAATCTAGTCAATTCACGCGATGTAATTGCATTGTATAAGTATACTAAATACAAAACTATACAAGAACAACACGTCAACCTACCAGAGACCATATGGGAAAATACTTCACCGACTCCAGATATTTTCATATCAGAGGGTTCGGCTCGATAGAACTCCTAACTGAACCGATAAATCCTACCGATCCCTCAATATAAATATTTAAAAAATCTTTCGTAATCCTACATGTATTTAATATGACTGATTTTTGCATTTTTATATAAAGATTCTTTGACAAATCTAATAATCTTTGCATTATGGCAAATATTATATTATTTATTAATATTATTATATTATAATATTAATATATTTGTCCAAAATTTTTATCAGAGCGGGAAGAAATCCGTGAAACAGAATAATTGCTGATTTATTATAATTAATCGTAATATAATAATATTTTTACCAACAGTGGTCCATCAAACGGTCGTCTTTTTCTTTTTGAAGTTCCTCTACAATCTTTAGAATGGGCAGTTTTTTTAGTAGTTCCAAAATATCCGCGTTCTTTTGAAAAAATAGTTTGCTACTTGGTTTCACCAGAATTACTTCCGACTTCAAAAATATAAATAGGTACCCTAAGAGCTCTCTACTGCTCCTTGGTTCGCCCTTATCTTGAATCTGCTTGTGTTGTTTGTTTGGTCTCCTTTTTAAGCTGTGTATTCGTCACGTTGAAGCCGTTCAACATCGATTCATATGAGGGATTGCTAGGAGGCTAAGATTAGAAAGAGGCAATTACTCATATGATGAAACTGAATTAGCCTTAAACCTTTCTCCTTTAGAAGACCGTTGGAAAAAATTGATTTACCTAATTTATTATCGATTTATTATTCTCATTTATTATAGACGACAAAAATTATTATCAATTATTGCAGTATTGATTCACCTACATTACTACAACTTATCCCTTTCAATATACCTTCCCGATCCCGTAGACTCCCCGTAGAAATAATGAACTGCTCTTCCTCAACCAACGCTTGACTAATTATGAATATTATTCACCACTCGAATGTGTAGACTGGTCAATTTAAGTCAAGACCTTGTTTTTTTTGGTAGAAGTCTAAATGATTTTTGTCGTTCACTAAACAATCGAAGATATTTTATAACTATTTTGACTTCCAGCTAAGTCCTGATCTGACTTGCCACTTCTATTTTCTTATGTTGTTTGTCTTTGCTTTCGTATATCATCCTTTACGATATGATTTTAGATTTTCACGGACAAAAGTATTTTTGTAATTTTTTTTGGGGTGTTCTGCCATAATGCCGAGTTGCGCTACCCCCCTCTTTAGGCTAAATAAGGAGGTAGCGCAACACGGCATAACACCGCAAAAACAAATAACGAAAATCATCCTTTCCTCTTATTACATTTTTTAAAACTTCGTGTTATATTTTTGTAAATTGGAACTAAATCCGTCAGTAAATAAATAAATAAATTGATGGAAGGCGGTCCTTCTGTCGTCAATCTAAGCGGTTTATCTATGGAGTGCTGCCAATCGTGAAGAATTACGAAAAACTGCGGGGAATTTCTAAGAATTTAAAACGATTAGGTATTTTGTGGGGAAAACCTAGATCAGTCATGCTACGGACACACTTGCTCATTTGAAGGCAAATAGCATGCTACCTAGTAGCGTCAGTGACGTTGCTAGTATTGAGCATGCTTATTTGAAGCCAAACGAGCATGCTCACAAATCAACAGCCGTTTGATTTATGAGCATGCTCATTGGATCATCGGATGAAAGGGGAAGCATGCTCTAAGCATGTGGAACAGGCTAGCTTAGGAGCATGCTCATTTTACGAATATATTTGGAACACGAGGTCACTAAAATACCCACAATAGATTTTTAAATTCCCCAAAAGCTCCCTTGCCTCCAAAATTAAACTACATTTTATTGAAATTTATTTTTATTATTTATTAATTTTCGGGTTTGTTGACATCTTTGACCCAAATCAACAGTTTTATTTTTTCGTCAGAAGATTCTTAAATAATTGCGTTGCAGGCAATAAGAATATTTTGTTTAGTTCTGGGCGAATGGAAATGACTCCATTATTTGACATGAGCATGCTCATATATGTGTTCAATTGTTGGCTTTAGCATGCACATTCATGAGAAAGCGCAAACCAAGCCTGCTCATTTGAGCAAATGTGCAGAGTTGATGAGCATGCTCATAAGCCGGCTTGTTAATGACCATCATTCCCAAAGTGGTTTACATGGTTCCATGCTAACTAAGAATCAAGTCAACTCAACGCCTATTTGAAAAGTCATTAAAAGTTATGAAAAAAATAATTGAAAATAGCCCATAACCTAGCCTAAGGTAACCTATTTAATAACTAAAAAAAAAATGAACACTTCTATAGCACGGCTGTGATTAGGATTTCGGATGAAACGGAAATGAAAATTAGTGCATCTGCGATGCACCAACTGCGCTCATCGGCCGCTTTAAAAATGATGTCACTTCTAAAGGCTCCTATTGGTTGGGATATAAAACGAAAATTACGCGAGGTCTGCGCTCACTGGTCGGTTTAATTATGACCTCACTTTACAAGTATTGGTTGAGATTGTTTTGATAAACTTTTTCAAACGCGGCAAACTTATTTTGTGGCACCATTTTAATTCAAAATTAGTAAAAATAAGACCGGTGGTTTCAAATTGTGATGCTCTTAGCAATAAAATATCATCAATAATTAATAGAATTATTATAGATTCACACATTTTTCATCCTAAATGTACAATATTAAAAAATCATTTGATTTAATTGAACACTTAAAACTTTTGGAAATCCCTGACAAAGCATTATTAGTAACATTTGACATTGTTAATTTATTTTATATTAGCTCCACACAGGTGGCCATAAGGAAAATAGTTTCACTCAGAGCCTATGCCATGTTAGGGGATTCTGTGAGGAGGGTCTTTTTAAGGAAGAGAAGGATAGGAAGTTCTGTGAAGAAAAAAGGTATTAGGGGTGGGTAGGAATCTGGGAGTCCGGCTGGAAAGGTCAAAAGGCCTCCCTTAACCAGTTGCTCTCCGCCACGCAGCAGGTGGACAGGCATATCCGCCGCCAAGACTTGGACAAACTTCCCCCCATGAGCTTGCTCACCCCTGCTAAGACACCAAACGTAGCGAACCACTTAGGGCTACCTACGGCAGAGGTGTTAGTTATCCAATAAATGGTTCCCGGGGCGGCGATACCCATCCGCCTCCCAAATTTAAATGTCACACGTCTTCCTCGGACGTTCCCGACTGCTCCTACTATTCACATTAGCGTCACATACTCTTCTTACACGTATTCTCCTTACACTCATTGGTTTACACCCCAGGGATCTCAATTCTACAGCATTCAGTCTACTTTCCTTCCTCTTGCTTCCTTTGCCAGTTCCATGCCTCACTACCATACATCAGGGCAGATACCAGCACTCTATTATGGACGGCTAGCTTCGCTTCTTTTGACAGTTTTTTGTTGGCGCCAATTGAGTTCTATTCTACACAAACTCATCCACCTGCACCAAGTATCTATTCATCATTCACAACTATGTTCAAACATCTATATCTTTCAAACACCACGATTTTAGACTTACTTACATTCATCATTAACTCATTCTTCGTACTTACTTCGTTCATCATTGTTTGAAATCAGCATACAAAAGGCAACATACTTTCAAATTCCTCGTCCAATCCCATCTCTTTCAATTCTTGCATATTATATAATCCTCAACAATACATTATAAATAACAATTCTACCCACTCTTGTCACTTTAGTTTTCTGAAGTTTCACTTCTACCGCGTGTGAATTGCACACACTGATTTTTTTAATCACTTTTAATAACTTTTCAAAGAAGGTATTGAGTTGATTTTATTCTGAGTTGTCTTGTTATCCTTTCTTGTAATATTTAATTTCCTATATATTTTATTATTATTATTTTTCATTTTATTTAATATTCTTTGTTTGTTTCAGAATGCAACGAAAAAATTTCTGTTGTGGGTTCATCTGCAGACAAATTTGAAAAATGAAGTGAAAGATATGAAATTCAAGTTTCAAAAAGATAGGAAGAAAACCTTGATCGTGTACTGCGTGCATTAATTAATGAATTAATTAACTTAAGTTGAGGACTTGCAGAAAGATTCCCTTAAGTTAACACCGTTTTTTTTTAAATTTGGGAGGTGGATTGGATACCGCCGCCTAAGGAACCTTTTATTGGATAGCCAACACCTCTGTCATAGGTCACCCCAAGTGGTTTGCTACATTTATTGACTTAGCAGGGGTGCCCGGGTTTATCGAATGAGGTGTGTTCAGACCTTGGCAGCGGATGCGACTGCCCACCAGCTGCGTGGCGGGCCGCATCAGTAGATACCGGTTTGGGGAGACCCTTTGACGACTCATCGTCTCGCACTGCAGCGGGAGGGATGGATTTCATATGTATTTCACTCCTGGAAACATTGACCCCAGATTTCTATCCACCCCTCATACCTTTTTCCTTTCCGGAACGTCCTTTCCTTCATTTCCTTAAAAAGATCCCCAAACAGCATTCCCGAAGACTTAGGCTTTAGGGGAATTGGTTTCCTCAGGGCCTTCCATGTGGGGTTAGTGTAAAAAAATGTGTTCCAAATACATAGTTAAAATTCCAGTTGAGGTTTCATCTACTGACGAATTTCGAAGTAAAAAGTGCTTAACTTCCGTGTGAATTATAAAATTCTAAATGAAAAGTTATTTTTCTAGCATTTTAATTAGACGTAAAATAAATAATTATACATCTAATTATATTAGAAATTTGGGGATAAATGCTAGAAGTGTCTCTGTCAAATTTTTTAATCATCCTGGGATGAAGATTGGATAAAAAACGCTTCTTATCTTACTTTAATTATTTTTGTGATTATTAATTTGACTTCTACAATAGAAAGGCCACAATTAATCAATCTAGAGCACCTGACACAGAAATCTAATGAGATATCAAAGAATTAAAATAAGGGAGGTTTTGGAGTTCTTTCTGGTACCTACATCATAATTGTAAAACGGACGTAGGCACTTCTAACAATAACCCTCAGATATTATACAATAAAATTATTATACATTTTAAAATTCCCTTAAATTGGGGTTTCATATCATATGCTGCAAAATTTGAAGGAAAACCGTTTGCTTCTTCTGTGTGTAACTAATATTTATGCTTGTGCACTCGTAAGCAGAATCACTCTTTAAGTTAAAAGCAGTCTTATGTTCTAAACGTAACGTAAAATTCGAGATGCGAACTTCTGATACATACATTTTTTTATTCGAAGAATTTATGTCAAGGATACCCCCCCCCCCCCGAGCTTGAAAATCTTAGTGCGGCCTGCGGGTGAAACTACTGTCGTTCAAATGGCCTCCGATGGTAAAAAGGTTTCGCACCCTTGCTTTAGAGCCGGGGTGGGGAACCTGCGGCCCGCGAGGCTTTCTTGGTGTCACCTGCTTTTCAGCAGGTGACACCAAGATTTACACTCGGAAAGCGAGAACGGTGTTCTTTCACGGTGTGCCAACTACATTTTAAAGTTATTATTACAAAACCTAAAGAAAGTTATAACATAGCTGGTAGGTATGTACTTACGTACGCACCTATGTTTTTAGAAATCAGTGAGTTAAACACAAATACATACGTGATCCAACATCCATTTTTAGTTTAATTTTAATTTCTTATTATTATGAGATAGATAAATGTGTGCGGCCCGCGAGTGACACTACAAACATCCAAATGACCCCCGACGCCGAAAAGGTTCCTCACCCCTGCTTTAGAGCACATAAATTACCCGTTGTTAATGAATATTTTAACATTCAAACTAAAGAAAACAGACGAAAATAAACGACCTAAACTTTTTATTAAAATTATTAAACTCTAAATTCGATTGTTGTGAACTCCTGCAATTAATAAATCTTCATGTACCTACACGAACAAATAGACAAATATTAACATTTTATATACATATATCTCATTCCAACTATAGGTTGCATTCTCCAATACACAGTTTAACAAATATTTAAACAATATGGATGTATTTGACAACAATTTGAATTTGGCATACTTCAAACGACGTATGTGCCAACTATTTCGACCTACTTCTTAAACTATTTTTTTTTTTAAATTTTAACTCAAATAACATTCTATGTTACCTAGTTTGTATCAACTATGTACTTTATGTAACCTATATTTTGTTTCTTATATTTTATGTTAGTTACTGTATTTTATCAAAAACATGTACTGCACTACATGTAAAAGCCCCACAGGCGTTTAAATAAATAAAAATAAATACACACATGGATAAAATATTGTCCAAATTGACAAAATTTTGTCGAAATGTTAATACCGAAATGGACATTAACATTTACAAGGACATTAACAAGGTACAAATGGACAAAATACCATGTTACTTTAAATAAAGATATTACAGGCTTTCACTTTTTTTAATATTCTGTCCCTAAACGTCGCTGCATTCGTACGAGACGGTTCAACCAGTATATTTGACGCATCAGACATGGCCAACAATCTCTTCGAGAAAAGAAAAGAGCATAAGATAGATGTAATTAAGAAAAAAACTACAGTGTTTTATGTGTTCCAAGATGCTTTTATATGGAAAATAATATTATACAAAATATATAGTTTTTGTAAATACTTTTATACAAATTATACAATCGTTACCTAGATTATCGATTTGAACTCGATCAGCTCGATGACTTGTGGCCGCGGGGGATGGTTTGAAGGACAGCCCATTGCATATCTCATTTTTTGATGAACAAACTATCTGTAAAGTTGGGGCCTTTCTATGGTAGATAATGTGTAGATATATTTACGTTAGTTCATCTTCTGGCCGCCCAAACAATTGACTAAATCTGAATACGTAATTTTATTGAAAATAGCCTACAAGTACCTACGTGCACGTGCACAATGCACGTAGGCTGGCGTTTACTCGGTCGCAACACACTTATTTGCAAATATGATTCAGTGAAATGTGTAAATTATTACGAGTAATTACCAAATATTTGTTTTCTTCAACATATCTTACAACAATACAATTGTCATGTACAACTTTCGGGAAAAGAAAAGCACACTTTTAAATGAATTAATCAAAGGACCGGTATTTCAGTAGCTTTTTAAGCTCGGCTTGAGAGTTATAATCCCGAGAACCCAAGTCGGCTCGCAACTTTCCTAAGAATTCCTAAGTAGAAAAACCGGCCGGATGAATACCTTGCAGAAAGAAAATAAATACATTCAAATACTTTGTTAATATTCACACCTTTGACTTTATTCTAAATTGTAGTAAGAAATTTAAACATACAATTTATTCATTGATTTCCCGAAAATGGTAACGGAACCAGGAATCGAGTTGACTGCTCAGCTATATCAACGGAGTTTCACCTAATATAATAACAATGATTTCTACCGTCCACACCAGCGCCCGGTGAGAGGCGTCCCGGCGCCGGCGTCACTCCGACTGGCCAAGCAGTCGACGGTCACTGGAGTGACTGGAGGCCGAAGTCCACGCGGCAGCCAGATATAGGCTTTCAGGCTAACACCTTCCACATTGAGCGAAGCGGCGGTAGTTTTCAAATCCAGTTCCAGAATAAATCATTACAGCAATTGTAAACGGTAAAATGTAACACTGACACAGTTTGCTCTCTCCACAGTTTGACACCAGCGATCCATCTATGTATCTATCTATCTATCTATCTCTGTATATATCTAGCGACCTAACTTAGTTAGCGAATGTATAAGGTAATAATGTAAATAAATAAATAATAAGAAATCAAATATGCAACTCCACCATCCTAAATAGGGTTTTGATTATTCTATTCCACTGATTTCCTCACAAATTTTAATGTTTATGTTTGCTAAATGCTTGGCGCGGTATTCCCGCTCAAAAAGAAGAAGATGGAGAGTAATGTAACTGCAAATGCTAAGAGAGAGCGCGCTAATTTTAAAATCGATAATATTTAAGCGAAAATTGTGAAAATATTTAATAAAACACGACTTGTTTAAAATAAAGCAAAATTTAGCGGGATTGTCTAAAAGAGCATTTAGAGAAACACTGAATTTTTTCATGCGTGTAACTTGCAAAATAACTGAAACAAACGTGATTTTAGGTTTTCACGGCCAAAAGTATTTTTGTAATTTATTTTTGGGGTGTTATGCCATGTTGCGCCACCTCCTTCTTATGCCAAACGTTGGCTAAAGAAGGAGGTAGCGCAACACGGTATAACACCCCAAAAATAAATTATAAAAATGAAACAAAAGTGTTTATAAAAATTTTCGGAGCATACTTTGCGATTTTTTTCTATCAAGGGAATTTCATATAATTTGCGTTTCGGCGCGGGGAATATTATCTTCAAGAATAACATATATTTTTTTGAGAGCTTTAAAACTTAAAGTATTTAAGGTACATGTAATAAATCGGTAGAAATGGGGTATGCCGCAGCCGCTACATTGTGAGGAATGTACGTCTAAGGGTATGAAAGAGACATTCATGTACGAATGAGATAGCATAGTATCCGCTTTGTATCTCTGTATGTCTTTCTTATCTTTACCTTCCTACCAGTAAGTTGTAACAATATTATTCTATAGACACCTAATCGTTGTATTCCACCCATTTTACTAATTACCTTCATGATCTTGATAATCAATTTGGGAGGCGGGTATGGGAGACCGCCGCCCCATTTATTGAATAACCAACACCTCTGTGTTCATGGGGTGAGGTTTGTTTAGGCCTTGGCGGCGGATGCGTCTGTCCTGCACCTGCTGCGTGGCGGACCGGATCGAGAGAGATTGGTTGAGGGAGTTTTTTGACCTTTCCAGCCGGACTCACTTGACCCATCGCCTTACACCGCAGTTGAAGAGATGGATTCATAAGTCCGTCTCATACTCCAGATTCCTACCCACCCCTGATACCCTTTTCCTTCCCTTCCTTCCTAACCTTCCCTTCCTTATAAAGACCCTCCACACAGCTTCCCCTAAGATGGCATAGACGGAAATTATTTTCCCCAGGGCCTCCTGTTTGGAGCTACAATTCACTAGAAGGAACGTCTTAATTCAGTCGGCTGAAAGAGATAAATGACCACAAAATGGTCCTTACGGAAGACGGGCAAGACCAACACTATTTATTCGGGTATTTGTTTAAATTTCTTGTCGCTAGAGCCTACCTAGTGCTCAAGTTCTGTCTCCGGCCGCTTTTATCTCGGGAAATCAGTGATTAAAATTCTATTTTCATTTAAAAAGGCCTGGTAAACATCCTTGAAGCCTTTAGTAAAATGATCAAATTAATTTAGTGCCACAGGATACAATATTAGAGAATAGGTACATACAGAATATAATAAACCACATCAGGAAACATAAAACAAAAATACAGGTAATATTGTTACAATTGAATAGGAAGAAAATGTTTTTAAATATTTCACTAAAATTATTATTTTTTAAATCTCGTGGTTTATCAATCTTTATTTTATGTTGTGAATCAACTCGAATTTTTGCCACAAACAAATGTAAGTTGAAAATAATCATCACTTAGTTTTAACTAATTTTATTGATAAAGTACAACCGACGTATTTCGTAAGCAATGCTCACCTCTTCAGGGTTTACTAAAAACTTTAAAATACATAAATTGCAAGCCCTCAAGAAATGAGCATTGTGAAATAAATATAAGTTGGATGAAAGTGGTTAATACTAATTGTTGAATATTTTAAATTAAAACGGTTTCACAAAATAAATTATTATTATATTTAAATGTATCTAGTAGGTCGTGACGTGCGGTGACTTGTTTCTGATTCCCGCGATTTTTCATTTTCCGATTTAAAAAAGTTTAATTGGCATTTTTAAAACTGTAATTAGAAAATTCGGTTTTTTCGTCCAAAAATAGGAATATTGAAAAATGATATTTTACTGTATAAAAAAAATACCTCATGTTTTTGGTTCTGGAAAATCACGAATTTAATAAGAAAAATCACTGAACGTCACTGGTAGGTAGGTACCTACGCTGTTTTCAACCGTAAGACATCATTAAAAACTCCAACAATCTCCTTATAAGTAATGGGGTTTGTTTTTAATGATTTCTATCGCGGTGTAAATATAACCTACCCAGCGCATTAAGTCGGAATAGCGACAAACTGGTTCCACGACAGTTGATCCGCCGACAATTGGCCCACCGACGTTCTTATATTAATGTGCAGTTGGTTTAGAGAAAATCCGGTAACTAATTTCCCAAAATATAACTAAGTGATCCTCTCTGAGGATGTACCGCCAAATAACAAAAGTATAAAATATATTTTCATTCAAATGCATCAAAGAAGAATCTGCTTCTACTATGTATACCAGTACATAAGTTAAAAAAAATCGATATTGTGTATAAATTTTTTTGGTATTCATACCAACTCATAAGGGTATTTTTTTAGTCGATTTTACGTTTGAAATTATGAAATGATGCACAAAAAATTATAATTTTGTAATAAATACCATTTCAGGGGCCAATTGTCAGCGGATGAACTGTCGGGCCACCCGAAAAACTTGCCTTATCACCATGGCGTGGGTATGGTTAACCGGGCTTTAGAGCTCGGCCTATATCAATACTGAACCGGCGCGTAAGAATCCAATAACTAAGAAGGATACTGAATACCTACTCTTGGTGGCACACAAAGTTCCCTGGAAACTTTTTCAAGTAGGTAGAGCTATCATAGGAAAACAGTCATTTTTATTGGGATTAAATATAATATTATTATAAAGAAATAGTTGTCGGGAGTACATTTGTACACCTTGTGTACATTGCACGCTTATGTCAATGAGGGATACGTGGACAAAGCAATAGCAATAGTCAATTGCTAGACACACTAAAAACAAAAATGATGTTTTTATGCAGATCATGTTTTGTTAGTTTTCACATTTAAAATAGATTAGTTTGCTTTGAAAACGATTCCCTCCCTTGAACAAGAGTATCGTTCCTTTAGAATAGGCAATAGGCATACAGAGAGAGCACATGTTCAGAAATTGCTAATAATTAATTCGAGTACCTAAATAGGGGTTTTAATTACAAATATACAAGTATTACAAAACATAATGTAAAACCATTATTATTTATTCACACCAAGTTTTAAATAAACTCCTTTGCACTCAGGGCACACTAGCTTACGTGATTATTGCATTCATAAGATACTCAGAAGTTCACAGTCATTTGGTTTTTCAGGAAAACATCTCACGGAATTATGATTAAAGTATGTCCCTAGATCACAAATGAATACAATATCTAACACTTGCTGAGAACTCAGTCCCGGGGAACAAATGTGGAACGTCCTGCAGTCGGTTTTATCTGGATAAAACTTAAAATACTTCTTCCCATTACACGAAAATTTCATATTACCTGAACTTTTATCACTTAATAATGTTACTAAATGCACTGATTTTATTTGATAATTATTGGGCTCCTTTGACGACAAGCTTTTATTGAAAGCCGATTCAATAAAACTCACTGTCGTGGTTTCTATATTGGCCACATCCAATGTTGTTTTTGCAACGCTGTTTTCAGTGGTCAGTTTCAGTAAGTCGAAATGTTTACGAACATCACTTTCAGTTGAATATGGTTGGTTTTTATCAATCATGCTTGCTTTGAAGCTGACTTTTGTAAATGATTCTGGCATCAAATTCGAAATCGTAGAAATATGAAGTTGTTCCAAGTATTCGTCAAATGATTGCTTTTCCAAATAAGTCTCATTTTTGCTCTCTGATTTCTTATTTTCTGACTTTTCTGAATCGCTCGGTGGAATCTCAGAATAGGTGAGGGGTTCGTAGTTGTCGTTGACGTAATCTGGTGGTATCCAATGGGACGTCTTACTTTCTTTAAGAATTTCGGATGATTTAGTGACTGTTGATGGTTCTACTGTAAAAATATATTCAGTTCCTTGTTCGTCGGCTTTTTCATAATTAATGGCAATATTGTGCGAAGGCTGTGTAGCTGATTCTTCAACTTTGAGAGGGATATCCAGATCAGTGGAAGGTTTAGTGGTCGTTGCGTGATGAAGTTTTGATAAATTTCCGAAGATGTTTCGTTTTCTAATCCTAAAAAACAAATTCGTATGATTTGCCCTGGAGTACCTTTTGCCTCGCGGTTTTTGAAGTTTGGGCACATCGAGAAAGAAAGGGTCTAAGAGAACATCAGATTCCTTATAATTGTCGTAATTCGTGGGCACCAGTGGATGAACTGCATGAACCAGACTTCCAACAGTGTAGTTCAACTTCTTGCCATTACTATCGCTAACACTTGCACTCGCTGTTACTATAACCCTAGGAAGGCTTTTAGTATAATTATTGTTTCTTGTTGCCCAAGAGTTATAGTAAGGGGTAGAAGTTACCGTGGTCGTCTCCATACTCTTATCAGCAACGTCGGATGGTTCATACTTGGCCGCATCTTGACTTCTTTTATGCTCAAAATGGTAATTAGAAAAATCTTGATGAATAAATGGAAAGGTTGGAGTAAGTTTTTCAAACTCGAATTCAGATTCTATAGATACTTCGTGCCTTTCCGAAGGTTGGTAGCTTTGGAATGGTTTCGGTGGATTTTTAACGTTAGGTTTTGCATTCAGATTTACATTAGAGCTGGGACTGTTTGATTTAAATCCTTGTGGAGTGAGGACAGGTTTTCTGAAACTAAAATAAAGTGGTTCATCAGGATGCTGCTGTTTGGGAGTGCTAGGTTTTCCTGGATGCCCTGTCGGAAGTTGCCCTTGTGCCACGGGAGTGGGCAGGAGCGGAGTTCTCTTAGGAGTATTAAAAGCGGGGAAGTTGCTAAATGAATGTGACTTGTCCTTATAGGCTTTATCGGGGGAATTTGGGGTAGAACTCGACGATACATACGTTCGGCTGGGTTGATTGTGTTCGTTATTTTTATTGTGATTTTTTGAAGAGCCTTGATTAAAAGTTCCTCCTCCGGTGTGAGTGGTGACAGTAACGTGTGAATTTTGACCATCACTAGAAAACGATTGCTGTTGAAATGACACTGCGGGAGTTTTCCGGCCTAGATTATTATGTTGAAAAACTAGTTCGTGAGGGTCGTATACGTGTGGATGATCATGAAGGTCTGTGTCTTTTTCTTCGCCTACATTGCTTGATAAGTCGTAATGAGGAAAATTGGGTTTATGGTTATCCGCGACAGATGACGGACGTTGAAGCTGAGAGTCAGAGTTGTAGTTTGGGAAGTTTGGACTGGTGGTGTTCTTGATTCGCATAGTACTGTCTTCGTTATCGTCTATCAAATCATAAACTTCTTCAGTATCATTTGGAGGGTCATGGAAGTTATAAGATGACTGTACTGTGGTATGATAATATGTCGGTTTGATAGTCGTGTGGAATGTCGGCTGCGTCGTTGTCTTTTCCTTGGGTTTCTTTGTTGTTGTCGTTGTTGTCGCCATTGTTGTAGTTGCTTTAGTTGTTGTTGAAGGTTCGTCGTACACCTCCTCGATGTCGTAGTCTTCGTCTTCAGTTCCAGTGTCGTCGTTCGTATCTGTGGATATAAACAAAGGCGATTAAAAGATGAAGACAATTAAAGTACTTTTTGAGTGAACAAGAGCGCAAGAATCTCAATTGCTCCCAACCGTCTAACCAATCAGTATACCATTCATTCCATTCATCTATAGATATATAGTGGGGCTGAAGGTAGTGGGGAGGGGAAGAAGGGGAAGTAACTGGCTTTCCAGATGTTTTCATCATACACAGGCGATTCAAGCAACGATTCAATTTTGAATAGTGGCCATTCACCAGGGCGATACTGAGAGTATCTTCCACTCTGGAACGTGCCGCAAATACACTATGCAAGTTAATTAAATAAAATTTCCTTGCGCACGCCGGAACTTGGTCCCGCGACCTCCGGATTCGAGGTATTCGAGAGCCTTGCACCTCGATCACGGAGGCCGTCACCTAGACTTAGAAAAACCTTTAATTTAACATTTTTAGACCAGCAGAAGTCACAAATATTTTCATTATTGAAAGATTGGTGGATAAAAAAAAACAATTTTCTACCTTCGGTTTTTGGTGGATCAGCTTTGATAATCGGAGGGGCAGTGTTTCCGTACAACTCGAGGTTAAGGCTGTAGAAGTGTTCTGATCGGCTGCAGTCTACTTCGTCAACTCTCTCACAAACCCTGGTCTCCTGCAAATAAACGCATGGTAGATCATTAGTTTTTCATATTAAACAGTGGTAAAAAGACCGTTTCGGATTCGCGAAGGAGCAGCCGATTTAAAAGATTTATTCTACACCTAGAGAGGGTCACAATAAGGGGTTTATATCCTCAACATGTTTATTATCCGCCTTGTGGCTTTCATTTTGGCAGTTTGGCTATGTTGGATTGGTCTCCAGGAATAAGGGTGAGACATTTAAAATATTTTGGGATTCTTTCAATGCTACAAACTACGAACCTGATCAAAAACGGTGCCATTGAGGCATAGGAACTTGATGTCCATAGGCTCCTCTAGCTGGCCTATGGTGCATACATGGAACATCTGGCAGTCTGTCTCTAGGTCGGCGTAGTACCCGCCGATCACTTTGCCGGCGCACGAGAAATTCGTATCGGGCAGGTTGTCGAAGTCCAGGTACTGGAAAAGGAACAAATAACACGTTTGTATTAACCGACACAAACAACACGGCTTCAGAAAAAATAGGAACACAGAAAACTCAATTGCCACTGTAATGGAGTTTATTACACATAAACTAGATGCCAAGAAAAAAGTTACATCAGTTTATTTATTTTAAATGTAGCTATAACTTTGTGATAGCTACATTCAAATAAATGAAACAATATATTTCTTCAAAATTCGCAAATTCACTTTGTGGCGTCATTATTAATTTAATGAAAACAAATAACTTTGTGTACACCACTATTTAATTAACAATATCAACATGTTTCGAAAACTTAATTAACTTATTAAAAAGTTTAATTAATTTTCAAAGTTAATTAACTTATTGAAAAGTTAATTAACTTATTATCCTGACGAAGAAAACATAGTTTTCGAAACATGTTGATATTGTTAATTAAGGAGTGGTGTTCACAAAGTTATTTGTTTTCATTAAATTAAAAGAAACAATATATCTTTGTTAGAACCACTTATATATATTATTAACGCCGACCGGTTTCGGAGCGATCATTCCTTCCCCAGGGCAAACATATAATGACTTACAATGACAATTACAAAACTGTTTTACACGAAAAACTCTTAAAAAAATTAAAAAACATCGGTGTTAGGCTTACTGAAAATTTTCTTGTTAAAATTAATAACATGTTAAGCGAGCTACTTTTAACTAGACACGGAGTACCGTAGGGAAACTATCTTGGTTCTCTAATGTTCCTTAATTACATAAACGACCTGTGTGACATTAAAATTGACGGTCAAATCGTAACATTCGCTGACGAAACAGTAATACTCTGACAGACAGAAACATGGAATGAGGTATACACAAAGGAAAAAAGTTTATCAGTGGTTAAACATTGGCTAAACTTCAACATTCTTACCCTAAACACAACAAAAACTCATTATATTACACACAGCATCACACAAAAGGGCCAACCTCCACCGCACATAGACCTTTTCTTACACAACTGCGGACAAACTCCTCCCATACGTCAATGCGAGCGTATTGAAAGGGTAGGGTAAACCTAGGAGTTATAATAGACGTTAGTTATAAGTTATAACTAACGCTGGATTGATCACATAATTTATATCTCAAACAAACTGAAACGAGTCATGCATCTCGTAAAGTCAATTCAAAACATATTTCCGAGAACAATCCTCAAAACCATATTTTTTGCCCTTTGTCAATCCATTATCACGTATTGCATAATGGCTTGGGGAAGTGCAACAAATATGCAATAGATCCAATAGAAAAAAAATTAAAGGGCAACGGCAAGGTTCACACGATAGAAAATATAGTAAATAATTTTTATTTTTTTAAGATTTGGGAAGCAAGGAAAGAAATACGCGTACGTGATAATTTTGTTTCAGTACAATATAACTTTAAAAATCGTAAAATGAGGGTGGGGAAAGAGCATGAGGTAGTGAAGGTTGTGAAGGTGGAAAGTATGGAGGGGGCATCAATATAGTACCTACTGGCAAACGAGCAGAGACGTAAAGACCAGTGGCGGTCCGTGAGTTTTCAGTGAGCTAGAGTGCTAAGATTGAAAAACACGTTATTATTGATGTTGTAGCTGAAAATAATATATTTTTTTCAAAATTTCAACTTTTTGTGTGAAGGTCTTCTTACAAAATATGAAATTTTGAAAAAAAAAAACATTTTCAGCTACAACCACATCAATAATGTCGGATTTTTCAACCTTAGCACTCTAGCTCACTGAGAACTCACGGACCGCCACTGGTAGATACTGCTACCCCGTAGAGAGCTATGCGGAAAGCAGTGAACGCATTGGTGTGAAGGTAGAATGTATATAGGGGGCATCAATCGTATACTGGTAAACGCGTACAGATGTAGAGACTTCTTCCAGAGCTACGCAGGAAGCAGTGCACGCGTTGGTGTGAAGGTGGAATGTATATAGGGGGCATGTAGACTGCTTCCCCAAACACGCATTGGTGTGAAGGTACAGTTTTTTTAACCCTGGCTCCATACGGGAGGCTCTAAAGAAAAAAATAATCCCTCAGGGCCTTTGTCTTCTTTGGGGTTGCTGTGTGGAGGGTCTTTTTGTCAAAAGGAAGGAGTTCAAGTTCTGGGAAGGACAAAGGTATGACCGGTGGGTAGGAATCTGGGGTCAATGTGTCCAGGAGTTCCAGGACACATTGACCCCAGGAATTATGACTCCATCCCTCCTATTGCGGTGCAAGGCGATGTTTCAAGAGAGTTTTGCTGAAATGGTCAAAAAGGTCTCTCTCAACCAGTCTCTCTCGATCCGCACACGCATCCGCCGCCGTGACCTGGACAAACCGGACACCAATGAACCCGGGCACCTTTAATAAGTCACCAAACTACGTAGCAAACCACTTGGGGTGACCTGTGACAGAGGTGTCGGTTATCCTAGAAATGGTTCCCCGGGCGGCGGTACCCGATAGCCGATACCCGCCTCCCAAAATGGGAATCATTCTTATGGGGGCAACTTACATGGCTATTCGTATTGGCGTATTTGGAATAGTTGGCAAACAATAGCCATGGCTGTGTGGACTGTATGTTTTGCGAAATATTGGCTAATGATAAATGATGACACATATTTGACAACAATCGCCATCTATGGATAATATATTTGACAAGGTATTATCGAAATTTGAGTATTCTGCTATGATGGCCAATACCAAATACGCGTTACCGCGCTCTAGTCGGTTCTCTGCGCACATCAAAGGAGTCAAATAGAAACAAAACTAATAAACCATCCAAACCGGTGATGATCAACTTCTTTAGCCGGAAAGCAATTTATCCGTTTTCAATATATGTATTCGCGGGTCGCAGGGGGTGGGATACATACAGGTAGACATGACTAACTTAGCGGTTGGTGGTGTGGCAAAACATAATGACGATATATCGACTATATATCAGGTATGTTTTTAAGTTTTCACGGCCAAAAGTATTTTTGTTATTTATTTTTGGGGTGACAAATCGGCAATCGCCGAGCACTTAATCGAAACCGGCCATTACTTTGGATTTGTTCCTGAAGTCCTGGGAAGACCCAAAACTTACAGAGCACGCCTAATTACGGAGGCAATTGAAATCCATAAAACCCCCATTAACATTAATAGAGACGACGGAGCTAAGCTCAATAGTTCTTGGTATACAGACTATATATCGTCTAGCAATCCCGAGAATGCGGGCTCAAATCCCGGCTTGCGCAGATAAATTTTATTTAATTAATTTGTGTTATTTCATAATTTATTCGTTTCAAATAATATATAACATATGTGCGGCACGTTCCAGGGTGGAAAGGAATACTCTCACTATCACCCTGGTGTAAGACCAAGCCAGTAAGTTAAGATTAAGTTAAAATGAAAGGACTTGAGTTGTAGGATAACGGAATACATACTTGGATCCTGAGTATACGAATGCGAGTGAAAGTTGTGATGATATACTTTTATCACCAGAGACTGGGAATTTTCCTGCTTTCCCTCGCCAGGAAGGACCACCCTATCAAATATGTTGGAATACGATTTTTGAATAATGGAATGAATCAGTTATACTAGAGACCCCCATCGGATAAAATATTAAGCCAATTCAAATATTGCAGCTACCGGAAAGGTAGCTGCAATATTTGAATTAGAACGAGTTGCGTCTTAAGTCGTCTAGGTGTTTCTGTAAAATTAGGTGAATCTCTTTTTTTAGGTCCAGAAAAGGGCGTGGACATCATTAGAGATATTAAAGTAATTTAGCCAATCACGAGAGACTTTTGACATAACAAAGGGATGTTGCACGCTATTTTACGATTAATGATCTGAGAAGATGTGAAGATCTTGGACCAACTGGGGAGGGCAATGAGCAATATTATATACAGATTCTCACGAGGAAAAAACAGGTGGTTAACAACTATCGACGAGGAGAGCCAGAAATAGAACAAAAACTAAAAAAAAAAAAGAATTTTGTTGATTAAAATCGAAAAAAAATATGGACAATTGTCTGGGTAGTGCGTAGAAACATAGATTAAAAAAATAATGATGCACCAAGGATTCCCAAATTTTGTAAAATAATGTTTTTTTAATTTGTTAATAAACTGATTTAATACACTTAACAAAAATATTCAAACTGCCCTCCTGAAAAAGAGGTTTTTTGAGTTGTGTCATTGATATCCCCGGGGTGCGAAATGTTCATGTGTCTCTATAAGAATGGTAATGTATTTGTTGCAGACTATGTAAGTGTTATTTAAGAGGGGTTAAGGGAAACAGAAGTCAAAGTTTAGGTAAATTAAGATTCGCTCAAAAGATAGGTATAGATTGTAGATTCGCAGACGATATGCTCAATTCAATTCTGACCTCAACACTTCATTAAGAACCAAGGGGTACCACAATAATAATGTAATTAAGTTTATTTTTATACCCCGAAGATGCTTGTGTTAAGCGAAACCGGTCGGTATTAAAAATAATTAAATCGTGGTTATAAACAAAGTTATTGTTTTATTTCAATTTATTATGTAATTAAATTCTCGATATCATGAAGCAAAAAACTACACAGCGTATGATGAGATCTAATTATACACACGTTCAAGATTGTAGATAACGTAGACAAAAGTTAGGGACATATATCTATATGGATTTTTTTTATTATTTTTTATTATTTGTTTATCTCAAAAATGGTACATATAAAGTAGTACTGGTCTTCCATTAAAAGCATTAAAAGCAATTAAATATGAAGTAACAAAGTACTTATAAAGAGAATTCTACATTTTATCTTACGTAGAAAAGGGGAGAATTTCATGGAGGCTTATGTGGCAAGAGGGGAGGGTTTTCTCACCTAGTAGCAGCATGCACGTAGAGAAAAATATTAAATCACTGCCAGGAGAAATTATTTAAAGAAAATACTCAAAGGCATGAAAAACAAATTATATCACAAAGTGTGAAAGGAAGAATTTAGAGAGATGTTCATTAAATTACGAGTTTCTTGTGCCACAAGGATTCGAAGCTGATCGTTAACTTGTATATACTAAAGTAAATACTTTTGAACGAAATCGGAACTGGAACACTCCGGTGTTTCAGGTTTCAACCTACAACAATATCAGACCGGAGATCTAGAGATTGGAGATTTAGGCATCGACCAACTAGCTGATATTGATGCCTTTAGGGGAGTACTTACGGATTATTATGATTATGGACTGAGGTAATCAGCATTTTAGCCACGTCCTTATAAATGGAAAAACTTTCTCGTTCAACCCGTGTTGAAAAATAAGATTGAGGAAATCAAGAAAGTAGAATATGGCGATTGCCGTGGTTCCTTCTCCTCATCCACTTGAGGAAATCGATTTGGGTGAATTTGCCTTCCGTTTTAAGGCACGTACACAATACGATTCCACCACAACTCAGAATCATGGAATTTCGACATTTCAATTTCTTTGAAAATTCGTTAAAAGTTTGAAAAAAGCTTACAACCCAACCTAACGAAACCTATTTAACCATTTTTTTCAATATACACATTTTTTTCACCACTTTTAATGACTTTTCAATGGAGGTGTTGAAGTCGCATGATTCTGAGTTGTCCGGTCACCACATAATACATTTATTTTTTATTTTATTTTTATTTGTTATCAAAATACATTAACATTACAAGAAGCTTTTGACTGTCCAACTAGGAAGGACTCCCGTTCTAGGACAGTCACATTGACAGGTCGCTATTTTGGTTAATATGTGTAGTTGTGTGGAATACCACACAACAATGAATACATTATAGTCTGAAATTTGTTTGGCGATATAAGACTCACTTAATCTGCATTCAGTGAAAATTATAACATGGAACTTCACAACAGATTTTATTTCATCCATAAATATTAGAAAGTCGTCCAAATTTTCCATACTTCTAATATTCTGATGTACAATATTAATTTTATTGGGTCCCCATTCGCATTGCATAATTTTATCCTTATTTTCACAGATTAATTCAGTAATCGGCGTTATGACACTATCGATTTCATTAGCGTTATGACACATACCTCAAAGGTTTTACTCGGTAGAAAGTAATTTGAGAACCTTACTTAGAAAACTAACGAATCACAACTTATCAACCATTCTTTAAGGCAGTATTCTAGTCTGGAATTTTTTTTTTCATATTTCCAAAGTTTAAATATTCAAAAATATCTCCTTAAAAGGATTTTTCGAAATTCGCAATATTTTAAAAGTTACAACCGTTTTAATGTCGCGGTTTAGACGGAATCTAACCAAAATCGGAATAGAACAAAATTTTAAACCCATTTTTCTTCAAACCACTTTTTTCGAGACGGTTGACATGATATCTCAAGTTCTACTAAGCTAATTTACTTGAAATCTGGTGTGAACCTTCTCTATACATTCTTCTATGGTGGGAACTAGAACTATAACAATATTTTAATTTTTACTATTTTAAAAAAATTTGGAAAGTTCAAAAAACTGGTACAAAAACGTCTTTTTTATTTCAGACAGCCGCCATTTTGCGATTTTTTTTTAAAACTTTTCCTTAGTTCGGGCCATAGCCACATTTGTTTGAATTAAGAATATTTTTTTTTTGGATTACTGGGAGGGTTGCAATCGTGTTCTAGGGTGCGCCATTTTTTTGAGACCCCCCACCTCAACACCCTGTAACTTTTGGTATTTTGAATTTTTTCGTTTGACTCTTTTTTTAATGGATTCTTTAATGTTTAATAAATATTTGATAAAATAATAGTTGGTAAAATAATATTGTATTTTTTTTTGTTGCACTTGAAAAAACACCTACAATTCGTGCTTCTAGACAAGAATACCCCCTTAAGGACATAAGCTCAAAGAGATCAGACACATTTAAGAAAAACTTAAAAAAAACCATTCTGTTTAGTGATTGAAAAGTCATTGTTGCTTTTCTAACTGGTATGACAAAGCGAAAAGGATTAAAAACGCCATTTATTATTATTGAACCAGGCTTGTTATATTTTTTCACGACGTCGAAAGTTGCCTGACTTTCGACTGACCTTGTCAACACATTACTTTAATAAATATGTTAGTCATTGCCATTACATTATGCAGGCATGTTTCAAGCACAAACAAAAGAAATAAATGTTTTCATGGTACAACTATAGACTATACCAACAAGGAAGTCAGAATAATTAACAAAATAATTGGTTTATTTATTTTCTTGACGTGTTCCTTTATAATATTGTCCGAATATTAATTAATCAATAATAATAACGTCATCTCCATATTAGAGCTAAATGTTTCCTTCAACGATTCACAGCGCTGTGGCTGTTGTTTGCTAAATTATCTCACTCGGAGAATCCGGAAGAATGTTTTAAAGAAGAGATATTAATGAAGGAAGATATTATATACAAGAATGATATCCCTGACATGTCCTTGCTTAGGGAAAAAAATAAATTTTCTTTCACATTTGAAAGGAAATTTATTTTTTTCATTGGATTGAAAATTTAATTTTCGTGTGAATTACGACGAATCCATTCGAATGAATCAATTTTGAACTTACCCCGGGTTCGGCCGTGCTGGAGAGATGGAAATTATTCTGGAATATGAACAGGAGCAGCCACAGCCAAACTGAAATAAAAATAAAGCCATATTAAATGGGCACTGGGTACTGGTTACTTGAGACGCATTTCAACAACTGGAAACATAAATTTAGAATTCATGCAAGAAATCAAATATTTATGAACATAAAAAATATCCCAGTAACGTATTGCACATATAACCATTATCATCCAGTAACGTATTGTATGTATATAACCATTATCGTCCAGTAACATATTGTATGTATATAACCATAATCACCCAGTAACGTATTGAGAAAAACTTGCATTTGGAGTTTCAATTTACATTTTGATATATGAACTGAACACTTGATACGCATGCTTCGGATCCTTAACATTTAGGAGGTACCTACAAGTAGTTATTTCGGTTCCATGCCAACTGAGAATAAATTCAACTCAACACCTCCTTGAAAAGTCATATGAAAAAAATAATTTTAAATTAGCCGATAACCCTAACCTGACGTAACCTATTTAACCATTTTTTTAAATATATTTTTTATCACTCTAAATGACTTATCTGAGATGGTTCTGAGTTGGTTTCATTCCGAGTTGTCCGGTCACCAGTTATTTCATCATATTATTTCTTTCCAACCAGACCCAGCTTTGTACTCTGCGTTTACACGCAGAGTACAAAGCTGGCTCAAAATGTAGCGTTATCGCTACATTTATTAACAATAAGGAAGCAACTGAAATAAACGTTATATAATAATTTGTTTAGTTTATCTTTGTGAAATCCGTATTTTAAAAAATCACTTTTTAAATAATACACCGTGTTGTATTTCAATTAAAATATATTAATGTGAAATATGGTGGTTCTGCAAATTAGGGTCCAGAAAAATTAGACAATTTATAACTAGCAAACTAGATAAGGATTTAATTTTCACAATGATGTTTGTAAAGAAATACTTATTATGTAGGTACTAAAAAATAGTCCAAGGAATAAGGAAGTTGGTAAATCTAACACACAGTATTTTATGTCACCTATTCATAAGGTGACGCAGGGTCCAAAGAGGTTATAAGGTATATTTTTTATTATGTATTCCAAATTTTTAAGAAATTTGTTCAAATGTACAGGCTGAATCAACTTTATACTACTAGCTTCAAAACGTCTAGCAGTAACGCGTACCCAAGTTCTTGTACTAAAGTGGCTAGTCAGTTTCATAATAATAATATGCATGTTCAATAACATTACAATTTGTTAATGTCACTTGTTACAGAACGTGATTTACAGAACGGTGCCTGCGCTTCATAATACTGAGTGATTGAAATCTATGAAGAAGAAAATGATACTTAAAGATAGAGCATACGATCAAGCACAACATATTATTATGTCAGGGTTCAATCGCCATATCGGGGTACCCAGCGCGTCATTCCTAGGTAGAAAGTCTGATGAAATATACGGGCCCTATGTAAATTGGCCCTAGGTAAATTTCTAGTTTGTACGGGTGCGAACTTTGACGACTTTTCTCTTTCCCTGTAAAGTGTTGAAGCAAAGACGAGCAGGTATATCCATATTCTTTGAAGTAATCAGCTTAATTGAAAATTGCAATATCCTTGATATTAATAAGAGTGTAAGAGCTCTACATATAGATGGCACTATATAGTAGTCTATTAGTTTGCCCGTAGATGGCGTTTAACTGTCGGTATTGTAGAGATCGGGTGTATAATAAATAAGGTGGAAATCTCAAGGTCGGGTTCAGATTATTTCAACCACCGGTTGAATAACTTATCAGAGCCCATTGTATATCTAAATAAAGTCCAAAGTGTTTGTTGTCCCCGGAGTTTTTATTAAGAGTTTCAGATAACACCGGTGAAACAAAAAGGTATAATTACTATAAGAAAATATGTATGCCAAAAATATTCGTGTTAAGTTTGCAATTAAATATACCTAAATTTAAAATTTATTACGTAAAATATTTGCCAAATGTCAATGCCGGTTAGGTATACATGTTTGTAAATTATTAGTACACAGGATGATGTGAGCTAATTTAAGATTTAGAAATAAATGAATTTATGGCAAAGCTACGAAATAAAAAAAAAACTTTGTAATCCGCGACTGTAAGACATATGCAATAGTATCGATGTTAAGGACCAATATTTTCACATCTATTTGATTGCGTAATCAAACTAATAATGAACCTTTTTTATGTCAAAACTGCACAAGAGTCCCAACTGCTCCCGTCTGGAGCCAGTGAGACTATGGCATCCCCAATTGGGGTATGTTGTGAGGCTGAAGGCAGTGAAGTAGGGAAGGAGATGTGATAGAGGAAGGTGGGGAAGTACCTGGCTATTCAGATCTGGTCACCAAACACGACTAAAGCCATTTCAAGCAACGTTTCAATTCTGAATGGTTGTATCTTCCACTCTTTATTATTTTTAAAGAATTAATTGTGAAATAACACAAATCAATCAAATCAAATTTATTTGCCACGCCGGGATTCGATCCCGCGACCTTCGGGCTGCGGGTCAAAAGCCTTACCGCTCGACCACGCCGGCCGTCATCCTCATTTATGAATAAGGTTCAAGTACCTTCTTTTGTACGCAACAAAGAAACGAAAGTCAAGTGTTTTAGCCTATTCCTTTAGTTTAATCAGCGATTTTGTCGACGTGTGGTAATTTTTTACAGTATCCAAGAAATCGTTTTCCTCATTATGACTCGAGTAAATTCTTGTAGCCCGCAGATTGCAGATTGAAGATTGCAGGTGTGAAACGAGCCACGGATTGACGGGCGATTATAGGGCGATTATAGGGCAAGCAATAGTTATTTTTTCCGATCAACCAATTATTGTACCAACTTTCAATAGCTTGTCTTAGTAAGTAAAATGAGATTTTAAGATAATATTATGATGAAGGAGATATATTACAGCCCAGAGATGGCGGGGAATAGGGTAGGACAACTCTCGTGAGAATGTGACGCGCGCAGACAACTGGGACAAGTACTGATACAGACCTTCATTACAGAGTCCAGTGAATTTTTGTAGAATTTACTTTGGTATTCAATTACATATATGGAAGTATTATTACCCTAATTACTTATTTTAAAAAAATGCCTCGAAAGTTTATGATTTAGCATCAATAGTGAGATGAACGCCTCTAGCAGCGGGGATAAAATATATTATGAACAAGTGTTGTTAATATTCATTCAAAGCTCAAATTGGTGGAGCAATTACACGAAAGGTTAAGTGTTTAGTACAGAATCAAGAAAATGTCAACCGTAAAGTACTACCGGGTACTATTACAGTAACTCGGCAGGCCTTTGGCATTTGGCCATGGTGGAGGCTGTTTGCGCGGAGAAGCCTCCGATAATAGATTACATTCGCGCCACTTGACAACCCGTTACCGGCTAGCCGTTACTAGTCACCAGCCACCAGCCATCAGCCAGCATGCTGCGTCTGTCTGCGCATCCTGCATTACCTAATGCGAGGAATTCCACATTTACGAGATTTAACATGGCCGCCGCCGCCAGTGTTCCAGTGGGTGTCTGACCGATTGACTGCGCTTAGTTACTACTTAGAGGAAACCCTGCGTCGTTCCACCAGCATTATATAAATGGCATTTTAAAGTTGATTGGTTTTAATAATATCTAATAATAAAATGCTTCTGGCTGGTATCGACAGGGTTGCCCAATGCACATATTCTAAAATGCCCCCAAATGCCCCATAATTCCTTCCCAAACGAAACAAAAATCTATTGAAATTACCATTTATTTTTATTCAATTTCGGATTTTTTCTTTCATTCAAGCAAACAATTTATTTTTGTTTTTACATTTATTTCTAAAGAAAATGAAATTATTATTCCTACATTCTCACAATATTTTTTTCAATACTGTTGGATAATCATAAAATATTCTAATAAAATAATTTAAAAGTTTTAATTATTTATCGGACACAACAGGAGAAAAAATTATAGAAAATTTTTGAAAAAAAAAAGTAAGTGTGTGACATTATTTTGGATGTGCTGTATATTGACGAAGCTGACTTAAACAGCGATACGAACACGTTTAAGCATAATAATATTTATAGTATCCGCTCCCGAATATAACACAATTTTCATTTTATTTACTTTGCCTTACCTGGTTAAATGTATAGCTCAGAATTTCTACTGTTTACGTACATTTTAAAAGCGCCTAATAGATTCTGCTCCTGGCGCCATATAGCTCAGTCATTGACCTAGTATACCCTAGACAAGCCGTCTCATAGTAAAAATCAGAAAAAAATAACCCCAAGTATCAGTAATTTCGCAATACAACTCTCCTTCGAATTCTGCCGTCTTGCATGCGAATTCTCGGCAATATAAAACTGAGCACCGACTAATCCCATTGGTAACACTTCAATAGGTGATCACGTTTTGCATGCGTGACGTTTCGACAAGCTGTCTTGTATAGAAATGGTTTTCAAAGTGGGGATCGCGAGACATTCATAAATTTAATTAGACGATATTTTTTACTTTATTATGACAAGCAATTCAATTTCGGAGGCGAGTATGGGTACCGCCGCCTCGGGAACCATTTATTGGATAACCAACGCCTCTGCCATAGGTCACTCCAAGTGGTTCGCTACGTTTGGTGACTATGCAGGGGTGGCCGGGTTCATGGATTGAGGTTTGTCCGGGTCTTGGCGGCGGATGCGTCTGATAATTTTTAAATTTTATTTTTCTGATGAACCGTATGGCTCGTTGTCAACCACCAAGCAGCAATTTCGTCGGAGTGTCCTGTTGAAAGCGGTGTACACTGCAAACCATACTTTAGATTCGTGTACAAAAACTTGTACACAGTCCCGTATATGTATATATCGATCATGAGTAAAATAAAAATAGATTTAAAATAAAAAAAATCCATTCATCGTTTGCTTGAAAATAATTACGAAAAATTGACCCTTTTACCGCCCACGCACCGTGGGCTGCCCAGGTTGGTCGCTTATCATTAACACACTGATGAGCAACCAGCAGCCCGCAAGCCCTTTTACTGCTTTCCGGACTTTTGACTACAAAAAATATCAAAAAAATTGCGCTAAAAAATATTCAAAGGCTTCTGTTCTGTTTTGCAAAATGTCTTAGCCGAAAACTATAATCTTTCTTAAAAGTTTTGAATCAGCTGCTCAATCATTAAGTTTTTTTTTGTGTATAGGTAATAATTAAAAAATGACAGAAATTCGTAGTTAATTAAAGCCCCTTAGTAAGCGCTCAAAAAGAAGAGGAAGGTGAGATATGTAAATACGAATGTTAGAGGGAGCGCGAAAATGATAATATTTAAGCGAAAATGGTGAAAATGTTTAATAAAACATGACTCGTTTAAATTATTTTAAAATAGAACCAAAATCTCGCGGGAAATGTCATAGCTTTAAAGAAAAAAATGAATTATGATTTTTTCATATATATAACTTGTAATGTAACAAAAATAAAGTGCTTATAATAATTTTCGAAATATAGGATTATACGATTTTCTTATATCGGAAGAATTTCATTCAATTACCGTTTCGGCGTGGCAAATGTATAGATATTATCGTCAAAAACAACATATATTTTTTTAGAAACTTAAAAACTTAAAGTGTTTTAGAGAAATATGTTGTAAAACGGTAGAAATTCGGAATGCTATGGCTTAAGATAGGTTAACTTTCGACCTTAATTGAAGAATAGTGCAGCGGTTTTTTGTTAAGATCTGCGTTTAATGTATTTTAAAGGTTTCTGTTTTATACAAACCGGGTCGCGTTTTTAAAAAGTTTAAAAACCACTGCCATATCGTGATGCCAGCCCTTCGTCTATGTGTTAGTATCGGTGTGTGGTGACGTCACAAGCATTTGGGTGATTAAGTGACGTCAGAAACTTTGCTTGCCAAAAAAATAATACGTCAATATTATTACATTTATTAAAACGCTGCCTTAAAGCTATCTGTAAGGCATAATTTTTTTATGTATTCAGAAAGCTGGTTTCATTATCGAAAATAAAGTCCGTGGACTGTACCTTGTACAATATTCGGAAGTAGGATATTTTTGTGTTTGAAAAAATTAATTCCGTCAGGACGGCTGGGACAGCAATTAGTTTCAGTGTGGACCGATAAAAGGTAAAATACAAAGCACTGTGCTATCCAAATAGTATGAAACAATGCTCGCACTTTTTCATAAATGGGCCTTGAGCCAGTTTTATTTGGTTTCTGGCGTCATTTTTAATTTCACAGGGCACGTCTTGATATACTTGGTCGAAGAGCTCAGTGGATCTGATCGTGCTGGAAACCATCAAACATTAGATTAATTTGTCAGTCGGTTGACCAATGAATATCCATACACCGTGTGATTATTACTTTTAGCCAATAATATATATATAATTTTTTATTATTTGCTTCCCTTGTTGTAAGATTTTTCCACCCGACATTGCATGCCGGTAGCAATATTGCTGGCATTAATGTGTCGAAAACACCCACATTATAATAATTATTTAATTAACAGCATCATTTGAATAATTTTCACAATGGTTAATTTAATTTAATTGGTTAGAAGTTAGAATTATCGTAGATTCTAAGAAGGAAGACGAATTAATCAGTGTAAGCTGTGAAAGTGATCCCAATGAAACGGACGTGGGTTTAGTTACAAAATCATACGTACGTAAGTTGTCAAAGTGATTACAAAACCAAAATATTTCTTCATTAATTATTATGTTTGCAACCTGGAAATTTAATTAAAAGCGAATCGTGATATCACATTGTACCTCATTCAGATTAGATCATGAAAGGCACTCGCTTTCGAGAATTTACGTACCCCAGTTTCATGAAAGCGAACATCATCAGATTACACTGCCGGGTGTGTAAATATTGTAACGTTCTGCGCTCAGAGCCGCAATGGATACACCGGCTGGTCGTTGTCTAGCCGCGATGCTGGGTGACTTTCTACCTACCCACTTTAAAAATAATTCTTGCATATATCACGAAACTTTACAGAAACCTTTTGTAAAATCAAATATTTACTTTAACTAAGATCATGCACATATCAAGCATAAAGGACAGCGAGTAATTACGATTAAACCTTTGAATTATGTGAAAATCAAACTGCTTTACCAAATACATATAAAATTTAGTTAGGTTTTCTCTTTTGTTCCAGGGTTTGTAGGTTGCAACCTGCATTGTTCTGCATACGGTCAGGGTTGGGTCAAATAAATCTATAGAAACTACAACCCATTTAAAATGTCACCTTTAACATAAGATTTAATGGCATTTCTCGTGGGTCACAGAAAATTGGCAGTTTAATCGTAATTATAGTAGCATCGGGAATAAAATAATATATTATAATTTTAGTATTGAACGCACGGACAAGAAAGCAAACCTCGCGGGGAGTGAGGTGTCTACTACAACACAGATCCTTTGCAAAACTATCATAAGTCATAATGCCCGATCAATGAAAATGAATTTTTATACTCTTTACGTTTCTGATAAACCTGCATCCTCTTTAGCCAGTGGTTAGTGGGAGAGGACGATGTTGAAGGTCTCGCGTTGAATGCTATCTCAAGTCTTAAGCATGAAAAGAGGCGAGCTCAATATTCAATTAATATACTACCAATACCAACCTACTATATGTATAATAGTTCTGAGATATTCGGCTTCCGCGATACCGAGTGTATCTTCGTAGGTGCGCCTGTGTGCATTAAGTGATATTGTGTTTTTGAACTTCAGCTTATTTTGTCATATCTTTCTAATTTAGATAGGTACCAAACATCTCGTCACTACATCGCAGGAGTAAGAAATTTAAATGAAATGGAGCGCCTTGCAAACTTTATCCTGAGACACGCTCCCTGCTTCAAGTTTCATACACGTTAACGAATAGGTACTCTGTTATACTTCTGTTATTCCTTGGTTATTACGAATGATCGTGGAACGTCTTCCTGAGAGGTTCGCGGGTATCTCTATCCGCTTACGCTTCAGTTATCCTCCTTTCCTGACAACCGGTCAACCCTTATCTATCCGTCTACTGTACGATTAAACAATAAGTTCCAATCTTAATTTGGTCATACTTGCTTCACTGCACCCGGTGGTGCGCTTCGGGAATCTTTACTAGTTTTACAATCACAGTTGTAATTGCATATAGTGTAGACGGTACCTAGAAGGAAATTGGACTCGAAACGCTCTTGTGGGCATATACATTACGTAATACTAATAGAAGAACATAGATTTTCACAGGAAACAATCATATTCAAATGAATTGCTCCGTGGGTGGTTGTAGTAAAATAATAATTTTATTTATTTACGTTCTTCGTACAATTCGACACATAGAATTTATCCATGTTAAATTCTGTGTGCATTACCAAATAAAATACTGCTTGCAGAGTTACAGAGTCTACACCCATGAATACATGTCGAGTCAGCTGGAATTATCCTCTCATGAATGAAGGCAAAAGCTCAATATTCATTGTTTATCGGAATTCGTCACTAGCGGAATCCACTATCAGATACGGAATAACATCTTGGGGAAACTCGTGCAAGACAAATATAGGTTATATTCAAACGATTCAAAACTCTTTGACTAAGCTCTTGGTAAGCAAAAGTGTTTATACACAAAGAAGAGACATAAAATTACTATATGAATCAGTTAACATATTACCTGTGCGAGGAATATTATGGTTTAAAATTGTATGCCAAAACCTATTGTCGGACTCAATTTACAAAGAAAAAGTAGATCATGAACATGGCACTAGATTTAGTAAAAATGAGGGTTTGTCCGTTCCGAAAATTATAAATAAATACGGCCAACGGACATTCACTTATCTTGTCCCCACCATATTTAATAAGATGCCGATGAATTTCAAAATCGAATCCAATTGCCCCACTGATTTCAAAAGAAAAATTAAAAAATGGCTAATGGGTCAAAACTTTTTGTACTGATATTGTTTGTAATCTTATGTATAAATACTATCTATAATTAATTTAATCTATCAGTAATTTACCTGTGTTATATCTGTCTGTATATTTTATGCTTTTGTGTTGTTAGGTACTTAAAAGTTATTCTTCTGCAACTATTTTGCTATTGTGTTTTCTTATAATATTTTGTGTTTTAGTGTTTTATTAATATTGTCAAATTGACCTGCTGACAAACTGCCTTGGCAGTTTAGCGGGTGATTAAAATGAAGAATAAATAAAAAAAATAAAAATAAAAAAACAATTCTGAAATTAATTTCAGTTTGTCACGGAATTTAGGAGCAAAAATAAATTTATTGTCTTCTGAAGTAATCGGCAAATTACAGAACAAAAGTTAAGTATAATTTAATTACAACATATAACATAGGTTTGACAAATATATACTAGGGTCAGTCAATTTTTTTCTAATTAAATAAAGTTAGTTAAATGAAAAAATTGAATTTGGCACTATTCCTACAACTTTCATCTACAATCTACTGCAATAGTAACTTTCTGCATCAACAGGCAGCAGCACTGCAGTCGCTTGCAAAATGGCCGATATCAATGTTCGTATTAGTCAGCGTTCTGTTATTGAATTTTTGAATGCAGAAGGTGAAACGCCTATTCGCATTCATGAAAGACTGAAAAATGGGTACGGTGATACAATACACAAAAACTGTAACCGGAGACAAATCATGGATTTCATGGAACCTGAATCAAAGAGGCAATCAATGGAATGGCATCACAAAAACTCACCGAGAACGAAAACATTCAAAACTGTGCGATCGGCAGGGAAAGTTATGGCGACAGATTTAAGGGATGCAGAGGGTTTGATTATGGTTGATTTTTTGGAGCAGGGGTGCACAATACATTCTGTCCAATACGTCACAGGCCTTAAAAATCTTAAAGCACGTCTTTCATCCAACAAAAGCCATGGCCGATGGCCTAACAAAAACCATGACGTGCTTTTTACCACTCTGGGATACATGCCCTTGTTAAAAGATGGACAAAAACTTTGAAAATGGATGGAGATTATATTGTAAAATGACAAATTAATCTCAATAGTGTGGTTTTCGACCTACGTAATTGCGTTTTTTTTATTTCTTGCCAATTAACGTCGACGTTTTTTGACGTAGTTTTTTGGTCGAAAAAAAACCCATTCATATTTAAAGTTTAATTTTTTAAAATAATTTATTTATTTATATTTTAAGAATTACAAAACAAATAAATATATTTCACAAAGTTACACCCTGTTGAAGTAGAGGGGGAAAGAAAAGAACGTGTCAATATTGTCACGATTTCCACCCTTTTGGTCATCTGAAAAAAAAAGATTCTTTATCAGTACAAATGTCATTACGGAACCAAGAAAAATGAAAAAAAAAATCCTCGCAAAATGGCAGCTACTCAAAAAAAGAATTGGTGTTTGTCAGTTATTTTTTAACTTTTTCGAATTTTTAAAAATAGTAAAAATTAAAATACTAAAAAATTTAGATTTTTTGTTGGTTCCTACTATAATGGGATGAATAAAAAATTCTTGCCAAAATCGAAAGGAGAAAAAAACTTTTTTTAATTTTTTTTTTCTAGATTGGAATAGAAGAAATAAAATAGGAGGCGTTACTTTTTGACTGACCCTCGTATATCAAACCTAAATACTTATGTTCGCCAGCATTTGCTTACATAATTACTAATATATATTCTTTTTTTAACATTAACTCCACACTGGAGGCCCCAAGGAAAATAATTTCCCTCAGGGCCTCCAGTGTGGAGTTAACTTGTACTACCCGTAGTTTCATCCTACTAACTTTCTCTTGGGTATGCTCTGAACGAACCATCTACAAGTCAGAAGGGATGAGCACATTGTTTCAAATTTCTTCAGACTGAATTGCGGATGGTTAAAAAATCTATCTTGAAGAGTATTAATTTCTATGTTTTCAATGATTATCTCCGTCACCGACAGCGTGGACTGTTATATCTCCCGGCCTACGGGACTAATTTTCCAAATGTCATGTCGATGGGGAGAGCCATCTGGTTATTAAATAGAATCGCTTCAGATATTGGACGTATTTAATATCAATGATGCAGTATATAAACCGAAACATTTTAGTCACTCATAGGGGCATTTAAAATATTTCTTGTGGCTTTCTTTAATTTTGGTTTTCACTCATTTTTATTTGCTGGCGGTTCATTCTTACTACGAAGTTCGATTTTATATATTTCAGTAACGAATGATCTTGAATGAATCAATGCGCAAGTAACCGGAATACGGGTGGGACAATGTTCGCATATCGCATATCAATGTTCACATGCCACGATGGAATACCTGCCGAGTACTTTGACCTGACCACAGGTAGACACATTATATCTACTACTAAACGTACCTAACAACTTAGATCGAAGAAACTCATCGAAATAGCGTCTCAGCAAATCCAAACAACATCTGTCATATTGCAGAATGGAAGATACTCTCAACATCGCCTTGGTGAAGGACCACCATTCAGAATTGGAACGTTGCTTGAAACGGTTGCGTGAAAAGTCGTGTTTGGTGACCATAACCAGTTACTTCCCTATCTTCCTCTTCTCCATCTCATTACCCCTAGCCTCACGAAAATCGATATGTCATACGATCCAATGGATATGTCATATTCCCTATGGTTCCAGACGGTTGGGACTCTTGTGAGGTATTCAAATAAAACACAACAAACAATCTCGTTAACTTCACCTAACAAAGCATGGTTGGCGAAAACCTTATTTACTCTCGATAATGACTCAAAATGGAATCCGTAAATGAAGAGTCCAGGAGGTGTAGGTAGTCATCCCAAGGTCAAGAAATCTTTTAACCTTCGATCCCTTATGTCACGGTGACTCAAAAAATTGACACGATTCTTGCTGTAGTGCTGGCAATACAGAAAGCACTGTCACCGAAACTTCAGATTTTGTTAATTAATGAAGTTACAAACAATTTGCATCGATAAAAAGGTGCGCACGCTACTAAAATAAATACTAACTGGCAGTAATTTGGCAGGTTTATATCTGATACATGATTAGTGATACATTTCACATATGAGTTTTTTTGATTTCATTTTACTCCTCGAAAATGATTTTATTGATTAAGATTGATAATAACGTACACTTCTAGAAAGCTAGCGGTCAGCGGCCGAGTTGGTCACTGACCGGTAACCTTCTAGAAGTCATGGTAAACTTGATGATTAAACCAGGTGTCGTATGTCCAATTCCTCGGCTGGCTAAATCCTCCATCAAGCAATATTTTCCGCCCACTGTAGTGGTTGCAGGAGATTTTAAAATATTATCGGGTTATTCCAGGAACCCAGGAATGTTTGTCTTTCTTTAAAACCAAAAAAAAATCCAAGGAGGGTCCACATATGCTTTGCGAAATCCAATTGAAATATTTTTGGCGACAACCTGTAGGGTCTTCAACATTTTATGTTAAAACAACTTAAGGTTTGAGAAAGATTGTTATTTAAAAACTGACAACAGTGATAAAAAAAATAAGCAAATGAAATTATCAATGATGGCACCGATTTCTTTAAAAAAAAGTAAAATATTATTGCTCCAAAAAAATATTTCTATCTTTTGGAATCATTCTAAGCTTTATTAAATTTGAAGGACAAACAGAAAATAAGGCCAATTAAATCGCTGTAGATTCTTAATAACAAAATTGTTTTGCTTGATTGCACTAACACAAAAACAAACATAAAAAGAGAAGATTTAATTATGTTTACGATATTTTTGCACGTCAGCCTGTCAGTCTGTCAGTCTGCCAATCTGCCGGCCGTACGAACATTCCACGCGTTCACTGAGCAATGTGAACAGTAAACATCTCAAACGTGAAAAATTAAAAATCGAAAGTATTAATTCCAAAATACATATACAGGTAAATGTGACGAATTGAAGTTCAACCTTTAATCACGCATAAAGAAATACTTCTCCTAACTTCATTGGGGTTCCGAATTACACTGTCTATGACATGTAATTATTATAAATACGTCAAGTACTATCAAAGTTTATTGTATTTTACGACTTTTAAAAAAACATAATTAACTGGCTGGTATCCGGCTTGCCCTCCGACGTCCCCTTCCCCTCCTGCGCTCGTCTTCCACCTTCCCCGCCATTCTTCTCCCCCGTCACCCTTCCTGCGAACCCCACTCCTTCCTGCCTTCCCTTCCTGCCGCTAAAATATATGAAATGCACACATTTTCACGCGCATCACCTGTAATAATTTTTTTATACAAATGTCATAACGTTAGAGCTTACCTTTATATATAGAAACACTCAACTGCTAAAATGCAATGTTCTGTAAAAATTTCCAGTCAATCCATCGATTACTTTCCAAACATACGGAACCCAAATTCGGGAGAATGTAGGTATACACTAAAACAAAGTACAGAGAAAAAGGTTTATGTGCTTCAGATGATCTTGAATGTCTACATAAGTCGGTTATGTGCTTCAGATGATCTTGAATGTCTACATACAGTCGGTTATGTGCTTCAGATGATCTTGAATGTCTACATACAGTCGGTTAATGAGTCATGTTGTATCATCAGGAATATAGACAACAACATTAATTATTGTGAATTATTTTTTCTACAAACATGACGAGAATTTAAAGTTATTTTTTTAGTAACTGAGCGCTTTCACGTTTTTATTGCGTTTTGTTTAAACACACCACAGAGGAAATACTCTGTTAGGTAATTAAAGCACCACACCACTACGTTTTGTTTAACCACACCACAGAGGAAATACTCTGTTAGGTAATTAAAACACCACTACAATTTTTTATTTTTTTATTTCATTTTCTGAAAGATGCATTTGTTGAGAATGCTTTCGTAAAATGTTTTAAAGAAATTCGTAAAATTGACGATAAAATTGACAAATTGAGATACAATATTTTGTGTGAAACCATTTGAAACACTTTGTATGTTGCATTATCTATCTTTAGCAAAACTTTGAATGCATTTTCTTCGAAACTACGTTTTTCAACCTGGTTGACAACATATTAAAAAAACTATACATCCGATTTGCATGCATGCACCAAGTTTTAAACTGTTTGAAAATCCAGTCTCTATGGCACCACGTAGGGATTTTTCATAAAGGGCCCCTTTCTATTTTTTTATGAACGATGAAAATTTTCCATATTAACCGGAAATAAAATTCGTTGTCCGCCATTTTTTTAGATATCAAAATACCCCTACGTGGTGCTATAAACCCATATGTCCAGTTTCTAAATATAACCATATGGCTTAATCGCTGTCAACCGCCGAGCGGCAATTTCGTCGGAGTGTCCCGTTGCAAGCGGCGTACACCGCAAACTATACTTTACATTCGAGTATAAAAATTTGCGTACAATATTCTACATATATGTATATATATATATATATATACACTGACTATAAACAAAAATTTCATTCATTGTTTGCTTGAAAATAATTACGAAAAATACACCCTTGCACCGCGCGCGAACTGTGGTTGTTTGTTGAACTGTTTTTGTGCCTTAAAGATGGCTAAAACAAATCCCTCATAAGATCAAGAGATCGCCAATTTGGAACCCGTAGTACAAAGTATACATAGATAGCCTAGAATAAATTCAAAACAAATTTATAAAATATCTGATCTTCAAATTCAACAATAACTTCGAATGCACATTTCAAACTTTGCAACAAAGGCGAGCAATAGCTGATTTGACAAAATTTTAAATAATAACATTGATTGTACCGATCTTCTTTCCCTAGTTAATTTTAATATACCCTTAAGACGTACACGCCATACAGAACTATCCACACGCTTAATTACAAGACAAAAGCAGCAACTAATTCGCCAATCAATCTTGCTCTTCATACGTTTAATACTATTTGTCTAAACTCTAACATCGACATTTTCTTCGATTCACTGCCCAAATTTAAAAAGAACATTATGTCAATGATATAAATTGTTCAATTCACATACATACATACATACATATGTATGTGTGTGTATACATACATACACACACATACATACTCACACATACACACACACACACACACACCTACCCACTACGCACATCACCCGGTAATTACTTAATATACATAGACACTACAAAGAAACATGTCATAAGTACCCATACTTAATAATTGTAAATTGTTTTCACCATTGTAACTAATGTATTGTTTGTTTCTGTTTATAAATAAATAAAAAAAGAGGAAACTGGTTCATACTAACTGGACGTACTAAATGGACAAATGAATGGGCGTATTTTTTTTCAGATATATACAGATATTTAAAAGCTACATATGGATAGGAATGCGGAAAATAGTTACTCTGGCCCAGAAATAAAAATAATAAAAAAACTATGTGCTAGTTGAATAGCACCAGAGCTCACCGTTCAAAAGATTTTGGTGCTTGACCACACATCCTTGACCAAACATCTTTAAGGTGGTAAAAGTAAAATAATTGAAAAAATATGACAAAGGAGTGTTTCGAGAAATTGGAAATAAGATAACTTAATTGCGAGTAAGAGCACATTGCTAATTGCCCACAAACACAAGTTTTTATACAACACACAGAGCAACTACAATAACAATGTGCCAAGTGGATAGGCGCACATAATGATTTCCAGGGACCGTAATGAGCAAGTTACTACCTCGCGGCGGTATGGTATAAGTGCTCAGTATAGAACTCGACCTTGTCTCATTGCCAAATATCAGTCAACCAACTCCGGTAACAGGTGCGCCCGTACTGCCTACTACCTACTGCCTGCCTGAATATTGTTATGATTACATCTTCCGTGTCAGAAATAAGTGAAATAAGTGGCTTGTCATTCACGGAAATGAATATGTAATGCGGCGACCTGTCATCGAGTCATTGCACCATTTCCCGTCAAGGCGATACAATCACTTACCATAGGAAAGACACCGAATGCGGCTAAAGCCAACCGCATGCGGGTGCTGGGCACGTGTTTGCCATGACTCCAGACTCAATATTGGTATCAAGTATCAATGTTGGTTGTTGTTCGAGTATTATTTCTTCACAACTTTCAACTGACTATGACGGTTATATTTCGTCTGTGAAGAAATAGATTGTCCACTTTTACCCCGACAAAATAAGTTGCGAAATACATCGATAGTAAGACCCACTAAGATTTGTACAATATCCACAGATATTTTTAATGATTTTACCGAGTTAAGTATCTGCTGAAACAATGCACACATTTCTCGTCTTTCGGAGCCTCATTCTAAAGTGGTTGTAAAATTCTTCGGATAATATTTTTCAAAACACTTATTTTTTTAATATATACCTATCACTGACTTATATGTATAACACACTAGAAATGTCTTTTATGTAAATTTGAGTGGAAACAAATATTACCACTGACTTACTCGTAGTACCATTTGGTTCTAGCCTATTTATCACGCGCTTTGTCTCTCTTACACGCCACGCCCAGCTCCCTCCCACATCTTTTTATTCGATGATACCTTAAGTAAATTGAAAAGTTGCGGGTGCAAAAGTCTGTTACTTTGAAATAATTAAATTTTTATTATTATACATTTAATAATATATTATTCAATTTATTAAAAAAGACAGTTTATCAAATTACGTTAAGGGACTTAACTTACGTTAACCAGTGATTCCTGATATTATTTGTAGTAGAAATGTAAATGAAATTTTGGTCCCCGGTGACATTTTTTTCTCCATAAACATAAAAAATGGTAGGTATGGGACAGTTGTATGCGGGGTAAGGGGTTGGTTGGCTACTCGGCTTAGTGACCAGTGACGACATGCGGAAGATTTTTTTTTGTTTGATTTTAAGAAATTTTTTTTTTAAAAAGTCAGCGGACACCAAAATTTTATTTACATTTTTTACTACAAATATTGTCAGGACTCACTGGTTAAAGTAAGTCAAGTACATCCCTTTAACGTCCTGCACTTTTCCGTGGGTGCCGCGGTCCGCTACACAGCATCTACAGAAACATCGTCGTAACATTATTCACGGCCATGAAGTTTAAATCCCTTTTTGTCATGTTTTTTATGACCATGACAGTGCTGTCGAAAATTACAATCTGCCACCTCCTGTAATTTAGCGAATTCAAGACAATTTCGTAAATCATTCAGAATTAACCACCCCGTCAGATACCCAGCTATATTCTTGGTAGTAGATAATTTTGCTGCAATACATGATTGGTAATTGGAGTTTAGGCATTTCGTCGCAATGCTGAATATATTTATGATGATGGGGTCTTCGAAAAAATGGCCATAAAAATATTAGAATTTCACGAATAACATAATTATTCGCTTGGAGCTCCAAGTAAAACAGAGAGGTTTATGTTGCGGTGTTCCGGTAATATGTTTAACAGCAAAAAGACAGAAGAGTTGGGTAAGAAAACGCAAATGAGACTTGTTATGGTGATAGCTCTGCTGTACCAGAACTGTTTCCGCTTCATTTCTTTCCAGGATACTTAGTTGGAATATTTGTGTAAAATATGCCTTTCTTTGCGTGATAGTGAAGCAACGTGGCTTAGCATTGCGCATTGTGTCGAAACGATAAGGAAATTATAGGAAAATCACGATATACTTATCTGGAGCAAAATAATTATGGCATTTATCTATTAGACGATTATCATAAATATAGAGAAACCTTCGGAATCTGATCGCTGTGGGAGTACCTAGACTAGCTATTGCTTTGAAAAATACGAATGATTTATTATTCTGTAAAACCTCTGAGGAGAACAACTTACATATATCTATTATATTACGTAGAGTAATTTTATTGACATAATTTACAAAAAGCCACAATATAAAACCTTCATGAAAAATTCCTGTCATTTTGAATCTTAATTGCAAACCCTTTGTAAAATGATCACAATTCCATTTACAATGAATATATGGTTACCTTTGTTTTCAACCTTGCTTTATTTTAGGAAAGTAGGAGTTAAAACCAGACATGTTCCTTTGCAAAAACTATAACTCCCAAATAAATATGAAAATAGTTTTCAGAATTGCTAGTAGTCAAATTTAGTGTGCAGCGATTCTTACTTTAACGATTACGATTGATAGATTAATTTTACAAATTGCGGCGATTTGTCGAAAACTTAATCGTCGCACCACTAGAAAATCGACAAACTAAAAAGTAATCGGAATCCAGTTTTTCGTGAATAATAATAGTTCATTAACATCTGACATTGAGACCCGTTATCGGCCGTTATTAAATCACCGATTTAAAAGTTAAACAGGAAAGATTTTTTTGTGACTTTCAATAAAAGCGAGCGAACAAATATTATTTAATATTAAGTTGAGTTTAATAATTACATATTTGATCGCATATTTATATAGCTGGACTCATATTTGCTTGCCACTCAAAAATCAAATGCAATGTTTTTTCTAAACCCAATATTAAACGGTACAACACGATAAAGAGCAGTGTTGAAAAAGAGCAGTTCTGAAAACATTAAAAGTTGTGTATTTTACTAATAGGTAGCACATTGTTTTTTTTTATTACTGGGATGCAAATAAATCGAGAAACTTTAACATAATATTTAAAAAAGCCGATTTATAGCAAGTTTTAGTATATAACTGTTTTGAAGAATCCGTTATATTTCAAGGAAAAACATCTTTAGATTTTGTGTGCAGTGGTGGACCGACGATACAGTTTTCATGTTTACAATATACTCCCGCAGTCTTCTGTAATTCGACGAAGCATTCAATAATAATTATTAACATAACTTTTCAAGGGTACCTTTGCAGATAATGTGCATATAGATTCATATTCGAATTCTTCCGTCTTAAGTTATAATGTTTTATTTTAATATGTGTCGGATCTACCGGATTTTTATGCTAAATACCTGAGTAGTTTCTATTTTGAGAAAATGTTATTCAAGAATGTCACTTGGTTGTTTGACAATGACGTCATCGATGATCGTGCTTCAAAAAGTGATCACGTGTTTGTTTCTTTGAGGGAATGAAATGATTGTGAGATAATATTATTGACGAAAATATGCAGGTACGTGAATTTTTGGTTATATTTGGAACATGTACTGGTTAAGGTAGATAAAATGACGAAAAAAATATATATTTAGGATGTCAATTCCTATTTTAACCCCATTACCAAAAGCCTAACCTCATGCAAAATACATTGACAGTATATGATAAAAATATATTCAAACATTCAAATTACAACTAAATAATATAAACGCTTCAGCATTTTTTAACGATTTCATGGTCAAGAAAATTTATAATATTTACTTAATAAAAATGATTTAAGTTATAAAGTTGGAAAAGAGTTTAAAATTGCTTCTCAGTCTCTAACAGTTATAAATAGTTAGACTCGCAATCCGAAGGTCGCGGGATCGAATCCCGGTGTGGGCAAATAAATTTCATTTGATTAATTTGTATTATTTCACAATTAATTCACTTAAAATAATGTGTAGCATATTTGCGGCACGAGTGGAAGATACTCTCAGTATCGCCTTGGTGTAAGACCATGACCACTCAGAATTGAAACGTTGCTTGAAATGGCTTTGGCTGTATTTGGTGACCAGAACTGAATAGCCAGTTACTTCCCCACCTTCTTCTTCGCATCTTCTTCCCCTCTCCACCATCGTCAGCCTCACAACAAACTCCAATCGGGGATGCCATAGTCTCCACAAGCTCCAGGCGGGAGCAGCTGGAACTCTTGTGAGGTATTCACACTAAAAAAGTAATATTCACACCTAAATGTAAAACCTCTAACATAATGGGCTTCGTTTATTATTTACCAATGGCGTCATATATTGTATTATGTAGGTATGTAATGGGGATATTAAAATTCCGATGTAGTCTATTTGAAAGTTAATTAAAAGGGATTAATTTGTTCAAGTTCTCGGTAAGTTGCTTCGCTTGCCCTTGCCCTGCCCTCGCCCCTACCGCGCGACACTTTACGCACGAATATCGATTCGGCCAGTGTTTCCGACACCTCTATTAGCATGCATTAGGTACTTATTTATTCACCCCTTTTTTTGGGACTTTTACATAGAAATAGTAAAAAATTATTCCGTAGTATACACAACTGTGATTGGGGGCCTCCGCATGGGAAAGCCACCTAGCGAGGCCAACATTGTTAAATTATATTCAAAATGTTAACTATTGAATCAAATAAAAATAAAAAATAAATGAAAAAAATGTATTTATTGTTATCAAGTTTAATTTGGAAAACTCCATTATAGTTTTAAGATGTTTTTCTTTTGTGTATTCAATACAACATATTATCATTCAATTTTATATAAAGGCTGTTAATGGACGCACTTGACTTATTTTAACTAGTGATTCCGGATATTATTTGAAGTAAAAAAAGTAAATAAAATTTTTGTCTTGGGATGATGTCTTTCAGATGTCTTTCAAACCAAACAAAAAAATTTCTTCCACATGTCGTCACTCATAACCGACCATCCCTGGGTGAGCCCCGCCCCTAACTGTCCAATACATATTGATTTTTTAAGTTTCTAGTTTTTCTTTTATATGTATCTTACAATAGTGGCTATTCTTATTATCTTTTTCACAGATTTTCTTAATTTTATTGTTTCTTTGGAAATAAGGTTCGTTTCCTTCTTGTAATATATTTTACTTACTATTTACCTACCATTAAACATTTTCAACGTATCTCTTAAGTTAAGTTATTTGCATATATTATATGTTATTAAAATATATTTTTTCATTGTTGCAATATTGTAATATTTAAATATACAAGCTCATGTTAGCTGTTATTATGTTAAAGCCGAATGGCGTTAATATTATAAATAAATAAATATTCAATAATATTTTCAATCAATTTAATATATAGGGTGATATAGGACTTATTTGAGTTACTATAACCAGTAATTCCTGACATTATTTGGAGTAAAAAATTAAAACGAATTTAATTTTTTTTTTATTTTTTATTTTTTAAATCTCCTTTTTAAACTTTTAAATTCTTACACACTGAGTAACTCAGCCAAGTAACCGACCTCACCTAACTAACTGTCCAAAACGTACTGTTTTTTTTAATGTTTTCTGTTAAAACAAAAAACATAAAAATGTCACCGGAAATATAATTGATATTTTTCACTCCAAATAATATCAGGAATCACTGGTCGAAGAAGGTTTAGTACGTCCCTTAACACCCGTGTAAGAATATTACACAAAAGAAAATTTTAAAAAGAAGTTAAATTGCAAATAGTTGCATTCTATCAACTCGTTAAAACAGGTTTTCGCTGTAATTTGCTTAACCACTTTAAATGCCACACGTAGTTTTTATTATCTAATGCAGTGATAAACAACCTTTTTAGCCGGAGGGCTAATTTATCCGCTAGCCACAGGGGTAGGGTACTACATACTGCTTGACATTGTTAAATTTGCAGTGGTGTTGTATTTTTAAAAATGTTATTTTTTTTAAGAAATCAACTAAAGAAAAAAACAAAGCGCCGCAGGCAAAAATTTACATTTCCAGAGCGAAACCAATAAATGCTGGCGATTGTTATCTCTCTCAAATATTAAATAAAACGCCTATTTGCAGTTTTGGGCAACTATTGATTTTTATTGTACGGAAAGTTAAACAAAATTTAAAACAAGAAAACTTTCGGTATTTAATAAAACGAAAACATTTAAAATACATCACACAAACAGAAAACATCTAAAATACATCACAGAACAAGAAAAGTGCTGTCTAAGAATATGTGGGAAAAATCTTATTACTTTGAGCGGCTAATTTAAAACTGAAGAAAATCCCGCTGAGAACTGGGCCCGCGGGCAGCGGGTTGCTCACCAATGATCCAACGAGTTCCAACAGTTCCCTGAAGTAGAGTTTTGACCATTGCATGTACAACAGCAATTAATGGAATGTGTGTTTAAAATTTTACTTATCACTAAGGTACCAATTCATTTTTATATCCAAATGAAAAACATTTACACCTATATATATATAACCTACATCATACATATAGTTCGTATAACTTCGTTTATTTGAAATTAACTGGATGAATGATAACAGAATTCTGCTAAGTTACAACTCCTATTATATAAGAAATTAACTACCTGTAAGAACTCGGGAAATTGAAAAACATTGCAGAAATTATGCATTTTGATTGTGTATTAAAATTCGAGTTCGTCTCTCCATTAACCTCCCCTTTAGCGATTTTTAACCAAATTGGTTTGAGAGCTCTAAAATTTCAAGTTTATCATTTACGAGTAGGTATATAATTTAAAATACTTTTTTTTTTCATAGGCAAAGCTCAAATTTTTTAATTTCCTAAAGAAACAAAGCCAAAAGAAACAAATTTCAAAATTGCCGGTTCCTTAGAAAAATAATATTGAGCGATCCAGTGGCAGCAAAGTACCCGGACAAAAGAAAAAAACAGGAAAAACCCAAATTCGTATCGTCGTACATGAATTTGGGTTTTTTTCCTATTTAATTTTGATATTTGACTTCGGAAAACGTTACGTATGGTTAGACATTTATTTTTTGATTTTGTGTGGAAATTTTTGATCCAGAATTTTTATTCCTGTGAAAAACTTCTCCTGGGAAAGTCTGAAAATAGGTCAGGAAATTTGAAAAAAGTTTTTATCATTTTGATACTAGGTGATGTTTAAATATTTTCCATTTGGGAAATGTTTATTTTTTTGGGAAAATTGGGAAATCGGAAAAAATTAGTCCAGAAAATTGTCCGAAAAATGGGTCGGGTAATTTTCATAAAAACATTTATTTTTTTGATTTTATTGTGTGAAGTTTCGAAATTTTTTAAAATAAAAAATTTCTCACCGGGAATGCTGTTCAACCGTTCAAATAATTACTTTTGTTTACAACAATCCGAAACTGTACAGAGATAACCATAATAATAATCGATACTTCCTGGTGCTTATATCACGACTGATACTAATTAGATGATAACTGAGATGAAAACACAGATGACTAACTGAGAAACATATATATATGTTTACATCTTCGCGTAGTCACAGCGATCCATTTAAAAAAAATAATGTTCTATTCGAGTACTGTTATTATCCAAGTACTTTGAGACAACGGCCCCGAGGAAATAATAACGGAACTTGAAGGGAAATGTCATAGAACTTGAATTATAACAATTAATTTTGATGAGTCGTTAGAATTTCGTGAAACTCGTTCTTCATCTATCGTTGTGCTCTTTCTACGCCAGGAGTGTCCTTTAATCAGCCGGCCGCGGCACTACGCCACTGCTCAACGAGTTGACGTTTGTCACAAAGGAACTCGATTTCAGTTATCATAGAGGAATACTGACCAGCGACCACTACAGCCTGACGCAACCGAATCAAGAAACGAACATTCAATGTTTGTAATGATTGTTTTATTAATACATTGTTAATGCCATATTCGTGTCGTTGTAATTTCAAACAAGGAGTACGAGCAACCAGCAATGGTCAGTTTGGGAGAAAAATATTATCATAGGTCGTACAAAGCATAGGTCAAACGAAGCACAGACTATCTGCCCACTTTCGATTTGATATTTGCACCGAATCATTACGAAACGGTCAAACGAGTCAAATTAGTAAAAATAGTCATTTAACCATTTACAAAACATTGCTTTTCAGAATGCCTGTCAAATTCTTAAACCTCTCTAGAAATATACAGAAATTAAGGTGTTTCAATATTGAAACCATTTTTAATTCAAATATTTACCACGTACAATGTACAAGTATTGAAATATATTATCATCACATGAGAATTAAATATGAATGCCAGGACTGAGACTGCGTATTTGAATACGTTAAATAACTGTAAACTAATAAACAATTTAATGACTCATTATGTAACTTGACGGTTGTTGTAACTTGTTGTAACGATTTCATTCTAGCAATGAGTTCCTGAAGCTTTTGAATGTCCGGGAGGCTGATGTTGGAAAGGGGAGGAAACCCGAATTAGGTATAATGTTCAATATTTATCTACGTGGAATCTGTAATTAATAATTACATCCAGCGTTCTAGCTTAGGAGAAATGGTACGAAGTAGGTTTCCAATTTGGGAGGTGAGTATGGGCCGCCGCCGCCCCGAGAACCATTTATTTGATGACCAAAACCTCTGCCGTAGTGGTTCGTTACATTTGGTGACTTAGCAGAGGTACCCGAGTTCATGAGGTGAGTTTTGTCCGGATTTTGGAGGTGGATGCGTCCGTCCACCGACCGCGTGGCAAGTTGGATCGGGAGAGTCTGGTTGAGGGAGACCTTGTGACCACTTCAGCGGGGTTTTCTCGGAACATCGCATTGCTACTCGTGGGAGGGATAGATTTATAGTAGGTTACTCCTGGAGAAACTGAATCCCATTTCTACTACCCCTCATACATTTTTCCCTCTCAAAATTTCCTCTCCTCCCTTTCCTAAAAAGACCTTCCACACAGCATCCTCAAAGATCACGCAGGCTTTGAGAGGAATTATTTTCTTCTGGACCTCTTGTGTGGAGCTTAGTAAAAAAAAACCTGCGGCTACCTTTTTTAAAACAATACAAATGTCTGAAATGTCACAGTTTATTTGCGTATAGCAGTTGCCGCTGTCATAATGTAACGATATGTTTTCTTTACTCGAGTTGGTCCATTCTTCCGTTTTATTATACTTAATACAATTCTTAATAATGATGTTGTAAATATGTTTTAACGACCCGAATAATAAGTAAAGTGTAAAATAACGAATGCCTTGTTTGGTTACTCTTAATTATTTCCAAACTGTTTCAAGAGCTGATATTAAAATGAACTTAGAAAAATTGCATATTTCATTATAACGCCTCTATTAACAATAATAAAAGCTGAAGATAGCATTATGATAAAGCAGCTTTGATAAATAATATGTTAATAGATGAAGACGTGTAGAGCAGGCCGGGGCGCTGATAGCTTCGTTCTAACCATCAACATCCTATGTCTGGTTCTAGCCTTTCCTTCTTTCTCATAAACGATGCATCTAACATCTAACCAAAAGAGAGGTTATAACGGAGCTATCGGTGGCACGGAAAGACCGTGATGATATCAATGTGTTTTTCTATACTCGTGTAGTGTTGAGTGATAAATCATTTTGTTCCGAGATTCCGCTGTCATTCAATCATTGGATATTGAACAATGGGCCATAGAGATTTGAAGGCGTTACAACTGGAAGCAATATAAGCTCATTTTAAATAGTAGACTCATGAGTAGACCCGTCACATGTCTTCCTCACATGGCTAGCTTTGCTTCTTTGAACAGTTTTTTGTAGGCACCAACGGCGTTCAATCTGTTTTTACCCTTCTTTCAATATTCTCTATCAGCCTTCCCATCTCTAGTAAACATACTTCCAAAATACACAAACTCATCCACCTGCTCAAAGTATTCATCATTCACAACTATGTTGCACATTGTTTTCGTGCTCTCTCTTTCAAACACAGACTTACTTACATTCATCATTAACTCATTCTTCATACGCGTTTCTTTCATCCTAGACACGAGAGACTGTTGATCTTCCATACCATTGGAAATCAGCACCACATCATCAGCATACAACAGGCAACATACTTTCAGATTACTCAATTTCGCGCCTAATCCCATCTCTTTCAAATCTTGCATACAATCAATCCTTCACAATGATAAGAAAGTGCTTCGTAGTCTCCCCACTCTTGTCTACTTTAGTTTTCTGAAGGTTTCACTTCTATCGCGTCTGATGAAAAAAAAAGAGATACAAACATTCCTGACAATATTTGAAAATCTCCTACTACCACCGCAGTAAGCGGAAAATGTTGCTTATGTCGTATGGAAGATTTAGCCAGCAAAGAATTCGAACACGTGACGCCTGGGTGGGACCCAAACGCGGTGCCAACTCAGCTACTGAGCGGTCAGGTTATAATACAGGTTAGCTAAAGAGACTTTGAATGGGTAATATTAGAGCCTTATATTATGAAAAATCTGTTTTTAGACATTCCGATTGCGTGCCTTAGACACCTTGAGAAATTGAATAAGAACGTGATTTATGTCGGGAAAGGAATTGGTTACGAGACTTAGCGGCACAAGTTAGTACTGGAAATTGACTGAGTTTGCTATTGATTTTGGTCATTGTGTTCAATATGCACCATTGATGTGTATTTTAAACCCCTGATAAATATTACGAGTGTTTACTCGCATTCAAAACTCTGATTGTATAATCGGCTCTGATCTGTTCCATAAATAACGACAGACCTTTATTATTAATATGCTTTGGACACGAACTGATAGGTGAGATGCCAATTAAGAATAAATGTCACTAGATGAGGGGTCGAATATTGCTAGATCTCTAAGCAACTGAAAGGTTAACTTCTAAGCGTTAAAATAACGTTATTATTTTACTGCAGGTTCGGAGTGAACGTTTTGATGCTTTGTCGTTATTTGCGTATATTTAGTCATTTCACTTCTTTTTTACTCCTGTTATTAGTTTAATCATTTCATCTCTATTATTTGCCTCCGTGTAATTATATTCAGGATCTTCATTTGGGATGCCATTCTATTCATTATAACCAGAAAGTATTGGTTTCACGGTTTCTTGCTAAAGCAAACTATAACTTAAAACAAGAAGGAGATAGTCATAAGAAGTTGCATAACGACTTCTCTTAGATAATTAAAAATGAGCAGAAATATGAATTTTCAATTTTCTAAATAAATGATGCAGTAATTAATAGTCGAGATAAGTAACAGTTAACCAACATTTCGCTCAATAAAGGATCTTTTGTAACGATTTCTTGATCTGCACTGTGCTTATAGAACTCGTTTAGAGCTCGTGGTTGATCATTGATCAGCGAGGGAGTACGGTCTACCTGAGATATAAAATAGAGTTAACGGGGTCACGAAGTGATCTCTGACCCGGGTTATACAATCAGCGTGCCTGCTGAAATAAGATAAAAGTATCAATTATTGAGGAAGTGAAATCTGTCGGGATTTTCAAAGAGAGCGCCACACGACATATTTATAACGACCGTTTAAGATTCAAATACATTTTATTGACCTTCTCACTAACAATAGTTTAGAATGTTTTATTTATGGGAGGAAAGTTTACTAAACATTTATATTTGGAGAGAAAGAATGAAACAAGCCACTGCGATGAAAATATACTACGGGAGGTTTCGAAGGGTGATGAAAGGTGAGGGAGTGAGTATGAATCTGTTGTAGACAATCTCGTATCTGTGAGAGGGCAGGGTTTGTGTTAGATCTAACCGTGGTTTTACCGAGTGGTTTGAAATGATAAAATGGGTTCAGCAAAGATGTATCATATCGCCATAATTATATTCCATGTAGTTGTTTTGTTGACGATGTTGTGTCTTTTTCTTGAGCAAATGCAAAAATTATAGAATATATTTATGAAAGAAAGGTAATACAACTTTTTTCAATTATAATGCTCGCAATGAAATAAAGTATGCATATATAATATTTGCAAAAGTAATTTCCGTGAACTAAATGCGTTCGTTAATTTTAATTTTTGATTGTCATCGTTTATCTCGTATCCAAATAACGTATGTTTTATAGTTATTTAAAGCTTGTTATTTATTTAATAGCTTTATACAAAAACGGTGTTCGAGCAATTGTCTCATAAAGGTTTTTTGCTAAATGGATTCATGCAATACATGTTATTGGTGTCCGTACTCGTATGTGTCAGCAGGTAGACAGTAGGCAGTAGGCAGTAGGCAGTAGGCAGTAGGCAGTAGGCAGTAGGCAGTAGGCAGTAGGCAGTAGGCAGTAGGCAGTAGGCAGTAGGCAGTAGGCTGTAGGCAAGTACATGCGATTCTAATATTGGGGTTTTGGCATTATTCAATCGGGTTAAATCAATTATATTTCATTGAGAAATCACATCACACCGTTATTATTTCGATTACCGATCCAAAACTTGCGCAAAGGGTCAATTGATTTCATGAAATATGTGAACTTTTAAAGTGAAATGTTGCTTGTTATTGTATTTTAACTTGTAACAGTGATGTAACAAACTCTTTTCGAAATCGTAGACCTTTAATATCGACATTTTTCAATTTCTCAAACATCGATACGCAGCACCATTCTTTTAGGCGGTACCGGACAACTAAACAAGATGCAACTTCATCACCTCTTTTGAAAAGTCATTGAGCGATGAAAAAAAATAGTTAAATAGGTTACGTTAGGTTGGTTATAGGCTATTTTTCAACTTTTTTTTTTCATAACTTTTAATGACTTTTCCAATGGGGGTCTGAAATGCCACTTTGTTGAGTTGTCGTGGAACCATATGTCTATAAGAGGAAAATTACTAACGACATCTGGTTTTCAAAAACTCTGCATAAAACCCGGGAAACGCCGGGACACCAGCTATCTATGTATGTAAACAAGAGTGTTCCGGTGTGGCTTTGATTTTTATGCATATTATATAGTTTTATAGTTTTATTTGGCGATGGATTGATTAAACACTTGACCTTAAACATAAGAAGGAGATATTTAAAAAAATATATAAAATCACCCCATCACCTTTTCCCATCCCTTAAAGCAGAATTTTAATACATTGTGATGAAATTTTGTACACTTGACGTTCAAAATAAGGATTATTCCTGTCTCTCTCTGAATTCTAAAACTGAGGTTTTAGAATTCAGAATTTTAAAATTCACAACCCAAAGCTTTTACTAAAAACCATTCATAACCCCGAGCATTGCCGAGTTCACGAAAGCAATTTATATAAAGAAGATTGTCTGTGGAGGTTGGCGTTTGTTTCATTGAAAAAACATGAATATAATGTACTGTTTAGAAAAAAAGTGAAGATTTAAAAAAAATAATTATAGTTAATTAATAGCAAATATATATAAATAAATAGCTTTTGGGAACAGTACCAAATATATCTGTTAAGTTCATAATGTTTGATTGCAAGGCGACGACTCTAGAAATAGGTGAATAAATACAGGAATTAGTTTTGAAGTTCATTTTAAAGTATCTTGATTTGGAGTTTGCCTAGCAGGTATATTAATGTAGATTATTTCCAACAATTCATAAATATGAGAAAAAATATAGTTACCCTGCTTCCCGAATCGAATAAATTAATACTCTTGCGTCTGTACGGTTGAAATTTAAGAACCCGACTTCGAATACATCTCTGACGCCGCCCCTTATGTAAAACCATCTTCGTACTTGAAGTTTGTTAAAAAGCTACTTTTGTAATAGAATAGTAGCGAGTAGACAATAATGTGAGTAGCGAGTAGCCAATAATGCCAAAAGATGGCGCCACTTACGTAAACAGTTAGCGTGGGACTGGCAGGGGGCTGGCAGGCGTAAGTACTATAGGATTTGTTATTTCGCGAATCACTCCGTATAGAGATTATACTACGTAATAATAACACGCCTCTATATATTATATATGACGTCATTGCCTGTCGCGGTTACATTATCCCGGTGACTAGCTACTAGGTGACTAGATCCGAGAAACCGGCTATTTTTGGAACCAGTTCCTATCGAATTTGTAAAATGGAGATCCACACCGAACCAAAAGCCGCCCGCAGAGCCTAGCAGCAAAAACCTGCGGAGCGGGTTTTTAACTGCTAGTATTATATTAGTATGCTCCCGCTAACGGAAACCTATTTTGCGAATATTGTTTCAACAATTATTATGTTCTGGGCAAAACAAGGGCTTTAAAAAATTCCTCTTACAAATGATTTTTTTTTTTCATATTGTTTGGTTGTAGAAATCTTCAATGCTTTCGGAAACTCGTAGATGTTTCGGCTAAAACTTAAGAAAATAATCGACTACAGAGACAGACAAACACATTTAAAGGCATTGCAAATTAAGTAGGTCTTACATAGCTTTAATTTAAATAGTCTCTGTAGTTTTGTAACTAAAATATTGAATTTCTGTATTTGCCTAATTTAAAGCATAAATCTAATTATAGACAATATAAACAAACCTTGCAGAGCTGACATTACGCTCGGGCCGAGGAATTTCATGGCCCGGCCTGCCCCCTTGTGCCGCATCTAGAAAATAAACAAAAATATAATTAAATGAAAATAATAAACTTTGTTTACACATAGTTAAATAATTTTTTTGCATGTTTCAAAACCAAAGGTTCCTTCATCAGGATACAAAGTATTATAGTAAAAATTAAGAAATAACACTAGACGAATAAGCGTAGACATAATTAACAAAAGTAATTACATAAATTAAAAACACAATGTAAATTTCTTAATTGGTCGGAACGATTCATGAGAACGATCTATGCTAAATTATATTCTCTGTATTCCCTCTAGGGCCCAGGATGCGGAATTCGGTTTTCTCGAAAGGTGTAGCGCGGTGGACCAAAACCTTCTAGATCACGCAACTTAAATTAGAAGACTCTCCATCGAACGCTGCGCGCCGTGATGTTAATAGTCAGTCAAACATTGTTATATAAAAGCATTTGTAACAAGGTGCGTGCACTCCTTTACAAACACCATATTCATAGTCTTGATATGTGTCACCTCCAGTACTTGCGCATTGACAATTTTGCATTGGTCAGGTTACCAGCCTTGGAATGTTTTGGAGTATGTATACTATGTATACAATGTATACTATGCCAAACCTGCAGGAACGATTCAAATCTCGAGAATTCAAATGAAGCCATAAATAAACCAAACCACACACAATGAAGCTTTATCATTCTTTGTGCGGCACCACAGAGATTTGGGCGACTCTCTGGACGACGGATCGACTTCAACTTGCAATAATCGTGATCATACATCTTGGAATTGACTGTAGGTCATCCTGGGAGGATTTTTGGCATCTGAAGACGCCATCATCATTTGGCATCAACCTATCCTGCATCTGGACGGTCCTTTTGGCTGGTAGTCAATGTTCTGCAGACGTTCCAATCTCACAACGTTAGGTTCTTTTTCAAAACTAAGCAAGGAGTTTTCGGTAAACCACGCTAACCAATCTACAGCTATGCAGCAACTTCAACACGGAATCACCACCAACTTATTTACTTAAGCAAGTCCTTTTTGCCACTCAGTATTAGATTCAAGATGTCGTTTTATTGACTATATAATTTTCTATTTCGAATATCTTATTCTCATTTTTACTTTAAAAACCTAAACCTTTTAAATACATTTGCCATTAATAGAGTCCGTATTGCTCATAATAATCTATAATATCCAGTTTCCAATACTGTTAATTGTTGCCCCCCCTATAATCAGAATAATAGAAGAGCTTGTATGAGACGATGTATGAATGTGAATGAGGCAAGGAGTGTGTGCCAAGACCGAGTGGTTTGGCGGTTCGTCCTTTCTGCATACCCCCGCAGAATGGCATGTTGGTTAAATTTAGTTAGTTAAATTGTCGCCACATAAACCCACGGTAACAACATCTGATCAGTAGGTAGTTCCAAATAGGAGATATTTGACCGTCTCAAACAATGACGAGGAAAACATAATATTGTGCAAAAGGAGCGATCAACATGTTTTTATCGATTTATTTTCTTATAAAAAAACTGACAAATTAATATGAAACGAACAATATTATGACTTGACTTATGATGGAAATGAGGTTGCTCAAAATAGTTGGAGTAATCTTAAATATCTAGAACGAAAAAGCTGTTCAAATTACGAGAGATTTCAATTCTAGCTGTCTGATATACAGTTCTGATTTCTGAGATTATTATCAGTTATTTTCGAAGGCTATCAATAACTAGGTACTAGATACTATAAATAAACCATATGGATTGTTGCATTAGCATAATAATATTGTTAACCGGCCACGATCTCTAGTAAACCACAATACAAGGCAATTTCACTTACTTTTCGATTGTCGGCGTGGATTAGATGTGTGTCAATCAGATTAAATCTCACTTAACAATTCGGTTATATTTAACTGTCAGGTTAACGGGCATATTGTTATATTAAAAATCTAGACAGTAACAACGACATCCAATTTCATCAATAAAATACATAATTATTATTTCATGTCTAAACGATCTTTATCAAATTCTAATTCCTGACATGACAGGTTTCTGAAATACGTATCTACATTACATAATATCTACTAGTAAGAACTATAAGTAAGTCTTTGAATTAAAGGAAACAGTCGGGAAGCTTAAAGTTTTTCTTTTTTTTTACATTAACTACACACAGGAAAATAATTTCCCTCAGGGCCTGTCTTCTGGGATGCTGTGAGGAGGGCCTTTTTGAGGAGAGGAATGAATGAACATTGGTCTTGAAGAGACCCATGTTGTAGGAGGGAGAAAACACAGAAGCCGGCAAATCGTTCCATAGCCGAGCTGTTGAACTCAAGAACGAGTCGAAAAAACGACCCGTTCTCATGTGACAAATGTCAACCATGTCAATACATATGTTGGGCGCGCGTTTGGCGTGTCTCCCGACTATGCACCGGTGCCGAAGGAATCATTGACGCTAGTTCCTCAGAGCATCTTCCTTTGAAATACCGGTAGAACATGGATAGCATTCCCACCCGACGCCTGTGTTCTAAAGATTGCAATCCGTTCGTTAAGGTGGGAGAATCTATCAAACGGACCACCCGTTTCTGCACAGAGTCGAGGGTATTTTTCAGGTATTTTGGAGCTCCAGACCAGAGGTGGCTGCCAAATTCAACCGTGGGGCGTACTTGAGATTTGTACAGGGTTAACAGTTGTGTACTATCAAAGTATCTGCGGGCCCTGTACAGTACGCCCAGTTTTTGAGAGGCTTTGAAACTTTACTCTGGCTTCGATGGAGCCCCCGTACCTGAGCTGGTCACTTATAGTTACACCAAGCATATCAATCGAGGGTCTATTCGGAAGAATGCTTGGGTTGAAGGAGACTAGATTTTCATTTCGGTCCCTTTTAGACGTAATCAGACATGCTTGGGTCTTTGAAACATTGAATTCGACAAGGTTATTCTTACCCCAAGAGAAAACACTCGTCTAGATAACTGTCCATTCTTTGCTTCAAAGCCCTCCGAGCCGTTGGAGTTTGTTACCCTAAGATTACCTAAAGAGTTTGTTACCCTAAGTTACTCTAAGATTACATTAAAAAAAAAACAACATTTTTTCAGACAGTAAAAAAAAAAACAGTTTTTGTTATTACGTAATTCAATTTCAGGGAGGAAAAAAATACATAAAAATAAATGACACCACGATGACAATAGAAAAATACATTTTACGCGTTAAAGGTTTTGTTTGAGTAATTTCTTTAGTTTTAGTCTCAGCTCAATAAATAATATTAGATTATTTTGTTGATATTAGTAGTTTATGTGCCTAGATGCCTAGATGTGTAGATGAAAATAGCTTTCCGGATGGTTTGTTTAAAAAAAATCTGTGATTATTTCAGTTTTAAGAAACAACTGGCCAATAATGATATAAAAACAGAACTTGAATAGAACTTGCTCACAAAGTGAAAATTAATTTAAAAAATTTGATGAATTGTTAAAATTTTTTGAAACAACCCTCTTTTACCCAAGTAGTTATTCCACGGATGAAATTGTTTTTACATAAAAAATATACATTATAATGAAATTAAAAAATTGAATAGATTTATATTGCCGCATATGAGAAAAACGGAGTCACAGAACTGCTTGATGAAGTCTAAAGAATGTAAATTTAAATAGTGGTGTACACAAAGTTATTTGTTTTCATTTATTTTCTAAAGAATGTATTTAAAAAAAATATTGTAAGTTAAGTAATTTTCAGGAAATCTTTACATATAAAAATGAATGTTTCTTTGTTTGTTTCGTTTGCGTTCATATAATTGCGATAAAAAATTGGTGATTTGTTGTGCGCCAGCCCGCGAATGTTTTTATATATAATGGTGAGTTCTGGCGTTATTAATATTTTTTCCTCTAACATTCATCCAATTGCGATGAAACGTTGGCGCACGCCCGCGAAGTTTTCATATATAATGGTAATCTCTGGCGTTATGAAATTTGCATACATTTTTAGCAATAGGTGGCGAGGGGGGAGTTTGCGGTGGGGGATCGAGGGAGGGGGGAAAGTGGAAGGGAAACCAGAGAGGGAGGAAGGGGCCCGCGGAAGGGATGGGAGGAGGTTTTCTCGAGGAGGGGAAGCGGAGAAGAAGGGAGGGGAATGCAGGAGGGGACCCGGCAGGGGAAAGGGGGCAGAAACAGGGACGCATAGGAAACGACAGCTGTATGTGGCCTGCTCACGCGTAGTAAAACCTTCTTATTTATTCGTGTACGCACCAAACAGAAAAACAAAAAAGAATTGTGTGTTCAAAAGCACTTCAATAAACAGAATTAAAATGAAACAAACACTTTCTTTCATTGCAACGCATGCCGGGTACTCGCAAAATATAAATAAAATAAACCACTAGTGCCCTTTCAATATTTAGGGGAATATGAATGACTCTTATCCTTTAATTAATTTATTAGATTCTCCTTATCAGTAGGTACTTTCATGAAAAAAATTGCAAGCGCGAGTTATTTATTTAAAAAATATTTATTCATACGTTTCGGCGATCAGAGTTCAGGGCTTCTTAAAATATATTTTATATATTCATTTTAGTATTTAATATTTTTTCAGTTTCATTTTTCAAGCCTATTCGTTTTTTTTAAAATTTAATTTATGTGATGTTATTTGCTTTTTAGCTTATCTTATTATTCGTCTATCTTTTGTTATTTTGAAATTTGGAATGTATTGCATTGCATGCTTAACCCCTGCATAAACTCTGGAATAAACTATTATTATATACTATATTAAAATAAAAAGCTCACGATGCCAACATATGCTCCGCTACTGGTTTATTTTTCAGGCTGCGCTTGATTGATTTGTAATTCGGGTCAATTTATAATCGAGGCTATATCTTAACCATCCCACTAAGTGCAATCAAAATATTGGTTGCAACATCATCACATCACCGCCCACTAGCTTCAGAAGAATGGCATTCCAGCTTCCTACTCCTACCCGAGCGCAGTCATCGTCCGCAGACCGCATAGTCATGTCGTTACAAGACAATGAGGAACTTATCGGTAATTTCTGTGTTTCAAAACATTCTACATAAATAGATGAGGCTGTCGATACTAATACTGGTAATATTTGACACAGGTAACTTTAATTTGCGGATTATCGCTTTATGAGCGAATGGTATCATTGAAAACTTTAAACAAAGGAGTTGTTCAACCAAGGAGGTAGCTTCTATTAAACGATTTTCAAAAATATTAAGTTATTTAGTGAATAATTTAAAAAATATAAATTTCAAATCATTTTTTAGAATACTGAGAAGATCGTGAACCATAAATAAACTGAACCACACATTCGTGGACCTACGTTTTGAAAGCAGCGCGAGCGTGCAGACGGATAAATAGCTGCCTTGTGTTGAGCAAATAACAAACACTTAAAAGGCACAATAATAATATACCCGTACTTTATACTTTTATATTACAAAATACTGTGCATTTTCATTTATAAAACTTGACTACTTCCGAGGCTGAGCGGTGAAGATCCTCCACTAGGAATCCGGAGGTCGCAGGTTCGAATCTCGTCGTGGGAAAATGAATATTATTTACTTTATGTGTTATTTCACGTTTAATTAAAATAATATAAAGTATGTTCATTTGTGTTCGAAAGTCTAAGGACGGGTTGTTTCACAGAATTTGAACAATTCATCAAATTTCAAAGGATAAAATTAAAGTTTTGTGAAATATCTATTCAAGTTCTGTTATTATTATGGGCCAGTCGCTTCACAGAACTGAAATAATAACATAATTTGAATGGAACTTTCACAGAACTTGAAAATTAGCTTTAGCTGTGTTTGGCGACCAGACTCCCTAACAAAGGTCGAACGAAAAGGATTGTATCGATAATTTTCCAACTCCTCAACGTTCCCTAGTATGATTCAGATGGAGATGCAGATCTGGATTATAGGGACATTTTTTATTAATCTGACATATTGGACCTAAAAGATTCAGAGATTCTTGACGTAAAATACCTTCGGTACTTAAAAAATTCCCAAAAGTCAGAAGTCGATGTTAATGAAATAAATAACTCAGATGTGTAATTGAAAATTATTGTACTTATTGAATTTGTCGACAAATATTGAATGTTACCGAGTTTCCATGCGAAATATGCAACGAAGGTCATCCATTACATTTCTGATGCCAGCAATAAATGGTTGCGTTTCTACTTCCTCCAAGGATTACACAAATGAATCGTGATGCTCGAATTATTTCACTACAGCGAACTGGGAACTGGGCTTCTTTCTAGACACATAAGAATTGACCGTTACCGTTACGGCGCGCTGCAAGTGCAATTACCTACCTACTCCTACCGTAGTAACTCCAAATTCAGTTCATCAGCCAAGTTTGTCGTAAAACTACTACAAGTATTATGTATTGAATTCGTAAAAAAATACGATTACTTATTATATAAAAAAAAAATTGGAAAAAACCTCTAAAGTTCGTAGGAGTAACTTGAGAGACTTGCAGATAGTGGGACAAGTCAAATCATTAGAAGTTATCATTAAATTTGTATCTATTCAAATAAATAAATTTATATAGTCTATTTTTCGTACATTACTTTACAGATCGAGACTATTTTTCATTAATTCAGTACACAAAACTACTAACTTAACTCCGCAGCAGGTAAAAATCACCGTTTCAATATTGGGATATTAATTAAATTAAATGCCTGGTTAATTATTTTGGAAAACTAAAATAATTTTTGAAGTAAAACTTCTTTACGCACGCTTGAATTGGGGAGTAAGCTGGTGAATGCGTGACGAGAGCGTTACGAAAAGTGTGATCGGGCGAGGCGAACGAAGCATAAAGAAGTTTTACTTCAGTCGTGTGGTCTAAAGCACACTCGTTTTTTTTTTGTTTTAAAAATAATTATAGTTGTGAAATCCAAAAAAATTAATTGATTTTCAGTCCAAAAATAACATATTATTCCATTTTTTGGCGACTTAAATTATATAAAAAAAACTTTCACAAACCCGAAAAAAAATTAAAATTTGACAGCCGAGTTGCGAAAAAGCATGGCGTCTTTTGGACATTTGCTTTTTTGGACACTTGCTGCTCACTTACAGATTCTTTGGTTGCTTTTTTGGACCCTTGCAGGCAGCGGAAATATTAATGTGAAGCTGTAATGTGATTGTACTTGCACATGTATGTTTTATTTATTAACACTTTATATGTATATTGACTCATTCTCATTCTTCTTCCCGAAGAAAACAATTTCCCTCGGGGCCTATGACATCTGTATCCAGGAGTGACGGTCGTATAAATGCCTTTCCTCTCACTGCGGTGCAAGGCGACGGGTTGAGGTCAAAAGGTCTCCTTCAATCAAAAGGTCTCCTACAATCAGTCTCTCCCAACCCGGCCCGCCACGCAGAAGGTGGGCAAAAGCATCCGCCGCCAAGACCTACACATACTTCACCCCATGAACCCGGGCACACCTGCTAAGTCACCAAACCACTTTCATCCGATCATTATTATATAATACCGTTAGTTACCGGGGCGGCGGTACCCACACCCACCCCCCAAATTACTAACATCATTTGAGGTCCTTCTGTTATAGTATTATCCAAGATTAAAACTGAAAATTAACCTACCAACCATATGTACAATGTACATAGACAGTGTCTTCGTCTGACCTATTCCCAATTCCTCACGGGTTTCGCAACAAAGGATGGCAAAATAATTTATTCTTGAAAAACGTTCTCACATATTTTTGTTAAATTTTCGGAAACAAACACACGCTGTATGCAAAGTGTACCGAAATGTTGAAGGAAATATATTATGTAATTCACAATTTCGCTACAGTGAAAGTATTATTTGACGAATAATGCATCAAAAAATAGCAAAACAATAGAATTTGAATTGTTTTCTTCATAAACGTATTGATGTGTCGATGGATTATTATGGGTTATGCAACATTTCTACTAGCATTACATCTCGAGTTATTTATTACTGATACAAATATCCACATACGCATTTTAATGATATCGTAATAATTTCTCAATATCGAGCTGACCGACGGAGTATTTTATTGTTTTAGGAAATGTTATTATGGTAATTCATGCAATTTAAATCGACGATTAAATAAGTCGACTTTACTTTCTAAAAGTTTAGAACTAAAAACGATTTTTCGCCTGAAAATAAAATGTTTGCTAAAAATCAGGAGACGTTTTCTCATTTTATTTTTATTTTACCCGTTTTTGTATTTATTATGTGAGGTCAGAGGCGTCACATTCTTGTTTCTATTTTCGTTTTGGTCGCTCCTTTTGTTCGTTTATAATTCTTCTCGTTGTTGTAAATTACAGTAAATAAGATAACTCTCGTAAATGCACATATTCAAAAATTTAAACTGATTGTGTGATAAAGTAGATATCAATCTGTCATATAATATATTAACAGACACTAATTTTGTTTGTCTTTTTCGAAATTGGAATTACAATAGCCCGTGATTTTTCATGGGTCTGCGTTAGTTTAGTAATACACCCAAAAGCACTCAATTCATTGTTTAGCTCCCGATTAGTTTTGTCATTCCGTAGGCTATTTATTGGTGGTTTGCGTTATTTCTGAACTGGACTGTTCTGTTGTCATTATTATCAAGTTAACTTCATGCTTTTATTTGACTTATTTCCAGCCAACACCGAATGATATAAGACCGTTGCAAAATGCATAATTGACCGGGTGAGTTGAGCCGCGTAATTATTACATTGGGGCGTTGACCATAAAGACAAATAAAAGTGCTCAGATTAATTATTAATTACAATGAACGCGTAGCGGCCGGGTATACTCTAACGTCTAATGATAACGAAGGCGCGTTGCATAATCTTCCTATTAAAACTACATTACTTGGGTGCGTTAAATAAATGTTTGATGGAAGTAAGATGTAATTATGTCATTATCTACTGTTGAATAGCGTGATAGAATTTCATTTTACACACTTAGTAAGCGCTAATATAAATAATGTGAATAATACAGAAGTACCTATTTAGGCGGTACTTTGTCCGTTCTTAAAAGAACTATGAACGGACAAGATTCTTATTAATGAGAATATTTTTTTCACGTTGCACTTAAAAATATCGACAGCAATATTTGATAAATTTCACTAGAAGTAAGGAAAAATTGAGCGTACTTCAGGCACGCGGATATGCCCACAATATATTTTATCTCTTCAGTGGATGTATGTATATATCATACAACTAATATCGGCAGCCCGCATGTCCTACGTAACTCTGTTTCGATGAACTCAAAATCGTTTCGAATTTAATTTAATTTAATCACTATCAAAATCGGAACTGATTGTGTGAAAAATTCAGACAAGCGATAAAGCATCTACCTATTGTACTTCATTTTTAACAGAAAATTATTTTAATTGTCATTTTCAAAATTGTAATTGATTTCTTAAGAATTCCGTAATTTTTAAAATAAAGTTTTTATTGTGTTTTGAAAATAAATTTGCGATTTGTTCTGTAAAGGTTTTGTTTCGTTTCCTAAATTCTCAATCACGGAAAATCGAAAACTTTCTACATAACTATATTTAAAAAATGTATCCACTTTTGTAATGAACATCTACTCTGTCAAACATTAGGCACCTTAATAATAAAAGTGTTTTATAATTTACACAACTCATAAACAATCATTTACGGTACATTGATGGTATATCTGTAAAAATATATATAAATAAAATATATGAGTAAATATCTTAAAGAAAAATTCTTGAAAACACTAATAAATTCTTACCAACATTTAAAATAAAATTGGATGGCGATACATGAAGTCAGACACTTCTTACCATACTCAGGCGGGTATGGGTACCGCCGCCCCGGGAACTATTTATTGGGAAACCATCACCTTTGCCAAAGGTCACCCCAAGCGGTTCGCTACGTTTGGTGACTTAGCAGGGGTGCCCGGGTTCATGGGCTGAGGTTTGTCAAGTCCTTGGCGGCCGATGTGCCTGCCCACATGAGACTGATTGAGGACGTCTTTTGACAGAATCCTTCGACCCATCGCCCAGTTGAAGGGATAGATTCATATGTCTGTCACTCCTGGACACACTGACACCAGATTCCTACCCACCTATTTCCTTCCCAGAACTTCTTCTTCTTCCTTTCTTTAAAAAAACCTCCACATCCAGCATCTCCAAAGATGTCATAGGCCCTGAACGAAATCATTTGAAAGAAATCGAATAAGCCTTTTTTAATAACTGGGTTTATCTTACATTTATACGAGTATAATATATTTATCAAAACGCACTCTTGGACAGGGACATTGTTAAAAAGGCTTACTACGTGTAAATATAACAAATGGCACTTGTGTGGGAGATCTACATATATTTTGGATTTTATTCACGAGTTCTAGAGAATATTTAACGCTATGTTTTGAAGCGAATTTAGTGTATTATTTGAATTAAAAAAATAAGTTTTTTGACGAGGATTGTCGTTGGGGAATTTATGAAAGAAATGATCGGTCGGATTGGGATATTTAGCCGGGGATAATGGGGACATTTATTATTAAAAAAAACTTTATACTCTGCTTATTTTGGTGTAGAGTTCTTGAACCAACCCTCTGTAAACCATGTTCTTATTCTCGATTACTAGCGTACCTACGAATAATTTTTTCATCTTTTGTAACAATGATAATTGTTATTTTTATATCAACCTACCAAAATCACTTCTCTGCTCAGGCTGGAACCCTAAAAACAATGATCAAATGGTGTCCCAGGATCGCCATCAAGCAAATATTCAAAAGTAAAAGCAACTAAGGTAGATTTAAAATCAACACTCACATTGTTAAGAACAATTAATATTTATTCATCAAGTATGCGGGCAATTCATTTATAAAATTATTACTTAATTAGGAATTTCTAATAGAGAGATCAGACTATGAATAAATATATTAAGATTAACTCAGGGGTGGCCTTCTAGAATACTTGAATCTAAAAGATGTTAAATTCTGATGCGTCATCGTTACATGTACCGACATATTTGAAAAGCTACAATATCAAACCTGGTTGTGAGTGCCATCCTCATGCGAAGCATGAGACACTAATAGAAATATGGCAATTCACTAAACAAAATGTTATAAAATATTAAACATGATCGACTAACAAGAAACGAATAATTCTCACGGACTCCGTCACACCAAATCTGCAAGGCTCGAACACCGTGTCTTCCCCAAGAGAGCTCAGCTGGAACTCGCCGCGCCGAAAGAGACCGCTCCCACGTTCTCTCTCTTACACACCAACACGAAGTGTTGGCAGCAGTAAAAACGTCGCGTGTAGGTACTGTTATCAACCTGTTATATTACCCTCCCACGAAAAGCGAAATTTTCATCAGAAAATTTCGGACGCCTCCTGGCGGACGCCTCCTGGCGTTGAAACCCAGTATGGACATTCTGCAGATCATGCCTAATGTTGATCCAAACGGTGGAGAAAATGATTGAAGGATTCTTCTATGGAATGTAGTCCATGGAAACGCAGCGTGACCGATGAAGAGTGATGAGTCATGATGACAAACACCAAAACATCTCAGGTGGAATAATGCCTTCCGGTAGTGAGGTATAATTGTAGCGGACCTCTTCTACGCTCCACTCAGTAGCGGTAATTCCAAGAAGATAGGTGTCCAGATGAAAGTACCAAATTGTTCTGAGTATTTCAAAGGAAGCGTTGAATCGAACTCTTCCTTCACCAGGTGCTGCAAGTGGGTATGATGATTGGCAATACTGGATCCAAAACACTAATCACCGACAGGTCCGAAGGAGTGATCAGAAGACATCCATCTCAGTCTTGAGCCAGAATTGAATAATACAGTCCAGCGACAACAGAAGCTACTTCAGAAATGAAATTGGCAGTCAATGTTTGTAACAGGAACTATCTTGAGCCTCTTGAAAAGCGCTAGCGTAACATACTCGCGGGGAGGAGGAGGTGTGATAACTAACCCAGAATACTCTGTATCTCTTGAAATCTTGAAAATCCACTGCATGGAGGTCCACATCTTCTTCTTGTGAGAAAATTCGCTAAACTAATCTACTGCCTAGCTATAGAATTACCAATATAAAAACAAGTGATGCTAAGAATTTATAGTGCTGCTGTAAAATTGTAAAAATTACTGAACTACTGAAAATTAACAAAAAAATATTGAAGCCTAAACTCAATATGACAGAATAATTGAAATATAATTAAAAATTAACAAACTTAAAATTGAGACATCTCTTGAAAAACTCTGAAAGCCTAACCACCCCAGACACAAACCAATAAGATTTATACTAAAAAAAAAACTAAGAACTTTCAATAACCGACTGAAGGTGTCAGTGAACTACATCAATAGAGATAAAAATCAATATTTAATATTTAATTAAATCAAATAGCGTAATCATGAAAAAAATATAATTATCTTTTCCTTGCCACCTCTGACGATCACAAGGTAAAACAAAATAGAATTGAACAATATTAAGAAATCAAATAAGTCGAGAAAAATGTCCTCGAGCTCAAAAGACAAGATTCTCAAGTTAAATGATGTCACAATATTGATTATAAAACATGTCTATAGTCGAAAATGTTAATATATAATTATCCGGAATTGAAGAACATACGAGGATCAGCTCCCACCACATCAATCATGAAAATAACACCCGAAGGAGAGCAAGAGCTATGAAAACACCTTAATATAGTTAATATCCATAGTACTGAATTAATAAACATGCAATCTAATAAAATTTACTGTAAAATAGCACATTGTAAGAGAGCAAAAACCAGATTAATGACATTTAATATGAAAATTAACCAAGAGGGTGATTCCTAAATCGTAATAGGTATTTTACAGCTCCTGAGACTTTCTTGTGAAAACTCTTGGCTAAAATTCCTAGAAATTATACAACCAACATAATCAACTTACATAAATGATACCAAACTAATTTTTAAATTATCAGTAATGAAAGTAGATCAAAACACCGTCACTTATCACATTAAAAAAAAACTCATTCCATAAATTTACACAAAACAAGTGTTAATCATCCTTCCCCGTTGAATATGACATAAATCAATTATACATTAATTCGCTACATAATACTATGACAAGACAAGACAACATGTAGGACGAACAATGTCTAAACACAATTATGCAACATGTGGTGGACATGTATGCACACTAACTACCCCCACAAAATGTCAGAAGTAGACACAAATCCTTCATCACATTTTGAAAAGAAAACCCCCCTTTAAAACCAAGATTCATTGAAAACCTCTGAACGAGATGAAACCAAGAGTCTTCCCTACACATATAGGTACAAAACTACATTTTAACTTCCCCAAAATGAAAAAGAAAACCCAAAATATGGAATCCAAAATTCTTAATAATATGCCAACAGAAACGAATCTACCCTCCTCTTAAGAACAAATCGATTAAGCAAAGGGTTCTTTCGTCTCCTGCGCTTGAAAGTAACTCGTCATCCGAGCTTACATACAACGGTCAATTCAGAAGAATTGTGTGTGCAACTCAGAGGCAGGAAAAGTACCGGCATGGAAACACACAAGAAAAGCGAACGAACTCAGAGGATTTTCCAGCAGGAAGAAATCATGGAACGTGCTCAAATACCGAAAACGCAGCAAATAAGAAGATCTCGTGAAACCATACCACAGAGCATTAAAGCTAAAATTTAATGTTTAACCCGAGTTCCCTAATACAAATATCCTATAATAACTTGCAGACATTAAATAATCCTGATAAAGAAATTCAAATATATCCCATTAAATTGCATTTCAATCAATAGATCACTAGCTAAGATTCCAACCAATTCTGAATAGAAATATTAAAAGGAACCATTTGTTAAGTTTACCGTAATGTGTAACTGTTAAAAAAACAAAAGATGGCAATAATCAATGTTTATCCAAAATATAATTAAAAGAAGGTAATAATAAGCGAAGACTGGAACCAAAATATTTAGTTTTGAAAAATCCAATAGATGGCATTGACGTAAATATTTACTTTAAAAGATTTAGCAAATGATTAAATTTAAGATGTGAAAATTAATGTTAAATACCCAATTAGATGAAAACTTTAAAAAAAAACTACGAACCTGATAAAATCAAATAAAATAATATGTGCTTTCTACGTTGTACCACTTTATAGCGAATAAAATAAATTGTAATATTTGAAAAATCCAGAACAAAGAAAATTAAAATTTGAAAACCCCAGCAACGATTACATATTAAATATAATTAGGAGACCCAAAATGTTCGATGGAAGTTATTCACCATAATGAAAACTTTTCAAGTCCTTGTTCATGAAACGCAATCAGAAATAGTTGAAAAATTCCATCAAAGGAGAAAAAAAATTGTATAAAATATTGTCCCAAAAGAAGATATTGACTTTAGCAAGGAACTTATCTTTCTTAATAAAAACATGCACAAGAAAAATTCATCGATAAACCCAAAACAACCCGGACAATGAATTATAGAATTTAAGAAAATTGAAAAACAAACTTTAGTTGCCTTGCATTATCAGGTCAGCTGGAAATCTGCAGAACCCAACCGTTCACGACGTCATGTGATCAGAAGAATACCCGAAGAATCCAAGAAGTCTGAAATGCACGTTTGGTTATATTTATTAAAGTTGAAAGATAAAATCTGAATATAAATGAGAACCAAAAAAATAAAGGGAAATAATTCATTATTAATGTAAAAGACCACCTTGTAATAATATTTAAAAAGTTGGGTAGACTGAAAAATTTTATTAGTTTAATCATTAGAATTGCAATGATAACCTAAAAGAAGGTAGGAAAAAAAATTTTTATCACATGTGATCATATACTGAAATTTTTATGTAGGTTTTGATAACATTGTTAACAATCACAGTGAAATAATTACAACAAAATTGTTGAGGTAAATTAATAGATAAGATAAAATATTGCCGCCAAAATAATTGGAACCAAGATTTATGCCATCAAATCAAATATAAGGTTAAAAAAATTAGCTCAGCTATAGTTACATGAAATTAGCTTGTAAAATTAAAATGAACTTACTAAGTTTCCATCAGAAAGTTGAAATGCTAGTTGATTGAATCTGCATAAAATAAACCCCAACCTATCAGCTGATCGTACTATATGTACCATTTGTGAACCGGTGTAACCAATGGCGGTGAAGATGAACAATCCATTTTAGAAGTCGATTGTTGTCGCATTGCTTCGCCATTGTTTCTTTAGCTTTCGCTTGGCTCCTTGTAACAACCGGTTCTTCCATCCCTAGCTAATAGGAAGGTAGAAAAAAAAATTAATACATGCAACTAAAAAAATTTTGTAACAAATTATTTCAGCCATGCAGTTCAATCCAGAATTCTCTTAAAAAGAAAAATTTCTGAGTGATGCCAGCGAACTGGGCATCAAAACAATTATAAGAGACGATAAACGTCTTGAGCAACAGCTGAGATCATGTACAAATTATGAATTTAAATTAAACTGGAATTTACTAGAAGCAGCTGTGTTCGGGCCTTGCAGAAACGGAAACCGCGGGAATAAGCCGCCTTGAGAGTCGATCTAGTTTGTAAAATATTAACAATAACGTACATTATGATACTATGACACAGCAGAAAAGAACATTTCGAAAGCCGTTGGGCGCCATTTTGTAACAATGATAATTGTTATTTTTATATCAACCTACCAAAATCACTTCTCTGCTCAGGCTGGAACCCTAAAAACAATGATCAAATGGTGTCCCAGGATCGCCATCAAGCAAATATTCAAAAGTAAAAGCAACTAAGGTAGATTTAAAATCAACACTCACATTGTTAAGAACAATTAATATTTATTCATCAAGTATGCGGGCAATTCATTTATAAAATTATTACTTAATTAGGAATTTCTAATAGAGAGATCAGACTATGAATAAATATATTAAGATTAACTCAGGGGTGGCCTTCTAGAATACTTGAATCTAAAAGATGTTAAATTCTGATGCGTCATCGTTACATGTACCGACATATTTGAAAAGCTACAATATCAAACCTGGTTGTGAGTGCCATCCTCATGCGAAGCATGAGACACTAATAGAAATATGGTAATTCACTAAACAAAATGTTATAAAATATTAAACATGATCGACTAACAAGAAACGAATAATTCTCACGGACTCCGTCACACCAAATCTGCAAGGCTCGAACACCGTGTCTTCCCCAAGAGAGCTCAGCTGGAACTCGCCGCGCCGAAAGAGACCGCTCCCACGTTCTCTCTCTTACACACCAACACGAAGTGTTGGCAGCAGTAAAAACGTCGCGTGTAGGTACTGTTATCAACCTGTTATACTTTATGTTGAACTTCCTTCCCAAAACCGACCAAAAGACATGTTAAAACGGACTCACCAAGGAGAGTTGCATAAACGTAAGCTGGATACTTAACTCTAATAATCATAACATAATTAACGACAAGACAAATGATATCCGTTCGCACGATAACCTGATGTGTTACGTAATCACATCTGCAGATCGTACTATTTTTATGAATTGATATTACGCAACTGTAATTATAAGATTCGATGAAAGATAGTGTGAAAAAGAATTATACTTCGTTTATTGATTTGTTTTTCGATACAGACCCACGGCAAGTAATAATTCCTAATTCATACTAGAATAAGATTACCTACACTATTCAAAGGTAAAAAAAAACCACAATTAAAGTGAGGGAGGGAGTAATGTTGGGAATATTCGAAATGTGTATTCGGGATAAATCGGACTCCCTTAAAATGGGTTGAAGGTACACATTATTAAAGACGAAACGAAATAAAGTTATGCAAAATCGCACGTTTTTGGTTGGAAAATTTGGTCTTTAATTGAACGCTGCGAGTAGAACACATGCCTTTGAATTAATCGATTTTTTTTAAAGCCCTCTTTCTATAAGCCCAGAAAAAATAAAGTATCCGGCCAATAAAAACCTTTTTATTCAAAATCTTTTTTTCTTGCGTAAATTAAAACAGGCGGCTGGTGTTACGTGGTAATTTAAACATTATCGTAATCTACGTAAGGAGTGTTATTGTTAGCGGCTAGATTCCAAATGCTGCACGACCGCGACGTGATGCACTGTCTTAATTACATTATTCCTTTACGCAATCATTTGTGTTTTTAACGCTACAAATCACGGAATATTAGTTTCTTATAAACAAAAAAAATAATGATCCCATAACACCCACATCGTTTTGTTTGGTTTAAATTTATAACATCCATAATATTTCCCTCTTAATACCAATATTTTGCAAATTTTGCGATATTTTCGTAGATAAAATGCAAACATCACTTCGATTACAAATTTATTCATGAATCGAATATTTTCCTGCGAGCGTTTTGAAATGGATTTCGTATTTCGAATTTTTTATTACGTTATTTCATTGATCATAATTTATTCTTCAATTGACGATGTGTTAAATTTTTTTGTGTAACGAATGAGTATAATATTGAGTAGGTAACGATTGAATGAGTTTAAGATCGACAGTGATAATAATATGCATAAATTGTTGTTGATAGGTATTTATAGTAAGAGATAAGCGTGTGAAAATGGAGCATCTCTCGTGATCGGAGAAAAAAAATAATGACGCTCGTGATGCGGAACTAAGGAACTGCTCGTAATAATGGAGATCACTTTTACAGCGGCTGATCCAACCCACGCCACGGCCCATAGCACATGTGCGAAACATGTATGCCGTATTATACTATGGTGACGTCTAGTTTGTTATAATTACACGAATAGGACCATCAGATGGATCGATACAATATAATATATGCATAACAGTTTTGTATAATCGCATTCTTTTCTGAAAAGTCTTCTGGAGCTAAAGTTCAGAGTGTTCAATGGTCATAAAGCGTGTACTGAATCTACGAATTGGTGAGATCATAATATATCTGAAAAACGGTTATTATTATGTAACTAGGACTACACTAAGACACTGACCTTTAACGATGTGCAGATTTAGATTTCTAAGACTTACGGTAATTTAAAATAAAATTACTATGAAAATACAAATTTATTACGTGTATCAAGGAGTCACTCTGCATATTAGAAGGGTTGCCAGAATATCTCTGTCAGATAGAATTTACACACGGTGAAGGTACGTACTTAACTTACTTTAACCATTGATTCCTGAAATTATTTGAAGTAAAAAATGTAAATGAAATTTTGGTCTTAGGTGCCTTTATTTCAAATTTTAACATTTTTTTTCTTCAAAATCTAATAATTTTTTTTTCACATGTCATCACTAACTGTCCAATAAGTACTGTTTTTTATGAAAGAAAAAACCATTATAAAAGTCACCGGAGACCAAAATTTTATATATATTTTTTCTCCAAATAATGTCAGGAATCACTAGGAATGGTTAAAGTAAGTCAAGTACGTCCCTGTATGACGGTACATATTATAAAAACATACTTAATTTTTTAATTAACGTAATTTAAATTTATGGTAGCAAGAAAACTATCAAAACTTTTCGTTATTGATATCAGAGATGTCCAAATTTTATCTGCAAAAGTGTTTTGAGAGATTCCTACTATTTTAAAATATCCTTGTTGATGTTTATTTCAATAGATTTTTAATTTCCTCGAGAATGTGTTTCATCTCATGGTCACTTCCGAGCAACCATTGCCATCTTCAGGGAGGTCTTGTTTCCTAGAGAAAGGATTGCATCACGCGAGGCCTATTGTTAAGTTAACAACAAATGAATAATAATTATACTAACATCTCCTCCATTGGATGGTTTCGCACGGTTCATCTAGTTTACAGTTGGGTATGTGAAACCTATATTTGGTAACATTTAACATGTGGCTCGGGCTACACATCGATTTCCTCATTGTTGTACGAGCAGTTGGGTTAAAATTTGTTTAAATATGTGGGAAAATAATTTTTTTTATTTTTTTAAGTTTTGGAATAACAATGAGTAAAATCTAAAATTGTTGTCTAATTTCCTGGGTTCAATTCCTGGATGCGACCGAACCATTTTCTGAAATATCGTGTGTGAAATGATAAGAAAGTAAAATAGCTTTACAAGGTCAGGAATTTCGCTAAATTGAATCTAAAATTATTTTAGGAGGCGGGTATGGCTACCACCGCCCTAGGAACCATTTTTTGGATTACCGATTCCCCTGCTGTAGGTCTACTTTTGGTGACTTAGCAGGGGTGCAGGGGTTCGTGGAGTGAGGTTTGTTCGCATCTTGGTGACGGATGTGTCTATCCACCAACTGCGTGGCAGGCTTGAGCGGGAGAGACTGGTTGAAGGAGACCTTTTGACCTCTTCAGCAGGACTCTCTCGGAACATCGCCTCGTATCGCAATGAAGGGATAGATCATACGTCCGTCAGTCCTGGACACATTCACCCTCAAATTCCTACCCACCCCTTGATACCTTTATCCTTCCCAGAACTTCCTCTCCTTCCTCTTCTAAAAAGACCCTCCACACAACATCCTCAAGGATGACATAGGCTTTAAAGGGAATTATTTTTCTCAGAGCTTCCTGTGTGGATCTAATGTAACAAAAATCAGCGTGTGTAATTCGCACGCGGTAGAAGTGCAACCTTCAGAAAACTAAAGTAGTAAAGGGGAGACTACAAAACCCTTTTTTTATCAATGTGAAGGATGATTTTTTCCATATTTTTGTCATCGAATTTCTTTTCCTATAATACATATGTATCTTTTTAGTGTCGCTCTTTTTCGTTTCATCGAGTTTCAAATCACAACGGTGCTAAAAAAGTTTTCACTTTAAAAAAAAATCAGAGTGCAATTCACACGCGGTAGAAGTGAAAACTTCGGTAAACTTAAGTAGTGGGGAGATTACCAAACACTTTTTTTTATCAATGTGAAGAATGAATTTTTCCATATTTTTGTCGTCGAATTCCTGTGCAGCTTTTCCTGTTCATTTGATCTGTTTCTTCTTCGGAGCCGCTAAATTTCGCTTTCTTTTGCCTGTTCGTTTTGCAGTGGTTTGAAGATTGGATATTGATTTTGCAAATAAATTTTTTTTTTGGATTTTATAGGATTCAACCCCTGTTCGGCTGAATGTCTCAAAGATTCATCAGTCGCTTTATACCACTTCACTAAAGGCGATCGTGGATTTATCAGGAACTGTAGTGCATTTTATTGGAACCGAGTACTCGTGAATAAAAAACAATTAGGATGGTTAAAAAAATGATTTGTATTTTAAATTGAGCACATTAGTGAATACTTGTTAAAAAGATGTTATAAACAGGTAAGAAACGAATAAAAATAATGCTAAGTAATATAATAGTTAAAATGTTGCCTTTTTATTCGTAGCCCTTTACCTATAGAAATATTATACCTAAGGAGGAAAAAATTTAAATAAATTGTTTTTATAACTGCAGAATCAAAGAAATAATATCAATTTTATTCGTATTTGAAAGTGATTGACTTCATACAAATGTTTCATAACAGTTTCCCCTTCCAAATTTGCCTACAACGACAACTCCAACACTGATAACATTTGACACAAATCTGGGTTCCCCGTGATATTTATTATCAATAATAATATTTGTTACTTATATAATAAACCTGCGCATGAAAATCAGGAAGTGGTAGAATAATCAATAAATCTATTGAAAGTACACTTCACTCCCAAGTTATTTTAATCTTGAAATCTTAGTTTAGTAACAATCAATTGTTCAGTTTCTCTGTTTCTGCGTAATGTCGATTAATCACGAGTATAATGAGTGTGTGCGTGTGTAAGTATTGTGGACTGATGTAACACTTCGCTTTTGAATGAAAGTAAAACCTACGTTAACTCTATGATCGCACGTAATCGATATTTAACGTTCAATGATCGCTTACGTCTTTCATGCAATATTTTATTGTTTGAAAAATATACATACATTAAATTGCTTTTATCTCTTGGTAACATAATACTGTCACACTCATTTAAAAAAATATATATTCATACTTTGGGGTCATTTTACACATGTATTCATGAGTATATTAAAAAGTTTTCCTCAAAAAATAACGGAGATATCAGCTGCCGCGCATTGTAAGTCGCCATCCGGATGGGCAATTTGTGTAACTCCTGGAGGTCACAATTTACACTTGAAATCAATTTTTCAAGAAAATTTACTTTTTTAGAAGGGTTTCTTCTATTTGAACCTCATTTCTCATAAAAAAATTGAAAATTAATATTTTTTTGAGTAATCTGAAATTTTTTTATGATTTTTAACCATTTATTTGTACGTTTTTTGGCAATTAAAAAATAGTTGAAATAAAGAATAACATAGGATTGATGTTCAAATAGGGCGCGTTTATATAAAGAAATTATGTGCTGAGTTTTATAACGATTCATCAAAAACTTTAGGAGAGGTTACACACATTCGAAAAAAGCAGTTTTGAGAAAAACACGTTTGAAAATAAGAGTGGCAGTAAAGTAGTAGAAATTCGACCAAGGGACACTCACTCAAACGCTTATAACTTTTAAACGGTGTAGAATTTGGGTTTGAAATTTTAAGAATATGTTTTTGAATAGTTTTAATATCGATTTATGAAAGAAAAAAATGAATTTTTTGAAGCCTTCGCACCTATTTCCCCCTTTGTATGAGAAATTTAACTTTTTTTAAATGATTGTATTTATTTTTATTTTTAATGTGAAACCACACAAGAGTCCCAACTGCTCCCAACCGTCTGGAGGTAGTGAGACTTTGGCATCTCCAATTGGGGTATGTTGTGAGACTGAAAGTAGTGGCGAGGGAAAGCAGATGGAAAGAGTGAGGAAGGGAAGTTTCCCGGTTATTTAGATCTGGTCACCAAACACCGCCTAAGTCATTTCAAGCATCGTTTCAATTCTGAATGATGGTCTTACACTAGGGCAATACTTAGAGTATCTTCCACTGAATAAAATATTAAAGTAAATTTATTAAAGAGTAAATGATTAACTACAAAATAACCAAATAAAATTGACTTGCCATTGCCGGGATTTGAACCAGCGACCACCAGCTTGCTAATGGGGAGCCTTACCCCTTGACCACGGAGGCCGTATCTAGGCTGATTCATCAAACTACCACCACAATAAATGTTTTCCCGCGGGAAACAGACTAGGTAGAAATTCATACATTTTTCTGGTACTTTTTGTAACCACATGTGTTGTTTAATGGCTTTCGATATGACCGATTCAAGGATTTTATACGTTCTTGTACAATATTTTATACTTTCATTCAATTTTACATTGTAATCTTCTCCGTCCAGGTACTTCTTTCTCCGGTAATTCAAGACCAATTCAGAGTTCCATTCTTTATTTTATCCGCCAGGCTTCCACCAAACTTGTACGCCTTGTGTTCCATTCGTTTTTTATTTCAATATAATTTAATAAACCTACTTTCGTCTTTACTTTGCCAATTCTTAATCTCGCTGCCCAAAAAAGTTATTATCGGAACTTCATTATTCCGTTTGACAGCGTCTTGACCAACTTAAATTAGCGACTACTGCAGTCGGACCTCCATTCACCCTTCTGGTAATGTCCTTGTAAAATAGTAAAATGAAAAACAACAAACAGAATATTACGATCCAAGTTTCCTTTCAATATCCAATACAATGTATATGAACCATGTTGTTGAATTCCACCCCTTTGCAAAACGTTTTCACAAAACGGCGCAAACTCTTTGTGTACAAAACAAATTACTTTGTGTACACCACTAATTTAATCAAAGTATCCCACGAAATAGAGAATCTATTGTGGCAATTATTTTTTCCGTAAATCGGTTTAACTGGTAATAAATCAATTTAGGCACCTTCAAAATTGAAATTTAGAATCGTATAAATAAGTCGTCTCAAAGTAGTCTAACAGTTTGAAAATGGCCTTGTAAGTCGAAACATCTGACATAATAATAAAAAACTAAAATTCTTGCAGAATTTCATAACAATATTATTAAATTGAAAAAAAACGTTTTTCGAAACAAATGGTTTCTTCGTCAAAAACAAAACTAACGAAAAAATCCTTGTTTTCAAAACATGTTGATAATTTAAATTAAATAATTGGTGAAGGTGTACTAAGTGATTTGTTTTCAATTAATTAAAATGTCGGATTTTGATTATTGAAGAAGAAACGATTTGACATTGTTTAAGCTTTATCGCTACTATTTCAATATATTTCACACGTAAGATATAGATTAGAGGTTTTTAAAATACAGTAGCAATCTGTCTAATTGGACCACAAGTTTAATAGATGTTTTTAAAATATAGTAGCAATCTGTCTAATTAGATCACAAGTTGAATTGTTCTTAACAAACTTAAAGGTCGTAAAATATTTCAAATAATGAAATGCTTTAATGAAATGTTGTCCAATATGTACTTTATTAATATTGTTTTATATTTGAGATTTTGCTCATGTCCATTAATATTAATTGCGTCCAATTTATCCAAGACGGGACTTTTTGTGACCTTTGCGCGTGAAAACCGCTAATCGCACAACTTATTATTTTCGTAACGTGTTCTTACACAATGTTACACAATTTGGATGTGATAAATGGCTCCGTTATCCCATCAAACAACTTATCACACAAGAACGCTGAGAGTATAGGACAAGCGCACGTTGGCAACGGATTTAATGCACATAACATTCTGACATACCTGTAATACGAGTATTTAGACTAAAGTTATATATTACGAAGAAGATAACATTAATAATCTAACCGAAAATATGAAAGAGAACAAGACACAGAAAAATAAAAAAATAACGATCGCAACAGGGACTCAAACCCAAAACCTCCAGTCTTACCGGGACAAACGCCTTACCAATTCGGCTACTGCCATCTCTTATTTAAACGCTATATTTGTCAATATCATATATAAAATTTCAGAATTAGCTTCGAATATTTTTTTCCATATTATTGAAGCACCGTTTTCATTGGAAACCTATTGACCTTTTTGTAAAAGTCTAAATGTATATTCAATTTTTTTAGAACCACCATCTTTTTTTTTTTTTTTTTACATTAGCTCCACACAGGAGGCCCTGAGGAAAAAATAATTTCCCTCAGGGCCTATGTCATCTTTGAGGATGCTGTGTGGAGGGTGTTTTTGAGGAGAGGAAGGAGTGAACATGGGTCTTGAAGAGACCCATATTGTAGGAGGGAGGAAACACAGAGGCCGGCAAATCGTTCCACAGCCGAGCTGTTGAACTGTGACTAATGTCAACCGTGTACAAATGTTGAGCGCACGTTTGGCGTGTTTCCCGACTATGCACCGGTGCCGAGGGGATCAATGATCATTTATAACTTTTGAAGTTTAAATAATTTAGAAAAAATGGAAATAACCTTCAAAAGTTATAAAAAGAGAGTTTTTCTAATAAAAATAGAAAATAAATCACTTATTGGTATACACCACTAATTTGAATTTGCGATTATTAAGGAGAGCGTCCTTAATATTTTTTTAAATCCTTAATTATTTGCGATTATCAAGGATTTAAAGTGGGTCCTTCCTCCCAGTGGATAGTAAAAATGACAGTACGATGTCATGTAATTCTACTGAACTCAATAATCAGGTCCACTCGATATCAATCTACTTAATCAATTTTTAGGTTTTCAGCAGCTAAAATAGATAAATCGATAATTTAAAGTTTGGTGCCAACACATTATGGAGAAAGTGTCGTGCTCTAATTCTGTACCCTGACTTGCAAGACAGCGAGCTATTTCCCAACAACAGCTGGTCAATAGTCAATAGTGACATTGGTGGTTGTAACAATATTATTATTTATGAAGTCAGATTGAGGTTATACAGTCAGTGGTGGTTTAATGTCTCCGGGCGCCACAGCCTCCAACTAAGACTTTTGAAACAATGACAGATTGTAAACTTAACAACAATAATTATTGTAACACGAACTAATTAAAAAGTCGGGGTGCAAGGTTTTCTACTTTTACCTTAACGATTGTGATTATTTAATGACTGCTTTTTATAATTCACACTAGCGTTCCCGGCGTGCGTTGCTATGCCAATTAATAAGGAACTGTTTCTTCCTGCGTGTCCTTTCCCATTCGTTCATCCCATAATATACATACCCAGAAGCAAACATATTTTGATTTTCATAAAAATATTAGTTATTGAAAAGTTTTACACAGTTATTCAATACAAAATCGAGTTAATATACCGGTTCCATCCAAATGGTTTGGAATACCACATGAAAGACCACAGTCCCCTCTATGATGCACTAAAAAAGCAAGGATCTATTTATTCTGATTTATCTGTATATCTTGGAGTAAGCATTGTACGCGTGAATCAGTTTGTTTTAAGGGAAAAACTTTCGAAAAGTAAACTCTGGCACTATATAAACCTAGAATTTTAAGTAAACTCTGGCACTATATAAACCTAGAATTTTAAGTAAACTCTGGCACTATATAAACCTAGAATTTTAAGATCTTTGCTTTCCCATCCATTTCCATCTTTGGATTCTTCTAAAAATTATGCTCTTAAGGGCAATCAGTGACATTCTGTAATAATTAATAATAAAAAAAAACTTTTTTCACCAGGAAGCATTTATTTATCAGTGTATTTCATCATTTTGTCTTCTATTTCCAGTAAGTATTTGTATTTTTTCTTCGGAGTCGCCAGATGTTGCATTCTTTTGCCTCATCATTTTGAAATGGTTTAAAGATTCGATATTGATTTTACAAAAATAAACAAATATTTTTTTGGATCCGATTTGGATTCGATCCTTGGTCCCCTAAATTTCAAGCCTCTGATGCCGCTACACCATTGAAGCCTCGCTGGAACCCTGGAATTATCGTTATTAGAACCGAGTACCCGTGAAATAATAAATTTTAGTGCCGCGCTTCCGTTTCATGGAGTTTAAAATTAAAACGATGCTAAAGAAGTTTCACTTCAAAAAAATTAACAACTTTTTCCGAAATCACAACTTTTTTCCCATAAAAAGACATACCTACTAAAAATCCTTAGTATGTATGTGGTATAAACTTACCAGATATCCAATTTGGGAGACGGGATTGGGTACCGCCGCCCCCGGAACCTTTATTGGATAAGCAACACCTCTGCCATAAGTTACCCCAAGTGGTTCGCTACGTTTGGTGATTTAGCAGGGGTGCCCGGGTTCATCGGGTGAGGTTTGTCTAGGTCTTGGACCAGGACACACTGAACCCCAGATTCCTACCCACTCCTTAAACCCCTTTCTTTCCCAGAATTCTCCTCCCCTTCCTTTCCTTAAAAAAAACCCTCCTCACAGCATCCACAAAGATGACATAGGCCCTGAGGGAAATTATTATCCTCAAGCCTCCTGTGTGGAGCTCACGTGAAAAAAAGAAGATAAATTTTCCGTGAGTTTGCCGGGTGCGATTGTGACAACGTTGCACGGCTGTGATTGCCCCGTATCGTAACAGCGGAAAATATTAATGCTGGCCGGACACGCCGCGCGCCGGTCTAATTTTATCTTTCCACCAAAAAGTACCCCTAATAGTTGGAACTTCGAAAAAATATAAATCTTTTTTAGTCACCTGGAAGTTAATGCACTTTTACCCCCGGCACCTGTATATTAATTTGTAAACTAACACCGTGTTCTTCTTTTAGTAACTTTCCAATAACAACCTTATGAATGGTGTGCCCTTGCAGGGAACTTGGTAACCACCAACACAAAAAGTATCATTAGTTTTGTTTTTGTTACAAAGTTTAATGAATTTACGAGTGAGACACGAGAACCAATGTACACATTGTGTGGTAACTTGTCTTTGTAATTACTCGTACGTGATTAGTGTTTACGCATTCAAAAAATAAACCCGTGAACAGCGTGAAAGCGATTTTTTTCTTTTTTTAATGGCTTTCAGTGCTTATACTTACATTTTCAAACCTTTTCTCACTATAATAGTTCTTTTTCATGAAGTAATATTTTTATCTCGTGTTAATCGCCCGAAAAAAAAGCGTAAACGACTGTTTGACTCGCTTTTCTGGCGATGAAAACATGGAACATATTAAATTATAAGTAGACATGAAACATATCGACACATTCGAGACGTAATCTTGACCCTGAAAGCTATGAATTTCCTGCAAACAACTAATGAAAATTTAGTCTACCAGAAAGGAACCTAATTTTGAAGAGTGACACTGCCCTGCATTTTGGACAAAACGGTATGAGAAAAGTCAACTGTAATGGACCAACGCTACCAAAGTAGTGCAACATAGTCTCGCCTTGTATAGGTACCTAGAATTCACTGTCTAGGACCTAAACGATGAATGTATGGATAGATAGATTTAGTATTCGGAAGAGAATACCTACTTGATTTTTAATCTTCCTGTGGTGATAAAAAGGTCCGATGGAGGAGCTTGGAAAATAGATAAAGTCATTATACTTTTTAAACCTAGGTACTCGTATTTATAGACCAGTTACCCGAAAAAGCTAACTACGTATTTAAAGGATAGCGTACTTGTTTTAACTAAGGTACTGTTTTATTTAGAAATAGGTAGGCATAACCTTGGATATTGGGTATCCCGTTTTGGCCTAACTTCTTGACCGCTATTTTTAAAGCCTATGTAATATTTGAATGAGTTTATATCTGAAATAACATAAAGTGTAACAACGCGTGTGTGAAGAATGGATTAATAAAGTAGACCACCCAACTACCAAATCAGAAAGCATTATTCATCAATCATAATTAACTCAACGAGTTTGCTTAACGTAGGCGTATGGCAGATTAAAAAATATGCTGGTACTTAGTTGTTAAATAAATAACCAAACCAAGAATAATGTATCGTTATATTGGTTAGTATAGGAAAACGTAATACTTAAATTATGATTTCCATATTAAAAACGTTTTATTTTTGACAGGGCGGTCAGCGTTAAACGATTGTACAAATAAGGAAACTATTAAAAAATGTTGATGGTTTGAAAAAGTTTTGGCACGATTCAGTAGTTCCGGACAAGATTATCAACGGAAGTAAAAAGTTTTCCCTTTCTATCAAGACGGTTCGTGCCAGTTCACCGCTGGAATTCACCCAAATTGACTTCGTTTCGGTCAGAGTTGTTCTTGCATAAAGTCGGTTTACTGACTTATTAGAGAATCAGACAAAAATGAACAAAAATGAATGCAATGATTATCGTCAGAGCTTGCATCATTATAGTGCTGCTGAAATCTTCATGGTTTTTACGTCAAACGTATCTAAGGACATTTTCTGCAAAAGGTTACAGATTCCGTACAAACAATTTTAGACTTACGATAAATGAGTTGGGACTTAATCATAATTTTTTTAGCGAATATAATATCACGTAAACACCGAATCTGAACTTGCTGCAAGGGCACTATGTAGATTTGTAGAGAATAGCATTGCCATATTATGAGACCATTTTGAATAAAAGAGACCATTAATTCAGTTTTTGAAACTTCTTCAAATGTCGGCAAATACACCGATGGCGATGGTATCGACACAATATTCTTACTGAATAGTTTAATTACCACACATTAGCAATACCTAAGAACACCGCTTCACTAGTTGTAGATTCTAGCTTTATAGTTCCATTGTTATGATTTAACATTAATATATTATGAATCTCCGGTTATAACAAAATAAACAATGTTATACATTTTAATCATACGCACTGCATTATTTAGGATTATGATCTAGAGATACAGTCTTATTTATTACGACAAGGACTTCCATTTCACGTTTCGTGCGATGAAATACTTTTTCGATATTACGGTTTTCGTCCACGATACTTTCAACACTTCTAAAGGTGTACCTATATTCAAAAGTCTCTTTGTAGATTTCAGTTCCAAAGCTTCCATCCCATTTAATATTATTGAATGGTTACAGAATTTCACTATAAGTTAGTAAATAATATTACGTAATTCTTATTGCACAGGACAGCTCTGAGTATTATTGATTCGGAGACGGTATCCTAAAGCTCTCGTTAGCACTCAGAACATATGCCCTTTGTCTCCATAGACGGTTTAACCTTATTCCTTTAACAATCCTTAATAAAATTTAGTCTATGTTATCATTGGTTGTTTGTCATCTCCCAAGTCAACAACATGGCTCCCCAAGTACTGAGTAGTTACGGTCAAAATAATTTTCATTGAATTTTGAGCAACGAAAACGATCACGAGGTCTAGCAGCATGAATGAATGAAGTAACCCACATATTGCTTGTCTATTGACATACTTTAAACTTTGGAACATCATAGATACATTCCGTTGGATCTAAGATTAATCTTCAAAATGTGATGGCACCGGATAGGTTGCGTAAATCCCATAACAAATTATCCACATATGACCAACTGCAAGGTATTGCACGCACGCGAAGTGTGGGAATAAATGCGGCGTTAACCTCTCTTGAAGATATTTTGTAACAAGAAGGCGTCAAAATTGGGAGTATTACTAAATGACTAAATCCCAAACGAAGATTTTACGCGGTGCATAAATTAGAACTATAACACGTTGATATTTAAAAAAATATTACACGTTTGCAGTTCACACGCGGTAGAAGTGAAACTAAAATAGACAAGAGTGGGGAGCCTACGAAGCACCGCACAAAGAAGAAACAGATTATTCTATCTCATTCTCTCGCAGGCTAAATCCTACAGATGTATGTGTTTGTCTCTTTTGGTGTCGCTTTTCCATTTCATCGAGTTTCAAATCACAACGGTGTTAAAGAAATTTTCATTTAAAAAATTAACTGGTAAAGTTTGATCGGTAAATTTAAGAGCAAGGTCATGTTCAGATTGCAGCTAAGAGCAATTTGGGAACGATAGGAAGACGTGATTGATTGAATTTTAAACTGTGTTGAAATTTGTAATTCTGTTTTTTATTCTCGGGATACAATTTATTACGAATAATTAGCTAAACCTTGACAAGCTATGCTTTTTTCATCTGTCTTAATGTTATGTGGTAATTAAAACATATATGTGTATTCGTTGAAATCTTTATACGAAACTTTAAATTACGGGACGCAAAATTTTCTAGTGGACGCCGTGGCAAAAGCCTTCTTCACAGCAAATTAATATAATAATTATTATAAAACAAACAAAAAATAAGATTTCATTATTACGAACACGATTCAAACAAAGTTCCTACCTAACTTACTTGTGTAAAATAATGAACTAAGGTAGGCACTTTCAATTTGGGAGGCGGGTATGGGTACCACCGCCCCGGTAACCATATATTGGCTAACCAACACTTCTGCAGTAGGTCACCCCAAGTGGTTCGCTACAGGGGTGCCCGGGTTCAGGAGGTGAGGTTTGTCTTGGCGGCGGATGCATCTGCCCATCAGCTGCATGGAGGCCGGATCGGGAGAGAATGGCTGAGGTATTCCCTATTACTTCTCCAGTGGTACTCTCTCGGAACATCGCCTTGCACCGCAAAGGGAGGGATGGATTCATACGTCCGTCACTCCTGGACTTACACTTTCCTTCCCAGAACTTCCTCTCATTCTTTTCCTAAAAATACCCTCCACGCAGCATCCCCAAAAATGACATAGGCTCTGAGGGGAATTATTTTCCTCAGGGCCTTCTATGTGGATCTAATATAAAAAAGGCATTCTTCGACGTCAACTTTTAAAACGTAAACTTTTTGTCCTACAACAATATGAAAACGATTAAATATGTTCCCCCGTGTGGAAAACAAATGGAAGTGAGATTTTACAAACAAAACTCGTAATCATCATGAAATCTTAATTAATAACTGAACCAAATACCTTCACTAGTCTCTAGGCTACAAGATTTTTTAAAGGTCTGATGATAAAATCATCCTTTGAAGCATATAAATTTGAGATTAATTCGAAAATGAAAAACCAATATAATACGAGTAGAAATTAAATTGACCACCAAGTTTATATGATTATTTCGTAGCATTACACAGAAGACCTAACGTTTCCTCTATGGAAGATCATTCGTGACTCCATTTTTTTATATTACAGAGTTAATACAATTTGAAAGGTCATTTGATGAATTTGGCAAAGCGTTGCCTTTAATTTAAATAAATAAAATGTTTCCTTTGGATGATTTTGACATTTAACATCCGAGGTTTAGAAGGCGCGTGATTTATGGGAGTGAGCTCTGTGCGGTCATACTCGTATTGCCCAAACTTGGAAATGCCTGATTTAATTGCTCGCAAGATAAACGTGTGAACTATAATTGATTTCGTATCATCGAAAATATTTATAATTAGAACTCCGAAATTATTAGAAAAACCAAACTTTCATTTTTTTTAAAACTGTCTGAAAGCAGATGCTTGGACCAACTTTAAATATTCTTGGGTAGAAAATCTTTTGATTGTTGTTCTTCTTTAAATAAAAACAAAATATGCCCCTTTGCATTTTCATTATTTAAGAGATTATCTTTTAACTATGTTTCCACATTTTATAAAGAAGTGTGTCATCGTGTGGGATTGTGTGTTTGGTTTTTTAAACAAATCTACAGTTTTATTCCGAGATTGATGAAAATTTTCACACTTGACCTTCAAAACAGGAGAAAGATCACTGTCTACACAAATAGTGACGGTTTCGAAAAACTACCCCTTTTCTCACCCCTCACAGCAGAATATTGATAATTCTTGATGAAATATTGGACACTTCACGTTTAAAATGAGAGGAAAATTACCGTCTACATCCGTTTTAAAAAAATGTGCGCAAAGCCGCGCCAGGAACATCAGCTATCCGTGTATATATGTTTAATGGCTTAATATTATTTTGAAGATTTTGTAGTTTAAGATTATTGTGTACTTTGGGTAGCTTGAATGTTGGGTATGAAACAAATCAATTAAACTTTACACCTGGCATAATATTTATGTTTTCCTTTGATTGCGGTATTTTTAGTAAAGCGATTTCCTTATCGTGGGTTTGATTTCTGCGAGACACGTTACCTAAATTGTTTTTAAATGTCTCTTTTCCAATTTGTATTAGTGATATGTATATATTTTACTTTTCCTAGTTTCAGCTTGATTTATTGTAGCCATTTTTACGGGAAAACTTCTTTAATGCAGGGTTTTCTTTATAACACCGCTGTGATAATCAGTGTAATAATAAACAGATATGAAAAGTAGTTCGGAGATCTTCATCTGCAGTGAATATACGTGATTAAGTGGCTTTACAATACTGAATATACGAGGAACCAACATACATAGAATCATTTTGTTTGTCATTGTATATTTCATAACATAGGTACATTTGTAAGCAATAAGCCATTTACTCAAAAGGAAACTGGCGCGACTCGGCTCAAACCTAAAATGGATTTTATCGTCCATGAAAAGAGTCGCTGACGATTGATTTTGGTCTGACATAGAAATATTGTCTTTACCAAATGTATAATTATTTGAAGGAAATTTGATTACATTGTACGTTGAATTGCGAAGAAGTCTTTTAATATAAGACACTCTGGTACAGAATGATTGATGATTGATGATAAAGCTCAAAGTGTGTTAATATAATAATAAAGAAAATAAATCCCTTATGTTGAGATTAACGTATAAGGTCCCTGAAAGCGCTACTAAGATTTTCATGAACAGGAACACATTCTAACTTTTAATTATAATTATAAGAAAAAAAATAGCACGCGGGTACTAACAGAAGTGCTGTAACAGAAGTGTGTCGGAAGATTTGGGAACGCGGATAAAGCAAGGCGAGTATATCAGGAGAGTGGTGAAATATTCCATTGGCTAAGCCATACGCATTGTTTTATTAGTTATTTAAAGACAAGTTATCAATGGCGTTCCTGTACCCGATTAAATAACAAAAAAATACTTGTCTTAGACACGACAAAACACTCATGCGTGAAATTGGTTATCAAGAGATTAATAGCCAATAAAAACGTACCACGATTCGGTTCACTCAAAGCTCAAGTCACGAACCTGTGGTGTCTATAATATAACCGGTGGCGGTGCTGGTGGGGTCGGGGTGGTGACCGCCTCGGCCTGGACCTTGAAGGACTCGCGATTAGATATGAAAACCAACAAATTAATGTGAACTACGTAACATTTTAAAATTAATTCCATTACTTAGGTGATAACAAACCAAATTTACCGTCTTACCAACTTGTATTTATGATGGTGAACCAAGCATCATCAAACTGATAATAATACGCTCCATACGCATACATATTAATCACACGCTCAATTACAAGACGAATGCAGCAACTAATTCGCCAATCAATCGTGCTCTTTATACTTTCAATACTATTTTTCTAAATTCCAACATCGACATTTTCTTCGATTCACTGCCCAAATTTAAAAAGAGCATCATGCCAATGATGTGAATTGTTTAATGCGCATATATACATACATACATATATACTCACACATACATACATACTCACACATACATACATACTCACACATACATACATACTCACACGTACACACACACACACACACACACACACACACACACACACACACACACACACACACCTACCCACTAAGCACATCACCCGGTAATTACTTAATATACATAGATACTTCAAAGAAACATGTTATAGGTACCCATTATGAGATATACTTAATATTTGTAAATTGTTTTCACCGCTCTAACTAATGTACTGTTTGTTTCTGTATACAAATAAAAATAAAATAAAATACACAAGGAACACACAATATGCTGAATTTGCACATCAACAACTGCAAGGGACCGAACTAACATTTTTTTATAAAGTTTTGAATAATATTTGAAAACATTTTTACCATACTAGCGAGAACCCGGCATTCGTTGCAATGCCACGCAAATAAGGTGTTTGTGTTTTAATTACGTTTATTAAAGTCCTTTTAGACCACAATAAACCTCCCCATCCACGTTCCCATTTTCCCCTCCCGCGTTCCCCTTACACCCTCTTCGCCCCTCCCTCTCTCGTTCCCACTCCCGCGAACCCATCCCTCCTTCGTTCTCCTCCCCCTCCTGAATTTCCCCTAGCCCACCCTCCTTCTTTCCCTGCCGCTAAACAATATGAAATAATACATTTTTCAAACAACTCGTGCGCCACTTCTTGTAAATTAAAACATAATTTGCAAACTCCAGAGCTCACTTTTGTACATAGAAACATTCGCGGATGTGCGAATAACAACCAACCAAAGTTTCATCGTAAACGGATGAATGGTATAGGAAATAATTTCATGACACCACTACATGTGTACCATCGCAATCGCACCGCATGAATGGTTTAGGTTACGCATAAGGCACAAACTGACGGCCGGCGTGGTCCAGCGGTAAGGCTCTTGACTAGCATTCCGAAGGTCGCGGGGTCGAATCCCGGCGTGGCAAATAAATTTTATTTGATTAATTTGTGTTATTTCACAATTTATTCATTTAAAATAAAATATGGTATATTTGCTGGAAGATACTCTCAGTATCGCCCTGGTGTAAGACCACCATTCAGAATTGAAACGTTGCTTGAAATGGCATTGGCCGTGTTTGGTGACCAGATCTGAATAGCCAGGTACTACCCACCTTCCACTTCCCCATCTCCTTCCCCTCCCCACTACCTTCAGCCTCACAACATCCCACAATTGGGGATGCCATAGTCTCACTGGCTCCAGACGGGAGCAGTTGGGAAAAAAAAAAACATAACAAAGAAAAAAAAAATTATATATCAAGATTATTCTATTCATCTATCTCAAATACATTTTTTTCAGACAATTATAAAAAACTTGTGAAATATCAGATTTGCTAAACTTTTAAATATGTATGTACAAATTATGTACCTAAGGGGGGTTTTCACCATACTCCTCATTATGATTATCCATACGATAATAATTAACATTTTCGATTAATTAAACACGATTTATTTATTTAAAATGTCTGCGTTTACTATTCGGTACTGGAACCTAATATGTTATAGGATAAGTTAGCCGAGTTTTTTTTTACCTGTTGTGAGGATTTATTTGTTTGTTTATTAATATTCGTTATCGTATGGATAAGCTATCAGTCGGATGGTGAAAAGCCCCCTAAATGTAATATTATGATGTATAAAAGTTGAAGCTATCTTGATTATTTAATAAAATTATATTTAGTAAAAACCAAAATAATCGTTTACTCGAAATGCATTATATTAAGTTTCTGAACGTAGACCATCACTGATATGCGCGGTGTCTGGAAATCTGTAGTATAAGCAAAAAGTCGACGAATCTACCCAACATTAAGAGTGGTTTTTGTAGCATAACTTTTTGATTTGAGCTTTTGTTTTCGAATAAATCGAGTCCGTAGGTCAAGTTAGAATAAAAACGGATGCCAGGGAGTCAATATCATTACTTGTTTAATGTATTTTAAAATGCATTGAAGCATAGTCTCAACTCCAAAAGTTTTTTTGACAATTTATCGAAAAAAAATTTAAAAAATCGAATAACTCAAAACGAAAAAAAGTATTTTTTGGTTCCATATGTGATGTAGATTTGTCGGTTTCCCGCTTGCATTAGTGCATTAGTTTCCGGACACCGAGTATAAATTTTCTCAACTGGGAAGCCGAAACAAATTCTTATCAGTTTGATTGTTAAATTTATTCGTTTAATTAAAACAAATAAATGAAAAACAGCGTCCTTGACATGTTTTGCATGTTGATTTGAGATAGTAAACAGCGTCCTTGACATGTTTTGCATGTTGATTTGAGATAGTAAACAGCGTCCTTGACATGTTTTGCATGTTGATTTGAGATAGTAAACAGCGTCCTTGACATGTTTTGCATGTTGATTTGAGATAGTAAACAGCGTCCTTGACATGTTTTGCATGTTGATTTGAGATAGTAAACACTGTAAGTAGCACCGTGTGAACAAAATAATCTGGTAAAATTTATAAAAATGGGCAATTTATGTCGTATAAAAAAGACGGTAACTAGTGATAGAGACAATAAAAATTTAATTATTTGCACGATGTGATATTGCCTGCGAACTGAAGGACGAAACGGTTCCAGAAATTACAAAATAACGCGATTACTGAGGACTCCCGGAGTGCCAGGCTGAGGGTAGCAGGGAGGAAAATATATCATACGCCTTTATTCAACCACAGCCTTCTTGCTTCTTCCATAATACGAGTAGGTACGCACACATACCTTTATTTAGATTTTTGTAAGGTCTATGGTTGTACCTGGGAAGTACCCGAATCGGCGTAATTGATATCAAATCAGAAATTAATTTAAATATAACTTACACACAATTCCTTTTTTTACACTAACTCCACACAGAAGGCCCTGAGGAAAATAATTTATGCCTATGTCATCTGGGATGCTGAGTGGAGGGTTTTTTTGAGGAGAGGAAAGAATGAAATTGGTCTTGAAGAGACCCATGTTGTAGGAGGGAGAAAACACAGATACCGGCATATCGTTGCCACGGCACGGCACCGTGTACATATGTTGGGCGTGCGTTTGGCGTGTCTCCCGACTATGCATAGACGCCGAAGGGATCAATAACGCTAGTTTCCCAGAGCATCTTCCATTGAAATACCGGTAAAACATGGATAGCATTCCCACCTGTGCTCTAAAGATTGCAATCCGTTCGTTAAGGTGGGAGAATCTATCAAACGGACCGCTCGTTTCTGCACAGAGTCGAGGGTATTTTTCAAGTATTTTGGAGCTCTAGACCAGAGGTGGCAGGTTATAGTTACACCAAGCATATCAATGGAGGGTCTGTTCGGAAGATTGCTTCCGTTGAAGGATACTAGATTTTCATTTCAATCCCTTTTAGACGTAATCAGACATGATTGGGTCTTTGAAAAATTGAATTCGACGAGGTTATTCTTACCCCAAAAGAAAACGCTCTCGAGGTAACCGTCCATTCTTGCATTGCATTCTTCATGCTTCAAACCCCTCCGAGCCGTTGGAGTTTGTGTGCCCTTTGGGGGCTTGTCAAACAAAAAGCCATCATTGACAGGCCACCACCATTCCTTAATATAGTCGTAGTTTAATAGTTAACCTAAGCTTCCCATTTTAATATCAGTATTATTTATATTAAGGCAACAAAAAAACCCATGCGTACAGAAAATTAAATAAGATGTCTGTAGTTTTTTGTTGTTGTTTTTGTTTTAATAATTTATCAGCTAAGGTGATAATAGATACAAATATTTTTTTGCTATAATGAATCGGAACAGGTTCAGCTCACTAAGCTGAAACTGTTACGAGATGGTAGGAATTTAATTTATTTTCAATGTCTTAAGAAAATGAGAAGAAAAATAAAATGAGAAATTTAAGTAGAACAGAAATGAAAGAAAAATATAAAAAGAAAAGAAATGGAAGAAACAGAAAAGAAATGAAGAAAGAAATATAAATAAATCACAAGAAAAGAGAAAAAATATAGGCGAAAATATACATTATAACAGGCGTGGAGCGTGTTATAATGTTGTAGTAGTTATCTGTCCGCGGTATCAGTAAGCGAAACCGGGATGGCTGCGAACTCTTTTATTTGTTTTATCAGTGTTGCCGCGGGTAGTAACCAATAGCCATCAGCCATATCGGCAGCGTATATACATACATCTTTATCCGAAACGGAGATGGTTTAAACTATTGTTGCGTCCAGAAGTACCTCTTATATTAAATTGATTTATGTAAATTGACTTTGACGAAATAATTATTTATTTAGTAGTGTCAGACGTCACAACAATGAATGTAGACTTTTTACACTTCAAAATTAATATTTAAAATCGAGATGCGTGACAACATGTACTTACACGGAATTCAATTTACAATCTGAAATGGCAACGTTATTTATGCATTATTCCTCTAAGATGGGTCATGAATCATCGTGCGTACTTACAGGTAGGTACCACCCATTTCCACTAATTTATCGGTACTTATTACTTAATTTTTGTCTTATGATACACCTCACAACAGCCCCAGTGTATATGGTGTAAAGCAAGGGAACTGTATCGCCACCCGGTTAGGCAATGTTGTGAGGAGGTTACGATAGGTATTGTTGGATGAGGAAGAACAGATAAGGTAGCTCCTTCCATAGGCGCGCCGACTTACACAAAACGATCCTAATGGCCACTTTACACACAGAGGTCGGAGCGGGAAGTGCCCGTGCCACTTCAGGCCGCCGCGCAGAAAAGTCTCACAGTGAACTGCGCTGTAAACCGTTATCTTACTTTCGGTCTTTACTTTTCTGCGCGGCGGCCTGTCGTGGCGTGGGCACTTTCCGCTCCGACCTCTGTGTGTAAAGTGGCCATAAGAGACGACCGTTCTTTTGAAGCCGACTTCAACTGTAAATTGGTGTACCGCTCGAGTCTATCGAGTTATACGTACGTGCACCAGTGCACATCGAATTAATGTTGCTAGCAATTACGAGCAGGTTCCGTTGAAATATCTGTAGAACAAATTCAGCATGCGTCTGTGTATTGGATATGTCAATCAGACGAATCGTAAAGAATCAAGTAGAATTTTCTACCCAGCTCCAGAAGGAACTCCAAAATTCAATTGATGGACGAACTTGAGATTTGTACAGGGTTAGCAGCTGGTTACTATTCAAGAATCTAATAGCCCCTAACAAGACGACCAATGTACACCGTATTACGTTGTTATTTAGGTCATAATTGTATTATCTAGGTCATCTGACTCCGAAGAGCACGGAGGAAATTTTATCTTTTTATAAATAATCTGCACACCGACAATAAAGAATTATTTGTGAAAAACATAAAAAAATATATGTTTGATATTTTTTTATATAAATCTATTAGAATGAAGACGTTTTATTCATTTTATGGCGTTGATTAATTCTGCACAAAAAATGCTCAATTCTACTGTTAAGGCCCAATAACCAGCGCCTGAGAATAAAAATTTCGTCGAAAGATGGTCTTGCCCTTGGTACCCTTGCAACTATGCTATGTGGTTCCGATGAGAAATATTGATTATTCTTATATATATTTTATAAATCAACATAAATTTTATTTCTTTAAAAATTTGCTTTAATAATATATCATCGCCCAAACGTGCGATGATATATTATTAAAATTATCTACTATTTGTAATTATTTTTTGATCATAAGGATTTATAATTTTTCAATAATGTCTAAGCAAAATAAATGTGTAAAAAATCAGAAATACTTAAGTTTCTAAGACCATAAATAATTAGACAAACTTAAGTGTTTTCGTCGCAAAACACGTGTGCGGTTTTTTTATGATTTTATTTGAACTAAAATTAAAATTCTGAAAATTAGCTTTGCTAGATAATTTTTCAGATTTATTTTAATGTACGATTACATGAAATTGAAATGTGTGTTGTATAATACAACATTTTGTTCGAAAATTTAACGAAACGAACGACGGTATAATCTTATTATAATAAAAATATATATTTTGATCAAAATTTAAAACATTCTACATAAAAATAACAATCTTTCGAAATCAATTTATATTTTTTGTAGAAAAGCGTCGATGTGTCTAGAATTTGATTTAAAATATCATTTATAGTTGTGTCTGGTTATTGTGACCGCATTTTAAAGTTTTGTTTGTTTGTTTTAAATTCGGCGTTTTTTTTACTTCCTATTTGATTGCAGGCATCATACGGCTCCTGAGTCGATTGGAATCTCTAAATTATACGACCTTGATTTCTGCATACTTTCTACCGTTTGATCCTGCTCGAAGTTTTAGAATCTGCCGAGGTCACGTGCACTGAGAAGAGATCCACCGAACAATCGAAGGTATTTTTTTTTCTCAAAACGTAAACAAATCTCGGAGCGCCTCGTTAACACAGGTGTCTCAGGTCTCTAGAGCACGGTTCGGTGATTATTCCGACCACGAATGATGCGAACAGATTATTCCGCAGATGACTATTCCCCACTTGTAAAACTCCGAATACACTTTTCCGCATATCATAAATTGTTCCGGACACTGAGAATTTCGCACATTAAACATAACTTACTCTAACTTAACCTAAAAAATGTAAGGCACTCACAACATAGGAACCTACCAAAATAATCAAGAATTGTTGTTAACCAACACAGTTTCAAAATTTTTAATTTCCCGGAGCGTTGAACTTTAAATAAACCAATTTTAAACATCGAAAACTGCAGATACCTAATTCTTTTCATATTTATTTTATTTAAGGAATCTGTATATAGAGTTTTCAAATGTGCTCAATAATCGGTTTTTATTATCTTTTTTTAATACATTAAAATTTATTTGAGTTCTCTCGACTATGAAACTAGACTCCTGCTTGTATCATGGCAGTCTTAAATATATTTATATAGAGAAGACAGTCTGCAGTGGCGAGAAAGCAGGCAAGCGTGCACACGGGCAGGTGGGCGGGCGGCAAGGATTTGGTTTTTATGCAAATATAAGAGGAAGTTTGAAGAAGTCAAGGAAGAAGGAAGGAGAAGAAAATATCACTGTTTACATCTAATTTCGAAAAACTTTGTGTAAAGCTCGAACAACGCCGGGAACTTCAGATAGTAGGTTATATTTTCTACTACCATGGATACGGGCATAAGCCTTCCTTGGTAGTATTATATTGCAATTTTTTTTTTACATTAGACCATACAGGAGGCCTTGAAGAAAATAATTCCCCTCAGGGCCTATGCCATCTTTGGGGATGCTGTGTGGAGGATCTTTTAAGGAAAGTAAGGAGAAGAAGTTCTGGAAAGGAAAAATGTATGAGGGGTGAGGGGTACTCCGACTGTTTTTTATCCATCTTAATTTCTCTCTGTTATAATTGTAAATACTTGCTTTATATTATTACTGTTATTTAATTTTTATTTTTTCTTTTTCCATTATTTCTCGTATTCCAGGCTTCCTCAAACGGGTGCAGCTCTTATTTTTCTCTTTATTTTACTAACATCTTTATCTTTATATATTTAAGTTTATGTTTTTCAAAAGAATCATTCCACGGGCTGCCACTTTTTAAATTTTTTTTATTATGTTAATGTAAGTACTTGCATACTGCTTAATAACCCAGTATGCATGGACATTGGAGGGTCTAGAGTCGATCAAATAAATTTAGCTTCATTCAATAAAAAAGTAGAGCCTTGACGCGTGCCGTTAAGGAGGAAACCATATGTTTCCTTATAACGCCGTGGGAAAGTGGTGGGGTCCCCTCCAATGGACGCATTGAACCTCAGATTTCTAACCATTCCTTATACCTTTTTCCTTTTTGAAACTTCCTGTCCATTTTTTCCATAAAAATACCCTCCACACAGCATTCTCAAAGAAGAAATGGATCCTGAAGAATTTTTTCCTCAAGGCCCCCTGTGTGGAGCGAATGTAAAAAAACTACGTAATTTCTGACTTACCGCATTTCTTACACGAACCCTGACTTCGTAAGAAGAATAAGAATATAGATTGTTGGAATTAATCATAAAAGAAAATTGACTTGATAATCTTAAATGTTTCTTTGTTTTTACAGAGCAACGCAAGTGTTTTATTCATTAATCAATTGAATTACAATATTATTTTTATACATACATAAATCATAACAAAAAGAAAAAAATCTGAGTGTATAAAATACTTGAATAGATAGAAAATAGAAACAAAATAGATGAAAATAAATACTTTGAAGGGGATGGTCCGATGCTCTGTAGGAAACCCGCCTGCACAGCGCGGGTATAAACTGTGCGCCCTAAAGTTTAAGTTTAGACTTACGGAATTCAATAAAGTTTCATGTGCGGAATAATCGTTTCGCGTTATTCGTGGTCGGAATAATCCGAGCGCCGCGCGCCGCGCGCCGTCTGGCTCTAGGCCTGCCGTAGTACAGGCACTTGCTAGGTACTAGGCTAGGCACTAGCACTAGCCGAGTCCGACTAAAGTGAAAGTAACACCGCTTAACCGTGACACAAACACAGGTTCACGTCTCACTTCTTGCTAATTCCACTGTACACTTGACTTCATCAATCCGCACGATTTGCCGGTTAAAGCGAAACCATCAGACCAAAAGGTACAATGATTCTACTCCAATAGAAACAAGCACCACAATATGTGTTCTACATTTTGAAGAACTGCTCAACTAACTGGATATAATTATTGTTTTCTGCGAATAGATTTGCGGGGAAGCAAACCTTTTCTTCGAGTGTGTCTTACAATAAAAAATGCTAAAAAAATCTAATTATGCTTGAAAACAAATAAAAAAGACAAAATGTCTCTGAAATAGCAACAAGGTTATAATTTTAATCAAAAAGATGAAATATTTTTTTTTTGTTGACACTAAGCAGAGTATGGGAGTTTAATAAAAAATACACCTTTGTGCAAAGGATCTTTATTTATTCATTGAAAGCTCGTAGGACTTGGATTCACACGTCCATCACTCCTGGGCACACTGACTCCCAGATTTCAACCGACCCCTCATACCTTTTTCCTTCCCAGAACTTCCTCACCTTCCTTTCGCTAAAATGACCCTCCACACAGCTTCCCCAGAGATGTCGTATGGCCTGAAAGAAATTTTTTTCCCCAGGAACTCCCGTTTGGAGCTAATAAAAGTAGTTTTACAAATATATTTGTTGTTGATGCTAACTTATGTTGCTAAACAATATGCTACAGCGACATTGTTATCAAGGCAATTTCTCACAATCGATTTAATTATTTTATCAAAAGCAGTCAAAATAGAGCTTATAAACGGTGAAGAGCGAAACTTTATTCATTTTTAAATGTGTGTCATCGGTTTGCCATCCCTGGACTAGAACTATCCAGAGACGCTGAGAATAGGACACAAAAGCGCGATTAAACATTAGCGCCGAACAAAAAGGTAGCATCATACATATCAAAACAATTAATATTCATTGATAATTTTTATATTTTTTGTGCGGTGCCTTGAGGCTGTATGAAATAATGATGATGCAGATCAGGTTTGAATACAATTTATAGCCGTGTATAGCTTACATAAAGTATCGACGTATTGGACGTATGAAGTTGGCAGTGTTATGAGATTTTAAGAATGTTCGTAGCCTTGATGCGTTCAAGTGTTGCAACACTTTCATGGGATCATCTCTGACCCTACCGGGTATATTCTTGTGGTGTTATTAGTAAGTAGGAGAGTATTTAATAAATAAATCTGGTAAAAGTATCGTCAATATGGTTTATAGAGCGTTTTTAGGTCAGATCGAGCGGGCCGTAAGTAGATTGCAAGAATTATTTCATTTTGCTGAGCGATTACGTAAAGGTCGTTATTTTTTATATCGGCTGTCGGCAGATAGATATATTATGACGTGGTCAAGATTGCCGTCGTAAACTTAACTTTATTGGTTTATTTTATATTGAAGAAAAGGTTACGAAATAATAAAAAATAATTTACTTTTGAGTCATTTATTAACATTCCTAACAGCAAATAGCTACCTACATAAGTATATATTTACAATCACTTAGTTGCTACATACATCAATCAAAATGTGTTTTCTTGGACAAAATGAGTATATTTTGCATTTAGAAAAAAAGAAAACAATATTTAAACGCAGTACGGAAATAAAAAAAAACCAAATAACATCAGCCAAATATAAACATTGGTATCGCAAAATGTACCTGTAGATGTTTAGGTAGATTATCGATATAATAGGTGAATAGGCAACATTAGAGAAGATTTTTAATTTTTGCGTTAAACGGAATTTTAGAAATAAATAAAAATTAAAAAAAGATATATTGGTAAATGTATATATACCTATGTACGCACAGGATGTTAAGGAACATAATTGACATACTTTAAATATTTATGTTTGGGGATTCGGTGGTTATTCTGCTGAGTGACCAGTGACACATGTGAAAGATTTTTTTTGTTGGTATATGAAAAAAAATGTCGCCCGATGTCAAAATTTCATTTACATTTTTTACATCAAGTTTTGTCAGGAATTACTGGTTACAAGTCAAGTACGACCCGGTGGATAAACAAGTTGAAAAAGTTATATCCAAAGGTTTTTTTAATTAAAAAAAAAATATTAAAGGTTATATGAGGGTCCCGAAGTTAAATTAAATTAGGGCTATGACATATTTTCTGGATAACTTAATTGTATGTTCTTGCGGTAAATATGTTTGTTTATTAACTGTTTATAATTGTTCTATAGTATTCTTAATTAAAAATAAGTTAATTTATTGTATTACGTTTGTAAAAAGCAAAAGTTAACCTTAACGGACTTGGGAAATGAACAAATGAAAATGCGTCATGTTCCTTATTTTATTATCAGCAATCTGAGATGCGCGATTTTCCAAATATCGCTCTAAAAACATAATAACAAATCTAAAAACATAATATCAAATCTAATTTAAAAAATAATACTGGGGGATTAATAAAAATATCCTGTGATGGTAATTGTTTTTGAAGGTATATTGACCATTAATATGAATCCTTAAGTAGACATACACCGAACAGTGACGTTATCACAATAAAATGTGAACTTAATAAATATTATGCACGTTTGACATTTTAAAGAATTTTAAAATGTTATTATGTCTCTGGTTGCTATCGATGAATTCAATGTGACCTCGATATTTACACATCAATTAGATTTTAGTCAAATTAAATTAAACATTATTTTTCAAGCAGAGATAGATCACTAATTTTTGCCTTTATAAACAAATACACTAAAATATCACTTTCTGGAACCATTTTATAATTGCGATATGATGTATGACGTTTTTTTTTTAAATATCTGAATTGCCAAGATAATTTTATGTTTTTTTTAATGGCTCTAGAACGGTTCGCAATAAACGCTGACAGATATTCAGACTGGAACAATTAAAAACTTTTTTCGCTTTTTTATTTCTGACCGTTACCGATTTCAGCCTATATATTCTGAAGATGACCGGTAGGATAAAACCGGTACTGGTCAAAAATAAAACATTTAAAATTGATAAAAGTTTAAAATTTCAATATTTTTTAAATGTAATTTAATTTTATATTTAAACCTACACCCCAAAACAGATTTAAACCTACACTGTCAACATCTATGGAAATATATTCATTAAAAAAAATCATCAGCTATTATAAACTAAGAAAAACGCAAATCTATACCCAACCTAGATCTAAGAAAAGCGTTTGATCGTGTATGTCATAATGAACTCTGGGAAAACTAAGTAAAAGTGCAGTGTCAGAAGATAACGATTAGCTATTCTAGCGATTAGCGATTCTTTTAATTTGGCAAACGCAGCAAGAAAATGTCGTAAAATGGTCTGGAGTTCCATTGAAAAGTTTATTCGATAAGTGGCGTAAGGCAAAGAGGATACATGTCTCCAGGTGTCTTCAATGTATACACTAATGAACTAATTCTTATACCAAATGACACAAACATAGGTTCCCATGGTCGAAGAGTATGCGTAAATAATATTAATTACGCGATGATATGGCTCTTCCAGCACCGTCACTTAGCGCACCAAAGAAACTACTTCAAATATGTGAAGATTTGGCAAAAAATCATAACCTTGTATATAATACGTCCAAATCAATATGGTTTTCAAATGTAAAAACGAACCCATGCTAACACCCTCGATATAGCTAAACAGAAGGAAAATGGATGTCAGCGGTAAGGTCAAATAACTGGGATACTTTAAATCTGTAACGTAATGTAATGTAATCTGTACCTAGTCACAATTAATTAGTCATTTAATAACACATCAAGTTTTATCAATATTTAAAATAAAAAGCCTTTATAATTTATAATACAGATACTTTACTTTAGATTCGTAGCACAATCACGTGGCACAAGACAGAAGAGTCCAGCCCTGATGTGCTCGCAAGGATGTCCATTGCACACTGACCGCATCCTATTTGTTAGTGTTAGCTCGATTGAAGTTACAGTAGGTCGTTAGTTGCTGTGTACGAGTATTGTATCACATAGCAGTATCACACGGTGGCAGAGAATATGGATCAACGTGTGGCGGTGGTCAAACACATCACGATCTTGTGTCATCACATCTCTAGCACCAGCCATTAACCACCGGCCTACCTACCTCTACAGTATTACAGCGTTGTACATGATACCATCGCATCCGTTAAATACTACATAACGGTGTGACGTTGAGAAACACTTAAATTTTTAAAGAGGCGCGTGAATTGAATGAAAAATTAGCAACAGAATGCACTAGAATGAATTACAATAATTGTTGATATTTCCCTCCATTTTCCGATGGTGACAACGTAGATTATTTGCAAGGGAGATAGGTACGTCAGTAAGGCCTTAGGTAACACCCACTATTGCCCCTTTTGTCGAAAATAAGCGGTTTACTACGAAATGTGAAAGTGATCTTAAAAAGCTGCTTATATAATGTTAAAAATGCTTACACCATGCAACCCTGTTCTCTTTTCAGCCATCGTTTCGGACAGCCTTTCAGTTTCCGTCCACCAAATCTTTTTTAATTTTGTCCACTACAGGGCTGTGCAAAACGCTGCATGTGAAAAACAAAAAAAAACCTACTCAAAAAGCAAAATAAAAATTAAACCATCGGCCGTAAAAATCATATTCATTCATTCATTTGGTTTATCCCTAATATAAATGTATTTTATACTGGGGGATAAACCGAATATTTTTCCTTAGATAGAACATCCTCTTTTAGTACGTCAGTCCTCTGGCACCGTGATACGCTATTTACTAAATCGATTTCAGAAAAAAATGGATAATCCATAATAAAGGTTTTCGAATCTCTTTGGCAGATTTACATTATTATGATACCGATAACAGGATTCAGTAATAATTGTTATCCACCCTGTGAAGTGAAGAAGAGATAGCATTGCGATTTGAGAAATGATGGTTTTACTCAAGGATGCACATGTACGTAAAATACAAACGTCTTGCTTTCGAGGAAGAGCCCTAATAAATTAATTAGTTAACAGGATGCGATGCTTTCTGTAGGTGACCCCATTGCGCATCGCGATGAATTCTTTAACTCGACGACGCGACGTGACTGCTATAAATGTAGTGAAAGGTGGAATGCCTTCATCGACAAATAGATGGTAAAATAAAAATAAAACTTGGTTACCGTTGACCTTCGAGGCTTCTTCATGTCTTCATACTCTTATACCAGACCATATTTCTTGTTTCACGATTTTACGATAAATCTAAACATTTATACATCGTTACTTCAATACGTTAGTAATTATAATTAATCTTTATACAATCATGCATAATTACACAATTAAGATAAATTATAACTCAATCGATGTAATAAGCACTAATTACTCAATAAGCATAAAAAATATAATTATTAAAAGGTAATTAAGAAATATATGTTTTTTCGAGTAAATTTTCCACGTTCCGTAAGAAAGCAGATTATCACACAAGTAAATATCGATAATTTTAATCTACCTTTTAATAAGCACGATTCATCTGAAAACGATGTTATTAGTTCTATTAGAAAGAAAAGAAAACTTGTAATTTACCAATCACGTAATCTTGTTTCACGGAATAATATTTTACACCGCCGAATTAACACATAAAAATGCGTTTCGCCGAAAAGGTAAGTTTTTTTAGATATCTCTATTATGTTATGACTAATAAAGTGTTTTATTTTATTTAATCGTTTGTTTGGAGTCTCTCCGATGTTGGCGTAAATTAAGTATTGGTTTTATTCCGGAACTATTTTAGAGCAAATACAATTTGGTTCAATTAAGAATTTGAATTACACGCTCGCTCACAAATATAAGGAAGCAGGGGAACTGAACCATTCAGGTCGAAAATATTTGCAATGTTTAAATTACTAAATAGATAACACACACATACCTTCAATTTGAAGTGCCTTCCATGAAGATTTGAATGGAATTGATATGCAGCCATTGACTTAGTAAGTACCTTTCGGTTCTTACCACGAGAGAGTGTCCTAATGAAAACATAGCGCTCTATTTCTCTTCTAGGTTCTGCCTGATATCGTATCATATAATGTGTATTTTCAATTCCATTAGATTTTGAATTTGTAGTACCAAGTGACCGAATTTCTGAATTACTATTTAAAATACTATTTTTTATATGATGATTATAATAAATACTATTTTTTTATATAGATTTTACGAGTCTCATTGTTCATTTTCAAATGCAGCTGAAAAACAAAGGACACTTTTACAATAGTGTCTAAATGAGAGGAATGTCAGATCATTGCTCAGCTTTCAAGTATGCAGCTACCTAATATACCTAAGGACATAAAAACTGCGGTTTCCCTGCACTAATAATCTTTCGTCTTTAAGATTTTCATCGAGGAAAGCAAATGAGCAAATAAACCTAAAACATCTTAACATTTTAACTTTCATCAAAAATAAAATGTAACTACATACGACTGTCGCTTTAAGAGCGTATTTCCTCCATATATTGAGGTTGAATTTTGAATCTGTACTACCTAGTACCTACGAGTATGTTTATTGTGTGGTAAATTAAATATTTTGTTGGTATTAAATATTCGATAAGTTTGACGATCTCTGTGGAAAGGAATTTTTCAAGGCCCTACGGCGAATTTGATTACAGCACGCACCGCCACATCGCACGGCGCACTGCGAGCACGCTGAGCACGGTGAGTTTCATCGAAAGTGGTCGGTTTTTGTTTCTCAACAACGGCGCTCTGTCTCACTGTCCGCTGGAATTATTGTAACAAAATTTATTTAAAAATTTTATTTTATTTATTTTTATATTTCATAAAATCGTAAAACGGGGGCCTCAGCACTGGTAAACACCCAGTGAGGCCGAAATGATCAAATAATGTTTAAAATATGTGAAATTATTGCATAAAAAAACCCCGTGTTACGGAAAACCATGTAGTCACTGGTATACATTTGGATATTATTAGAAAAACAAGAGGTTTAAGTTTAATGGATAAACGATTAACGTGAAAATCTGTGAAAAAGTTTTTACTTTTAAATGCATGATTATGATTATTGAGATAGCAGAGCGTTTAGTAGTGTAATTGAAATTTCGTGGCAGACCGGTATAAGGCCTCGTTGGCTTTAAACCCAGAGGTCGCGGGTTTAAAACGAGGTCAATTGAAGGGTGAAGTCTGTCCAGGTCGTTGACGGGTACGTCTTCCCACTAGTTATGTTGCGGGCCAGATAGGGAGAGGCCGGTTGAGTAAGACACTTTGACCCCTAGACTCCTACCCACCCCTAATACCTTTTTCCTTTCCAGAACTTCCTCTACTTAATTTCCTCAAAAAGATCCTTCACACAGCCACCCCATAGATGGATTTAATTTAAAAAAAATACTTGTTTTTTGGAGGATTTGTAATTGAAATATCTATCTTACAACTCGTGATATAAATTTGTTTATTCATTTTCAAGTGAATGTTCAATACTTATGTAGACGATTTGTTATTATATATTATCGTTTCGCAGTTACTTTATTCTAATATATTTTTACAAAGCATCAAAGCATGTAATAACGTTTAGATTCCATTAACGATTGTTTTGTAGGTTTATAGAGGGCAAATATTCCGTGAAATTGAAAAATAAGCCGGACGTTCCGCTAAATCAAATTTTGATTATATTTTGTAGCCACGAGATCTCAGGACCTCGGGACCTTGGGAGTTTAAGGTTTTCTTTAATGGAACAATGATGTTTTTCGGATAAATAGGTTTTATGGTTCGATAGTTTAATTTAAATGTTTGCCTCGCGAACTAGTGAAGCGTTCTTTCAAATCAAAATTATTATCTCTTGAACAAAGATCGCGATTTAATAATTTGATTTAAAATTTTTGTTTAATAGTTTCGAATGTTTGGAAATAAAGAAAGAGTTAGTTGTTCGAGCGGACCAATACGTCGGGTTGCTTAGTCAATACTTGGGCGTCGCTGGTTCAATTAGATACTCGTAAGTCCTACGTCATTTCTCGAGCAAATTTTTAACCTTATTATTATGGTAGCAGGAGTCAAAAAAATTCCAGAATATTCGTAACCCAATGAGTAAGTTAGTTCAATTTCTTTCTGTGTTTGCGTAGACCTGACTCCTTCAATTTAAGTGGATCTTGTTATTACAATATTCTGGCCCCAGTAATAGTTAATAGCGTCATAACCTGTTTGTTATCACAAGTTGTATAATTACATCAAGTGATATGCAGGTATTTAATATTTAGATAACTATCACGTTAAGTAACAATCGGATGCTGAAAATTCACAACACAACTAGCCGCTAAAATAGGTGCATTGTTCATATTAAAAGGTTTAATAATAATTATTACTACTTGCATTTAGGTACAATTATTAGGGGGTATTTCACCACCCTCCTGATAGCTTATCTATACGATAACGTACAATAATAAATAAATAATAAAACTCGCAACAGGCGAACAAATTCGGCTAACTTATCGTATATATAGCCGTTCATGGGTTCAAGTACAGACTAGTACTCATTTTTTAATAAATAAATCGTCTTTAATTAACCGAAAATGTACTTTATCGCATGGCTAATTGATGAGGAGGATGGTGAAGTACCTCCTAAATCTTAATAATTATTTGATGAACTTTATAACTATGTCCTTTTTCTCTTGGTGAGTTTTATTGGATGGTGCTGTCCTCTCACATTGGCTTTAGAAAAAATATTTCCTAAAATTTTACTGCACACATGCCTGATAGTCATTTGCCCGGTGTCGAGAGTTTTCAGAAGAAATTGCTGACAGACTTGAATCTTACTGCTGTTCCAATTTATATAATGTTTGCAGGACGAGCTTTTACTGCTATCATCTTTAGTTCTTCTTCTTTTGATTGGCTGTTTATCTTTGCACAAAAGAAGCCAGTTCCGCTGCCTTTGGCTGCTGGCCATGCTCCAAAAAAACTCGTGTATATAAAGGCGATTTACCTCACTGAAATGAATGGCGCAATTATTGCCATTTTTATTTATTTAGGTACGGATTTGGATGAACCCTTTTGTGCTGCCTAGTACATTTATCTCGCCTCTTCTGCAGTTTCTTCGGGATTAAATTTGGATTTCCTTAACCCAGCATTTCCAATAGAAAGTTGTGAAAAACTAACACTCCCAATGAGTTCGGGGGGTTCTGAAATATCCATCGTATAATTTTCGCTATCAGTGTATTCTACTAGTCTGACAGTGCTGATTACTTTTCATACTAATATTCAAATACAAAACACTAAATTAAAAAGTCTTATGTGTGGAATTTCCGTTTAGTTTCCGACGCCGCGACACGTCAGCACTAGTCACCAGATGGACGTCAAATGACTAAACTGAAACATTCTCGACCTTTTGGCTAGGGTACGTAACCGACCGCGGTCGCTTACGCTGAAAGCTACAGCTACCAAAAAGTGTAAGATAGAACTGCAATATTTTTGTCACTGATGTATTTAGATAGCATTGAACGGTTTTCTTTAAAAATCGTGATTTGACAAAAATGTCGCTTACGCTGTTCTGCCGATTATGGGTTGTTATACACAACAAAATTGAATAATATTTCATGAGAATAGATTTTGCAAATAATTCTTCCTTTTTTTACATTAGCTCAGCAAAAGAGGCCCTGAAGAAAATAATTTCCATCATGGCCTATGTCATCTTTGGAGATGCTGTGTTGAGGGTTTTTTAAAGGAAAGGAAGGAGATGAAGTAAATAGGTATGAGAGTGGGTAGGAATCTGTGGGTCAGTGTGTCCAGGAGTGATGGACGTATGAGTCCGACTGCGACGCAAGGCGACAAGTTGAGGAATTCTGACTGGACAGCTCAAAAGACCTACCTCAACCAGCCACTCTCGATCCGGCCCGCCACGCAGCTGGTAGGCAGATGCATCGGCCGCCGATTCTTGGACAAACCTCACCTCATGAATCCGGGCACCTCTGCTTAGTCGCCAAACGTAGCGAACCACTTGGGGGTTATGACAGAGGTGTTGATAATCCAATAAATGGTTCCCGGGGCGGTACTCATACCCATTTCCCAAAATGAAAAAAAAGCTTTAATTTTTTGATAATTATTTTAGTTTTTATTATTCGAACCCAAGAAATTACTTATTCAAATAAAATGGTTTGATTTTGACTTCTTGAGGACAGATCGAAATGTTAGTAACTATAATCCTTAAAACAACACAGCCCAAATGACTCGCACAGACTAGGCTAGTATTTTAGTCGAGTAGCGAATATTTTAGTAACTAAACGTATCCTTACACCATAAATTTATTAGTTGGTAGTAGCATTTTAGTCAGTCAAGTAGCTAGTATACTCGTTACTTGACTAACTACTTGCCCAACTCGAATAACTACTTGCAATTATCAACAATAATTTTTTTTATTTATTTATTTTTATTTATAAAACACATGTTACATATTTGTGACACTTACATAAAGAATATTAGATCACCGTACTAGGCGGCTGCCTGTCTCATGGTGACCAATGGATAAAAATTACGTTATATGAAATATGGAGTCTAGTGCGAACATGTGGATTTAGAATAAATGACGCTAAAAATTGGAAAAATTATAGTAAAAAGGAGAAATTATAATAAAAAGTAGAAATTATAATAAAAGTAGAAATTATAATAAAAAGTAGAAATTAAAATAAAAAGTAGAAATTATAATAAAAAGTAGAAATTATGTTTATAAAAAAAAAAAAAAGTAGACAGGAGAATAGAAGTAAATTAACATTAGATTATAAAAATGTACTTGTAATGTAATAATGTAATAACTTGTAATGTAATAACTTTTTTAATTGCTTAAACAGAATTATGTTACATTTATTTATAAGCTTAGAAACGACAACAAGTTTTTAACCCGTTTTGTTTTTCAAAGTAAAATGTAATTTAATAATTTTTTTTAGTTTTTTATTTAATATAAGAAGACAAATTTGAAACTTATTTCCACTTTAATTTACCCGTACCCGGTTTCAGTTGGTTTTATCTTCAATTACAAATTATTCTTAATCTACGGTTTATATACCTAAAATATGGGGGAGAGAGAGAGGGGTGTAATAAAATATAATAATAACCTATATCTGTAAATATCAACGAATAAAATAAATGGTTGATAATTTGTAATAAAATAGTGGAAAATCTCTGTTCTAAATTGCAGACCTAGAGTCAGTTCTAAGTGCTTATTTTGTATCGACAATAACATTATGGTCATTTTAAAAAGCTAATCGTTTTCTTCACAGTTGAATGAACGCGAGTTTCCACGTAATAAAAGAAAATTTAAAAAAATAACGATATCCCTTATTTTCGGACCAGCCAGGTTTTCAAAACCTTTTAAAATTTTATGTCTATTTTTGGCAAAATAGTTGATTTTTGAGAAATTTTTGATTAAAACTTATTACCTTTTCTCTTTTTTTTACGTTAATTCGAATAAAATTTCTATTCTCATTTCATTTTGAAGTTTTTTCCACCCATCTTTCATTTCATTTCGCAAACGGTAATATTTATGTAAGTTCTTACTTGCCTATATCATAAAAGTGTCTGAACAGCTGTTCGACATACCTATGTTCGACATACCTCGAGCACAGAAATCACCACAAAAACGAAATTATAATTCGTAATGTCGAAAGTTGAACAAAATAGATCTCACGGTACCATAAATATTGCCCGTTGAAAGTAAAAGGGAACATGCGGCAGCTGTAAGAAGTAATAACACATCCAGCTGAATAAGTGCAGTCTGAAGACTGCATTACTTCCTTCCTTCTTCTCCGATTGAGAATTGAGGGCAACCCGGAGCGGTGGATACAATCTGTGCACGTAAGAGCCTCAATTAAAACGGTCCATGAATTATACAATGGTTTCCGTGTTGCCTATTGAAAGCTGCCGTTAAATTTATGTTACGATGCATATAATCTGTTTTAAGTGTTGACCAAGCAGATATTTAATGCTTCTTGGTTATAAAGATAAATGGTGTTGGCCGACATAATAATACATTTAATTTATCATAATCAATCATATTTTAACTTTAATCATGTGCCCGATCAGGTAGTCCAACCCAGATTCTCCCGAATACCACCATTTTTCGAAATGTACTTGGTGCAAGTGCTTTTTAATATTTTTTTTGCAGTTGCAATGTGATCATTCATAACTGGCAAAGCTGTGCAAGATTCATGACGCCAAAAACCATCCGAGAGTGTTAGCTAGTTCAGACAATTCTTCATACAAATTTACAAACCAACACTTTTCCCAACCTTACATTTTTCTCCTTCTCCTTTCGCCTCGCTAACTTCCTCATCCGTTGCCCCATTGACTTGTAGTGTCAAAAAATGTAGGTACATATTTGTAAAAAAATATCTTTTATCCAGAAATGGCCAAAGAAAAAAATGTGTGTAAGTGTTTTTAATTCTTACGAGTATATTATAGATACGCACTTGCCCTCGTAACAGATTCAGTGCCTGATACAGAAACATTGGAGAGAGCAGTTAGCAAACTGGCGAGCGTGAGAACATCAATTTTATTAATTCCGGCCAGTTTAACTTCAGTTTAACACTTCTTTCTGGGAAGTAAGTCCGCGGTAACCAACATAACGTCTTTATTGTTAATGAGAAACTTTAACAAACAAGGAAATGTTGTAAAAAAACTAACATTCAAATAAAATACCACAATTTTTTTTTTTAATTCTTCAAAAGAAGCAAACACATTGTGGCTTGACATTTTTAATAAATGAAGAGAAAATACTTGGTTTTAAGTGACTTTATTGAATATTTTCACTGTCTCCAGAAACCGGTACACAGTGAAAATATTCAATAAAGTTACTTAAAACCAAATATTTTCTCTTCCTTTATTAATTTTTTTGTCACAGTTGGATTTACATAAAGACTAGAGTTTTTTTTTTTAATTTAGCCAATTCTTAAAGTCGTGCAAAATTATTCCATTGTGGAAATAAAATGTCAACTGATCAATATAAAATATTGCTTAAGCTGATACAGAAAATAAATTTGTTAATCTTGATATCCGAGTAAAAAAGTAAGCAAAAAGGCTGTTTTTCCAGATTTGTTAAAAATTATCAACAGATTTTTTGTCATTCCGTTTTTTTTTCGGATAAGATCATTGTAATAAAACCCCGCGTTGTTTAATGATAGGCCTAAATTAATTAATTGAAAGGTTTGTGGACGAGTTAAAATGCGATGCGACGGGTTTGCACCCCAAGCCCTGGGTCGCTGGTTTAGAGGTGAAGTTCTCAAGCAACGCAAGGAAAACACGATTAAACAAAAATATTACAATGGCGGAGTAGGGTGGAATCAAATATAGTGGGGTTTCCGTGTTTATTCTAGACCCTACCACATTTATGTTTACACCAAGAATCTGCCCATGGCTAAATAAACCACGGGATTCAACGAACAAAAGTTAAGTATAATGCTATTCAGTTCTTATGACTAAACCTAAGTTCATTAATTTAACACCGATTACTTTTTCGGGTGATAAAAAATGTAAATAAATCATCCAAATCGCATGATTACGATTTGCATATATTTGTACCCACTAATTATTAATACTTATGTTACTAATACTAAAAGGTGTACTTATATTGAATTTTACACAACTGGGATTCAAATTGGATAGGCGGGTGTTGGTTCCGCCGCTCCGGGAACCGTTTATTGGATAACCAACACTCATGCCGTAAGTCACCTCAAGTAGTTTGCTACGTTTGGTGACTTAGCAGGGGTGCCCGGTTTCATGGGTGAGGTTTGTCTAGGTTTTGGCAGCGGATGCTTTTGCCCACCTACTACGTAGCGAGCCGGGTCGGAAGAGATTGGTCGAGGGAGACCTTTTGACCTCTCCAGTCGGACTCTCTCGATCCATTGCCTTGCACCGCAGTGGGAGTGGGATTTATATGTTCGTCACTCTGAACACATTGACCCCCGTATTCCACACCTTAACCTTTTTTCTTCCCCGAAAATCTTCTCTTTCCTTTCTCTAAAAAGACCCTCCGCACAGCATCCCCAAAGATCTCCATAGAACCCGAGGAATTTTTTTCCTCAGGGCCTGCTGCGTGGAATAATGTAAAAAAACCTATATACTCTACGTTAGTGGTTGCCTATCGGTTGGGTAAAATTTAAAATACGTTTATTAATAAAGAGGTCAAGGATTAATTGGAAATATCATTCGAATATTTTGATTCCTAACACAAACTAACCATAATTTTAAAATTGTTGCCGCGATTATGCCCACCACTAGTCAGTTTTTCATGTTTTAAATAGATGTTCTTACCCGAGGAGTGAATTTCTAAACTCTTCAAATCGTTCGATTCAAAAAATGTATTTGTATTCACCACGAATAGAGGAAATAGATCGATTAGCTAATTTCAGACGGAACTTTCTAGAAAGAAGTATAAGTCTAGGCATACAAAGTTCCTTTATATTGATTTGGTTCACCGCTCACGCTTTGGTTTGAGGTATTCTGGGTTTCTCTCATGTTTATTAAAAAGCTATAATTTGATTGCTAATGAGTTAAAATTGACACTGACTTTCCACTGAATGCGGTTACATTACACTTTTGTAATTATTCTAATCGACATTAGGCAACGTGCGATGTTATGGTAGCTATTTTAGTTACACTTTTGTTCAACACTTATTCCACAAATGAGACCTTTAGTCTTCAAAATTCATATTGCAGCAATCTGAAGATATTTTGTGGAGAGATTTGATGCCTTCAATTGAGATCTCGATTTCCACAGGAAAAGTTGTGGTAGACGTGCCGTGGCGGGATAATTATTGAGTACTTGTTTACTGACTTCGTCGTCATCACGGCGCACACAATGTTGACAAGGTACCAACTTCTGACAACTTCTTAAATTTTTTTAAATCGTTCACTGTTTTGATGATTCTCTTTGATTTCTTTCAGCTCAACTTTAGAGCGTGTAATGTCCAGGTCCACATAGCGTAAGCGGGTCGTAACTCGTAACGAAGAAGAGATCTTTCTCTCCGTTACGCCCCCAACTCCTTCAACCACAACAAGTATCTTCAGGCCGTCATGTCTTCTGGCAAGGTGTCTGATATATTGGAAGACGTATTAGGCGTATTATTGTATAACACTGGGAGCTCTTTTGAATACAAAAGATCGATGAGTTTTTGTTGCATGCGGCCTCCACCTCGTTCAAGTTTTTTTGCAGTTTTCAGAGTGCAATGGATGATGTATCGTGAGTGGTCGTTACTTGTTATCTATAATGCATCTGGCACGATTATCTCGTAATGGTTAAGATGATAATTTACATCAATATCAATCAGCCAACCGATCGACAGAAAAAGCTATTCAAATGATAAATGAACCAACACTTTTATAGTGTTGTAATTGTTTTATCAAAAACAGCGCCTGTGAGCACCTCTCGAATTAATGTTCCACACAAATATCTCACCCCGCAGAGCCAACGGAACAATACCATCCCCTGCGAGGAATATTGCTATATTATAAAATGTAGGAGAGTGGAGGGGAGAGGAGGGTTTGAAAAGTATATCGATATTCCGATACGGTAAAAAGAGAAACTGCTTTTTAAACCAATGCACCATTTTTATTCTGAATCGTTGTTTTTTGAATAGTTCTTCCGGATCAGCGCGGAGCCTGTCGAGGTTATTTAAAAAAAGTCAAGCTGCTAGTAGGTACCAGGAAACCATAACATGTGGTTAGCAAAACTATACATTCTGGTGATAATACTTTTAAAACCCCATAATTGTTATGTAATAAAATCTGATCCTTCTAGGGGCAATACTAATGCACATCGATGCTATGTTAAAACCTGATACGTTTACAAGAATTTTAACAAAAAAAATAATATGAGTAGGTAAGCAAATTAACAATATTATGTAAACCACCTATAACTACTCTCGAGCAAATAATGGGTATGGAGTATGCCCGCTAAATAATGAATAAGATAATGATATTTAAAAAAAGGAGTTACTTTCTAAATCGTGCAAACACTATTTTAATGGTTATTAACATCAAAAGTCTTGTAAATTTGAATGTAGTGCAACGGCACACATCGACAGTAGCCCTGCTTTTTAATGGATATGCTGTGAATACATTCATTATGCAACAGACTTGTTCCACGCATAGGCTAGCTATTATTCAAACTTACACGGTGCGTTCAATCTTCAATGGTATACTTCCAATGTCGCCCTGCTATGCGAGCTTATTATTCAGAATCAAAACATTGGTTGAAGTGGCTTTAGCCATGTTTTAGTAACCGGATCTGAATAGCCAGGTACTTCCCAACATTTCCCTTAAAAAATCACGAAACCAAATATTTTGCCAATTTTTTGTCTTATGCGCAATTCAGAAAAACATGCCATCAGTCGAGTTAAATGTTTGACTTCCGCTGATCTTCCGCTAAATGGGTGACTGCCCTAAACCAGTTATCGCAGCAATTTTTAGAACCGGAAAACCATTATAAAAAATTCAAAAACTTTCCTTGTTATTTCCCAATGACTTATTTTGCCAACTGACAGCTATTTCCATCTCGTTGTTTTGTTCTGTTTTCTATTTCACATACTCTTTTAACAATATTGAAAATGGCCTACCTAATGAAGTGAAGGCGAAAATGGGAGCGGAAGCATGGACTTATTAATAACACCTTTCTTTACCAGGTGTTATGTTATTATTAGCAAGGTAGGTACTCAAAATAATAAATTACAGTTCAGATATCGATGGACTGGTAACACCGGGAGGGCGAAGCGAAGATGATAGGATGTTACGTATAGTGTACACGCACGTTCTAGTTTCACTCACGTTTTTTCTGAGAAAAAACAATATTTTTAAATATTTTTTGGAAGTAACAACTACAGAATGGACAAAGAAAATAGCAGCTAAACTTTTAAAACGTACACAATTATCTATCCTAGTTATAGGAGGTACGGAACGCATTGTAAGATATTTTAAAAAAATGAGCGTAATAATATTTTTTTATTTTCTTACAATTTTTACCGTCCTCATACTATTTTAAACAATACTTAGTACCTATTACTGAAGATAATTATCCATTGATCACTCTACAACTCCTAGTATAATTAATCAAGATGGTATAATGCTCAATCTAATTCGTATTAAAGGAAAACGTGTTACTTTTTTTACACTCACTAAGTGTTATTTTTCAATTAAATGAAGACACTATGAGCGAAACAATCGAAAATCTGGAAACAGAAAAATCAGAAAAAGATATTTGCACCTCTGGGACTCGAACCCAATATTACAATTTGAGGTTTTACTCATAAAAGTTACATAAAAAAATTAATAATGTTATTTTTCAAATTTGCCTGTAAAAGCTTAAAAACGCAATTTATCCACAATTCTATTATGTACAAGAATGGTTTTCTCTGCATTTTTCTACATCAAAACTTCAGGAGGAAAAATGAAATTGCCGCCTAAATCATAAAACACCAGATATTTTCTCTTTGGTAATAATAAATAATAAAATTTACGAGATGAGATTAATGAACACGAAACCTGTATTTTCCGGGTATCTGCTCTACCGGCTGAGCCATTCCGCCTTTCTTTTATCCCACCAAAGAACAAAAAATCAAAATTTTCATTGGTAAAAAGATTCCGGGCTCAGTTTCTAACTCCGCTCATCACTTTTCACAGGAAATCGATTACTAAATCATCATCATCATCATCATCATAATATTAATACGTGAAGCCAAAACTTTGTACCCCTTTTTACGAAAATTGCGCGGACGGAGGAGTATGAAATTTCGCACACTTATAGTTTATATAAAGGAGGAGTGCAGAATACTAATATTTTTTTTAAATTATGCATAAAAATCCATTAAATCAATAAAAAATCATTACGCACACTACCATGTATTTGACTCACACACACGCATCTTTACTCTATTGCTTATTGTTAAAGTCTATGGTCAATTTGTCTATGGTCTTACTGAATGTCAAATGTCAAACATAACCATAAAAATACCGCTCACTCAATATAATATTAAATCAAATTATGAATAAAAAATACATAAAAAAAACATTACAATTATGGTCGAATTTCGACCATTGGGCGACCACTAGTCAGTATACTAATACGTGAAGCAAAAACTTTGTACCCCTTTTTACGAAAATTTCGCGGACGAAGGAGTTTGAACTTTCGCACACTTACAGTTTATGTAGAGGAGTGCAGAATGCTATTTTTTTTTAATTATGCATAAAAAATACATTAATCAATAAAAAAAACATAACAATTATGGTCGAATTTCGACCATTGGGTGACCACTAGTATTAATTATTACTTTCGATTAATATGTCATTCGCTCAAAACGCGCTTCTTGTCAGAGAGCTTCAACATAAAAAAATATGATTTAATTCATCTTATAAATTATAAGCTTATCTATTCATGACACAATCATTTTAATTACGTTATTTCTTTAACATAAATTTATTGTTATTTTGGCATGTAGGTAGTGCGCAATTTAAACGGGGGCGTTTTGTAGTGATCCGTAGGAACCTCCGTACGGTTGCACATCCGTGTGACAATGCTGCGGGTGTTGATCCTTAAAAGGGCCTTCACCGTGGCATCTGCTGTAGTGCAAGCTTTACGCCTCCGAAACGTCAAAATGATCATGATTCTTATTCCGGAAAATAACTCCTTATTGTCTTATTATCGAACAACAGCGCCGTCGGTTCCATTAAAAGTTTTCAATGTAAATAAAAAAAAGTACAATAAATATGCCTTTGAACCTTTTTAAGGGTAGAGTTATTAGTTATTGGTTTTCGAGAGTATAAATCCGTTCGAGTTTACATTAATTTAATAAATCTGCGCTTGAATTCTTTCATCGGGATATGAACAGAGAGTGTATTCTGCGCAATCATTCGAGTTTTGCACTTTAAAATGTTTTAATACTATATTTAAAATTACGTACATTTTGATCGAAATGATCTTTTTAAGAGTTGATTTTTTAAATTTCCCCCGTTCATATCTGCGGGTATTGCTCCATCAAAGGTCCTTCACTGGAGCATATAGGAAGGGAATGCAAGTATTACGCGCCTGAACGTCAAAATGGGCCTTATTCCGATGTATTAGAGTTAGTAGCAAGTTAAACGAGTAAGATTTGTCGATGTTCCCCTTTCTCGATCTAAAGAATGGGCATCTTGGAGATACAGGGAAGTTTTCCGGTGGCTTGAATTCCCGGAGTACCGATTTTAAATGGTCTCAAAAGAATGTCACCTTATATCAGACGATTTCTTGTTTAAATGGGCGTTTTGACATTTTGTATGTGGTAAAATGTTTTTCAGTAAAATTAAAATTAAAATACCATACATCTGTATCATTTGCAATACTTAATGCGCACGGAAAAACATAAAAAGTATTTAGTGGACAAAGCTACAATTTGATTAGTGGTTTTTCCCTTCCAGACATAATGAGATAACTATTTAAAAAATAACAATGAGCTCTAATGTTATGTAAGCCAGTTTCCTTTCAAATTTGCACATAGAGAAAACGTTAGACATATTGTGTATTTTTTTTTGAATACTCATAAATTAAAATAAATTAAATTGTATATATTCCTGCACGTGCGTAACAATAATTACGGTGTCATATAAATATCAAACGCCAAACTGTTTGAAATTTATACGGTATTTAGAACATTTCTCGTTTTTAAAAGGAAAACAGGTCTGTTGTATGTTTAAATTAAAATTAAAAAATAATAAAATCATGCGCTTCTTACTATCCCACACGCGCTAGAAGTGAAACCTTCAGAGAACCAAACTTCGAGAGAATGAGACAAATGAAGAATATCAGGAGTAGGATAATTGTATGTTTATTTATTATAATATTGTTACCAAGTTTGAAAATTATTTTACATTTTATTCAACGAAACACCGCACAAAGAGGACACCGATTAGTCTATCTCATTCTCTTACAGGCAAATCCTATAGATGTATGAGTTTTTCTCTTTTTAGTGTCGCTCATTTCCGTTTTCACTTCAAAAATCTTTTCCCCTTTCCATCCGAGAAACGGAATAAATGCACCTGCTCCCAAACTTACGATTCCTCATTCCCCGTTAACTTGTGGTTAAAAGTCTACACACCAATCTCACACGGATAAGCACATAAAAAAAAAATTGGAAATTGGAAATAAATGCATCACTTAGACACTAAAAAAGCAAAGCCATAAGGTCAATAAGAATCCACAATCAAAACATCGAGGATATTTTAAGTTAAAAGGAATTGAAAATGTCCTCAATCGTTAAGTAAAAAGTTTATTTCCAAAATTGCCTACAGACAATGCGTGAGACACAAAACTGTGAGTTTCTATAGCAATCTAAATCAATATTATCATAATACCTAATAATGTGGCCTAGAAGGGAGTTCCAAATGACAAATTGTTTTCTTCTTTCCTTTTTGCAATCTGTAAACTAATAAATATGTTAATTAAAAATGCTAAGCGAACCTTTAATAGGGTCAATAAAGGTACGTTTACACGGGCGTGGTGATAGTGGTCATATGGTTGGTTGGTACAATGATAAGTGCTTGTCGCACTCCCCCTATGGGCCGGAGTGAAATGTGTCTGTTTGGTAACATGACATAAAGCAGGTGATTACAGGTGCCCACTGTGCACTGTACACTATTATACCATACAGCGGGACCATTCACATTCGCCGCTCAGAACGGAACGCGTCACGCTTCCGTTGGGTTACATTTCATTTCGTACTAATAGTTATATAATTGTGTCAATTATTACATTAGCCCGTATATTAACATCACTCAATGGTTGTCAAAGGTTCGTTATATAAATCGGTGAGGCTTTTATTGAGTATTGAGCAGATTCCAGCGATTATTTTTTCGGTGATCATTATTTCGCTGGTAATTTATTCATAACTCATACCTTCATGACAGCTATATGAACTTACCGGTTTCTACCCCACACCAAAGTTGATGTTCTCTTTCCCTATTCTATGTTTCTCATGCACTGTAATTTTATAACTATTTTAGTATGTTTTTATGAAACCCCGAGGAAGATTCCGAGACCGGTCGATTAATAATATTTTAATTGTTATAGGTAATCAATAAAGAGGTTTCAAAGTTATTTTGTTGATATTATAAATTTACTGTTAATTTATAGTTTTATTTTTAGTTTTATTTAAAAAGATCCCATGTTACCACCATGGGATCTTTTTTAAGGCTTATAAAATTTTCAATGTACTAATTTTTTTAATTAATTTATAATATTATACTAATTTCAAAAGAAAACTATCTAGGAAGAAACCTTTTAGAAAAAGTGAAGCTAGACATTAACATTGTCATGAAAAACGTGTTTTTGTACAACTAAAGATTAATATTTTTGTTAAAGGAAAAAATAATATTGTGATGGCTACTACTTATTCAAAAAGAAAATTTTGTGTCATAAACTGTGACAATTGTGTAATGGAGGAGTTACGAAATATTGAATGAATGGAATGCCAGTACTATTTGAGAACCGAGGTAAGTCTGTTGCTCGCATTAGCAGCGTAATAATATAATAGTGGGACGTCAACCGCCTAAGTTTGCATTGAGTTATTCTGCGTTACACTGACACACTCCGCTAATAAACGGGGACGGGGAAGTTCCAGCTTCGCATTGTGCGACACACATTAGGCAACAATAACAATCTTCTATCACAAGTGTGTTAGTTATTCAAACAACTATGTAATAAACATGAGGTTTTACAAAAGCATTATTGTTTGACTTCTCTGTAGAACATTTTGATTTTTAAACGGTTCACATGGAACGTACGGGAAACCTTTTTGCAGTTTGCGCATCTCCGGATAAATACAGCAAATAGAGGAAATGTATAAAAGAGAATTATATACCTACCCCAAACGGTTTTTTTATTGTTGAAGTGAAAACTTCTTTAATTCCGATGTGATTTGAAACTCGATGAAACGAAAAATAGCGACACTAAAAAGAGACAAACACATACATCTATAAGATTTAGCCTGCGAGAGAAAGAGATGGAATAATCGGTATCTTCCTTATGCGGTACTTCGTAGCATCCCCCATTCTTGTCTACTTTAGTTTTCTGAAGGTTTCATTTCTACCACGTGTGAACTGCACACAATTTTAAAATTATTATTTTACATGTAAACGTCCACGAAATGGCTAATACAGATTTTTTAAAATAATATGTTTACCTGCTATACACTTAGTTTTCTAAAGGTTTCATTTCTAGCGCGTGTGGTACATTAAAATACTATCATTATATACTATCATAATAAACCCCAAGTGATTATTCACTTAAAACTGTCCCACAAAAAAAGTTTTTGAAGATATGTCTCTTTGTGAAAAAGCTTCTCAATTGTCTTTTTCTTCTCACTGTATTGGAAAACTACTCTCGGTGACCATTTCATTTCAGCTTTTTGGCTTTCTTCACAGATATAATGATTTTGTTATACGAGTACTTGCAGAACTGCAGACAAGCTGTCACGTGACGGTAGCTTTGTGAGACAACCTTTTGTAAACAGTGACTGTGTTTGTAATAATTATGTTTATACAAATAAAAAGAGGTCTCATGTTGGATTTTCGGCGTGGGAAATTATTATTTGCTTTTATTATTTATTTTTATATCATGTATATTATCGAGGCTCCTGACTCACATAATTTTGCCATTTTTTGCCTCATCTCTTTTTAAATTATAATATTAATATTTTATGATTATAATCTCTAACTTTCTTTAAGTGTATTTATTCTTTTATATAAGAAATCCCTTTCAAATATTTTTCAGTTCACGTGATCTAATAAATTTCAATTATTCTCGATATGGCATGGAACTCAGTTGAGGGTTTAAGAATTTTTAGAACTCATTCTGAATTTCTGAAGTGTTCGATTAATTTCATTCGCAATTTAATGAAACTGATGAATGCTTTTACTTAACATTTTTTATTAACGCCCCATTTTAGAGTGGAAGATTTTATTCATACAATTTACTTTTCACGTACACTTACAGAATTACATGTAAATAACATATTAAAGTACGTCAATTATTATTCGATATTTATTATATTTAATTAATTTTCAGAATTTTTAATTTATCAATGTTCACGTGGAGAATGTCGATGTCAGGCCTAAGTTAATTCAAGAGCTCGATTATTTTTTTCCGAGGGGCATCAGCTATCTGGATTGCCGTCTGTTGCCAATTTATTAACATCCAGGTAGGAAGGTTGACGGATAAAACCAGGAATAGTAATCGAAGTTTCCAAAATATGAATAACTTAGAAATTTCTTTTGCACTTTCTCAGCCATTTTCGAGTGGATAACGTCCTCTGGATGGGTTGAGTACCTTAGAGAGAGACCACTATTCAGAATCGAAAAGTTTTTTTAATGGCTTTAGTATTTGCTTTGCTTAGGAGCCAGATATGAAAAATTTCTTTCTGGAGACAGTTGAGACTTTAGTTGGGTATTGCATAAAAAAATTTCGGTGAAATTAACCCATTTGTCGAGAAGTTATTCCTTAAAAAAAAACAAATGGTTTCAATTCAGTTCACAAAAGAAGTGTTTCGGAATATGATCAATTTCAGCCTTGAGTGCTAGTAAATTTTTAATCGTTCGGTTTGGAAATTTTCAATTAACATTTAAAAAAATTATACCTCCAAATTTTAATATCGTCTTGACGTCTCTTGTTAAACTATGAAACTTCAAAGTTATCCTTATGGCTATCGAAGATCCCAACACGCGGCAACTTGGAAAATAAATCTATTTTTTTTTAATATCTCTTCAATTTGAGCACATTTTATGGCCAGTGGAAGCTCGCGGATATTTGCAAATTGGCCAAAATGTGGGTATGTAATATTTAATATACAAATTATAAAAATAACTCTTTGGTAAAATAAATCTTTGATGCCCGAGGAAAACATGGCACCATCAATTAACAATATACTTGAGTAGGGCCATGTCAAGAGTCGGAATAACAGAAGAGTATGTATGAGTTGATGTATGTAATGCAAATGAGGCGAGGAGTGTGTACCAACACCGAGTTGTTTGGCGGTCCGTCCTCTCTGCCCACCTTTTCGCAGAAATGGCGTGATGGTTGGTTAATTAATAAAAATAATATTTAATCGGCACCGGTGAAACACGCCAAACGCGCGCCCAACGTATGTACACGGTTGATATTTGCAACATGAGAACGGGTCGCTTCTTCGACTCGCTCTTGTGTTGTGAACCGTTCTGCCGGCATCTTTGGTTCCTCCTTCCTACAACATGGGTCTCTTCAAGATCAATGTTCATTCCTTCTTCTCCTCAAAAAAATTCTACACCCAGCATCTCAGATGACATAGGCCCTGGAGAAATTATTTTCCTCAGAGCCTCCTGTGAAGTGGCTTTAGCCGTGTTTGGTGACCAGATCTGAAAAGCCATTTTTTTTTTACATTAACTCCACACAGGAGGCCTTGAGGAAAATAATTCCCCTCAGGGCCTATGTCATCTGGGATGCTGTGTGGAGGGTCTTTTTGAGGAGAGGAAGGAATGAACATTGGTCTTGAAGAGACCCATGTTGTAGGAGGGAGGAAACACAGATGCCGGCAAATCGTTCCATAGCCGAGCTGTTGAACTCAAGAACGAGTCGAAAAAACGACCCGCTCTCATGTGACGTATGTCAACCGTGTACATATGTTGGGCGCGCGTTTGGCGTGTCTCCCGACTATGCACCGGTGCCGAAGGGATCAATGACGCTAGTTGATTCTCCACTTTCCTCTTCTTCACCTCATTCCCTCCTCCACTGCCTTCAGCCTCACAACATACCTAAGTGTTACTGGCTCCAGGCGGTTGGGAGCAGTTGGGACTCTACTGTGCGGCATTCAGATAAAAAAATAAAAAGATGTAACGGCCGTTAATTCGTTAATTCTGCTAGTCGGCTTAATTGTAAGTTAGAAAGTATTGCCGTTGAATTATATAACCTCTGAGCGCACACAATAGTAGGTTATCCTAATAACGAGCCGAGCCATTGTTTATTTGTGACAATGGTGATTGGTGTTAAGTTGGCACTGGAAAAAGGTCGCACTTTTACTAGCGCCAACAAATTGTAAAAAACATTTATTGTCATTTCTTTACGTTAATTTCACCACGAGAAGTTATGAAAGTAAATGTATTAATTACCTAACTATACCCGTGCCTTGCCACTTTGAAAAGTTAATTCCTGCAAATTATTGAGTTATTCTTTTATAAACTTTTAAGTAGAAAATAAATATATTTAACTTTCTTGACTTAAGTAATCATTAAAATATCTTAATTTCACTTTTTTATGTATATTATTCTTATAAAAGTACATTTTGATTTTGCTTATTAATTTTACTTAATATTAAACAGGTTTTTTAAAATATTTTTTTTTCTATTTTCAGGCTACGGGTTTAAATTTGGCTTTGCATAACATTAAATTGTGGTTGTTGTCAAATGGAATGAATTTAGCTACTTCTAAAATTAAGGTAGTGGCTTTTAATCGCAAAAAAATTGCCCCCCTTTTCTGTCTTTTTTGATAATATCCCTCTCCAAATCGTTAAGCAAATAAAATTTTTTGGTCTACTTTTGGACCATAAGCTTTCCTGGCTCTCGCATATTCAGAATATTTCTGCGAAGTGTGAAAAGGGCCTTAATATGATGCGAGCTGTTTCCAGAGTATGTTGGGGATCTCATCCTACTACTCTTAAATTAATGTATAATTCCCTAGTTCGAAGCCACTTGGATTATGGCATATTACTTTTCCACCCACTTTCTAAATGTTTGGATAAAAAACGTGAAAGAATTCAATCCAAAGCGCTTAGATTAATTATTGGAGCGATGAAATCTTCTCCAATTAATTCCCTCCAGATAGAATGTATACATTCAGCGTCCTTGAGGTGATTTTTCACAAAAACGGCGCTATATAAATCATCCAAATATTATTATTATTATCCACCTTTATTTTTGAGAAGACAATTCCTTGCTGATAAATATATTTTCAAATCATTATCTTTACGACAAAGTCTCGATCATTTGTATAATGATGACAACAAAAGATTGACAGATAAATATCGATTCCCTTTCCTACTAAAAAGTTTTCTTTCATATTTTCCCCTCCAAAATCTACAAGAAGATTTGTTCTTACCCATTTTTAGTTTCCCGTTTGATACTATCAATTTTATCCACAAGGTTATAACTTCTGACTTTCGGGCGAACATTTTAACCTCCTCTAATAACTTTCAAAAGGTTGAGGAACATTTTAAAAATATTACATCATCAAAGTTTTCTGGGTTTTCCCCCATTTATACAGATAGATCCAAATCCGATCTCAAAGATTGTGGCGCGTCGGTGTATGTCTGAATTCTGAATTTAATTTTATTTTATGAACTGCCTAAAAAAATTTCTATATTTACTGCAGAATGTTTCCCTATTGAAAAATAAGTGTAGTATTAATAATAAGTTCAGTTTGTGCAAGTGCAGTTTTAAAAGTTTTCAAGTGCAGTTTTAAAAATATCCTCAAATATCGATCTATCTTATTTGTAACATTGAAAACATCATAATTTCTCTAAACTAATCTAAGTTTGAGACATATTGGTTTTGGTCCCTGGTCATATAGGAATTGAGGGTAACGAGAAAGCTGATTCTGTGGCTAAACTCGAAACAATCTCTGGTTCTATTCCTTTAAATTTTAAAATTCCTATCTGTGATGTCTTCTTTATTCTTAAATCCAACACGTCTCGTTACTGGGAAGAAAATTAGTTGGATACGAAAACCCGAACTGGATCTTTCTATGCTGGAATTCAAAATCATATTCCAAGTACACCTTGGTTCCACGGTAAAAAAAATTCATAGATTTATTTCTTGCATTTCGAGAATGAGAATTGGTCATTGCTCAATTGCAGCGCATTTGTTTAAAATTCGAGTCCTCGATAGTCCACTCTGCCAGTGCGGTGTGAAGGAGGAGATTCTTGACCATGTCCTTTTCAATTGTAAAAATCATTCTTCCTTCAAAAGCATATATCGTTTGCTTATTAAAATCACCCACCATTCTCCCCTGAGTATTCTGTATTTGCTGTCTCTCAACAATTCTCGCAATTTTTCAGTTTTATTTAAGTTCATAGACTTGAATGACTTGAACATTTGATTTGTTCTATTCTCTTATAGATTACCTCAAAATTATAACTATCTTTCTTAACTTTTTCGGCACAAAGCACTCTTTTTAGGGTGAATTGCCTATTTCAAAAAAAGTATGCTATGTACAACATACAGTGCCCAAATTATGTTAATAATGCATCGCCTATTGTTTTTTAATAATTATGTCGAATACGTACCTATAGTATAATCGTTTTCACCCAATCAACGATTCGGATAATATGTATGCAGTATTCGGTTCATCTGACATCTGCCTTGGTGACTAATATTACAATACTACTCGAAACGTTTGTTGACGAAGGCTGAGGAAAGGTAATTATCCAATAAGCAACAAGTTGACAATACAATGGAATATTTTTAGTGGAAAGGTTTCAATTCAACTGGAAATAATTATATACCAACCGCGCGGCGGGTTTGATGGTGAAAACTCGTAACTTTCTTGTTGATTTTGGCATACGTTTCTCGTACCATCAATACTGAGAGATGTACGTTGACACTAAGTCGATTAGATTGGTTGCCACTAAGTTTAAATGAAAATGAATAAATAACTATTTCGGAAATGTTACATTTCACTTCTTTGCTAATAAAAATAGTTTTAACAAAAATTTGTCAGTCCTAGAAGATTTGCATTTAGAAATACTAAGATTAAAAAAAAAAATTTCCATTAACATTTCAATGGAAGTTTTGTACTTACTTTGGGGTTTTTATAGAAAATTGACAACATATCATAAACTCTTACAATAGATAACATATTATAAACTCTTACAAAAGACAAGATATCGCAAACTGTTACAATAAACAAGATATCACAAACTCTTAAAGTAGAATCCACGAGTATTTTAGGGAAATAGTTAGAAATTTAGTAAAGAAATATTTTTATTATTTGCATTAGCTCCTTGTAGTATCCCCGAGGAAAAGTACTTCCTCTTAACATTTTTGGGGATGCCGTGTGTGGGGTCTTTTGAGGAAAGAAAAGAAGAAATTCGAGTTGAGAGAAGGAGGAGATACAGAGGACGGAAAATAATTCCTCAGTCAAGCTGTTGAACACAAAAACGAGTCGAAGAAGCGACCTGTTCTCATGTGAAAAATGTCAAGCGCGCATCGTTGGGCGCGCGTTTGGTATGTTTTCCGGATGTGCACCGGTGCCGGTGCCGAAGCGATCAATGATGCAGATTCTAGGAGCATATTCCATCGAAAAATGATTGTAACCTCTAATTAGTTATTTGCAGAACAAAGCTCGAGTTATAAGATGTAACTATAACTATGTAAATATTTTTAATTATTTCAATTACATACATTATTTAAAAATTGGAATTTTACCGATTACGGCAAATTTATCATTAATTTATTAATTCGTTGCTTTCAACTTCACAATTACGATTCGGCATTTATTAATAAACAAATATCAAATTGAATTTAGTGTATTTATTTTTTTTACATACCGCCTTCCGAGTGCAATACTTTTTGTTACACGTTTTCATCACTATTCTGCATCATCATCATTAAACGTAAGTTCGGGTGACGTGAATTGATAAGCACGAGGCCCATTTCCTACGTCTGTCTTTAACAAGAAATGCGGATGGAATCGGAAATGTACCGCAAGCGCAGGCCGTAATGTGTTCCCGCTCCCGACCCGAATACTGATGAGTCCAGCCGCTGTGAGCCCTGAGCCGTGAGCCGTGAGCCGTGAGCCGTGAGCCGTGAGCCGTGAGCCGTGAGCCGTGAGCTACACCAACTCACCGGGCACCGAGTGACAGCTCAACTCACCGCTGTCACAGTGCCAGTCGCCAGTGATTCACTGTGACTCTGTAGTCGCCAATGTTCGGCCCGTGGTACAAATACAATAATAATCTAATATATCATTGAAGAAGAAGATAACACTAATAATCTAAATGAAAATATGAAAGAGATTAAGACATAGAAAAATAAAAATATAACGGTCGCAACTGGGACTCGAACCTCTCGTCTTACCCGGACAAACGCCCTACCAATTCGGCTACTCTAATCTTTTGGCTTTGCAATAATTGTTTGGGTGGTGGATAGGGGTACCGCCGCCCCGGGAAACATTTATTGGATAACCAACACCTCTGCCATAGGTCACCCCAAGTGGCTCGCTATGTTTGGTGACTTAGCAGGGGTGCCCGGGTTCATGGGGTGAGGTTTGTTCAGGTCTTGGAAGCGGATCCGTTCCTTCCTCCACTTGCTGCGTGGCTCGCCGAATCGAGAGACTGGTTGAGGGGGGTCTTTTGACCTTTCTATTCGGACTCTCTCGACCCATCGCCTTGCACCGCAGTGGGAGGGATGGATTCATACGTCCGCCACTCCTGGACACGCTGACCCCCAGATTCCTACCCAACCTTCATACTTTATCCTTCCCAAGACTTCCAATACCTCCTTTCCTAAAAATACCCTCCACACAGCATCCCCAAAGATGACATAGGCCGTGGGGCAATTATTTTCCTCAGAGCCTTTTGTGTGGAGCTAATGTAAAAAAAAAAAAAAACCGTCACTCGTTCATTAAAAACGGGCCTTCCCATAAGGGGTCGAACATTTTGAAGATCTCACCGCCGAGTGTTCTGAAAGCTACAACATGCGTTGAAGAAAATTATTATATCTCACTCTGCCGGAGATATAGATGGTGGAGTGGACGACCGCACCCTGTAGTCGCACCATTGGCAACATTATTTTCGAAATATTTTAGTTTTTACCAAGGTAAATAATTTATTTAGCATTTAATAAACGTGCGCCTGAGAAAATACCATCAGGGGAGGGAGCACTGTAATTATCCTACAAAATTTCGTAAATTCACAAATTTTTATTACACGAGAAAAGCTAGATTATTTAAAATTCCTACTTTTAAGAACGAAAAAAAATGTCTGAAGATCCGATAGATAGTCTTATTCAGGTCGCAGAACACTTTCAAAGCACAAAAGTTAGTATAAATATACCAAATAAGATTTTTTGCTTTAACATCACTGCAAGTCCTTGCACAATATCATTGTTACAACTAAAAAAGTGGTGTTTCATATCGACAAAGTGTTCCGACTGCTGCGATTTTTTTCATCTTCTGCAAAAAAATGGCTAAAAATAAGGGGCTGGCAAATTGGCGTTTTCTGTTAGTATAATGCTTGATTATCAGCTAATATTGTTATTACGAATTATTTTGCTCTAGAAAATTAATATAATTATGGGTGTTCCGATCCGATAACCAGTAATTGAAATTTTGACGTCTTTCACCACCGTAACAAAACAATTCATTTCATGACTCTAGATTCTGAAAAGATTACACCGTTAAGAATATTAGAAAAGGAATGATTTTCGTTTAGAGAAATGGGATAAAATGAGAGAAACGAGAGGTATGACGCTAGTCGAAGATATGTGAAGACGTGCATCTAAGGCAAGAGCACTATTTGTATAATTAATAAAAGACTTCGGTAGTAAACGACCCATATTATCCTCGAAATAAAAAAATGGTTATAATATCCATTTCAAAATCTCTGTAGATATTTATTTATTTAATATCAACGGTAAAATATACCATAAGCACACATATAACAAAATCATAGGAATCATATTAGAAACAGTAAATAAAGATTGTAACAGATAATTGTGGCGTTTGAAAGAGAAATAACACCAGAGATGCGATAACACACAAAAATCTATAGTATAAATAAAATTAATATTGATAGAAAAGATTTGATAGTATAGCCCTCTTGTACCTTCCTTCCGTGCAGTTAAATAGATCTGCCACATCGCATATCTATTAGTAACTTTATGTAATCTAGGTACAAGCGAGTGTTTCGTATACCCAGTCCGGTTTTTGTAGCATTTAAACGGGATTTTAGAACGAGTGGCTCTCGTGGGTATATGAAATTCAATGAGCTTAGTTAAATCAGGGCTGTCTATTCTACCATTTAGAATTTTGAACATAAATATTAAGTCGGATATAATTCTTCGATCTGAGGGTCTTAATAAATTTAATTCTTTCAAAATAATTATAGTTTATATATATTTTCAATGGGAATACCGAGTTTAAAATTAATGTGTCTTGGAAATTTATGTTGAATTTTCTCGATTGAATCTGAACGTATTTTAAAATGGGGGAACCAGATAGAGGAGTTATATTCGACTTGACTACGTACCGGGATATGAATAAACCCTCGTACAAAACTTAGAACTGTTTACAACCTATTCGGTAAATTATTTCATAAATGCGGTTCCATGGTAAATTTTTGTGAACCACGCAGATTGTTCAATTTGGGCGGCGGGTATGGGTACCACCGTGTCGCTACCGGGAACTATTTATTGGATAACCAACACCTCTGCCACTGGTCACCGCAAATGGTTCGCTTCGTTTGGTGACTTAGCAGGGGTGCCTGGGTTTATGGACTGAGGTTTGTCTAGGTTTTGAAGGCATAAACGCTTGCCCACCTACTGCGGTCTCTCCCGACCCATCGCCTTGCACCGCAGTGGGAGGGTTGGATTCATACATCCGTCACTCCTGGACACATTGACCCCCAGATTCCTACCCACTCCTCATACCTTTTTCCTTCCCGGAACTTCCTCTCCTTCTTTTTTCCAAAAAGACTGTACACACAGCATCTCCAAAGATAACATAGGTGCTGAAGAAATTATTTTCCTCAAGACCTCCTGTGTGGAGCTAATGTAAAAAAAAGTCATTGGCTGAGTGGGTATCACGTTTGGGTCTCACCTGGGCATCGCATGTTTGATTCCTTGGCTGGCTAAGTCCTCCATCACGACACAAGCAACATTTTTCACTTACTGTGGTGGTAGTAGGAGATTTTCAAACATTGTTGGGTTATTCGCTACCCGGGAATGTTTGTCTTTCTTTAAAAAACAAAATAAAGATGTGACTAAAACGACAAAAATCAGTAGGTACAACGCAATGCACCCGAACCAAAAGTCGATAGTATGTACAACCAGCGATCGCGTGTACATAATGTATTCCTGATGCCCGTCGAACAAAAGTGATGTGCATTTCGGATGACGGATATGTTTTCAAGTTCTATTGTAATTATTGTGAAATGGGTACCATGACAATTCAGGATCAACTCAACACCTCTTTGAAAAGTCATTAAAAGCCATGAAAAAAAAGATAGCCCTATATTTTTAATTTTTTTTTTCAAGGGAGGTGTTGAGTTGAAATCGAAGTGAAAACTTTCACCGTTGTGATATGAAACTCGATGAAACGGAAACGAACGACACTAAAAAGAGATAAATATATGGGATTTAGCCTGCGAGAGAATGAAATAGCAATAAAATATTTATTTATTTCACGGGTTCACGGTTCTAATAAAATATGATAAATCCACGGTCCCACGCAAGTCTCATTTGGTCTAGTAAAGCGCCTGGCGAACTTCAACATTTAGCGGACCAAAGATCAAATAAAAAAATATTTTTGTAAATTCAATATTCAATCTTCAAACCACTTCAAAATCAAAACACAAAAGAAAGTGACATCTAGCGACTCCGAAGAAGAAAATACTAAAAAGATGACCAAATGTAAAGGAAAAGATGCACTGGAATTTGACAACTAAAATATGGAAAAAAAATCATCCTTCACATTAATAAAAAAATTGCTTCTCCCCACTCCTCTACTTTAGTTTGGGAAGGTTTCACTTCTACCGTGTGTGAATTGCACTCTTATTATTTTAAATACAAATTTATTTATTTATTTATAAATAAACGCCCTTTTTCGGGGCTTTTACATATATAGCATAGAAAAACATTTTATTGTACATAACTGAACTGCCTCAATAACAATATTTTAAATTTATTCAAAGATAAATTGAAGATGTCCACTGACTTGGTATAATTGTTTCCCTCCATTAGTATTCTGGGCAAAGAGGAATACATATGGTAGTTAGTCCCAGAATTTCTGCACTGAAATAAATCCTGACTTCTAGTATTACGAAGTGGAATTCGGAAGCTTATCAATTCAAGTAATACCGGACTATCAACTAAATCATTTAGAATTTTATATAAAAATACCAAGTCAGTGAAAATTCTTCTGTCTGACAATTTAAGCATATTCATATCGTTTAAAAGTGTGTTGTAGTTTAACATATTTGCTGAAATACCCATTTTAAAATTTAGAAAACGTAAGAATTTGTTTTGTATTCTTTCAACAGCTTGTACGTGCATATTATAATGAGGATTCCAGACAGGAGAATTGTACTCAAGTTGGCTTCTAACATAAGCAAAATATAACATTTTAATAAATGAGGCGTTTTTCGAAAGATTAAAAAGAGAAGTTTTAATTGAATAATATGATATATGTTTTATTAAAAGATTGTTGATCTCTGCTATTACCTACTAAAGAAATCCGAAGTTTTTACGTGATGGCTCGCACAAATTTCGTAACGACGTAAACAAGTAAGAAAAAACTTAAATATAAAAGCAATCCGTTTTTTATTTCTTGTGAATGTCGCGTAGGAAGTTCTTCCGCAACGGCAGCTAGATTTATGTGTTCGTGTGGACGTGTAGCTGATTCATTGGGAATGCTCGGTGCTCATTATGTGTACCGCGTGTTATAATATTAGTAAGTGTTTTCATTTCGACAATACCAAACCATTTTAACTTCCCCCTCGGTCCTGTTAACGGTGATTTAAATTTTTCAAGGAAACGTCAAATAAATTGGAAGTACAAAAACAAATAATTTCGAGTATCTACTTACTCGATGAAGTCGCACGAACACATCATTAGACTGTCACATGTATGTGGGTGTTATGTGTGCAGCAAAACTGGTTTTCCAATAAGAAATGTGCAAATCTGCAATCGAAAGCATGACAACAGCCTTGTAATAAAAATTAAACAAAAACGTGAATTCCGACGTCGTTCATGAATTTGGAGGCCGCCGCTGAGTGCCGTTCAATCCAACTTCATTGTTACTCATTTGAAAAAAATAATTATGCCCAATTATTTATATCACTGAAAAAAGTGGTTTTATCCAACATGATGATCACATAGGATTAACACTGTGCCATGGTAAAATAACATTTTATATATTAATATTCTGAATTGCTCTAATTGTCAAAGGAAATTTTATGGATTTTGGCGGATTGGAGCTATGAATGCAGTTTATTCCGTTATTGAAGTGAATTTTTTTTAGCACAGTTGTGATTTTAAACTCGATGAAACGAAAAATAGCGACACAAAAAGCGACAAACACATACATCTATAGGATTTAGCCTGCGAGAGAATGAGATAGCATAATCTCCTCTTTGTGCGACACTTCGTAGCCTCCCCACTCTTGTCTACTTCAATTTTCTGAAGGTTTCACGTCTATCGCATGTGAATTACACAATCCGATTTTTTTAAAATTTATTGGTTTCTATTCTCGAACATACATTTCACAAATGATTACAGTGGTTTACGTACATGATAAGTTTCAGTTAAATACAAAATATATTAATTTATTATTTATTTGATATAAATATTTTATTATATAATTTAATAATGTTGGCCTCTTTGCTCAATAATCAGTAACTGTATGTAAATATTTTGGTAGTAGTTTTTTGTAAACACCTCACAAGGAGATCCTGTGCCGAGTTGTTTGCATGTGTTAGAGTGTTATTCTGCCGTAAAGGTAAAAACACGGCATCCTACTTGATATGACTTTGACCCGTGGCAGCAGTATTGGATGCACAAATTAATTAGTACAATATTATGATATATAATAGTACAAAGTGCATTACATTATGCAGTAAATCACTGATAGTCTGGTCTTTTCAATATAGTTACAGTGTGCTCTTTACGAAAATTCAAAGTATTTCTATAACCAAATTAAAAATTATTTTAGATGCACGTCCACACACTGTGTGATAGGGTGTATGCAGAAGGTAGGTCTGGCAATCATGCTTGATTAAAATGATCGCGCGTGCGCCGAATTGTTAAACTTTACGAACTGCTGTCAATCATGTTATAAATGGATACGCGCGGTATTACAATAACCATCGATGCAACGGTTCAACGCAATATATTTATTATACAATTTAACCAACCATTTAAACGTATTTAAGCCAATGCTGCCTGCGATATTTTTCAACTGAATTTTCCAACATATTTTAAGAGTCTTTTAACAAAGTAGAAAAACTATATTTATACTTGGAACAGTCGGCAGTTTACTTAGAAAAAGATTCGAGAACTAAAAATGTTTAAAAAAATTGACATTTTCTGTTACCGTTGTTGCTTTATCTTCGATCGCTCATGAACTGAAATTAAAATATTAGTTTTGCTTCTGTGTCAAGCTACTCATTTAATTTATTGTTTCTGATTCTTTGAAAGTTACTCGACAACTGCCAGTAATTAGGTATAAATCAAAATTGTCAATTTCCTTTAACAACTTTATATAATGGCGCCATTGGTTGTTTATCGGAAGCCAGGTTCTTATGTAAGTATTGCACTCTAATGTTCGTAGCTCCGTTGCGAGATATGGCCATAGAACAAATAACATATTATGAGTACTTAAACAGAAACCAGTCATTACTATTTTAATGTGTTTGCATTTAATAAGAAAACATATTATTTTATTGAAAATGCCGAAAATCATACAGCGTGAATCATTCGGATACAAAATATTTTCGGAGATTTTGATTTGCAGTATTTGCAAGTTACGTTCCCTGCGCTGTTATCCAATAACTGGTTTCCAACAAAACATGTTTTAATTCTATTTTGTTTAGAATAAACACATTGCTGGTCATCGAAAGTTTATCGATCTGGTTTCCGGAATCCCGCGAGCTAACAACACTGCTTACACCAATCATAGGCATGATTGATACCGTCGTTACAGATTACACCACACCCTTAGGAAAAATCCTTTAAGCCACAAAATGACTTCTTTTCAGGAGACGATGAAAACTAATATTTAATTTAAGTGTTGTGTATTTTATCCATGATTTTTAGGAAAATGAAAACGAAATCGAAAAGAAACAAAAGACAAACACTAGAAGTAAATAACAAAGATTACACAATTCGTCGATTTGTGTAAGTATATATTTTGTATATTCCTATTCACTTGATACAACAGAATTAATGTGTTTTAAAAATGAAGTCATAATAAATGCAGATAATCGTAATAAGCTCTCATTTCTTCTGTGATAAATTAGAATATATTTGAACGCTTGCTTGAGCAAATGGAGAAACTTAATTTATGTAGAATTATTGAAATATTTTCACATAAAACATTAAACAAGGAAGTCCAATTCTCAAAATGTACCCGCAATAGTTTTTGGTATTAAAGTAAGACTCTACGAGTCATTAATTCTCGGGATGAAGTAAACAGCAATTAAACAACTCACTGAATCAATCCAGCAACGCTTCCGATGGCGATGGTCGCGCATTCTCGACTCATTCTATACTCCAATAGGCATTCATCAATTAATTAGATTCAAATCTTTAATTTTTCCGCATATATAAAACTATAAACCACAATAATACAGAATCTTGCTGCATATGTCTGAGTAGAGTTGTAGAATTTCTCACTAATTTCAATCACCGACTATTTAAGTGACTTCAGAAGTTTGAATTAAATGAAGACAATATTGACAAAACTCAGTCGAGAATCTGAAAATAGAAAAATCAGAAAAAGATTCGGTCACATCTGGGACTCGAACACAGGACCTTTACCTTGCCGGGGCACAACTCTACCAACTGAGCTAATGTGTCCCTATCCGATTCGGTCATATTTAGCTGCATCATACTTCGACTAAGAACTATTAACATTATCGTCATTTTCTTATTGGCTGCTATCTTTATGCATGATTGCAAGATTCAAACCGAACCAAATGTTATCTAGGTAGTGTCTGGGATGATTTTTTATCCATTTTCAATATGACCGAATCGTGTAGGGACAAATTAGCTCAATTGGTAGCTGCGCCTCGGCAAAATGAAAGTTCTGGGTTTGAGTCCCAGATGTGACCATATCTTTTTCTGATTTTTCTGTTTTCAGATTTTCGATTGAGTTTCGCTAATATTGTCTTCATTTAATTTAATATTACGATTTGAGGTTTTACTCATTAAGTAAAAAATAAACTTTAAGTTTTAACTCATTTTCGCTTTCGCAGGTAATGAGTAAGATTATGAAAGGGACGCTTAAGATGGTTTGGGAACATAGAGCGAATGAACGAAGAAAGAAGTGTAAGGAGAATATACGCCGCGAATGTGAACGTTAGAAGAAGTCAGGGACGTAAATCAAATTCTTGGGTCGGACCTTGTCAAGAGTCAGAATAACAGAAGGGTGTACGTGAGACGATGTATGAATGAAAATGTCTCCTTATCTCCTCACTCCATCAAAGGTAACTTATTCTGAAAAGGGAGTCGGTGTACACAGTTATATATATAGAGCTCGATCCAAAAGCCTACTAGCGGAGCATTCTAGCTGCAAGGCCACATGATGAAATAAAACATAGACAAATTTTCCATAGCCTATAAGAACACTGAACGTCATGCACAAGTGCAGCATATCCAACCAAAAATTGGTTGTCTGTAAAGTCAGTTTACGGACGATAATTTTACGTGATAACGTCATATAATAACGACGGAGTGGAAGAGAGATAGATGCGTCACAAGCCGAACGCTTGTTCCGCGCTCTCGATTGCACGCTCGGCACAGGCGTGACAATGAGTCATGCATTTTCGTGAGTGCAGCCGGCATTCATCGATTTATAAGACGTTATCACGTCAAAAACTAATAAACGTAACTCATTTAATGATTCAAGTAGGTACCTTCTCGTTCTTCTTTGCTATTTTTCTCAGACTTTTACCGGCATTGACTCTTCACAACAAACAAGATTTCATTCATAAGACTTTTGTGTGTTTTGTTAAAAAAAGATGATATTTGGAAGTACATATTGAGGTGCTTCAAACAAATAATAATAAAAATCGATAATCGATTACACTTTAGCAGTTGGCAGTTGGCGTGTCACTGCCTAGAAAGTTACGATATCTGTCACGTTTCCAGCGGTTCTACTTTTCCCTATTGAAAACTAGGTAAACGAGTACTGGACAAGACTTACCTGTTGGAATTTCTTTTACCAACCAGCGGTTCAATGACTCTATGTTTTTACCAGAGACTATGTATCGCACAAACACGCTTTTAACACAGAATACACCGAAATACTAAACCTACACCAGGTAGGCCCTCCGTTTGGTGGAACAACACAAGAATACTCAAGAATGATCATCTAGAATTGTTGGATAAACTAAACATTTTACTCACTTTCATTGGTGCCTGAACGAATTCGAAGGTAAGTATGCATTAAAAATTAAAGAAATGCCTTTTTTTTATTCGCACTCCTAATACTCGTTATAATACGGAATCGATTCGAGATATTTCTGTAAGCAGGTACTTTTCATATCTAATACTTTTAATAAAAGGGAGAAAAAATAACCAAAAATGAAATTGAAATTGTCCTAGAACGGGAGTCCTTCCTAGTTGGACAGTCAAGAACTTCCTTATACTTTGTATTTTTATAAGAAAAAAAAATAATAAAATAAAAATAAATGAGCATAATATAATATCACAATCGAATAAACCGTATATGCGCTTGTTATGCTGCATATACAAGCGTGCAACGAGACGCAAACCGAGCCAGGAATTATGCGAAAGGAAAGAAGTAACCGCAAGTGGCGTTTCGTACCGTTCGCGGTGGCTTCATTCCTTTCCCACTATTCGTGGTTCGGTTCACGTCTCGCTGCACACATGTGTACGCAACCTAAGGTGCCCTCAGATGAGAGACTTTGGTTGCGGCGACAGTAGAAAACTATTCCAAAAATTACAAAGAAAAATCAACAACAATCTGAGAGTGAGTCAATGGATGAGTGAATTTTGGATTTGATGACACTCGCTTTGTTGGAGAAAGAAAACGGAGATTGGTAAAATATTTATACTCGATAGTAAGGAAAGCCCCGCAACTGACTTCTGAGAAGACCGACCAACTCCGGCTTTTAAAGAAACTGGGTGTTCCTTTGATCCACTTTCTACAATTAAACATGATTAATTAGCACAACTAACTGATGACATTAAGCACACTTACTTACCATTGTTCCCAACTTTTAGATCGATCAATCTGAGTCTCCGATCAGCCAAGTGATTTGTTTAGTATCGCTCGATTGGCCTATTGATCGGCTCAATAGTTGATCAGTTGGATTGGGTACAACGGCCGTTAACCGCCACAAACACCAGCCAACTTATATTCTATATCACTGATCAAAACAGAATTTCGGTAGCTCTAAACTCGGTCTATGGACGAAGATTGATACATTCCTGTTCCGATACGACTTGGGCAAAGCATTAAGGCAAAAAAAACGAGTTTCAAAACAAACAACAGATACATTGTTGTTCGTTCCGAGCTGTTAACTGACTCCATTTAATGTCTGCTTGTTATGTATTATCGAAGAGGTGCAGTTTCTACCGGCTAATAAATAGTATTTTTATTGCATTATTGCAGTGGTGTTTTTTTCAGAACTTGTTCACATAAAAAGTACGTTCTTACTTCACCTCTTGAGCTAGTTATCTATGAATAAAACAGAACTTGTCTTCTTATTGGAAATCTAAAAATATTATTCAACACTTTGCGTATCATAATAATTCGAAAATAATTAAGATAAACCGTTTTATTTTTTTTTTCAAAAGTAAAATGATTATTAATTTTCTATCAAGAGAGGAACCGTTGGAGCAGTAAGACTTAATTATGAAATTTAGCCTGATCGGTAGATAAGTGCTGTAGATAAATATCTCTTTGGGGACTGCTAATAAGTCACGTTTAAGTAAAAGAGAAGATGTATGAATGCGGACGAAGCAAGGAGTGAACCCGTAAGAAAATTACCATTCGCTAAATTGCGTCATTCTTGAGTTATCCGTGCAACCTAAAGACTCTCTCACTCAATAGTTTTAAATATCTTAAAAATATATTGAAAAATAAAATCCGAGGCATCTTGTCCGCCTCCGCCGCGACCATTATTATTTCTATTTTCCGTTCAAATTCTTTGTAGATTTTTGACCTTCTTAATGTCACTGCTTAATGGCCCGGGCTCGCCACCGAAACCGGACCTCCGTTACATAGTCGAATAAACGACACAATTGACTACAATACATTATGTACGTATTTGCATCAGGGAAAATTTTGATCACATTGATTTTATCCGAACCGGTTCGTGAGTGGACAGCTTGACCTTTGCGAGTCACATTTTGAACCATTTTAAAAGGTGAACAACGAAATAGCCGAAAGTATAACCTGCTACGTAACCATTTGCGGGGAATTATTATTGAAGTTCTGTTGAAATTCTTTTTAGAAAAGGTCTCGTAGGAGGGATATAGTGCTTGAAATATTGCGAATAATAAATCGCTAAATCGTGTTAAGCCGCCGCTACCCGAATTTCACCGATTTCTTACACATTTCCCTTAAACATTTGAAGTTTTAAGCTCTTAAAAAAATATGTTATTTTTGAAAATAATATCTAGATACGCTCAACGCCGAAATGCAAATTATATGAAATTCCCTCGATAGAAAAAAATCGCAAAGTATGCTCCGAAAATTATTAAAAACAAGTCTATTTCTATTTTACAAGTTATATTTGTAAAAAAAATCACAATGTTTCTTTAAATGATACTTAAAATACCTTCCACGAGATTTTTGCTCTATTCTAAATGAGTCATGTTTTATTAAGCATTTTCAAAATTTTTGCTTCAATTTTATCATTTAAAATATTAGCACACTCTGTCCAACATTCGTAATTACATATCTCTCCATCTTCTTCTTTTTGAGCGGGGTAGCGCTGCCTTAATACGAGTACATAAGCTGTAATATTTTACTGCTACCTTTTGTTCTTATTTGACATCATCATAAACAATGTTTATTTCTTCCTGTATTTTAAATTTTTTCCTCTGAAAAATTCACGAATTGATTGTTTGATTACACCTTTACCAAGTTATATCAATATTTTAAAACTTGATATTTTACATGAGATCAAAAATAAAGCTTATCAAAAATATTACTGATCCAACAGAAAATTGACGCATTTTCCGTAATATTTTATTTTCGCTAAACGTGAATGGAAAAAAAAACATACGTTTTCACACGAACCAATCTTCCGGTCGACATATCTAAATCTCACAAATCCACTAATAAATTAATACGGACGCCATCTCTTTCAAATAAATTTATTTTCAATTTGAATTTAGTAATCGAAGCGTAAACAACTTTCTTATCAATATAATAACTCGCCTTATATATGCGCACGTGGGTCATTTCGTTCTTATATTTATTGTAATTTCTTACGGAAAATCTCATGTTCTAACCGCAACCTTCTATTTCAAATTTAAATTGATAGAACTTTAAATTTTCCCATCTTTAATAATATTGGAAAAAATCATTTTGTTCCATTTAAGTCAATTATTTTCTAGAGACAAAAACAAAATTCACAGAAAACTACACCTTTAAGCCCATATCACACGATTCATTAATTCTTCATTTCGTGACGTCATACTCCAGCAAATGTTCCATCTTCGTTTCGCCGCATGTTCAGACGGCGCTCTAGAAAAGTGTTCACTCGCCATTTGTGTTACAACGTCGCCGAGCGCAGTCTAGCGCGTTGGCCGACGCCGAAAGCGAAAACCCAATTCGGGAATATTTACGATTTCAAATTGACATTTCCGAAAACGTCGAATTAAATTACGAGAAATTGGTGCTTCTTATAAACAGTAAATAAATATCAACACCATAAAATGAACAAATACTAAAATAATAACCCGAAAACTGACACCTACCAGTATTTATGCACTACCAGCATTATGAAAAAATGTTTATTCCAAAATAATGTAATTTGGATATCATATAAATGGATGCCCTGATTTTTATGCAATTTTGGTGACACTATTAAATTTAAAAAAATCACAGTCTCCTTTATATTTTTTTATGTCACAAAACATAATTTTATTATTAGAAATATGCATGTAATTTTTTAAAAAGAAATTTTCTTTAAAAAAAATTTCTTTTTAAAAAAAGTAATTTTTTAAAAAGAGATTTTTTTTTAAAGAACGTAAACAAACGTAAAAGTTTTAAAAATGGCTCACCTTGAGTCTTTTCTAACTAAAATTACTGGTAACGAAAAGAATTAAAACGCACGCATATTTTATTAGACAAATGAATTATAAACGTTTTAATCACCTTACTTTATTTTTAAGTTATGTATAAATAATTTATAAAAAAAAAATCACTAATTTCGTAAGTTTTTTTCAAATTTTGGTCGGAAACTTTGGTTTCGTAAAAGCTTAGGTACATTTTTTTTTGTTTAATTGTTTAATTGATTGTATAGCGTGTTTGTTTTTCTTGACAATACCGTTTAGATCATATTTTTACTATGCTGATAGTAAGGGAGAAACAACGATTTTTATGAGACCTGTTTGAGATATTTCGAAAAACGAACAAATTAGCCGTACGAAACAGCATTTGACATCTCGCTAGCCGCGTTGACACGTCCTTCCGGTACAAGCCACAAAATGCCAGGCCGACTAAAGTACGAAGTGAATCAGTGTTCAGCATCACTTTGCGTTTCATGATGTCATTCCGGGCGCGAGCGAAAACCAATATCCCACGTTGTTGGAACTCTTCATGCGGCACTGTCTCTCATCACTTTCGTTTCATTGCATGTTCAGACGTGTCACTTCGTGGGAAAGAGGCGGAATGACGTCACGAAATGAAGGATTAATGAATCATGTGATGTAGGCTTTACAGACGCCCCGAGTTTCAAAGTACGAGTATCTGAACGAATTTGGGGTTTGGTAAATATATTATAATATTATGTACCACTACTTTTTCACGTCCATGATGAGTGATGAGCAATGATTTCATGTGTCGTATATTATTTATCTAATCAAATAAGTTATAACGCAAATCATTGTTTCCGAGAGCCAATTAAACAACGGATGCAACTAAAATAGTAGGAATCTGATAAAGTCGATAAAGCCACAGAATAAGGAAGAATGGAATTCTACGAATAAAGTAATGTGACAACTATTCACTTTTCCGTTGGTATTTCCAAAGCATCTTCTCTAAATGATGCTGGTTTAACAGGTCCAACAGCATTTTCTGGATTTTAGCAGATTTGTGTACCTATTCATATGCCATTCGCATAAACTATCAGTATTATTGCTTAGCTTAACATGGGGGGGGGGGGGGGGGGGGGGGGTTCTTAAATACTTTGTTTTAATGAATGTTTCATGTTTATCTGGTACAAGCTTAGGTGCAATTACTACTTTGTTGATAATAATAGTAATATTTGGATTATTTATATAACGCCGTTTTTGTGGAAAATCACCTCCAGGGCAATGTACATTTTTAAATAATATAATTTTTCTAGGGCTCCATTCTAATACGATATATAGATTACAAATTAGATCCACAATTAGCCGGATGTAATAATTAATCTATATATCTTATCGGTCGATAACATAAAAAAAACAATTTGTTTTTATCAAAAGTGAATTGTTTTTTAACAAATGATTGACATGTCAATTTTACCAAACGAAAAATCAAACACTCAAGAGCAATTCATTATTTTAAATAAAATTTTGCATAGTCTCATGCACTCATTCTTCTCGAAACACTTCCACCTACCAGATTTATTTGTCTCGAAGTTCCAGCGGGCTCTGTTTCGTGATCAGTTTCCTTTTCTGTCCCGAGCTATAATTTAATTTTTTTTTAAGTAGCGAGCGGAAATTAAATCGAATATAGAAACAGAATTGACGCAAGTAACTTATTTTCACTGGTTTATATATTATGTAGATTGAACTGGTTTAATCCCGCTATGGGCAACTTCAGACTAAGTAGATACATTTTAAGCTTTTACTACAACAGATTTAGAGTAGGTACCTAATTCATAGGGCAAATCCAAGATCCTATTAAAATATTATAATTTTTTCTACTTAGAATAAAATTAGGAGCTAGGATTTAAATTGTCGGCCAGCGTGGTCCAGCGGAAAAGCTCTTGACTCGCATTCCGAAAGTCGAGGGATCGAATCCCGTCCTTGCAAATAAATTTTATTTGATTAATTTGTGTTATTTCACAATTTATTCATTTAAAATAATATATAGTATATTTGCGGCACGTTCCAGAGTGGGAGGTACTCTCAGTATCTCCTTGGTGCAAGACCACCATTCAGAATTGAAACTTTGCTTGAAATGGCTTTAGCCCTGTTTGGTGACCAGATCTGAATAGCCAGGTACTTCCCACCTTCCTCTTCCCCCATTTCCTTCCCCGCCATACTACCTTTAGCTCACAACATACCCCAGTTGGGGATGCAATAGTCTCACTGGCTCCAGACGGGAGCAGTTGGGATTCTTGTGCGGTAATCATATAAACATATATATATATTTTTAATAGTTGTTGAAATTAAATTTAAATAAAAGTTGGGAAAATTATTTCAAGATGTGATATAAAAATTTCCATTATAAGTACAAATAAAATTGATTTCTTATCTGTCTGTATTAATTGCAAACTACATTTTTGCTATTTTTTGGGTAATTTATGTCGGCTGATCGACGCTTAACTATTTTCTCTCATCGAATGCTATTTATACATCATTAAAGTTGCCACAACTGAAAATGTGTAACAAAGTTATACTTTAGCAAGAGAGCGCTGATCATTGGCCAATAATAGACAACCTTATCGGTGCTCGCTTTGAAAAAATATTTATGAGATCTTCTTGACATTTCGTTATTAATATTTACAAACACATTACGATAAACTAATGTTATGTAGAGTTCATACGAAACACATTACAATAATATACGCATTAACATTTAACATAATAATATGATGTGGGTCTTTTTTAGCATTTAGATCATTAATCATTCAATGAAATGAGGAAATAATGACATTTGACGGTCTCTGCGCCTTACTACAAGGTACGCGCCATCATTTAACCCTCAGTACCAGTTTTTCAAGAACATGAAGGAAAATTTCGATATCTCAGAATTTGAGCGAGAGTAGAGCGGTCCATTTGAGCGAGAGTAGAGCGATCATTCATAGAACTCCATTTAATGTATATATTTATTTACGTATTTCAACCCATACGCTGCAACATGTGCCATTACATTAACATAACTAAATTTACATATAGTAGTACAATCACATAAAGAAAGTAACAATAATCCCTGAAGAAATAATATGAATTGACGTTGATCCGACAGTTGATCCACGATTATCCCTGGTTGATCACCCCCGAAATGATATTTAATATAAAATTATAATTTTCTGTGCATTATTTAGCAATTTCAAACGCTAAAATCGACTTCAAAAATACCCTTAATAAGGTAAGTATAAGAATATGGTAAGTATATAATGAATTTATGTACAGTGTCGATTTATTGTACTTATTTGCTGGGATACCAGCATATACCACCCTGCACATTCCTTCGGGGTCACTTAGTTATATTTTGTGCAATTAAGTATACCGTATTTTATATTAGATGCCTAGGGGCCAACTGTCAGCGAATACCAGCTATACCACCCTGCACATTCCTTCGGGGTCACTTAGTTATATTTTGTGTAATTAAGTATACCGTATTTTATATTAGATGCCTAGGGGCCCTGTCAGCGGATACCAGCTATACCACCCTGCACTTTCCTTTGGGGTCACTTAGTTATATTTTGTGTAATTAAGTATACCGTATTTTATATTAGATGCCTAGGGGCCAACTGTCAGCGGATCAACTGTCATGGAACCATAATATGGCAACGCATTATGTACGCATCTGTCTCTTTCTCTGTATTACTATGTAAGATTTTAATTTCACATTTTCTCAATGTTCCTTTATTTTACGTTATGTATTGTCTCTTTCTGTACGTTATATGTAAGCTGACAAAATGTATTTTTTGATTAGTTTTAGTTTATACCTTGATGATACTTGTTTTAAGCAAAACTGGTTGGTATAAAAAAATTATTAAAAAAAATCATTGATTATAAACAATTGTTTTATTTCATCTATTTAATTTCATAAATAATATTCTAGATTTACATAAGAATATAGATTAAAATAAGTCAATTTTAATAATGTTTTTATTGAGTTTTTCGAGTATTTTAGTGTTTGACAGCTGTTTCGGCCTTAACAGTTGTAGTTTGAAAATTATTTTCAACACCGAAATAATTGTCACAATAATAAAAAAACTTAATACTTGTTAAAAACTCACTAACAACGATAAAAAATTACATTTATTTTAAATGATGTAAATAATGGAAAGTAGAATGAATTAAGTAGAACTTAGATCCTTGAAGAGCCTTAAAGCCCAAGTATGCGTCTACGACTGAATTACGAAAAGATTAAGTATTTAATTAAATGAAGACATTATGAGCGAAACTCAATCAAAAATCTGGAAACAGAAAAATCAGAAAAAGATATTGGCACCTCTGGGACGCCAAGAGGTGCCAATATCTTTTTCTGATTTTTCTGTTTCCAGATTTTCGATTGAGTTTCGCTCATAATGTCTTCATTTAATTAAATATTACAGTTTGAGGTTTTACTCATAAAGTTAAAATAATAAATAATAAAAGATTAAGTGTTTAGAATGGATGGTCGAAAAAGTGTCCGAAGCGTACTTGTCCCGCAAATTAATTAATTACAAGAAGAAATTGAGCATGTTCTACGAAGGAAGGAACGATTATAACCATATAAATATAATTTGCCGATTTATATTTTATCCTGAGGAAGTAACCTTTGGTTTTGAATTAAATAAGTGGTGTATACAAAGTGATTGGTTTTTAATTCAATATTAAGTAGTTTATTTTATTTTATCTTTAAATAATATTGTGAAACAATTTTACCGATTTAGGATATAACTGTACTTGTTAGTTCATAGAGGTGGGCGTTTTAGATGTTTAAATACATACGAGATGTAGCTATTTTGTGTTTAGAAAAAATATTTATCTTTTTTAAAACAACTGGAAACAAACAATCCAGCCGTGAAAAGGTTAATGAAGAGTCATTGGGTTGATGCAATCGAATAGAGATTTTGTTGAATTATTATGATTAGTATAGATTACTGTTGATAAGTGTCCTAAATGATCAATGTAGTGTGAATGTATTTTATTTAATGGTTAAAATGCTATTTAATAGTCAAACTCGCCAATTAAATGTACTAAATTGAACTCGCGTGGTTTCATACAGAATGTTACTTTTAGTCATTGTATTTTTAAACATTTATCCGTGAGATATAGGCGAACTCTCTAGTTATTGTCTTATATTGTCTGGTTAATCACTATCCGTATCTGTGTTTTCTCTTAATAAAAAACAAATAAAATTCATGCACAATTTGGTTTCTGATTTTAATGGTTAATTTTAATAACTACCGGTATAAAGAATTTATTGCCAAAATTACAATGTTTTAGAATTAAATATATAACAATATTTTTGCACGAAATAAGTCTCTCTTATATCATTGTGCATGCCTTGTTTGTATCTTTATTGCTTTGAAAGAGATTTAACAAAATTTAGCAATTCGTATTGAGCTAAAACTAAAGCATTCCATTATTATGAAGAGCCTATCACTGTCAAATGTAATCAATCTTTGTCAAATGTAATCAATCTTTGTCAAATGTATAAAATCTTGCTCTTCCACTCAGACGTTCTGATCGACCAGTAGCATCGATCTACACTGCTTAAGTTCTCAATATTTTAGTGTGATTGTATGAATGTGAAGAAGTCTTACAAATATAGTGATTTTAGTATTCTGCAAGGTCGATTAAGAGCTGTTATAGAATAGAAGGTCATCTAGCCAACATTCTGAATAGACGAGTGAAGTTGATCTTTATTTTGATTGATTTAGTGTTACTAAAAAAATCATAATCGAATTCCGTGAGGTTGAAAGGTTACTCTGGTCGTTCGATAATATGTTTTTTTTTATTAAGTGTTATTAGCACTTATGAGCAACATTGTACTTGGCACTTATGAGCAACATTTTTGAATTCTATTTCAATTGAATAATTAATATAACACATTAACCGTCGACTAATAAGCAATCTTAAAAAAAGAGCCCGGAGACCGCACCTTTTGACTCCAGTACAAAAAATGTTAACTGACACAATATAAATCTTTTCGGAAATCAGATATCAATTATTTATATTAGCCAGTTCACCGCTTAACACTTCCCGATCAGAAGTTTCCGGGTTTGAAATATGATATGTAGCTAACCTAAGCGTATAATATTCTTTTTCATACATGGGCCCTGCTAGCACGGGTGTAAGTATTGACGTTGTTTGCATAGTTTTGAAAAAAATATTACGTATCATTGATAAATGCCGTTTATAAAGCCACTTTTCAAAATCGAAAGCATGTACATGTACATATGGTTGGTGGCAATGACATTTTTTTACACTCTCATGAGAAAATGTTTTTCTTTACACTTAATAACTTTGTAATGAGTGCTTCAATCTTTGAAGAAAAAGATATCACTAATAAATTTAAACGAAACATGAAAAAGAACAAGACAGAGAAAAATAGTAACGTTCGCAACTAGGAATCGAACTCAGGATCTGTCTTATCGATACAGCGACTCAACCAACGCGACCATTGGCATTCCGTGAGGTTGGTGTCCATAAGTCAATGGCATATTACATTGATGCGTATAACATCAAAAAGTTATTCCAATTTATTTAGTTTCAAATATGTTTGTGGTAAGAAACTGCATACAGTTAGTTAATATCTCGTGGGCTTTGGAAGGTGTTTTCCGTCTTTTCACCACCAAATGATTTTTTCCGGTAATAATCGATTTAGCACCTAATTTACAGAAAATTTGCGATGATCGGGAAAAAGTAACCCATATACATTAAAAAAAAGCAAAAGCAAAAAAGGTAAAAAATCTAATTTTTCGTTTGTTTTTACCCAATAGACAAAGGTGCCTATCTAAATATTACACAGGGATTATCTTGTATATTCTATGTCAACGGTTCCAACACACTTAATTTTTCTATTGATTCTTTCAGACTTCCCTCCTACGACATATAAATTAAGTAGAGTTGTCGCAGTTACGCAACTTCCCACCGCCATGACCAGCCTAATGACAACTGGCAGCAAGGGACACATTACACCGAGTCATTGTGCAATGATGATTCTTATTGCAAGTGCAACCTTATTATCTGTGTGTCATGTGCTCGCTTCGCTAACAAATATTGAGGGATTACTTGGGGTTGACATTGTGGACGAGTTTATCTAATGATGTCAATGTGTAAAATATTTATGTTTTTTAGAAACAACTGTAAAATTATCGTAATTATGTGATAACATTTATAATAACAAATAACAATAATAGTTAACAGCCGTCAGGATGTGACGAATATCACCCTGACTCTTCACTGAGTGTCAAACTTAAGGACTAATTTGAGCCTAGATTTAGCGATATCGGAGAGTTTGAATAACTTTTGAGGGCAATATTCACGCCTCGTCCTAAAGTTCCATAACTGGTTCCTGTCTAGGCTTAAGTTTATGTTGAAAAACCAGGCCTCAGATAAACTGCCGGTTTCCGACAACCTGCTTGAATACAGGTTTAGTTATAATAATCACTTGCAACATTATTGCAATGTTATTTGTTTAAGTGCAATGGGACTTACCGTTTGATGTTGTCCTAAATAAGGCACTTCCATGTAACGAATTCTTGTTGGTTTCTTTATGTTAAAAACACTGTTCAGGATATTTAGGAGATGTTGGTTTTTTTAAACTATTCATGTTTTTTTCTGTTTTCTCTTCGTCGAGTGTTAGCGTTTCCCCTTCTTTTCTTGATTGGTGCGAATCATCACGATTCTCGTTTATCACTCTGAAAATAAAAATTAGTATTTAGATTATTAGGAATAACTTATGGAAATTCATAATGATCATTGTAATATTTAATCAAGAAGAATATAATATCTCTCAATGGAAACATGAAACGTAAAAAGACGTAGTCCCCGACCGTTAACTTTTATATTTTATGTCTTGTCTGTTTCATTTTATTTTCGTTAAGATTTGTTGATTTTATCTTCTTCTAACTAACTAACCATCACGCCGTTTCCCCGCAAGGGTTGGCAGAGAGGACGGACCGCCAAACAATTCGGTCTTACCACACACTCTTTGCCTCACTCACATTCATACATCATCGCATACATACTATTTATTATTATTATAATACATTATATCTATTATTCTGACTTTTGACATGGCCCGACTCAAGTATTTTTATTTTATTATTTATTACATTAAATTAGATACAATTAAATAGCATAAATAATAAAATATTACCATTTCAATTATCAATAAATCTGATTCACTTGATCGTGCCATGTCTTCCTCGGGCATCCCCGACTTCGTCTACCATTCACATTTGCGTCACATATTCTTTTTAATTATTCGTTCTTCGTTCATTCATCGACCGCATTGAATTCGACTAAACAACAGGCAACAATTATTACAACATTTCAGATTACTCAGTTTCGCGTCCAATCCCACCTCTTTCAATTCTAGAATACAATTATTTATGTATAGATTAAATAACCGTGGTGACATTACGCAGCCTCGCTTAACACCTTTTGTGATGTCAAACCACCCCATGAAACCACCGTTCACCGTGCAACGCTTCCCTCGTAGAAACGCAATTGTCTGTTTGAGATTTGTAATTACTCCATACTTGGAGACACCTTCCACAGTTTTTCTGTCCACTCGGTCGTATGCTTTTTGTAGACCTACAAAGGCGCAGAAGAGTTTCTGTTTTTTGCCAGAAACTTCTCAGTGAACATACGCAAGAAGAAAATCTGGTCCATGTATCCCCTTCCGCTCATTACGGCACCTTGCACAAACCATATTTTATCTTTCGTTTTCATTGACACCATTTCAATAAATATTCTTCCATACAGTTTGCCGACTGAACTAAGCAGGATAATAGCCCTATGATTCCCACATTCTACACGTGACCCTTCACCTTTATATAACGACATGATTACATGGCATCTTCTTCACTGATAAAAATTATTAGATTTTTTGAAATTTGAGTTTAACACAAATTTTGAAGTTATATTGTCAGTGGAAGCGGAAAATAGGGAAATTGGAAAGCACCTATGTACATGCCGTGTACATGCATTGTTCGTATAAGCATACGAACAATTTTTGAAATAAAGTGAAAACCATTTCAAGCAACTTTTGCATTATGAATGGTGATCTCTCATCCGCGGCGTTCTTCATAACAATGTGAAGGTCAACCGAGAGTATTAATTTCTGAGTAATGCGCATTTGTTAGAGATACGCATTTGTGAGAGATACTCAATGAGTATCTTTCAAAAGTATTTTTACATCTCGAATCAAAGTGAAAGATATTCTTAGTACCACCGGGGTTAGACAATGAAAGGCAGTGGTAAAAATAATTCTTCTTAAATCGGTTTCCCATTGCTGAGGATCATGAACCCTACTCCTATTTCCATGACGGACAAGGATCTTCTACTCCTCGCAGTTCCGCGCTGCGCGGAGATCCAAGGACGTGCCGGATGCCACAGTTATGCGCCGGAGGCAAATGGTTGAAAGTCTATTTTGGATGTCTGTATAGTCCATTTCTTCCAGAGTGGGCACATTTGTGCATCTGGCTGCCCATGGAATTCTGATTATATTCTGTGGCACCACATTTCGAGTGCATCTATCTGCTTTTTTGCTGGCTTTAAGTGACCATGTTTCCAAACCGTTTAGAAATGTGACGAAAATCAGCGCCCGGACGAGTCTCATCATGGTAGTTTTCATTATGCCTCTATCATCCCTTTTCGCATTTTAAAAACAAGTGTTTCCCTTTATTCGGACGAAATCCGTCGAATGAACAAATTAAAGATTAAATCATGAGTTCAATAAATCAACCAGGACATTTTTTAGGTTTAAGTAGTACCTTGTAGATATAAGTTTAATTTAATTAACAGTGTTCAGTTGTTATATGAGAGATAAACATTAACCATGGTACATTCTGCGCTGGTAGAATGGAGCTTGATCCCTCTAAGATAAATCAAAGTTTCGCAAACACCAGAAAAAACGGCTTAAAATGTTGAGGCGGTCATTGTACAATGATTTATAGAGAAGATAATTAAAAAGTAAAATATTTGTTTTAATTAAGTAGCGTGATAAAGATTTAAATAATGTGATAGCGGAAAATGAACTTCATATTACGTAATTCGTTTTACATAATCTACGAAGAGGATTTATCTTATTTATTATTATTTAATAAACTCGTTATACGGGTCGGAAGATAAGCCTTCGACTATATTTTAAAGGCAGACTTTATTTTTGTCTGGTGGGGATGGACTGATTTTAAATGAACTTTTCGACCTTCATGAAAATAATTTTTTTAAAGGCTCTTTATTCGACTATGTTCCTTTTTGCCGCTTGCTTTGCCCAACGAAAACATTTTAGTAAGTTTAAATACCTATATATTTTTTAGAGTAGCTCGACACAGGAGGTCCTGAGGAAAACAACTTCCTTTGGGAACCATGTCGTCTTTGGGGATGCTGGAAGGAAGGAGAGGAAGTTCTGGAAAGAAAAGTTATTAAGGGCGGGAAGGGATCTAGGGGTCAGTGTTTTAAAACGTTCGTCAGAAGTGACGAACGTTTTAATCCATTCCTCCCACTGTGGTGTAAGGCGATGGGTCGGGAGAGTCCGGCTGGAGAAGTCAAAAGGACTCCCTCAACCAGTCACTCACGATTAGACCCGCCATGCGATAGCAAGCGCATCCGCCGCCGGGACCTAGACAAATTTCACCCCGTGAACCCGGGCACCGCTGCTAAGTTACCAAACGTGACCTATGGCAGGAATGTCGGTCATACAATAAACGGTTCTACTAATAATACTTCTGGAATAATAATAAAAATATTTTGATGAGCGCCATTTTTGTGAAAAATCTCACCTATCGTGCTTTGTTTTATGTTTTACAGTGCATAATTAAAAGCTATATCTATAGCTCCTGATTATTCCTGGTTTCCACAACATATTTATTAGCTGCGATAAGTAATACATTCTTTCCAGTACTCCCATCCGCTTCACATTCCTACCCACATTTTTTTCATTTGTTGGTTCGATAGACCCACTGTTTCCAAGCAGAAATAGGTACGCTTACAAGGTGTGATATAAATTAAAATATTTTTTTAATAGTATAAAACACGACGATAATATCAACTGTTACAAAATAATGAATGTCTTTGCCATCTTTAGCTACAATGCTTAAGTCGTCAGATTAATATTCAATAAAGCTCGCTTTTTATAAATGTCATCTTAACATAATATAATATCAGTAAATGGTAGCTAAGAGGCGGTTACATAATTTATTTTTAGCCTGACAAGAGGTAAAAGAAGATTCGATGCCAAAACCAGAAATTGGTTTAAAATAAATTCTAGAGTCATGAATTTATGAAGCGATGGATTTTAACACTAAACTGACAGATTTTTAGGTTTTTTATTCGCAGTTTTACCCTGATCACTGATCAAATTTAAATTATTTCAGCTCCCATCATCGCGGATAATTAATATTTTTGTTAGCCGGAGTGACGGAGGACTTATCTAGCAGAGTTGCTTGAGTTTCAAATACATCTTGATTGAAAGCAAATCTTGGAAGTGAAAATTAACCAACCTTCCGACATCCGATCTAGCTGAAACTCGACAAATAGACTGATTGTCGATGAAAAGGCATGCTTTCAACATTCAGTGGCACTTACGCACGCAATCGCGCACACACGCATTTCTCTGAAATGGGATAATAGCCGGCCTAAGACATGCCCCGAAAATTGAAAATAGATGTATTATATGGTTTCATGCCAACTGAGAACAAAGTTAATTCAACATCTCCTTGAAAAGTCATTAAAAACTATGAAAAAAATAATTTAAAATAAGCCGATAACCCTAACCTAACGTAACCTATTTACCCATTTTTTTAAATATAATTTTTATCATTTCTTCAAAATTCGCAAATTCACTTGGTGGTGTCATTATTAATTTAATGAAAAACAAATAACTTTTTATACACCACTGTTTAATTAAAAATATCAACATGTTTCGAAAACCATGTTTTCTTGGTCAGGATAATAAGTTAACAAAAAATAACAAAAGACAAACAAGTATAGACTAATTAGAACATAGACAAAATATTAGAAAGGAGAGGTGATTAATTACTTAAAATATCAAAAAAAAAACAATTATATTAAATAAAATATAAAAATTATTTTAGAATGGGTAAAAATTTACATTAACATAATAAAAAATCATTTAAAAAACAAAACATCGAAGTTTAAAACAAAAGTAAAATATGGTTGAGAGAACAAAGTGAAAATGAACTATCAAACATACTGAAGACCATGTAAAGACAACTGGATACTAAATACAATTGTGGAAAAACTACAGGCCGCCTCAGAACAGGAAACCCTAGTGAGGACTGTGAAAAAAAAAACTTTATAATACCTTAATATAATACAATTTATAAATACATTATGAACAAATTTTGCTATAGATACTAATAAAAAATAAATAAAAAAATAACAAAATAAATTATTATAAATATAAGTATTAAAACGAAAATAAATTTAAAAGATGGCTATTTTTAAAAAACGTTTGGTTATTTATAATATTTAATTTACTCACTTTTTCTAATTTCTAAAATTTCTAAATTATCTAATTGTATACCCGTTGTGTTAGTGTGTCAAATTTTTAAACCTTTATTAATATCAAAAGAATGGCCTGTTTCCAAAATGTGGTTTACAAATTCTGAATAATTATTATTATTTAAACATCTTAGATGTTCCTTAACTCTAATGTTAAAATTTCTAGAAGTCTTCCCAATATTAAAAAAGTTACAATCATTACAAATTAATTTATAAACCCCAGATTTGTTCAAAAACACACATTTGTCCTTGCTATTTAATATATAAATTTTTAATTTGTTATTGGCGTAAAAAGCTGGTTGGATATTATCTGGCATGTTTTTAATTATCAGATGGTTTTGAGTTAGCTTCATCCCGAGTTGTCCGGTCACCGTATTACATGTATTAAAAAAAATTGCTTTTAGTATGGATGGATTTTTTTCTGCTAGCTTGGGAACAATGATGATGATGTTGATGTCTGATGATGAATAGTAAAAACCATGTGATGCCATGGTTTTTACTATTTTTATTTTATTTATTTAAGCACTAGCATTTTTCTCCGAGGTAATTTGAAACAAATTTGGCAATAATAAAAGTTAGCCTGTACCCGAAACCGATATAGTTCTAAAACCAATTTTAACCACGATTAAACAAACAACCGGTTAACCTGATACTATCGCCATTGATTCCGACCACAAAGTCGATGTGTTTAGAAACAAGGATTTTAAATCAGCCATTAAGTTCACATGAATAATAATTAAACGGATATCGATCTTAATGTTCATAGTTCCATTCGCCCATTCATTTCAGCGGTTGATTTGCTTTGTTTTGTGGTCATAATTAAATCGACTAATAATAAATAATCGAGGATACGAACCCAAAGAACTGAAATGGCCTCGGATAGGAGGATTTTAAAGACATTCACCGTGAAATTCTAGTGAGTTGAAGTGCCTAAGAGCCTACAGAACAGTCTTCCCGTCAGAGATGTGAGACTAATGAAACCTTCGCTTCAGTAACTCCGCCAACACATTAGTTACGTTAATAAATTATTATTGTATAGAATGGGGTCAACTGCGAGTTTTCTAATCATGCGGTGTCAAAGGGCTTTAACAATACTACGATTAAATGCCAAGGAAATTATTTACAGCGATTTGCCATTGAAATATTTGCAAAGGCTGTTGAGTGGAATAAATAAGTAGATACCAACTTTGAGATTACTGTTTATTTTTATTTATTTATTTTATATATTGTTTTTCGTTTTTATTAAATATAAGGAAAACATTTTATATGCAAGAAAAAATTATTTATTACAAACCAATAAGTAGTCCAACAAAGCTGTCACAAAACAGGTTATCTGCAGGTTCTACCAAAGCAATATGTCTTAATACCTAATACAAAATGCACATTTCTAAGTACATTATTGTATCTTAATTAGAGAAATAGTCACGTTTTACACAATCACAAGTACATTTATAATATTTAACATTTGAAAAATGAGGTTTAGGATACATTTATATTAATTAACGAAGTAGGTATAACATTTGGCCCAATTGTAAACACTTATTTTCACGATTGCGAAAATGGGAAAAAGCCTATTTTTTAATGATCGTGTTAGAACACATCAAATTAAAAAAAAAACAAAACTTGTAGATTATTACTATCAGTATGTTATTTGCCTTTTTATTGTGTTCGGGCTAACCCTAAAAAAGTATTTAAAAAAAGGTAAATTATGAAAAAAGTTTTGCTATTCGCATATTAGATATATATATTATATTCGCCTTCATATATATTACGCATTCATACTTTAAACATGATTTGCAGTGCGAGAAATGACAAGAATAATTCTGTTTATTTGCAAGATTATCAGCATTATTTAATTGTTGCCATTTATTACTTTACAAATACTAACTTTTTTATTAATGTTTACTTCTAACAACTGGTCGAGTTCGAAACCTTGATAACTTTAAACTCAAATTAGTAATGTAGGTCTATAAACGTACAAATTATTAATTGATTTATATATTTTCACTTGGTGAGATTTTTCAGAGAGTTTAAAGATATTTGTGGTTAACAAAGCTTTGACGAGCACGTTTAGCACGTTCTTTGATAAAATAAAAATAATAATATAGATTTTTTTCTAGTAAAACCACAGTGCTGGTGCTCATTTCTCATTCTTTATAGTAAAAAGCGCTCTTTTCTCATTCTTGCCTTTTAAAAAAACGGGTTGTAAAAAAGTTGATTTACCTATTTGATGTTCATATTATATATAAAAGTGTGTTTCCTGATTAATAATTATTTTGGAGCCACGAGATGATGTTATGTTTGTTAATTTGTCCTCGAAAGACTTAAATTTACCATCCAAGTAATTAAAACAAGATTTCAAAATACAATGTAGCAATCAACGTCAAGATAAACATTCATGTAGGCATATTGCAGCATCGTTTCAAGTGTACGACTGGAAGATTTAAGTTTTTTCAGAGAAGAAGACACCGATAAATATTATTTTTATTGAAAACGTTTTGTGAATTTCAAAAAGTTATTCCGGTTATCCAGATATTTCAATAGGTGACCGGACAACCCAGAACCACCACAGAAAAGTCGTTAAGAGTATAAAAAACACATAATTTTTTTTTTAAATAGGTTACGTTAGGTTAGGATTATGGGCTATTTTAAAATGATTATTTTCATAGCTTTTAATGACTTTTCAAAGAAGTGTTGAGATGACTTTATTCTCATTTGGCATAGAACCTTCAGATACAAGACTACAGTTTTTATACTTAAAATCATCGTTTACATAAAAATATAAATAATCAATGTTCTAACACAAATGGTATATAAAGCAAAAGGACCAGTCTGAATTTATCCGCATCTGGGTGAAACTGAACCAATCAATAAATAATAAGGACGGGAAAAATGAAAAAAATGGAAAACATGCTAAAGTACAAAATCTAGAAAAAATTTCAAATTTGATTTTTTTAGTCAAAATTCTTAGGCCACTCAGAGAAAATTTCAAAATATTCTAAGGAACTTCTGGAATCTCTAGAGCCTAAAACGGCGGAGAGTTAAAAGAAAACAAGAATAAATAAAAAAAATATATATAAAGGAGATCCGCAAAAACAGCAAGGCAGATGATGTAAGGGTAATGAGAAGATAAAGAAAGGAATGCTTAGGTGGCTTCGGAATGAAGAGCAATTAAACAAAGAAAGGAGTGTAAGGAAAATACATGACGTGAATGTGAACTAGATATTTGAGTCGGGCCATGTCAAGAGTCAGAATAATACAGAGTATGTATGAATGTAGGAGCAAGGAGTGCGTGCCAAGACCGAGTTGTTTGGCGGTCCATCCTCACTGCTTACCCCCGCGGGGAAATGCATGATGGTTACATAGTTAGCTAAAAACAACCTTCTCTCGGATATAAATAAATATCCATGGGAATTCAGGACGTGAGCACTTCATGCAAAATCTTTTTAAACACATTCGTTCTGCGAGACAACCGACTCCGAGTGAGGTCATGCTCGGCGAGCTTTTCACACACGTTCGGCTCATGACGGACAGACGGTCAGACGGACAGATCTGTCCGCAGGAATTCAAGGGAGGATCCGTATGTGAATTCTGCGCAACAGAAGTAAAATAGTGATGCTGATGAAAAAATCCTTTTTATTAAATGCTTGAAGATGCGAAATTACGAAACACTCGCTTCGTAGGAGCGTCATCTTCCTATGAATAGTGAATTCATCAATAAACACTGAAGATTATTTGAATCCGATTTCTCGATAATGTCAAGGTTGGAGTCAAATTCAACTTTCATGCTCGTCGGTCACGTGACCGTCGCTAATGATCTTTAGACGCTGACTTTACTTCATAAACGCGGATTGCGTCTTTGTTTATCGCACTTATAACAGAGGTAACACTTTACCGCTCAGAACAAACTGAATTCTTCAAGTAACGCAGTTTTATTATCGAGATAGTAGGAGATACTGCAGGTAGTAATTGTTCTAAGGCAAATGACGGGTCCAGAACTGGGTAGAATAATAATATCTTGACTTCTATGTGTTTACTATCTAGAATCGATTGCTGATCAAAAAAAACTAGCAGGTGAAGGGTACCATAAGCTGAAAAAAATGAAAAGATAGAACAGCCATGTATCGAAAATTCAGACTTCAGTTTTGCTCTGATTTTGGCTCTCTTTCAATGTATCAAAATGTGAACTAATAAATGCAAACAAATATTACTTTGAAAGGTTGTCATGGAGCTACTTAGTATTGCATATATTGATATCAAAACACCTATTCTGCAATAACATAATCTCCAACACTTCCCGAGTACCTCATAATTTGAAGGGATTCGGAGACAGGGAGGCAGACGAATGTTTCCATCCGAGCGCTGGATGGAGCTGGTCGAAAATAAAGAGCTATACAGCCCTGAACCTGAGGAGTGGGAGTACTGAAAGGAGGGCTACTAGAGGAGAAGACTTTGACATAATTCATTAAAGGGAGAAGTGGAGATATTGAATACATACGATGCTTGCTTACATAACTGCTTATTTAGAGTAGGTAGGTACAAATGTCCGTAGCCCCGAACTTAATCACAATCACATCCATTTCCCGGAAACCGCTTTTTCGTTAAGATTTATATATCCTTCCAATGTCCTTTAAATACAAGATAATATTTGCGACTTTACGAATGCGACAAGGAAAAATAAACTTTTATTACATATTTTTTGTATTGATGCAACAGCATATAAAAATATATCTTCCAATCGCAAAAATATTATTTGTTTCGTTTCCAATAAACCTGAAAGATTATGACATTTTAGATCTAAAATTATTTATAGAATTAAAAGGATTTAAATGAATATTTATAGATTCTAAAAGTTATGAACATTACCTACCTTGAAGTATAATGATTTAAAAAAAAAACTATCGTTTTACAACTAAATCGAATATTGTCAAAAGTAATAGGAGCGGTTTCTACTTAGTAATTAGAAAATACATCGTCATATTATTTCTACGTAGATAGATACCTACAATAAAATGATTTAATTGATAGTCCGGTATTGCTTGAATTGATAAGCTTCCGGATTCTACAACGTAATACAAGAAGTCAGGATTTATTTCAGTGCAGAAATTCTGGGACTAACTACAATATGTATTCCTCTTTACCCAGAATACTAATGGAAGGAAACAATTACACCAAGTCCGTGGACATCTTCAGTTTATCTTTAAACAAATATAAAAATGTTGTTACTGAACCACTTCAGTTATGTACAAAAAATATTGTATTTATTACCATTAATATGTAAGAGCCCTGAAAAGGGCGTTGATCAATAAATAAATAAATAAGACGGTTCCATGCCAACTCAGGATCTAGTCAACTCAACACGTCTTTGAAAAGTTATTAAAAGCGAAGAATTTTTTTTTAAATAGCCCGCTTTGAAAAAAAAATTGAAAAATAGCCAATAACCTGACCTAAAGTGATCCATTCAACCAATTTTTAAATTTTTTTTCACCACTTTCATTCTGAGTTGTCTGGTTACCCGATGAGACATTTTTTTTTTTTTTTACAAAGAAAGAAAAACATTCCCGGATTTCGGATAACCCAACAATGTTTGAAAATCTCCTACTACCACCACAGAAAGCCGAAAATATTGCTTGTGTTGTGATGGAGGACTTAGCCAGCCGAGGAATTGAACGCGGGACGCCCGGGTGGGACCCAAGCGCGATACCCACTCAACCACTGACCAGACTAACACTGTCTCACAAAAACAAATTATTGGAAAGTAGCTGGTACCCGGCATGCGTTGCAATGCCATTCAAAGTTGATTCTCCCTGCATGTCCTTTCCCGTTTGTCCTCGTTCACCTCCCGAGTCCTCTTTACCGCCTTCCCCCACCCTCGTCACCCCTCCTGCGAACCCCACCTCCCCCTTTTCCCTCCCCATCCTGCTTTTCCTCTTTGTCGCTAAAATATATGAAAAACATATTTATAATTACATATTTTCATTTATTCGAATTTCATAACGCCAGCTTACCATTATATACAGCCTATAGTCTTCACGAGTGCGCGCACAACAAATTACCAAAGTTTCATCGCTATCGGATGAACGGTATGGCAGCCATAAAATACGAACAAACAAACAAATATTGGTTTTTATTTATAAGATTATAAAAAATTTACAGTTTGGGAGGCGGGTATGGGTAACGCCGCCCCGGGAACCATTTATTGCATAACCAACACCTCTGCTATAGGTCACCCGAAGTGGTTCGCTACGTTTGATGACTTAGCAATGGTGCCCAGGTTCATCGAGTGTTCGGGTTTTGGCGGCGGATGTGTCTGCCTGAATGAATGTGTCTGAATGGTTGAAGGAGGCCCTTTGACGCCCGCCAGCCGTACTCTCTCGGAAAATGGCTTTGTACCGCAGTGCGAGGGCTGGATTCATGCATCTGTCACTCCTGGACATACCGACCACTAGATTCCTACACACCCCTAATACCCTTTTCCATCTCAGAACTCCCTCTCCTTCCTTTTCTAAAAAGACTTTCCACCCAGCATCCCCAAAGATGACAAAGGTCCTGAAGGGAATTAGTTTCCTCAGGGCCTCCTGATAAAGGCAATAACCTTTTTTCGCTCAAGGTAAAGGTACATATATAGTTATTATATTATGTAAAATACACTTTTCATTTAAAAAAAAAACCATTTTATTATTTCGGTGATCCAAAAATAACGTAGAAGGGAACAGACTTGAACGTCCAATGAAACTGTTAGGTCTTCTGCAATGATTCATGGTAACCTTGAATAACTTCCCATTTGTTTCCAGTGCAACAAGAGGGAGATTGTGAACTATCACCTTCAAAGGCCGCCACTCGAGATCACGTTTCTTGAGGCTGTCTAGTTTTGTGTCATTTATGAAAAAAAACACCAAAATTTCGAACGATTAAATTCGCTTTAGTGTTGGCCTTTTATTGGGAAATTTTATAAAGAAAAAGTATCTCACATTAAATGTGAATCTACCAATAAATCTGTTACATACCTGTCTTAACTTCCTCTATTGCGTTATTTTGCTGAATCTACAATACGCCATAGGTCTTTTAAATTGTTTGCAATAAAAATTACATATTAGATTAGTTGTCTTACAGATATGTGAAAAACTCTGAGAACATCTTAAAGATTACCAAAAAAAGTCGTTGGGAACAATAAATAAAGTCATCACAATGAAAACATGAACACGACCTTGAAATAATTATTAACTAATATATTACCGCGCCCAATATTTGACTCCTTGACCTTTCTCCTACTCTTAAACATCGACCTTTCAATAAAAAACCCATCTTTATTAAAAAAAGCTTGTGTATTGATATTAAATAATTAGTGCTTTGTTTCAAACTTGAGAGCTTGTTAAAAATAACCATTGACGAGGAGACAAAAAAAATTTAAACGTGTAAAAATATTTTTAACGTGTGTTTTCAGAATTCATTCAACAATATTATGAAATATTGAGATTGTTGTTGTCACCAGCTTGATTTTATTTTAAGCTTTTCCTTAATTCAAATGCGTTTTTTTTTAAGATAGTTGCTTGCAGTATCGATAGATATAGATATAACGACAGAAACATAATATCGTACCCGTGAAAAGGTAGCTAATATAACCTTGGCATTTGATGGAATTTCAAAAACCTACACAATAAAATAATAATAATTATAAATACTTACACACTGAGGTTGGTAGAACGTGTTATCTTGTATCAAGTCTGTGAGAAAAAAAAACAGAACAACTTTCAATAGTTCACTAAGTGACAGACAACATTCAACGGCCGACACATACAATGGGATAATTAATAAGCCTGGCTAGAAAACACTAACGCGTAGTTAACTAAATAAAATAATTTTTATCTCTTATTAAATAAAGAGCTTATTATTACCAATGATTGCTTGAATGGCTACTTAATACAAAAAAGTTTTGATTTTTTTTTATTTTTTATTTATTTATTTCTATGTATTACAGTATTTATCTAATAATTAACATTTTTACATAATAGATCAATTTTGAAAATTTTTTTACATAATATATTTTGCAATTTTATTATGTTGGGTGTAAGGTAGGTTTGTGAAGGTGAAACTGTGAATAGGTATTGTTGTATGTTGGTGAACACCTCACTAGGAGAACCTGTGCTGTGATTGATGAAAATGTATTGATTGTAGCGTCGTTTATATGAAAATCAACTCAAGACTTAGTTTGAAAAACACCTGACTGTGAAATGTGGTCGCTGTCACTGTACTGCGAGTATCATTCAGTCTAGAAAGATGTTGAAAAATACAACAAAAGATGCACTATTGCATATTATGATGTATGTGAATATATCAAAAAAGTCACCTACGTTTTCTACGGCCTTACAGGGACTTTGAATAAATTGACCTCTGGGACTAGAGAAAAAAAATGCCCGTATTTTTTAGAAGTATTGAATTCAAAATTTTGTAAAGATTTTTATTACATGTTATTACTTTTGAAGTGAAAACTTCTTTAGCACCATTGTGATTTGAAACTCGATGAAACGGAAACGAGCTACACAAAAAAGACACAAACACATCTGTGGGATTTAGGCTGCGAGAGATTGAGATTGTAATAAATTTTATTTTATTTTATTAAAGGGTACTCGGTTCCAATATAATACGATAAATTCACAGTCCCACGCGAGCCTTCTTTGGTATAGTGGTATATAGCGCCTGACGAACCTTAGCGGCCAGACATTTAGTGAACCGAGGATACTTCGAAATCCAAAAATTATTTTTTTTCGTGAAATCTATATCCAATTTTCAAACCACTCCAAAACGAATATGCAAAAGAAAACACAAAAGAAAGCGACATCTAGCGAAAGAGATTGTTGAAAAAATCAAAACACCTATAGTAAACTTTAATAATACACCGAATGAAGGAAAATTTAAAAAAAATATTAAATCCAGAAATTTAGTGACATGAAGTTAACTCTTTCCTGGCCGGGAGATCATACATTCGAGATATTTGACCCGACATTGTGGTTGCAATTCAATGCATAGTGCACAGTTGATTACACAACGCAACGAATCGATCGTCTGTATTAAATCTTGTCACATAAACCTTTTTTGCAAAAACCGCCTCAGTTGTAACTAAACTCTTTATAAAAGAAGCGAGAGCGTATGCAGACAAAAAGTCGTGCACTTACTTCGGAGTTGGGCACGAGATGGGCACGAGGCTATTGCTTAAATAAAACCCAGCCGTATATTTTAGAAATAATTATGTCAGGTGAATGATGTTGAAGCAGCAAAACTCTTGAACGCTGAGCTCTAGTATCATGAAATTCGAACAGTATTTTTCTGCCTGGAATTTTAAAATCATCTCGAAGTTGATGCAACGACAAAGATCTTCAGCTCACAACGTCATGAGCCAACACAACACATACTGAAATATCAATTAAACTACATAATTTTGAGTAATATTTTCAATGTTAAGATAAGAAGAAAAAAAAAACAAAATGAGTCTCGGAGTATTACAGCTATTTTAATCAACATTTAGGTATCATGAGATAGCAAATTCCACATAAGTTGGTTTTTAAATGCCATTCAATTATGACTCCTACTATTGAAGAACACGGTCATCGTTTTCACTTACCGCAATCTTGAGACCAATTATTAATAGAAAAAATAAAACCTCTGAACTTTGAACCAATGCCATTCGTTTATTAAATTTTAGTTCCTAGCTACAAGGCCTCCCTTATTAACTTCCATTACAAACGTATCCTAATTATTACTTGTTTAAAAAACATAATGTTAAACAATTGTGGCCATTATTGCACCTTCAATAATGATCATGATTCGATGTGTTCAATACAAATAGATCGCATTATCAATTCGCATCATTAACACGGAGAAACTGCAATCATTATGTACTATTGCTTTCTGTACAAGAGGAATACCATTGACACCGTTTATATTGCTCATGAATCTTGAATTTTTCAACTAAATGAAAGTGAAGTGAACCCGACGTGTAATTTATATACTCGTGATGAGAACAATGTGACAAGTAGGTATTCTCGATTTATTCTCAAAGTATTTCACGAACATGAAACACATAGATGATAGAGTGTGTATCAAATAGAGTGATGTGTACAAAGTTATTTGTCTTTTAATAAAATCAAAGTATTTCTTTGTGTTTGATAATGTCTGTCTGCCTCTGATATTCCAGTAATACGATTTAATGATAAATATGATTTGATTTTGGGGTATTATGCCATGTTGCGCTACCTCCTTTCCTTCCATCATCAGGGTAGATGTGTTGATCCAATTACACATCTGCCCTGATGATGAACACTGAAATGATGACCAAAATGTTGGCTAAAGAATATCCCAAAAATAAATCACGAGAATACTTTTGGCGGTGAAAATCTTTATACATAAGTATTTCGGTCAACATTTTGTATCGTAGGATAGTTTTCTCCTGATGAAGGAAGAGTTCTTCCGAGACCGGTGGAGTGTGAAAAAAATTTAAATGGTTTAGAACAAATGTCTGAATTATTTTCTCGATTTAATTTTTTTTTCTTTTGATTCTTGTAAATCGGTCGTTCAAACATAACACATTATATGAATCATTTGAAATATTCACTCCATAATGCTTTCCTAAGTGCGGCCAAGGTTATGAAATGCTGTTCTCAAATTCTGTATCACTATAGTGTAGTATATTCGTTTTGTTCGGTATTAATTATTAATTTTAATTTATTCATTCTGGCTCTTTGTAAATACTAACATGTGATGTGAGCTTGTTTGTAAAAGCACAGTGGTCAGCAAAATCACTAGTCAAAAGTGTCAAATTTGAAAGCAAAAATTCTTTACGAGAATCTTGTTTTTAGAAGTAAACTAAAACATAAACTATGTTATGATCTTTTTTTATGAAAAGAAAAAAAAAATTTTAGTAAACTAAAAATGACTTTTTTAAAAATAACTTTTCTCAATTAGAAATCGAAGCATTTATGAACCCTTAACATAAAATACTTGCAAATATTGAGAAAAGTTAGAAATGTCTACAGATATAAAGAATCGCAATAAAATTTAATCAAGGAACCCCCATCAGAAATCATTTAAGATGTCTTGAAAAAGTTCCCAACAGTACAGAAATGTCAAATTTCAAATGCCTTCCTTTATAGATAAGGATCACACTGGAATGTTCGAGCTTATTTAGTACCTAACTACTGTAATTTTTATTTTTGAAAGAAAAATGCATTTTGATTATATGAAATATTTATAAAATAAATTGTATTTTAAACATATTATTCGACTAGCTACATAACGGAATTAGCTACATAATATATAGTAATTCGAAAACGGTGCTAAGATTCAACCGGAGCAAGCCGGAACGAAGTTCCTGTTCGAGATGTGTAGTTACAAAATATTGAAAAACAAAACAAACCCATTTTTTGAAAATCAGTGATGCGTTTGCTGCCTAAGATTCCTACCCACCCCTCATTCTCCTTTCTTTCCCCGAACTTCCTCTCCTTACTTTCCTTAAAAGAACCCTCCACACGGCATATTTAAATGACACAGGCTCTGAGGAAAATTATTTTCCTCGGGCCTCCTGTATGGGGTTAATGTAAAAAACCCCTTTATTTTGGGAGAATATCTGAAATCCTCCCTTGCAAAAATTCGACGGCTGCTGATTCATTCATTGGTGCTCCACCTCAAACAACAAGCAGAGCAAACACCAAAATCACAACGAAGAAATAATTAAGTGTGCTGAAGCTAAGTTTTTGCTGTGCGCTGATTTTATTTTTGCAATAATTCGTTTCTTACAAAGTTATGTTTTTGGGAATTGTACCGTTTAACTAGATAGTGATAGTTTTGCCTAAAAATAGTTTGTAATCCACAATAAGTTTATTATTTTCCCCAGAAAAGCTATTTATATTCAGAGAAATGATTTTTTTATCATGCCATCAGCTTCTGCTGCGCACAAGTTGACAGTAGATACTCGGTAATAGGTACTTTCATTGTATTACAGTCATAATACAAATACCATGTTTATCCAAACGAATCCATTAAAAATCATTACTTTTCGCTGCAACTCTAGAGTCATAACATGTCCGCCAACTTAACAATCATCACTACTACATTCAGACTTGATATGGAGAACTTGGATTTCCGTTTGTATTGATTGTTGTTCAAGCAATGTGTCGCCGTCGTACGAGTCCGTATTGAAAGTCGTTACCGTTAAAGTCCAAAGTGATACAGTGACACAAATAATTAAAATGCCCAGTTAACCGGTAGCCACACGGCTTAAGAATAAAAAATATGTAACCAATTGTCAAAACATTATTATTAGAAGTTTGACCTCCTAGAATGACGGAAAAATAAATGTAACCAAGCTTCCTTCCGTTACTTTAGTACGAACACAGTTTTTGTCACCGATGAAAACGTTCTCTTCACATGTTTGATTGGGCTTAAAAATTAAAATAAACTTAAATTGTAATATAAAAGTAGTTATTTAAACATAGTGGAATAAATATTATGACGATCTAATAAATACGAGTCGTTCCTAAACCCCATTTAGTTATATATTGTTACGTTACAAATAAACCGCCAATATAGAGAGGCGCGCGCACTCTACCCCTTCCCGCGAGCGACAAATCCGAGCCGCCGCTAGACCGAACTCTCGCGGCAGCCGCAGTCTTCAGCAAGCGAGGTTACAGGGCCCACGTTCGCGTGAACATGGGCGACACCAGTTCAGTTTCGCCGTTCGTGCGCTTCCGTTCCCCGATGGACGGTGCGTAGACTGAGAGAATCAAGTGTGTGAAGCCGCTGTTGGCCCATAATCAACCGTGAGTCAATTACCATGTTATCTTTTGTGTGCAATTAAATGTATTAACCCTAACCACGCGTGATAGAGAAGAGAGACGGACATTCAAACTAACTTTCAGCTAGGATCGTTCCTTTTTATGTATTATTGTGTCTCCTAGAATTGAATAAACTGTTTATGTGATAACCTACCGTGTTTTGCTTGACGAGGGAGGCCCTGGGAGAATGGAGAAGCGTGAAGTTCCGGACCACGAGCACTAGCCTTGAGGTTACGAGGAAATCTTGCTTGCACCGAATCCCGAGCTAGTCATTTTTGGGGCAGATACAGCAGCTAATTGTATTAAATATGTGAGAGCTTTCTCCAACCCTGCCGATAGCGTCAGCACGCACGCTGGACGCCAACACTGGCGCTAAACGTGGGGCCATTTAAATTTTTTCTGTTCCACCACGGCCTCGTTCCCAAGCAACAATTGTAAACTCTGAAATGTTATTATGATGTATTGTTTATTCCCAATTGTCTAGCACTTCCAACAGGAATCTCGGCGCGAACATAATTTCGAATCACAATTTAAATTATTACGGACGCGATTTTATCATTTGTGACTCGTCACTCGACAAAATATTACCGGTATTCCAACGCAAGGTGCCCAACCTAGGAAGTTGTCGCTGCGAATAATACAGTGATTACAAAGTGTCGGCCGATTAAAATTGCTATTTTCAATACAAGTGAATAGTGGAAATAAACACAAATTAAAGAAGAATTTATTCAACAATTAAAATCATGTACATGATAAACAAATCATCCGCTTGGTCTCGAAAGTGCTAAATATTTTTAATAATATACTAGTTTGCAGCTCGCTGGTACGTTTCTTTAAACGGACACTCGCTGACACCTAGGGAACAAGTGGATTTAAATTCTTTCTGTCATTTGACAATTAAGTATTTTTGACGCTGTCGTCTGATGAAACCGGATCATGCCATGCCATGCCAAAATCACATTCGAATATTGCAAAAAATACTAAATTCGCGTTGACGTGGATTCCTTGACATCTGACACTATAATACCTTGTCAATTGACAAAGAAGGTAATATCTTGTCGAAAAGACGAAGGGAATTCGCGGGTAAATACCAAAAAATTGGTGCTGTTTAAAGCCAGGCTATAGGAAGCCGCGTAATGAAACCATGCCCCCAAGATATTGTTGAATTCTCAAACAAATTACTTCCACGAAAACTTGTGAAAATTTTTTTTTTCGATTTTTTTTAATTTTCGAAATATTTTTTTCCAAACGCTTGGAGTTTTTCTTAAAAACGCATTGCCAGAGGAAAATCGCTGCGCAAATTTTCTCCAGTTTTCGGACTCTGAAAATTTTTCCGATTTTTTCCTTTTTTCGATTTTTTAAATTTTCGAAATATTTTTTTCCAAACGCTTGGAGTTTTTCTTAAAAACGCATTGCCAGAGGAAAATCGCTGCGCAAATTTTCTCCAGTTTTCGGACTCTGAAAATTTTTCCGATTTTTCCTTTTTTCGATTTTTTTAATTTTCGAAATATTTTTTTCCAAACGCTTGGAGTTTTTCTTAAAAACGCATTGCCAGAGGAAAATCGCTGCGCAAATTTTCTCCAGTTTTCGGACTCTGAAAATTTTTCCGATTTTTCCTTTTTTCGATTTTTTTAATTTTCGAAATATTTTTTTCCAAACGCTTGGAGTTTTTCTTAAAAACGCATTGCCAGAGGAAAATCGCTGCGCAAATTTTCTCCAGTTTTCGGACTCTGAAAATTTTTCCGATTTTTTTCCTTTTTTCGATTTTTTTAATTTTCGAAATATTTTTTTCCAAACGCTTGGAGTTTTTCTTAAAAACGCATTGCCAGAGGAAAATCGCTGCGCAAATTTTCTCCAGTTTTCGGACTCTGAAAATTTTTCCGATTTTTTCCTTTTTTCGATTTTTTTTAATTTTCGAAATATTTTTTTCCAAACGCTTGGATTTTTCCTAAAAAGCACGTGGCCAGAGGCAAACCTCTGCCCAAATTTTCAAATAACCCAAACACTTACAAATACGCGTTTTTTCGCAGAAGCATTTTTTAAAAAAAAATATATATACGTCCCCAGTGGTCAATCCCTGGCAAAAATTTCTTTCCAATTACGGATAAAGAGTCGAGTTCTCGTTTTTCTCCCAACGTAAGGTCACCCTGACACGACCCTATACACTATGGAAGTCCCTCAAGTCACGCTGGGTATAATCCCCCACATTTCTACGTCAAAAAAGGAAGAACTACTACAGGCCCTGAGAAGTAGAAAGATTTCTCCCAGGAATAAATCCAAAAAATGCCTTATTCAATATGCTTCTTTCTACAACAAAAAGTACATCGGGAAGCACGTCACGTTCAAGGAAGAACGTCTGGAGAAGAAACAACACTCTGTCGCAAGGTGCGCTGTACTTCTCTGCCAAATTGGCACCCCGTTTTGTAAAAACGAAAGATTCCCCAAAGAAAACTTTCGCCCAAGCATTTCGTCCGGCATAAAACCGGAGCACAACGAAAAGAAATGTTTTAAAACCTTTCTAGCTCTGGCACAGTGGTATCAACTGTAGCCAAAGTCAGGGAAGAATTATAATTCTCCCTTGTGGTTTCGTTTCATTTTATTTTATTTTTGTTTGTATAAATATCTCGTCATCATCAGTCATTCGCCTCTAATTGCTGCCCCAGGTGTCAAACCTTGGAAACATCGTTTTTTCTAAGCATGCACACCTCTACCTGAAATTGATCACTTCGGAGAAAGGAATTCCCTGTGGCTTACTGCAAGTAGTCAGAGACTACGTGCCCAAGGTTTTGTGCATCGTCACAACTCGCAGCATCACATTTTCACATCATCATGTCATACCTCGTCACCCCTTTCTAAATATTAGAAAATCTTTTTGTACATTAAATATCGGGTCCTCGCCAAAGTGCATCTAACCCTTATGTCATATGTAGTTAAATTAGGTAAGCAAACCTGTGTAAACCCACGGCGGTATCAGATGTTTGCTACCCGTTCTAAGTTTTTTTCTGTTTTTTAAGAAAATAGAATGGCGCTCAATAAATAACCCTAATTGCTCTAGCTCTCCCCAGAACTGAATGTGGAGTCTGGAAAGTATCGTTATAAAAGGGACAACTTTCAACGTGCCTCTTCATTAACGATAAATTTTTTTTTACAACATTTCAGCAACATTGAGTCACCCTGGGTCTCAACTGTTCAAACTGAAATTTTGGGGTTGCCTTGTTGTGACTTATCACGTGCAAAGTACGAGGTCACAACAAGAAGCCAGGTCTCCAAGTGAACACCCTGCGAACAACCCATCCCATTATTATAATTTTCATAACACCAAGGTGTGTCCATCGCAGTCTGTTTAAGTAAGTAAAACCTAGAAGGTCTTAAACACTCAAATCGGACCTTTGTAAATAATTTGCCTTGTCAAACAACGATAAGCGCATGTCTTGTATTGTTGCTACCATCGTACGTGTAAGTACAACAAAAGTTGTACCATCACGATACGATACTCTGTGCGTAACCAAAAGGGTTGTACCACAAAGGATCTCTTTTGCGGTAAGCTTAGATGAAATTCACATTCCATCAGCACGCCAGAATTTTTCGTCCCTTAATTGTTGAAGTATAAAATCTTGGCCAGATCTTCAAATATGTTTTTGCCTTTGAGCAAGTCTTTAACGTACGCTAATATGGATTTATTATGCTACGGTATTGTTGTACTAAGTACATCAGTATGTCTCGCCGTCTGTATTGAATAGGTACTTTTATATGAACGTTAACCTTTTGTTGCCATCATAGGTGGGAACCTTATAAAATCTGCCGTCATAGATGGGAATCTCAGAATATCTACTAAATGCGATACGGGGAGCCCGTTATAATTACTCTGTGGGTTTTTGTCAGAAATGTCATAAACACCTAGTCTTTTGCACCTCCCTTCAATACTGGGCAACCCAGTTGTAATTCGTTCATTGTTATCCGTGAAGACGTTATAAAACTTACTTGCAAATCTTTTGATTTTGCAATCTTGTACGCTATACGTGAAGACGTTACAATACTCACCATGAATCGTGCGAACGAAATAATATCAAACCTTTATGTGTGAACTACTCAATGTAGTCCACACCCCTTTTTTGTAATCATTAATATGCCCGTGGACTTCCTGTCACAAGAACCCAGGAACTATCTACTATCTCAAAAGGACTAATCATACGCTTCACTCATGATTATGGGGCATCGTGTCGTGGGAGTTAAGTTGATGGACACAAACACACCTAACTCGTTGTCTGGGAGACGAACAAAGAAAATCCCCAGGTTTGTGAGATTTGAGCAAGGGTCTGTCATTTCTCGCAAACAAGTAGGAGAATAAAACGACCCCTAATCTTCTGCCCAATACACGTAGAGGATTAGACTTTTATGTCAGTGTATTCTTTTGTCCAACACTACCAAATATTATTGTAATGTGCCAGGATGACTGCTGTAGACCTTGTTTCACCTCCACCCAGAGGTCGAATTTCGGAAATAGCCGAGTCCCCAGCAGTTTTCTTCGTTCAAATGTTCCCAATTATCACCCTCCCCCTTCCTCGAAATTATCCGTGAATGGGGATATATGCGTTACGCACTTGGCGTTTCGTTTGTCAAATGGGACAATCTTCATACGCGGATCCTTTCAACTTCCTACTCCTTTCCCACTTTGTTATAACTAATCTTGTACGCAATGTTTTGTTTTTCGAAAGTAGAAAAAATGCTACCGTATAGACGTGAGCATAGGTCATGGAAGACCAACTTCTTTCGAATGGGAATTTTGTTATACGTACAATCCCTCAACCACGTATTCTTGGAAATGTATTTGGTAAAGAAAAAAACCAAAAGGGGTTACACAGAACCTGTCCTTGAATACGTACCTTTGTAACATGTATTAGGAATTAGCCACATTTAGTTAGCTCTCTCTCCGTCTCTCTCTCTACACGCCAAACAAATCCAACTTTTTCTCAACATGCACACTTGTTTCTCTCCAAACTTTTTTCATCATTGGTCTACTAGGCAGGTAAACTTCAAGAATTTTGTTCTAATAATAATTTTTGCCGGATTTAAAAAAAGAAAACCAGCAGCTCTGCACCCTATCTACATCTGCGCCTCTTCATGCTGCCCTCGCTACCGTCACGGAGGTCCCTTGCCTTCAATCCCTGCGTACCAAAAGCACCCGACCGCATCTAACATAACCTAGTGTGAGTCGTGCGTGTAGTTGCGAATCGTATCACCACAAAGAACCGACACTCAAAACAAACCCGAGCACGCCAGCTCTAGGTTGGTTCCTGTTCCTGTTGCCCTTGTGCAAATGCTCTGCTGCCATTATGCAAATATTCCTGCTGCATAATACAAATGTTCCTGTTGCCCTTGTGCAAATGCTCTGCTGCCATTATGCAAATATTCCTGCTGCATAATACAAATGTTCCTGTTGCCCTTGTGCAAATGCTCTGCTGCCATTATGCAAATGTTCCTGCTGCATAATACAAATGTTCCTGTTGCCCTTGTGCAAATGCTCTGCTGCCATTATGCAAATATTCCTGCTGCATAATACAAATGTTCCTGTTGCCCTTGTGCAAATGTTTCTGCTGCCATTATGCAAATGTTCCTGCTGCATAATACAAATGTTCCTGTTGCCCTTGTGCAAATGCTCTGCTGCCATTATGCAAATATTCCTGCTGCATAATACAAATGTTCCTGTTGCCCTTGTGCAAATGTTTCTGCTGCCATTATGCAAATGTTCCTGCTGCATAATGCAAATGCCCTACTGCCATTGTGCGGATGCTCCTGTGCCCTTGCGCAAATAACAATACCAACGATTGTTCACAAAACAATCCCACTACATACAAAAACCAGTGTACCAACCACCAATTGCGATTCCACTCTCCAGTACTTCAATGGTTTCGTACTGGCTCACCCACAGGATCCGGAAGCAGTTACCCTTTCGACCTCTGTGACAGGTAGAACTCTCCACACCACCTAGAAGCCTCATCATGTGTTCTCTTCCTCGTATTTTCTTAAAGGCCCTAGTGTCCCTTGAGTGTAATCTCAAATGGGCCAGGTTACTGTGACAAAGTAACCTTGTAACTTCAGTGAAACGTTCAACCACCCCAGACATCCTACGCAAACCACGTTCGCAAACATTAGCTCACAGACCAATGATACAATTTTAGAGTTTTTTTTCTCTATCACTGCATAACCCTTGTACCTTTCTTCAACAGATCCTTGTTCTTTGCAACTGTATTTATGTATGCCACTGCCTTTATATACTTTTATTGACAATTCCTTGTTACACCATGTATCTTCTCTTTTGTGTTCTGTTCATAACTATTCTCCAGCTAGGAATCTCTCTCTCTCTCTCTCTCCTCGTTTCTCTTAAATATTTTTGGCACAAGTGCTGAAAAGGTAAGAGGATTTATTAGTCCTACAGCTCCATTACCACGTCGCTTTTATTGCGGCGAGGGGGGAAGTGTTACGTTACAAATAAACCGCCAATATAGAGAGGCGCGCGCACTCTACCCCTTCCCGCGAGCGACAAATCCGAGCCGCCGCTAGACCGAACTCTCGCGGCAGCCGCAGTCTTCAGCAAGCGAGCTTACAGGGCCCACGTTCGCGTGAACATGGGCGACACCAGTTCAGTTTCGCCGTTCGTGCGCTTCCGTTCCCCGATGGACGGTGCGTAGACTGAGAGAATCAAGTGTGTGAAGCCGCTGTTGGCCCATAATCAACCGTGAGTCAATTACCATGTTATCCTTTGTGTGCAATTAAATGTATTAACCCTAACCACGCGTGATAGAGAAGAGAGACGGACATTCAAACTAACTTTCAGCTAGGATCGTTCCTTTTTATGTATTATTGTGTCTCCTAGAATTGAATAAACTGTTTATGTGATAACCTACCGTGTTTTGCTTGACGAGGGAGGCCCTGGGAGAATGGAGAAGCGTGAAGTTCCGGACCACGAGCACTAGCCTTGAGGTTACGAGGAAATCTTGCTTGCACCGAATCCCGAGCTAGTCATTTTTGGGGCAGATACAGCAGCTAATTGTATTAAATATGTGAGAGCTTTCTCCAACCCTGCCGATAGCGTCAGCACGCACGCTGGACGCCAACAATATTTATAAAACTATTTCACAGCTCGATATTGATATTTTTTGCGCCAATCATACGGTAGCGCTTGATGCAACTGATAGTGGATATAAATCTAACGCTTTTGTTTTCTTTTATTTGTTGGCAACCCGCCCAGTACTAGCGAGTAATAATATATCCTACAGCCTCAAGTTCTAGTAGTACTGGAAATACCAGTTGCCCAGAGACCGTTTAGTTCTGGCACAATGCAACGCGAACGTCCTTGAGACTTTTAATCGACAATCGCTCGTAATTTACCAATAGATAATGCAAACTTCGACCAGCGTGATGTTAGCTATGCTAATTTTGTTATTACCTGCCGTTTGTTTTCAAAATTTGACCACAGACGGTTCCGGTGATGGCCACCGGAAGTTGAAGCCTTCGTTACGGAATTTTATCTATTTTATTTCACACCCTGAAAAGCCTCCCAATTTAGTGTACTTTGAATGAATGTCAGATTGTTCGGAAAGGGAGCGATAAGATTACATTTCTAAAGTTAATGCCAAGGTCGCAACCGCCCAACATTTAGGAATGTCTCTTAATAATATTACCTTTTTGAAAGTGCATTAATATTGTGTAACCGACAGGAAACAGACGCGACGTGGCTGTTAGTGAACGTACATGAATTTTGATTAGTAGGTGTATATTATTTCATATATGTCTTGTTTGTTGCGCATTGCTCTAACCGTTAGTCGTAATAAATACACACACTTGTCTCGGAATTGATTTATCGGTAAATCGAGGTACGTCGGGTTAAATGCCCTATTTGAATAAAATAGATGTATTGAAGAAGTACAAACAAACTTGTTCAGCGAGGCACTGCTTTTTCTGTTACCAAAGACTTGTTATAAGAATGATGGTACGATGTAATAGTGCTATGATGAACATTATATAGCCCATAGCGTGTGAATTGAACCTTGCTCTTTGGGCCCGTAGGACATTTGCACTCTGTGCACTCTCGGCTACCGGTACCGGTATGTTAACCGATAAATCAAAGTTTATAAGATGCGCCGGATTCTACATTTCTAAACTCGAATATATTACACCATTATCGCATTATCCTGCTCGGACATGAACAGGTTGCTAAATAAGTAATCTCTTAACATTTATATGTTTTCAGGGAAAGAATCATAAGAATTTAACCTAGATTTGGGGAACTAAATAATTCATAATGAGGGTTTTATATAATTAATTAACGCCCGCAGGGCTTTTACAAACATAATATAAGTCAAAATTTTACATAAAGCAGATAAATAATATCAATCAGTACATGTAATGAATATCAGTAGGTACAATAACGACTTTTCACCTAACTTCGTAGTTACATTGTAGAGATTTGCACAAAGGAGTTCAACAAATGTACAGTTTTATTAATTCATCTTTATTACGAATTGCCTACGAGTGTTTGGGTGCCTCCAACAAAGAGCGCACCCGAAATTAAAATAAAATTAGATTCCTACAAACCCATTGTCCGAACTAAAAGTAACCCATAGGAATACGTGCTAACGAGGAAGTGTTGATTATTTTATAGTATGAAAGGGAACTTCTCTCAAGAAGTCAATTTATCAAACTCACTAACGACTAAACAATGAAAAATGCAGGCGTTAAAAAAACACGAAGTACCTAAATATTACAAAATGCCTTTTTCAATCGATTATTAGAAAGTATGACACAACCGTTAGCATTAATGTGGTAGAGAACAATGTTTTTTTAAAATGTATTAAGATATAATAATTGGACGCAATGAACCGCTTTACTTAAATTAACAAAAAGTTTCAATTATTTCATCACAGAATGTTTGCATGTCCGACGGCATGAGGTAACTAACGGCTACTGTAAACAACATTAGAATCTAGAACGCCGAATGACAAAATTTTATTGTGTGAAATTTGACGGTTACGCACTTTTATTAAATAATTGTGTTATCGATATTTCAATTTTTCCAGAAAATCTAGTAATTTGCGATTTCAGTTTAAGTGAGTTTCGCCATATAAATATAAATGTTTTATTATTTTTTATATTAGCTCCACTCCATTTAAAACAATTTTCCTCGGGGCCTGTGTCATCTTAGGGGATGAATGGATGAGGAGATTTTTAGAATGCTTGAAGCACTGGACAATTTTTCCCCACTCATCCCATCTCTTTGTCTCCTTCAGCTAGTATTTTTAGTCGTTTGGAAATATATATAATACAGACTTTGAAATTTTTGCAGCAAAAAATTTTTTTTCTCAACATCTCGTGGCAGAAAATCTTACAATTGTAAATTTTGAAATCTTGAAATTTCACAACTACATACATCGAGGATCCGCCGAGCAGGAATGGATTTTTACAATTATTCTCGCTAACTGCTTTCGTTATTCATAATTGGAGTTGCCCTTTGCGCCTGGCGACGTGAGTTAAGTGAATCTAAGTGCCAGTGAGATATTTGGCTGGAAAGCTTCCTGTCGTCCAGACCGGAAGCAACTTTAACACGACGCCTTTGTTTAGGAATCAGGCTGAAAAGTCACACAATTCGTATTTAATTGCTCTTGTCAAATATGTCTTCAAAATGGAAACTAATATGATCCTTGTGTCTTTTGAATTTCCACCGTCTAAAAGTTTGTCCAAATATAATGATGGTCTTCCGTTCAAAAGTGAGAGTAGGTACGCAATGTGCAATAAATTTTACAATAAAATAAAATAATTGTTGTAATAAAACTTAGATAAGATACACATTTTTTAAATACTCTCAGTTACGTGATGCATTCTTTCCATGAGTTAATAAATTGTTTTATGTGTTGTTGAAAAAGATTGATCATCTAGAATATTTTTAAGGATGTTACAATAAAGCACATTATAGTATGGTCATGTGATGTTTCCCCGGGAAACTAAACACGAGAGGCGCCCAGGGGAAACATCAGGACCTTGCGTAGTTTTAAAAATAACTTAAAAGAATATTATTAGGTGCTTTAGGCAATTTCAGTTTAGGCAGTTTTAGTTATTTACGTATTTTATGACTCCCGTCGTTCCATGGTCTGTCTTTCAATATGCAAAGAAAATTTAGTTACCATGGAAGAAGATTGAATTTAATTTTCAATGAAAGCGTTTACAAGCAATGATAAACAGGTTTATAATGGATTCAAACAATGTTGTGGCGTACAGAAGAACAGGTAGACTGCTAATATTGACGTTTCTCTTCCAGTGTATGTGATGAGCAGAATACTTCATTAAATGGGAGAACAGCGTTTCTACTTATTTGTTCGAGAATGCAGAAAAACCTCCGCATCGGCATCGCCGGCATCATCGGCAATGCCATTCATCTGTGATACTTTAAAAATAATAAGCAACGTAAGTAATTAAAGTTATTCAATAGACCTAAACACTTCAACTAAGATGGTATGCAGGGAAGGATAAATGGCAAGGAAGAGCTTGCAGCAGGCGAATCTTTTGGTTAGGAATCTATTTGGGTCGCTTAGCCTGTCGGATGGCACATCTCTTTTTTAGGCTACACTAACAAGAATTCAGGTTGAACGATGTTGTAAAGCCACGATATGGGAATATGAAAAAAAAAAGAATAATTCGTTATTCTTTAAATGATAAACCATAAACCCGAGTGCTGCAGCTGGTAGCTGGTGCGCTGCTGTCAAAAGTAAGCTGAATTTTTTTAACGGAAGACGTCCAAAGTGTCACGAAGATTTACACAATGAAAAAAAAATAAGAGTATGCAATTCACAAGCGATGGTAGTGAAACCTTCAGAAAACTAAAGTCGACAAGAGTGGGGAGGCTACGAAGTACCGCACAAAGGGGAGACCGATAGGTTACGACACACCGCACAAAGAGGAGACCGATTATACTATCTCATTCTCTTGATTGAATCCTATAGATGTGTGTGTTTGTCTCTTTTTAGTGTCACTATTTTTCGTTTCATCGAGTTTCAAATCACAACGGTGCCAGAGAAGCTATGTAATTATAAAAGTCTAACGGTTAAATTAAGTTAAGTTTAAGTTAAAGTTAAGTTTTAAGTTCGTTCAAGCATCGCTTAGATTCTTTGCAGGACTTTTTCAACAACAGGTATTTTCGTAGCTAACCGCGAACAACACCTGAGATTTACTAGCGTTCATTACTCCCGAGGAAGTAAAGCGCCGCCTGGAGCCACCCCCCTCCCCCCTCGCAGAGACTGGATGTCCTTGAGGACTTTCAAAACGCCGAGAACGGATACATGCCATAATAATTAAAGTGAATTAATTGAAATAAAAACCTTTCATGCAGCGATACATGACAGCGCGCCTTTCATTTAACCCTAATTATTGCCGTAGATTTATTGATAGAATAAAAAAACGAAAGGAGAAAAAACCCAAATGTCAATCTATTCAACGGCCCAAGGACGCGCAAAAGGTTAAACTTGCAATAATACATAATATTGTGGGAAAACATGAAGAGGATCCGTACAAATACCACTAATAAAAAATAGTTGGAAATTATGACACGTATGAGGGTCTTTTGGTACATTGTTCGTTTAATAAACTTTTTCAAAGTTCCGGGAGTAAAGTGTTTTTTTTATTATTATTGGGTTTTATGTAATAAATAATAAAACTCGATTTTTAAATGTCAAAGCCTGAGGCAGAAAGCATGATTTATTTGTAGTGAAAATTGTTGCAAGAACCCAAATAATATTTCTACCTGGAGAAAAAATACCTTTAATTTGTTAACCACGGTAAAGTGTACATCACAGAAACTGTACACAATAATTAATTTAAAATGTGTCAAAATGAATTTGACCAATTTTATCCAGAAAAACAAGCGCTTAATCTATAGGAATATACTTAGATTAATTAACACTTGTCCGTGTTTCTTTGAAATAAACACGTTTAATCTCTAAAATATTAAGTGCAAAGTATTTTCACAACAAGTAATCAAAATGATTTTTCTGATGCATGTTTTATTACATGTATAGATTTTTGTTTGAATATTTTCCTAAAATGTTTGTAACTTTTATAAACGTGTTTCCTCCCCAAAAGTAGACGTAATGGGAAAAAAACTAATTTTTTCGAATTTATCAGTACGATTATTTTGATAACCTCAAACATGCAAAAAAGTTTTTTTGCAGATTTTCTCTACTGCGAAACGTAATCAGTGGGTGGAATGTTATATTATTTTGACGTAATATATAATAATGGATCCATTTCGAAATGTATTGAAGTAGAAAGTTCCCATGATACGTAATTAAATTGCGTGTGATTATGACATTAACCCTTTGACGTTTCACAGCTGGCGGCTAGAACCGAAACAGATTTTTGACATTTGTGAAGTGAGATCAAAAGCCAGACACAACAAAGCGGCAGAATTGTATTCACATGCTTTTCATCCACCATTTTCAATACATGCTGTATGCATTGAAATGTCACGCGGATATTATCCGGTATTTAGTGCTTTAATATTACAGAATCTGAAGGATGTTACACAACTCAAAGGATAGGGAAAGTACAAAAAAATTTTGCAAATACATCTTCCTTATTGGAGTAAAATTTCTGGAATGAAAAACATGTTGGCTTGAAAACCTTATGAGCTTTGTAAATAATTCAAAGTGACTTGAAAATATTTTCCTATTATTCTGACAGCTGCGGCAGACCATAAAGCCCTACATACCCAGTGTCAATATAATTCATTCTTCCAAGATACAGAATAGTATTTCAAGTTAGTAGCTTTTGCTGCACAACCAAAACATTACTTTTATTCATCAAAATGTCAACTTTATTCATTCAAATCGTGGGTTCTCAAATGTCAAACGAATTCCAATGACAAACCTTTATGTGTGGAACTGCATTCCTTATCCGTGTGGGGGAAATCGGCGAACGGTATCCATGAAATCAATATCCTAACACCACAAGAACACAATTATAAAACGTAATTCTGCAAAATTTTACACTCTAATAACACATATTTATGCAATTTGTACTGCATAGGTACGGAGCGTGATATCGACGAACAACAAATTCCTTTACGAAATGAAATTCCACCTGTTACGCGAGGTATTATCGCAAGAATATGATTATGACAAGTGCGAGCAGACTGGCTTTTCAGTAATGTGTCTTCGTTAACATTAGTGTAATCAATAATAATGATTGTTTTGCGCATGAGACACCAACGCGCGATGAAACCCGAGGAAATGAACACGAAACCCGCGCGGCGTCAGTACGCGACGAAGCGTATGACAAAACTGAACTGCCTTATTAAAAAGTTACTTTTACTCTGCAATACTCGTACTCGGTAAATAAGTAGGCAAAATGAACTCGATACTACAGTGTGCATAATAAATCAGTGGAAATTTTGGAATTTCGTTTAGGCATTGCTGAATATGCAAAATTTTAGCCCCAATTAATTAGTTATAAATGCTGAGAAAAGTTTCAAATATACTAAGCTGGATATTTAGACACATTTTTTTCTGTAAAACTAAGGTTACTTTTATACATTTAGAGCATTTAGTTGAATCCCAACATGTGGAAATAACATAATATAAAAAAAAAAATTATACACCATCTAGAATTATCAAAATAGGCAAAAAAATACTTATTTATTTTATTAGAAACCAAAAATGTACTTTATAAATAAATCATTTAAATCTCCTTTTATATTTTCTGTGTGGCTGAGCAAAACAATTATGAATATTTTGGTGAAAATGCAAATTTCTATTAATTATTCTCCTTTTTCTGAAATAATATTTTTTTTTCATTAACTCCACACAGGAAAATATTTTCCTTCAGAGCCTATGTCATCTTTGTAGATACTGTGTGGAGAAGAAGAAGGAATGAAGAGGGGAAATTTAGAGAAGAGGGAGTAATGAACATGAGTCTTGAAGAGACCCATGTTGTAGGAGGGAGGAAACACCGAGACATTGCGATTTGTACAGGGTTGTGCAGCAGCATTAAAGTATCTGCGGGTCCTGTATAGTGCGTTAATTTTGTAAAATATTGCTTTTGGTTGCTTTTAAATTTTACAATTATATCTCTGAGGCAAAAATTGCTATTTAATTGTGATAATTTAGTTTTATGAATAACCTCTCATTACATCGTTCTGTAACTGTCCCAAATAAAGAAAACAGAATTTACAGAATTTTCGAACCACTCCGTACGTTTCTCAATCAAGTCTCGTTCGCCGATCCGTACTATACGCGATCGCAATTTATACACACCACTTTTTGATGTATAGGTGTGATCGACGGTATAAACTCAGCCTTCCTCGAGTTCACAGCGCCTTCGAGCACGGGCCGAAACTTGTAAGCCAGAACAGCTGGGTTATTTCTTACGGTGTATGTGAAGGAACTCGTGTACACATATATCGTATTTACCTATACAATAATATACTTTTGTATTAAACTTTGGTGAAATTGATTGAATTCATAAGGATTAAATCATGTCTAGATCTAATGAATAAAGATAATTATTTGAGGTTGAATATTAGTAGTCAATCTCAAATAATTATCCACTTAATCCTTAGTCCATTAAATCATATTTTTACAAAGTTTTATAACAAACCCTTTCTAATCCTTTTTAATTTAATGAAAACAAAAACTTTGTGTACACCACTATTTAATTAACAATATCTACTTGTTTCGAATACTATGTTTTCGAAACATGTAGATATTGTTTTAATAAGTTATTTTTAATAAGTTAATAAAAAATAACAAAAGACATATTTCCTTTCTATTCCATTCACATTTGTACATTGGCGCATGCCGGGACTTGAACCCTCAACCACGTAACTTTTAAACCCTCAACCACGGAGACCGCTGATTTCGTAATTGTATAAAAATAAAGTTTTTTACATTAGCTCCACACATGGGCTTATGTCATCTTTGGGGATGTTATGTGGAGGATCTTTTTAAGAAAGCTGAGAGAAGAAGTTCTGGGAACGAAAAAGGTAAGAGGGGACCAGTTGTAAATATGCTAAAAGGTTAAACAAAACTGTAAAATATTTATTGTTATCAAGTTTAATTTGTAGAACTCAATTTTATTTTTTTTATTTCTTTTATATATTTAATAATATTATTATTCAATTTATAAAAACAGTTTATTTATAAACAAGTTCTGCTAGGTAATTATTTTTACACGTGACAGCTGTTTCGCCTTCTGAAGGCATTATCAAACTGTTTGATAATGCTTTCAGAAGGCGAAACAGCTTTAACGTGTAAAAATAATTACCTAGCAGAACTTGTTTATAAATAAACTGTTTTTATAAATTGAATAATAATATTATTAAATATATAAAAAAAAAAAAAAAAAAAAAAAAAAAAAAACAAAAAAAAAAAAAACAAAACAAAAAAAAAAACTGTAAAAACTCGATCCTTGATTTTTTGGAGAATGACTTCCATAGTTAATTAATTATTTTTTACTTACCATGGCAGTAGACATATTTTAATAATTATACTCCAACTGTATCAAGTTTTTCCCCCTTTATTGCATTCCAGAATTTGTTTTTAAAATCAAGGGTCTAGCAAACTAAGTTCACGTCCCAAGATCCCTAGCACGGTCGATTGATAAAGAATTTATCCATAATCGTTCTCGAGCTCGACTGCAGATTGCTAATGTAAAAACAACAGTTCACCTCGAATAAATCAAGAACACTTAGTCGTTGTGAAAGTATGTTCGTTGGCAATCTACAGTCTTGCTCAGAAACGATGAAAAGTTACCCAAAAAAACTTTATCGATCGACCACGCTTGATATCCAGATCTTGGCCATTTTGCTGAAATTTCGTCAATTTTTTAATATCAATGCGCGTCTTATCATAAATAGTATTATTTTAATAATCAGTTGGCCGTCCATTTAACGAACGCGTGCAAATCCATAAGCAGTCCTTTAATGTAAATTTTTGTAATTGCGCTCAAATCGGCCTCGCATTCTTTCCGATCTTTTATTCGTAATTTGGTCGTAACGCAATATGATTATAAGGTAAACAAATTATTTTGGTAATTTGAAAAATATTAATAATGGTACTCGTATGATACTAATTAAAGAATATGAAGTAATTCTTTGGTTTTATAAACCTTCAATAGTACACGTCCAATTTTAATAATACGCCAATAAGCTTTTGTTTTTTATGACGAGGAATGTAACACAGAGGTCAGCAATTGTTCCACAGCCGAGCTATTGAACTCGAGAACGAGCCATAGAGTCGAGAGTTTAATTATTTAAAATGCATAACTAAACAGAATGTTTTCTTTTTAAATCAAAGGTCACACAGGCTCAATCTAGACTTACTACTTATTTAAAATTATTACTTATTTAAAAAACAAAATTGTCTGGTTCAAGCGACTTTTAATTTTTTACATTATCACTACACATGTGGCCCTGAGGAAAATAATTTCACCATGTGCTGCCAGAAGGAATGAATTCTAGTTGCAGACCGTGTGTTGCTGATCTCTCCAAGACCTATTTTCACTTCTTCCTCTCCTCATAAAGACCCTCTACACAGCATCTTTAGAATTCATTCATTCTGGCAGCGTATGGTCTGCAACTAGAGTTTCAAAATATATAATAATTTTATTAAATACTATCTGGGGGTTAATGCTAGAAGTGCCTTTGTGTAGTTTTACTATTATGAAGTAAAATTTTAATTTAGCTTTTTTTACGCAAACCCTGGGCGATTCAGAAATTTGACATGGGCACTTCTAACATATTTTAAAAAAAATTTTTTATTGTTTTTATTTCTTGCCAGGGCAATCCCGATGAGTTACAGAATTCATTTTAGGACAGGAGGAACATACAATTCATAGGTGAGAGGAAATAACAATTTTACATAGGAGCTTACATATAAAAAATATAAATTTCATATACAATGTAGACAAAAAATAAAAGACAGGTTAAGTAGAACAAACAAACAATAGAAAACAATTAAAGAAAAAAGGAACAAGCTTATACAAATATGGATGATTACAACTAAATTAAAAAGAAAAGAAGAGAAAGGGAAACAAGACATAATTGAACATGACAAGAAAATTACATAGTTTCATCTTTAAACCTATTTAAAAAATATTCTTTTAAAGCATTACTCTGAATACTCATTAAGCCTCATAGTCCAGTCAGTGGGGAGCGGAATTTTCTCTCCTTCCTCGGAAGATCCCCCACACAGCATCCCCAACGATGACATGGGCCCTAAGGGAATTTCTTTTCCTCAGGGCCTCCTGAGTGGGGTTAATGTAAAAAACAAAATTATATTCCAAATAAACAATTAAAATTCCAGTTGCGGTTTTATTTATTGACGAACTTCGAAGGAAACCGAGCTTAATTTCCGAGTGGAGTATAAAATTCTAGATACAAATTTCTTTTTGTAGCATTTTAACGCCTCGAAATTCGGAGGAAAGCTATTTGCATGTTCTTAGTTCATAAATTGCAGATATTTTATATAATTTTATTATGTGACTGATAGTCCAGTCAGTGGGGGATAAAAAAGGCCAAGTAGTAGTAGTTGACCTTGCAAAAGGTCAAGTAGTAGCGATTTTGATATATGTTGTTTAGATTGGGACTCTAAAGAAAAAAAAAGTTTTCGCCCTTGAAGGGGTCGAGCTCGAGCCGCCATCTTGGATTGAAGGGGCCAAAATTTGTTTTTTTCAAAATAACTTTGCAATGGTTGATCTTACAACCAAATTGTTTAGAACAAACTTAAGGAAGATAAAATTTCATATATTTTTTTATGGTACAATTTTTTTTGTAACTCTAATAAGTAACGAGTTAAAGTGGCGGAAATGTGAATATTTTTCTCAAAAATGGTGAAATTTCCAATTTGTTTTATTTTTTCGGGCTATTCATTGCATAATTATAATAATTTTGTAATATCAAACGTGCCGAAATTCGCCAGAGATTTAAATCGATATCGAGAACGAAGATGAAGAGATTTTGTCAATGGAAGCCCAGAATCTTAGTATCACAGGCAATGAGTTAGATCATGACATTGATGACGAAGACTATCATTAAAATGTCAGTATCAACAAACCGGGATCAACAAAAAAATATTATTACGCAATAGCGAATAATTACGAATACTAGTCGAACTCTGCGCGGCTCAAACGCCATTTCGAAATCTACCATCGCTGGAATATCTGTGGAACAGACATACTGGGGATATCATAATTTAAAAAAATCACCATTTTCTTTACCTTCTGGTGGTGTAGAAATGAGTTTACAAAATTATTATAAGTATGCAATGAATAGCCCGAAAAAATAAAAAAAATTGGGAATTTCACCATTTTTCAGAAAAATTTTACATTTCCGCCACTCTAACTCGTTACCTATTAGACTTACAAACAAAATTGTACCATAAAAAAAATATTTGAAATTTTATCTTCTTTAAGTTTCTTCTAAACAATTTGGTTATAAGATCAACCATTGCAAAGTTATTTTGAAAAAAAAACAAATTTTGGCACCTTCAATCCAAGATGGCGGCTCGAGCTCGACCCCCCCAAGGTCGAAAACTTTTTTTTTTCTTTAGAGTCCCAATATAAACAACATATATCAAAATCGCTACTACTTGACCTTTTGCAAGGTCAACTACTACTACTTGGCCTTTTTTATCCCCCACTGACTGGACTATCAGTCACATAATAAAATTATATAAAATATCTGCAATTTATGAACTTAGAACATGCAAATAGCTTTCCTCCGAATTTCGAGGCGTTAAAATGCTACAAAAAGAAATTTGTATCTAGAATTTTATACTCCACTCGGAAATTAAGCTCGGTTTCCTTCGAAGTTCGTCAATAAATAAAACCGCAACTGGAATTTTAATTATTTATTTGGAATATAATTTTGTTTTTTACATTAACCCCACTCAGGAAGCCCTGAGGAAAAGAAATTCCCTTAGGGCCCATGTCATCGTTGGGGATGCTGTGTGGGGGATCTTCCGAGGAAGGAGAGAAAATTCCGGGAATGAAAAAGGTACGAGGGGTGGGTAGGTATCTGGAGTCAATGGGTCCAGGAGTGACAGACTTATGAATCCATCCCTCCTGCTGCAGTGCAAGCCGATGGATCGAGAGAGACCAGCTGAACAGGTCAAAGGGTTTTCCCAAACTGTCCTCTCCTGATCCGGCCCGCCATTCAGTTGGCGGGCAGCGTATCCGCCACACCTCATCCAATGAATTCGGGCACCCCTGCTAATACAACAAACGCAGCAAACCACTCGGGGTGACCTATGTCAGATTGTTTATTATCCAATAGGTTTCCGAGGCGGCGGTACCCGCCTCCCAATTGAAAAAAAAATGGTTTAAACTTGAGAGAATCTTTCTGCAAGTTCTCATCTTAAATTAATTAATGCACGCAGTACACGAAAATGGTTTTCCTCCTATCTTTGCTGCTGCTTGAATTTCGTATCTTTCACTTTGAATTCACTTTTCAAATTTGTCAGCAGATGAAGACACAACAAAAACTTATCGTTACATTCTGAACACAAAAATGGTTTCAACTTAAGTATGCGAAGCAAAAATTACGGTTATACGCGAAATAAGCGAATGATTTTCCTCAGAATTTTACAGCATATTTGAATTTTAGAGTCCAATAGGAACCTTAGAATGGTTTCTAATTTCATCCGGCATTCGGAAAACACAACTACTTTTAACTTAAAAAGTGAATCTGTGTGTGTTTCCCCTAGTTCAACATTTTACCCAGAACTCAAAAATGATTTTCCTCTGGTTGTGGTAGCTTACAGTTTGCAAATTGATTTTTATAACTACACTTGGAATAAGACAATGCATCAAAATGCGTTAACACATGAATCCACAACTGAAATTCTTTTTTTGGATTCTGCGAACGAGCCCACATTAAATTGCGCAATGAACACGAAAACGATTTTGGAATGTTTTATTGACGTTCACGTGTTTACACCCTTTGCTTAGTTTTGTCTTTACATAGATAACTGGGAATTTGACATATTCTCTTATTTATTTAACTAATTAAAAAATATATCTTATCAGGTTTATCAACCGTAAAAGAAAACCATTCTCACTTTCTAAAAGTAATTTTTTTGGGGTTCCTTTAGCATGACTCACCAAAAATGCTCTCGGGCCGCCCAGTAAAGTTTCGCGGAGCGCAGGTTCCCTACCCCTGCTCTACCGTGCACCCGTTTCTGCACAGAGTCGGGGTTTTTTAGGAACTTTGGGGGTCCAGACCAGAGGTGGCTGCCAAAGTGAACCGTGGGGCGCACTTGCGATTTGTACGGGGTTAGCAATTGTGTGCTATTAAAGTATCTGCGGGCCCTGTACAGTATGCCCAGTTTCTGAGAAGCTAAATAAAAGTTAACTAAGGACGGGTTGTTTCAAAAAATTTGATGGATTTATCAAATATTAATTTGAAAAAGTTAATTTTCACATTCTGCGTATGTTTTATTCTAGTTTTATTATTACATCATTATAGACCAGTTGATTGACAAAACTGAAATCATCACAGAACTTGAATAGAACTTACGCAGAACGTGAAAATTAACTTCAAATATTTGATGAATCCATCAAATTTTTTGAAACAACCCGTCCTAAGTAATTAAAAGTGAGCTGATCACTTTTAACTACATCAAGCATATCAGTAGAGGGCCTGTTCAGAAGATTGTTTCCGTTGAAGGTTTTTATTTCGGTCCCTTTTAGACGTAATCAGACACGACTGGTCGGACTTAAAATTTTTATTCAATTTGGCAAATGCAGCAGTTTCGCAACGTTTTTTTAACATAATTATTTCTTGGCGTAAGGTATAATTTGCGGCCAGAATCTGTTACTAATAAAACCGAGGTTTTGAGTGAAGTTTGTCGAAAAAATTGTCGATTAAACAAATACCATTTTCTCAAGTCCAACTTCGAAATCGATTAAACTCTCGTTCTTTGCATTTATAATAAGATTAAAACGGGTTTGTAGAGCTGACAGGCTGCCACGGTCCTATGTGTCAGTCCTTTATCACAGAACAGGATTTGAATAATTTCAAAAAGGATACAATCTAAAAATAAGAAATGATTAAATTATTATATGCCATCCGCTATCATATGCCACGCCTGCGCCTGCCTGTTCAGAAGCCTTCAGAGTTTAGAGTTTCTTCACGGGTATTCTGCAACCCACGGATATTAGGTTGGTGGGCAGTTTGAAAGTGAAATGCTAACCTTAAACTCAGTTCCACACCGTCTTGAAAATATCAAACATTTTGTTTATTTTCGCTCAGAAAAGACAGAACGGCGTTACTTTCATGAACTGTATTAAACAATATCATTTTGACTTTTTTAATTGAGTTAATTAGAAGAAGGTACGAATTTGAACTTTTTTGCTGGAAAAAAAGTGTCTTAAATTTGTTCTTTTTATGAAAAAATAAAATAATTTTTTTATATTATTATAGATTTTCACGGCCAAAAGTATTTTCATTTATTTGTTTTTGGGGTGTTATAGTTTCGGACAGCATTACAGTGTCCATCACACATCTGCCCTGATGATGGACACTGCAACGCTGTCCGAAACGTTAGCTAAAGAAGGAGGTGGCGCAACACGGCATAACACCCCCAAAACAAATAACGATTTTATTTATTAGTTATTTAATTTGTCAGCATATTACATAACTAGTAACTACCTTTTAATGTACTCATACATGGGTTTAATGCTCGGTAAATATTAATACATTTACATCACAAAAATATAATGTCTTTATAGGTTAATATAATAATAGTTAAACGAGGGTATCGGGAGGGGATAGGGAGAGATAAAGCGTGAGTTAACATGCTTACACTTCAAAAAAGTTTAATATTTATACAAATTAATCACGTAAGGTGATTGAAAAACGCCAATATTCCGAAGGATTGCCATGTCATTGGGATTGATGTGCATTCCCTTGAGCAGCCTTGAGTTCGAGGGAGTTTCCCAGTGCTTACTTTTGAAAGCCTCGAGTTATTTTCACCTTCACACTTTAGCGCCAAAGCTATAAACTTTAACCCGAGTTGATACTCTATATATTGTGGAATCTGGATTTGCGCGCATCTGTGTAAAAACCTAAGCTGAAAAGTTTTCCGCCACATTGCGTTATTCTTGCCTCAACATTCTAAGTAGTTTAATTTAACCCTTAACCTCTTTTGTGTTGTGGCAAATATCTACGCTTTGGAAACCTATAAACTTTCAGGTTAGTTTCAAAAAAGCTCTTCACTTACCAGAAAAAAGTGAAATTAACAAGAGATGAAGAGAAAATGTTTGCAAGAAAATATCTGTTTCGCAGCGAAGATTTTTTGTTTGTTCGAATCAATTCAATCACGCAGAGCTGAAAATACTCTCACAACCCCTCTCTCTACTTGCTTGTCATTTAGGCAATCGAAATATTAAGCCGATTCCCACAATAGATTTTTATCCATTCTTTTGTCTTCATATTTGTAATCACTTCATATTAAATACCGCCGCCCGGGAACCATTTATTGGATAGCCAACACCTTTGCCATAGGACACCTCAAGTGGTTCGCTACGTTTGGTGACCAGCTGGTGGAGGGGTGCCCGGGTTCGAGGGGAGGGGTTTGACCGGGTCTTGGCTGCGGATGCGTCTGCCCACCAGCTGCGTGGCAGACCGGATCGGAAAATACTTATACGGTTGAGAAAGACATATTGATCTCTATCGCAGGACTCTCTAGACACTCGCCTTTTACCGTAATAGGAGGGATGGATTTATACGTCCGTTGCTTCTGACTCCCAGTCGCTGACCCCAGATCCCTACTTACTCCTAACATTTGGTCTTATAGAGAGGGTTTCACATTTTTTTTTTTTTTTTTTTTTTTTTTTTTTTTTTTTTTTTTTAAATTTATTTATTTATTTTATAAATCAACAATCCAGTCCCGCTAAGCCAATTGCAATTGGCTTGACAGCAGGTGCTTATAATTCCTTACAATATATTTAAAGTTATAATTTACATCTTTTATCTACAGTTAAACATTTTTTCATAAATTGTATCAAGTATCAAAATAAATATTCTTTTTCCAATAACCAATTTTTCACCATATATTTAACCTTATTCATAGAATTATGTTGCTTTATATTGTCAGGTAATAAATTAAATATCTTCGGTATGTTGTATTCAAACGTTCTCTGTCCGTACTTATTATTGAATTTCGGAACTATTAACCCGTCGTTACGCGTGAATCTAGTGCTATATTTATGATCTAGTTTCTCTTTATGCTGCGGGGTAAATATATGCTGAATTATAATTTTATACCATAGTATTGCCTTCACAGGTAAAATTTTTGCACTCTGAAACAGCAACGGAGTATTGTGTCTTTGTTTGAAAATGTTAGGGACAACTAATAATTTTACAATTGCGTTTTGTGCAACTTGTACCTGTTTCAGGTTGGTTACAGTAGTATTTCCCCATATTGTTAACCCATATCTTATTATTGATTCTGCTAGTGACATATAAATTATTTTAAGTGTATCAATTGATAGGAAAAAATTTTATGTGTACATTCTGCTAGCAATTGATCTGAGTCTTTTACAGGTTTTTTTAATATGTTTGTCCCATTTAAAAAAACAATCTACTGTAACACCAAGATACACATATTCAGTAACTAATTCTAAGCTTTCACAATTACAGTTAATTTGAATATTTTTGTGGATGCAATTAAAGTTATGAGAAATAATATTAGGATTAAATTGAAATTTGGCATTTGGTGATCTTATATGCATTACTTTAGTTTTTTTAGCATTTATTAATAGCCCTGCATCATGTGACCATTTACAGAGTTGATTAAAGTCAATTTGTAAGAGTTCAATTGCAATTTTTAGATCTTTGTGTGATATGACCAATGCCGTATCATCTGCGAATACAAAATGTTTTACAAAAGAGAAAAGTTTTTTCATTATAGTTACATAGATTATATATAGTGTAGGTCCCAATATGGAACCTTGTGGAACTCCTGCAGATATATTTTTTGTTTTACTAAATGTATTATTTATTTTGGTACATATTTTTCTATTTGTAAGATAATCTTTAAATAAATTTAACAAATTTCCTCTTATTCCAATTTTTTCTAGAGTTTTTAGCATTTTTAAAGAGTTTATTGTGTCAAAAGCTTTAGAGTTGTCGATAAATAAAACAATAACATGTAATTTATTATTTAACTGATTATTTATATAATTGGAAAAATCTTGCAGTAGTTTTTCAGTGTTTTTTTTTCTTTGGAAGCCATATTGATTTGGATCTATGATAGCGAATTTTTCAATGTAATTATTTAATTTATTTGATAAAAATTTTTCAAGAATTTTTTCTAATGCTGGTAGAATACTAATTGGCCTATAATTTCCCAGTTCAATGTGTTTTCCACCTTTAAATATTGGTCTAGTGATACTACATTTAAATTCTTGTGGAATTTTTGCTTGCTTTATTATCATATTGATTAAATGAGTTATTATTGGCCCAAGAGTTTTTATATTTCTTTTTAAATCAAACATTCTTATATTGTCAATACCTGTGCTTTTAGAGTTTTTCATTTTTTTAACGATATTTTCAATATCAGTTATAGTTGCTCTTGGTATATATAAACTATGAGGTAGTTCTTCCAGTACTATATTAGAAGCTTTGTGATTGCATTTATGTAACATGTTGCTGATGCTATCCGAGAAGTAATTCACAAAATCATTTGACACAGAATCCTCAGTTCTATCTTTTAACATGTATCGTATTATAGTTTCATCACAATCGTTTTTGGGTTTACGTCCTAAAATATTATTTATCTCATCCCAGGTTTTTTTTGTATCATTAAAACAGGTTTTAAATTTATTATTATAGTATTTAGTTTTATCTTTATTTATAAGTTTATTGACAAGGTTTCGTGTTTTTTTGTATTCTGTTTCATATGTTTTGTTTGTTGGTGTACTTTTCCATTTTTTATATAGTTTATCCCTTTTATTTATATTACATAATAATTCACTGCTTACCCATTCATTTATTGCATAAGGTCGTGTTTTCGGTTTTTGCACTATCGTTTTTGAACTACTATTGTAAAAATTTTTAAATAAAGATTTTATTTTTTCATATAATAGAATACAATCCTTCTCCTCTATAAGTTTACTCCAGTTATAATCTCTGATATATCTATCAATAGCCTTTTGTGAGATGATTTGAACATACTTATTTGCAAAGTCTATCGGACGTTTATGAGATTTTATATTAATAGCAGTGATAAAATGATCAGCAATATTATTTTCGCAGACGCAAGCAGTTATTTTCTTGCCTCTAAATTTAGCAAATATATGGTCAATACAAGTGCGAGTTATTTGTCCATTTAATACAGCTTCTCTGGTTACTATATTGATGCATTTAGTTAAATAATGGTTAGTAAGTAAGTTTTCATACGAAGTTATGATATAATCTTGGTCATTTAGTAAATTTAGATTTAGATCTCCGAGTAAGATAATATTTTCCTTACTATTAATTGTATCAAGATGTGCTGATAATTCCGTTAGAAATGAAGATTTACTGAGATTAGGAGGTCTATAGATGGCTATTATATTAACTTTAGTTTCGTCCTGGAGTATGAGCTTTCCTGTTATATTTTCAAAATGTTGTGATTGGAACGATTTTGGTCTAAATTCAAATTTGTTTCTTATATACAATATAATACCTCCTCCTGACTTATCAGTCCTGCAGTAGTTATATGCATTATATCCGGGAATATTGTACATACTCGTACTTTCAGTTTGAACAGATGTTTCACATAGCATTAGAATGTCAATATGCTTCAAACTATTTAATAAATATACATGCAATACATCCCAATATTTTTGTATAGATCTTATATTTAATTGAATACAAACAAGATTATCAGAAGCATTTATGCTTTGTTTTTTTATCCAAACTTCTAAATTATTTACTGTGCTACATTCTATTTCGTTATCATTATCAATATACGAAAAATTATTCTGCGCCATTTAATTCGTAGTTAAATTTGATGCAATACAATAAGTTTCTAATACGGGTTTGGTTGATTTTACATATTGAAATATTTCTATAATAAATATATCTATATAATGCAGTGTGAGGTTCAAATTTGTACTTGATATAATTACATACTTGTTTTTATCTAAGATACCACAATTATTTTTCTTAATGTTATAGCAGATGGTATAATATATTGATACAAAATGGTTTTCCATGCATTTAGCATTAAATAATATTACATATATTTCATTTTTGTGTAAAACAATAAAATTTAATATTTTTATTAGGTTCATTAAATCCCGTACATAAATAATACAATTAACACGTATTCTTATTATCTGTCCAGTAAACATGAAAAGAGAGCAATATAAAATGACTCCATTTGAGAAACCTGAACAATAATTAATATCTTTTGCAGTTTTCAGCCCGTGAGAATAGATTATTTTCTGGTTTTGTTTAACAACAGAAGTATTGTGATTATAGATTGAAGAGTTTAATTTTAAATATTTAACAATATAAAAGTGATTGAATCTAGAGCTAATTGCTACAAATACTTTTTTATAAAGACTTAATAAATATAAAATAAACTGTATGTTCACATCTAGTGTTATTTCAGAATATTTATCATATTTTAAGATTTTTTTAAAAACTGTTTTTATATTTATGAATGTGAGATATAGTACACAGTAATATGCATGTTTAAGTAAACAAAAAAATGTTATTGAAGGTGTGGTTATAAAATTATTGTTAAAAACATAATGTAATATAATAATGTTGTTTTTGTTAATTATTTTGTGATCTTTTATAATGTTTATAACAATATTTATGTAATAAAATGAATATTCAATAATAGAAAATGACGACGTTTGGAAATTTAGAATCTTATTACAATGTTTTTTTTCTTTAATATAATATAGAAATATAAATGTGTAATGTTTGGCAACGTAAATTGTATTTATTGAAATGTAGCAAATTCTACGAGAAAAAATCAAATGTATTATAATATCACTACATCTACTTTGAGACATGTTTAATGTTATTACTAGTCAATATTCTATTTTTTCCTTTGCTAAATTGCTCATTTTTTTATACACAATGCATTTCGTTTTATCGTTTGCAGAATGCCTAATATCAATATTCCAGTTCATTTTTTTATTTTTGTTATCACAGTTTTTACATTTAGGTTCTTTATCTTTGTTAGCACAATCTTTGTAGGAATGATCACCAGCACAGTGTGTACACAATGGTTTGTCCTTTTCTTTATGAAGACACCTGACAGAAGTATGTCCAAAACCCAAACAATGGTAGCACTGCACCACAGGAAGGGCATCTTCTACTTGTATTCTTTGGTACCCCACATAGATTTTACCGGTATAGACTAGCCTTCTTCTTATTTGAGTACTAACTTCTAATATGTAATTAGAAGTGTTATTATATTTGTTTTTCAAGATCTTTTTTAACGTCATCTCAGTTTCTGGTTTATCTATGATCACAGCCTTGATATCTTCATTCTGTTGGATAATATCTTGTATAATATCATCCTTATTGTAGTCATTAGCAATGCCCTTAAGTATTATAGTTGGTCTCTTCTTTTTAATTTCTGTAGCACTGATGTCCTTGAACTCGTCCCCAATAGCTTTACTCATTTTTTCCGCATCGTACTTTGTCGAACATTTTATAAGTATTCTATTTTTAGATATCGCATTAACACCGATCACTTTGGCACCAATTTTACTTAAGTTAATTTTCTTCCTGATTTTATTTTGTATATTTTCTGACGATTCCTCAGCATTGTTCGATGAAACTATTAATTTGTAATCACTTTTCAATGTTTTATTTTGGTTTTCAGCTACTTTTCCGTATCCGAATGTAGGTTCAATTATTTTTTCTTTTGCTTCAGATAATTGAATAGTTAAATGTCCCATCCAGTTTAATATAGCACTTGTTTTCGTTGTAATTAAGTGAATTTGTTCTTTGTTAAATTTATTAACTTTATCTTGTACACAATTCAATAAATCATCAATTGCCTCCTTCGCAGAATCCATAAATTGATGTGGATTCATTTTTTGTTTTTAAAAGTTATCGCCTTCGCTGTAATAATTATAAAAATAAATGCGAAAAAAGAGTTTCCGGACTGAGGATTGAACCCCTCTCCTTAGCTGCTGGCTTCGACAAGCGAGTGAGTTACGCTAACCGCTAGACCAATTCCTAGGTGTCAACAGCCGAGATTTTACAGGTTATAAAGTTATTAATAATAGTTATCAATTAATTGAAATCTTTATTTTAGTTGTTTTAAATTCACTTCTCAAGTTTTAAAAAAAACACAGTTTTTATTGAGGTTATAGATTATTTAGGATGCACTTTATATTTCGTTGTATTTCACTGTTTATTATTTATTTACTTCACTATATTGTTGTGTGTTATTATCCTTTTTTCAAAACTATGAAATAGGGCACAGAGTCGCTTTTTTTAAATTTTAAAAACGCACAGACAACGCGCGATCGCGAAATAAATCTATTCTGCACTTATTACCGCTTGAAAATAGCTTTATTTGTGTTTATTTCTTTAAATTCGTATGAGCAAAGATGACACGTCTAATCTGTAGGTAGATGAAATTGTTGATGTATCGTACATTTTATACCAAAAATGTAACACTTTATTAAATAAATTTCCTTTTCAGAACTTCGTCTCCTTCCTTTCATAAAAAAGACCCTCCGTAAAGCAACCCCAAGGATGGTGGTGGAATTATTTTTCTGAGGGTGTTTTTTTTCCAGGGCCTCAAAAAATAAAAATAAAAAAATAATTACACACTTATTCAATTTTGTGCAAACTTAATCAAATTTATTTTATTTTGCCAAAAGAAGTTAGACACAAAGAAGTAAATCAGTCCGATTCGAGCCGCGGTCAACAGTGGTTGTGTGTACCTTACCTATTGCTTAGTGCCGTTCGCCCGTTCCCGTGCCTCATACAGATAAGAGATTATTGTTACATTTTATTTAATTCTGTTTATCGTATACTTATTTGTTTGCATTCCTACTTACGGCTAATCCGTTTTTGTTTGTACAGTCAGTGAATTAGACTGCGTATTATTTTTTCAGTTTAATTTTTAAAAGTTAAGTTTTTTTTTTATATAATGGAGGAAGACGAAGATAGACCTCCCGACCCAGGATCGATATTAGATTTTTCTGATTCGGAATCTAACACTAGCCAGGCTTCTATTACGCTTCCATCTCGTAAACGACGACCATCGCATAGCCTTCACATCCCATCGAAAGTTAAATCTATACCGCCGATTCAACAAACCTCGACCTCTAACGACCTTAACCCCAATAGTAACACCCAGACAAGTACTTTAGCTAGCGATAATACAAAAAGTACTGACTTACTTTATCCTGCTTCCGCTTCCGGTCCTTTTATCGTAATTGTTCAGAGAACTGAACAAGGAAAACTTATTCATCCTTTAGATTTTGGAAAATTCTTATTTGACTCAAAAAATAATAACCTTGGTATTGTTAACGGTTCAATTAAACCGGAAGGGCGATATAAATTATCTATCGAGTTTAATACTGCCGCTTCCGCAAATGGATTTGTAAAAAAAATTGACTCGCTCTCAAACCATAAATATAAATCGTTCATCCCGTCATTTAACCTTACGAGAATGGGTCTTGTTCGAGGAATACCCACGGAGATCCCAGAGGCTGAAATTGTTGATGCTTTGAATAATTCCCAAGGAACCCCGAAAGTAATAAAAGCACGTCGACTGAACTACAAGGATTCTACTGATGGGAACACGATCTGGAAACCTTCCCAATCTGTTGTTGTTACATTTGAGGGACAATCCCTTCCGTCTCGTGTGTTTATTTATTATACCTCGCTTCCCGTCGAAGTTTATAAATTTCCAACTGTTCAATGCTTCAATTGCTGCCGGTTTGGACATACAAAATCCGTATGCCGCTCCCCTCCACGTTGTTACTTTTGCGGAGAAGGTCACCCATTTGATCAATGTCCAAAATCTTCCAATAATCCCATTTGCATTAACTGTTCGGGTGCACATACCGCGGTCAGTCTAGCCTGTCCGGAATTGACAAGACAGAGGAACATAAAACATAAAATGGCTACCGACAACATTTCGTACTTCCAGGCCTCAAAGTTATTCTCTCCTGGGAAAAAATCATTCGCAGAGATGACATCGTCCTCAGCTCCTTTCCAATCAACCACCTTTTTAAATTCAACGTCATCTTCTCACAGAGAAACCATTCTCAAGCCAGTCAAACCCAACCCAAAATATACTCCTTACCTTGATAAAAAACAATTGAATAATATTTTGACCAGCCCGAATGGGAATGCCAAATCTCGGACCCCCAATGGGTGTGCCATTAATAGTAATACATCCCCTCCTGCTCTCCCCGAAATATTGAATAATAATTCTTTTATACAAACTTTAATTACCCTTTTAATTTCTATCCTTACAAACAACAATACTGTACCGTCCAACGCTGCCGATTACATTAAATCTTTATTATCTTGCCTCCCCAATGACTTCGAAACTGAACAAAATTCTTCAGTGGAACAGTAGAAGCCTCTTCGCTAACAAATCTGACCTAATTCAATTACTCGACGAACACGACGTTTCAGTGGCCGCCATTTCTGAAACGTGGTTAAAACCCTCCTTTCACTTAAGAATTCCGGGTTATTATTGTCTCAGACACGACAGACCGGATGGTAAAGGCGGCACGGCTCTGATAATCCATAATTCTATCCCGTTTAAACAAATTAATATACATACTCCCTCCGACGATATCCAGATAATAGCAGCTGTCTTATCTGATATCACAATATTATCAATATATATTCCTCCCTCTACCACTTTTATTGAAAATGAATGGGCATCAATCTTAACCCAGATTTGTTCCCCTTTTATGATCCTAGGAGATTTTAATGCACATTCCCCTTCTTGGGGTAGCAAAATAACAAATCGTTCTGGCCGCAATCTTTTAGATTTTATTGATACCCATAACCTATGTTTTTTAAATGACGGATCTCCAACCAGATTCACCCCCCCTCATCAACGGAAAAGTGCTGTTGATTTATCTCTTTGTTCATATTCGTTAGCATCTAAATGCTCTTGGGACATCCTAAACGATCCCCTCTCTAGTGATCATTTTCCAATTATAATCCGATTCCAACATCAATCTAACACTTATCCTCCACCAGTTAAAAATAATCTCAAATTTAGAATAAATGATGCGAATTGGAGCACTTTCTCTTCTGAACTAGATAACCTTATTAATTTAAAAAAAAAATCGTCCCGGGGAGACATCAGATTGCAATGTGAGACGTTTCCCTCTATGGTTATAAATGCAGCAGAAAAATCCATCCCGAAACGCAATGCGAACATTAAAATAAAACACTCTAATCCGTGGTGGGACGAGGAATGCACTCGCTCCGTCAACTCTCGTAAAAAAGCAATTTCCTCTTTTCGTAAGTGTATGACACTAGAAAATTTTTTATCAGTTAAAAAAGCCCAGGCAGAAACCAAACGAATTTTGAAAAATAAAAAACGCGCTGGATGGCGGAAGTTCTGTGAGAACCTGTCTCCGGAAACTCCCCAATCTTCAGTTTGGTCTAGCTTAAAAAAATTCGGATCATCGTATTCTCCGCCGAGTACCAAGCATATATCAGAAGAAATTCTTATAGGATTTGCGGATAAAATAGCCCCCCCATCAGTGGCCGGATGTGAAGAAATGCCTTCTATTAAGCCATATCCATCTCACTCTAACTGGCTAGATGCTCCTTTCTCCATTGATGAGATGAAACTAGTAATAAGAACCCTTTCTGACTCTGCTCCGGGTCCCGATGGAATACTTAATAGTTTCATTAAATCATTTTCTGATATGGCGGTTGAATATTTCTTATCTCTTATTAATAATATGTTTGAAACAGGACTAATTCCGGATGATTGGAAAACTCAAAAAATCATTCCCATTTTAAAACCTGGAAAAAATCCATCTGAAATTTCGTCTTATCGGCCTATTGCTCTTTCATCATGTTTGATGAAAGTAGCAGAGCGTTTGATGAAGAACAGATTAGAGTGGTTTGTTGAAAGTCAAGATATTATCTCACCAAATCAGTATGGTTTTCGGAAAAAGAAATCTACAATGGATAATTTAAGTTTGTTCACAACTGATATCCGAGTTTCCCAATCCCTAAATTCTTATACATTGGCCACATTCCTTGACCTTTCATCAGCTTACGATGATGTTTTACTGAATGTTTTGAAAGAAAAGCTAATTAAAAAACAAATCCCCCCGAAATTAGTCCAATTTATTATTAATTTACTCTCAGATAGGTCCATTATTATTGAGTCTTCCTCTAAATGCTTAAGGCGCAAACTATGGAGAGGTTTGCCCCAGGGTTCTGTTATTAGTCCTCTGTTGTTTAATATTTATATAAGCGACCTAGACTCAGTAATTCCTTTTTCTATCAAGCGTCTTTACTTTGCGGATGATATCCTTATATATTTGTTACATAAAAATATTATTCTTGCAGCTAAGGAAATGAATTTGGCTTTACAATATATTAAAAGCTGGTTGTCAATAAATGGGATGAATCTGGCGGCATCTAAAACAAGGGTCGTGGCTTTCACGCGCAAAAGAAAAATTCCCCAATTCTCAATTTCTTTTGATAATGTGCCTCTACAAACCGCTACTCAAATCAAATTCCTTGGTCTTCTTTTGAACCATAAACTTTCCTGGCTTCCACACATTCAGATAATTTCTACAAAGTGTGAAAAGGGACTTAATATGATGCGAGCAGTTTCCAGAGTATGGTGGGGATCTCACCCTACCACTCTTAAATTAATGTATAATTCCCTAGTTCGGAGCCACTTGGATTATGGCTCATTCCTTTTTGACCCACTCCCTAAATATCTAGATAAGAAAATGGAAAGAATTCAATCAAAAGCCCTCAGAATGATTATTGGAGCTATGAAGTCTTCTCCAATTAATGCTCTTCAGGTGGAATGTGTGGAGCCTCCATTATATTTCAGAAGGCAATTCCTTGCCAATAAATATATTTTCAAGGCTTTATCGTTATCACATCATCCTATTAAACAAAGTCTTAATAGGTTAAGTGTTAATTTGAATTCTAACAAAAGATTGAGAGAAAAACAATGTTTTCCTCTCTTAATTAAAAGTTTTCATCTCTATAATTCTCTATCATCTTCCCTCCAATATCTTCAAGAAGTTCCCAATCTTCCTATATACAATATTCCATTTAAGGCAATCACTTTTATGCCAAACACAATAACATCAGTCTTTCAGAAGAATATTTTATCTTCCCCAAATAAATTTCAAAATGTGGATGATTGTTTTAAAAGCATAGTGGCTTCGAAATTCCCTGGATTTTCCATCCTTTTCACGGATGGTTCCAAATTTGAAAATAAAAGATGTGGAGCATCTATATATAGTCCAGAATTCAACATCAATCTCACTTATAAATTACCGAAAGAAGCTTCCATATTTACAGCCGAATGCTTTGCAATTGAACAAGCGCTAAATCAAATCCAGGTTCTCAACATTCATCGAACCTTACTATGTACTGATTCGCTAAGTGCTCTAACTAAAATTAGGTCAAATATTTTACGTTATCCGGAAGACAATATTATATGTAAAATAAAAAATCTTCTCAATTCTCTTAGTGAATCTGGGTTTGAGACGATATTGGCCTGGGTCCCTGCCCATTTGGGTATCGAGGGTAATGAGATGGCCGATTTTCTCGCCAAATCTGGTTCAGATTCCGGAACTATCCCACTAAATTTTAGAATTCCTATATCCGATGTCTTTCCGATTCTTAAATCTAATATGACTCGTGCCTGGGAAGAAAATTGGGCAGTCTCCAAAATAAGAACTGGATCTTTCTATGCGGGAATTCAAAACCATATCCCTGCTAAGCCATGGTTCCACGGTAAAAAACTTTCAAAACGATTCATTTCATGTATCTCGAGAATGAGAATTGGCCACTGTTCAATTGCATCTCACTTGTCTAGAATTAGAGTTTTAGATGATCCGTTCTGCCAGTGCGGTGTGGAAGAGGAAACCCTCGACCACGTTTTCTTTAACTGTAAAAACCATTCATCTTTCAAGAACATATACCGCCGGCTTATTAAAATCACACACCAGTCCCCCCTTAACATTTCATACCTTTTATCTCTTAACAATTCTCGTGTTCATACAGCTTTATGTAAGTTTATTAACCTGAATGAATTCAATATTTAATTTGTTTTAGTGATCTAAATGAGTCCAATATTTAATTTGTTTTATTATTTTCCCATTAGATTAACCGAAATTTCTTATCCATTTTAAATATTACCGGCACAAAGCACTCTCTCCAGGGTGAATTGCCTTAAACCAAAAAAAAAAAAAAAAGAAGTAAATGGAACTCTCGTATGGTAACCATACAAAAAAGTTATAAATATATATTTTTTTGATTATTATTGCATTGTTTTGAACAAAGCCTAGCAATTTATAAAAAAATCATTGATAATTTTCTTTCACCATTTACTTCATTAAAAAAATCTGACAACCATTCGTTACATTACGAGTATATCCAGTTTAGTTTTTCAATCCGGATACAGATAGGAGACTTTGATTATAACTATCGGTCTATGCCCGGCTTTGCTCGGAATTCACAGGCTATACGGTTCTCAAATATCGTGGAAAATTTCATGAAACAACTTCTTTTTTTTTTTTTTTAATTAACGCGACGAAAATAAAATTATTCGGGCGGTGAAAGTTATCGTTTATCTATTTTTATTTATTTAAATTAAAGCAGTACATAATGTATATCGGTTGTGTATAAAGTGTTTTTATATAAACAAATAATATTATGCAATTTTATTTAAGTTACATAGTAAAGTATTTAATTACTTACTACGGTGGTAGTAGGAGATTTTCAAACATTGTTGGGTTATTCGTAACTCGGTTTGTCTTGCTTTAAAAATAGAAATAAAAACGTCATTACATAAAATTTAAACGATTTTCCTCGTGCTGGTAGATATTTCTTGGAAGATCTTTTATACTCCTCTGCACAGTAATGAGTTCTGAGATTTTGACTCTTTTCGAAAGGGAAATTGTATTTCAAGTTTTCTTTTTGTAGAGTGAAAGAAAAACTATAAAATTTAAATATACAATTTGTTTAAAAGATTAGATCTCTTAACATTTTTAAAAAGCCGTAATTTTGTTTCAACTTACGTAACCGGGTGGTGAGTGATTTTTTTCATAAGGCTTACGAAATAGAGTAAAACTTATATTATACAGTTATTTCGTAGGTTGTCATGGATATGAAAAGCGAACTTTTGTTTTCCGCAAAAGCCTCAAGAGAAACTATGATTTTTTTTTGTTAAATCAGTCAAAATTTGTATGGAAAACATACACACACACATTCGTTCATTTAAAATTATAAAGGTAGATAAAGATATGACTTTGGTCGGGTACAGGTTTTTTATGATTCATATAATTTACTAAAACCTACTGATGTATGTTCAAATTGTTAATGGCTTTAACATTTTTCACAAATAATGATTTGTGGCTGGTATCACAGAGCCAATTAGTGGACAAAACCAGCTGATAATGGACTGGACCGAGTAGGTATATTAAACGAAGGTTCGAGTTTCTTCGAGAGCGGTGTCGCCTTATAGGCCTTATAACCAATCGAGAAAATAGATATCTGCAGTACTGTGCAGAATAACAGTAACTAGTTGCCTTTCGAAGACTCTGCAGGTGAATATCATTTTTGGTTTTGCTAAACAGAAAGAATATTGATTAATGAATTAAATAGAAAATGAATGAATATTGATTAATGTATATTAATTAAATAAATTTTAATTAAATAAACAATGAATATCGATTAATCAATTAAATGGGAATTTTACCTACCCCTCATATTAAAAATTAAAGTCCGAAGTTAGCACTTTAATCTCTTTTAAAAGGATACATTTTCTATATCCCTAACCTAAGTTAGTGTCAAAAACAAAATAATATCATAGAAAAATAAAATACAAAAAAAAATAAGTACCACGTTACAACAAATAATAAAAAGTTAAAAACGATTTTCGAAAAAGCAAACACAAACGTGACCTTTTCGTAGCTGGTTTGATTCCGCACGCGGTGCGGCAATAACGTATCAATAACGAGATGATTGGAAAGTGTGTTTTGTTAAAACTGTGTAATATGTTAGATTTTACTGAATTTTACGATACTGATATATTATACGGAATTCTGGCTCGTTGGTCTTTGATCGGAGAAGTGGCCTTTAGAAAAAATGCGCAAAGAATAAGTGTTTTTATATTACTGATATATTTTGTGAAAATTATATATTTAATATTCAGATATAGCTATCGTCACATTTAGCTTCATTTTATCTCCCTCGTTCTTCTTGTTACGGATAATGGCTTGTTAGTTACTCCGCTTAGAGATCATCAGCAATATCTACAGCGGTCTTTCTGGATACTTTGTTTCTGATGACGTATTCTGTCCGTTATTTTTTACTGTATATCTTACTTCTTTAATGACCTTGACATGGGTTAAAATTTATTTTTTGTAAGAGTATTCGACTGCTGCGCAACTACTCAGATGTGGCAGAACTGCGAAATCTCCGAGGAATGAATTTAAAATTACTATTTTTGTGTGGTGAAGTTAAACACCAAAATTTAAAATAAAATAAAACATAAATATATATTTTTAAGGTGTCCACTTTTATGTCCAGCACTGTAGTTCTAGCAAGAGTCGTAATCTATCAAAGCCTTATTTCACAATACGGCCACACCCGGATCAATAGATGACCTTCACCGCCTGAATGTCCGTCTCATTGTCGTAAGACGCATAAAAAGTAATAACAAAAGCATTTAAAAGTAATAATCAATATCCACGTCCCACATTCGCTCGACCTCTTGACCAGCAATAGTCTCGTAATTAAATTTGATTGTCGTACAGATATACTTGATTTTAGCCATTTGCTTCGGGCTAACAATTAATGCTTTTAGATTTTTTTAAACATAGAAGGTATTAATAATTTTGAAATCGTGTAGGTAAGCACTCTTAAAATTTTAATTATGATTTCATTTTATAAATACTTAATACCTTTCTTACAAATTTGAATGTTGCCCCGAGGAAACTGGAAGACTGACATTAAAAGAAACTAAGTTTGAAAGATTCCTTAATTTTCAAGACGGGCTTGAACTGAACTCTTCAGAGTACCATCGACTCGAGGACTTGAGGACTTGAGGACTCAATGATTGCTGAGAAAAGTTGCACTACACTTTTTTGGACATAACTATTTGGCAAGTTTAAAGATTCTTAAAAACTGAAACAATCCATCAGGTAGCGTAAAAACGAGCAATCGAATATGTTCTAGTGGTCTTAATATATGACATATTGTCTTTAAAGCGAATTGCAATCCGAGGGAGACATGTACTTATTGTGTATTGTATTTTAAATGAATACTAGCTGACTAAAAGAATTGATTTTCGGGGAATGTAACAATATTAGTTTAGACATTTCAATAATTTACACTCAATTCGCTGAATAATTTTACTGTGGTAAAAAGGAAGTAATTCTTCCAATACGGTTAAGAAACACGGAATTAGAGCGATTTATAAAAAACAGTAACAATTTTTATTATTCCAGGACAATTTTTAGTCTGATTAATTAATTACGATTGAAAGTGAAAAACGAACAAACTTTTTTGGTTGTTAACATTGTAAAAACTGTAATTGTTATGCTATCATATTTATATATTTTTAAAGTTTGTAGTTCTATTGCGAACTGTAAAAACATATCCAAAATATTCGGTAATAATTACCATTTTTAACGATTTCTGTTAAGAAGGAACACGAATATTTCACGCGTTTGTGAATTAAATGATTTTTTTATACATACAAACTTAAGATAAATGATGAAATACATGGTAATTCATTGTCTTTAAAGCAGTTTATCTGTATTCGTATTAATATTTGGAGATGTGGTTTTTTGAATGAGCGCAGGCGAAACCAAAAACAAAATTTCGAAAGTCTTGGCGCTCCAGTGAAAGAATAAGACATCAAAACAATTAACACATAACATCATGCGCTTTTCCAATGATACCTGCCTTTATTTCTAAAAATGAACTCTAGTAGTAATAATTAGTTCTTCATTCCAGTTGGTAGGTTAGTGCAATACTACACCTGCACGATAACACCAATATTCTATTTTATAAGATTGTATCATGAGATCAGTTTGTACTTGATTAAATAGTACATTATTGTGATACGCACATCCACGAGGAAGCACTTCATAAATTACACACCCCGATACGAGTATCATTTTCTATTATCATAAAACCAACATATCTCAGGGCCAGGCAGGTTCTATAACCTCATTTTGCCTTCAACGGGCTTATTTCCTTTTGTAGTTTGAATTAATGCACAACATTTATCAGGTAAAATAAAATATTAAATTATTTGAACATTCAACGCTCACTATGGAAATCACAGGATTATTTTTTATTGTTTTTCTGTTTTTAAATAAGTATATTTTTATGAGCTTTATTAAAATACTAATTTCGGTTGTGATTATGTCCAACTCCAGTTCAATGAAGTCTAAAACTTTGTTTGCTATGAGTTTGAGTACCATTTTCAAAATTTTAACTGTTCAGACAAGCGATTGAGTACGTAGCAAAATGATATTTTAATCAATTATTTAGTATTTAATGAAAACAAATAACTTTGTTTAGCTTTCATTAAATCAGTAATGACGCCACAAAGTGTATTTGCGAAGTTTGAAGAAGTAATTATTTAGTATTTCTTCAAAATAGGCAAATTTACTTTGTGGCGTCATCATTAATTTAATGAAAACAAATAACTTTGTGTAACACCACTATTTATTTAACAATATCAACATGTTTCGAAAACTATGTTTTCTTCGTCAGGATAATAACTTAATAAAAAATAACAAAAGACAAACAAGTATAGACTAATTAGAACATAGACAAAATATTAGAAAAGAGAGGTGATTAATTACCTAAAATATATCATAAAAAACAATTATATAAAATAAAATATAAAAAATATTTAGAATGGGTAAAAAATTACATTAACATAATAAAAAATCTTTTAAAAACAAAACAAGAAGTCTAAATAACAAAATAAATTATTATAAATATAAGTATTAATACGAAAATAAATTTAAAAGATGGCTATTTTTAAAAAACGTTTGGTTATTTATAATATTTAATTTACTATTAACACTTTTTCTAATTTCTAAAATTTCTAAATTTTCTAATTGTATACCCATCAAAGATGTTTAAATAATAATAATTATTCAGAATTTGCAAACCACATTTTGGAAGCAGGTCATTCTTTTGATATTAATAAAGGTTTAAAAATTTTACACACTAACACTGAAATTAAATTTAAAACGTTTTTTAAAAATAGCCATCTTTTAAATTTATTTTCGTTTTAATACTTATATTTATAATAATTTATTTTGTTATTTAGACTTCTTGTTTTGTTTTTAAAAGATTTTTTATTATGTTAATGTAATTTTTTAACCATTCTAAAATAATTTTTATATTTTATTTTATATAATTGTTTTTTATGATATATTTTAGGTAATTAATCACCTCTCCTTTCTAATATTTTGTCTATGTTCTAATTAGTCTATACTTGTTTGTCTTTTGTTATTTTTTATTAACTTATTATCCTGACGAAGAAAACATAGTTTTCGAAACATGTTGATATTGTTAATTAAATAGTGGTGTTACACAAAGTTATTTGTTTTTCATTAAATTATTTAGTAATTCAATTTTTGAAAATTTCCTATGTTTAAATTTTAGACATTTGTGGTAATTTTTCAAGTTTAATGTTGAGTTTAGTGTTAACGGTGCTCATTCGAAAGGCAAAATTCTGATCGTCTCTAAAATTAACAATGTTTGTTTTTGAAAGACAATGATCCTTTGGCAATTTTTTTAAACAAATACTATCAGTCTCACAAATCCTGCAAATATAATATGAAGTGATTTTTCATTGTACTGCGCTTCTTCAAAATAATTATGAATTCAATTTTTACATTTTTCAAATTTTTACATTTTTCAGGAAGAAACAGAGTACAGGGTTGTAAAGGAGGCATAGTAGCGGTAGGGGATAGCAGGGGGTAAATTTGTGATATACATGCGTCTCACGCGGACAGCTGTGAGAAGTGTGTTTATTTAATATAGATAGAAGAAGGAAGGGGGAGGGAAAAACAAATAAGTGCAAATGGGAAAATGGGAACGTGAATGGGGGGGATTCGCGGTATGGGGCGACGAGGGGGAGAGAGGAAGGTGGGGAAGATAGAACGGAGAGGAACTGGGTGGGAAAGGGAGGTATGGGAAAGTACACACAGAGAGGCGTGACGGAAGGGAGGGGGAAGAGGGAGGGGCAAAGAGAGGGCTTGCAAAGAAGACATAGTAACGGTAGGGGAAAGCAGGGGGTACATTTGGAAAATCCATGCTTCTCACACTGACAGCTGTATGCGGTCTGTACACGGGTCTGAAAACCTTCTGATTTATTCGTGTATACACCAGACGGAAAAACAAAAAATATTGTATGATCATAAGGACTTCAACAGAATTTAATTACAAACACTTTCATTGAGTGGTATTGCAACGCACGCCGGGTACTCGCTAGTTGTAAAATAAGAATTTAACTTTTATTTTATTTTATTTGTTGAACCGTTTGTTATATAATAACTTTATGAACTGGTTCACCCGTTTTTTCTCCATTCGTTTCTCAATTTGTTTCAGCAGAACCTCGCTCAGTTATACTAGAGCATAATGAAATGTAGATTTGCTGATTTGTTTTACAAAGCACACATTTTCTATTCCAAATTCGTACAATTGTAACATATACGTAATTCGAACAAGGTTGATCGGCCGAAGTCAGGTTAAGTTGCAACAGCAATTTATTGAAGGAGATAACTTCTCCAGAACTAAACACCTCTTCAGTCTGGATAATTACGTTTTATAGAAATTAATTAATTGATGTAGGTCCTTATGATATTTAAGTACATAAATATAAAATAAAATAGTCTTATCGTGCAAAATCAATAAAAAACAAATATATGAATAAAATATTTTATTAATAAATGCTAATAATACTACACAACTACCGCCGACCATGGACAAATTGACCCAACTGTTGAATTTGGGCTGGTCTCATAGGGCAATTTTTAGAACAAAGGTGTCAGGTAGAATTCTTTATTTGTTTTACTGGTTATTTGACGAAAGGTGCTCTGAAGAATAAGAAAAGAAATCTGTTTGAATAATAATAATAATAATATTTGCATGATTTGTATAGCGCCGTGATCACTGATAAAAAATTAAGTACAACACTTTTGAAGAAGAAGATAGTAAGTATAATATTTTGGATAATCTTTCCTTGAAAAACAAATTAAATGTTTCCTTTGTGCAGGTACGTGTACGTCAACCAGAGAATACAATCCAGAGCATGTAAAAACATAAAACGGGATTTAAAAAAATCCCGGGATTACAGGATTTTTGATGCGTAATCCCGGGATCCCGGTACTATCCCGGGATAAGGAAATGTGGTTAATAATTGAGATAAAAGGAAATAAAAGCATGGATGGCAAGTTCTTAAACATTATTTATTAATATTGTTTATCACACAAGACAACTTATCTATACTAATATTTTAAATGCGAAAGTGTGTGTGTTTGATAAGTTTTTAGTTTTTCACGGCAAAAAGTATTTTCGTTATTTGTTTTTGGGGTATTATGCCGTGTTGCGCTACCTCCTTCTTTAGCCAACGTTTCGGACAGCGTTACAGTGTCCATCATGGACTAGATGATAGACAGCGTTACAGTGTCATGTAACGCTGTCCGAAACGTAGGCTAAAGAAGGAGGTAGCGCAACACGGCATAAAACCCCAAAAACAAATAACGAAAAAAGTGTGCGTGTTTGTTTCTTACACTTTCACGCCTAAACCACTAAATCGATTTCAATAATTCTTTCACCGATGTAAAGCTACATTATATGCGAGTAATATAGGCTATATATAATGGTAAGCTTGCTTTATGAAATTATACTGGCTTTATGAAATTATAAATATTAATAAATTATATTTATTAAACGTTTATTGTCCCTTACAAAAGCGAGTTATTGATAACTATCCCGAAAAAACTAAAAATCCCGAGATTAACCAAAGTGCAGTCCCGGTATATTCGGGATCGAAAGTGGGCCGGGATCCCGGGATCCCGGGATTTGGGATCTCGGGATTATATTCTCTAATTTCAACTAACTGATAACAATTAAATGACATTTGGGAAAGCGATGTTCATTGTTTTTTTCAAATACAGGGAGGCAGGTCCGGGTACCGCCGCCCCGGGACTCCTTTATTGGATAACCAACACCTCTGCCATTGATCACTCCAGGTGGTTGGTTCAGGCGTGTCCGGGTTCGTTTGTGGTGAGGTTTGTCCGGGTCATGGCGGCAGATGCGTCTGCCCACAAGTTGCATGGCAGGCCGGGTCGGGAGAGAATGGTTGAAGGAGTCCCTTTGACTTCTCCAGCCGTACCCTCTCGAAACATCACCTTGCACCGCAGTAAATGAATGAACACACTGGCCCCCAGATTCCTACCCACCCTCGTACCCCTTTCCTGCCCATTAATTCCTCTCCTTCCTTTCTTAAAATTTTTCCTACTATTTTCTTTGTTAAAATTGGGTCAGATAACCGAATGTTTTTAAACATAATTATTATTGAAACTTTTGAAAAATAAATGTTTATTTTTATGTTAAAACAGCTCGTTGACAGCAGGAACGTATTTCTCAATACAAATGTTGCTTTTCTTAATTACTTTCCGTAAAGATAATCTGAGTAGCTACCTACATAACAGCTGCTGATATTTCAGCAATAGTTGTTATCACCGACAATAATTTATTTGTTTATTTTTTAAACAGAGTAATCAAGTTAGCCAGCCTTATTAAGCTCGTTGCTGTATTCAATCTATCAAGTGCGAAAACTTTTCTTGGTCTTATCGATTTTTTAACCTTCAGTAATGATCTGATTTACCAGTATATAGCACTAAATAAGACGATGTTAGCTTATTAAAGATGTCAAAAATTCAAAAGATATTGTAAAAAAGACCGACTCTGCGGAGATTCAGAAGTTCAGATGGAAATTCTGATCCATTTAACTGGATTTTTATTGGAAGTAGTTTGTTATTACTTCTTAATTCCAGAAAACTGCAACAGAATTCAACAAATCCATTGTTATATTATTGAATTAAAGTGTTGAGTTTTAGAGGGGTTTCGTAAAATCGTAATAAAATGCAAATGAAATACAAATCAGGTTTCAGAACAGCAACAGTATTTAGGCGAAGGTCAACAGAATGCACTTTTGCGTAATAACCCCCCCCCCTGTTCACTAGAATCGACTGTTTAAAAATTTAACTCAGAACATAAAAAAACAACTTAATAATAAAAATGGCATGTCGTTCTTTGCATCACTTTTTAATGTTTTGTTTTATGTAAGTCTTACGGATAATTTAATTGAAACGTAAATTTATTTGGCGTTATTTGAACATTAAAATTTTAAATTGGTGAATGTTGGCTTGCGTCTATACGGCGTAGGTACATTGCTCGCTGCAACACACGGGCGGTCAAAGACAGAGGCGGTCGGGCCGTCTGACTCTAAATTAAAACGTCTCATCTTCCTGACGTAGAACAAATCGACTTGTTTCATGATGATAATATTTTTTTAACAGCAATTTAAAGTTAGATAAAGAGATGAAACCTCTAAGTGCAGTAGAAAGGGTGGTGGGAGGGGGAGGGGTGATTATGCCGTTATTTGTTTACGCGTGTATTGCATTATGGAGTACAAAACACTGCACCGAGAAAGAAGAAGTTATGAAAATTTGTTAACCTGTCCGGGAGTATGACCGTACAAGTACGGTAAGAAAAAAATGGTGCGGAAGGCGTATGACATATATGTACGTTAGCCCCTAGAAATTGATACTTACTGGGTTTCTTCAAGAAAGCCGAATGTTACTGACATCTCTAATTAATTCACCATAACTTGTCAAAGTTTTTAGCGATATAGCTGTAGCTATAGTACCAGCGCGGCGGAGTTATTCACCGACAGTGATTTTTTATTTAGTTTGAAGTTTTTGACAGTTGAATCTAAATTAAAAAAAAATTGACTGTTCAAATTGTGCGTAGTGTAATATTATTCGGGAGTATTATCACTGATATTACAAAATAGATTTTTATTTATAGGTAACTATATAGTGATTTGACTTTGGTTTAGTACTAATAACTTATATAAAAATGGTTAATCCTTTGAATGAACAAAACATCGCCAATATGTTGATCGACGGTGAAGGCGAAGGATCTTTAAGATTTGCCAATACTTTCGGATGAATGAATTAAATGAATTCCACACATCAGATGCGGATGAAACCGTACCTAGTTGTTCAACTTCTATAAAGAGGAAAGTTGATCTCCGTAAATGGGATCAGGGTGAATTTACCCCCATTATTCATGAATTCGTTTCAAGCAACTCAGGAAACTGAATTTCTGAAATTAGTTTTTAGCTTGATGTAATGAAAATAAAATAGCTGATTATTGTAGCGTCGTTTAGAAATTAAATAAATATATAACAACTAAGATTTATAGACATTATTGTTAATGGTAAATTATGTGTACCTACTGTTTACACAATTGTGTGAAAATAATTAAAAGTTTTATATCACATTCACCACATTCCAATTGTGGTAACTGAAGTTCATTTTTCGTAAGAAAATAAACATCTATTCGGATGACCGATGGTTGGTCATTTACGAAAGTATATTTTTGATTTTTCCTTTTAAATTGCATATTATTGATTTTTTGTGCTAGTTTCTAAGTAAAATATATATTTTTTTTCCTATTCCGCGATTTGGCGTTTAAAAAATATATATTTTAATTATTGAAAAAAACTTACTCCCGCGGCTATTTTATTTTTTAAAACTCACTAAAGGATAGGTGCGCCCCCGGCTTAAGACCGATCACCCGAGTTGTGCCCAAAAATTAAGGCCCAGTAAGTCAGGTCCTGAGCCTAATCACGGTTTGATAATGCCTTCAGAACACGAAACAGTTGTCACGCGTAATAATAATAACACAGAAGAACTTGTTTATGTAAACTGTTATTTATGATATTGAATCTTTAAACAATACTTGATTACTTCAATTATTTATTCGATCGAATATTTTGACACACAGCGTGATACTATGATCTAACTTAATGAATCAATTTTAACAAATTCTTTAGTATAATTTAAAAACTGCACATGGAATTGATGTTGTGCAAAATGTAAAGACGCCATTGTCTTTTAGGTGTTGTTTTGGAGATTGATATTGCCATAGTAGATTAATTTGAGGCAAGGACAGCTTTCAAGAATTTGTCATTCAAATTCTCAAGCCGTGTAACAATGCCAATCTCTCGGGAGCTGACCTTTAAAAGCGCAAATATGTAAATGATACTCGAAGCCAAGTTAGAGAAACAAGGAATTGATTCACGCAACCGAGATACACACTTCTTGTGAATGTCTACTGAAATTTTAAGTCAAGTCACGCCGAGAACCCAATGGAACCAAATATTATGTAAATAGCGATTAGATCGAAATAATAGTGACCTACGGAGACAAATAATGACCGAACAGTCGTGATAAAGAAATAGGTTACTCGAATAAAGTCATTGCACAACGGATACGACAAGCCCCACTCCTCTCTACCCACTCCCCACTCCCCTCGGGATATTAAAGTGACGACGACCAAGTGTGGTAATCAAATGAAGGTGGTGCTTATCGCGTGATAATATTATCGACACTTTTCAGCAGCTGGATTGAAATTACATAGCCCCTTATTACGTCTGTAGAAAACGTTAAATTGTGTTAATTATTACGTGAATAAACATTTTTAGTTTTTGTACAATTAACCCTAAGGCCATTTTTTTCGCTTTTCGGAATAACTCGTACAGGTCTCATAGATGTGTCCGCCTTACAATCATAGTGAGAAAAACGATCTAAAGGGAATTTATTTATTTATTAACGGACTTACGTCTAACTTACAACAAAGCGACATAGTTTGGGAAAATTAACATTGGAAGAATATAGGATGGTATTTGAAAGCAGAGACAAACAAGAAAAAATAAGAAAACATAAGAAAATAGAAGTGTCAAGTCACGTCAAGGCTTTGCTAAAATTAGAATAATCTATACTAATATAATATTATAAAGAGGAAAGATTTGATTGTTTGTTTGTTTGTTTGCATTGAATAGGCTCCGAAACTACTGAACCGATTTTAAAAATTCTTTCAACAATAGAAAGCTACATTATCAGCGAGTAACATATGCTGTATATAATGGTAAGCTCTGGCGTTATGAAATGTGTATAAATGAAAATGTGTGTATTTCATATATTTTTGCAGGGGGGAGGAAAGGTAGGGGGAAGGTGGGGTTCGTGGAAAGGGAAGAGACGAGGGAGGGGGAAGGCGGGGAAGGTGGAAGGGAACAAGGACGCATGGGAAAGGATAAGTAGGGAGAGTCAATTTATTTCTTTGAATGGCGTAGCAACGCATGCCAGGAACCAGCTAGTATAAAATATGTTCAATTGTTTAGTGAACGACAAAAATCATTTAAGCTGATGCCGAAAAATCAAGGTCTTGACGTGTGTTGACCATTCTACACATTCTGGATAGTGGTGAATTATAACCATAATTAGTCGAGTGTTGATTGAAGAAAAGCAGTTATTTATTTCTGAGTCTACGAGTAGGTAAAAGATGAGTTGTAGTTATGTAGGTGAGTCAATAATATAGGCGATAATTTTGAAGAAATAAATGAGATCAGATCATTTATATATTCCCGAAAAGAAAGCTTGCTATCAAGAGACACCAAGGTCTTTAGGTTCAATAGAATGAACAGTTGCACTTATCGACATTTAGTTTCAAGCAATTAATTTTACACCAGCATTGAATGAGTCGATATCTGATGGAAAAAAATGCAGAATTAGTAGGTTTTGATTATTTTTAGGATCTTATTGTCATCAGCGAAAAGCCAGAAGCGTGAGTGAGAGAAAATAATAATAATGTCGTTTATAAATAAGTTGAAAAGAAGCGGGGCTAGATTTGCTCCTTGCGGTACACCGGATGTTACTTCAATAATAATAGACTTATTTATTTTAATTCTTTGTTTTCTATCGCTTAAGTAAGAATTAAAGAAGAACAGCAATGGGTTTCGTATACCTATAGCTTGTAGCTTGGCCATAAGGATTGAGTGGTTTACTTTGTCAAAAGCTTTAGAAAAGTCAGTATATTGAACATCTACTTGTGATTTATCTTCTAGGCCGTTGAATATGGTGTTGGTGAAGGAGAGTAAGTTTGTAGTGGTAGATTTAGCAGATCTAAAGCCATGCTGTTATCCAATCAGTACATTTTTGAAAATAGTTGTTATTTTCTTTGTGATTATTGGTAGACTCGAAAGATTTTAGGAATATGAGGTAAAATCGATATAGGTCTATAGTTTTCTACGTTCGACTTATTACCCGATTTAAAAATAGGTCTTATATAGGAGATCTTCCAGTAATCCGGAAAAGCGGCAGATGATAGTGATAAGTTGTATAATAAACAAATTGGCTCGGGAAACAATAGATTTGTATGCTTTCAATAATATTTCAGGTATACCATCCGGACCAGTGTTTGCTTTGCTGGGAAGATTTTTTAAGGAGTTGAGGACATCAATAAGTGTGATATGGCAATTACTCGTATTAAGGTCAATTAGGCAAGTATTAGTAAAGTTAAGTGGAGGGATGGTGCTATCAAAATAGACGGAGGAGAAGTGTTCCTCAAAAAGGTTGGAAATATCGATATCGTTAGTAGCGTGAATTTAATTAAACAATAAACTTGAAGGGATATCATTTTCAATACGTTTTTGTTTAACAAATTTCTAGAATTGTTTAGGGTTAAACTTTAATTTAGTCTCAGTTAGTTTAATATAAGATTTGTAGCACATAGCGGATTCTCTTAAATTAGAAAATTTTTGATAGAGCGCTAAGGGCGTTAATTTGAAAAACTTGTGTATTTTCTTTTTTTCAATAAACAATTGCTTTAATTTCAAACTGAACTCAGTAGGAAATTTAGAATAGGAATAAGTTCCTCTTAGAACGAACAAGTCTACAGCATGAGTTATACAACAAAGATTTTCTTTTTTACAGACATTAAATTTAAATATAGCACAGTAGTTATGCTATATTTAAATTTAAAAGTGGTAAAAACCAAGTATATTATTAATTTTGAATAGCATAGTTGATATTGGTGTTTGATAACATGAATGTCCTGTCATATTGGCAAGATATTTCATGCCAGTATAGTCACATTTGTTAAATTTGTAGTAATATGTAACTTTTGATTTTTAAGTATCACTTTAGAAAGGATTAGAGAAGTTAATATCGAGTGGGTGATATTTATCAATTGGTAATAATGAGTCAGTAGCTTCACTTACACAAACGCTAGGCATATTGGTAAACATCAGATCAAGACAGTACCTTAGAGAGTTATTGATCGAGTTTAATTGAAACATGTTCAAGTAGGCACAGAATGTGTAGTATTATTGAATACGATTACAAACATACTCAGGAATCACAGCATAATAATAATTACAGCAAGCTTTTTATAAGTTGAATAGTAATAAAAGTCTTTAATATTATTACTAGTAACATGGAATATTAAAAGAAAAAGTTTAAAAAAAATGCCGTACGCAAATATTTACAGTTAAATTCAGTGCACATTCAAATCATATTGCGAAAATCGAGTCCATTTGGTGACAGATTTACTTGAATTGGTGAATTTGATCAACTTTAATTTTGTTTTACATTATAGTATAAATTGTTCGGTCTCGGTCTAATCAAGTTACACGAAGATTAGAATAACACCGCTTTTTACCTGCAGAACTTGGAACAGCGATATCGGATGCGGAAGTCGATCATTTTGTGAAGAAAAAACCTACCAAGTAACGAACGATACTTACGAATTAATTATGCACATCAGTTAACTAGTATTATACTAACATACTACATCAATTAAAAATGCTACAAAATACTCAGTCGAATACCTAATTAAGAGATTAATTGTTATGCATAAACAAGTTGCATAAAAAGTAGGCGGTAAACCGTGCATTATTAATATTTACGAACATTTTTTTATTCTTGTTGAACTGGGCAAAGCCTGCAGTTTTTAATGCAGCAGTAAACGCGAAACAAAAAACAACTTCGAGAAATTCTCACACAGGATTTTATCTCCATGGAGACTGGGGACTAGGAACTGTCAAGTTTTTCATTATCTTTTATATCTCGTGTTTCCAATCTGAGACTTGACTTGTTTTCTAGCGAGACAGTGATACTAACTGATTGTTCAACGACACAATATACCTAAGTAAGTATTAACGACTTTTTAGACTCGATTGGAATATGTGTATAATACTCGCACCTTTAAAGCAACGACGAAAAAACCAATCCATTTTAAAATGAGTACCTACGAGTATGTGGTGTGACATTTATTCAAGGACGTTCATTGTCCGATCGGTTTAAAAATAGGCGCTAGTAAAAAGTAAATTACTCGTAGGAACAATACTCTATAAAACATACCTATATATATTTTTAAGTAATCTTAAAGATAACATACACCTTTTAAAGTAATCGTAATCATCGATTATTCCGTGATTATTGATGAAAAAGCATCATGTTTAGATTTTAATCCTAATTACCTCAGGACATGAAGACCAGCTGAACCCGTACATTCACAAACTTAATATGCACTTTGTTCCTATGCGCTTTTTGTCGGATGAAACCCAGTTTTTGAAAAAAATAAGCAAATCGTGTTTAATAGATTTAAGTTTTCTTTTATTAATCTCTCTTATTGTGAATACATCTTCCTCGGCATCCATGCCTCCCTGTCATGCATCAACATCGGGGTTGATGTTATCTGATAACTCCATTGATATAAAGGACTTTACGGTGAAAAAATAAATTATAGGTAGGTAATTACATTTCTCAGACCTCATTATGTAAGAGAATGATATTCTAAGAGAATGCTTTTCAGGAGCAAATTAACTGCCATTGACTGTTTGTAAAGCGTTCCGAGAACGGGACATTGCATGCAAATTTGTACGAAAATAGGATTAATTAATCTTGGTCACTAAAATTTGCAACAAAATAAAAAACCTCTTACTTCATTAATTCTGAGCTGAATGTAAAGTGCTGAACCTTACTTCGAATCTTATCAGCAAACTTGCTCCACACAGAGCTTTGATCTTAGAACTATTATAATAAATTGTAAAAATATGAAAACAAGAGAATAAGATAATACTTACGAAAAATTGCTAATACCATAATACCACTACTGACCTCAAACCGTTATTATATACTTACGTATTTGACCGAAACGTGTATAAATAAAATAAAGTGGTTTTAAACATGAAATTTAAGAGGGAATAACCAGACAAAACCGGAAATGTGTTATTTTCAAATCAAATTTTAGATGTATTGACTCTTTTTCACAAAAATTATAAATTGATTTTGAAAGACTGTTCTTTTATATAGTAAAACTAATTTTTAAATTTTGAAAAAATATGTTTATTTTTAGCACAAAAAGGTTTTACCGCAGGTCGTTGGCAGATTTGTTAAAATTTCAAACAAAATTTTGTATTATACAACATACATTTCAAATCATATAATCATGCAGTAAAATAAGCCAATAATTATTTGGGAAAGCTACTTTCAGAATTTTAATGTTAGTTCAAATAAAATCATAAAATAAAAGTCCGAGCCCTTGTTTTGTGACCAAAATACTTCAGTTTGTCTATTTATTTACGGTCTTACAAACAAATATACATTAAAAAAAATTACATTCTTGCTTAGACATTATTGAAAAATTATAAATACTTATGATCAAAAAATAACTTTAAAAAGTACATAATTTTATTTGTTTTATCACCACGAATTTCAGTGTTTTTGAATGTGGGTATTTATCAAAGCAAATTTGGAATGAAATAAAATCGATTTTGAGTTATTATGTTAAAATGCTGGTATGAAGAATATTTAATATTTCTCATCGGAACTGCCCTGTACCGTTGCAAGGGTACGATCGCAAGATCATTGTTTGACGAAATTTAAATTCTCGGCCTCGGTTAATGGCTCTTAATCATTTGTAGTTATTTGGCTTAAGGGGGTATTCTAGTCTAGAAGCATGAATTGTAGGTGTTTTTTCAGGTGCAATAAAAAAAACCAATAAAACCATTGAAACCATTATTTTACCAAATATTTATTGAACATTAAAAAACATATGAAATAAAAATTAAAAGAAAATATTAAAAAATTTAAAAGTTACAGGGGAAGTGGGGGATCTCAAAAATATGGCGCGCCCTGGTTGGCACGATTGCAACCCTCCTAGTTATCCGAAAAAAAAAACAAATTTATTTTTAATTCCAATAAATGCTGCTATGACATGAACCTCGGAGAAGTAAAAAAATTTTTTTTTCGCAAAATGGCGGCTGTCTGAAAAAAAAAATTTTTTTTACCAGTTTTTTTGACTTTCCGAATTTTTTTAGAATAGTAAAAATTCAAATTTTGTTATAATTCTGGTTCATGCCATAAACTAATGTATAGAAAAAGCTCACACCAAATTTCAAGTTAATTGGTAAAGTAAAACTTGAGATATCGTGTCAACCGTCACAAAAAAGTGGTTTTGAGAAAAAAGGTGTTTAAAATTTTGTCTTAAAAAGGTGTTTTGGTTAGATTCTGTCTAAACCGCGAAATTAAAATGGTTATAACTTTAAAAATAATGCGAATTTCGAAAAATCCTTTTAAAGAGATAATCTTGAATATTTAAACTTTGGAAATATGAAGTAAATTTTTTTTTCTACACTAGAATACCCCCTTAAGTTGAAAGGTTGCGGGTTTGAGCAATAGTCAACCCGTTTCACATTTTTACCAAATCAGAAAGGATCGTTTTAATAATACCCTTTCTTGTAACGAATTGTTCATGCTTACGCTGACAAATATCGTTCCAGATTCAGGGAACAAACTGCTATCCTGCTTTATATTACGCGAAACATATTACATTAAAAATAACTTAAGTAATATCACTGATCTCTGTGTTCCCCCTTTATCTCCCCTATCTATCTCCCACGGACAAAGCATTGAAAACACGACTTTTGAATTGGCCAGACAAATCAATTTTTTTAGAATTTTTTTTAAAAAACGCGAACTTCGCCATTTTCACGAGAACAACCCGAATATAAAAATTTCGAACGATTTACTGGTATTTAAAAAAATACTTAATAATATTATTTATCATTGAATATGAGCGACTCTCATACGAAAATTTGAAACTGTTGGGTTCTGCTCTACTCGGACCATAGCTCAGACTTGGCTAAGATCCTGGGTTCAATTTCTAGATGCGACCGAATTTTTTTTCTGATTTTAATTCTGGTTTCAATTTTCATTTGAGAGTCGCTTATATTGTCTTTTGTCTAGAAAAATAGAATAACAATGTTATTCATTCTGAATATTTCTTTATCTATGATTTTGACAAGCACAAAAATAGACATAAAATTGAACGCAGCATTTACTATTAGATTTTGTAATAAAAAAACGTTTTTTGGCCATTTTTTTGCTACAACAAACCAAAAAATGTACATAAAGTCATCTTTGTTGCAAGATATTACCCCTTTTGCTAAAATATAACAAGACTATTCCCAAAAATTACACTAACAACAAAGCGAATTTTGTCAAAACAATAAGAATATTGCCACAAAATGAAGTATCCTACTTACTCCTATATTTTACTAGTATGTACCTAGTCTACTTCGCCATTAATTTGCCTAATGCGATTTAAATGGATGCCTACAATCGCCGCTCTACAATCATCACATCGTTTCTAATAAAAGTAAAATACATAAGTTTATTGGAACCAACTCAGGTCGGGATAAGTAATCGATTTTTTTTCAAAGGGAATATAAAATTTAAATTAAAAATTTAAATGCCAACTCAAAATTTACTCAAATCAACACCTCTTTGAAAACTCGTAAAAGCTACGAAAAAAGAAAAATAGCACATAACCTAACTTAACGTAACCTATTTAACAATTTTTTTATATATTTATTTTTTTTATCACTTTTAATGACTTTTCAAAGGAGGTGTTGAGTTGGCTTTATTCTGAGTTATCCGATCAACCTCCGGTACTTTTAGGCAATTTATTTGGAAAGTCATATGGAAAATGCGGGAAAAATCATGCGAAAATTACCTTCTAAAACATTTAGAAAAAATACATAAGTACATAATATATTGGATACATAAATAACTAAACAACAAAATGTAAATTTACCTAAAGATATTGTGCGGTGTTTGTATTTGCTAAGAAATGTTTGGTTTTTAAAAATGATTTTTTTTTCTTTCAATTAATTTAATTTATGATTGGTCCATTTGACAAATTAGGTAATAGAATATATAAATATGTTCACAAAACCAAAAAAATATTTTTCTCGGACAGAAACATCTACCGACCATTTTCGAAAACATATTTACATTTTTCCCGTACAGCGGCATTGGCCGCACAGCGACATCTATGTTTTCAGATTGTAATATTTGCACGTTCTTACAAAACTACCATTTTGCGCAAAAGTATTTTAAAACATTTCATTGGTAGTTTTCTAGCATTTTACGAATTTCTACAGAGGACTGCTTTCCACACAACAATACATGGATACACAAAAAAATCACAATACAATAGGATTACTTGGAATAAATACTAAATACATATAGAAGATTTTATAATGGCTCCCTTCATTTTTGATCTTGTATTGAAGTATGTAATCTTCGCAATCACCAACAAAAAACATGCGAGAATTTCGACGTAATTAAGGTTAAAAACTAGGTCAAAAACAACGTCAGAAGCCTTAAAAAATCTTCTTCGTCATTTAATAGAATGAGAAAAAAACTCATAAAGAACGAAGAAAAAACGAAACGGAAGAATTTTTAAGTAATAAAGGTTAAAAACTAGGACAAAGAAAAGTCAATGGTGGTGGCGGAAAAATGAGGGAAGCCTTAAAAAATCTTCTTCGTCATTCAATAGAATGAGAAAAAAAACTCATAAAGAACGAAGAAAAAACGAAACGGAAGAATTTTTAAGTAATAAAGGTTAAAAACTAGGACAAAGAAAAGTCAATGGTGGTGGCGGAAAAATGAGGGAAGCCTTAAAAAATCTTCTTTACATTTAGTATTTATTCTACGTAATCTTTATTCCCGATCTTCCTTAGTAAATTGAAAATACCCAAATCACTCGCGCAAAGCATCCGGGCAAAATTCTGGAATACGTAAACGAATGCTTTACTAATATAGGGTTACAATTAGCAAAGAAAATCAAACAACTAATAACTAGCATTTTACCAAAAGAAAAGTATAATATGAGTAAGTTAAAGTTAAGTGATGTAACCAGAATACTGAAATCAAAAACGCGATTGCAAAAACCCTTAATGCTAATAAGTCATCGGGAGATGATATAATCTCAAATAAAACCATAAAACAATTACAAAAAGAATTCACCTTTTCATTAACATACTGGTTAATCTGTCTATATCTCAGGTGTATATCAGTCTTCCCTGTCTAGTATACAGTCAAACTGTCCCCAATCTTTACTCTAAATAAGATTTTTATTTTATAAAATTGTTAAAATGTGACTATCAACTCATTATAATAAGATTTTTAAATGTAAAGAACCCGTTAGGCAAACTGCTAAAAAGCAGTTCATCGGGACTGTTTGTCTTATATTTGTAAAGTTTGTAAAATAAATAAAAAAAAGATCAGGAATCATTAATTAAAGTAAGTCAGGTACCTGTCTTAACGCACTGTAGATGTGAGTGCGAGCGTTTCTAGTAGATCGGTTTTAATCGACATGAAAATGCTGGGCAGGTAGAGAGTGAGTTTTTATATTGATTGTCATTTTAATAATGCCGAAAACCAAAAAATCATTCATGGTCACGGTATAAATAAAACGTTTTGGTATTGGTATGCAACACACGCAGTGGCGACCCTTCCGACGGCAAAGTTAACGTTTCAATTCTGAATGGTGGTCTTACACCAGGGCGATACTGAGAGTATCTTCTACCCTGGAACGTTCCGCAAATATGCTATACATAGGTTTTAATTAATTGATTGTGAAATACCACAAATGCGTCAAATAAAATTTATTTGCGCACCCGGGTTTGAATCCACGACCTTCGGATTGTGAGTCGAGAGTCTGACCCCTCGACCACGGAGGCCGTTAAGTAAAGCTAATATAAAAAAAAAATTATTGTTGAGCCGTAAGAAAGCTGAGAAGTGCAATAGAAAACCTCTTTAAAAAAATATATTTAAATTTATGCGATGGTAGATCTGTATTGGATGTTACAAAAATACTAATTTTAAGCCATTTAAAGCATGTCTCCAAAAGGGAACTCAGGATGGGCACTGATATCTGTTATCTGTCCATCTTTTAATTAAAGTTAATTAAGTACCAACTTGTTAAAATTCTCTTTGTCTTAACAAAAGCGATGTAATGTAACAGTTACAACCATTGTTGCTATTATTGTTCGCAGATGACAAAGCGACGACGGTCTAATGATTGTCTTTCTTATCACATTATTATTATGGGAGTGAGTCACGGATATTGTTCTTTGTGTGATATCTGTTCCAGTGACAAGAAAGTTTCAAGCTCTTTTTGATAATCTAAACAATTTAAAAATAGAATTAGGTATCGAATTACAGCATTTTTTTAAAGAAAGACGAAAATTCCCTGGTTACAAATAATCTAACAATATTTGAAAATCTACTACTACCACGTTGATCTCATCACAAGAATTGAATACACGACATGCATCCGAGTCGATGCATCGGAGCCTTTCAACCGAAACAATTTTAGTTAAAAAATAACGTATTTTTTATGCCATGTACTTTCGGAATGTAACCCGATAAGAAAGCGCACGTGGCAGTTTCTCCAAATCAATTATGTTAAGGTGCCATCCATAAATTACGTCACACATTAAGGGGTGGGGGGGGAGGAGTAGAGAAATTTGACATTGTGTGACAAGGGGTATGGGGGGTCATCAGTTCTGTGACATCACATGTAAAAATCTAAATTATTAAAACGCAAAAATTTTTGGATTAACAGTTAAAATTACAAAATATGTGACGTCACACTAGGGGGGAGGGGTCTCACAAATGTGACGATGTGTGGCAGGGACGGGGGGGTCAAAAAATCATGACATTCGTGTGACGTAATTTTTGGATGGCCCCTAATCAGAGTTAACAAAACATAAAAAACAGTTTCCCAAACATCAGACACAATGACATCAGAAGTCTTTCAGTTAGTATAATGTAGCCTGGGTGAATTTTTGATTTTCCGTGGAAATACAAAAGCTCAGATCGAAATTGTTGTCAGGGCGACTAAAACGATTTACTCATCAGAGAAACGTTCCCGCAAAAAAGTGAAGGAAACTAATTATTTTATAAAATACTGTACATTATGAAACTCGTAAGTTTTTATTGAAACTATATTTATCATTATTATCGTTCATGTAACACACTGAAAAAAAAATCATGAACAGTAAATTTTATAGTTCAAAGACGGATAATACCTTCGAGCAATCTTTTTCTCTAGGGAAATATGCACTGAAAACTGAAAACATCCACTCAGACTGCGGGGCATAAAACCAAAAGGACAACCAAAGTCCCCGAGTCACAAGGAAGACTATGGATTCTTCGGCACTTTTTGAGAAATTACTTTGCAATACCCTTTCAAAGTGGTGCCATGCGACTATCTAGATGGTGGAGCTATCGACGTAAATGGTTAGAGCACATTCCTATTTGAATCTGTTTTTGTAAAAGAGAAATCGTAAGAAAACAATTTTTTGAAAATGTTTTGTAAAACATATCGTAGTACCTATGTATATGAAAATGAAAATATAATATATAGACACTGTTTGGTTTTATGATAGGTTAGTACCAAACCAAGTAGGAACGATTTGATTAGTATTATGGAAGGCCAGTAGGTACTTATTTTCAAGCATTTCAAATGCATTATTTGTTCTATTCAAACAAAACAAATGAATAGAGTTTTTTCAGTTGTTTGTGTAAAAGTAAAATTTTCAGCGTCTTCTATTGTTTTACCTCGCAATGAGAACAACCATATTTTTGTGTGATATAATTTGCCCGTTTTATCTGAAATACTCATAGTTGTCGGTGGTGATTTGTTTATTGAAAATAGTATAATAAATCGATAGATAATCGAAAAGTACTTTTAATTGCCCTAGTCCTAAAACTTTTACATTTGGTCCTTCCACGCCGGACGATTTAAATAAAAAATCGATTTACAATCGGAGTCGAAACCACAACATGAACCAGAATCCAGGGGGAAAAAAGATGATCCACCGAGAAGACTACTGAGAAGATAAGCAAACCACGGGCAAGTTGACCATCCTATCACATTCCTTCCTTCCTTCTTTCCTATAAAAGAACAGTTTCAATCTAAACATACTACGGTGTTTTATTGTTCTATAAAAAAGTCCGAACGGGCTAATTGTTGCAAATGATATTCGAGGTTATTAAAATGTTTTTGTGGCTATATGATATGGTACCGCAATAAACAGATTAAAATATTAAATAATATATTTAATTCGTTAATATTCAAAAAAATAGGACAAAAGGTGAAGCTTTTTGTTTATTGTTTTTGAGCGGTCGATAAAACAGATAACCCTCGAAATTAAGCAAGGAACCGTCGGTAACGTAGGAAAATTTAATGAAAGTACTAAACAGTATCTTTTGTTTTGAGGTATTGAACTGAATTCATATTCGGTACAAAAGAGACATTGTAGTAACAATAAGATTTATTGTTACAACAATATAATAAAAAGAAAAGAAGTTTAAATACTAAACAGTATTTTTAAATTTCTTCTCTTAAAAATCAAACATATTTGATTGAAATATCGTAATATGAAACATTTATCGCGAGTCGGTAAAGTAGAACACCCCGACAGTCGGCAAAGTAGATGTCGGGAAAGTAGCGGAATTCAAAGCAAACAACGTAGTGACAGATGTTGCTAGATTGTTCGATTGTTGTAGATTTTATTTATAAAATCTTTACGAATAAACTTTCTGTGAACAAAAACAATACAGGTGTAGTGATAACCTAAATTAAAATTGGATTACGTACTAGATTAATTTCTGTGAGTATTATTTGTCTATTGATTTGTTGGTTAATTTATCGCAACCATGGATCTTAAAACTTTGATAGCTCAACGAGATGTTTACAAGTCCGATGTGACTCGTTTTAAAAACTGTTTAGAAGGCAATATAACATTGTCAGAAATAAAAGTAAAGCTACAAAAATTTGAACCGATACTAGATGATTTCGATGCCTTACAAGAAAAAATTGAAGTGTTATCTCTAGATGAATTGGAGAACGAGCTTGAACGGGAAACGTTTGAAAACGCGTATTTTAAAGTTTTGGCAAAAGCTGTAGACATATTAGATACTAAAGGTCAACCTTCAAATACAAATAACTTTAAAAAAGAGGACGAAGTTCTCAATTCTCAAGCGTCCACTTCAAAGCAAGATACTTTGGTATCGAATCATGCTGCAGTTACGAATAATTTTATTTTATTATCTACAGCAGTAATTAATGTGCAAAATAATAATGGCGATTTAATTAAAGCTCGTGTCTTATTGGATTCCAGAGCTCAATCAAACTTTATTAGTGAGAATTTTGCAACAAGATTACAATTAAAGTTTAAAAGGATTAATATACCGATTACGGGAATTCCAAATAAAGTTTTACATATTAAAAATACTGTAGATTTGACAATATTTTCGAGCTATTCCTCTTATGAAAAGGAGATTGAATGCCTCGTTTTACGAGAAGTATCCAGTAATCTGCCGCAAATTTCTTTCCAGAAAAAAGATGCTGGCATTCCAAATGGTCTGCAGCTAGCTGATCCTAGTTTCAATGAAACCAGCCCCATAGACATGCTGATTGGAGCTGATACATTCTGGGAAATAATGCGGCAAGATCAACTCAGGATTGGAGATTCAGGGCCCATACTAGAGAGGACTGAATTCGGATGGCTGGTGTCAGGACCTATCTTTGCTGCAAAAATGAAAAGGCCTGTAAAATTTTGTCATCTTTCGTTAAATTCAATCCCTAAACAAAATGAAAATTTCTGGAAGTTGGAGGAATTAATTCCAATAAAACTCAGGAAGCGGGTGAAGGAATCTCGGAATCTTGGAATGTCGGAATCTCGGAAACTCAGGAATCATGAGGAGCAAGCGTGTGAAGAAAACTTCAAGGACATGCATCGAAGAAACGACGAGGGTCGTTTCACGGTAAGATTACCGCAGCGCCCCTGTATTAAGCAGTTGGGTGAAACACTGCCTGTGGCAGAAAAGAAACTCTGCAATCTTCAGAGGAAGTTTACCTTAAATCCTATAACAATGCAAAATTACACAGAATTGCACCAGGATTTAGTACGCAGGACACGGTGTGAAGCGCCGTCTCCGAATAAAATTAATTATTATTTACCGCATCATGCGGTTTTCAAGGATTCTAGTACAACCACCAAGACTTGTGTGGTATTTGACGGATCATCAAAATCATCTACTGGAATTTCTTTAAATGACACCCTCATGGTAGGGCCGGTTTTACCAAAGGATTTATGCGCTCAATTATTATTTTTCAGAAGACACCAGTACGCGTTAACAGTAATAGCGAAGCTATTAATGCAACGTCTGTGGCAGAGCAAAACTCAGTGGGACGAGGATATTCCCCCTGACATTTTGAATGTTTGGAGAGCTTATATAGGTGAATTGCCGCAGATAATTAATTTGAAGGTACCTATGAAAATCATTTGTCAAAATTATGTGAATTTACACTTGCATGGATTTTGTGACGCATCGGAAAAGGCCTACGCGACCTGCGTAGACATGGTCTCCACCGATGTTTCGGGTGGGAACCACTCCAATTTAATAATTTCTAAATCAAGGGTGGCGCCCATAAAAAACACATCTCTACCTAAACTAGAATTGTGTGGAGCTATATTGTTAGTAAAATTAATTAATTATGTGAAGGAAGCTATTGGTATGCCAGAGGTATCTACTACTTACTGGTGTGACTCACAGATAGTCTTGTGTTGGGTCAAGGGACAACCTGCAAGATGGAACACCTTTGTTGGCAATAGAGTGGCCGAAATTCAAGAATCAAGCCAATCTGCACAATGGAAGCATTTGAAATCAGAATATAATGCTGCGGATGTGTTATCCAGAGGTATTAGAACTTCTCAAATATTGACATACAAAACTTGGTGGCACGAGCCCCCTTGGCCAACGCTTGAAGAATCTAGTTGGCCATGCGGTGAATCTCCTGATGGTGATCCACCTGATCCACCTGAGGTGAAAACAAAATTTGTATTATTGGCAACAGTAACACAAGATTGGGACATTTTTACGAGGTACTCATGTCTAACCAAATTACAAAGAGTAACAGATTATTTACTTAGATTTTTGTTTAATTGTAGGAACCCATCGCTACGGCGTTATGGTCAATTGAAAGTAAGTGAATTAGATGACTCTTTAAATGTTTTAATTTCCCGAGCGCAAGCATATTCCTTCAGAGAGGAGATACGAGCCTTGCAGTCGGGCAAGGATGTATTCAGAGGTAGTAATCTACGTTCACTAAATCCTTATTTACATAATGATTTATTTCGCGTAGGCGGCAGGCTTTCCAAGGGAAAATTGCTGTCAATAAATAAACAACATCCGATCTTGTTACCATCACATCATAATTTAACAGATCTAATTATAAAAATTTTTCATTATTTACATTTGCATTCGGACACTCAGACTTTATTGGCAATAATCAGATTGAAGTTCTGGCCGATAATGGGGAAAAACGTAGTGAAAAAGATAATCAGAAAATGTATAGTATGTTATAGATCAAATCCGAAGCCGATGCAGCAAATGATGGCAGACCTTCCAGCGGAAAGGATAACGGAATGTAAACCCTTTAAGATGACTGGTATCGATTACTGTGGACCATTTATGATAAAATCGGGTATTCACAGAAAAACTAGTAAAGTAAAAGCTCATATATGTTTATTTGTATGCATGGTGTCAAAGGCCGTGCACTTAGAACTTGTACTGTCTTTGAATACAGAAAGTTTTATAAACGCGCTAAAACGTTTTATTGCTCGCCGTGGAAGTCCGAGCAAATTATTTTCTGATAATGCGTCTAATTTCAAGGATGACGCGAACAATGAGTTAAAAGAAATTTATCAATTTTTGTCTAGTTCTGGTGATGAAATTGAAAAATCATTATCAAAACTTGCAATACAATGGCAGTTCATTCCACCAAGAGCGCCTCATTTTGGAGGCCTGTGGGAAGCCGGAGTGAAATCACTCAAATATCATTTGAAACGAGTAGCGAGTAACTCATCACTAATCTATGAGGAATTTAATACTGTTTTGTGTCGGATTGAATCTTGTTTAAATTCTAGACCTCTCACTCCTTTGTCTCCCGATCCAAATGACCTTAATCCTCTCAGTCCTGGTCACTTTCTCGTTGGTGAAAGCTTAGCAGCAATTCCAGAGCAAAACCTACAGAACATTTCATTCAACAGATTGAATAATTATCAAAAATTGTCTTTGCTCATACAATCTTTTTGGTCGAGGTGGAGCAAAGAATACCTGGCTCAACTCCAAGGCAGAACGAAGTGGACCAGCGGATTTCATACGCAGCTGAAATCTGGCGACATGGTAGTCCTGATGGAGGACAATCTACCCCCCTGTGTGTGGAAACTCGGACGGGTAACTGCAGTGCACCCAGGAGCTGATGGGAGGGTTCGTGTGGCAACTATAAAAACATCTCATGGAACTACTCAGAGGGCAATCTCAAAGCTGTGTCTATTACCAATAGACGATAATGATGAACTGAAGATGACAACGCCCCCACTCAACGGACCAGACACTGGTCAAAGCACTGGTCAAAGCAACTCTAAAACAGATTTCTAAAAAAGGCTTTATGAGCCTAAGAAGTGAAAAGCAATAAAAACACTTTGGAGTGAAATTAAAATCGGTTTATAAAGTGAAGATAGACTGTGAACTATAGCTGTGAATATAATTACAAGTGAATTATATCCGAAGAGACTAATTATTAAGAAAAGAAAAAAAAAAACATACCAAAATGCAGTATATGGACTGTGTGAATAAAAAATAACCCTTAAGAAGGATGACCAGGAACCCGCTACTACCTGTAGTGTTTTGTCCCTGCTATATGTTTTATTTTTTATTATGTGTTAATTGTTGTGTCTCTTTGCACTATATTTTTTGTTGAGATTATCTTGGTTATATTATTACTATATGTTAGTGATTAATTTTAGAATGAATTTGGTTTGAAGGCCAGTAATTTTAATTTCACAATTAAGTTTGTATAACTTTGTTTCTTTATTTTTTAACAGAAAAATAGAATTCGATATTTTGCTTTTGAAAATATCTGCTCTATTTTGGCCCGGAGTTATGTTTGGTTTTATGATAGGTTAGTACCAAACCAAGTAGGAACGATTTGATTAGTATTATGGAAGGCCAGTAGGTACTTATTTTCAAGCATTTCAAATGCATTATTTGTTCTATTCAAACAAAACAAATGAATAGAGTTTTTTCAGTTGTTTGTGTAAAAGTAAAATTTTCAGCGTCTTCTATTGTTTTACCTCGCAATGAGAACAACCATATTTTTGTGTGATATAATTTGCCCGTTTTATCTGAAATACTCATAGTTGTCGGTGGTGATTTGTTTATTGAAAATAGTATAATAAATCGATAGATAATCGAAAAGTACTTTTAATTGCCCTAGTCCTAAAACTTTTACAGACACTACAGATAACAGAATCTGTTGAATTTGTATAATAAAATTTGCAGAAAAATAGATCACAGAAATCACAAAAATATATTTTAGGAAATGGAAGACGCAGTATAATTTATAAAGTCTCGTTTATTTTAAATCGAGATATAGCTTTGAAAGAAGGAAACTCTATTCATAGAGTACTGAAACTGAATATTGCACACGATAGCCGCTAATAAAATTGCGTCCATAATATTATTATTTCATAATATATTATCCATTTGACGGCCTCCGTGGTCCCGAGGCAAGACTCTCGACTCACAATCCGAAGGTCGCGGGTTCGAACCCGGCGTGCGCAAATAAATTTTATTTGGTTAATTTGTGTTATTTCACAATTTATTCATTTAAAATAATATATAGTATATTTGCGGCACGTTCCAGAGTGGAAGATACTATCAGTATCGCCCTGGTGTAAGACCACCATTCAGAATTGAAACGTTGCTTGAAATGGCTTTAGCCGTGTTTAGTGACCAGATCTGAATAGCCAGGTACTTCCCCACCTTCCTCTTCCCTATCTCCTTCCCCTCCCTACTACCTTCAGCCTCACAACATACCCCGATTGGGGATGCCATAGTCTCACTGGCTCCAGACGGGAGCAGTTGGGACTCTTGCGCGGTATTAACTGTAAAAAAAAAAAAATAATAAATTGCTGATACCAACCTTAATGCCTAGCAGCGAAGCGTAAAACTGACAAAGGAAGGGTGAAGGTATAACTGAATGCTGTGGAAATGAGATCCCTGAGACGTGTGTATGTTAAAATCATTTGTGACCGCATTTCTAATGTGGAGACATGAAAAGGATGAAGGGCTGATGTTAGCGCAATTAGTAAAATCATGCAAAGCATGAAAGGGTCGCTTGGAGATTTAGACACATATAGGGGGGGTGTATTTCTATTTTTTTTAAGAATTACGTAAACCATTGAAGAAGAAGATAACACTAATAATCTAAAAGAAAATATAAAAGACACAGAAAAATAGAAAAAAATAATGGTCGCAACTGGGACTCGAACCCAGAACCTCTCGTCTAACAGAGTCGTGCGATTTTACCAATTCAGCCATTGCCACCTTCCATCACACCGTCATAATTGTCAATCTCATATTTTCAAATTTTAGAAATAACAATATTATCTTTGACTAATTTTTAATCTACAAGAGAAAAAAAAAAGTTGTTTGTATAAAAAAATGAAATACATTAACACTTACTTACTTATCGGCTATTTTTATGTTTAAACGGTAGCAATCCTTTTTAAAAAATTGTTTAGATTTAGTTTAGTATTTATTATTATCATGTAAGTAAGTTTATAAATCAGTTAATAAAACGTTCTAGGTAAGAACCTAATTTACCTACACAGGCAAACGTAATTGCGATGCCAACATCTGTAAGGAGATTAAAAATAATCCCACTGAAAAGATCGATCCGAACATAAGGGAACAAGCCAAAGCTATGGAAAGAGGATCGATCACTATTCGTAAAAGCCTCGAGAAGTCCTGTCCAGCATCCAAAAATTCATTAAAAGAAGATCCTAATGAGACAGATTGTCAACTCCATTGGTACTCCTACGTACAAACTTTCACAATACCTTTCGAGATTACTGCAGATGAAAATCGGAAAAAACTGAATCGTGGTTTAAGTTTATTAAGGATTCCACAGATCTTATCAAATTTAAGGAAGGTTAAGACTGAAGCAGGAGATAGTCTTATCAGTTTTGACTTAGTTTCTCTTTTTGTTATTGGGCCTCTAGAAGACTCCATGACAATTTTCAGTGACATGAGGAAGACATTTGTAAGCTTTTGAAGATTGATTAACGGGATACTTTGCACTCCATGGTGAACTTTTTGAGCAAGTGGAAGGAGTTACGATGGGCAGTCCGTTATCGCCAGTACTCGTCATTTTCTTTCGTGGAGAAGTTTGAAGACATAGCACACAACAAAGTTTCGGCTGTTCCTAAAGTACGGATATCGATGATGTCTTCGGCATTTGGCCTCAAGGGATAGAGAAACTGAACGAATTCCCAAGCAATCTTAATTCACTCCACAGTAAAATTGAGTAAACTAAGAAAAAATCCTACCTTTTCTAGATGTGGAGTTGATGCGAAAAGAAGATGGTAGATTTGGGCACACTTTGGGTATACAAAACCAACTCACACGAATCTGCATCTGCATACTGAATCGCATCACTAACCAACACAGAAGAGAGGACTTATCAAAACGTTGGTGACCCGAGCAACAAGAATATTAGGGTTAATTTGGGAAATTCATGGGTATCACAAGGACAGTGCGAAGTGTGTGTTTTCACAAAGTTTAGCGACAGGAAGGCAAGTAGGCAGGCGGAGGGGAATCCGGGAGCGAGGAGGAAAATGAGGGAGGGGCGTTTGCGGTAGGGGGGGAGGTGTAGGAGAAACGCGGGAGGGGAGAGGGGAAGACGGGGAAGGTGGAAGAGGAGCACGGGAGGAAAATGGGAAATGGGAGGAAAACGGGGGCGGGAAGGGGGACGCATTGGAAAGAACACACAAAAGAGGGATGACAGAGGGATGAAGGACGAAAGAAAGGCAGAAGGAGGGATTGCAAAGGAGTTATAGTAACGTAGGGAAAACCAGAAGGTAAATTTGGGAAATTCGTGCTTTTCACTCTGACAGTTGCCTGCTCACCGGTTGGAAAATCTTCTGAGTTTTTCGTGTCACACGGAAAAAAGTCTTTGTATCCAAAAGATAAAAAGGTAAAACTTAACAGAATTAAAACACAAATACTTTCTTTCACTTCAATTTCACTTTCTTTCTATGAGTGGCATTGCAACTCATGCAGGATACTCGCTAGTTATAAAATAAAATTATTTAGGCAATCTAGAAATTAAACACATTAACAAAAAGAAAAAGGCACATACGCAAAAACTTTCACTTTCTTTAAAGGCTCACGTAGCTTACTAATAAAACATAAAACAGAATTCCCAGGGTTAACGGCAATCAAAATTTACCCTTTCATGGGTCAATGTTTATTGTGACCCGTAATAAAGAGAAGCGGCCAAATACCTTCGCGCAATGCTAATCCGATGCACTAAATGAAGCGTAGAAAGCTGAATTATTAAAGATATGTTCATTTAAAGCAAATAAATAATTTTTCACATGTAGCAAACACATTGTGGAAATACATTATAATAAACACGATGGTATAACTTTGTTTAATTCCACTTTTTATTTTCTTATCCAACTAGTTTCGGTTCAACCTGAACCTTCTTCAGGGAAGAATAAAAATATACTGATAATAGTAGGAAGAAGGTTCAGGTTGAACCGAAACTAGTTGGATAAGAAAATAAAAAGTGGAATTAAACAAAGTTATACCATCGTGTTTATTAAATAAATAATTATTCAAAATTACGTGATTATTGACGGTTTTAAGCGAATACAAGTTACAGAAAAACGCCCAGATTTTACAATAAATTCTTAGAACTTTTAGTTATACATTTTTATATTACAAAAAAGCATTTAATAATTTACTATGATTAAGGCCCGGTAGTAAGCGTTCAAAAAGAAGAAGAAAATGAGATAAGTCAATACGAAATTATTTTGTCAGAGAATTTGATAATATCTTGATTTCTAATTAGCGCCAGGTTCAGATATCGTGACGTAACTTGAAAACTTTTACAAAAATAACGTTTTTCCAACTCTTATCTTTTTTGGCATGTGGTACGTGTACGTGTATAGGGCACGCGTCTATCAACACGCACAAATCCATCCGTGAAACCCTTTCGAATCATCTGACAACCCAACCGAGTGGCGATATACTTCAATTGGCTTTACACCAGATTAGGGATTGATAAGATGTCCCATAAAGATATTTTGTTTCCTTCAATGAGGTTAAGTAGTGTTGACCAGAGTAATAAATAGCTCATGTTATATTACCAGTTAACAATGCCATAAAGGCCCTCTGCGGTTAGTAAGATTAATTATAATTAATAACTTGGAAAAAAGTAAAATAAATCGTTATTAACGTTATATAATACCTGGTTATGAAATATGTAGTTATTAATGTATCTTCAGAGTTGCCTCGGAATCCGGGCAGATAGTATAATGTTTTATGTGCGGCTAACCCCTCATTTTTGTAATGAAACATTAGCTACATTTCTTCAGCACTCTAAAGAAATACACCACATCGTGGGGCTTACCATTTTATGGTGACGAGAGATAAAATAATATTATTATTTTTGTAAAAGAAAAACTTTGCGGGCGCCATTCCCACCAAATACATTCTTATTTTTATGTTTGCGTGCGTTATGGAAATTTCATGGAATGAAACAGTTCATCCAAATTATTTGAATGTTAAAGCGTCAGAATAGTTAATTCAAACATTAGACAATTGATTAAGAATGATCGTTCAATCGATCAAAAAAATAATTTATTACTTGAATTGATACGACAGATCATCTGTTAATCATGGTACATTCCTGATACTGCAGTCAGTTGTTTGGCAGTAGTTGCTCTCTGCCTACCTACCCGTATTACGCATCGTAGCAATGACTGAAATAGTAGGTATAGACTCGTATATATAAGACGATAATGTGATTGAAGCAAGCAAGGTGATTTGCGAATGATATGATGAGCTTTGTAGATGAAAAAAACACAAACAAAAGCTACTTCATTACTACTAGTGTCGTCACCGTGAATGAAACGTTATAGGTTTTACAAGGTAAGTACAAGTACGCCGCCCGCTTTCCGCCACGCGGCCACGTGGCAACCCGCCCCTCAATCTCCTGCTCCCAAGAGATTGCGGTCTAAAATTGGTAATAGCTGCACTGCATTTAATAAACGCTTTGTTTCTGAATGGTTCTTCCTTACCGGATGACAAATTTATTAATTAATTGGAATCTGCATGGTTTTTGAACCCGCGGCTCAGAAGTTCAGAGCCAAAAATCTATTAGATTTCATCATATCTCAACTTTCGTACGGAGATATAATACTTATCCGTATTAATACATTTCTTTGTCATGGAGAAAGGGTTAATTTCCCATTTGTTCCAAAAGTTTTTGGACAAAGTTTATTATTAAAGTCCTTAAATATCCAACCACGTTCTGCTTCAAGTGGAATATTATTCCTTGAATTAAGTTTTTATCACCGTTTATCCCTCAAAGCTGGACCATTTTACGTTTGTTTTCTCTCGGAATTAGAATATCCCGATGAAAACTTAATATAACAATGAAAAAAAATTGAACGAATATACAAAACAAAGAAGCGAATAAAATTATCAACCGTTTGGTTTGAACTTTATTATAAAAAGTTTTTTGTATACTTACTTACTTATTTATTTAATAAAATGAAGACAATGCAAGCGAAACTCAATCGAAAATCTGGGAACAGAAAAATCAGAAAAGATATTGGCCTCTGGCACTCGAACCCAGGACCTTTCGCATTCTGGGCGATATAAGCTTATTTTCACAATAATATAACATTATATTATTGTGAAAACAAGCTTATGGGTCCGAGTGGTTAAGAACGAAACACAATTAATAATCACATTAAAGGAGGTATTTCACCATCCTTCTGATAGCGTATCAGTACGATAACGAATATTAATAAATAAACAAATAAATACCCACCACAGGTTAAAAAACCCTCGCCTAACTTATTCTATATACAATCACTATTAATAGGTACTATTAATTGGGGTACCGAATAGTAAACTCAGACTTTAATAAATAAATCGTGTTTAATTAATCTAAAATGTTCGTTATCATATGGATAATCTACAAGGAGGATCGTGAAATACTCCCTAAGTGTTACGCATTACGTTTTAATACACTGGTTAGAAATAGTGTGAAATTTTATGCATCTTACGAAAAGTTTCAGAAGTACAAGTCATGTATTTTCTCCCAGAATGTGTGATAAGTGGTCGTTCTCAGATAAAATAATTTTTTTCTCGAGAAGTGATAATACCACGGGAGTAACCATATTAATTGGTTCGGCATTAAAATGCAGCGACCTCCTACCGATATTTCACGGTGTTCGGTTCGGTGTTCACTGCTCAGTATTCAGTGTTCGCCAGGGAATTCTCTCAGCACGGAACATCTCCCGGCCCGGCCACGGCTCGGCTCTGGCTCCCGGCGCAGGCGAATGCGAAGGATATTACTCCAATGTAACTAACAAAAGCTTTCTCAACTCTATTCGAGTGAATTCATTTTATTCAGTTCTCGACAGAGGAGCAGAAAAGGACAAGGAGAAGGAGAAGAGTGGAAGAGTCGAGTGGTGCAAATGGAGCAAGGAATTGTAAAGAAGAAAATGGCGCGAGCATTGAACCGACTAGAATTCGAGTTTCTTACCAATAACAGAACTGAGAAAACAATTCTCACTAAATATCTATTGAAACGTATTAGTTTCTCTCATTAATCATTTTGTTTCTTCGTGGCTTGTTCTATTCTAAATATCAACGATAGAGGCTAGTTTGTCCAAGAAGTTATAAAATTAAAAGCAAAAACTTGTTTTGGACCGGATCTTAGTGCCTCCGTACATGATGCTACTTACAAACCACTCGAGCCTCATGCGCGTAGCACGCACGCCGCTCGTGAGTACCCACCGTACGATTTTGCTAGTGTTCGTACAAGGCACTACGCGGCAGCTGTCGATTTGAAGTCAGTTTCACGCTACGTGCTGATCGCACGCTACGCGTTGCATCATCCGGGTCTGCTACTATTCGTTTGACGTTTGACAGAAATGGCTCGGAACATGAACGTAATGTTAGATTCGTTCTGGAAGTAGAAAAATGCATGTTTATATAACTTTTCTTTACCAGAATACGTAAGAAAGGATTAAGCGGAGAAGGCATGGATTGATGTAGGAAAAACAGTCATTTGACATCGCTTGACGTCGTGTTAACTCCACGGCTGCACGTGAAAAATGATCAAGTTCAGTTTATTTCGGGTAGCGCCGTGTACGGAAACCAGCATTAAACAGTATTACATCTGCAGGGTACTTGTGGTTGCGTCGCAATCACGTAGTTTGTAATTATCTCCATGAACGGAGGGCCTTATTCCGTCATTCGTATTAAGAGGCTGTTTTGAGCCCTTATTAACACCTCTCGGGTATATTTATAATCATTCACTTATCTCCGGAATATTTCCAGATTTGTGAAAAACCTCCAAAGTTACACCGTTACATGAAACTGGTGATAAACCTTCAGTCTCTAATTTCAGACCATTGGCGAATGGCGATGGCGATGGCGAATGGCGAATGATTCATAAATGCATTTATACCCAAGTTGAATCCTTTATAATTGATCAGCAGCAAGCTTCTAGGTCGGGCAGATTTACTATGTCTAATATAAAGATTCTAAAAAAAATATATATTTATAAATACCACACAAGAGTCCCAACACTCCAGTCTGGAGCCAGTGAGACTATGACATCCCCAATCCGAGTATGTTGTGAGGCTAATGGTAGTGTGGAGGGGAAGGAAATGGGAAAGAAGAAGATGGGGAAGTACCTGGCTATTCAAATCTGGTCACCATGGCTAAAGCCATTTCAAGCAACGTTTCAATTCTGAATGGTGGTCTTACACCAGGGCAATACTGAGAGTTTCTTCCACTCTGGAACGTGCCGCAAATATTCTGTATATTATTTTTAATTAATTAATTGTGAAGTACCACAAATTAATCAAGTAAAATTTATTTGCCACGCCGGGATTCGATCAAAATAAGTTTTGAGATATTTATATATCTTACAGACTTCGGATATTATCCCTGGTTATATCCATCAGCCTTTTTGTCCTGCATGCTGGGCATTAATAGCCTCGCCGATAGAAGGAAAACTGCTTTGCTGGCACACAATCTTCTAAACAGTAAAAACCCAATATATTAAAAAAAAAATTGTTTTATGTTCCCGACAATTTGACAAGAGCACGTAGACACAGAACTTTTGTTGTTCCGAGAAGCAGAACTAACTTACCATTAGTAATGCCGCTCGGCAAAATGATTCTGTTACTAAATTACCTGTCTTCTGACATAATATTTTTCAACTAAGTATTCGGTTATGTATAACTGTAAATGTGCAATTAAAAAAAAAATAATAAGAACAAAAGGAAAAAAAGGTTCTTCCGCTCATAACGACTGTTGAAAAACCGTTATAATAAATATAATTTTGTTATGGGTTTTATGACAGGTGATCCGCCGACAATTTGCCCCCCGGCGCCGGCGGACTTACGAGTATATACAATGTGCAGTCAGGGAAAAAACGGTAAAAATAATTACACAATTTATAACTTATAACCCGAAGGGATGTGCAGAGAGAATGTACCGCTGAATAATTATTTAATAATCTTAGATCTTATTCTTCTTAAAATAAAAATAAAATAAATGAATAAAATTGTTGTTTTTTTAAAGTGAAAACTTCTTTAGCACCATTGTGATTTGAAACACGATGAAACGAAAATTAGTGATACTAAAAAGAGACAAACACGTACATCTATAGGATTTAGCCTATGAGATAGATATATCCTCTTTGTGCGGTGCTTCGTAGAATAAAATGTAAAATAATTTTTAGACTTAGTAAAAATATTATAAAAATAAATCCAAATCTAATTATCCTATTCCTAATACTCTGCTTTCGTCTCATTCTCTCGAAGTTTTCTGAAGGTTTCACTTCTACCGCGTGTGAACTGCACACATGTTTTTTAATTTTTTTTTTAAATAAATACATATATACTAAGTTTTTACTAAATGTACCATTAATAGGTAGCCATGTAAAATTGTAAGTGAAATTATTTAATCATTTTTCAGACTTTATTCTACCCAAGCCAATCAACCATTTAGTTATTACTATTTTTTTTATGAGTAGCGCACAAGTGTTCCAACTGCTCCCGTCTGGAGCCAGTGCGACTATGGCATCCCCAATTGGGGTATGTTGTAAGGCTGAAGGTGGTGGAGAAGGGAAGGAGAAGGGGTAGAGGAAAGTGGGGAAGTACTTGGCTTTTCAGATCAGGTCACCAAACACGGCTAAAGCCATTTCAAGCAACGTTTCAAATCTGAATGGTGATCTTACACCAGGGCGATACTGAGAGTATCTTCCACTCTGGAACGTACCGCAAATGTACTATATATTATTTTAAATTAATTAATTGTGAAATAACACAAATTAATTGTTAAATTTATTTGCCACGCCGGGATTCGATACCACGACTTTCAGATTGCGAGTCCAGAGCCTTACCGATCGATCAGGCCGGCCGTGAACCGATGTAAGAAATTTTGCATGTTTTAATATTTAATTCGCCTCTAGATATGTACCTACATGTCTTTTGATGCTTTGCCGTGTTGCTCCCTGGGACCAGGGGATCTTTTCTGGTGTGACTTCTTGTAATATATTTATGATCAATTTTATTAAGATTTTCTAGATTTTTGTGTATGTGTAAAGTAACATTTTTTTCATTTTTATGTAGTTTTGACGAACATCAAGTAAACCAATTTTTTTCTGGAGCTGATCGCCAGAAAACTTCTGGGGTTTACGCGTAATGAGTCTAATTTTGGATTTCTGGCCTTCACAAGTATAAAAAATATTTTCATTCAAATGTATAATTGAAAAATCTGCTTCTCTATATACAGGTATTCGTTGACTTGACTGGCAAATAGATCGTAAGTAGGATCTGGTCGTAAGTCGGATCATGCAATAATTTCCTTATACCTCCGCGTCCATACGCGCATTATTTGCGCTGCGTAGATATTGAATGAAGTAATAAGTACCTACAGTAAAAATCGTTACATATTACATCCATAATTTAAGGACAAGAAAGGGTTTGGTCTCCACTGTGAGCTAGCATATAACTTTTAAATATTGTTTTTGACTAAAAGAAGAGTTACAGACTGAACATTAAACTTTTTTCCCATCGTGAATAAGTATATGACGTTATAAATGTTGTTCAAGTCCAAAAGCAGAGTTGCAGTCGGAACATGAGAAAGGTTTTTTCATTGTGAGTTAACATATGATTGTTTAAATATTGTTTTTGGTTAAAATAAGAGTTGCAGACTGAAAAAGAATAAGGTTTGTCTTCACTATGATTTAGCGTATTACTTTTTAAAAGTCCCTTTTGAGAACTCGAATAGCTGTAATAGGGACATGAAAAAGTTTTGTTGCCACTGCGTGTTAACAAATGATGGTTTGTCTGTTTGTGCGCAAAAAAATAATTGCAGACTGCACACGTAAAATGTTTTTCTCTGGTGTGAGTAAGCGTGTGATCTTGTAAATTTACGAAGGAAAAGAAATAGTTTCATTGGATACAACAAAAAGGCTTTTCCCCAGTACGGATGCGGAAGTACCTTGCGAACTCTGATTTGTACGAGCAGGAATCGTCGCATTTGGAACATGATAGTGTTTTTTTTCACAGGACGCTTCTTCAGGTTTTTATTAAAATCTGAAAAAGAAAGTGAAGAAAGCTTCTCCACCACCTTCAGCGCAAGCGAACAACCTATCGCGGATTGTTATCGTAAAGTTGAACAGTCGTAAGTAACATAGGTCGTAAGTCGACGAATACCCGTAATGTGTATACCAGCGCATAAGTACAAAAAATCGACACTGCGTGTAAATTCGTTGGAAATTCAATATTCCCAAGGGTATTTTCTTTGTTTAAGTCGATTTTAGATTTAGAATTGGTAAATAATGCACAACAAATTATAATTTTATAGTAAACTAGCGAGTTCCCGGCATGCGTTGCAATGCCACTAACAAAAAAATTGTTTCTCCCTGTATGTCTTCCCCTCCTGTGTCACCTTCCCCTCACGCGTTCCCCTGCCACCCTCTCCTTCTTTCACCTCTCCCCTCCCCCGCTTTCAATATACTCAGTCGCGGATTTTCAAACTGCTGGCGTGCCACCTAATGCAATTTTTTTTTACAAACTTACATTTTCATATATTACAAACACTCATTTTTATTCATTCATTGTATATTATAAGAACAATCAATCAAGTTTGGTACCTAACATAGGTTACATAACCTACTTTAAATAAATATAATTTTTGTATTTCTTGGGCATTAACTATGTAACAATTTCTAGACATTTTGTTTTTTGAAGAGTTTTATTAAATGTATATTTGTTACTTAAATTTAATTTTTCCGCGACCGGTTTCGATACAACCGTATCATTCACGAGCAGGATTAAAACTAACTTAAAAATTAAATGCAAGTACCAAAGATTAATTAGGTGGGAGTAGTGGGAGGGATGATTTTGGGGGAGGGGGAAAGCGGTTGGAGGAGTCAATATTATACGGAAACATGGTTAGTAACGGAGATTTGCAAGGCGTTATTATTTTATTCACTAAATTCATTTTAGATTTATTTTTTTTGTTTATTTCGAGCGTTTCTAAACATTAACTCGAAAATAAAAAAATTGATAAATAATAAGGATGTTTCTAATAAATTTGAAAAAAACGGGATATACACTTTAGAATGTAACGATTGTGACGCACAGTATGTAGGTATGACAACTAGAAATTTCAAAACTAGAATCAGGGAACATGAACTTTGTTTACTAAATAATAATTACTCCGAATTTGCTAATCATTCAATAGAGTCAGGCCATAGCATCAATAAAGAAAAAACAAAGTTTAAACATTGCAATATAAATTCATACATTAATCTAGGCGCTTTAGAAACGCTCGAAATAAACAAAAAAATTAAATCTAAAATGAATTTAGTGAATAAAATAATAGCGTCTTGCAAATCTCCTTTACTAACCATGTTTCCGTATAATATTGACTCCTCCCACCGCTTTCCCCCTCCCCCGAAATCATCCCTCTCACTACTCCCACCTAATTAATCTTTGATACTTGCATTTAATTTTTAAGTTAGTTTTAATCCTGTAAGTGAATGATACGGTTGTATCGGAACCGGTCTCGGAAAAATTAAATTTAAGTAACAAATGTACATTTAGGACGGGTTTTTTCAAAAAATTTGATGAGTTCATCAAATATTTGAAGTTAATTTTCAGGTTCTGTGTAAGTTCTTTTCGAGTTCTGTTTTTTTATCATCATAGGCCAGCTGCTTCACAAAACTGAAATCATCACAGAACTTGAATAGAACTTACACAGAACGTGAAAATTAACGTCAAATATTTGACGAATTCGTCAAATTTTTTGAAACAACCCATCCTTTGGATGGGTTGTTTCAAAAAATTTTATGGATTCATCAAATATTTGAAGTTGATTTTCACGTTCTGTGTAAGTTCTATTCAAGTTCTGTTATTACATCGTTATAGGACAGTTGCTTCACAAAACTGAAATAATCACAGAACTTGAATAGAACTTACACAGAACGTGAAAATCAACTTCAAATATTTGATGAATCCATCAAATTTTTTGGAACAACCCGTCCTTAATAAAACTCTTCAAAAAACAAAATATAATTTTTGATTAAAGTATTCGATTTTAGTCCAAAGTTGAGTACTTCGATTAAATTTAAGGAGTTTATTCGAAAATTGTATTTTGATTTAACAATCGATTGTTTGCTAAATGTCATTCTCAAATTGTGACATTTTTGACAGTTTTGTAAGAGTTTTTGTATTGATTAAAACACTTTTCAAGTGTATTTTCATGTGGTTGTAATAATCCTGAAACCATTACGAGGATGGAAAGAAGATATTTTGAAAGTTTCAAACATTTCCTATGCTTAATATAGCAATGCATAGACAATTTACATACATATAAACATATATCGATTTTTATATATATAGATATCATTTCGGGGGGCCAACTATCGGCGGATCAACTGTTGGTTCACCATTGTTGTGTACTCGCGCGCAGCGTAACTCTGTGATTTTTCACGACTGATACACGTTATAAATGTAACAAATAGCGTACTCATACATGTAGCGTAGTATATAAGGTATCGGATTTTTGAATGAAATTTATATAGTTTTACTTAATTTATTCAGAAATTCAACGAATATTTGGAAATTTAGTTTTTATTGCGAACGATTCTCTCTGACTTCTTCCCCGGGGATGTTGGTGAAATGTAAGCGGATTATTTGCATTTTTGACCCTAATAAATCATTCACGATATACGGAGCTACTCGTACCGAAAATACCCCCTTCCCCTCCCCCACCCCTTCCAGCGATAAACATTTTGTGTTCATAACTGAAATAAAAAAGGATACACCGAGAAAACGACGAAAGTTTCATGAAAACCGTTTGTAAATAATATAAGATAAATTCCCCATTTAATTTGTTTCCAATTATTGGGTTCGTTGGAATGGTTGAAGTTGCTTACATTGTTTAAATGTAATATATATTGAACTTTATTTCCCTACCTACCTTCATTCCTGGTAAATTCAGAATTTGCAAATCAATTTCATAACTTTGGATCCATAAAAACATTAAGTGTTAAAATACTCGTATGTAATTTTTCGCTTTTTTGTTTGTTTATTCGAAAGCAGTTTTATGTGATTGACGGTCTTATTAGAATGTTTATGTCGTCAAATAGTGTCCGCAAATTTGATGTTGTGCTCTAAGTTGATAAATAAGGTGAGTTTTGATGATTAATTTACAAAAAAGTCTACGGTAAAGTTTTGGGTTCATTACAGGCTTCTGCTCGCATCACCATATATCGTTGTCTATGTCCAGTGAAGACGGAGAGGGTGGCAGGGGAACGCGTGAGGGGAAGGTGACACAGGAGGGGAAGACATATCAGGGACTATATGAAACTATTCTCAAAGAGTGACGCATCTAATCGTAGCGTAGTCGGAATTAGTAGTCTGTATTTTAGTCGGAAGTCGGATGGTTGCGTGTTGCGGTTCTCAACGAAAAATTACTATTAGTTATATTAAATCACTAATAAAAATAAATTTCTTCAATCTTTTCCATGTGTAGGTTACGTCGTTTTGAGAGAGGCGTTAGTAATTTAATGTGCATCATTGAACTGAAGGATAGCGAGTGGCCTCTGGCTAAAGGCAGAGCTGGGAGAAAGAACTTCAGTAGAATAATTGCATGTCCGCTGGGCTCGGTTTGATCAAGGTTTGGCGTATCTCGATAATATTTCATCATTCTGTAAATAAATAGACGACGCTGAGATCCTTTGAGAGAAAACGGCGTACTGCAAACGGAGTTGAACTGCCCAGATATCCCACGATTAAGTAAAATAGTTTGAAGCTCGTAGCTCGTAGTATTTACCATCCTTAGCCAACCACCACGGGCTGGCAACAACATTGTGAATATTATCAATACTTTCACAAAAGCGAAAAATACTGTCTTTAAAAAAACTCTTTTCGCCTGAAAGTATAAACCTGCATAAAATTCAGCACACACTACATAACCTATGCTCTTATTTATGAAAACCAAATGAAACCATGGCGTGGAAAATAAATTTAATTTGATTGATTTTTTTTTTTTTTACATAGCTCCTTTAACTCCACACAGGAGGCCCTGAGGAAAATAATTTCCCTCAGGGCCTATGTCATCTTTGAGGATGCTGTGTGGAGGGTGTTTTTGAGGAGAGGAAGGAGTGAACATGGGTCTTGAAGAGACCCGTGTTGTAGAAGGGAGGAAACACAGAGGCCAGCAAATCGTTCCACAGCCGAGCTGTTGAACTCAAGAACGAGTCGTAGAAACGACCCGTTCTCATGTGACTAATGTCAACCGTGTACAAATATTGAGCGCGCGTTTGGCGTGTTTCCCGACTATGCACCGGTGCTGAGGGGATCAATGACGCTAGTTCCTCGGAGCATCTTCCATTGTAATACCGGTAAAACAAGGACAGCATTCCCACCTGGCGCCTGTGATCTAAAGATTGCGATCCGTTTGTTAAATTAGGAGAATCTATCAAACGGACCGCCCGTTTCTGCACAGAGTGAAGGGTTTTTTTTTCAGGTATTTTGGGGCTCCAGACCAGAGGTGGCTGCCAAATTCAACCGTGGGGCGCACTTGCGATTTGTACAGGGCTAGCAGTTGTGTACTATTAATTGATTTGTGTTATTTCACAATTAATTCATTGAAAATAATATATAGTATATTTGCGGCACGTTCCAGAGTGAAAGATACTCTCAGTATCACCCTGGTGTAAGACCACCATTCAGAATTAAAACGTTGCTTGAAAACGCTTTAGCCGTGTTTAGTGACCAAATCTGAATAACCAAGTATTTCCCCATCTTCCTTCCCCTCCCCACTACCTTCAGCCTGACAACATACTCCAATAAGGGATTCCACAGTCTCACTGGTTCCAAACGGGAGCTGTTGGGTGTTGGGACTCTTGTGCGGTATTTCACATTAAAAAAAAATACCGCACAAGAGCCCCAACTGCTCCAGTAAGACTACGGCATCCCCAATTTGGGTATGTTGTGAGGTTGGGGAAAAAATCGGTAAGAGGAAGTTTGGGAAGTACCTGCCTAGTCAGGTCTGGTCACTAAACACGACAAACATCAAAACCTCAATAAGGAAAAATAATTTAAAATCGTATTATTTGATCCTGTACTAACATACGAAAAATAATGTTATTATTATTGGATATCAATAAGAACGCTAGAATCTCGCTAGTATCGTAGCCTCCATCATGTATTTCGTGGGTCATAATATTTTTTTGTATTAACCGCTATTTCTTTCCGGTTCTATATTTATTTATTTATACAATACTTGTTACATAATTGTAATATTTACATAAAGTAGGTATATTAAATCACCATACTAGGCGGCTGCCTGTTTCATGGTGACCAATGGAGGATAGTAACTCTGAATGAAGTCTAATGTAAACATTTGGATATATAGGTACATTTGTTTACATTATCCTACACGACAGTTCATGGCGTTGGTTTTGATTTCTCCCATCCGCCTTATCTCAGAAAGTTTTCGGCTACACTTTATTTTTGGAAAAATGTAAGTTTTTTTTCTTCACGATTTCTTTTATTTGAAATTTTCAGATGAATAACTTTTATATTTTGTATAAATTTCTGCTCCATTCAGTTAATTTTGGCTTTGAAAGATAATTTACAAATAACTTCCTACCTTGTTAAACTTTTCAAACGTTCTCGTAAAAAGAAATTATTGATGCGATACAAGTTTCTATTAAATTTTGTAATATTTTGGTGTTAGCATAAATAATTTCTACGTTACTATACTTTTCAGATGTTCTTATAATTTTTTTTTAGTCATGTGACACAAGTTTTTAATATATTTTGCAATATTGGGTGTTTGTATAAATTACTTCTTGCCTTACCTTACTTTTCAAGGTTGTGCAATTTTTTTTTATATGACACAGGTTTATCATAAATTTTGTAGCATTTTGTGATTTCTTAATTTCATTTCCTACCTCACTAAAGATTATTCTCTTTTAATTAAATGAAGACACTATAAGTGAAACTCAATCGAAAATCTGGAAACAGAAAAATCAGAAAAAGATATTGGCACCTCTGGGACTCGAACCCAGGACCTCTCTCTTTCCGGGCGGGTGCTCTGACCACTGAGCTGAGGTGTCGATATCCAATTCGGTTACTTTTAACTGTATCATAATTCAACTAAGAACCATCCATATTATCTTCATTTTCTTAACGCATATTTTTATTGGCTGCCATCTTTATGTATGATTGCCATCTTAGACTTGCAGAAAAGTCTATAGATGTCGCTTATTCAATAAAATGGATAAAATTTTATCCAGACACCATCTATATTGCATTTAGTTCGGGTTTGAATCTTGCAATCATACATAAATATGGCAGCCAATAAAAATATGCATTCAGAAAATGAAGATAATATGGTGATTATTGGTCAAAGTATGGTACAGTTAAATGTGACCGAATTGGATATCGACACCTTGGCTCAGTGGTCAGAGCACTCGCCCGGAAAGAGAGAGGTCCCGGGTTCGAGTCCCAGAGGTGCCAATATCTTTTTCTGATTTTTCTGTTTCCAGATTTTCGATTGAGTTTCGTTCATAGTGTCTTCATTTAATTAAATATTACAATTTGAGATTTTACTCAAAAGTTAAATAAAAAAAATAATAAGATCATTCTCGTTTGTTCAACTTACCATCATGCTACTAAAACTCTAATATTTATTACATCGTGGATCCACTTCCTCATATCTACCCTTTATTTTTCTTTAAATTACTTTTGATGATACTTTTGTTTCTTCAACTTATTATCAATTTTTTTTGTTATGACACTCAATTTAATTTTTTGTTACAACGGGGATCGATTTCAACATCCTACTAAGTAGTTTCTTCAAGGTTCACTTTAATTTCTAGACTTTTGTGTAAATGGATAATAACCCTTTATATGTAGTTTTGACAAGTAGGTTATCTCTTAGGTACGTTTAAAGTTCGATAAAGAGACGTTGTGTTATATCAACTGTTTAATTGAAACACAACTCGTCTCACATGTCGTAATGTCAGCTAATTAAAAACGATACAACGTGTGTAATAATAGCTATGCGTATGAATTAATTGTCAACATTGTCTTTATATTGATCCCATTTCCGGACGGGGATCCCATTAGTTCGACAAGACGCTTTCAGGCAATCTAATCCAGTGTTTCATCGCTCCATGCTCAGTACAATGCAGGTTGCAAGCTACATATCGTATAGCACGTTTCTTTGAGGTTCTTTCTTCAAATAAACCGTAGTCATATTTACGCCAGAAGGTGGGCAGGGTTTATATTCACAAAATTTCTTAACATTTATATTGAAAAACCACATCAAAATTGTATTTGCTTATATTTTTTTTGGTTTTGGAAAAAAAACCGTCTTAGGAGGAAAGCCGGTTGCCGAGAAATTTGAACAATAGGTATTTTACCAAAATGTTGCTATCACTATCGCTCTTACTCCCCCGAATACTGAGCGAAAGCGACAACTGCACCTAGAATTGATAATACCTACATAAATTCATCAAAATTGAAATTTCGTACCCCCATTTTTCACCTCCAAATCCAAACCGATTCTTTTTTTTTCCAACTGTATTAGAATAAAATACTTTATGACTGTACTGTACGTTTGGTTTTTCAAAAAAATATATTGTCAAGCTTCTTTACTGAACATCTGTTCAAATCATGCAATTTTAACGATTTTTGGAGGGTCCCATCTCCTGTAACTTATCAAAAGTGAAGCAAGTAAACAAACATCCACTTCTGTAAACGAGAAACCTCAAAAAATTAAAAAAACTGAGAAAACTTATGTTGTAATTTATTTTTGTAATCAAAATTATTGTACCTTGTAAACTGATTATTTAATACATTAATTTCATCACAAATAAACTGAAACGAGTAATGCACCTAATAAAGTACGTTAAAAACATCTTCCCACTAATAATACTAAGATCGATCTATTTTGCACTTTGTCAATCCATTGCCACATATGGAATACTAGCTTGGGGAAGTGCTACAAACATAGCAATTGACCCAATTCAAAAAATACAAAAAGCAATAATTAAACTCATCCTGCAAGTACCATTTCACACAGATTCTAGCGAAATCTACAAAGCATTAGAAGTCATGTCAATAAGACAACTTTATGCCAAATCTGCTATAATATACCTTGTCCAAAACAAACAACACATTCCAATTCAACCAAAAACCATAACAAAAACCAGGTCCTCAACAAATAAAACACTGAACATACCGATAACCCACACCACACATGGACAAAGACACTTTCAGTATTATGCAACCAAACTTTTTAATTGCATGCCCATTACTTTGAAACAAATACTATCTGCAAATACATCTACAAACATTCATAAAAAACATATCACTGACTGGATTAAAAATCAAGATATTAACTTTATACAAAACATTATTATTCCCAACCAAACATAACAAAACTATAAAAAGTATAAAATTAAATAAACCTAAAAATTAAGTAGTTTTTCAAGTATCCAATAACTATACATACACTTACAATTTATATATGTGTGTACATATATATATGTGTATGTGAATGTGTATGCGGATGTATACGTATGTATATATATATTCATATGCATGTGTGCAGGTACATGTATTTATATGGATGTGTATGTATGTATGTGTATGTTTATATATATATAATTTTTTTTTATATTCCTCTAATATATTTATATACTTTTTTTTTCTCTTCTATATAACCAATGTACAATAACTGTTAAAATTTGAAAAAAAATACATATAAAACTTTATATTACAACACATAAATACTTGTCACACATAAACATAAATAAACACGTAAACACCTCAGCACAGGTTCTCCTAGTGAGGTGTTCACGAAACATACAACAATACCTATCCACAGTTTCACCTTCACAAACCTACCTTACACCCAACATAATAAAATTATAAAGGTAAATACTGTAATGTATAGAAATAAATAAAATAAATAAAAATAATAATAAAATAAATAAAAAAAGTTAATTATAAAAAAAAAATAAAACGTACCGTCACGCTAATGGTCGATATCTACATTATATAAAAAAAAAAACATTTGCGGTAGTGTCAAAATCCAGAGAGGAAATTGGGGAAAGCGTTTGTGTGGACAAAACGCCGCCCGGTTTCCTCTTAATAAAATAGATAATAATTTGATTAAATAATAAATTAAGTGCCAATAAACCACGCATAATACGCTACTAATACGTGCTAACAAACCACGAATTAATGTTATTATTATTATTTTCCCTCCCTTAAACCGCCTGATAGCCTGACAACGTTTCCAACCGTTTTGTGAAGTGTCTCATCAAAAAAATATAGAAACTATGTCACGTAGGATTATTTGGGAAGGGTTTGATCGATGCCGTTTACATTGTAAATCAATAAAAACATTTTCCAATTAACTTATAATTTCCCACAAACCATTCTAAAACTTCTCTATTCTATAACCACACTACTCATTGTTCACAAAAACAAAGCACACGGAACTCAATCATCTCACACAATGGAATCACTAGATCTCACAATCAGAGGCACATCCATCAAACCAAAAACATCTCGACAAAGAAAATTCATATTACGCTGAAAATAATAATAATAATATGTTCTGAAAAATACTAAAACGAAATGTTACCATGTCAATGATGTTAAATGAATATCACTGCATGGAAAATATCACTTAATATTTTGTATTAATCTGTCAACTTAAAAAGAGTTGCGTTTTAAAATTACTAGTTAATAATTAAAAAAATTAAATTTGAGATAAATCATATACATAAGTTAATTATCTTAGTATAAAATACAAGTTCACATAACTAAAAAAAATACAAGTTCACCTCACTAAAAAAATGCAAGTTCACCAAATTAAAAAAAAATACAAGATCACCTCACTAAAAAACGTAAGAGAGTCCGGCTGGAAAGGTCAAACGGTCCCCTTACACCAGCCTCTCTCGATCCGGCTCACCACTCAGCAGGTGGGCAGATGCATCTGCCGCCAAGACCTGGACAAACCCCAACCCATAAACCGGGCACCCCTAGAAAATCAAACGTAGCGAACCACTTGGGGTGACCTATGGCAGAAGAGTTTGTTATCCAATAAATGGTTTCCGGAGGGGCGGTACCCATAACCGCCTCCTAAATTAAGTTCACCTCACTAAAAATATACAAGTTCAGCTAATTAAAAAAATACACGTTCACCTTACTAAAAAAATAAAGCTCGCCTAACTAAAAAAATACAATTTCACGCCTAAATAAAAAAATACAAGTTCACCTCACTAAAAAAATCCAAGAAATTGATGGAGATGTCGCAGAGATACAGCTTCCAGTTCGTAGTTTCCAAATTTACATATTATCTGGTCCGAATACTTTCTGCCTTGTTTCAGGCTGTGGCTGTAATCTGTAGGGAAAAGATTGCCTCCTTTATAGCCTACACACGAAGAGTATATTTATTTAGCTGTGTGCAAGATATACTCGTACAGATATACATTAATGCCTTTGCCAATCCTCTTACATATAAATATTATAACCTGGGGAACCAATGTAATGTTATTTATTTTCTGCTTCATTCTTCAATGAAAAAACATGATTTTTGGTTTGTTTTATTGACAGAGTGTAAGTCTAAGTAATTAAATTCTTCCCACGTTTATTCATTACAATTTTATTTTTCGGTTTTTATTTTTCGGTTTTTATTTTTTATTTTATTTTTTATTTTTTTTATTTTTCGGTTTTTATAATTTTTAGTTTCTTCTTCTTTACATGCTTTTTTCATAAATGTTTTAATAATTTAGCTCATTTATGTACGCGGCTAAGTTAATTGACTTACGATGCACCTCGGCGTATAACATTCGGAATCACTACCTCCTCACGCAGATGGCTACGAAATTCCCCCCTGACACCTGTTTTGATTGAAAAAACATCGCCACAATGTATGCTTCATTTATTTTTTGATGTTGAGGCAAAAACATTAAAACATTTTCTCATCATAATCCGAAAAAATTAATTTTCCACATATTACATTAAAATCATTATATCCGAAAAGGGGTTCAATAGTAGGATATTTTGCACATCAAAGCGTTTTTAAAAGGTCATATATGATTCTTTATAGGCTTACAAAAGATTTGTAAACAGCTGCTGTTGTAAGCTTTCGTGCTATAAGTGTGGAAAGAGTATCAATTTTAAACAACAAATCTTGAATCCATCACCATCGGAATAATGATATTGTAATAAATATTTCTAAATCAGGTAAAAGAAGTCGATTTCTTAATAGGATTAGATTAAATTTAAACTGTACGAGACCTGGGTCTGCATAAAAAACTGTAAATAATAAGCGCCGGCACACAACCGACTTTTGCAACGTCTTGATAGAGATGTTTTTTCGCTTTGACAGCTGTTGAAGTTCCGGGTAGCGCACAGCAGGGGTATTGTAGCACTCACTGAATTCTTCACTTGTAAATTCATTGAATAAAAAAAAATTAAAAATAAATAAATTAAAATTCTTACTTATTTTCAATATGCATTTCAGAATCTTTCAAAAGAAGAAGCTGCCTGCCACATTATGACATGAAAAATGAAAATTGATACGGGGAATTGAAAGTAGGTATTATAGCTTTTGGTGATCGGTGAGCTAGAATAATAAATTGTCGACTCAACGTTGATATTATTGTGAAAATTTTTCTCATTTTTGAAGACAATTCTCTTCGGGCTGAAAATGCCGGTCGTTAAAGGGAACATAAGTTTACGACCGTCCAGTAGACAGTATAATGAGAATATACGATTATTATATTAAATATATATCAGTAGAAACTACACACAATGAATTTACAACACACCATAAGATCGTTGGGATCCATTAATCTTGCATGCTAATAAGTAGATATAATATTATGATTTCGCAAATAAACCCTTGGCGATAAAGCATTTCATGAATACATTGAAGATATAGTAACTTGTTCAGCTGAGTTGGATTCTACAAAGCTCTTGGAAGAGACAGATTGTTGCATTTTAACTGTTCCGCGACTTTTCATCCCGCGGCAAAACATCCCCCAACAAAATACCTACTAAAACCTAACCTAACCTAACCTAACCTAACCTAACCTAATCTAATCTAACCTAAACTAATAAAAAAATTAGGCAAAAATAATACACACATCCTTTAAAGACAATAAATTATTGTGATCTGTATTATTTTTTTTCTTCAAAATTCGCAAATTCACTTTGTGGCGTCATTATTAATTTAATGAAAACAAATAACTTATTTTTGTTATTGTTTTTGGGGTGTTATGCCGTGTTTCGCTACCTCCTTCTTTAGCCAATGTTTCGGACAGCGTTACAGTGTCCATCATCAGGGCAGATGAGCCTGATGATGGACACTGTAACGCTGTCCGAAACGTTGGCTAAAGAAGGAGGTAGCGAAACACGGTATAACACCCCTCTATTCTATAACCACACTACTCATTGTTCACAAAAACAAAGCACACGGAACTCAATCATCTCACACAATGGAATCACTAGATCTCAAATTCACTTTGTGGCGTCATTATTAATTTAATGAAAACAAATAACTTATTTTTGTTACTGTTTTTGGGGTGGTATGCCGTGTTTCGCTACCTCCTTCTTTAGCCAATGTTTCGGACAGCCAGTGTCCATCATCAGGGCAGATGAGCCTGATGATGGACACTGTAACGCTGTCCGAAACGTTGGCTAAAGAAGGAGGTAGCGAAACACGGTATAACACCCCAAAAACAATAACAAAAATAGGTTAGGTTAGGTTAAGTTTAAGTAGATATTTTGTTGGGGGATGTTTTGTTCGTAGGATATTTTGTCGGAGGATATTTTGTTGGGGCTATTTTGTCGCGGGATGAAAACGCGCATTACCCATTTCAAAAATGCTGAATGCAAAATACTTGCCAAAAAAGGCGTTAAACTGTTCCAAATTGCGTTTAGTTCAACAGAAGTTTAACAGTCGATTACTTCATATATACTTAACGGAGCCATTCAGAATGCACACAGATTCCATTCTGAAAACATCTCTCATTTTATGACTCGCTTCCACAACTAACAAGTTCAACACTTCAACCCATTTATATTCTCTTGTTCAGCAAACAAATTCAACCTATTCCTTTAAAATATAATTATGTTTTGACTGTGAAAAGACAGAAGGGAACGATCTACATTTGCATCATTTCATGGGAGATTAAATAAACACTTATCTTAATTTTTCGAAGAAAACTTCTTCTGAAAGGTTTTTACTTTGTGAAGGAATTATTTATTTTATTAAAAGACAAATAACTTTGTATACATCACTTTATTTTATAAACACTCATGTTTCATGAACATTGTTCATAAAACATAGAGATTGTAGGAATATATAAAATAAAGTGATTCATACAAAGTTATTTGTCTTTTAATAAAATAAAAATTTACCATAATAAATGAAAAAAAAAAAAATGTATACGCCACTATTTAATTAACAATATCGACATGTTTCGAAAACTATGTTTTCTTCGTCAGGATAATAAGTTAATAATATTAAATTTTCATTCATTAACTTATTATCCTGACGAAGAAAACATAGTTTTCGAAACATGTCAATATTGTTAATTAAATAGTGGTGTATACAAAGTTATTTGTTTTCATTTATTAATAATGACGCCACAAAGTGAATTTGCAAAGTTTGAAGAAGTTAAAAATTTACCGTTTAAATTCTGTGCTTAATTATATTATTATGAGAGTTTTTGTTTTATTCTGTACTCCACGAGTTACTCTAAAAAAAGCACTCAAATTAATGTCATAATTGAAAATTTGAATGCCATCTGCGAAATGCTCCGAAAAACAATAGGGTACAACCATGAACTGTATCAAATATTTGAGGCATCGTCGCTCACAAGATTGTTTATTCTTACAATATTTGTTAATCTACAATATATAAAAGTATAGCTCTCACTGTGTACAGGTAGAAGGCTAGGATTGGAGACGTCAATGGTTCAATCATTAATATATTTTTGGAATTAGACTGCCTACATGTGAAAAAGTATGAAGTTTGTAAGACGCTTATTAAAACAATACAAAAATACTTAAAAAAAATATACGAACCGTAAAAGCAGTATTTTTCATTTTTTAAGATCTCGTGTATTGTTGAAGTAGAAAATAATATTGAATGTCCTTCGAATCGTGAAAATTCTCTAGTTTCTTCGAAAGTTAAACCAAAGTTTCAATACTTCTTCTCCCATCATTTGACCGAGTAAAGAAAAGTGTTCAGCTCGCAGTCGCAGAATCTGCACAGGAAATCGGGATTGAAATTCTTTAAAAGTATTATATGAGTTCATGAAAGTTTTATAAGTGATGCTGCCCCGTAGAATAAAATATTGTTTCCTTCGCAACAGGACTGAAAATCTTAACAATGTTATTTTATCTCTTCTTACGAAACTTGTCTTATTTGTAATACCTATACGAGTACCTACCTATACTTATATTTAAATTTGTGAAATTAATATAAATATAGTTTCGTAAATACAATGATTTATTATGTCTTCTTTATATACTTTAAATATAAATATTTCTTCGTTTGTCTTGCACGCATTCCTACACCATTCATCCGATTACAATGAAACTTTAGTGATTTGCTGTGCGCATGCCAGCAAAGGTTTCTATTTATAATGGTGAGCTCTGGCCTTATGAAATCCGTGGTAAAATTTACAATCGGTGTATCGCGAGTTGTTTGAAAAATGTGTATTTAATGTAGTTTAGCGGCACGGAGGGAAGGTGGGCGGAGAAGAGGAATCTGAGAGGGGGTGGGGTAAGTAGGGGGACGCTGAATAAACACGCTGGGGAGGTGTGACGGAGGGGTGAGGGACGAGGGAGGGGTAGAGGGAGGGATTGCAAAGGAGATATCGTAGGGGTAAGGGACTCCTGTGAGAAGTGCGTGTGTTTCATATAAATTAGTGGCAGGGAGGGAAAGAGGGAAGGGGAGGGAAAACCAGGTGGAAATGAAGGAAGAAATGAAGAGTGGTGGGGTTCCCTGGAGAGGAATCGAGTGAAAGGGGGGAGGCCGTGAGGGTAGAAGGGGAACGCGAGAAAGGGGAAGGGGAGGGGCGTTTCGCGGAACGCGAGAGGAGGGAAGGCGGGGATGGTGGAAGGGGGTCGCGATAGGAAAAGGGGACGTGGGAACGGGACGGGAACGGGGTCTCATGGTAAAGGACACGCAGGTAAGGAATGGTGGAAGGGAAGGGGACGAGGGAGGGGTAGAGGGTTTTTGTGAGGTTCATTCAACCAATCGACTTGTGTAGTTTGAACTCTTAAATGCACTTAAGCGTTATTTAAATTTGATGTCCATATGAAAGGAGGAGTTGAGATAGAGCAAAGCTAACTTATTGACACTCGGTTCCATTTTCCTTAGCAATCGCTATTCAGACGTCGGCATCGCACAGTAAGAGAGCATCTCTTGTATCGGGTCGGGTCGGGTCTACCTGGTCTACCTCTCCTCGGTATTCTGTCGGCCATCGCCACAGCTTCGAACTTCAATTCCGAGGCACTTGAGCTTGTTGACTTGCTTTGACACCTTCACAACAACACCAACACCAATTCTCTATTCTCTATTCTCTATTGAATCACAAACACATCCAAATGGTCGCCCAGATACAACTGGAAACCGAACAACTGTTCCCTTAAAGCGTGATCTAGATACCGATTTCAAAGAAAAGTAACTAACCTTCGCATTTCATCACAGGGGTAAGTAGAGAGGACGGACAGCCAAATACATTGACACTCACTCTTTACTTTATTCACATTCATTATAGTCTCATGCACGCCTTTATTTTATTCTGACTCTTCTTACTGACACATAATCTAGATTCTAGATGCTATAAATATCTGTATATAGATCCTAACTGCTACTAATCTTTAATTTATGTATACGATACTGCCGCCATGAGTCGACCCACGGGGCCCTTCTTGACAATATTTATTATATTATTATTATTATATTACTCAAAGTTATTATTTTTAAACCAAAATTATTATTAATTATTATTATATTACTCAAAGTTATTATTTTTAAACCAAAATTATTATTAAATCTCTAACTGACATTATAGAGCAAATTAGCAATAGCTGTTTAGTAATTTCAAACAAGATTAACTCTGTTAACTATACCACTACAGCCAATACTAAATTACTCTATTTTAGCCAACTCCTAGAATCCAACGATACGCACAAATATAAGTCAAGTATATTATACTTGTTGCTGACAACTTTTCTAAAAGTCACCTTAATTTACTTATTTTTATTATGCTAAATAAAATGTTCCCTATATGTATGTTATTGTAACAACGCATAACACTCTAAACCTTAAAGTTCATATTCTGTTTTTTGGTTGTAACACGGTTACGGTTTGGTTGTAATGGTATTCTATAACTAAATACTAGTTGTTATATGTATTGTTGTTTAATGTACATTCATATTTTGTTATTATTGTAATTACCCTCTCGTGTACATCACTGTGTAATTTTTATTTTTTTTTTTTTTTTTAAGTTTTCTTTATTCATTGAATTGTTTGTTACATAAATTTTAGAATTTTTCGACCACCATGCTAGGCACATGCCCGTGTTGTGGTGGTCGATTTTCTATATATTACATTAACATATAAGCAATAAAAAAAATGTGCGAGAAAATAAAAAATATAAAATAAAATAATAATAAAGAAATATTATAGAATACAAAAGAATATAAAATGATGTAAATTGCTGTAGAGTAATTATAAAAGAGTTAGGAAGAATATAGTAGAATATAAAATAATATAGTACTAAAAGTGTAGAACATAAAAAACATATATATACTAGAAAGAATATAAAAAAGTAGGTGATTATAAAATATATAAGATCAAAGTAAGTGCTGTATAATAAGCAAATAATTAAAGGTTTTTTGTTACGATGGAAATCTATAAGTGCGTGGTTATATTGGTAGATAAATATATTAAACCAATTTTTTGTACAAATAAATTTTAGAATTCATGTTTCAAGTCCGGCGAAATTACACTGGACACTAGAGTAAATTATTATTGCTACATTATTGGACACAGTGCGTGTAGGCAGTGGGCTCAGTGGACAGATTACACGGTACTTGTAGGCACCGTAGAATCTGTTACTTTAAGGACACATAGTGGTAGTAGACAGTGGTGCCAAACAGTTTTAAGTAAATAGTTTGAGAAGTATTTAAACTTTTTGTTATTAATATTATGGTAATTACGTATAGTTCTTTACAAACAAAAACTTTTATTTGTATAATATCATGTATCACTTGATTGTTAAAGCCATTTAATGGTGTTCAAATAAATAAATAATTAAATACGTATCAGGGAGGATACGGTGCTTCAACTTATGCCGACAGAATAGAACATAATCCTAAAAATGGGAACACCTCAGCACAGATTCGCCTAGTGAGGTGTTCACAAACACTATTACTAACCAATTTACATACAGTTCAGGATCATTAACATTTTTGAAATTTTTTTTATTACTGAAATTTATTAATTATGTAAACCAATGTAAAGTTTATGTTCGAGAATAGAAATAAATAAATACACGTTTCCTAGACCCAAGACAATTGAAAATGTTTGATCGATTTCTGCAGAAGTAATGAAAAATTGAGCTTAATTTGGACATGCCCACAACACGCTTCTACCAGTTTTTCTCTACAGTGCAACTTTACATTGTGGATACAGAGAGTACAAGAGATTTCGGGTTTGCAGGGGACCGATGCCACATTCGTCCTGACTTCCAAAAGGGGATGAACATGGTAACATTTTAAAACATTTTATGAAGTAAGTTATCAAGCTATACCTGTAGTACATGGGTGTATATTATACGGTGCCCACTTAAATCCCACCTCTAAGACAAAACTAAAGAGGCACTTTCTGCACCCATCGGCTTAATTCTTCACCTCCACTCCATCTAAACCAGGGGTCGGGAAGGCCTGCGAAGCTTTTTGGTGCGGCCCGCGGGCACTTTTGGTGCGGCCTGCTGAAAGCATCACAAAAAATTACACTCAGAAAGTGAGAACGGTTTTCTTTCACGGTGTTTCGGCTATATTTTAAAGTTATTTTTACTAAACTCAGAGAAAGTTATAACATAGATGACCGGTATGTGCTTACGTATGCATTTACTTACTAGAAATCAGTTTAGACACAAAAACATACGTGATCCAAAATCCCTTTTAGTTTATTTTAATTTATTATTATGCGATAGGGAAATAATTATTGAAAATATATTCAGTATTGATTACAACTCTATTCAGAAAGGAAAAAAACAGTATGATGCGCTATCTTTATATATTTTCACACAACGTAAATTCCAGTTGCGGATTCATCTGCTGACGCATTTCGAAGGAAACCATCCGTGTGGTCCAAGTGCAAAAATAGGAGGAAAACCATTTTCGTGTTCTGGGTGATCAATATCAATTAAAGCTGAGGACTCGCGTGCAGATTCACTCTTAAGTTAAACCGGTTTCATGTTACGAATGATCTGTTTAAAATTCAGAGGATTAATCTGCTGACGCATTTTCAAGAAAACCATTCTACTGTTTCGAGGAGATTTAAAAAAAATGTTTTCAAACCATACGCTGCAAAATTCGTAATTCGTAAGAATATGGCATATTATGTAAGTAATACTAATTAAATTTAATAACCATGTTAACAAGATGTGTCAATCAATAGCAAACTATCATTTATCACAAAATCTGTCACTCAACACAAGCAAAACTCAAGTTCTGAAATTTTGTCCAGTGCAAGCTACATCTATAAACATAAATGTTAACTTTAATAATAATATTATAGAATCTTCCCAAACTTTTTAACTGCTGAGAATACAACTAGGTACAAATATAAACTGGAAAGAACACGTATTGAAAATAGTAGCAAAAATCAGTAGCTTTTCTTTTGTTCTAGGTACACGGAGAAAAAATATTAAACATCGAATCAGTAATGGCTGCATACTTTGCTTATGTATATGCAATAATAAAGTACAGAAAAAACTCTTTCTGTTCCATGTTTAAAAAATCTGAAAATTCTGACAGTTACAGACATATACGAGTATAATGGAGTTATGCCTATTAGTACGATCATCTCCAAACAAGTTCCCATAAAAAAACTCAAGACGTAACTACGCTACAAGGTTCAGAGAAAATTTATTAATATCAAAAGCAGACGAAACAATACTCCAAAAAGGCCATTAAAGTGTATAACAACCTTCCACATAACATTAAACAAATAGAAGATACACTCAAATTCAAATCGTCCCTAAAGACATTTCTTTTAAACAGCACATAAATGAAACACCTGTATTTGATAACACATAAATGAAACACCTATAAACACCTGTATTTGTATAAACATTATTATTTAACATGTAATTGTTGGTTAGCTGTACGAAATCTATATAAAAGGATCTACCTATAAACTACACTTGTTTATTTTTTTTGTACAATAAATATTTTTTTATTTCATTTGATAACGCGCCGAAGGCACGTCATAGAAATAGATCCGCGCGGCGTCCGCGCGAATTCATTTTCTGGCGGTCGCGGGCGGCTACCGCGCGGATGCGTGGTCCGCGCGGTATTGTATGAACGTTCTAGTAGGATGCCATATTATTAAGATCCGCGCGGTCGATCCGCGCGGTTTGCATCCGCGCGGAATCCGCCGTGTCTGAACTAGCTCTTAACCCGGCGTTCGCACAGTTGGGTCAATTTGACCCGCGCCATTTTAAAATTAGCTTATTTTAAAAATTTTGTGCGACGTTGCCATACTTATCAGTAGCTGGAGCTAACAATCTCCCCTCCTCGCTAAAAATTTAAATTAAAAAAAAAAACAGATGGAGAAATACTTGGTTATTCAAATCTGCAAAATTTCAAGTTAATTCATTTAAACTAATATAGAATATATTTGCTGCACGTTCCACAGTGGAAGATACTCTCAGTACCGCCCTGGTGTAAGATCATCATTCAGAATTGAAACGTAGCTTGAAATGGCTTTAGCTATGTTTGGTGACCATATCTGGAGAGCCAGGTACTTTCCCAATTCCTATTTTACATTTCCTTCCCTTCTCCATTTCCTTCAGCTTCACAACATACCCCAATTGGAGAAGCCATAGTCTTACTGGCTCCAGACGAGTGTAGCTGGAACTCTTGCAAGACAAACTCTTGCTTACAAAAAAATGTTTGTGAATAATTGATTGTGAGAGAAAATCCATGTGCGGCCCACGGGTGACATAACAAACATTCAAATGGCCCCCGACGGCAAAAAGGTTCCTCACCCCTGATATAAACCCATTTCCCGTCCTCCCCCCCCCTCCGTCTTCGAGAGAAATAATTTAGAATTTTATTTTAAAGGGTGTATATTTTATAATACGCTTCAACTTTTTATTCCCACAGGGAAATCTAGTTTGATTGGAAGACCAGGCAATAAGATTACCCTCATAAAGAAAGTGTTAAAAAAACATAAATGAAAATGCTCGCATTCAAAATTTTATATCTGGCTTAGTTACGTGTCAGTACCTTTCCTAGCGACAGAGCGTCGAGGAATTCTGCCAAAAATGCTTGTATATCCGGTCGGTAGTTAAGTTTGGGATAAAAACCTCCTAGTACCGCACAAGGTGTGTCTCAGAAACAAATTGAGTTTATAAACTATTATCAGGCTTAGAGGAAGCCGCTATCGGATACATAAACGAGGAGGACTGGGCGCAAAAAACAACAAAATATTGCCAGAAATGATTTATCGTTAGTCTTTTCGAGTTGTCTAAGAGATTAATTGACTGTTATTTGCAAACTAATCTAGTATCTCTGTTGCAATGTGACTTATAGAGGTTTAATACGTTAAAAATACGTCTGTTCAAAATTTCATGGCAATTTGATATTTTCCTTATCAGTGTGAAAAGACAATCGTTTTATTATTTATTGTGTTATGAAACTTTTGTAACGATCGCAATACTGAACAATTTTTGTGATATTGGTATAGATTAATAATTATTCAGTTGCGTATTCTAAAAAATATTTTAATCTTACATTTATATGCTTTTCTATCTACACTTTAATTAAAAGTTGGACCCCATAAAATTTTAAAATATTGTGGATCACAGCAAATCTTGGGGTTGTCGTGAAAGCTTAGTTACTTACTTAAAAGTTAATTTTCCGTTTATAATATCTTGGTTTTTAGTTACGATTTCAAATAATATATGTGGGCTATTTTTAGGCGTGTTAAAGTAATACGAATAACAATTTTACCACATTATTTATAAACTCGACCGAGTTGACCGTTGGATGTGACAAGGTTCGTGTAAGTCAGAGGGGAGAGACAATAACCAGGGTCTGTGAACTTCGCAGTAGCTAAGTATGTCCTGGATGCTGCATTTTACCCCAAAATACCGGCAAGGAACAGAATCCAACTACTTTGTCTTTGAAGCGATTGAAATTTACAAGGACATGAATAACATTAAGACGGGCTAATACGACTTCTTGGTCCCGGCTTTGAAGGGTATTTCCAAGAAACGACCGTTGTAACCTTCATTAACATTAACTCTGAATCCGAAATAAACATTCTCTCTAGTAATAAATACGTACTATAATAATGTATTCACTTGTAAAAGCCTTCAAAACGTGAATACTTCCAACATTCTACCCTGAGGATGGATACGGAAAATTGACATACGAAGGAGGACGGAGAGATGTCCAGCACTTCATTAGAGTCCATTTTTGCCGCAACATCTTGATATGGATATGGGGCCATCCATAAATTACGTCACACCTTAAGGGGGGGAGGGGTAGAGAAGTGTGACAGGGGGTATGGGGGGGTCAAAAAATCATGAAATTCTAGGGGGGAGGGGGTCTCACAAATGTGAAAGGGGGGAGGGGGGGGGGGGGTCAAAAAGTCATGAAATTCGTGTGACGTAATTTATGGATGGCCCTATGCATTAAAGCCGATCCATTCAAACGCTGTTCTGTCATCCTGTTGCGAAGATATTTTAGTATATTTGCGGCACGTTCCAGAGTGGAAGATACTATCAGTATCGCCCTGGTGTAAGACCACCATTCAGAATTGAAACGTTGCTTGAAATGGCTTTAGCCGTGTTTAGTGACCAGATCTGAATAGCCAGGTACTTTCCCACCTTCCTCTTCCCTATCTCCTTCCCCTCCCCACTACCTTCAGCCTCACAACATACCCCGATTGGGGATGCCATAGTCTCACTGGCTCCAGACGGGAGCGGTTGGGACTCTTGTGCGGTATTAACTGTAAAAAAAAAAAATATGACTTTAATCGGCGTAAGGTGGAGAAAGATCGTTCGGCAGTGCTAGTAGTCACTGGAAACGTGCATAGCAATTGACAAAGAATTCTAATATTTGGCAGCACAGTTGCTCTTTTGTAGGCATCTGCTGGAGATGCTGGGATATTTTCTCTCATCTGTTGTCAAATTTTAGCTCTCCCTTCAAAGCTAACAAACAAGAAATAGACAAGAGTTTCATTCATGTTCTTTCTGTTATTTTATTCATGTATTTTAACAACTCTGATAATGATTTGCTTCTAAGTATTTACTTTGACGGAATCTCCACAGTACACAAAAATACCGTCTGGGGGGAGGGTGGGGGGGGGGGGGGGGGGGGAACGGGGGCACGTGCCCCCCCCTTAAATCCGACCTTGATAACACTAATTTATTAATGGTATTATCACACGCAATTATCATTTTGCAAGAGAGTAAACGCCACTCGTTATCGTTTTCTAACTAATTGACGGCCACCAAAGCGGTTAACATATTCGCCGAAATAAACAATGGTGATCATTTGAGTGTCAATCCAATCACTACTACTGTACTTATCCTTTTCTGCTTCTTATACGTACATAGCGTAACTGAACAAATGTGAAATTCCATGTAAAAACAAAAAAGCGCATTAGTAAATAAATAAATGCATTCTAGTTATATAAAACAATCCTCAAATATATATGGAAAAAGGATTTGATGAAAAAAAACGCAACAAAAAATTTACACCCGTTATTCATCACTCATCACTAGGAGGCGGAATGCGGAGGCAAAACGAAAATTCCAGTGCCGCTCATTATTAAATCGTCGCCTCAGTTCTTGTATGTTCAATAGGCTATTAGAAAATGTTTCAGGAAGAGAAGGTTTTCTTTCATTATTTCAATGAAACATTGTGAAAGGTGTTTAAGATAGAGCTATTTTCGTAAAGGTAAAAAAGGTCTCCTTAATTTAAATAATTCTTAGTTAAATGATTAACTTTACTTTTTTATACTCTATTTTTAATTTTTAAGTGGAGATTGAACAAAAACTAAAATGGTCTGTTTAACAAACAAGAACTGAGGCGTCGAAATGCAAAACAATTAAATTATCGTTATTTACCGGTCGTTTGTTTTATGGGGCCAACAGACGTAGCTATAAAAGATCATTTGGTTTTGGCCTATTTCAGCATATCGCTCGCCACTACTTTTCCAATGTTTTTGCCTCCGCCAGCCGCCTACTACTCGGCATAATTCCTTCAACGAAAACCGCATCACCCAGCGATGTATAAAGAAAGTTCCCAAAATGTTAAATTTTTTTAATAACTCATTGAGTATTTTGATAGCGGGAACTTGAAAACTGATAATCTTTACAACATTAGTTTTGATTGATGCTATTCAGAATGGGTTATTTATAAAGGGTAGGAACTTTTATAATGCATGCCTCAAATTTGCTTCATTACTCTTTTTTACACTGTAATTGTAAAAAATTTCATTTGATAAGTAATGTATATTTCCATTCTTTCAACAAGCAGATACGTTTGGTGATTTAGCAGGGGTGCCCGGGTTCATGGGTTGAGGTTTGTCTTGGTCTTGGAGGCAGATGACCGGGACACACTGAACCCCAGATTCCTACCCACCTCTTAAACCCTTCCCAGAATTCTCCTCCCCTTCCTTTCCTTAAAAAAGCTCTCCACACAGCATCCCCAAAGATGACATAGGCCCTGAGGGAAATCATTTTCCTCGGGGCCTCCTGTGTGGAGCTCATGTAAAAAAAATAAAAATAAAGTAACTTATTTATTTTATCGTTAAGGAAGAAGATAATACTTAAAAAACTAAACAAAAATATTTCTTCTTCAAACTTTGCAAATACACTTGGTGTTGTCATTATTGATTTAAAAGAAAACATTTCTTGTTTATTTATGTTCATTTATTTTATTTAAGCGAAATCAACAGTTTACAATGAGGCTGGGTTTATACTTGTACATGTGCAATTTATTTAACCGAGAAACCATTTATAGATTTTCTCATCATACTAATGTATTGTATTTAACAAATTAACAAGTACGACTACCATAGTATGGGCATCTGCCTAGACTGCTTACACAAACTCACTTTGCGAAAAAAAAACAGCGCTTTTACTTTTTGGTGTTTCAGCCAATATCAAAATGTTTGTATTGTACGCAAATGTGAAGCATGGATGGGACTGATTTCATGCATAGTTTTTACAAAACTTAACCACATTTGTAAAGTAGTCCAATCGCTATACGTGCAAATATGGGGCGCGTGTGATATTTGCGAGAATAGAGAACTCCAGTCCATTTTTTTTATTTTTTTTTTATGAATTCTTCTAACTTAAATAACTGCATATTTATTTTTTTTTTATAGTAAGTTTTAATAGTTAAAATAAATGTCAAAGTTTTAATTTTTCAAGATCCCCGAAAACCACCGTGACGTCATCTGGCCCTGTGACGTCATCTGGCCAAAAGTTTTAGTTATTTTCAACAGATGTTGTCATTTTGGATGGAAGAAGTGATGAAACTATTCAATAAGTAAAACGTTATTCAGGTGTGATTATTTATTTATAAAATTATATTTATTATTTTATTATATTTTTCAATATTATTACGGGAGATAGGTATAAAAATTGTTTGAAATTATTATTTTTTTAGCTTTACGAATCGAAATCAATATTAAGGAAACCGAAGCATGAATTTCGCAGGGAACTGGAATCAGCTGTTCGACCGCCGCCATTTTGAATTTCAGCATTGGAGCATTTTATGGAAGCGGTGACGTCACACCTCACAAATTCAATAATACCAACTTGACCGGGTGTTTTAATGAACTGTTTTAAAATGGACTTTTTAATATATTTTTTAAAACTTTACGTTAAATATTATTTAATAAAACTTTCAGAATCAGCGTTTATTGGTCTATATGAACATATTTTTTTAAAGCCATAATATTTTTCACTGGAGTTCCTTATTATAAATCTGCCCATAATCGACTTTGAAGATACTTAAGAGAATATAATTAAGATAGTGTTGTCAGAATCTAATTGATAACAATAAGTATTTTATTGAACAACAGCCTATTTGATATGTAGTCATTTCACCCTGAGCTTATCGCCGAGGGGGGGCGTGTTAGAAGCGGGTGGAATGGGTGGGGGGGGGGGGGGGGAGAGGAGGGGGTGGCGGGTGGAGAAGTGACGTTCTCCTTTATCTCAAAGTTTCCTGCGGTGATTGATCGGCCCGTCGCAAAAAGTTCCGCGAACAGTTTGTTGGATTAAAAGAAATTCAGGTCAGACATCGACATTTTCGCACTTTTTTGAAATATAGTTTGCCATAGACATGGATATCATCTGTGTAACACGTCATTTTTAGCTGGTTCGGATTTAATTTTAGCAGTGAAATTTTTTTTCAGATTATAAACAGATTTATCCTGCAAGCACAAAGCTACTGTTTCTCTTCAGAATACTGTGAAAGAATATAAATTAAGAGGAAAGCCGGTAACAGGTATTTTGCCAAACTGTTTATTTTTATTTGGTTGTATTTTTATTTTTTTTATTTTAGTTCATAAAACAGGCACGTTGCCCAAAAATTTACATGCATGGATGATTTAAATACAATTTATAACAGAAATCATAACAAAAATACAAAGAAAAAAAATTAGCTAAATATGCAAAATTAATGACGAGCAAGAATGAGTAAAAGGTTGAATACAAAAGTTTCACAAACAATTAATTATTGGCACTTGTACTTATATGACATTGATTTAGTAGGTACAATAATGCCTGTCTTTAAATAAAAGGCTTCGTCACAATATCAGCTTTATATGATTGATGTTAAAATATACCTTTTAATGTGTAGCTGTCACTGTTGCTCTTAATACCCGAAATACCGAGCGAAAGGGATAACTGCACTGTTTTTGGGGTGTTATGCCATTTTGCGCTTTTTTTCTTTATTTGTTTTTGGGGTGTTATACCATGTTGCGCTACCTCCTACTTTAGCCAACGTTTTGGACAGCGTTACAGTGTCCAACACGGCATAACACCCCAAAAAAAATAACGAAAATATGTTTGAAGATATATTATGAAATCGAAAATCGTATTTTTTTAATTGAATAATAGTATTATTGAATGCACACAGAAAAAGTTGAAAATAAAAAGAGTTCTACAAATTAAACTTGATAAAAATAAATATTTTAAAAAAAGAACAATTTCCTCGCGAGAACAAACATTCATCACAAATTTTGAGTACACTTGTAAAATAAAGAGTAATAAAAGTGTCACCAACGCAATGTTCAAAACACAATTTCGCCGAAAATATTCACTGCGAGTCAATGAGAGTTGAATGAAAATTAATTAAATGCTTAATTATTTACGATTTTGCTCGAAATTAATTTTTAAAATTTCCGTTTTACATCTTTCACAATTACTGATGATATCAATGCTTTAGAAATGATTTTTATTGTTTTTTGGAAATCGAAATCATCATTTTTAAAAGGAAACTTCCAGGAAAGGGCCAATGTGTTATCATAGTAAGTTATGAATAAATTTAAGTTAGGTTTGGTGACGCTTGGATTCGTGTCAAATAATATATAGGCTGAAAGGAATGCGAAGAGATTGGGTAGATTTTTAATCTCTCATTCTCGATTCGTATGTCCGTCACTCCTGGACATATTGACCCCCAGATTCCTATCCACCTCTCATACTTTATTCCTTTTCAGCAATTCCTCTCTTTCCTTTCCTTAAAAAACCCTCCACATTGCATCCCCTAAGAGGGCATAAGCCCTGATAATGAAATTATTAAATTATTACCAAATATCACAAAGCTTTCACTAAAACACGTCTTTTGACTCATTTTCAAAGACATTCGGCCAGAGTTGCCAAAGAGTTGCCAAAGTTAGAAAAATAAATACACGGAAAACAAAATCACCCTCATATCACAGCTCTTGCCTCGGTAGTTAGCATCGTAAAAAAGGTCGGTATTCATCCAAATCATTCAATAATATATATAGCGACACACATTTCTTTTCCCAAACGTTTGAAATAATATACTACATGCACAATATTTACTACTAATTTAGTATATGATTTTATTGGGTCGTTAAAATAGAAACAGTTAACAAAGTTCTCCAATTTAAAGTTTGAACATTTGTCGTACGCATACCGCACGCCTGGAGAAGGAATTTCGGAAATTGATAAAGGAAGGTGCCCCTACCTAGGTACCTTGGGGATGTGAACGGAGAAATTCTGGAATGTTGCTTCAGATTATGATAAGTTGATTACAAAGGTCATGTTTTAGCGGATGCCTGAGCTTTTTGAGAAGAGCATCTGTGGTGAATTCCAACAATTCTTAATAATAATTCTTAATATCTAGGGATCACTATAGAAAGTAACATGAAATTTAAGAAACATATCGAAAACTGTGTAAAAAGAATTAGAAAACTTACTTACATTTTTTTAAGATTAAGAAATATCCTAAATCTTTCAAATATTAAAATGGTTTACTTTGCTCTTGTGCAGTCAGTTTTGCAGTACGGAATAATCGCATGGGGGGGGGGGGCATCTACAAGAATAATCTGTATCCGATAGTAACGACACAAAAAATGATCATCAAAGTTATTATTAAAAAACCAAGAATTTTTCCAACCAAAGAACTTTTTGAAAAATTTAAGGTCCTACCGGTTTCAAAACTATTTCAAAGAAATGCTATTTTAAAAGTTTTTAAAGAATCTGAAATGTCCTCAACGCGAAGTATAAGACCTAAAACTTCTGGGAACATATATGTACCTAGATGCAACACGACAGCTGCACAACACCATTATGAATATGTAGTCACAAAGTTATTTAACGATTTACCGGATACAATAAAAAGTGAGAAAAACTATTCTAAATTTAAAAAAAACTTTCGTTGTATTTTTACAGAGAAGATTGACTCGCTTTTATCGATGATTTTCAGATATATTCAGATATGTTGCTATTATTTTTGTTGATTTTTTGTTGATTTTTGTTGATATTCTGTTTCTCTAATTATATATTATTTTCTTATTGTACAATATTTTTGTAATATTTCACAGTATTTTTGAAAATCTTATTTTTCCATTTTTGTGACTATGCATATTATTTATTATCTATATATATAATTACATAGACTAGCTCCCCAGTTAGACCCGAGAATATTTCTCTACTAATTGGGTAACCAAAAAAAGTCTGATATGAAATGTAATATATTATTATTTATTGTAAATATTTACTTTTTTTCTAATAAAAAAAAAAAAATTACTTTTTATATTGCTCAAATATACAGTGTTTTGAAAACGGCATTATTTTAATTTTGTTAAATAATTGTGTGTCTTATTCCACAAACATATTTATTATTAACGGTGTATCGCCCGACGCTCACTTACGGCCACCAGATATAACGGTGTATCGCCCGACGCTCACTTACGGCAACCAGATATAACGGTGTATCGCCCGACGCTCACTTACGGCCACCAGATATGGATCCTAAGCGAACGAACGCGCTCTAGAGTACAACCTGCCGAAATGAGGCACTTGAGAGGAGTGGCAGGGGTTAAGAAATAGGATCATGATCAATCGAGATGATCTAAACATTGATGTCTAGTGAGCCGCCCCAAACACAGCTGGGTGAGGCAACTCCAGAAACTGTGAGAAGAGAGGATGGGACTGCCATGGACGGAGGCCGAACAGTCAGCACAAGACTGGGACGTATGCAATGGGTCCCCGACCCGAATAGGATAAGGGGATGAAGATGATGATGATGATTTATTATTATCACTACACGAGGGAATCCCGAGACGGAAAACAAAATGTGGGGAGAAGAGAGAGTGAAAGGGGTGAGGTATGAAAGTGGTGACTCGTAGAAAACATCATCCATTTGTATTTTTTGTGGCCAAATGTAAGAAGTTTTTATGAAACTAGTCACAAGTTTTAGTACCCTGTAGAGCTACAACTCGTATTTAGAAAAACAATGGAACGGTACAGGTTAAGGTGAATAAAAAGTAAGGAAGTATTTATCTCAAGGAAGGCGTTTTAAATCGGATAAGTAATGCTAAAATCATTTCTAACAACGTTTTGATCATGAACTTTTCTCCCTCAACAACGCAATTGAAGGTATCATCATGGAAAGTATCCTATCTGGAGCTATAAGAACATAAATAAAATTGAAAAAAAAATATTTGGCCTTCGGCGTGCTTTTAAGCTGTGGGCAGTCACAAAGCTTCCCACAATGATTTCGCCAAAGTTTAAGAAATAAATTGTCAGAACAAATAATTTAACCTCGCGGAGTTTTCGGCACCTGAAGCTAATCTTAATAACGAATAACTCGTTGAAAGACAAGTGGCAAAGTCGTCACACTCGAGTATTGAGTACTAAACTAACTCATGTTTTTTTCATCTCGCCGTTCTATTAATTTATCAGCTCGCCTCATTTGAGTTGGCCGTATATTGAGTTAGGAGCTGTGATTTTGATTTTCTAATTTGTTTTAAATTCTGAAGCATAACAATAGTAACCAGTTGCGTACCATGACATTTAATTCACTTATTTATAATATTTTCACTTTATTTCTGGAGAGGATGAATCATGCAGGTATGTAGAGCCTGTTTTCTCTAGTACCTACATAAGTATACATAATAACACAAATAGGCCCACGCCACGCTTGTTAAAAAGTCTCAATAATGATGATGACAGGAACAAGGGAATACAAAGAACGACCAATTTGAATTTATTACAATTAGGGACATTCCTACATCACATTCTTCTTCCAAAATTCGTAAGACGAGTTTTACTTTTTATTAAAAAATAATGAAACCTTATTCTAAGGCTCATGTACAAACTTATTTTACCAATAGAATGCGAAATAAGCGATGGAGCGGAACCGAACCAGCAACAAAATAAAACAGAGTATGCAATTCACACGCGGTAGAAGTGAAACCTTCAGAAAACTAAAGTAAAGGGTGGGGAGTCACCGCACAAAGAGAAGACCGTTATACTATCTCATTCTCTCGCAAACTAAATTTTATAGACGTATGTGTTTGTCTCTTTTTAGTGTCTCAATTTTTTGTTTCAACGAGTTTGAAATCACAACAGTGCTAAAGATGTTTTCACCGGAGGTTCACAAAAAGAAGGAAATGCCACAGAAATAAAAACTCTAACACAATAGTCAGTGATTTAAGAATAATATGGACCTCCAGCCCCTTTTTTACGAGGCCAGAGAAATTCTGTGATTACAGCAAAGATTTCAACGCAGAAATAACTGATTATTTAGAATAGGGGTGGGGAAACTGTGGCCCGCGAGCGCTTTTGAAAATAAAAACATTCAGACCGCGATTCAAATTTTCTTTCACGGTTTGTGAAAACATTTTTTATAATGAATACAACTTTTTCGCTTATCAAATTAAGGCCTTACAAAACGTAGAAAAACTTTAAAATTGAATGGTTAAATAATATTTTTTTAAGGTAAATATGGGGGAACAATTATTACGATGTGTTTTGTTTATCTAATGTTGTGTTGAACATTTCTGTTGTTTCATTTGTGTTTCTGTTGTGGAATTATAAAATTTAAGTAGCAGACTACTTGACTCCCCAGATTGTACATTCTGTGGTCTAGAAGTGGGAACTTTAGATCACATATTTTTTGGTTGTCCCTCTTTAAATAAATATCCTCTCTTCTATCAAGCGTTTATCTAAAATTAATTCCCCTCCATTCAACATCTCATCTCTTCGAAGTCTGAACTCGACTCCAATCTTCCATATAATTCTGAAATTTGCACATTTAAATAATATTAATATATAAATTCACCTTTTTTTTCTCTGTAATTTGAAATGATGGCCTAGAACGCCCTTGAAGGGTGAAAGCCAGAAATAATTGAAAAAAAAGTAGCAGAATATCTGCTGCCCAAATAATAACAAAACCATTTACGTGTTCTGAATAAAATGATAATTTTGGCTGGTGGGTTGGTGGACTCAATGCAATATAAAATTCTCTATGAGGATTATTCTGCTGACGCATTTCGAAGGAAACCATTCGCGGCGATGGAGAAGTAATGCAATAGAAGGAGAAGTAATGAAATTGGAGAAGTAAAATAAATAAAATTTTAGTTGCAGACTATGTGCAGCGAAAATTGGAGGAAATTCATTTACTTGTTCCGAATACCGTAAATGAATGCCGAGGATTCGCTATTGAGTTAAAACCAGTTTTGTGTTCCGAATATAAAAATTAAATTCCAGTTGCGGATTCACCCGCTGTACTTCGAAGCAAACCATTCTCATGTTCCGGGTAAAATTATAAAATTCTAGTTCAACGAAAACCAATTCCGTGTTTAACCAAAATTTAAGTGTAAACAAATCTTGTGTTCCGAATGATTGTTAAATTTTCACATTTCGAAGTAAAACATTCTCATGTTTCGAATGATTCCAACAACAACACTCGCGTTTCAGGTGCACTATAAACTGCAGTATATGTTGAGATGACAACACTGATGCTGATTGCGTCAAAGTTAGTTCGGCAGTTCCGTCTCAAGGCTGTTGTTTGAATAGAGGGAAATTGAAGTTGATGCTGAAGAGACGCAACGGACATTCAATGAGTCACATATATCTCGCGAGCCACAGTCTGCCGACCACTGTCTTTGGTCAAATGCTTTCTTTTCTAGGGACCATTTTGATGCAAGTACAATAGTTTAATTTAGGCGTTCTAATAAATGTTTGCTTCAAATTTAACTCATATTGTATTTGAAGAATGATTTTCTCACTTTGGTGAGTCAAATGCGTATTTTCTTTTTAAATTACATGGCTGTTTCTAGATTTATTTTTCCTTATGGTACCTGTTATGCTAGAATTATTATAATCATCAATGAAAATATCATACATACGTAATATTAAACTTTTTAAGCAGATTACCATTTATTAGATAGATAAACATTACTGTGTTATAATTTTGACACTAACCCCAAAATATCCTTTTAAAATAATACACCTATCATCAACGATCAGTTATTGTAAATTAATTAAAAATAATAAATTATTACAATTAATAAATTATTGTGGGCACCTAAACAACATTGCGAAACAGCAACAATGAAATCTTTCAAATACAAATACCTGAGTGTTGTTGTTATTTATTTTTGGGGTGTTATGCCGTGTTTTGCTTCCTCCTTCTTTAGCCAACGTTTCGGACAGCGTTACAGTGTCCATCATCAGGCTCATCTGCCCTGTAACGCTGTCCAAAACGTTGGCTAAAGAAGGAGTAGCGAAACACGGCATAACACCCCAAAAATAAATAACAAAAATACTTTTGGCGGTGAAAACCTATGAAAATACCTACCTCAGTATTGGTTTAAATATGGACATTGTATACCATAGATATATCATTCACATAGACTGGTTCCGAGACCCGCATGTCAGAAATCGGTGACACGGAAACATTTGAGATATAATATCTTAATCTAAAATGTTCATAAATCCGCATTTTTTCAATTACAACAATTTTTTTGTAAATCATTAAACATACTAGTTTTGGTTGTTTGTGATGTGCATTCGTTATTCCAGCGAGAAGTTTTTCACTTTCAATGAATTGTAATTTAATTTGACTTCATGTTATATTCAAAATCATATTGGATTGTGGGAACAATTCAAACAAGCGATAAAGTAAGTATCCACCTGTAATCACAAAATTATTTTATATTTAATACATACTTCATTTTAAATGTTTATCTCTCGTAAGTAATTTTTAAACAGATTTGATGATTTTTCAAATTTTCTTACAGAGTTCATTCGAAAGGTAAATTTCAGATGTTTCTACACAAAATATTTGATTGCACATTATAAAAAAATTATATTATTAAAAAAATTGACAACAGTTGCTTTTGAAAGCTACTGTTGTCAATCGGCAAACTTATTTATGGCACCATTTGAATTGAGTTTTAAGTAAACCCTGATGAGGTTAGAATTGCTAACGAAACATGTTGGTTTTTTAAACAATAAAAGTGGTTAAAAATAAGGATGGGTTGTTTCAAAAAATTTGACGAATTCGTCAAATATTTGACGTTGATTTTCACGTTCTGTGTAAGTTCTATTCAAGTTCTGTGATGATTTCAGTTTTGTGAAGCAGCTGGCCTACGATGATAAAAAAACAGAACTCGAAAAGAACTTACGCAGAACCTGAAAATTAACTTCAAATATTTGATGAACTCATCAAATTTTTTGAAACAACCCGTCCTAAGTATATATAAATTTTGAAATGATTTAATAAACACTTTTAGTTTTACAAACCCTAAAATTATTAAAATTCCCATACTATGGACGGTAAGATTTGCAAGCATTATTGGATTACGGTTTTATCTTAAAATGCATGCATAAATAGATTCACTCTGTGCGTCCTGTCTTTCAAGGTAAACATAGAGATTTCAGTACATAATCCCACGACGTAATCTTTGATCCTGGACTCTTTAAGGGAGTCCCTCAGGTCTTGAGGCCTGAGGTATATCTAAGGGGCAATGACACCTTTCTGAACACTTTGTGGAGAAACTACGAAAGTAACGAGATAACTTGGGTCTTAAAGATTGCTGAGCTCAGTAACCGTTCAGAATCGACACAGACAAATATTTTGCAAACATATTATAAAATGCCAATTCATAGAATAGTCGGTGTTCGTAAAATTGCTCGGAGTACTTGGTTGTTCAGAAATAATGTTTATAGTCAGACAGTAATCTTAGGAACCATTTGCTTGTATCTTCAAGTCATCATTCACGATTACTTTATTATGTGGATAATCAATAAAATGGATGAAAACGAAACAAATAATTATTTAGAACAGGTAATACATCTAGCGCGGAATTGACATCGGCCAGGAAAAACGTAATGGTAACTTCGACAAATACCTCAATTATAGAAAAAATATGTTTTGGAATTACAAATGTAATATAAACGTAATCTTCTACGATTTTAAATATAAACGGCATTGTCCATGTGGGTGTGCTCTATAGACTCAAAAACTACTCAACCGATTTCGCTGAAAATTTCAAAGTATGCTCTTAGTGCAAGGAGTGTTAAGTGGTTTAAATGGTAGAAGAAGTCGAAGACCCCCGAAGAAGACCCAAAGCTTTATCCGTGCTATACGTGCATACAGTGTCGATGTAAAGCCAGGGTATTACGAGGCGTACGCGATGAATGCAGAAAGAGGTGTAAGGAGAATTCATGACGCGGAAGTGAATGGCAGAATAAGTCGAAGACTTCTGAGGAAGACACGACACGATCAAGCAAAACAAATACTTATGATAGTATAAATGGCGAAAGCGATGTACAAAAAAAATGGGTGTAAGGAGAATGTATGACGTGGAAGCGAATGGTGGAAAAAGAAGAGCACGCACGATCGAGTAAAATACATACTAAAAAAGTAAACCTTTTTCTATTCTTTACAATAATATCATTTCCACCATAAAAATGCACTCAGTTTTTAGGTGCACAATCAGTCATAATTCACAAATTCAAAACATTTCTTCAAACCATTCTTTGCCCCGAGCAATTTTTGGTAGACGTCAGCTAGTTGTAAATAAATAAGAATACGAATATGATATTCAAGTTTCCAATAAAGAATTAAAAAATAAAAAGGTTATCAACCAATAATCGTTTAAGAAGAACTGAGAAAGCTAACTTAAATTAATTAGGGATACTTAACTTAGGTAGAGCAAACACACGTTATAGGACAGAAAGGTTAAGCTACCATTAGTAAGCAAATTATGAGCATTCCTCAAAAGGGGTAAATTGAGATTTTGATGGGGTTAATAAAATTAATGGAATGATCCTCCTAGTAAACCTTAGAATAATATTTCTGAGATCTGTTTTATGTAAGAAAATTTATGCATAACTGCTGATGAGATAGTGAAATTCTCTTATTCGTGGTGCTGAAGAATGCGATGCTTTAATCTAAATGGTAATCGTCAGAAAGGATTTAAGGGTTACGTCGATGAGGAGTTTAATAATGTAATAATAATAATTATTAATAAAAACGGAAGTCATTATGATAAAATTAAACAATTAACAAAATGAAATTCGAAAACTCGTTATGTTTTTGTCAGCAAAGATAATGTCGATATTGTTGGAGCCAAGCGCTTTCTCACTACCCCGAGAATATATCTGTTTAGGATGACGTTGTCTGCATTACATCGCTTTCGGTTTGGAAGAAGTTTACTTATCGATGCGGCGGACTGTTATTCCGTGGGAGAACCCTCACGTCTTTGTGGAAAGTTTGGCGGAGAAGTCGTATTTAAACAATTCCCCGGTTTGGCGCCACCGCCGTTCTGCCACCGCCACCGTCTGAGCGGGCAGCCGGCGGCAGGCAGGCGGTGATAGGAAGCAGGCAGCAGGCAGCAGGCAGCAGGCAGCAGGCAGCAGGCAGCAGGCACCAGGCACCAGGCGACAGGGCGCAGGACATCGATCTGCTCGGCTCTCACTACCCCGGCGCTGTTCAGCCCAAAATCCCAGCCATTTCGAGACTTTAAATAAAAAAATCATCCCGGTTCGAGCCAAGTTCTAAAGGTTCCTCGTGTGTGTTTGCGCTTCTCGTCTAATGGGCGAATTTTACTTCGAGAGAGATTAAAAGGGATAAACCTTTTCTGTTCAGTAGCCTCGCTCTGCTCTCCTGTTCTATACTCGTTCCTTGGCGTCGCATCCCCGTTACAGTACCCACTATGACGTCATCGCAGGGAAACAACGTTTCATCAGCCCCTAAAACACTGACTCCGAGTCGAAAGGGTCCGGAGCCTCAGAGAGGATGGGATTATCAGATTATACGATAGCGAGAACCTCGTTTCATAGTCGGTCGATAATTAACGGCATTTTGGACTCGGTTCGGATAAAGCTAGGCTATCTCTCTCCCGTGGTGGGAGAGCGGGAGGATTGGGGTGTGCCCCCACACCGGAGGGGGGCCGATCGGCGACATGCGCAGAGCACGCAGCCTCCCGATCCCGGGGTATGTCGGTCATTCGTCGCGAGTCTGTTCTTGCGTAAGCACCTCGGGCTGTTCTGCCACTAGGGGTAGTCAAGCGAAGCGCGCCCTCCCGCACCGCCCCGCCCCCGCCCAAAGGGGGTGTGAGCGAAAAAGCGCGCGAACGCTCCTCGAAGTTCGTGTGCTTGTGTGCGTGTGCGAGTTGGCATGCCCATTAAAGGACCATGAACACTGAAGTGCGCGAGTGAAGGTGGTATGATTAATATGGAACTTTTGCTCGGGAGTTCCACCTAAACCCGGAGAAGTTTGTGTAGTTTAAGGAACATGAGCGACTGATTTGGCGCGCAGCTTTTCAAAAGGAACTGGATAAGGTACGCCCCCGTTTCATATTTGGAACGCAAGGTCGTGGAGCAGAAAGCTGAATTCATGTTGACTTCACGCACGAACTATTTGCCGCAATAACAAAAAAAACATATCCCCTTTTCTAAGACATTTTACAAAAATTGCAGGGTCAGAAAATAATAATTAGTATTTTGGAGTATTTTCAGGATTATTTAAGGTTTTATTTATAATACAATCAATCGGCAAATATTGAATGAACAAATATTACAAATAACATAACAAACAAATATTATTGATTATATGAATTATTATTAAACATTGGATACACAGCGTACACTTGAATATCACTTCGAAAAGAAAACCAACAGAAGGTTATATCTTAAAACAGAGCTTTCACCATTTAACACAATGAACAGTTCTCCCAAAGTCTTATGCAGTGTTAAATAAAAGCCCCATTTGAAAAGTTCCCCGCAATTGTTGTGACCTCAAAAGCTCGGTGGCGCTAAACGCTTACATAACGCAGCTCCGACTGGGCCTTTGTACTAATACACTGAAGATGAAATACCTTTCAGGCAAAAATATGCCACTTTCAATTTAAGCCCCGTGAGGGAGGATCTTGCTTCGGAAAAACCAACCCACCCTATTTCATCCCGGATCCAAGAGTGTTTTTAATAACTGAAGCGAGAAGAGCTGCGGAAAGGTTTTTCCCTTTTTAGAGGTAGCTTCAAATTATATTCAGCATGTACATGGATAATGAATAAACAAACCAATCGAACCCAACCATTTTGTAAATATTTATAAAAGGTATATCAGTCCAAAAGTTTTATATTTTATTGTCACTTAGGATTATTAAAATCTTTATCAATTAACAAAATCTTGAAACTCAAAGCTGTAGAGATATGTTTGTATAACCGACCCCAAAATAAGAATTTTTTATTCATACATCAAAGCAACCCAAAATACACAGTTCATGCTTACATAAATCCTCAGCACGAGTTATATTATGTAAGTCACAAATTTCTCATCAAACTGTAATAATACTTTAATTAATAATCAATTAATTGTTTCAGGGTAAAGTATATTTGAACTAAAACAGAACCGTTAGAAACTTATTAAGTATTAAGCAAATCGTTATATTAATGTTATAATTCATATACTAACTCTCTCAAAGCACTTAAAAAGCTAAAAGACATCTTAAATAATTAAAAAAAAATACAATGAAGACTGTATAACAGAGAAGAAGTTGTGATTACACATTTTCGTAATTTATAACTTCATAGTTCATTGCCTTTACAAACTTTTTTAAAAGCTTTAGAATCCATTTCATGCACGAATTTGTTATACATTACAGAGCAAGAGAAACTCGAGCATCTATAATAATGAGAAAATCAATTTACTCAATATGTTAGATGTAAAAATTGTCCCTCATTAATTTAAATAGTTTATTAAACAGATAAACTTTTGTGAAATCAGACCGTTTCGCCCTTCAAAGGCCATCAATCCATTTTCAATTTCTTATATTATGATATAAAAAATAAAAAAACACAAGCTTACCTCTTTTCATTCTATGCCAAAATAGAAGAGGAACTCTAATCTGATTTTCACCATTGCTGCAAAAAGGATTTAGAAAGCTTAAAATTATTCATTTATATTATTTGATGTAAGAAAACTTGAAATTGATTTAAGGTTTTTATTTATCGAAAAAGTATGATTTCTCTTACATAATAATAAATCTTAAACTTTAGAACGGACCGCGGTCGCCACAATAAACTTTTCTCGTTTGTTTTTCTGATTGTATAATAAAAAACTGTTTCATTACTTGATCCTGAAAGTACGAAACATATATTTGTAAGTATAAATTAGTAGGCTTCCATTCTAAGCAATTATTTCAGGTAGTGCCTGGAACGGGAACATTTTCCAGACACGTCCGCCAAATTGCCTAAAACTAAGCGTGATTCCAAAGAATACTTTACACACATTTTTTCGGGAAGAATTTTCGGATGGAAATCTTGGTTCAACAAACGTGACTGAACAACTAAATTCATCTCATCTCCAGGCGGGATATTTTAATATAACTTACCCATGTTATAATATTATTGTTAGATAACTTATTAAAACCCGTTTAATCACAGTAGACCATATTTGTCCCAGCTCACATAGGTCGCGTAGAAATCGTCGTGTCTCCTTTAATGTTATATTGAGAAGTACGGTCTAAACGAAATTAGAAAGAGAAAATAACACGCTTTGTATTCATATCTAAAAAATAGTTGAAATATACGGTTCCATGCCAACTGAGAATAAAGTCAATTCAACACCTCCTTGAAAAGTCATTAAAAGCTATGAAAAAAATAATTTTAAATTAGCCGATAACCCTAACTTAAGTTAACCTATTTAAACAATTTTTTAATATATTTTTTTATCATTCTAAATGACTTATCTGAGATGGTTCTGAGTTGGTTTCATTCCGAGTTGTCCGGTCACCGAAATATACACCGTCATGAAAAGTTTCTGACGTCAATTTGAAAAAAAAAATGAAACTTAGTGATTTTTTTTTTACATGAACGACAAAAAGTGAGGTGACATTAACATTGTGATTCATTTGTCTAATAAAATATCTATGCGTTTTTATTTTTTTCGCGATCAATAATTTTAGTTAGAAAAAACGTAAGTTGAGCCACTTTTAAAACTTTTTAAAGATTGCATTCAAAATTTTTATATTAAAAAAATTACATGATTATTTATAATAATAAAATTTGAAAGTGTATTTCATCATCTTCCGAAAACAATTCTTAGTTTTTGGATACGTTTACAAATATTCCATTTATTTTGATTTTATTGCAAAGTGGAAATATTTTTTCCCACTGACAAAATACAGCCGAATTTTGAAGGGTTAAAACGTAGGGAACAGTCAAAATTACAATTAATAGTAGCCCGCTGTTAAATTATGTCGATAAAACTATGTTGGTAACCCACTACTGTTAAATTAAAAATCTCAAATTTTAGCCGAACAAATAATGATGAAGTAGATTATTTGCTATAGCAAAAATATATCAGATATTTCTTAGCGTCGAATGAAAATAAGAACCGCTTTTTGAGAAGTTTGAACTACAGGGTTGACATCTATATATTTATCATAAAACCAGAAAAAAATATAGATACAACGGTAAAATTTGCTATTATACTACTGTAATATATTGCTGTAATATATTGCTTACAGTTTATGTTGCGGTCAGTTATACTCGGCAGCAGTTATTTGCCAAACTGAGAGTACTGAATTTGAAAATATTTGTTTTGCCAAAGCTAGAATCGAACTCCCAACCTCAAAGCAGATTTTCTAAACTTACACGAGTAGTGTGAGTGTTTAAAATTTTACCTGTAGGTATATTTTTTTCATAAAAATGTATTGTTTAGAAAATAATTAATAGAAATAGTGCTTGAAAATGTATTAAAAACCACTGCTCAATCGGCGTTTATGGTAAACCAATTATTATCATTAAATATTAAATAAATATTCTTGTGGTACGAAAAAAACTTGGCTTCTTATTTGTAATAATTGGGGGAAGAACAAACAATATTTCTCTGTCACAAGTATCTTTAATGTTTTAATCAATTTTAGAATTATTCAATTGGGAAAGTAGCATTGCGAATCGAAAAAAAACACAATTTCAAAAACGTGAATGTTTTTTATAGTTAAGTAATTTCTTACGTCTTCAATGGCAAAATCATTTGTGGCGCCATTTTAATTTAATATAACAACTTACTTCGTTTACACCATTATTTAATACAAATTATCTCCAGGTTTTTTCATCAGGATACAAAGTAATAAAAAATCTTAAAAACAAACAATTAGGTCAATTTGTGTCCCCTCTTTCTTATCTATTTAATCGATAATTGATTGAATAACGTGAAATAATATGTGAAAATTATTCCGCATTATTAAATCAAATTTAACTAAGATAAAAAGCAATAGGTGGTTAACGTGATTATCTTGTCTATCGATCGACTTAAGACGTGTAATGCCATTTTTCCAAATCTGACATCTTCTTGGGCCTTGTTCTTTTCGTTTTGCCAATTAGAGGGGATTATCCCCAAGATGTATTATTATTTTGCTTTCAATTCAATATTTTTGCAATGTCAAATACATACAAAGCGATGTAACGTGTAATAAAATTTATTTGAAGAATACATTTTTCTCTAAATGTGGGTTGGAAATGGCCCAAAGATATGGAAATTTAAAGAAAGAATTCGAAGACATTTTGAAACAAGTTGATTAATGGCGAATACTTGAAGCTTGTGGGCGAGGGGAGCTTGTTCGAGTAACACAGAAATGTTATCAAGAACATCCTCATGAGGTGAAGCCAGACTTTACAATAAATCCAGGAAAGAGAAACTGTCAAAGGAACAGATGCTACTAGTTCATAACGGAGATTTGTTGCAAATCCTAATTTACGAATTCACGAATTGTGAGGACGAATGCTGACTAATTGCATAGAGCTCCTTGGAATGACTTTATTTGATAAAAAGCACGGCCGAAAAATTATAGAGGATATTCGAAAAATAGGCATAAGTACAACATAAACAAAAAGAAAGACTGTAAGGCTGGAAATAGTGTTACGCGTACTGACGACGTAGCGCTGACGAGCTGAACCGATGTTCCTCTTACGCAACGCATAGCTAATCGCGTGGCACTACAGTTCTTCATTCATTCACATATAAATGACTGCAAACAATGTATGCGATTGAGGTACGCGTGACTCCGTAGCACCAGGCAATAATCAGCCTTATGATTTGGACGTATAAAGCATAGTTAGAGAAAGTAGTGCCTGCCATCAACAACTTGCCTCAGTACCAGTACTAGAGTAATGTGGCATTCTTTTATCGGTCTATGGCTCTTGGTTACAAATCCGAATATTAAAGTGAATAAATAATGTTTTCTTCATAAAATCTTTGAACGTCATGTTAAAGTTTCCCAAAATAATGTTAACCACTATTTATTCAACTTTATTTTTGTTCATACACATAGGCCTTATCTCTGTCTTAAAGGACAAACCTTTTTCATCCAACTCGCTACACTGAGTCTGTTGTAGGTTGTGGCCAATCAGAATGTGACAGATTTATGTTTGCCTTGGGCAAAGGTTCAATATAGGGAAAAAATATTTACGAGTAAACCAAAAAAGTCTTGAAAAATTGTTCAAGTCATGGGTACCACACGGAAAGTCTGGAAGTTTCTTGAAATGCGATAAGTAATATATATCTGGTTTTGCGGAGTTTTTACGTGTTTTTCGATTACTTTTTTTCGTGTAAGATTGGATTACGTCCATAGATATATTCCTTATATCATACAGTTTACTAATAATTTGATCTAACCAAACTAAATGAAGTTTAAAAAGTTAGTAATATGGTCTGTTTAATAACAAACATAAGTGACTGAGCTATGTTTTAAATTTTTTAACACATTGTCGGTCAATGCCTTCAACTTGCAGAAAAATACAAAGATAACGAAGGTTCGTGACACGAAAAATGCTATCACAAGTGTTTTGTAACAGGACACATGTGTTTCTTTCTTTTAAAAACTTCACAAGGTCGATGAAAATCGGTAATAAAAATATATCGTCTTTATAATAAATCTAAACAGACGGAAAGTCCACTCACTGTAAAATGAAATATCGCGTCAATTCCCTCGATATTTTATTTTACAGTGATAAAGATATTAAAAATTATCCGAACTTCTAGTCTACCTACAAAAAGTCACATTGCGACTAGCGACAGGGCCCCATAGCGCTCGTTGATACAATAAAACTAAACAATATTAAAAATACCACTTTTTTGCCGCTTGGTTTCGTATTCATATTTATGAATCATGATATTACGTTAATTTAATTATAGTGACAGTCCACGACCACCATTTTGTCTCCAGACAGAATTGAAATGTCTTTTTCTACATTTAGTGACCAGATCTACATAATAAGGTACTAAAGTGAATAAAAAACTATTAATATTTGGATGATTTGTATAGCGCCGTTTTGTGAAAAATCACCTCAAGGGCGCTGTACATACTTATAATATATTTCCACATTGATCTATCTTACTTCTAACTACAAACTAGACTAACTTCTAACTGCAGACTATTATAACATCTTACGGCTAAATTGCATCCACCGGTTCGTCGATCACTAATACAAAACTACGAGTATTATGTACAATGCATTTGACCAATGAACGATGCTGCGTTAAAATGTACATACATTGTTTTATTTATATTCTATATATATTCTATAAGCAGAAAATATATATAGTCACGAATCTTATCCCAATACCACAATGTCAAACCTCTAACAACATTCCCAAATACCAAGGTGGTATTAGTCCCGCTAGCTTCGGCAGATATCTGTTGAATAAAAAAGTAATTTATGAGAACCTACAAAGCGCCAAATGTTTTCGCGACATTTCTTAAAAAAAACTGCGGTCACATTTTTTGTATAGCTTCCCCACGACGACCTCATTCCATTTTCATCAACATCGGCAGAGCTACATTCATCTGCCGTGTTTCATTCGCCAGCCTCCGTGGCGTATTATCCGTGTCTTCTTCTTAGTACGTAAGTACGTATTAGCCTTTGTCCCAAAAATGCAGCTTTAATGAATATTACAACTCGTTGGTTGTTTTGTTGGTGGAAAAAACTGACGTAAAATATTGAAACCCCGATTTATTAAGTTAATGAATTTGAGAAAATATTATTGAATTTGTTTTTTATTTAATAATTGTGGTCTTTAACTAAATAATATTTATGAACATAAATTAAGTTTGCGTTAAAAAGATCGAATGACAAAAGCCCTGAATCGGCTTTGAGGGATTTTAAAGATTTGAAAAAGATCCAAGCGCATTTTCTGATGCTCATGCAAATCAAAAAAGGTTTCTAAAATTTATTTTCTAGAAATCAAAGAAACAAATCTAGAGAAAAGTTATTTTAAAAAAATTTACCCGGCTTAGAGTTTAGAGTACCTACCTATTTATAGAGATGATAAATATGTAGAACCATTTCCCACAAAAAATTACTTCTGCGGGTAAGAACATTTTTATTATGCGTATTTCAAAATACCCACGAAATATTTATTTTTTCTGACATTTTATAAGATATTCAACATTTTTAGTGGAAACCAAAATGGTTCGGAGCAGTAGAAAACTTGTCCATGAAAGTCAGCACTTTGCTGCAAAAACAACAAAAACGACGGGGATAAAAGAAAATAGTATTGGTGAATGGCAGTTTTTTGAAAGGCGAGAGCTCGGCTTGTTTGGTTTTTGTTTATTTGGCGTCAGAAGCTCCGGTACAGGAAGAAGTGGAAACCAAACAAAAACAGTCAGCTCGGTCGAAGAAGATTATCTAGTATCGAAAAATCTTTTGCCAATATGTATTCCAATAACACCTTTCTGATAAGCGATAGTTTCTACGTGAAGAGGTGTTTAAACTGGTTGTGGACAAATTCTTTTCGAAAACCCGATGCATAACATAAAAAATAGTATCAGGCAAATATTTTCAGTTCTTGTTGAATTCCATACATCCAAAACCAGCGATTCTGTTTTTAGTAGTACATCTTGGTCAATCTAAGATATTTTTTCAATCTCCACTCTCCAGTGTTCTAAAAAAATACGATAAGTTCGCCATTCTCTTTGCTTATTGAAAGAAAACCAACAACATGTGCTTGTAATATTTCTTAGTGTGCCTATTTACGTTCGCACGATTTTGTCATAAAATTGCTCGTAAGACTGGGTAGTTAAGGTTTTAGAGGCCTTCCCTGGTGGCGGGGACTGAGGTGTGGCGGACGGCTGCCGGTGGAGCCTACCCTAGGGATTACTTCCCTTAGCTGTTTTAATTTTGTACTAGCAATTCAAACTTAATTTACTCACGGGTAAAAAGTTTTTAAAAGTACCGCGTCTTCATGTGTTGTGTTCGCGTAAATATATTTTGTTGACTTATTTTTGGTTGTCGAACTAGATAGTTTTGTCCACCCACCAAAGATGAACCCTTTAAAGATGTTTAAAACGTTGACTTAGCGTGGAAAAGGACCCATAACACCTCGCCATCGTACCTTGCCAAGACTAATTTCGATATCATACCACTGTAAAGCAGAAAATCTGTTTGTTGCAGTACTAAAAACTCTCGAAAAAAAAACAAAATGTACTAAACAAAAATTACAAAATTCAGTTTTGTAAAAGAGAAGTATTAAAATGTGACTTTGAACAACATTGTTTCCTTCACGCATTATAAAAATAAACGTACTAAGTTTTATACTTCTGAGATCCGCCTTTTACAAAATAACGTAACTCCCAAGAATTCATTCCTGTTTACAAGTCAATTTAAAAAAAATTCTCCGCTCACAAACACTGAAGTTAAAATGTAATAAAATATAAGGATAATTAATTTAGGAAATTCTTTAAAAAAACAACAAAAACCACGAAGCTCCTATGTAAATAGACTACCACATTCATTGTTTCAATATGCGGTAAAGATAATATCACATGTCCAACTGTTTACCAAGGTGAGCCCGAAAATCCCCTAGATGAGTTTGAGATATCCCCTTTTAAAAAAAAAGGAAAATATATTATTTTTATCTTGTCGAATCTTCAAAAAGTAAAACGAAGAAATGAGAAGTTTCGGAGAAGAACATTAAGTATATAACGCTGTTAGATTAACAAGGGGCTGTAAAAGTTTCAAGAGTTATCGTCGTGACATCCCTTATCATAGAAAGGATGGATCCTTCTAGAGAGATGTTTCAGCGGGTGATTTGTGGTGGAGCGTCACTATTCTGATTGGGGTCCAACCTTCTTCTTCGGACGAAAGAATCTTTTCATCATATTTTATGAGATATGCTGAAAAGATTGGAGGATTCGAATAAATTAAATTATTTTGGTGATATGTTCGAAAATACGTTATGGAGGATTGACATTTTGCGATACCTATCTTATATTATATTTTATTTGGAGTGAAATGTATTTGCATCATTATTAAGCGTTCATTTCGGTGAGGTTTTCGGAGAATCATAAGAATGATTTAATTATCAAAGATTATAAAAATGACGTAACTTTCGTAAACGTTTTCGCCAGCTTTATGATAGAAATAAAAGAAACTAGCTAAAGTTCCCAGCGTTCACAGTAATTTTCATCTTATTTTGAACGTCAAGTGTGCAAAATTCCACCCAGAAATATCGAAATTCTTTTAGGTGTAGGAAAAGGTAATGGGAGTGGTTTTTCGAAATCTAACGTAGACAGTGACCTTTGTTCTATTTTGAAGGCTGTGAAAATTTTCATCAATCTCGGAGTAAAACTGTAGATTTGTTTAAAAACCAAACCCATACCGGATACCTCTTGTTTATATTATGTCCTCTAAAGCCGTAGAAGATGGTCAGAATATTATTCTCTATAGTCGATGTGTCATAAAATTGACAATGAGAGAAGCAATTCATATCACATTGTGTAATTGAGTTCTTGTGACGTGATTTAGGGTCGATGAAAATTGTTTTTCATGACGGCCTCCATGGTCCCGAGGTAAGACTCTCGACTCACAATCCGAAGGTCGCGGGTTCGAGCCCGGCGAGCGCAAATAATTTTTATTTGATTAATTTGTGGTATTTCACGGTTATTGCATTATATTTTTTATTTTTTTATTTATTTAGCATAAGGTTATATATTTGTTAAACATTATTTTTATAAGATGTTTTGACTGCCCAACTAGGAGTATTTCCGTTTTGGGACAGTCAAATTAGGATGAGTATGAACATATGGAACATAGTTGTACAAAAAAAAGAAGAATAAAAAAAAAAACATTAAAACAATTTAACTGTTGATTGTTTAACGCACTTAAATAAAAGTTTAAAAAAATAATAGTAGATAATAGATATATAATAAGAACTAGAAAGGGAAGAGAAATAATACAATATAATAACCAATTAATACACGAATATGGCTGTTGATTGCTTAGTATAGTCATTAAATAATAATAAAATAAAAGGTACACATTCTTTACAACAAAGGATTAAAACATAAAAATAAAGGTAACTGTTGTTTGTATAAATGTGAATAAAAAATGTAAGAATAAAATAAAATATCCAATTGCATAAAGTTAACTGTTGCTTGTTTAGTATTCTAATTTAAAATAAATAGCGTAGATACATGAAGATTAGAAAATAAAATAGCTTTGTTTTGTTTTTAAAATAATATATAGTATATTTCGCGGCAAGTCAGAGTGGAAGATATTCTCAGTACCGCCCTGGTGTAAGATCACCATTCAGAACTGAAACGTCGCTTGAAACGATTTTAGTCATGTTTGGTGACCAGATCTAAAAAGCCAGGTACTTCCCCACTTTTGTAACCCACATCTCCTTCCCGTCACCATTACCTTCAGCCTCACAACATACCCCAATTGGGGATGCCAAAGTCTCGCTGGCTCCAGACGGGTGCAGTGTTCTTGTGCGGTATTCATATTAAAAAAGTATATCTTTTAGTAAATAAGCGAACAACGACGTTGCTAAATGGACGTTGTTGCTCGATGTTGTTCAATGGAAGCTTAACAATAATTTTTCTCGGGATTGAATCGAAATTGTCATCTGAAAATAGTTTTGTTAAATTCATATGCTCTATTTATTTTGCTGAGCGTTCCTTTCAGAGATTCCACAAGGATGACATGCTCTATTTATATCACTGAATGTTCCATTCAGAGATTCTATAAGGTAAACATGCTCTATTTATATCGTTGAGTGTTCCCTTCAGAGATTCTACAAAGTTAACATGCGCTATTTACATCGCCGAGTGTTCCTTTCGGAGATTAAATAACGTTGATTATAAAATTATTTTTCTTTTTCAATAATGGCAAATTCTTTTTGGCAACATTTTAATTTAATGACAATAAAAAAAAATTAAATGCACCACGATTTTAAAATAAATTATTTAAATTTCTGATTAATATGCCGAAATAATTAAAAAAATTATAACAACGGTGAAATTAAGTATATAAGTTTCTCGAAATATGTAATACATTATATAATTGTGTAAGACAGACATTCAAAATGATTAAAACTTGGTAAAAGAGTATAGACATAAATATTATAACTACATAGAAATAATAATAATGGAATAAAAACGAAATAACTAATTATGGACCGATAAACGAAAATTGAATCGAAAATTCCAAAACTCTTTGAGAAGCTGATTCTGCATACAATTAGCTCACTTAAAGATAGGATATGTTCTGAATATCATGGTTTTATAGCCGATAAATCAACACTAACTACCCGCGTTCTTCATCAAAATTTCATTTCCGATACAATGGCAAAGAAGCTTCAAGTTGCCTCAATTTACACTGACTTCAGCAAAGCCTTCGACAAGGTTTGTCACGCTATTTTAGTAGAAAAACTGAAAGCTGGAGCGTGTGGAAATATGTTGCTTTGGTTTATAAGCTCTTTCAAAGAGAAAACTTAGTGTTAAACTAAATATGATTTTTTTGCATCCAGTGGTGTTCCGCCAGGTTCCCACATCGGACTTGTTTACTTATCTTTTTTTGTAAACGACATTAGTTATATTTTTAAAGACATTAACTTACTTATGTTTGCAGATGATTTGAAACTTTTTAAAGCAATTGGAAGCCTGGACGACTGTTATATTCTCTCAGCAAACTTGTCAAAATTAGTTGAGTGGTGTGGCGATAACAAGCTATACCTCAATGTTAATAAATGCATAACTATAAGATTTTTAAAATAAAAATTCTGATTAATTTCAATTACACAATCAATAAAATCATTTTCAAACTTGTTTCTGAAATTAATGACTTAGGTGTTACTTTCGACATCAAACTTAGCTTAATACCACACATTGAAAATATTTCAAAGAAGGGTATAAAAATGTAAGGTTTTGTACATTAAAACTTCTGTACACATCACTTGTGAGGAGTCAGGTTGAATATAACTCAACTGTTTGGTCTCCTATAACAAACTATAATTATAAAATCACTATAATTCTCAAACAATAGAAAGAGTACAGAAAAAAATCTTAAGCTTTTTTAATTATAAACTAAAAATACCGAAAGAACAATTAAACTACACTTACCTTCTACGATCATCTAATCTATTGAATTTGAGTGACAGAAGAACTGTTTTTGATCTAGTATTTTTATTTAAAATTTTGCATAATACAAATAATAGCCCTGAATTCTTGGTGCTCACAGATTTCAAAATATATATTTTAATATATAATCGGCCAGAAATACAAGATCAGTACTACCGTTTAATCGTTATAATACTACGACCAGGGCCCAGTTAAATATACCACTACACAGCATTTAAAACTTGGGCAATATGTATTCGCACAAAGATGTATGGAATATGTCGCTCATAAAACATGAAGATGAAATAATGAAATCAATTATTCCTGATACAAGTACTGACTAAGGAAGTTCTTTAGTGAATTTATTTAACTACTTCGATAAATTTACTAAACATATCTTCACCTATTGTATTAATGCATCTTAGTAAATTAAATGTACGATTCATAAAAATATTATAAACTATCGTAACTTGTAATATTATTTAGTTATTTTAATTTTTTTTTCTTTTCATTACAAATTTGGCCAAATAATGGTACCAACCTACAAAAGAGGTTATTCATTTAACTTTCTTATCTCAAATATTAATATGCAAGTTGGACAGTTCCGAACTCTTCCAAATTATAAACCTACACATACCAACAAGAATAACACGATACAATATTCTTGCCTACTGTAGCATACATAAGCGAAACTATTTAGCTCATTCCCCGATACAGCAGTTACGCACTACGGGAAACCAATACTTTTTATTGTAATTTTATATAATGCTGTGAATCTGATCACCGTACTTTAAAATTTTTGTTGCTTGTATTTTTATTTCATGTATGTATTTTTTTTCAGTCGTAACTTTATTTATATTATTTCTTTCTCGTGTTAAAGTTGTACTGCCTTTATTTATTAATGTTATGTTTTGATGTCCAACAGATATAAGTGTATGATGACTAATCTTATAAAATGCTTTATTAAATTAAATAGCGAGTTTTATAAAACCTCATTAAAATTATAAAATCGTAACAAAATATTTCAAGCCCAGTTATGAATTTCCAAATTTTTTGATTACCGGGTAACGTCGAGCGCTGGTTGATAACTACTAATATCGAATATTGCCGACTGCTGTTTGACCAAAATGTAAAAAATAAACATTGACTTCAAGTTGTGGAAAATTATGATTCTACCTTTACATATATTGACATGAATTGAATAATATTATTACCCTTTGATCGAATTCAAAGAAAATCAAGTCGCCTAGGGCAGATTCCGCCAAATACGGAATCTGCGATTTGAATAATATTTTTTCGAGATGAAATATTTCTTCTAGGCTATTTCAGTAAATCTGTAACACGGTTGAATTTTGTTAATATCCGTGGCAGATTGAATAAGTATGACTAATATTAAAAGGGAACTTTGTTTAGGATGGTAATTCGAGAACAAAAAAAATTAATAATATGGTGACGATACAAAATATTGCTTCCAATGTCCAAGGAAATCATTGGCAACTACCAATGTGGCGTCAGGCCAGGCAAATAATGCATTGATCAAATTTTCTCTTTGAAACAGATCAAAAAACGCTAGAATACAACGTCGAAACTCATCACTTCTTTGTAGACTTCAAGGCCGCGTATGATAGTACAAATAGGAACGCATTGTACAATGCAATGATAGTACAAATATTAACGCATTGTACAATGCAATGATAGTACAAATATTAACGCATTGTACAATGCAATGAGTGAGTTTGGAATACCGCGTAAGCTGATCAATCTGATGAAACTAATAATGTCCCCAGTAACGTGTAATGTCAGGGTTGGCAGTGATCTGTTCGAGCCCTTTGAAGCGCTCCACGGGGTGAGACAAGGAGATGGATTGGCCTGCCTCTTATTCAACATAACCTTAGGAAAAGTTATTCGTGACTCAGGCAATGAGATAGAGCAACAATATTTAACAACTCTGTGCAACTATTGGCTTACGCTGATGATATCGACATAATTACAAAAACTCCCGATACTTTACGAGACGCCTTCATAAATCTTGAAAGTTCTGCCTAAAATATAGGTCTCGTAGTAAACCAGCAGAAAACCAAAACATGGCCGTAGGATGCACCCAACAAACCCCAACTCTCTCACGTGGAAGCCAAAATTTTTGAAACGGTACCTAGATTCACATACCTGGGCTCCTGATAACAAACGACTAATAATAATACTACATAAGAGATCCAGAAGAGCTTAGTGAACGCAAATCGCTGTTATTTCCGCCTACAAAACCAGATAAAATCCAGACTGCTGTCCAGAAACACCAAGATATTAGTGTACAAAACAATTATTAAACCAGTGCTCACGTACTCAGCTAAGACATGTGTACTAACTAAGAGGAATGAGCGAGGACTGGACGTTTTTGAAAGGAAAATTTTGAGGCGTATCTTTGGACCGGTTCTAGAAAATGGATTTTGGCGCAGACGTTACAACAATGAGCTCTATACTCTGTTTAAGGAGCTAAACGTCACAAAATTTATAAAACTTGGAAGACTTTGGCGGCTGAGTCATGTGGAGAAGATGACCGAGCATCAAGCATCAGAGTCCCTGCTGAACACAAGACCGATAAGGCGAAGGAGCCTGAGAAGACCAATATTAAGATGGAGCGTCAACGTTATCAAAGACATTTCTACCTTGGAGCATCTAAGCTGAAGAGAGCTGGCACAAAACCGAGTGGAGGAAGACTCTTGAGGAGGCCAAGAGCCATCAGGAGTTATACAGCCAAGAGTGATGATGATGATGATGGTGATGGTATTGTATTTGTAAGAAGAATTTGAACATTGCACAAATTAATTTAATGAATACTAAGCTGGAAATGACAGCATAATTGCAATATCCTCAAATTTCAAAAAGTTTTTTTTTTTTGGTTTATAAAAATTGAATGATATCAGCATTACTTCAAAATAAATCTTAACGAATGTTAATAAAATACGCAAATAAAATATCTACAACAAAAAAAGACCCCACCACCTTGGCCAGTAGGACTAAGTCACTTGCTTAGTCATATATTATGTCAATATTTAGACTATCTTACTTTGTGATATTTTCAAGGCTTGTTGTCTCAAATAATCTGGTTTTTTTTATTCGCCGCACATCCACCATTTCAGACAAAACAGTTTATCTGGCAGATAAAGGGATTAAATGAAAAAAAGTTACCGTAATTAATGTTTATCAGCGATAATAAATCTTTTTAAAAGGCTGGGGTTTAAATAAAACACACAATGACTTTCGAAGAGGGTTTGCTATTCGGAGGAAACGATTAAGAAAAGCGACCCGAACTTGTAATTCTGGAAAATTATATTTTTTCGGGTGAAAATATTTAATGGTGGTTTGGTTTAATTCATTAATTGAAAAACGTTTTGTCCAAGCTCATGAACACAGAAATGTTAAAATAAGGGTTATCTTTGACGCCCATTAAACGTGCGATTATCGAAACGATATCGAGCTAAAAGTCATATTATGGACGCCACGAACCAATTTAGAAATATATGAGAAGCCACCTCGTGTTGAATCTCTATTCTACGTGATATGGAAAAATCCCTGATAAGGTGGCTAAGTAATGTGCTCGCTAATTCGCTCGCCAGAGAATTCTATCGGTAATTTCGGAAGCAGGACGTCCAGTAGCGCGCACAGATAAAGCCGAAAACAATAGCAAAAGCTGTCGGAGTAGAGACTGGACCTACAATCGACCGAAACCACCAAACTAGTGCGAAATAGGATCCTTGCAGGTACTTTGTCAAACAAATGGATCCCCTACCCGACCGCGTATTTCCAAAACCTATACCTGTTCAGTCGCGATAGCGACAATTTACATATTCAATATCAAAATTTAAATATTTAGAAATAAAATTATTAATTCTTAATATACACACTGGAAAGATTATTTTATTTTGATTTTAGAAAAAATTTTTTTTTGCAAAGTGATAAAAAATAACCAATAATAGAGGTGTATTTACAATGTATGGGAATAATATCAAAATATAAATATTTAGAAATGAAATTATTAATTTATAATATTCACGTTGAAAAGATTATTTTATCTAGATTTAAGAACAGTTTTGGTACATGGACAAGAATAGCTAATGATAGAGAGAAATGGCGACAATTGGAGGAGGCCTTTGTCAACTAGTGACATACAGACAGGGAGTCGATGCATGATAAGGGAATATGTATGTGAAAAGTTTAATATAAAAATAATGTTATGTAATTTACTGTCGGAATAAAGGCTATTATTATTATTATGAAATTTTTAAGAAATGATTTCATCGCTTTTACGAGTATTGTACTTTTTTTTGTAACAGAATTGCCGGAATTGAGTAGCGCTTAATTTTTTTTTCACGTTATACGAAAGTCTTTATCGATTGGAAAGAAATTGATGGCAACGCATAAAAGCGAATCACGCGCAAAATATAAGGAAAATATCGGCCCGAAGCAATTTGACGTGAAATAAACATTCGGATCATTTCACTGCCCCTAAATGCGGACGACATGTGAATCCATTGTCAATAGCACTTCAGGAGGTGTCCAGATAATAGCGGAGAATAACCATGTCGGCTGTGTCAGGTCCCAGCTGTGTGTTGTGTATTGAACAACGCACATACTTTCCTCAGAAACCAATGTACAAACACATCGTTATTTTCCACTATTCTTTTGATTGACAGAAAGCGTGGTTATTTGCGAACCTTTTCTCAGAACAGATATTTTTTATAATATGACTAGCATTCATACGCGAATTTGCATGTTTTATTCACAGCTATGTCATGTATCACAATGCTGTATTATAATACCTAAAACCGAAGAACATCGAGAAGATTAAAATTTTGTTCTTATTTTAATCGACTAACACATTCAGTTTTAAAGAGTCGCCATTTTTCATGCCAGTTCGACAAAAAATGGGCCAGGTAAGATTCACTTAAGTTAGTTTTATTTTATTGGTTGATTTACTTACTTGTGCTAATTTTTTTGTCCTGGATGTCCTCAGTCCCAGGGATTTTGTCACCATATTTTACCATTATTTCCTACCACCGTCATTTTCAGCTCAATTTTAAATCTTGTTAGAATCCCAGAAGTGTGCAGAATTCCATATCCCCACAATTAAACTGATTCTTTTAGAGAACAAGAGTGTGTTGAGATGACAGCATTTTTGAATAAATTTAGTTTGCCATAAAAAGGCAAGAGTCGTGCGATGTCAAAGCCATTGGTCCACAAAAAAATTCATTGAAATAACAAAATGCGTTCGCACTTTCGGAGAAGACGACAGATTAATTTTTTCCCTCACCTATGAGGAGAAATATATACACCAAAAATGCACATGGCAAATAAAACAAGCATTATCAGCGATTAATTCAATTAAAACAACGAGTTGGGTTCATGCCTAGTATTAGTTTTAGGTCGTGAAGATATATATTTTGTTTGTTTTTGAGTTTTCGATTCAGGATAAAAGAAAAACAGTCAAATTCTTTTCATAACATGAGCACGTCGACATGTTTATTAAAGTAATTATTTCCCAGCTATTCGATTTCTCTTCAGATTGAGAAGAGGGCATCGCAAAAGCGTAAAAAAATAGTCCAAGATCAAAATTGTTCAATAAGTCTGTCTCCTTTAGGAGACGAGAACTCTTTCGAGGTGGAGAGCCTCCACCACCGCCCCCCGGTCCAGTCCTCTGAGCAAACAAACGTCTTAGTGTCGAGAGGGTTAAGGACCAAATAATAGCCTGGCCTGACCAGGGCCAATATTTGTTCAAAAATATCTTTGTCGTCGTTAATCGATTGCTCTGTGGCTTTATGTATACCCTGGAATATTGCCATGGACACTCTTCAGTTCAAATACGTCTCTAAGATGAGTGCAATGAATTTTTAGTTTGTAAATTATGGATAATGATAAATACGTATTTTTAGAGTCGTGGTTAAGGATCATTAAAATAACTTGTCGTTTCAAGTGAGGAATCGAATGAACGGAACAATAAAGCTATCAGCGGCATGCCGTTACATTATGGCATGCTTTAAAAAAATCCCACTGCCTGAAACCAGTGAGACGGTAGGTAATTTGTTCACTAAGAACAAATACAAAATTAAAACAAAAACTTTTTCCCAGTTGTGATCTATCTTTTTCTGTTTCAGATTTTAGATTGAGTTGGAGATTGAGATTTGAGAATATGGTCTTCAGTAATTAAATATTACAATTTGAGGTATAACTCTTTAACTAAAATATCATACTAGACTTGCAGAATTGTCAATAGAAGTCACATCTTATATTTAAAAATCAATTTTTGCTTGTTTGTTTGTTTGTTCGTATGTTATGCGCTGCCATAAACGTTCATCCGATTGCGATGAAACTTTAGTGATTTGTTGTGCGCACGCCCGCGAAGGTTATAGGCTATATACAACGGTAAGGTCTGGCGTTATGAAATTTGTGTAAATGAAATTGAGTGTATTGTACATATTTTAACGGCAGGGAGGGAAGACATGTGGGGAAGGGTAATGAAGGAGGTGGGGTTAGCGGGAGGGATGACGAGGGAGAGGAAGGTGTGGAAGGCGGAAGGGGAACGCGAAGGGGACGCACGGTAAAGGAAATGCGGGTAGAAACAATTTACTTCTTTGAATTGCAACGCATGCCGGGTACCAGCTAGTATTAAATAAAAATTGGTTAATATTTAGTGCGAGATAAAACTTGCAATCGTACATAAAGATGGTTGGTAGTTCTTAGTGGAAGTATGATACAGTTAAATATGACCAAAGGGAATAGGGTCCCATGAATACAGTGGTAGAGCATCGCCCCGGCAAGGCTAAAGCCCTGGGTTAACTTCCTGATGTGACTGCATCTTTTTCTGATTTTCTGTTTCAAATTTTCGATTGAAAATCGTTCTTATTATTTTCAGTGTTTAAAACTTACAATTTTACTTGGTTAGTTAAAATAAAAAATAAAAAAATATTTTTATTATTATTCAAGCATTAAGCCCACACGGAAAAAAAAAATACTTGAATTCTTTACAAGAATATTATGGAATAATTTTATACAAAAAGTTATTTTCGTTGCAAAAATGTACCTTAATATACGTATCTACCGCATGCAAACGTAATGCTTATTAATGCCTATATATTACTCAGCATTAAAATTTTATCTCAAATATCCCACTAGAGTCAAATGCATTACGAGATTTTCCGGCGTAATAATTTTCAAGCGCCAATTAGGTATGGACGGTAAAATCTCTATAAACTTCACAATTGTTTGACTTCATAATCATAACTGTATGCAAATCACGTTACGCGTTTTCGCATTACGAAATGTATATCCTATATTTTTGAAGATGTTTCCAGAGGGGAAGGATTTGTTCGAATAATAAAATTTATAAAATATTAGTTTGACAGTAATACGTTTCTGTGTATAAAATATTAGTTTGACAGTAATACGTTTCTGTGTATAAAATATTAGTTTGACAGTAATACGTTTCTGCGTATAAAATATTAGTTTGACGTTTCTGTGTATAAAATATTAGTTTGACAGCAATACGTTTCTGTGTATAAAATATTAGTTTGACAGCAATACGTTTCTGTGTATAAAATATTAGTTTGACAGTAATACGTTTCTGCGTATAAAATATTAGTTTGACGTTTCTGTGTATAAAATATTAGTTTGACGGTAATACGTTTCTGTGTATAAAATATTAGTTTGACGGTAATACGTTTCTGTGTATAAAATATTAGTTTGACAATAATACGTTTCTGTGTATAAAATATTAGTTTGACAGCAATACGTTTCTGCGTATAAAATATTAGTTTGACAGTAATATACGTTTTTGCAAATAAAATATTAGTTTGACAGTAATACGTTTCTGCGAATAAAATATTAGTTTGACAGTAATACGTTTCTGCGAATAAAATATTAGTTTGAAAGTAATACGTTTCTGCGAATAAAATATTAGTTTGAAAGTAATACGTTTCTGCGAATAAAATATTAGTTTGACAGTAATACGTTTCTGTGTATAAAATATTAGTTTGACAGTAATACGTTTCTGCGTATAAAATATTAGTTTGACAGTAATATACGTTTTTGCAAATAAAATATTAGTTTGACAGTAATACGTTTCTGCGAATAAAATATTAGTTTGACAGTAATACGTTTCTGTGTATAAAATATTAGTTTGACAGTAATACGTTTCTGCGAATAAAATATTAGTTTGACAGTAATACGTTTCTGCGAGTAAAATATTAGTTTGACAGTAATACGTTTCTGCGAATAAAATATTAGTTTGACAGTAATACGTTTCTGCGAATAAAATATTAGTTTGACAGTAATACGTTTCTGCGAATAAAATATTAGTTTGACAGTGGTTTGCAATTTCTGAATAATAATTATTATTTAAACATCTTAGATATTTTTTATCACGTAAAACTTCTGGAAGTCTTCTAGAAGTCTTCACTGTATAAAAACGTTACAATCATTAAAAATTAATTTATTTATTTAAATTAATTATAAATTAAAAAAAGGTATTTCTCTTTTAATAAAATAAACCATGAGTGTTTAGCAAGAAATGTCTGATGTTCAGATATATATATATATATCAGGGAGCTAGGTCCTGCCATTCCGATGAGGGTGGTGTTGAGTGTGTCCTCTTGATTTGTCGCTTGTGTGTTGAATTTTTTGACGTCATTCAGGAAATTTTCACTGTCGATGTTTGTTTTTAATTTAATTATGATAGGCGTGCGTTAGTCTGTGGCTACTTTTTGTGTGGTACAGTTCACTGCATCGCATGCATTATATTATATTACTTTATATTTTTTTGATCTGCACATAAATGCAATAATTAATCATTTTCAAATAAGTTTATTTATTTTCTATACATTTTTTTAACTAATTAATTACCGTTTATGGTAGGTGATATTTTGGTGTATACTCGTTGGTATATTCTTATATTTGTTAATTTACAAAATACGTTTTTTCTACCGAAGAAACCATTGCTTTCGAAACATGTCGATTATTTTGATTTAATAGTGATGTACACGAAGTTATTTAATTTTATTAAATTAAACTGATGCCGCAACATGAATTTATGATCACCGAAGAATTGTGTTTTTATTTCTTAATAACGAGTTTTGATTTTTGGTTCCAGAACTTTCCTCTTAGAACTTTAAATTTATCTAAAAGATAGCACAAATAGCTTCAAATCCACCTTCAGCAAGTCAGTTTTAGAAATAACAAAGAAAACTTATTTGCTTGGGAATTTGTTTACCCGTAGTGGAGAAAGGCCCTAAACAAAACAATTCAAATAAGATATCCGTTAAATTGCCAAAGTCCCGCCGTGACAATAAATTAAAACTGTGAACTTTAGTTATTACAGTGTCACAAGTCTTCTCTCGCCTTCCTTTGTATCTTCCTGTTTCACCTTGGCACTAGCAATAAGGTATTAGAGCATTTGGTACACCGAGCTACATGGTACTACAGGTACCACAGGTAACCGGAGAGTGTCTATTATTTAACTTCTCTTTCACTACCCAATTTTTCTTTTCTGCGCCCATCTTTTCGATAAGGTTCTTGAGAAAACGTAACGCTAGTTCAAAGTGCAATTTCCAGACAGTAAAAAAAATGTTTGCAGTCGAAAGAAACTGACTTTGTCTTAACGACTTATATAAGAGAGCGGCAATCTCTTTGTCGCTTTTTTTCTTATAAAAATAAAATTCAATAAAAATCTAACCTTTCCAAGTTTATGAAAAAAGGGTGTATTTTTTTGTCCACACAGCATTCTAGAGTGGAAGATGTGTGAGAATTGCTTGAAATATATTATGTGAGAATGTAAATAATATATTATAAAAGAAATAGAGATTTTAAATAAAAATAAAATTTAAATATAATATGTGAGAATTGCTTGAAAAAAATCTGAATAGCCGGGCATTTTCCAACGTTTGCTAGTTCTACTCCTACCCCTCCCAACATCCTTAATTAATCAGTTCCAAAAAAGCGTTGGGTCTAAAGGCCTTCGCTCACGGAGAAACTCAAATTAAACCAGCTGTCAACACACCAGCACTTTTGCTTGTGTGGCAATTGCTTTTCAGTTGCCTTGTTAACAGGTTGCCATGGTAGCGCTCACGAATTTCGAATTGCGTTGACAACTAGTTACATTTCAGTTTCTCTGTGAGCGAAGGCCTTAAGAACGCCCACATATTTTAATTTTGATGACAGAACGTAATGTTTATTATTGAACATGTTCTGGGCGCCGCTCGTCATTCGCAGATTAATTTAAGGCTTGATTTGTAATGGTCTGTGATGAAACACAGATGGTAAAATGGGGAGAAAATGTACGATATACATTTTAATCTACATAATACTTCACTTCGTATTATGAAGCACACAAAACAAACACTAAGGGCCAGTTGTTTTACAGAATTTGAATAATTCATCAAATTTCAAGGTTAATTTTCAGATTTGTAAAGATTCTATTTAGTGTTCTGTTCTGTTATTATATCATTATTGGCAAGTGGTATCAATTAGCTTAAATAATAATAGAATTTGAATGTAAGTTTCACAGAACAAGAAAATAAACTTTGAAATTTAATGAATGTTCAAATTCTGTGAAACAACAATGTCCTTAATTTACAGGGTTCAGAGGATTTAATATATTAACAGCGTAAAGCGTTATTCAAAATCTCATAACCTAATGATATAATTTAAAAAATATAATATATCAATTTTACAGAATGCCCCAGTTCACTGAAATTTATAATCAGAAAATGTTATAATCCGGAGAAATTTTATACTAAAAACCATTAATTTGCATTAATTTTAATTTGCATTAATTTTCAAATGTACGATGATGTATTTCCTGGAGCGAGTAGGTATTATGGAAAGAAAAGGTGTTAAACCTTGATCTATTAGAAAAATAATAAAAGTAAAGTAAAATAAAATAAAATTACAAGAATTTTCAATTTACAAGAAAAACGAGTTTCTAATTCAGTAAGAAATTTAAAAGCGAATTTCCAATTCAGTAAGATAAAGAATAGAGGTAATTTTTTTTTAATTTTGAGTAAAAGTGAGTATATTAGTGCAAACTCCAATTCGTATATTATGACGTAATGGAATAAGCACGCCGGATAGTGTGATCACATGTTGGAGCAATTGAGGAGATTGAGCGGTGATTCCATTATTCAATGATCCATTGCTTGGAGTCTGAGTGTGGTACATCACATATACTACATATTATTTAAAAATTTAGGACTAGGGCAAAGAAAAAGTAGTTTTCGAATATCCATCGATGTATTGCACTGTTTTTAAATTAACAAATCACCACCGACAACAATGAGAATCTCGAACCAACGGACAGAAATTGTATCACACAAAAAATGGTTGTTCTTTACTCGAGGTAACACAAAAGAGGCGCTGCGAAAATTTTACTTTTATAAAGGCATGAAAAAAGCTCTATTAATTTGTTTTGTTGGAAGAGAACAAAAAATGCATTTGAAATATTTAAAAATAAGTACTGGCCATCTATAATACAAATTAAAAAACGTTCCTAATTGGTTTGGTATTAAGCTATCAAAAAATGAATTAATTGTGAAATAACACAAATTAATCAAATAAAATTTATATGTGAAATCAGAATCAGTGAAAGTTGATATAGCGGATATAGAAATTAAACGACTCATTTCACTTTTATGAAAAATTGGTCGCTCATCCTATTTCCATTAATAATTAGGTAAAGGAGGAAAATATTAGGTCTAGGAAGTACTAGCTGACGAACACTAATCACTCGCACTTTGTGAAAAGAATATTTAGCGGCAGATTTTATAAACCAGCGAATACATTATACTGTAGGTAATATTCACCAGGACTAGTACTTAGTTTTATATTCGCAGGCTCCCTCCGCCTCCCTTCACCTCTCTGCACATAAATCTGCCAGGGCCAACGGACCGAGTCAACTTATTTATTGCGAACTGTCAAACATCATCCTCCCGATTATAGCTTAGTGGAACAATATTTAGCCGAAAGTGAAATGTTATTTTCACGTTGAAGCATGATATGACTTGTGTGTGTTGTAATAATTATTACAGTACTTTAAATATATAACAAACACATAACAGAATGTCTATTTGATATAAAACTGTCTTAGACGACAAAGAGTAAATTTAATGTTTATTGGAAAAACTCTCTTTTTATAACTTTTGAAGGTTATTCGCATCAATGTAAATAGTAAATTATTCATTAGTGAATTTTTTCCGATTTTGTTTACCTAAAAGCGTGACTAGAAGGAGAGATTATAAATACGCAACTTAAGTTTATTAAAAAAAAAAAAAAGTTTTCAACTAGCAATAATCGCACCTCGGATAAACCTCATTGGTTACGATATCGCCACTGCGCAAAGTACTTCAGTACTATAATTATTATTCGATTTATAAAAATAGTTTATTTATAGACAAGTTCTGCTGTATAATTATTTTTATTATCCCTGGGGGCCTATGTCATCTTTGGGGATGCTGTGTGAAGGGTCTTTTTAGGGAAAGAAAGGAGAAGAAGTTCTGGGAAGGAAAAAAGGTAATGTGGTCAATTTAGGCACCTCCAAAATTTTAATTTAAAATCCTATAAATAAGTCGTCTCAAAGTGGTCAAATCACAGTTTGAAAATGGCCTTGTAATCTAAAACAACTGCCATAATATTGAAAAACTAAAATACTTTCAGAACTTGATAGTTTTATTAAATAATATTAAAATTTATTTTTTTAAAACATTTGAATAAAATTAATAAGATAATGCCGATACAATATATGCGTAGTAGAAGACATTTACACCTTTTAATGCATTTTGTATTGTCCTGGTAGAACGTGGATGCAATCTAAATAGAAAATTAGATACAACAAGAACACTGACATAATTAAAGAAAGATTCTCACCTGTACTATGAAAGATAAACATGAATGGTTTGTTGTTAGGCAAGTGTCCAATCAGCAACATTTATTACGGCCAATTGTATGTTTTACAGAATGTCGCTTAATTAATTCAGCAATAAAAGGTTCACATGAAAAAGTATGAAAGATGTTAGTAGGTAGAAAACAAATAGCAGTTACATTAAAAACAAATAGATACATTACAAACTAATCGTTACATAATACATTAGGAACAGAGAAATAACAAAGAAAGAGAGATTCCCATCCGTAGTTTGGTTAAAATCATTCTTTTCTCGAGGAAAATCCGGATGTTACCAAATTTTAGGAAGACGAAGGGTAGGCAATGCGTTATATTTTAACAACCCTCTACGCATTTTGCATTCAATCGCAAAATGAGATCCACAAACATAAGCACGAGTGTCAAAATCGGGAAATCAACGTATTCAAGTCTGCCAATTCTCAACGCACATTCCCGGAACAGATTCTCCTTACTTTCGTAGGCCGGAAACCTGTGCCGAACTGAGTTTACATCTATACAATCTTTCACTCTGCACGGATATTTAGGAAGCATCTGTATTTTCAAAGAAATAGTCAAAATATTTATTTTTGCGTTGCCCGAGTTGGCGCGAGTCAAACAAACGAACTTGTTGTCAAACAGAATACAGCAATACGTCAATTTTTCCATAGGAATTCAAAGATTCCTATTTGTGGATGTGGTAGCCGGAGAATTCGGTTAAAATTTGGAGGTGCAAATTGCCGCCGCACAGGGGTCCCAAATTCCATCTAGCTAGACAAAAATACTTTTTCATGGTAAATGATACAAAAGGGTACCAATATAGTAAAAAAGATACTTTAAAAAAACTACATTTATTTTAACCACTGCTACAAAATTTTGATTATAAGCCCACTTTTCAAGGCTCATCCTTTGGTTGAGATTGATTTTTTTTTCACAAAAATTTGTATACAAATCCATACTAATATTATAAATGCGAAACTGCTCGAGTTCGTTTATGACCTTTTCACGCATAACACAATATAAAGACTTTAATAATTCTTTCACCAATATAAAGCTAAATTATATGCGCAGACTACAGGTTGTGTATGATGGTAAGCTCTGGCGTTATGAAATTATAAATATTAATATATTATATTTGTTATACGTTTTCTGTCGCTAACAAAAGCGAGTTTTTGCTAACGTCAGAAAAAAATCTTTTCCATGGAAACAATGTTGATATATTTTTGGGCTCTATGCTGGTAGATACTCAGTCTACTGGTCAGCTACTACTGCAGAAAATTCAAGTATCAGAATTCGTTTTTTTTGGACAAGCTTCTGTTTTGCAATAAATGTCAGATAAGAGTTCCTACATTAAAAATATAATTCGTAACGATTATAAAGACTGAATAATAAATAGTGTAATTTTTTAATTATATTAACAAACTTCAAAATATTTAATTAAAAATAAACATCCGAAATGTTTGTAAGCGCATAAATTCCGAAGGAATTAATAAAATTGGATAATTCTTTTTTTCTTTGAGCTATAAGCTTTATGAAATTTAGGTGGCAGGCGAGATGTTTAAAAACTGAATGTAAGGGAATGAATGTATGGAATGCGGTAGGGGGTGGGGGTGAGGAGAAGGGGGGATAATTGATAAGTTCAAGCGCTACAGTAATTTCCCGTAATACCATGCGAGCGAAGCCGCGGGGAAAAGCTAGTATAAAATAAAGATATGTGAAGTGGTTTGCTCTTCTCACAACTCTAAAATAACCATTGGTAAAGGCTCTGCAAAAGACGAAAGTGCACGTAAGACACGTAAGAGCGCACGAATTATATAAGATTTATAAAAAATTGTTTTATATAAAAAAAATTCACTTAGAAGTACAAATCGGTACACGATTTTGCAAATTCAAACAAACTTTGGCAAATGATTGTAAATATTGACACTGATTTCACGATTTTTCAACAACAACCCCTTTTTTATCAATGTGAATGATGATTTTTTCCTTTTTATCCGTCGAATTCCAGTGCACCTGTTCCTATACATTTGGTCATCTTATTCTGTATTCGTAGTTTCTTCTTCGGAGTCACTGTATGTCGTTTTCTTTTGCCGTTTGATTTTGGAGTGGTTTGAAGATTGGATATTGATTTTACAAAAATTAAAATACTTTTTTTTGGATTTCGTAAGATTCGACCCCTGGTCGGCTGAAAGACTACAAAGATTCGTCAGGCACTTTTCACGTCTACATTAAAGCGAACCTGCGTGGAACCGTCGATTTGTGGTATTATATTGGAACCGCGTACCCGTGAATAAATAAACTTTAGAAAAGGTATATTGAAAATTATAATTTTTTGTTAATGATTTCAATAAGAATGTCAAGAAAATAAATCTTATTGCTCCGTCATTTCCATTGTAAACTGAATCAATTTGTTTATTTCTTTTAGAAAAATATTTGTCTGTGTTCAGATAATTAGAATGTCATCTACATATCTACGATAGAAGGCAACTTTTGTAAATGATTTAAATTATGTACTTTGACGTTTTTGATGAGGTCCATTAGTTGTAGGAAATTTATTATTCCTATTTAGGTTTAAAAATAAGAGTGCTTTTGATAATTTTTATTTTCAAATTTTGCTAATTTGCTGAATTGTGTGGCAAAGCTGGTCTTACTGGCATGTTATTTTTATGTACTTTTGGTTGTCCAAATAGACGTGGACGTTGGGAGTCCATGACGGAAAGGCTTTCCTTATGGTATTTATTTTTAATCATGATCTGGTACGAGTTTAGGATTGCGTTTATGTCTGCTGCAAATTTAAGGATGGAGTCCTTTTTCGATAAGGTTACATTACTGGTGTCCAGCACATCTTGGACTTTTTCTTTATAATCGGATTTATTTAAGACAACTGTATTGTTTCCTTTATCTGCTTTCGAGATCATGTTAAATCAATACTTTTCATCAAAATTATAACAACGATTTGACAACATTAAAATTAGATCATTAATAAATCATAATATTTGTAAGGCATTCCCCGAACAATATTGAAGCAAGCTACAAACCTGAGGAAATTAAGCCAACAAAATAATTAGAAATTCGACAGTCAAAGACTCGACAATAAAATCCTTGTTGACCACCCCGCTACCCCTTCCCCATAGTCATGTATATAAACCTTTTACCAGTTTGAAGACGGCTTTAACAAGATGAAATTGGTTACGGTCAAATAAATTAGTGGAGATAAGTTTCGTATTTGTTTTATTATAATATATTTTTGTGTTACACTTAAATCCCATTTTATAAAATCATTATTTTCTCCATAAAATCAAGATGAATAAAGATGAATAAAACATTTAACCAGTAAGGCTGCCGTAAAAAACTTTATCCTTTGTCAAAAAATTCAGTGTTCACTTCAGATAACTCTTAAACCATTGTAGACACAAAATTTAGTTAAATAATTGAGTCAAAAATGCTTATTGTTTTTTTTTACAGCCACAATTATTGGTAAAAAGCAAACCAATTTCTTAAAAGTAGCTCGTGGATACGCACATTTTTTTTTCTTTAAAAATAGAAAGACAAACATTCCCGGAATACGAATAACCCAACAATGTTTGAGAAATTTCCTACCATCACCACACTAAGCAGAAAATGTTGCCTGTGTCGTGATGGAGGACTTTGCCAGCCTAGGAAATATTACTAATACAAATTATTACTAATACAAGTAAGTAGTGAGTACACCGACTAACAATATTATAAATGTGTTAAGCAAGAGCGAAATACGATGAAGAATAAGATTATACAGAAAGAGATGGGGTTAGGTTAGGTTTTCAGACTTTTTTTCCTGCTAATACTACTTTATTTATCAAGCCGATGACATTCAAAAGATAAGCACGTTTACATCCTGCAGTGGTACTACACTGGCAATAGTTACAATTTATTAATGCCTTACCGTAGATACATCGTACAAGTATCGGAAACGGTCCTATATTCTAATAAATATATAATAGCAACACGTCATCAGGAATAATTAATTAAATAATTACCTGTTTTTCTCTTTCTTTCTATTTATTGTCAATCTATATTCATTTCTATTTAATTAAGATTTTTCGAATTTCTCTAAAGTGCACAATATTTTAGTATGTAAACATATCCCATTGTATGTACATCTTCACATACAGATGATCCAGAAGTTTCAATTGTTCCCATTATATACTTACCTATTACATAATGATATTCTATTTCTGTCATAATTAGTGTAACTCGCTCATCAAGCACAAGAACTAGTTTCTTCTTTGGTGAAATTGCAATTTTAAAGAATTTCTGAACCAATATGTAGTTTATATTAACACCACTGTAAACTTATATATCTATACTAAATAAAAAAATAAAAAAAAATGTTTCCAGAATATATACTAGTCCTACAAAAATATATACCTAAACTCTTAAAACAAATTTGATTATTCGGAGACGAAGTACTGATGAATTTTCTGGCAGTATTAGTGTCTACGGGGCATTTTTAGAGTAGACGCTGAATGAATTGTACCCCTGGACCTCCTTTGTCACCTAAAGCGTTGACTTCGGAGTCAGCTTATGAAATAAAGCAATCCTGTCTGAAGTATAATGTTCCGATTTCTATCTCGGAAGGACGTGAACACGAGGGGTTGGCTTTCATATTATTTATGAGTTGTTTCTGCGCGTTCTGACACGCAGTTAGGGTTGTGAGCGGAATGTTAAGCCCGGCTCCAGGGGAGAGGGGTGTGGGCTATGGCCTTCTATCCATCCATTCTCTAGAGGCAGCCCTTAAACGAGAAAAAAGACAAATTGCTTAAAATTATGAAAGAACCGCAGCCTTTGAGATTAAAGTTCGCTCCCTTTATTTGGTTTGCGTGATGAAAATACGGCGTAAGAATTTCTCCAATTTATTGAGAGTTACTGTTTGCATTTAATCACCATGAATCCTATTAACATTTAATGGTACTACGAATAGATTATTAATCTAAGATGAATTACAAATTATTAATATTTCTTTGAATGTCAGAGCCAATTGAATTATTGTAGTCTTGGGTTTTGAGGAATGAGATGATGAAAAGAGGAAAGACATATCTCGGAACATGTTTAATATTAATGCTATAGGTGTTAAATATATTTAAAGGCATGCCAAACAATGCTTTAATTCAGAATACTTGTATCTCTCCAGAGCGTAGTGCAAATAGAAAAATTTGTCAATTTATAAAAATACGATCTTCTGTATTTCTTAGGCATTAACTTTGTAACAATTTCTAGGCATTTTGTTTTGAAGAGTTTTAATTATCAAAGCAGCAGCAGAAAATTTAAAATTCAAGTAACAAACATACATTGATAATTAAAACTCTTCAAAACAAAATAAAAAAAATACGAGTGTGCTTTAGATCACACTAGTGAAGTAAAACTTCTATGAGAGGAAGAGAGAAAGAAAATGTGCGTGCGCACTGCTCTCTCTTGCTCTTACAGTGTGATACAGACAATAGGCTTGCACTGTGTCTTAGATATACGAAACGTAACTGGCTATGAGAGAAAGATAGAAAGAAAATTTGTGCTCGCACCTCTCTCTCTTGCCCCTACAGTAATATACGAAACGTAACTCTCTCTTTCTATCTTCACTAACTTATATCTTCCTCTCAACTTCCGTTCGCCTCGCCCTACACTTTTCGTAACGTTCTCGTCACACATTCACAATTCACAGCTTACTACCCAAATCAAGCGTGCGTAAAGAAGTTTTACTTAAAGAAAAATAAAGTATTTAAGGAAAAACATTTTTTTTACTTCACACATTCCTAATGGACATAATAGTAAATTGAGTTCCTCCCTGAAGGTCAAAAAACGGTCCAGTGAATCAACTATTTGAGTCAGGTCTTGACATTACAGTAAAGTTTAAGAAAGTATATGAATGTGGATGAAGTATGGTTTATGTGACAGTGCAGATCCTCGGGCGTTAATCCTCAGATCCGCGTTCTCCATTAACAACGTGAACAATTTAAATGCAAATATTTTTTAAAACATACGTAGTTTTTACCTAATTCGTGAATTTTGATAAAGGACTAACCACGTTAACAATCATTTACATACTCGTGTTTAATGTAATAATAATATATAAAATGGTTTGGCTTTCGATAAGTAATGCTAATCAGAAAGCATTCAATTCAAATTGAATTTCGTAAAGCACACCATTTTCCACAAGAATGGGGCTACAGCCAGGTCAGGTCGCTCAGCTTAGTGCCGTATAGATGGCGCCTTCGAGGCTTGTTGAATTTTAATAGAAAAACTCGAGGCGTCGAGCTTAAAAATTCCGGTAGATGACTCTCTCGAGGGAGGATTTGAAGGCTTTATCGAAGTCGTTGGAAGCTCAACCCTCGCGAGATATTTATGAGGCAGACATTAACTTTATGGCTTCCTAATTTCCGCTGCATCTCTGATGGAATTGCTGTGAAATGGATGTTTAGGAAAAGGAAAAACAACGACACTTGAAAAGAATAGACACTTGTAATCGTAAACTTGGATCCATCGACACTAGCTGTAAAAGATGTGAAGCGATTTAAACTGCACTTAACTTCCGCACAAATTGTCTACATTCTCATTGGCTTACAGTATGGTGCTCACTGCTCTGTATAAAAAATATATTAAATCTCTTTTAGTGGCACTATCATATAGTGCGGACTCGGACTAACGGGATACTTACCAAACATAATTATAATATAAAGCAATGGTGACATAAAACTTAACCTTTTTGTTGGTGACCCGCGAAAAACAACTTTTGAAAAACAACATTGAGTTGATTGTTACTGTAGCAAATATAATTGATGATAATAATACCACATTGGATGAAGGGTGGTAGATGCTCTCAGAATCGCCCTGGTGAAGTGCATGCTGCCTGAAACGGCTTTAGGCGTATTTGGTGATCAGATCTGAATAGCCAGGTACGTCCCCAACTTGACCCTTTCCCTCTTTCTCTCGCTGTTGGCCTATCAGGCCTCCAATGGAGAGGCTTGGCTTGTAGGACAACCTGTTTGCTCATCGACATTTTTATTTTAAGTTAAAATTGCAAAGCTAAAACAAAAACCTGGCAACGTTATAGTTAGACTTGTCTACAACTACTTGTCCAAATATGTACATATTTTTTCATTATGTATTTTGTAATTGTGTTTTATAAAAATATATCAATTATAAATATATCAATTCAGTAAAATAACTCATAAGGCTGCGTATGCACTCGCGAGCCAAATCTGCGAGCTGAACTACAAATTATTGGAAAGGAATGAAACAACCGCAAACGGCGTTTGCTTCTGAAGTCTGACGCGTCTCGTTTCGCAAATTTATACTCATCATAAGATGTGGTTGTGAATTTTAATATTATTTCAGTTATTTAAAAATATTGTTTACATGATATGCGTAAATCACCTTTTATACTGCCGATGCGTCCGAGCCGCCCGCGCCGCCCGCGCCAGTCATATAAAACTGACGGTCATTATTTTTAGCACGTGTTTAACCCCACTTGTCATAAACTCGTTTGACTCAAGCGGTTCGAAATGGAACCAGATTTAAACGAGGATTTGCTGTTGTTCATATCTAGCCTTTCTTTGTTTTACGCGTTAAAACAATTTATTATGCTGAGCTGGAACTGTGCACGTTACTGTCCCATTGTTTCTTTTGTAGTTTGTCGACATACTCCTATTCAATGTGCAGCATTAATCATTGTTATTTATTTATTTATTACACGCTCTAATGGGCTTTTCCATTCTAATTTACAAGTTAAATATCACAGTTATTTTAAATAATTGAAAACTGAAACAACAAAAGCATAAAATAAAATAAAATACTTTGATAAAAATGGTCAGAAGTTTCACATAAAAAGATAATCAATATAAAAAAAGATTGGAGATTTAATGAAAACAAAAAACCTTGTATACACTGTATAATTTATATTATTGCCATGTTTCAAAAACAAAGTTTTCTTCGTAAGGATAAGAGATTAATAAATATTAATTATACAGCGTGTAAAAAAAGTTGATTTCATGAAATCAATAATGACGCCACAAAGTGAAGTTTGAAAAAGATTGGAGAAATTATACACGTCTATTTGTGTCTAGATGTATAGAAGAATTGGAATAAACAACGTTTATACTGGTTATTTTTAAGGTGAAATATATCTCCCAGATCAGAATATTTACTTCCGAGAATTTCGGTAAGGCAGTGTCCTGTTGTTTTTAAAGTAAAAGGGTAGTAAATTTCAGCAAGATCTTTTGGGAATATGGATGTTTATTAATGAAAGTAATTAAGGACAGTCAATTTTGTAATGCAGTATTTCATGCAATAATATTAAATCTGTGTTCATGATTCTCTCTGAATGTTAAGAGAATTTTAGAGAATTTGAGAGAATAGAAAAAACAATTAATAGAGAATGAGATGGGGCGAGCCATTCATGTCACCGTCCCGTTTCCGCGGGAATACTAAAAGCAGCTGATGATTCCGAGACAAATATTTTATAAATACACCAGCTTCATAACTTCTACAATTATAATATCCACTGGTCTGCGCTAGTAATACACTACAATCTTTCCAGTGGCGTATTGATTATCATTCGGGCCTTGTGGCAGATTCTCAGTCGAGACAAAACTTATTCAAATTATGCCAGTCACAACTTTCCAAAGTACACCCAATCTCAATCTAAGGAAGAACATTCAGATAGACTAGTCAATCAGTGACCAGCTCTGATTGATTAGTCCATCAACTTTCCACTTATTCATCAACTTCTTTTCTTTAGAGTAAATTTAAATTTCTCTCTTGTTAAAAAGGTAGATACCGCTGCATAATATGAACGTATTATATCCGACTGCAAAGTGAGCGTCCTACTCACGTTTCTGTTAGAAATTTAATTGTTATTGTGCGGCTACTGACGGCTAACCGTACAGCCCATTCGGTTTATACGCCACTGGATCATGTGTGAGTAAATCTACATAACACGAGTAATATTTTGCAATCAGGATTCCGTTTTTTTCTTATGTTATGCGTATTTATAAAAAACAACATAAATTGCCCGAAGCGTTACTGGAGGTTTAATCAATATCTCTATATTTTATCTCGGTGCGGTATCCGTCTTCAAGAGGAATCTTTTTTATTATGTGAAAAAAATTGAAAAAATTTGAGGCAAAAGGCGAGAATTTGATAGGACACTTCCTTTCCTTCGAGGCTAAATTATTACAGACAATAAATCTTGAACCAAACTCATACATTTTTTCGGCAAGAGCGAGGAATTCTGAATCAAAAACGTGCGGAAAAAACGCTTTTCTTAAGCATGGTTAGCATCAAAGTGAAATATGTTGGGAGATGGAAAAATGGAGCCTACAAATAAGACGAAACAGAAAGAAATGACTGCTGAAACGCTGTAAACGTTATAATATGCCTGTTTATCAACAAGATATACCTGCTTACCTAGATTATATTACTGGTTTTTAACCAGTAATCAGTGGTTATCAACATCATTCGCCTGGTTAACAACTCAATACGCTCTGGTTACCGACATAATATGCTTTGGTTACTAACGTAACATGCCGCGTTACCAACTCAATATGCTCTGGTTACCAATATGATATGCTCTGGTTACCAACTCAATATGCTCTGGTTACCAACATAAAATGCCGCCTGGTTATCAATATTATCTTATGTATAGAACGTAGTGATAATAATTTGTTTAACCATAACCTTGACTGGAGTCAGTGGGATAGGTCGCTTTGTAAGTAATATGGGTGACACGACTCTTGATCACCCGACAGTTGACCACCCAAAAGAAGTTTTATTTTTTACAAAAGAAAGACAAACATTCCCGGGTTACGAATAACCTGATAATACTTGAAAAATTCCCACTACCATCACAGAAATCTGAAAATGTTGCTTGTGTTTTGATGGAGGATTTAGCCAGCCGGGGAATCAAACACGGGAAATCAAGCCTGGGTGAGACCCAAACCCGATGCCAGATCAGCTACCGACCGACGGTTGTTGATTCCCCGGAAAATTGACCCTACGTACAGTTGATACCTGTTACAAATGATTCCTCGGACAATTGAGGAATTATTGAAACACGTTTACTGTTCGCAATAGACTAACTTCATTAATAATAAAGGTTTAACATACTTGTAACTGGATGGCGTTATTAGTCACAAAATATTCATTTTGATACAGATATTGACAGGAATCCACCAAAGGATAATTTTTGTTGTAGGTCCTCATTGGTAAAGTAAGCATGCAGAGAGGATATTCGGACATATTTCTAAGTAGAAATAATTAGATCTGCAGGCGTCGATATACTTACATTGTATACACACCGATAGTACCAAAATTTCGAAAAGGTTTTGAACTAGTTTGGAATACCCCCCAGCAGTCCCCTGTTACCCTGAAAAATACCAAAGACACTAGACACTGGGTGCGTAGCGATATTCTTCAATTGGTTAATATTCTTTTCAAGTTTTTTCATTTAATTGTGTTAATTAGTCAAATTATGATTAGACTAATAACATGTCTACCACTGTTTCTAGCAATCTCTTAAGACAGAGCTTGATCTAATTCTTGATACTCGTAAATAGATCTGTACAATAAATTACGAAAGAAGACATGTATCAGATATAATTTCTCTGTTTAAAATCATGAAATTCATTTATGATTCATCTTTAATTATCCAAATTAATCTTAATTTACGAGAAACTCTGAAACCTGTAAGATCGATATTTATTTTAGTGATACAAGTATTTTCAAACCAACGCAACGTCAAAAATGACTGGATTATATAATAAATACTGATAAATAATATCATAAAGACATCTTTATATTTTCGAATGCTATCACTACTTTCAAAACGAACTTATATTTACATAAACCTGATGATCTCCTCACTTAAAACCACTTAACAATCATTGTACAATATAGGTACTTATGCATTAACTATATAGATATATTTTAGCGGCGAGCCAATTAAAAAAATAAAAAATATATGGTAAAAATAATTTTTGATTTATATCTCATCTCTCATCCTACGAGTAATTTATTATTTTAATATAATTTTTATTTATTTTTTATTTTTAAAGAAAGACAAATATTCCCGGGTTACGAATAACCCAACAATGTTTGAAAATCTCTTACTACCACCACAGAAAGCCGAAAATGTTGCTTGTGTTGCGATGGAAGTCTTAGCCAGCCAAAGAATCGAACACGGGACGCCCGGTGGGACCCAAACGCGGTGCCCATTCAACCACTGATCGGTCTTAATAATATATACATACATCTTAATTGAACGAAATTTGCAAGATCATAACTAAAAAAGTACATTTTCAGTGTTAATGTTTACAGTGGTTTAAAAGTTACATAAGTACAAAAGGTTAACAACAAAGAAAATATAAATTTGAACTTGTGGTAGGTACTTGAAGAAAAGAAAAAAGTTATAAATTTAGGTTTCTCATAATCCGCCAAACTAGGCTAGCCTGTGTTGAGGCAGAAATTTTTAGTCAATTTATAATAAAAACGTTTTTTCTTCAATTCAACTAAATACTCCTGATTATTACTCTTTGTTGTCCTATTCCATTCAGCAAAACACAAATTTAACACATAGTTTTCAAATCCTTTAGTACATCGGTACAGTAAGAGTCGGTAAGAGTAAGTAAAAACAGATGGTCATTTGATATTTTTTCACAAAAAGCACTCGTGTTTAAACATCACCTTTAAAATATTCGCAGAATAATACCCCTCAAGCTCTCAATAATCCCGTACTTGAAATGGGTAGAGTCGAAAGCACTGTTTACAGTTAGCCAACACCAGGTAGGTACCCGGGAGTAGGTACCCCTGGAGAGGAATCAGAGAACAGGGTGTTGCGTACATCTACGCAAATTTAATGTTTACTCAATATTGAAATATTTTATGGCCAACCTCCGCTTGCACCCGAGTAAATTAATTGTAATGCTTAGGTTCAGCCAATCGTGTGACGATCATTTTTCTCATAGCGCTTGAAACAACTTCCAACAAGTTTGTCATTTTAAACTCGATGTTTAAAAAAATTGAATTGAAAGCATAGACTTCATAAATATGATTAAATTTAATTACTCGGTTAAGAGTGCTCCAATGTAAAGAAAAAATCATCATATCACTTTGCGGATGGCAAATATATTTCTACAAAAAATACATAGTATTATTTTTTTAAACTCGTACATAAACGGCATGAACGACATCATATCTGTAATCTCCATTCCCACAACCATAAAAGTCAAATTATTTTATTATTGACCGATCAATTTTTGTTGTCGCGTGTTGCGCAAATAACTGAACATCCGATTTCATTTGTGTTGTATGCACTGCACAGATACGTAAACATTTTCACAGCCGGCGATATCTGTAAATATTCAAAATTTAAAAAAAAGTTGTATTTTATTTCGATTGTTAAATATTCGCTAAAATTTCGATCGCTAAATATTTTACAAAAAAATGTAATACTTCTAAAATAACTAACCAAATATTTTAGCTGTCGGAGCAGTGCCAAAATATTATTAATCGTTACCACTTAAGATTGTGATAACATTTTTTAATGAAGGAAAGGATTAAGTGCAATGAAGATATTTATTTTTCATTAATTTTGACGTAAATAAAATAAAATAAAAAGGCGCAATCCTTTGCCCATTGCCACGGATTGGAGCAAATGGTTCAGGAGCCCACAAGGGTTCCTGATGTCCAGACTCACCGCTCCAATCTGTTAGACCTATTTTTAACCACTGTGCAACACGGTTACAAGATTGAGGTCACAGTGCCTTTGAGATAGTCAGACCATTGCCTGGTGATGACCTCAATCCCCGTCAACTTCAGATCGCCAAAGGAAAGGTTGAAGAGGAAAGTGTGGCACTTTAGGTCAATAGATTGATTCGGTCTGCGGGCCCATTTCAATGCTTTCCCGTGATCAGCTGTCTGTTTTCGGACTTCGGTCCGCCAAGATGTGCCCAGGAAATTGATGAAGTCATCACATCTGCGATGGATGGCTTCATCCATTCCACTGTTAAGGAATCTGGTGTGGGCTCAAAGCCGTGGTTTAGTCGGCAATGCTCTGAAGCAGTGCGATGGAAAAACGTGGCTTACCGAGCCTACAACACATCAAGAACATCCTAAAACAGAGCAGCATACAATAAAATGGCAAAGGAAACCAAGAGGATCATAAATAGGTCAAAATTCGAGCACGACCTGCAGATCAGCAAAAAGCTGGCTGCATGCCCGCATGGCAGCAGAGTATTCTGGTCGCTTGCGGGCTCAATAGGTCGCAATTTCTGCAAATCCAGTCTACCACCTCTTACCAGACCTGACGGCTCACTAGCGAACACCGCCACCGAAAAGGCTAACCTATTAGGAAAAATGTTTGCGGATAACTCAACCCTCGACGATCAAGGTGCTGTCCCGATGTCGGTTCCTCACTGCAGTTTTTACATGATAAAACTAAGGATCCGGCATCGAGATGTACTTCAAGTCTTACGAGGGCTTGATGTTACCTTAACCTTACTGTTAACCTCAACACAGGCTTGTCCTAGTGAGGTTGCAAATTGTTTTGTAAACATTTTTACCTGCAATGTAAAGATACAATAAATAAATAAAATAACTAAACATTCAAGGCTTCTTTTTCCAAATGTAGTGTCACACTTAGTTAATGTATTTGTTTTGCTCTGGTTTTTTGATTTTGTGAGGTGTTTGGTTCTTTATCTTTTTTGAGATGATGAATCAAAATTTTATGGCATGGTTTTTTTTTGTATATCTTCTTGGAACGTCGAACTGTTTAAATATTTCTGTTTCATTTTGTTAATACATATAGTCCTAACAAACTAAACTGAGAGAAGAATAATTAGTTGAATTAACTATTCATGTTCTATTTTAAAGGCCCTGTGTTTATATCCATATCACCGAGTGACCCTTACGTGGATAGACTTAATGGCTGAACCGATGCTGACCAAACAACGGGATATTGGCTTTCTGATTGGGAATGTTTGAAGAACTATGAAGTCATGCGTTTTATGTTCCACGCTCCGCTCCGCTGGGAATTTAAGCCCATATGTTGACACCCTAATACAGAATTATTACACGTCACTTTTCTGTTAATTGAGGATTTTTAGTTTTGTTTCTTCCATTGACGTTGACAGCATTGGGTGAGGTTTAATCTATGGATTTGGACAAACTCACTTTATTACCGTTTAATAAAAAAACGGTTTGTTCCAAAACATTTGCATTTAAATATTGCAAAAATAAATTAAGCATCACTGTTATTTATTTATTTAAACGCCGTATAATGGCTTTCATATTGAAGTGATGCATGAGATTACACAGTGGTACACGGGAGGGTATCATTATTATCATAGTTTTGTATTATAATATCTCAAAAATAATAGTTTTGATATTTTCTGTCTTTATTTCAAGCCTTGGGGCACGATGCTCCAAAAGCGGAATTTCTAAAATAAGTGTCTGTAGTGCATTATTTTTGTTGAATCTACTTTCCAAAAACTGGCAACAGATGTTAAATAATTAGATAGTTCAAGATGAAATTGTCAGTCCGATGAAATTGTCAATCCATAAATTAAACGAAAATATTTTAAAATTGTATTTTTTAAAAGTGTGAGAATCAAAAGAAAAACAGCACAGTGGGACTAAAAATGCAGTTCAAATAAATTTTTGGGTTATTTTAACGGGATTTTGCAAGTTCGGTAATGAAGACTGAATTTCAGCCCTGCTTACAGGTCAAAGAAAGTATTTCGGAAAGACTGAGGAGTTGGTGACTTTATTGGTGACTGTCGAAATAACTCATGGAAACTAGGGAAATTTGGGGGTCGTACAAACATTGAAAGAAATGTATGGGTCGCAATGCGAATCATGGGCATAGCCAGGTTTTGATTTAGGTTAGGGCAAAAAAAAAATCTAGGGTAGGTATCGAAAAAGTAGGTTTCTAAACATATTCATGCGTTAAGCTCTACGAATACAAAGAATATGAACGGAAGATGAAAAAAACATTCTATGGAGTGCTGCAAATTTGAAAACGCGACTCGGTCGACAATCCCAGAGGTCGTGCATCGGCCAGCCGGGGTGGGGCAAACGCTCCACTTTGCCCCACCGTGCCTTCGCCCATGGGTCGCATTAATACTTGAACGATCATTGTACTATAAACACCTTAGGAATCGAGGTAAATGTATAACACTTTATTTACATAAATATATCTACCAACGGTTGACATCCTGAAGTATTATGTTTTTAAGTAAAATGAGTGATAATAATGCTAATCTTATTTCTTGTTGCATTCGAAATCTGAAGCGGAAATTAGCAATGTAAATCATAATATTATTCTATAACCAAAATTGCAATCTTATGGTTTCTGTTTGCCACACTTATAGATTATTATTTTATTATTAATCTATTTTTCATTCATTGAAGATAATATTACAACTCTCAAACGAAAAATGTGAAACAGAAAAAGATAGAGCAAAGCCCTGGCAAGGCGGAGGTCTCGGTGGTTTTAATTCCTAGATGCGATCGAATAGAATTTTTCGGTTGAGAGTAAATTTATTTTCAATGATTAATTAGTTCAATTTCAGGTTTTACTCGATACCATTCCATTATAAAAATATTTAATCTCTCTTTTATCCAACCTGTGATACATACAGATTTTTGGAGTAGAACAACAAGCTGCCCATTGCACAAGTTGGTTTGTATGTGTGTAGTAAATAAACAATGTATAACCGATAAACAATAATTGAAAAAACTCTTTGTCAATTTCAGTCCTTAAGAAGAGAAGTGAGAAGGTCGTCAAAATATTTTTTTATTCAAACATTACGCTTTCTAGGTTGAAAAAAAATAACGAAATATTTATCAATTTTTTTATAATTGACAGAATGACGGAAAATATCACTTAAACGGAAATTACCAAATAAAATTGAGTGTTTTTAAGGTTTCATCCCTTTCGTTCAGAATTTTGTTGCCAATAGCTTTTATTTGAGATGAATCTTCTGAAACTCCTATGTAGATGAGTGGCTTTAATCTGTCGCTTCGCGTAATTAGGTACACATCAGTAGATTGAGTAGATCGCCTTGCAGGGGTCAAGGATTGACAAGACTCCCGGCCGCAGGAGGGCGAACTTCGTGCCAGTTTATGAACCAGCTCCGGAATATTCTATATACACTTACTCCCAACTTAACTTTATCACACTGCGATAGAAGACAAATTTCAGTTCAATTTATTCATAATTGGATTCCTTTTATGGTCGTTCGAAACACACCGATGCAACTTAAATAAAGTTTTCTTTGGCAAAACTTTAACGTTCATGGTGTTATATTTTATGAGCCAAGCTCTTACGGTTACGATTATGGAATCTCATGCTGGAACATGTACAATATGAGTCTCATGCGTGAACTATGCGAAAACTTTCCTTTCGCACAATTTATTTTAAGCGTTTGCAATTACCCATATGCCGAGCGTGACCACCTAAGTTTCGTTACCCGGAGTGACTAAACGGTTCGTAAATTAAGCGACAGTTATGAATAATCTTGTTAATCTGTAATACGGAAGCTTATATTTATTAGTCGTATCAAGAAACATTGTGACATTCTGCAATAAAGTTTATCGTTTGTATGCTGGAAATAATTCGCGGGAATATAGAGCCATTCGCATAATGACTGGAATTAGACTGAGATATTAGCCCGACTGCGAGATGAATTTATTGTCGGAGCTCTCCGGGAAGAAAAACTCAAGCGACGCGCGACGCGAGACTGTACAAGACGAACGTGAATGTTTATTTAAACAGAAATGAGAAGTGAAGAGGGTGATTTATTTAAATGAGACGCAAAAAAAGTACTTGAATTATGTCGTACATTTGTGTTACGAAAACAATGTTCAAAGGCTTTTTGGTGGCTTTTCCCAAAATTTAATAAATAATATTGGCTTGAATGGTGAAAATGAAAAAAAAACCGTAATAGTGCACTACGACGATAAAAACTCTACATACTTTAATTTAGGCAAAAATATGGGGGTTCACGTTAAATCTTAAAATCGTTTAAATCTTTTTATTTTTGTCAAAAACAGAAAACTATTCTCTTCCCATTTTTAAATAATGGAAACCTATAATATTATGGTACGAACGCTTTGACCAAGTGATATGCTAGGTCAATGTATGAACGCAAATAGCGGATATACTAAAATGAAGAGTCAGGAGAATATTCTCAAATGAATAAACGAATTTGGGAAATTCACACCGCATGACGAAGTTAGTTAGATTACTACCTACTAGTCGAATATCATAAGAGTTACGAAAGTGGCAATACATTTAATTATTCCACAAATGTAAACAATCAATCTCGTACTTGATTTATTTAGGATTTGAATCTCTGTCGATGAGATACAAGCAAAATCACGTAATAGAAAAATACCCGAACTCGAGATTCGTGATCCTCCTCTAGCCTCCACCATATCACGCGCCAGACGTAATTTCCACGTTACTGTTGGCATTTTATTTTCAAGGCGAGACGAAGGAAGTATCAATGATAGTGGGCTAGAAGTTAGATAGTAGTAGATAGTATTAGATAGTACTTACTTTTAAAAATATTGTCTATTTGACATGAAGTAGAAATCATTTAAATTTACTGAATGTAGTTCTACTTGTTCATTACATATCGATCGTCCAGTTGATTAGGCAGACATATCCGAAAAACCGAAATTAGAGTTGAGTACGCAATTATATCTAAATGTGTAACCTCTTCTCAGGTCACTCATAATTACTACCAAATCAATTGTAATGCAGAAAAAGTTGTAGTGAAATAAACGTTGATGTTTTCTGGGTTACTATTAGGATATTTAAAATGTCATACTGATATAGCGGACCGCCATAGCTTCCGGTATTATTTTATGGCATATTTAGTACATAAAACAGAGACGTGTGTAAGTAATGTGATTTATGGTGAGCATTCGAATATTGCTCTCCTCATGGTCTCAAAACTTATTATTTGGAGCTTAGATAATAAGTTTCAGTAATAAAAACAAAATGTTAATGATCAGTAGCTGTATGTAAATAGGTTAGTAGTAATGTTTTGTGAACCATGACCGGATAACTCAAAATGAAATCAACTCGGAATCTTTTCAGAAAAGTCGTTAAATTATTTGGTTAGGTTAGGTTAAAGGGCTTTTTTCAAATTATTTTTTTCATGGTTTTTAATGACTTTTCAAAGAGGTTTTGAGTTGACTTGATTCTGAGTTGGCATGGAACTTTTGTGAACACCTCACTAAAAGAACCTGTGCCGAAGTGTTCCCATGTTTAGGATTAAGTGCTATTCTGTCGACATAAGTAAAAACACCGTATCCCCCTTGATATTATCAAGAAGGGCATCGACCCATGGCGGCAGTAGCGTAAATTTAAGATTAGTAGGAGTTTGAGTCAGATAATTAATTGTCTTTAAAAATAAGTAGGTATATTTTTGTATGGACTACACGCCACTTGTATGAATAATATTTTATGCCCCCAAACAAAATATACTTTTTTAAAGTTTGGAGATGTTTGACTAATTTACTAGAGGTTTGATATGTATATAAATAGAACAGTCTCGCAATTTTTACGTCATGTGGGTATTAAAAAATATACGTGGCCATTATAGACTTGAAGGTTTTCTGTTTTGGAGTAAGGAATAAATGTTTCTAAAAAATCCGACTTCTCCGATTGACAAAATTGCATGTTTTCCTTATGCATGTACTCTTCCTAGTATCTGCAAGCAACTTGCCCAGTCCATATATTGTCTAATGCGTTGTGTGAGGAGAGGGAATGTGTCGGCTTTCATTTAGGAGTTACTCCGAATTGCCCATAGAGATAAGTAAAACCACGGAAAACCTAATTCGGGAGGAAACGGCTGCTTGACAACATGAAATAATAAACTTAAATAATAGTCCAAGCGATGATCGTAAAATTCCTATCCGATAGGTCACCTCGGCTAAATGAGTGCTGAGCATTAACACCAAATAAGATTTCTACTCAAGGGAAATCCTGAGAATAGACGACTTCCGGTGTCATTACGAATATATCTGCCGACGTAATATTGAGGCAGATGCGATTATTAGAGGAAAAAAAATACCTTTCTTCTCACTAAGGGCCTTCGCTCATGGAGAAACCGAAAACTGGTTAGCAACGCAATTCACGTCACAAAAGAATTTATCATCCTCCTGAACAAAACCGATATTTTCCTGATCTGACTTTAGGTTTCTCTTATAGGTTAACTTATCTTATGAATCCGCAATACCGCAAATATTAAAGTCGGCAGAACTATATATTCGTAAAAAGTAAACCCTTAACTAAATTGTGAAATTTATTTCATTCAGGTGGCGAATGAGTAGTCGCTATATTTACTTAAATTCTGGCATTTGTTTCAATTAGGTGGCGAATGAGATGTCGCTTTGCCAGGTGATCTTTTAGCATGGATTTCTTGCACCTCTCGTCTCGGAGGATGTCGTGCGTGAAGATGTTGAAGAGTTGCGGTTCCAGTAGTTTTCCTTGTGACCTTTTGTAATCTCACGTGACGACGAAAAAACGCTCCGAATGAACACTCCGAAGGATCTGTTTTTGAGGTATTCTTGAACCAATCTTGTTAGGTATACGGGCCTGTTTTTCCTATGCAAACTTCAGTGCTAAAAGTGAGTACTTTCTTCACTCGTTTAAACTTAAATCTCCCCTTCTAAATGTTAATATAATGTTCTGGCTTTCAGCTAGGTAGCAGCGTTGGCTCGATTGCCTGAGGCGGGGTTAGCAAAGAGGTTATGGTCAACCTTACAAAATGCGCCACAAAGAAAGATTGGTAGCTACTTATTTTTTCGAAGTTTCTGGCCTTCACCCCCTAAGAGTTTTCTAGGTATCTACTTTACTGAACGGAATATCTGCGTTGATAAACATTACAAAATACACATTCTATTGTGTCTGTTTTAAACGTCGCGCGTCGCTTGTTCACAATCTTCCTCCGTCAATCGGTCTAGTTTGTTTTTAATCTAGATTAATACATTGTAATGTATAGAAAAAAACAGTATATAAGTAGGCATCATAACTATCATATATTTTATATAATTAAGAAGAGTTCACTTTTATTAAAACCTTTTTCACGCTTGCAACTTGTATTTTCAAGAGAGCATTATTTATTTATTTTTTATTTATTTATTTTTTATTTTTTTTTTTTTTTGTATTTCTTGGGCATTAACTATGTAACAATTTCTAGACATTTTGTTTTTTGAAGAGTTTTATTAAATGTACATTTGTTACTTAAATTTAATTTTTCCGCGACCGGTTTCGATACAACCGTATCATTCACGAGCAGAATTAAAACTTTTTATTCTGCTCGTGAATGATACGGTTGTATCGAAACCGGTCGCGGAAAAATTAAATTTAAGTAACAAATGTACATTTAATAAAGCATTTTTTATTTTCGAGCGTATCAAGAAAATCTCAAAAGCTAACAATTTTACACGAGCTCCTCGAATTTTCCATCGCTGGTCGAGGGTATTCCGAAAGGTTAACGTAACTCATAATAAATTGATGATTCTAGATACATAATTTACTCGTTTCCTAATTGAAACAGATACTTCATTGGGGCCATAAATCCGAAACGTGTTCTTATTTATTTCCACCTTTCAACATAACATTTCAACAATTGAAATGTTCTGCATGATGTAGGCATGTAGGCATTGAAAACATTGTTGTTACTAAATATCTATTTTTTACTTTGGAGTTAGAGAACCAACAGACAGTTAGAAAAGCCTTAAGAATTGTAAACGTAAAATTTCTGATTCGCTTCCCGCCGTAAAGTAATCTCAATTTATTGAGACTTCCGTGCATCGCACCATCCATCAGGGAAGATGTTAGCTTAAAATGGACGCAGAGCACTATTGTGGCACCCTTTCAAAATAATATTTAAAAGATATCTAGTAAATACTAGGTAACAATAATAAACTCAAAAATTTATATATCTGCGCCGTATTAGCATGGAGTAAAATTTTTTTTTGAGAATTTCGAAATCGGCATATTTGGGAAAGATCCTCCATATATTAACAATTAAAACACACTTTTAAAAAAATATTTACAATTCCTAGACATCGACAAAGCTTTATAATTTATTAACACGAAATAAAGCACACACAAAATTTGTGTTTTAACATTTATTTTACAGATAATACATTCATAGATTTGTGGAATGGAACAAATAGTGGAAATAAAAAATGAACACATTATTAACCGCATTGAAAAACTTCAAAATTGCTAAAGTTGCTATGAACGGTATTGCATTTTGGTGTCAAAAAGAGACATAAGGTTTCGTGACCTTGTTTTTATTAAACCATCTCGTCTCAAGGGTTCACAGACAGCAGCTGAGGCTTCTGTTACAATTTTCACATATCCCTCTGTGGCTTGAGTGAAATTCTTTATCATGACAAGCTCGTAAAATTGTCTCGTCCCTTACAATATAGTTGACTCGGTTACATTTTCCCAATTCATAACATTGATTTAATCATCTATCAAAAAATCAAAAACAGGCACTTTAAAGATACCAATATCGTCTGAATGCATTTTCATATGCCGGGCTTTCAATATTCTTCTCAACAACTCTTCTACGCATTTTCGGTTCTCATTTTGTGGTGCCCAAAAATTATGGCGCTGGATTACTGGATAAATAATATATTTTAAATCACTGGACAAATATCATGAAAGCACGATTGTTTCGTGCAAATATCTAGCACCGGAAATACATAATTGTTTGATATTAATGTTGAACCACTTAAGCGCGTAAGCTGTCGTTAAAATTAACAAATTTTTTGATGGTCTTAGGGTAGAAATGTAAAGCCGAAGAATCAGCTTCGCTTTAGTGAGCCACCTGATGGTACAATTTTACCGGGATTTCTTCTTGACAAGTTTTTATTGCGGAATCTGAAACCATCAATCTCATAAATCAGTCAATAGTTTTACACATTTTCAACAGATACAGCTGACCTGCACTTAAATATTTAAATTTCTTTAATTTCTCACACTTGGCAATGAACATTGAATGACTTTAAATTCCACGTTAGTAAGTTGTTCACCCTTTTTAACGATTTTCCAATAATTTCAGTGAAACTTCGCAAAGTTTCCAAGTTACTTTTTAACTACATCGACAAAATCATGACCGGACCGCAGTCCGGTCGTGGTTTTGTCGATGTTGTTAAAAAGTTGTCGTAAAATCTTTTGCGTGTAACTGACAGACAATTCACTGTTAAGGCAGTTCGAGACGTGATTCAAGACACCAAATCACACGTCCTCTAAAGCCCGTATTAACTGCAGTTCCATCGCATCTAATTGCAACAAACTAAATCGACGATTTTTCCTCCTATACGCAACGCAAGATGTATCGTCCTGTGAAATTAAGCCAACGTCTTGTAATACAGCGGTAATAATATTTGCCTAACGTTCTGGCCACAACAAGGAAAGCTTTCACCGCAGCATAGTCAGCATAATGCGGAATATTTTTGAGTTATGTTTCATTGGTATTATTTCTTGTGAAACTGAAGCCGAAGTACATTTTTGAGAGTCTGAAAAGATAAAGATAATATTCTGAAAATTTCAATATACTTTGTACTAAAAAATACACGTGATTTTGGGAGTGACCGGACAACTCGGAATGAAACCAACTCAGAATCAACTCAGATAAGTCATTTAGAGTGATAAAAAAAAATATATAAAAAATTGGTTAAATAGGGTACGTTAGGTTAGGGTTATCGGCTAATTTAAAATATTTTTTTTCGTAGCTTTTAATGACTTTTCAAGGAGGTGTTGAGTTGACTTTATTCTCAGTTGGCATGGAACCGATTTTGGGTATGGAAGGGGAGATAGTCTAAAACTTCACCACATATCACCAGCCGTCTCACAGTGCAGAAAATCCTTTTTCATCTTCCGACTGCAACTATTCATGTTCTCAAAAGTGACAATTTAAAATCCACATGCTGACTCACGAAATGCTGTGGAGAAAAACCTTTTTCATTTTCTGAAATTTTACAAATAAAGAAAAAAAAACTACAAATAATGTCTGAAAACAAAGTTGTGAAAATGTCTCAAACCTTTTTCATTTTCCGAAATTTTACAAATAAAGAAAAAAAAACTACAAATAATGTCTGAAAACAAAGTTGTGAAAATGTCTCAAAACAAATTTGGAAAAATTTATGATCACATGCGATACTAACGTGCTAGCGAAATGAGTGTTAACCAGATTTTGATGAACGGCGCGGAAGTCCCGACCCACAAGTGAGTGACGTGAAGATGGGTCTTCTCCTTGCGTTATGCAAAATGTCGCTCATTATGTTAAGTTGCTTGTGTTAAGGGAGCGTTTTTTTTTTACAATCTATTTTGCTTGTTATGCGAATTACTCGTTATGGGAGGTGCTCGTCGTGAGAGGTTCCACTGTATTTTTTTGCCGATAATTATTAATTTTTGTATTGTCAATGTTTGATTTTTTGAATAGTTTTGATTTTTAAGCAGGGCCTTGGGCGGCCCGGTACTATATGATCCACGGACCGGTACCGGACCATAGGTTAGGGACCACAGATTTAGGTCACCCCAAGTGGTTCGCTACGTTTGGTGACTTAGCAGGAGTGCCCAGGTTCATGGGATGATATTTGTTTAGGTCTCGGTTGTGTATGCGTTTGCCCATCTACTGGGTGGCGGGCCGGATCAGGAGAGACTAGTTGATGGAGACATTTTGCCTCTGCAGCCGGATTCTCTCAACCCATCGCATTTACGGCAGTGGGAGGGATAGATTCATACTTCCATCACTCCTGAGCACATTGACCTACAGATTTCTGCCGTACCCTTTTCATACCCTTTTCCTTCCCAGAACTTCCTTTCCCCAAAAGACCCCCCCCCGAAAATGACATAGACCCTAAAGGGCATTATTTTCCTCAGAGCCTCCTGTGTGTAGCTAATGAAAAAAAGTAGATTTGCAAACTCAATAAAAAAAGAAAAACAAAATAACTTAAGATTACTTTATGATTTTCGCTGTCGGTGAAAATTCAATATCACTCCTTTACAATTGATTTAAATTATTCATCCTAAAGAACCCAAGTCAATATAACAAACTTCAATGGGTTTTGTACCCTCGACCTCTGGGTCGGGAGTCAAGGACCGTACCGCTCTGCCATTGAGGTAATTTATTATCATATTAACCGCGACCATCAACCATCAACCTCGGTTCAGTATTTTTGAATATCATTAAGAAAATCCTGGAAAAGGAAACCGGCTTTATTCCGTCGGTGCTTCAGATTTTACGACATTCGATGAGCGGATAATCGACAGTAATAAGTTATGTCGATTAAGAGGAAACGAAAAATAAATTCAGAAATGATCCCCATCCGAGCATGAATTGGGAGCGTTGAACCCCTCGCTCAAATACTTCCATCCAACAAGTCACATTACTTTTAACATCGTCATTCTTCGACGACCGATCTGAATTTGTTTTTCGAATGAATTTACAATTTAAAAATCGATTTATTTTGTTCTGGGTAGAAAAACTTAAAAAAAAATTCTTTAAATAATATAATAATGATGTTATTTCATATCTGTGCCCCAAAGGTCAAAAGCTCGGATGAATTTTTAAAATATCCGATGTACCGAGGCACCACCGACAGCCTGTTTCAGTGAGCCAGAGTGGTGAGATTGGAAAATACGACACTATCAATGTTGTTAAAGATGATTTACATTAATTTTCACCAAATTTTTAGATAAAGATTTTCAGGATTATTCTGTGCTTCCCCAAACTGAAAAATCTTCATGATTCAAATTGAAATTTTGAAAAAAAAATGCCTAGCCAGTCAGCAGTCTCAGCCGATGAAGACATTTTACAGTAATACGAAGTCAGTTCATAATATTCTGTTTAGCATAATTTCTCTTTTACGCATAATTCAACGCATATCACATTCACGTCATTTACATCTGGATTGTCTTAAACTATTGTGAACTAACTCACTTTTTGAAGTTTCCGAGTTGGAGCTTGAAATGAGAGCTCCAAATCATAATCTAGCTTTGCCAGATAGAACCAATCGGAGATACACTGTCTTGACCAATCATAGACAATTTTCTCATATTGTTTCTTCTTTCTGGCGGATTTAGATTATAATTTGAAGCCCTCATTTTAAGCACCAAATCAAAAGTTGCAAAATGAGTTAGTTCACTATGGTTTAAGGCGATCCATCTGTGAAGCTAAAAAATCATGGTAGATTTTCATTGAAGTCATCTATATTGCGGTAGTAAAAGTTATTTTAATATTTCACATTTGTCCCATCTCTGAGAAATGCATTGAAAATTAATAAAATATGGTTGCTTTATTTTGGGACATGTCTTAGGTTAGAAAATGTTTCAAAAATACAGAAATATATTACTACTTTGAACAAAAAGCTTGTTTATATATCAGGTGTGAAGTACAGTTGAATTCACGCCCACTATTTGATCACGTAAGTATTCACAGTAATTTATTAAAAGAGGATTAACTTGAGTGACAGAGCGGAAAGTTTTATCTTATCAATTAGAAACATGGAATGGATGACATTAGGTTTGTAAAATACACTCTCTAATTGTTAGACTTAAACATTCTGAAATTTTGTTCAAATGTACTAAATTACGCATGTCAGAACTAATGTCATAAAAAAAATATTGTATTGTAAATAGAAATACATTACCGCGTCATTGAGGAATGAGAACACCGATAATATAGTGTCATTAATAAATTTCATGTTAAAAGCTACACGACACAGGCTAAGATTCCTTTACCGGGGTTAAGGGCTAACTACTAACTACCTGCCTTCAAATACACGTCTTCAGATATCAAATAATGATTTGTACACTTTGTGTAAATATTCTAAGTCTATTCTATTATTTTGATAATGATTTATCTCAGACTAAGGGGTCATTCACTCTGAGATTTCATTTTTATTTTAACTATGCCGTCATCAACATCATGCCGTTTCACGCAGGGATGGGCAGAGAGGACGGACCGCCAAACAACTCGGTCTTGGCACACACTCTTTCTCATTAACTTTCATACATCATCTCATACATTCTCTTCAATTATTCTGATTCTTGATATGGCCCGACTCAAATATCAAAATCTGATTCACTTGCTTGATCGTGCCATGTCTTTCTCGGGCGTCCCGACTACTTCTAAAAAAATATCTGTTTTAATCAGTTTGAAAATGATTCTGTAAACCGAAACAGCTGTAACAAAAATACGTACTAAAATACTTGATAATAAAATTATAATCAAATAAAGAAAAAAAATTAAATGGAGTTCTACGAATTAATTTCTGATTGGTTGTCCCAATAAGGAAGTATTTTGGAACTCGGGTCAATACTTAAACACGATTTTTAAAGAAACTAGAAGACTTTTGGAAATACTAACAATGTCGTCGCATTTCTTGTGAGAAACCACTTCAGAGATCAGATGGCATTCACACAATTTTTGATCAAAATTCATTAGGGCGGATACTGGAACCCAACGGTTCAATTGTATCCAAAAATTAAAAACTATCTTGTAAGTGATAAAATATGCTCTCAAATTTTATTATTATCAGGACCGGATCCAGGGAGGGGGCAAACCGGGGCGCCTGCCCCGGGCGACAATTTTAGGGGGCGCCAAAATCGTAATTTATAAGTTTGATTGAAAAAAAAACTTGATTCACAAAGCGCCTGGCATTCAGCGCACGTTGTTCTATCGATCATTCATTTGATTTTAAAACGCTCAATTTGTTTTTTAACACATCCTAAGTTGATTTATGATCGTATTGTAAGTTAATTTTGAACGCGTGCATAGTGTAGTAATCATGTGTGCAAGCATGATTTGCAAGATGCGTTTCCTAAGTAAGTATACTGCACAATACCAACGACATCTGCAGGCTGTGAGCGAAGCTTTAGCAAACTGAAAATAATGAAAACATAACTGCGTTCAAAAACGAGTCAGGAACGTATGTCTTTTCTCGCGATTCTATATTGAAAATAAAATTGCCTTCGAGACTTTGATGAGCCAACATATTCTTTCGCAGAAAAGAAAGCACGCCGTGTAAAACTGTCTGTTATCTTTCCTAGTTATGTGTTTCCTATATTTAATTTAATGTCACAGAAATGAAAAAGTTATTAGTTATTATCCTGGTCACAAAAAATAACACCCATTTTATATTTGCCAGTTTTTTTTAAATTTATCTCAAACTCTGTCAAGAGGGACGCCACTATCACGTACAAAAGCAAATTAAACTTAAATATTGGCTAATTTGTTGTTGTATTTACTGCAATCGTTTTTAATCATTGTATTATTATTATCAAGAATTGACACTACACCATGAAGGAAGGAGGTTGCAACCCGATTCTTAAAATACGAAAGAATTGCGTTTAAAAATTTCTAAACAACAAGGTATAACAAATAATTTAATATTTTTCATCGAATTATTGATTCCGTGACAGATGATCACCTTCCCCCCCCCCCCGGCCGCTGGCGAGAGGGAGCACCACTAGGGCGCCAGAGGAGGCTTCTGCCCCGGTTCGAAAAATCGTAGATCCGAGGCTGATTATTATAAATAACAATGTCATTTTTAAATAAAAATTTTGAATGCAAACTTTAAAAGGTTTTTGTGGTGTATCGTAAAGCTTCCGCCTTGTAGAGACAGATGGCGGTGACATCAGCTATCGGTAGAATCCGCCAGATGGCAAGCCGTAGTGCTTAAGTTAGGCAGGGGGACAGGACAGCTCAGAGGCTGTGTTTTTAATGTTCACTGGCCAGAACCATTATAGCCAGCTCCTAGTTAGGTTGACTACCGTAGTCCCAATTGGTATACGCGAAGTATAAATAAATCGCAGATAACGAACCAGAGTCTATTATTTAAGAAGTTATCTCCATCCAATGTGTTAGAGAATCTGTTAGTGTGTTTACAAAATAATAGAACTCTACAGTTTTAAAAATGGTAACTCTTACGTTTTTTTTTTACTTGAGTTACTGGTAATGAAAAAAATTATAAAAACACAAACACATTTTATAAGACTAATATACTATAAACGCTATCATTACCTCGCCTTTTGGTTGCTTCGTGTAAAAAAATATTTTTTTAAATTCACAAGTTTAATTTTTTTCCAAACTGTGTTCGGAAACTTTGGTTTCATAAAGGTGTACATTTTAAATATTTTGTTGTAAACTTTTAGATTTGAATACAAAGGGTGGTGTTTTTTTCTTTCCAATACCGTTCAAATCATATTTCTCACTACGTTAGTAAGGGAGATACAACGATATCTATACTATCTATATCTGAAACCTACACGAGTTGTTCCGAAAGCAAAAAAATTAGCACGAATGGTGAAGGTAAAATAAAAAGATTTTGCGCTTTGCAAGAGAAAGATTTTTTTAACACATTTTTTATCGACAAACAGTGTTTGGGCGTCACAAAGCAATAAACCAATTGTGATGTGGATCAAAAATTTAAATGTAACATATAAAAATAATTTTGTACGAATTTTAACAGCCTGAGGAAAATGTAAATAAATAAGTTCCTTTACCCACTTATCACCATCAGCCATGATGAAATTATTGTCTCTATTGGTTCCCTGGTGGTTTGGCAACTCAATATGTGTCAATATGGGATCAATTTCCGGAATCCATTTCAGCTACAAATGATCTACATGCAAACTTCCTGAAACATTAGTAAATCGAAATGCGACACTGGTCAGTGGGTATTTTAATTAAGCTAATTTGATCCCGTGTCGAGGTGAAACCCGGGTACCATAGGTACATCAATTGGTTTCAACACAAATTGTGGCGGGATTGTGTTAACACAAACAATTAGTAACTAAAATATAAAGAGTACTAAAAAGGTTGGCGGATTATTGGCCTGCCCGGGTGGCGTTTTGTCCATAGAAATGTATCCCCCCATTTTATCTTTGGGTTTTGACACAATTGGAAATATCTTTTAACATAGTATAGTTATCAACCGCTTGCGTCGGTACGTTTTGCTTTTTTGATTAGTTTATTTATTTATTATGTATTAACTCTCATTTACGGCTTTTACATAAGAATTACAATAATTTGAAATATGGATACAGAATAAACAAAAAAAAAAAATTTTTACGGAAAAAAGTTAAAAAGTAAATATTGAAGTGTCAGCATAAAGTACAGATAGTAAGTAAACTATTAAAAATACAAATATGAATAAAAATGTACATGTCTACAAGATATTTTGAATCAAAAAATAAATAAAAAATAAAGTTATTTCTTATAGTACTCGTAGTTAAGACCTTCCAAAAATCGTTGAATGGCTTGGTTTTGCCATCAACAGACGTTCAGCATACAAACTAGACAAAATATAAAAAAAGCAAAACTTCAACGTATAGTAAGAGTAAAATAGTAAAATAAATTTAAAAAATCGGTCCAGTTATGGAAGAGAAAAATGGGGAATACAAAACCTCGATTTTGATGATTTTATTTAGGTATTATCAGCCCGAGGTGAGTTTTCCTTTTCGCTCATTACCTGGTGGAGTAAGAGCAATAGCGACAGCAACAGTTTGGTAAAATATCTATTGTTCAAATTTCTCGGCGACCGGGTTTCCTCCTAACTATCAAAAATACAAATTTTCGTTGTCTGTCTAAAACTCTTATTCAATGAACTCTAGAACCCGGATTTGCGTTGAATTTAAGTGTCATTTTAAAAATTTGAATTGATTGTGTAAAAAAATCGGGCAACCGATAAAAAAGATAATGTATAATATTTTAACAGAAAATTATAATTTTTTTTATTATTATTATAATATATCACGCGATTTGTCACCGTTTAGCACAAGGAATTCTGATAATAAAATAAAATAAACCTGTTTACAAACACAAAATATCAGGATCACAGAAATATTTTACCTACAAAATAGGTTTTGTTAACATTAAAACTTCTATACGCGGGAGGCAGGTTGAATATAACTCAACTGTATGGTCTCCTCACTATGAAGTGCATCCCCAAACCATAAAAAGGGTACAAAAAAATCCTAAGCTTTTTAATTATAAACTAAAAATACCAAAAGAACAATTAAACTACACTCATCTATTACGATTATCGAGTCTTTAAAAACTTGCATTATAAAATAGATGGCCCTAAATTGTTGGCGCTCATAAATTTTAATGTGCCGGCCAGAAACTCAAAAAGTCAGTACTACCGTTTTATTGTGGTAATACTACGACCAAGTCCCAATTCAACATACCACTACGCAGGATTCAAAACTTGGGCAATATGTATTCGCACTTAGATGTATGCAATATGTCGCTGATACAATATAAGCATGAAATAATGAAATCCCTTATCATGTTACGAGCTCCGTAAGGAAGTTCTTTGGTAAATTTATTAAATTACATCGATAAATTTACTTAACATATCTCTGCCTATCATTTAAGTAATTTAAATGTTTGAATCATTGAAATAACATAAACCATTACAACCTGTAATATTATTTAGTTTTTATAAATTTTATTTTTATTTTTCTTTTCATTAATTTTGTAAACCTATCTGATCACCGCACTTATAAATTTTTGTTACTTGTATTTTTATTTCATGTATCTATTTTTTTTCTACCGTAACTTCTTTTTATTTTTTCTTTCCAATTAATTCTCATGTTAAAGTTGTACTGCCTATATTTATGTATGTAAAAGCCCTGTAAGCATGCGTAAGATAATAAATACATATTGATTTACGCAGTGGCGCTAAGCTCAAAATTATTGCTGATTAAAGCTTGTTTAAATAAATAATGTTTTTATTTTACCGAAGACAAAGAAGAAAACATTATTTAATTTTTAAAAATAATTGCTTTATTTTAATAATACATTTTAGGTTTAAACCTTGTATAATTTTTAAACTAATTATTATTATATCTATACTTATTTTATCTCTTCTTTTTTACAGATCGCTCGGAGGCAACTCAAGGATGGAAACGGGAGAAGAAGAAATGAAGGAACGGTCAAAATTTCAAAACTCATAAATATTTAATAATCCTTTGTTAAATTGGCCGTTAAAATGAAAAGGAAAAGCGTCCGTCATTTATTCATACTAAATTTAAATTTTGTTGTAAATAAACAATAATCTTATAATAATAACTTTATTAAATAGCTTGTAAATACTTGAATTTATGTATTAAACGTATAAATAGATCGTCATTTGTAAATATAAATTTGCTGATTAATTCAAGATTCAAACTCAGCCTTTCAACTGTTTAACACCAAAATATTAGTGCAACTTTAAAAATAAGTAATTTTTGATTCGTAAAATAAATTTGTTTTTATTAATGTTCGAAGTTCGTTAAAAAGATTCGCGTATGTGTAAAAATCAATAAATAATTTGGTAATCTTAAGGCGCAGGCCAACTTAACTAATGATAATCACTCGATGACATAATTGAATGGAATCCCTGCAAGATGCAACAATTTATGATACATTTAGTAAACCTCATCAGAATAATGCGCTTCATAAATTTGAAGCACTTGAAACGTCTGGATTCAAAAATCGCCTCAAATTGGCAAGCTTCTGAGCGCGAGGTACAAAATGACATTATTCCTAACATGTAACAAAGAGTAAACGGTTCCTGCTTTTTATTTCTCTACCTCGCACCCTTCGTCCCCTCCCCACCCCCCTCTCCCTGACGAGTTATCATTTGATTCCTTCACTCGATAAATATATACAATGAATTTCCCCGTTTCATACATTAAACCTACAAAAATAATAATAGTTTTCGTTATTCTGAGCATCGCTGTTCCGCTTTGCCAACAAAGCAGGACCGCTCAAGGCGAGTGGTCCGCGCCGGAAGACCAGGATTTTGTAAACGGCAGCTCGGGCGATGGGTGGAGGGCGGGCGAGAAGGGCAGGGCGGCCCGCTCGCAGTTCCTGGGTCCGGGGCCAGGGCGGGTGGACTGGCGGGTGGCGCAGGACGGGGGGCGGATGGACGTGTACTTCGGGATCGCCGTTACTGCCAGCAACCAAGTCGTGCTGAAGGCGTTCAACAAGACCCTGGCCAACATCTCGGCGGCCTTCACGGCGGGAGAGTACGGTCCGGCCTACAGAAACATCTCTCTGCAGCCGTTCTTCATCGAGCTGCCCGAAAATGAAAAGTAAGTTCGGCTCCATTACTTTTAATACCGACTAGATAACAATGTATTATGGTGACCCGACAATTGGCCCACCGATAGCTGGCCCGCCGACAGTTGATCTTCCGGATTGATGATGATGTTACACTAGGGCAATACTGAAAGTATCTCCGACTTACTAGCTGAACAAATTTATCTGTTCCAGGCGTGTACAATTTTATTACACGAAACTAGGTACAACACCATCATTTAGATTTGAAACGTTACTTGAAACGGCTTTAGCCATATTTAGTGACTAGATCTGGATAGCGTTGTACATTTTCCACATCTCATTTCCCTCCCCAGTCCTCACAACATACCAAAATTGAGGATGTAATGGTCTCACTGGTTCTAAGATGGTTGGGAGCAGTTGGGACTCTTGTGTGATTTTCAGAAATAATAAGTTATATTATATGCAAGTAGAAACCTTTAACGGTGTTTTGCTAAGCGGATTGTACAATTAAGTATGTCGTATTTTGTTATTCGGCCGTTTAGCGTCACCGCATGCTCCTTCGAGAGTCGGAAAAATTATTAGTAAAAATTTTTGTATAATGGTTTTTCACTCAAGACGCCTGCAGATATAAGTTTGGGTTACGGCCGTATAATCCTCTTTGCATACTTGCTTGAAGAAATAATCTTTTAAGGAATCAACTGATCGAGGAATCAATTGGCAGAGGGATCAACATCCCGGCGGGTCAACTGTCGCCGAATCAATTACCTTTCATGGAACCATATATTATACATTGTACGGACTATTTACGAAACTTGATGCTCCAGAATTGTCCCGATTTGACTCTGAAAATAGATAATAAAAACTTTTTATACTCGCAAAAGGTATGTTTTTATTTCCCATGAATCACGGATTTGATTAAAGTATTATTAGGTGGAACAGACAGAGATATGCATAAACTACGTCTTGTGTCATTATAATATAACTTATAACTCATAATGATACCTACACCGAATGTCCACAGTGTTCATAAATGATATTACCACCAATAGTGCATTATGTTATAACTTATAACCAATAACGATACCTACACTGAATGTCCACAAAGTTCATAAGTGGTATTACCACCAATAGTGCATTATGTTATAACTTATAACCAATAACGATACCTACACTGAATGTCCACAGAGTTCATAAGTGGTATTACCACCAATAGTGCATTATGTTATAATTTATAACCAATAACGATACCTACACTGAATGTCCACAGAGTTCATAAGTGGTATTACCACCAATAGTGCATTATGTTATAACTTATAACCAATAACGATACCTACACTGAATGTCCACAGAGTTCATAAGTGGTATTACCACCAATAGTGCATTATGTTATAACTTATAACCAATAACGATACCTACACTGAATGTCCACAGAGTTCATAAGTGGTATTACCACCAATAGTGTACAGTTATAGAATCGATTATACAAGCGACGAAACGGTTGCGTAATATATCAAACAAAATCAAATCTAACGGATTTTGCCAAATATCCAGGCACGGTACACTTCATCTAAACTTCCTATCTTGCCTGCAGTCATTTGAAGAAATATGTTCATCTAAGTCACACTCGAGCTTTTACTTGCACCTTCAGCCGCTTTTCCCCATAAACGGAGGGCAGTCGTATTACCCGTAAACGTTTCATTCGCCTTTCTTAGAATCGTATTCCTTCACTTTCTACTTTTGGCATTCCTACTCCTCCAACCAACTCCCGACTGTGACTTTACATCCCACGAAGAGGCGGTCCCAGTGGCGGCTGGGGTCCCTTTAGATTTTAGGAGGAGGGTAGAACCATTACTTTTAATATTTTTTATGTGTCCGCAGGAATCCCACCGCTCGGAGTCAGTAGGCTTATGTTACGCATGGGGGATTTTGCCTTTTGACTCTCTGTTGATTTATTTAAGAAAAAAAGCCAACGTGTTACTTTCTCTTTTATTTCTGTTTCAGAAAAAAATTTAATGCACTACGAAAATTACTTCTTAATCTAGCAAAATACCTTCCACGGGGAGTACTACTGAAAGCAGTTTATCTATATCAAAAATCGATGCCCATCTTCTTGACTGAAGCGTCGTAGATAATTCAAGTATTTATCATTTAGTCCGTAGGAATAAACTGCTGCTATTTTACTCCTATATGTAGTGTTTCGTTCTTAACATTAAATTAACTCCTTATTTATTTATTGATTAACGCCCTTTTCAGGGCTTTTACATATGAATGGTAAGAAATACAATACTTATTGTACATAACTGAACTAACTAAGTAGCAATATTTTATATTTGTTTAAAGATAAACTGAAGATGTCCGCTTACTTGGTGTAATTGTTTCCTTCCATTAGTATTCTGGGTAAAGAGGAATAAATATGGTATTTAATCCCAGAATTTCTACACTGAAATAAATCCTGACATCTTGTTTTACGTTGTGGTATCCGGAAGCTTATCAATTCAAGCAATGCCGGACTATCAGCTAAATCGTGTAGAATTTTATGTAGAAATACCAAGTCAGTGAAAATTCTCCTGTCTGACAATTTGAGCATATTCATATTATTTAACAGTGTTGTAGTTCAACATATTGCTGGAATCGCCATTTTAAAATTTAGAAAACGTAAGAATTTGTTTTGTATTCTTTCAACAGCTTGTACATGTATAGTATAATGTGGATTCCAGACGGGAGAATTGTACTCAAGTTGACTACTTAAATACGCAAAATATAACCAATACATACATTTAGTATAATATATTTAAAAAACACAACTAGCGTGGCGGTTAGAAATGGAAAAGTATCTAAATCAAACGCAATTGCCTTTATAAACCATTTTTTATGTACATCTATTTGAATTTCGATTTTATTTTCGTGAATGGATGCATGCAAATCTTGGAAGTGAAAATGAACCCCATCTCGACATTCGATCTAGACAAAACTCAGCAGATTGACTCGTAGTCGATGACAATGCACTATATCAACTTTTGTGCCGTTCATGCACTTACAAGCATTTTTATGAAATTTGATGACATTATGATGAAATGTCCTCATCATTGAATCCCGTCTGACTTCAGGATCGAGCACTGACGAACGCTGGAGAAAGAAATTGCCCCCAATTGGCCACAATTCTCCAACCGATGACCAAAAAGTGATAATTAAATGATTCTATTTCTGATTTCTTTATTTTAATTTTAATCATATTATCATTTTTTTAAATTTACTTATGTTTCATCGTAGATTTTGTCTCTTTTGATATTTCTCTAGTTTCTATCGTTTTCTTTTGTTTCTTTGTTTTATGTTGTTTTCTGTTTCATTTTTATACTTATTTATAATTATGTTCTTACTTAAATTCCTGTATCTAACTACATAGTTATGTTGTAAATGGAATGTGTGGAATTGCACTAAACTTCCCAGATTCTGGAATAAAAACAACTATTTTTATTATATTTCAAAATTTATAGCAATTAATATACGAAATAAATCTCGGTACTACCTAATTAGGATTTTACTTAGGTGTTAGCGGTGTTCACTTATTTTAGTTAGTTGTTGGGAAGGAAGGTTCAATTCTCAGTCAAACCATTATTTTTAAATTAGCTACTAGCCGGCTCAAGAAATAACGTAACTAGGTCGAAAAATGACGTATTCTATTCTAGTAAAAAAAACTTTGTTTTTAACGGGTTGATTTTTCGCATCGAGCATTCATCAGAGACGGAAGTTCACTAGCATTCCATAGTCTTTGACCTATGTTCATTATATTTATAAAATATAGGGCAGCGCGGCGTTCCCTCGAGCCACGAGTTGCCCCTGGGTGACCCATTTCTCTTGTGCCGGAATGATTGCGGATATTTCAGGAACTCGGTTCTAGATATTGATACCGAGTTGTGAATTCAGGGAAAATTCTTCGATTTATTTTGTTAGTTTTATTTTACAGGCGAATATCTTCCTTTACTTTATAAAGTAATATATGTACTACAAATTGAGTTCCTTTTAGAATAGTTGATAGTTGAAACCACTCGTACATTGATTTTTTAGTGTCTAGACTTTGGCTCTGAGAACCAGCGGGTTCAAAAATAGTGTAAACATAGTGAGCAGGTGGCTGTAGGATACTTAGGAACTTAGGACGGATTGTTTCAGAAAATTTGAACAATTCATCAGATTTCAGAGTTAATTTTCAAGTTCTGTGAAAGTTCTATTCAAGTTTTTATTATTTCAGTTTTGTGAAACAACTGGCCCACATTAATATAATTCATCATCATCACTCTTGGCTCTACAACCCCTAGTGGGTCTAGGCCTCCTCAAGAATCTTCCTCCACTCATCTCGGTTTTGTGCCAGCTCTCTCCAGTTTAGAAGCTCCAAGGTAGATATGTCTTTGAGGATCATCTTAATCTTGGCTTTCCCAGGCTCTTTCGCCTTATCGGTCTTGAGTTCAGCAAGAACTTTGGTGCTTGACAGTTTTATAAATGTTGTGACCTTAAACAGAGAGTATAGAGCTCATTGTTATAACGTCTGCGCCAAAATCCATTTTATAGAACCGGTCCGAAGATATGTCTCAAAATTTTCCTTTCAAATTTAATTAATTACATTAATATTACAGAACTTAAATAGAACTTTCACAGAACTTGAAAATTAATTTTGAAGTTTTGTGAATTGTTCAAATTCTCTGAAACAACCCGTCTTTAATAAGCATCTATAAATTAAACGACAAACAGAGAACAAGTTAAAATTTTGCTATCACTAAAATTTAGAAAAAGTTTGTGAAACCCGTCTTAAAGCATCAATTTCAACAATAATCATCGCCTACTTAGGCCACGTCCGCATAGGCAGGTGGCTTGCTTAGCGCCTAGAACCTAGCGAGTCGCCTAGCGGCGTGCCGACAAGCAAATGAGCAAGGCACCTAGCGACCCACCAGGCAAACCACCTACAGTGCGGCCACCGTGTATCCTAGCGAGTAGCCAGGGTGCAAGCCACTAGGCACTAGGCGCTAAGCAAGCCACCTGCCTATGCGGACGGGGCCTTATAGTTTCCAAAAGTGAAAACTAAACTTAACGTAATTTGTTATCGAGAACGTCCTAATTTCACAAAATATAATATCAATGAGATAAATTGACGAGAATATTTTTTTAAAACTTTTTTTGTGTGAATTAAAAAATCCTAAACATAGAAAGCTGAAAACATTTTTGGCCACAAAAAATCCTCAATTGGGCCACAGGTCGGGCATGCCAGTAATGTTCTGCATTCTACAGGATATAAATCCTACATGGGATATATCCTACATATCTGACAGAGATTATCCGATGTTCGGAGGGTAACCCACTTGCACAACGCAGGTGTAAACTTAACCTTAAGCTTAAGTTTTGACTTACGGAATTCAATGTTTGAATCGGTGAGTTCCAAAACCTGCCCCAATTGTTTTTTTTTACTTTCAAGTAAATCAAGAAAAACGTGTAGTGTAGTAAATCAAGAAAAGCATGGAAGACTGATGAGTTTTCATGGTTCCAGTTAATTTATTTTTTTACACGTTGGAACGAGCTTGTAATAACTTGATGCAATTGTTATTTTCTTTTTAAATGTTTAATATGTATTAAAAAATGTATTTGAATTATTATAGGCTATATTACACACGATTTTAAAAGAAACTAAAAGACTTTTGGAAAAATAAAAACGGCGTCGCATTCTTTGTGAGAAACCACATCAGTTGGCATTCACACTTAATTGTTGATAAAAATTCGTCAGGGCGGATATTGTCACTCAAAGATTCTTCGTTTTTGTGAAAGCAATATAAAAACATAAATAACACCATCAGCTTTAACAACTTAACGGTACACGTCTAGATCATATATTTCTGAAATCAAATAAAAATTACCTTCATAAATCGGCTACACTAAAAATTGAAATAACTGACTACTATCCTATCTCATACGGCCATGATACTCCAAATTGGCCGATTCTTGCTGAACCAATTATCCTTAACAAAATATTTACTTTTCAACTCCAGATAACTTCCTGACCGAAGAATCGTTGACCGCAGTCCAATTAACCAAATATAGCTCTGAATTACTTTTACGAAGTACTTCAAAAATGATCCCGAAAAGTTGACAACCAACAACACCGCCAAAAAATATAAGTATTAACATATAAAACCATGCGGACTAATAATCTCAATAAAACATAGAAACAAACTTTTCAAAATCTATACAAAATCACGAAAAACAATGTAGTTCAAACACACTTTGTAGTACATCACTTTTTATTTGAATTAATAATTAATAGCCGAACAGATTACGCTCATCTCAAGCTACACCAAGACTTATATATAAATACTTTATATGTGTAGAATTTTGTTTTAACCAACATCTAATTCTAAAACAACAGACATTCGCCTTCTAGATCTAATTTTGAAATAAGAACAAATACGTTTGCTTATCTAATTCCCCGAGTACCCAACTAGCGTTAGAAAGTACTTGTCGCCTAGTTACGATTTATGGCACACACATTAAAATTTATATTTCCGGCTACATATTTTTACCCCTACATGTATATGTATATAATATCACACCCCGAAGTATTTGCTTCCTTCGAAAAAAAAAATATTTAAAAACCACATAAGCACAATCGTAAAAAAGGAAAAAAACTGCTCTACACAACGACACATCCAGGCAGATGGAATGCCAAATGGTCGATAATTTATTACGCTTAATCAATTATATTATAATCCATGAAATACGAATTGTTTACAGTTTTTAACATAAAAGATAAACTATATTATTTGTAAGGATGCTCTGTATATATACATAGAGCATCCTTTCAAATATATATATAGAGGTTATAAAATATGCTTATAGCTCTGCATATAAGCATATTTTACCCCTAGAAAGATAATCTTATTTTGACCTACGTTAAAGATAATGATACGTCTTGAAGACGTACTAAAGTTTAAAAGTGTATATTTGACATATTATCAGTAAAACAGTTTAAAGGTAGTTACTACTAAAGGTAAACAAACTACCTATCACCAAGAACAGTGAATCTGCTTTTTATTTTCTAAAAATGAAATAGCTCTGAAAAGTCTAAGATAATATATTTTTTTAAAGTAGTCATTCTTAACATTGCATCATAAGTTAACATTGTTTGATAATATGTAGAAGCCATTTCGTTCGCTAAGTTAAGAGATCTTTTCTATAATATTGTAAATTATACTCGAACATTGTTCATCGGATTATCTCCGCAAAATGCCGGGACAATGCGTGAGACGTAATAAGGTTTCTTTGTTTTTCCAATATATCCCGTTGAATAAATTCCGCAGCAAAAAAATACTCACTATTTTCCGATAAAAATATTCTTGCTCAACAAGATGTTACCGTATTTATCATCGATATTGTCTACAAGAAACTTTTCATGCCGAAAAAATAAAGGTTTTAATAATGCATAAACAATGAAACTTCGGTATTCATAAAATAAGTTTTTTGTTCTCATCCGGCTACTAGTAGCGATGGTAGCTTGAATCACGTATCGAAAGTATGTCAATATCTGATGAGTATATTTCCAGTGCAGATCTCAAGGGTTTCAGCAAGCGACAATGAACTTCTCCGGTCACAGAGGTCATCAATAAAACGACACCTTTATCGGTCAGATATATTCTAAACCAAAATGTTTCAGTACGAGAAGGCGTTGAAGAAATTCTTCTCAACTGAGAACTTCTAACAAAAACGATTTGTAAAATCATGAACCTCTATTTTTTTCACAGCTAAATAACACAATAGTCTTCCTGGTTCCTGTGGGACTATAACACTTTAGTATTAAGAAAAGAAAACAAAAAATTAAAAGTACCTACCTGACTATGGTCGCATGAATAAAAGTATCATGTATTTTCAAAAGTATTATTATAAACACACTTTGATGATTCATTTATTGTTATTGCGTTCAATTAGTTGAACTTAAATAAGTTAAAAAATTAATAAAATAAATCAAATATTAATTTTATTATTTAGTTCGCAAGTATTTTGGATTTTATTATTGTGTTATATTTTTCAGCGTCCGAGGCCATTATCAAAATGTATTCTTCTTATTTATGATTAAGATATTTTTTACGCTCTCCCTATTTTTATTGGTGCGATTTTATTTACATTAGCTCCAGGAGGCCGCGAGGAAAATAATGTCAGCTTTGCGGATGCTGTGTGGAGGGTCTTTTTAGGGAAAAGAAGGAGAGGACGTTTTGGGAAGGAAATGGGTATGAAAGGTAGGTAGGAATCTGGGGGTCTGTGTCTAGAAGTGACGGACGTACGAATCCATCCCTCCAACTGCGGTGCAAGGCGGTGGGTCGAGAGAGACCAGCTGGAGAGGTCTGGGTTAGGTCTCCCACGACCAATCTCTCTCGATCCGGCCCGCTATTCAGTAGGTAGGCAAATGCCTACAAGACAAGACAAGCCTCACCCCATGAACTCGCACACCCCTCCAAAGTCACCGAACGTAACGATCCACTTGGGGTGACCTTTTACCAGAAGTGTTGGTTATCCAATAAACGGTTCTCGGGGCGGCGGTACCGAAATCCACCTCCCAAATTGGGATTTGAATGTTTAAACGTCATAAAATAAAAATTGGGTAAGTTGACTTAAGCGTGTCTTGATCCATAATTAGAATTATAAGCCGGACAATATTATCAATAAAACAAAATAGAAATTCTGACTCTACTTGGCTTTGATAAATGTAAATCTAATCTCTAAATTGGCTTGTGAATATTAACCTCGGTGCCTCTGTAAGTAGAACTTTGATACGGAGTTGACTGATAATAAGCTCTTTACAGATATGCACACTTTAAATAAATTATTATCCCAGATGTAATTCAATTTTGTGGATTACTGCTGAAGACAAAGGAAGCTTTATCCGTTTAAAATCGGTATCGATAAAGAAACCCGCCAGGGAGAGGATGCTGACTGCTGGCTGCTGGCTCGAGTCAAAGACAATCTATTTTTACGATGGAAACAATAGATATAGTTATGCTCTGATTTTTTCCCTCTCAACCGAAATCGAAGGCGGTGATTGGAATTCACATAAAGCAGGGCAAACAAACATTGTCAAAGCTGACATTCTAAAATACATTTATGAGAAACACAATTTTCGATTATTGTTTAGGTTTTTATTGCTTTTGCGGAGAGAATGATTTGTTGTAATGAGCACTGATCAAATATAGAATGTGCCTCAACTAAAGCAGTTTTTCATCTCATTACGCGTGGATTGCGGCAAGTAACATCAAAGTTATACTAAAAAATACCTAATTGTGGTCTTTACGATGACTCTTGGATTGGTCGCTTCGATAATTATAATGCGAATTAGAAGTCATTCGGTTGCGGGTCTCATCGGTTTATTCTTTCCCTCTCATAAATTATTCACGTAACCTTTTTCTTGGCCACAACCCTTTATTATTAATATTATCTTCTTCGATTTAGTAATTTTTGAAAGGAAAGGCTTTAAAAAAAAAACTTGGAACCAAAAGATGACAATTGCCGTAGGAAACTTCTTGATTAGAACCGAAATGGATGCTCTTTCTTTTTTGTAACGTGGAAGTTTATTTTTGAAAAATGTTACAGACCTCCGTTACACAAGATGATTAATGCAAAATAAAGACGGGGAAATGTAACTTACATTGTGTTTTCATGCAAGCATGAAAAAGTACGTCAAATCTTTAAACAAAGACCTTGGACGTATTTTGGGATGGACCGATGATAAATGGGTGATATATCCACATTTTCAGTTGACTAGCCCTGATGAAAGGGTGTTTTTTGCACCAGAATCCAATTACGCCCAGATAAATGACGGTTTCTGCCGCATCTTTACTTGCGGCTCCTTTAACCCTTTCTGATTCGTACATTAGATGAAGCGGAACAAATGACCAAAATTACTTTTGGAAGCAATTATGCTATGTCCTGCGTTCATTTCCTAATCAGTTAATTACGGATTATCATTTTTTTTTTGTGTTTACTAAATAACTTTAAAATATCTGAAAAATAACGGGAAATTATTTTGTTTTATCTGTAAGATATCTAAACAATCCTGTGGGTTTGAGTGGGGCAGTAAAATAAAATTACAAGTAGTATATATTGAACAATATTAATGAAAAATAAAGTACGTGTTAGTTGTCAGTTCTTGTGTTGTCTGTCTACCTATGAACATAAAGTATGAGTACAGTTTTCGAATAGATTTGTTTAATTGACGCATCATTGTTGAGATTATTGAATATTTCGTCAGTGCTAATTTTAAAAGGACATTTAGTATAATTTTCATTACCGGGTTGAAGATCTCGGTCCTAACAATCTCCTTGAAGCGGGTGTTTGTCAATTGCGTACATGTTTTACTATATTTTAAAAGTATTAACTCTAAACCCCTGGGCCTATGTCATATTTGATTTTGAGGGGAGGGTTTTTTAAAGTAGAGAGAGAGGAGTAACCATGATTCGAAGAGTTACAAATAGTTAGTTAAATATTGTATCTAAATGCACAAGATAAGTACGCTCATGGCATAGATCGGGATACAATATAGTAAAAATACAGTCGGAACCATTTATTTTATGAGTGGGTACCACGCGAGATTTCCAAATATTACCAACCTTCTAGAGTCAGTGAGACTGTGACATCTCTAATTGGAGTATATTGCATGGCTGAAGGGAGGAGGGGAAGGCGATAGGTAAGAAGAAGATGGGGAAGTACCTGGTTATTCAGATCTGGTCACCAAACACAGCTTAAGTCGTTTCAAGCAACGTTTCGATTCTGATTAGTGTTTTTAAAATTTTATTATTTTATTTGTTTAATTTATTTCATATATTCAATAATATTATTATTCATTTGTCGGACCGACATCTAATAAAATTAATAAAGTTCTCAAAAATTGTGGATCAGATATAGCCTTCGGCACAGATAATAATTTGGGATCATCTCTTAAAAACTCAAAAAGCAAAGTACCCAAATTAAAAAATAGAGGTATTTATAAACTCCAGTTCGACAAATGCAACGCTGTTTATGTTGGACAAACTTGTCGGTCCTTTAATACTAGATTCAAAGAACACATGCGATCGTAATAAAATACAGTTACAATTTGCCAAACATCTCCTAGATAAAAATCACTCACATCGTGATGATAATAAACGCCCCTTCACTTACAAATTAAAGAATACAAACTCCATATTTTAGAACAGTTGGAAATTAACAAACATTCTAATAATCCAGAATATATTTTGATAAATAAACAAAAAAAATAATTCGCTCACCGCTCCTAGATATGTTTAAGTCAATCTCAAATACTTAATTATGTTAGAAAATAAACCCATGGGTCATCATTTAGGAATAACTTACATAACGATTTGAAATTTTAATTTTGTTATGTTTTAAAGTGAATAAATTGAATTGAATTAATTGAATAATGAAAAACAATTACTTTGTGTAACAACCACTATTTAATTAACAATATCAACATGTTTCGAAAACTATGTTTTCTTCGTCAGGATAATAAGTTAATAAAAAATAACAAAAGACAAACAAGTATAGACTAATTAGAACATAGACAAAATATTAGAAAGGAGAGGTGATTAATTACCTAAAATATATCATAAAAAACAATTATATAAAATAAAATATAAAAATTATTTTAGAATCTGAATTATTTGAATTAATAGAAATTGAATAATTGATTAGAATTGATTAGAATACATAACGACCTTCAGTCGAATTTAAACGATGCAGTAATTGGGGAAACTTTAAAAGAATAATAACCATTAATAATTTCAATTATTCTACTCAGAAATTAATAAGGGCGTAGATAATTAAAATAAAAGCAATAATTTTTTTTTCATCACAAATACCTATCTAGAAATAATAAGAATACTTCTGCTGTAAGTATTATGACCACAGTTTGATAATGCCTTCAGAAGGCGTCACGCGTAATAATAATTACATAGAGAACTTGTTTATAAATAAATTGTTTTTGTAATTTGATTGAAAATATCATTGAATACATAAAAAAATTAAAATTAAAATTGAGTTCTACAAATTAAACTGAATAATAATAAATAAAATACTGAATAGTGTTCTTTCACCAGAGCTATACTAATTTTATCTTCCACTCTGGAACGTGCAATTACATTTTGCATTATTAATAAATAAATTATTAAATAATACAAATCAATCAAATGTATATCGGTGCTGACAGGATATAATTTGTTAATAAACATTTTGCTTATATTAATCGCGCCTTTATGTTGAAATGCTTCTCGTTTTATTATAAAGTTTATTCACATGTTTACACAAGAATGTGAAACAACCCATTAAAATGTTTGGAATAAAGTGGAATTAAAACTTCACTTTATACTAAACGTCCCGCACGTCTGTTTTATATCACGTAGCCATGAGAGTGCAGAGGGTCGACGTCGTCAGCATAATAATGCCAACCTACACCGAAGTGGTGTTTTTGCCCTAATAAGTAATCCGGTTCCCAAAATGAAGCATCTCCCTTGTAGCGATGAAAATGACCCAGTTGAAGTAATTAATTAGACTAAGTACTTGTAATTTAACTACTCGGAAATGGTGACGTAAAGATTGGGAAACGTTTTATTTGGGGTTTGAGATAAGACGCTTTATGAGATATTTAATTTAAATTCAAAACATTCGAACTACAAAATAAATCTTTTAATGTGATGGTCCAATATTCGTACGCGAGTCAACTTGTAAGTTGTAATGTGTGATATTCTAGTTAGCTGTGCTAAACACAGTTGACAATAGCAGTATTAATTCAAATATTACAGAGAACTACACAGTTCCTCAAGCTCAGAGAGAGAGAGATTCCTAACATCACGGAATACACATAATGGCCCACTGGTTTTCTACCAGATTCAATAAAAGAGTGATTTATGTATACACGCAGCTTCACCCGAAGTGCTATCAAAGATTCCGGGATATTCAGAAAACTGGCGCAGCCGGTAGTATTCTTTGTCTGCGCTTGATTTAAAGGAGCTGTGGTAAATATCGTAATCCTGTAGTTCTCTGTAATTTCGGTGGTGAATTAATGATACTAGTGCCATCTGTATTTAGCACAAATAACTTTATGTAATATGTCACAATAATGTTTGTATTGTTAGCAGCATATTTAAATATTGCCGCCTCACACGTTTGGTTCGCTCATCCGCCGTCAGAGGTACTGCTAGCGCCTCTGGCGGCCAACAGGGAAACTACTCCAGCTACTGCGGTCGGTAAAGGAGGGAACTACTATCTCCTGCGGGTTGGCAGGACTGGGCGCGGAACGACCAACAGAACGGACAGCCAACGGCTGTGAATTCCAATGGTGCAACGTGATGTTATTGATTATTGGAAGTTATTATTGTCATGTAACGTGGAGACAATATATTTCATCATAAACATTTATCTAGCGTTTTATTATTGCTAACAGTATCATCTGCTTTAGTTAAATGAAATTCAAAAAGAGTTTTATGCAATATTAAAAAGTTTTTCAATAGATCTTCCAATAAAACATTATCGTTCTATAAGTTAAATGTGCGTAAAGCTGTACAGCAATAACTTAAAAGTTAGGCAGTTTCGCAATAACTGTAAAGATAAATGTCCTCCATTTCTATAAACGAACACCCGCCCGTCTGAGCAATTTTCTTGGTATAAATCTTCTCCTTCTTCCACTTTTCCTCGGTAAGAATTGGCTGTGAAATGATTTAATGTGTCTGTTTTGGGTGTTCAAATTCAACGAATTAGTTAATGATATAAAACACACCCAGATGATTTGATCGCAGCGCTTGAATATCGTACAGATAAAGCGAGACTCTTGATAGTTCATAGAGCTAAAACAAAAATTACTTCTGTATAACATTAAGTTGTATTACTCATATTTTTATCATTACCAAAGCAACATTTTCCGCATGTTATACCGAGGATCCTAGCCGCTCAGATACGTAGGTATTAGTGATATAAACAGAAAATTTATAAAACACATCAATTTTTCGTGCGTCATTATTTAACATCTCCTTAGACAAAGCCTCACATTTTTCATAAATTTGATTTAATTTTACACGCATTCAGATTTTCAATTGAGTTTCGCTTTTATTGTCTTCATTTTAATTCAATCGAAAATCTGAATGCGTTAAGAAAAATTAAGATAGTATGGGTGGTTCTTAGTCGAAGTATGATACAGTTAAAAATGACCGAATTGGATATCGACACCGTGGCGAAGTAGTTAGCGCGTTCGCCCGGAAAGCGAGAGGTCCTGGGTTCGAGTCCCAGAGGTATCAATATCTTTTTCTGATTTTTCTGTTTTCAGATTTTCGATTGAGTTTCGCTTTTATTGTCTTCATTTTAATTAAATATTACAATTTGAGGTTTTACTCATAAAGTTAAAATAAAAATTTAATTTTTGTTCATATGAAGCAGATACTTTGTGATGTGACATTATAATTTAAAATAAAACAATAACTTTGTAAACACCACTTTTTATTTTTTATGTACTTAATGCCGACCGGGTTTCGCTACCACCGTAGCTTCTTCAGGGCAGTACAGAACTCTACTAAAACTCTACTAAAGAGCATCTTAGGTGTTTACACAGCAATGGTTTCTCTGAATTTGCAAACCACCTGATAGAAACCAACCATAATTTCGATAAAAACTCAGGCGTCACCCTTATCCATAAAAACACGATAGGTATCAGATTGGATAATTTAGAAGCCCTAGAATTAAGAAAAGCCAAAAATATTAATAGTAAGGTCATTAACAATCAAATAAATTTAAATAATAGTCCAATACTGAAGTTGTTCCCTATTGACAAAAAACATTCCTTTTCCTTACCCAATGCTCCATCTACACTTATCCCTACTTCCTCCTCCACTTGAGTAGTCCGGCCGATTTTGTTTTTAACCCGTATGTATATTATCTATAACACATGTAACTTAATTTTAGTAGAGTTCTGTACTGCCCTGAAGAAGCTACGGTGGTAGCGAAACCCGGTCGGCATTAAGTACATAAAAAATAATGAGTGGTGTTTACAAAGTTATTGTTTTATTTTAAATTAAAAATTTAATATATATTTTATTTCTTTGCGTTATAAACAGTCTTTATAAAATCATGCATGTCAGTATTAGGAATATTTATATTAATTATATACTATTGTATCTATATTTTAATAAAAATTGTACCCATTGTATGGGGGTTATTATTAAAAAAAAATTGCTTTTGTTATTTGATTATTTGTAGGTTTTTTGTAGTAGTTTTTTTAATTTATTGTTCTCTAGATTTTATGTCCGGGTTAAATCTTCCTCACAGGAAAAACTTAATCCTTCCACACACTTTTCCACAAATGCTAATCTAGTCAATTCACGCGATGTAATTGCATTGTATAAGTATACTAAATACAAAACTATACAAGAACAACACGTCAACCTACCAGAGACCATATGGGAAAATACTTCACCGACTCCAGATATTTTCATATCAGAGGGTTCGGCTCGATAGAACTCCTAACTGAACCGATAAATCCTACCGATCCCTCAATATAAATATTTAAAAAAATCTTTCGTAATCCTACATGTATTTAATATGACTGATTTTTGCATTTTTATATAAAGATTCTTTGACAAATCTAATATGCCTAAATTTTTAATTAGAGAGCTAGGTATAATGCCAGTAGCCGAAATAACAAATGGTAATATTTTTATAGTCCGAGAATGCCAAATTCTTTTAATCTCATTTCCTAAATCTGTATATTTTCTAATTTTTTCAGAAACCGATTTTTGAATATATTTATTGTTGTTTTTAATTTGTACATTTTTTTTATTTAATTTTCAGTTTTCAGTTCGCATACTTTTTTAGCCGTGTTTTTAAATATTTAAATTTATTATTATAGAATTTTTTTTCTGGTAATAATTAAAATAATAAATTTTATTCCTATGTATTCGTAATTCTGTTAACCCAAAGCTCTTTTGAATTTCAAAATTGGTAACATGCACTTTTGTGAGTTTTTTTGTGTTTCTGAAAGGTGCTAACGGTGGTAAGGTGGTAAAGTTACACGGAAAACGAACACAGTGTGTGGTGTATAATATTATTCATTTGAAGAAGATGTAATCGCGATCAAAAAATAATTTACAAAATATCCAAAAAGGTTACGGCTGCGTATTTATGGCAAAATAAAATAAAAGGGTTTTCCTAAGTTTCAATGGAAGATATGGGTTCGTACTCGCTCCACCCCTTATTTCTTTAGAAAATATCGTTTTAAACGAAATTTTATTTTTCCATGGATTTAGTTTTGTACTCGTGTAACATTCTGCCATTCCCACGGGCAGTTCTTTGTCTTCAAGGGCCGGGGACCGGGGACCGGGGACCTTGAGTTTGTATTAGGCAAGATAATAAAACAATGCCCGCGGCTAGAATAAGAAGAACTTCCGATATTTACGGTTTTCTCTCCCCGCGCATTTACGGAATGCTTTACCACTGCTGGAATCATTTTTCTCTCCTTTATCAGATAAGCGATTCATCAGAACAGGCTCGGAGGGCTTTGAAACAAAGAATGGACGGTTACCTCGAGAGTGTTTCCTCTTGGGGTAAGAATAACCTCGTCGAATTTAATGTTTCAAAGACCCAATCATGTCTGATCACGTCTAAAAGGGATCGAAATGATAATCTAGTCTCCTTCAACGGAAGCATTCTCCCGAACAGGCCTTCCATTGATATGCTTGGTGTAACTCTAAGTGACCAGCTCAGGTACGGGGGCTCCATCGAGGCCAGAGTTAAGTTAGCCTCTCAGAAACTGGGCATACTGTACAGGGCACGCAGATACTTTAATAGTACACAACTGCTAGCCCTGTACAAATCGCAAGTGCGCCCCACGGTTGAATTTGGCAGCCACCTCTGGTCTGGAGCCCCAAAATACCTGAAAAAACCCTTGACTCTGTGCAGAAACGGGCGGTCCGTTTGATAGATTCTCCTAATTTAACTAACGGATTGCAATCTTTAGAGCATAGGCGCCAGGTGGGAATGCTGTCCTTGTTCTACCGGTATTACAATGGAAGATGCTCCGAGGAACTAGCGTCATTGATCCCCTCGGCACCGGTGCATAGTCGGGAAACACGCCAAACGCGCGCTCAACATTTGTACACGGTTGACATTAGTCACATGAGAACGGGTCGTTTCTACGACTCGTTCTTGAGTTCAACAGCTCGGCTGTGGAACGATTTGCCGGCCTCTGTGTTTCCTCCCTCCTACAATATGGGTCTCTTCAAGACCCATGTTCACTCCTTCCTCTCCTCAAAAACACCCTCCACACAGCATCCTCAAAGATGACATAGGCCCTGAGGGATATTATTTTTTCCTCAGGGCCTCCTGTGTGGAGTTAATGTAAAAAAAAAAAAAAAAAAATCAGAGCACATGAAATTTTAAATATTATGATTCACAGTTGTGCCATTGCAAAGAAACAGAATAATATGAATTTGATTTTTCATATTCATTCTATCCCTGAACAAAATTGATGGTTAATATTGCTTCCTATGCAGCGATGCTTGTCGATGTTTTTGCGTCTTGTATTCGAAAGAGAGGTTGACTAACAACTTAAACCAATCACATCAACGTGAAGGGTATTTTTAGATTTTTTTTTAAAATTAGCTCTACACAGGAGGCACCGAGGAAAATAATTTCAATCACTGCCTATGTCATCTTAGGGTATGTTGTGAGGAGGATCTTTTTAAGGAAAAGAAGGAGAGTAAGTTCTGGCAAAGAAAAAGGCACAAGGGGTGGAATCTGGGGGTCAGTGTGTCCAGTAGTGATGGACATATGAATCCATCCCTCCAACTGCGGTGCAAGGCGATGGGTCTAAAAAATTCGGTTGGATAGATCGAAACGCCTCCCTCAACCAGTCTCTCTCGATCCGGCCCGCCAGGTAGCAAGTGGGTAGACGCATCCGCCGCCAAAATCCGGACAAACCTTACCCCATGAACCTGGACACCCCTGCTAAGTCACCAAACGTAACGAACTACTTGGGGTGTTTTATCAGAAGTATTGGTTATCCAATAAATGGTTCCCGGGCGACAGTACCCATACCCTGCCCCCAAATCGAAAATTAAAGACTAATTCACATTCAAGTAATAATATATTTAATTAAAAAAATCATTTTTGTGATAACTACACAGGACATCAAAAAATGTATCTATTTTTAAATATTCTTGTAAATCTAACTAAAGATTTTAAAAGTTTCCTTATTATTTATTTACATATGTACATTTTTTGATGGCCTCACATTTATTATTTATAGTAAATCCAACAGCTTTGGCCAAGTCTGCGTAGAGATACGAGCCACTTTCAACAAACCCGACTTTTGCGGCACATTTTTGGGAAGCTGGACCCGAAAATGTTGAGGAAGTTATCTTCATTCCAATGGCCTTACAAATGTCTATTCTGAAAACAACCAACACAAGCATTGAAAACATAATTCAAAATATATTTTCAAGCTTTACAGCCCGGACAAAAATAGAAGTAGTCAAATTGGTTACAGGATTTCGATAATAATAATTGTCGAGAAATCGAATTTTGTTACTATTGTGTAATTATTAGGATATCTTATTCTTCACTCTCTTGGACTTTTGAGGGTTATTGTGAGATGGGTTAAAGGAGGAATTGTAAGCTGGTGATAATAGTCTAATCAGAGGGAATAAAAAATAATCAAATGTGCAGTTAACATGCGGTAGAAGTGAAAATTTCAGAAAACTAAGCTTTGAGAGAATGAGACGAATGCAATATCATTTGACCGGTCAGAGATTGAGTGGGCATCGCGTTTGGATCCCACCCGGGCGTCCCGTGTTCGATTCCTCCGCTGACTAAGTTCTCCATCACAACACAAGCAACATTTTCGGCTTTCTGTGGAGATTTTCAAACATTGTAGGGTTATTCGTAACCCGGGAAGGTTTGTCTTTCTTTTTAAAAAGAAAAAGAGGAGGATAATTGTAGGGTTTATTTATTATAATATTGTTGTCAAGTTTAAAAATTATTTAACATTTTATTCTACAAAGCACCGCACAAAGAGAACATCGATTAGTTTATCTAATTCTTTCACGGGCTAAATCATATGGACGTATGTGTTAGTTTCTTTTTAGAGTCACTCGTTTCCGTTTCAACGAATTTCAAATCACAACGGTGCTAAAGAAATTTAGAAGCCTCGCCACTCTTGCCTACTTTAGTTTTCTGAAAGTGTCACATCTACCGCGTATGAACTGCACACATGATTTTTATTTTTTTAAAATTTCAGTTAATAAGTAAAACCTCAAATTGTAGTATTTAATCACTGAAGACAGTATAAGCGACTCTCAATCGAAAATCTAAAACAGAGAAATCAGAAAAAGATAGGTCACATCAGATCTGGGAATTAAAGTGAACGCATCTTTTTCTAATTTTTCCGTTTTAGATTTTTGATTAAGAGTCGCTAATATTGTCTAACATTGATTAATTATTATTTAATGAATTTAATTTACTTATTAAGAATAAATAATGAAGTTAGGTGAATTAAACACAACAACTAGTAATATCAGGAAAATATTACGGTTTCCAATTGAATTCTCTTTTCAACAAGAACGAATGGAAGAGATTCTAATGAAACTGCAAAAAAGTGCTATTTTCGAGTACAATAATATTAGTTTTGAGACTGAATTGATCGATTTTATTGTGATTTTTTTTTTGATTTAATATTATTTATTCAACTTTCCGAATATTAATTTTATGATTACATGTTTTACTCGCATCAAAAATAGTTTAATACCTTCCCCGCAATATTTCCTCGGAAATGGCCATCCCCCTAAACTCCTTTCCGACGCAGAGCCCGAAGCTGGCCAGGTACTTGTCCTCCTCGTACAGCTTGTGGATATTAGGGAGGTTCTTCCTCAGTTCTCCCTCAATGCTCAACAATTTAACACCTTCATCGAAAGTCATCTGAAAAAAAGTTTAGAAATGTTTTTTGTGTGAATTAACACGAAAGGAATAACCTCTTTTAAAAAAATAAATGTTTTTCTGTAATACTCCAGTTCTTAATTACCCAACAGACCATTTTAGCTTTTGTTCAATCTCCACTTAAAAATTAAAAATAAAGTTTATAAAATTATAGGTATTCACTTAACTAAGAATTATTTGAACTAATGAGACCTTTACCTTTACGGAAATAGCTTTACCTTAAACACCTATCATAATGTTTCATTGAAATAATGAAAAAAAAACAAAAATTTACACTGAAAATTGGTAAAGATAGGAGTTAAAATTTCTTAGATTTAAATTTAACATTAACAGGTACAAAAATAGATTTCAATATTTTCCGTAAAGATACGTATACTGATATTGTTATACATAATTCTTCAAATCATCCCTTTTCTCAAAAACTAGCGGCTTTGCACTCTATGATTAATAGACTAATTACGATTCCTTTGTCAGCTCTTAACTATAATTTTGAATTGAATCTCATAAAACAAATAGCAGTTAATAATGGCTATTCTACTAATTTGATAGATGAAATACTTAATAAAAAAATTAAACAGAATTTTTTCAAATTATATATTTACCCTATTTCTAAAGATAACAATAAACATTGGCGTAGAATTTTATTTGTCGACAATGATACGTCAAAAATTATTAGTAAAAATATTCCCGGTTCTATTCAACCAGCGTTTTACACAAATAACAAATTAAAGAAATATATACTCAACAATAAAGAAAGCGAAATTAAAACAAAAAAATCAGGGGTTTACAAACTCAATTGTAATCATTGTAGTTCGTTTTATATAGGTAGAACTTATAGAAACTTTGAGATTAGGGTTAAAGAGCACCTCCGAGCACTAAATGGCAATAGCGACGAGTTCGCAGACCATTTACTAAAATATGATCATAGCTTTGACATAAATTCAGGTCTTCAAATATTACATACAGGATATAAAACATCGCAAATCAATAATTTAGAAATTTTAGAAATAAGAAAAAATGTTAATTCAAAAGCTGACATAATTAATAAGCAAAAATTTTTTGTTAACCCTGTTTTAAATATCTTCCCACTTAACCGGCCTTTTTCTTCTAATAGCTTGGTAATCCCCAATTCTTCGAAACTCCCACCATTGTCAACCCTCCCCCCTCCTTCAATTTCTTCTCTCCATATGTAATCTATAATTCATTTTTTAACTTTAGTATACTTTTATTCCTGAAGAAGTGAACACAGTTCACGAAACATGTTGATAGTATAAAATAAATAAAGTGATGTAAACTAAGTTATTTTCTTTTAATAAATAAAAAAAAAAACCTTTCTCCTCCTGTAAAATTTTCTAATGGTCTATTCCTATTGGATAATTAAAACCTAAGACGACGAATTTCTGTAAACTTTTGGCAAAATATCTCGCCTCCCGCGGCTCCGCGGTGAAGAAGATCACATTTCGCTCTCGATTGGATATTATTCATTGGGTACCGGGAGCTGCGTTTGCCTTCTACCTACTAAATAGCAACCTAACATTTTGGGTAAAAGAAAACCTTTAATTCCTCTAATATATTTTACAAGTCTGCAGTTGTGCACTAGTACACTATTTAATTTTTCTTCTTCTTTTGTATTGTGGAGGGAGGATAAGTGGGGAACATTCAGGTCTGCGAGCCAGTCTGGGGTCTCGCTAAAATAAAATAAATTAGGTTTGTTGATCTGCTTCATATAAATTCTCCAAAGACCTGTTTATATTTTGTGAATGATGCGTTTAATATTTCAACAAGATTCATATAATCATTACCCAAATTCTGTATTCTACGAAAGGGAGTATAATATAGTTGTGATTGTGTGTTGGAGTTGTCACAATAAATCGGTAAATATTGCCTCGATGTTGGTTTGCGAGGCACACGGAAAGAAATCAACTGTTTAGAGCTGTCAATTAATGAATTTATGATTTTATGTAAACAAGTCGAGTCATTAAATATTCTACGTCCGGAATTAAATAATTTTGATTGACACAGTAGATAATCATAAACATAATAGATAATTAAATAAAATGTCGCTGTGCTTCGAATTATTTCATATATTTGTTGTACTATTCCCAATCCATTATTTTTCCACCTTGGTTGTGGTGTATTTTATTTTTGTGACGTTATGCTCATTTAGAAGTTATTGTGTTAAAAAGAAAAATAAATATCTTAAAACCCGGCTGGGTGTGAAATTCAAAAGAAGTGAATAATAGTTACCAGTTCTGATAAATCCCAAACTTCATCTACGTTGTCAACTCCTATAAAATTAAATCCAACAAGCTTTCCTTTGAAGGAATCATCATCAAGTACGCATATCACACAGACTTGCTGAGGAAATACCACCGTTCTAACTTTACTTTCATAAAATTTAAGAAACGCTGGAGATTCATGAGCCCCTGAAAAAAAGTTTCATTAATGTTTTGTTTCATAAAGAAGCATCACATCGCAACTAAGCAAATTCTTTAGGGACAAATGGATCGACCACACTAGGAAATGTTCGTGTTATAATAAAACAAATATAAAACTTTTTTCCACTTTAATTTTGTCCATCAATTTGTGTAATCTATTTTAATATTTGTTTTATTATAATATATTATAATGGAATTCCACCATGAATTGTCAGATTAAAAAATAGAAATAAAATGTTCGTGTATTGCACGAATCTTGTACTTCATCAAATCCATATTCAGAAATCAAATTATTACTGAAGTATGTTTTTGTGCAATTGTCATTGCCTTGTTCAGGTGTATCTAATTTATAACTAGAAACGTACCATTCTCTTGGTCATTACTACAAAATTTTCAGTTGGTATTATATGCTTTGAACCATCTCATTATTAGATAATGATATTAGATAATGTTATTACTTTCGTTTTGTTATTGTTTTATAATATATATAAATATAATTTATGTTAATGGCACATGTTGTGCCGTATGTTTTTGAAATAAATAAATAAATAAATAATAGTGCGTAGACAAATGTAATAAATAAATAAACTGGTACCAGTTTTACGAATTCAATCGGTAGAGTCTTAGGATTAGTAATAATATTTTTTCAAGCTTTTGGTCGCTAGAATGTAGGGCCGTTAATGATATACCTCACGTACCCTTACGACTTGCATGGGGCAAATAATAATGGTGGGGCAAAACGATACTTTTTAGTGACAGGAAATGATGTTTTTGACAGAAGTAAATAGTAGGAGTCAAAATACGGGAAAAAATGAGAAGCTTGATGATCTGAGATGTGTTTGGCAACGAACTCCCGCTCAGATGAGATGGCCATGTCTTCCGTACAAGATGCTGGCGACAATTCAAAAGGGAAGAAGAAGATAAACAATTCAAAAGTGAGTATTATTACTTGTTGATGAAAAGTTGGGTTCATCAGGAAAGTAATCCTTATTCAGCATGTTGATAATATCATCGTAGTATTCTTCTGAGGCAGTCTGTATCCTGAACTTAAGTTTTTTACCCTCTTTGTTGGTTTTTTCGAATTTCCTCCACACCTCAGGATGCACTACCTCCGTCTCACGCCTCCATGTTGGAGATATCATTGTCTGAAAGACATGTTCACAATTAAAATTAAAAACACTTTGTCAAAATAATGATTAACTTATTAGATATAACATTGCTTAGCATGTTCAAAAGAAACGCCATGTTTTAAACCCTTTAACCCATTTTATACTGAAAAAAGCCACATAGTTCTTATAATTATAGGTATTAGTGAGTCTAGACTATAATATGTCAGTTTGTAACATTATCATAATCTTCTATATATTATCTTCTATATATTAATACGTGAAGCAAAAACTTTGTACCCCCTTTTTACAAAAATTGCCCGCACGGAGGAGTATGAAATTTCGCACACTTAGAGTTTACATAGAGAAGGAGTGCAGAATGCTAATTTTTTTTTTAAATTATGCGTAAAAAATACATTAAATCAATTAAAAAAACATTACACATTAAATTAATTATGGTCGAATTTCGACCATCGGGCGACCACTAGTATTCATTTAATTATTCCAAACGCAAATAAACAATTTGTACGTGAAGAAGAGTGTCTGTGGTGAACACCAGGCGGGCGTCATGGGTTCGATTTTTCTATTTGAGATATTGCACACTTGATGTGGGTGGTTTGATATATTTATGCACCGATTTTCAAAACATAAAGAACATTGTCTTATTCCGAAAAACTCTGTAAATCCCGGACAAGGCGGGGACTTGAGCATATAATACAATAATAAATAAAGTATCTCCTATCATTCTACTCTCCACTATGTCAAAACCAGTTGCATAAAGTAGGCAATATAATAATAAGTTATTTTTACTTAACATTGGTGTGGTGAAGCGGCGCCGAACAACAAACACTTTATTTAATTTACTTGATATGGATGCAGATAACAATACTTATAACAATAATGTGACGGTCAAACGAATGAACACTGACCAATGTTGCAGACAAATTTTACTTTATGGTGAATCAAAGATTTTTCTGTTTCATTTTGAATTCTATGAAAATACGTCTAGTCTACAAATTTAAAAAAAAAATCATCACGTCTGGTTATTTGTAATATAGATTCCCAAAGAAATTAATTTACTTTTGAATATGTCTATGTTTTGATATATAACATATTTTGTACGAATACCGCACAAATCCTAACACCTTGGAACCAGTGAGACTATGACATCCCCGATTTGGATGTGTTGTGAGGCTGAAGATAGTGGGGAGTAGAAGGAGATGGGGAAGAGGAAGGCAGGGAAGTTCCTAGCTATTCAGACCTGGTCACCAAACACGGCTAAAGCTATTTCAAGCAACGTTTTATTACTGAATGGTGGTCTTTTATAAGGGCGATACTGAGAGTATTTTCCGCTCTAGAACGTGCCGCTTATATTATTTTATATTACACCAGATATTATTTTATATTATTAAATTGTGAAATAACACAAATCAATCAAATAAATTTGATTGATGGCAGACGGCCATAAAATAACACAAATCAATCAAATAAATTTGATTGATGGCAGACGGCCGGCGTGGTCTAGCGGTAAGGCTCTTGAATCGCAATCCGAAGGTCGTGTGATCGAATCCCGGCGTGGCAAATAAATTTTATTTGATTATTTCACAAATAAATCATTAAAAATAATATACAGTATATTTGCGGCACGTTCCAGAGTGGAAGATACTCTCAGTATCGCCCTGGTGTAAGACCACCATTCAGAATTGAAACGTTGCTTGAAATGGCTTTAGCTGTGTTTGGTGACCAGATCTGAATAGCCGAGTACTTCCCGCCTTCCTCCTCCCCATCTCCCCAATTGAAACCCTTCAGATCAATGGCGTTACATTAGTTCCGGCTTGGACAATCGAAAGTGGTTCAAATGTAATAAGTTGTGGCGAAAGACCACATTAACTAATTTACTCCCTTAAATGCGTCAAAAAGTATATGCGGACTGTCAACGCAGATGCCCTATCGGACCAGAGTTCGTTCCCGTATTTTTTTTATGAAAGAGTACTCCGAGTTCCTTGCAACACCATTACTTGGTGTTGCAAGGAACACGTTTTTTCTTTAACATAGCTGTTAGTTAGTACTTCCACTTTTTCATTTCTAAAGAATGTTCTATTTTTAAGAATGGCACCAAAAAGTAAAACAAAAATTTTACGCCAGTTGCCATACTTCCAGCGCCTACTGAAGTATTTGAAAAATTAATTTATACATTCATTATGCCTCAGATAGACGATAGACGCGTACATTATCCTCAAACAGCGTGGTTTCAGAAAAAGTTGATCCACTAAAACCAACCTGATGTTATGCATTGATTATGTTGCTAGTTCCTTAAAGAGTTTATACCAAGTAAACTGAATCACGATAGCTTACCACAAAACTGACCAAAATGTGATCAATAACTACCGACCAATTTCACTCTCAACCGCCGTGGCAAGATTATTTGACAAAATTTTATCCGTGGTTGTTTCAGACCATTTAAAAATAGAGGCTAACCAGTTCGGACTCAAACCTGCACTGTCAACATCTACGACAATAGATTCCCTAAAAAAAAACGTAAGTTATTATGAATTTAGGAAACGTCAATTTTATACCTGCTTTCTAGACCTTAGCAAAGCGTTTGACTGTGTATGCCATAATAAACTGTGGGAAAAACTAAAGAAAAGAGCAGTTTCAGAAGATGTAAAAGCGATTCTTTTAATTTGGCACTCGAAACAAGAAAGATTGTAAAATGGTCTGGGGAGTTTTCTAACCCGTTCTATTTGAAAAGTGGCGTAAGGAAAGGAGGAGGCATATCTCCGGTTCTCTTCAATCTATACACCGAAGAGCTAATTCAAAGACTTAATGACACGAAAATAGGTTGCCGTGTTCATAGAGTGTGTGTAAATAACATTAATTACTCAAATGATATGGTTCTTCTTGCAACGTCACCTTGTGCACTAAAGAAATTACTCAAAATATGTGAAGATTTTGCAAAAAACCACAACCTTCTATATGATACGTCCAAGTCAATCGTTATGGTTTTCAAACATAAAAACGAATTCATCCAAACACCCTCAGTATGGCTAGATGGAAGGAAAATGGAAGTGAGTCATCGCATAAAGTACCTGGAACATATCATCACAAATGATCTAAAAGACATCGAGGTTATTGAAATAGCAAAGAAGAGCCAAATCCAAATACAGCATATATAGATATGCTGTCAAAAAGTTCTCAATTCTGCAGTACAAACATAAAAATAATACTGTTCAACGCTTTCTGCACATCGCTGTATACATCAGAACAACTGTGGTTTGAATATACTGCATCCCAATGGAATAAGATAAAAATCGCCTGCAATTACGCTTACCCTAACTAACTAACTAACTAACCATCACGCCGTTTCGCCGCAGGGGTAGGCAGAGAGGACAAACAACTCGATCTTGGCACACACTCCTTGCTTCGTTCACATTCATACATCGTCTCATACATACTCTTCTGTTATTCTGACTCTTGACATCGCCCGACTCAAGTATCTGATTCACTTGGTCGTGCCATGTCTTCCTCGGGCGTCCCCGACTTCGTCTACCATTCACATTTGCGTCATATATTCTCCTTACACTCCTTTCCTCATTCATTTGCTCTACAAGCTTATCCGCCTACCGAAATACTGTAGTGCTACGGAAATGTTCCTGGAGGGACGTGTGCACACTTTCCAAGCACTTCTCCACCACATCATGGGAAATTAATTGCGCAGACTACGCCAATCGAAGAATGCGATCATCATATTTCATAATTATTTTTATTACTATTTTTGTTATAATTTCTGTTGTAACACTGTATTTAAATAATCCATAATTTCTGTTACAACATTGTGTATAAATTTACATCATCCATGTATATAAATTTTTGGGCAACATGCCTATTTTATGTACTTAAATAAAAATAAATAAACCACCGCCATGACTGCCTGGATGGAGTCCCCCCTGATGGCCCTCTGGAGAGAGGAGACGGTGAAATATCCTCCGTAAACAGCCGCTTGAATACATTTTAGTGTTTATTATTCTTTTCAGTTTCATTTCTCATGTTTTTCATGCTTATTCGTTTTTTTTATTATTTTATTTATATGTTGTTATTTACTTTTCACTTCATTCTATAATTTGTCTTATTTCTTTTGTTATTTCAAAACATGGAATGTATTGCATTGCACTACCCCTGCAAACGTTCTGGAATAAACTATTATTATAATTATTGTTAAAACGGGTTTCTCCCTTCGGATGCTACAGTTTTTTAAAAGTTACCTCAAAGCAATTTGTCACACAAAATCTTCCAAACCGTTGAGTTTCTTATTTTTTCTGGGGTTCCCCAAGGGTCATTCCAAGGGTCTCTTTTCTTTTATTTTTTCATTGGCTGGAATCATCTGTTTTTCTAGCTTTCTACTTCTTTCTGACGGTAAATTGTTTCTTCTTATTAGAAATATTGAATTTTTGCCTTCATCTTCAAGCTAGTATTGATAACATTTCTCAATGTAGTCAATGAAAACAGGTTCATATTGAAATTGTCTTGAAATGCATAGTCTGGGCTCTCACCAGAGTGTTTAGTCTCACCTACTACAGATACACTACGCTCTGTCATAATCTCAAACGCGTTTCAACTATCTTGGAATTATGTAAGAAATTAAGCTGACGTTTTGTGTTCAAACCAAAATGGTGTGTCATTCGGCTTTAAAAATATTAGGGTTTGTTCTACAAACCGTCAGTGTTTATCTGGATACCCGTATTCTGAGAATTTTCTACTTATACCTGCACCACAGTAAACAGGAGAGTGATTCGGCTCTCTGAAATCCCCATGAGATGGAGTGCTCCAACATATTGGATGTAGTTCAAAAACAGTTTTTGAGATTTCTCTACATGCGGCCGCTATTCTTGGCTCCACCCGATGAAATTTCTTCGAGACATGCTCGGATTTTACTCTTTGCAGCTCAGAAGAAACAGGTAAGCTGCCACCCACTTATTTAGACTACTGCAAAGTTTTTGTTTTTTTTTACATGAGCTCTACACAGGAGGCCCAGAGGAAAATAATCTCCCTCAGGGTCTACGTCATCTTTGGGGATGCTGTGTGGAGGTTTCTTTTAAGGAAAGAAAATGGAGGAGAATTCTGGGAAGGAAAAGGGTTTAAGGGGGAGTCGGAATCTGGGGCTCAGTGTGTACTGGTCATCCACCTCCAAGATCTAGACAAACCTCACCCCATGAGGCCGGGTACCCCTGCTAAATCACCAAACGTAGCGAACCACTTTTAAAGTTATACCGAGAACTAAGCTATTTTGGAGTGCGTGAGTTTCTGTTTTTTTTATTTATTTTTTTATTTTTATTTGTTTATCTCAAAAATGGTACATATAAAAGTAGTACTGGTCTTCCATTAAAAGCATTTGCTTGTGGATGGAAGAAGAGTTTACATTCTATTTATACATTTAAACAGTCACGTGATTCACATAAGTAATTAGTGCAGTTAATACAAACACATCGCAATTTTTAACTAAAAGACATCCACGCATTCCATAAGAGTATAAACAAGTATAATTTTTAGTGTCACATTCAAGTGGAAATAGGGGACGCAGACTTCCCGGTGCTGATTTCTTTAAAATGATTTTTGATAGAGTTCGATAATTTTATTTTGTTATTAATGATTCTGATTTCTATGGGTAGGTAGTTAAAGAAGTATTTTCCTTGGTATGAAAAATGATGTTGAGCAAAAGAAATGTTTAGTTTCGGGCATACAAATACATGTTTGAGTCTGGTACGATTTTCCGTTACGAATGAGTGTTTTTCTTTTTCCTTTACAATTTGTAAGATTGAATTTTTTATAAATAGATTTTTGAATGTTGGGACTTTAAATTGTTCAAATATTTGTTCAGTAGGGAAGTCTGGAGGTTTTTTTTTAAATAATTTTTATTATGAGTTTTTGAACAACTTCTATGGGGGTCAAACTAGTTTTGTAAGCTGCTCCCCAACTGGTAACGGCTTACTGAAGAATAGACTGTACTAATGCGTAGTATATTGAGTAGAGATTTTTCGCTGATAAAAAGTTTCTAATTCGTAAGAATATTAAAATTAATTTCCTAATTCTTTTTATTGTATGGCCGTTGTGATCTTTCCATTTGAGGTTTTTATCTACGATTATTCCAAGATATGTATTTTTATCAACATTTTTGTCGACAGTGATTAGTGTCGTGTTGTGCGAGAGAATGATTATGTAAGATTATTTGTAGATTTGGAGGTATATTGTTTGCGTTAATTGTTCCTGATTAATTTATGTTCCTGATTAATTTATGTTCCTGATTAATTTATGTTCCTGATTAATTTCTTAGATAGCGTTGAAGTAAATCATTCTATCTTCCTGCCTGTATGACCAACTTACCAATGGTTCTCCCGGTGGGGATGAGCATAAAATTGCTACTAAACCAAACATCTACCGAGACAGATATTTATCCTTGAACAGCCAGAAGAGATTCAAAAGAAAAATCCTCTTGATTCTTGAAAGAGTTCATTGATGAAGTTTTCACCACTGCCTTAATTTTTTTCGAAATTTCTTTTTTTTGCGAATTGCATTAAATCTAAATTTATAATATACGTACATATCTAAATTTATAAAAATGACACAAAATAATGTGGCTGCTACAATATCGCAACTCTGTGGCAGCCCTGCAACGCATAGTGAGTCCTACAAAATACTGCACCACGTGAGCAAACATCAGTCTTGTACTCACCGCGAATTGCGATACTCGTCGCCAGCCCTCCGACACCTGGCCTAGTCGGTCTTTGCTCACCGACTCACCGCGGATTGCGACTAACGATGTGTAGGTTCAGCTGGAGGGGGCTCTTGAACTCGGATCCTACTCCTGCTCATTTTTCAAATCGACTACTCCCAGAGAATCCGGTCCAGGACTTGGACTCAAACCAGAATTCCGAGTCGGAACACGAATGCTTCCACCGGCGTCCCCGTGTTCGCGGTCTGCGAGTCGGAAGCGGGTCTCGGGCTCGAGTTCTTATGCGGGTTCCGGCTCCGAGGTCCGGCTCTGGCCGAATCCGTGCATCCCGTTAGCCGCAACAGTACCCGGTACCCAGTCCGCACTCAAGAATTCGGACCCGGGACCTACTCCTAGAACTCGAGTTCTTTTAAAAGGAAGCACGTCTCGGAGGCCTCCGGCAAAATGCAGAACAGACCCATCTCTAATTGCGACACCTGTCGCCGGCTCTGCGTCGCAATACCACGGCATGGAACTCATCCTGGAATATTATTTAAGATCCGAGATCTTCACCTCCAGATGACAACCAACCAGTTCAGTTATTTCGGCGTGATTTTCACATTCATTACAAGCAACACTTCGAATACGCACAAAGGACGGGTTGTTTCAAAAAATTTGATGAGTTCATCAAATATTTGAAGTTAATTTTCACGTTCTGTGTAAGTTCTATTCGAGTTCTGTTATTTTATCATCATAGGCTAGCTGCTTCAAAAAACTGAAATCATCACAGAACTTGAATAGAACTTTCACAGAACGTGAAAATTAACGTCAAATATTTGACCATACCTACTTACTTATCGCTACGTAGCAATTAGGTACTGGAATGATCTTTGTGGTATCTTTTTTTTTTTTTTGTTATTGTTTTTGGGGTGTTATGCCGCGTTTCGCTACCTCCTTCTTTAGCCAACGTTTCGGACAGCGTTACAGTGTCCATCATCAGGGCAGATGAGCCTGTATGATGACACTGTAACGCTGTCCGAAACGTTGGCTAACGAAGGAGGTAGCGAAACACGGCATAACACCGCAAAAACAATAACAAAAATACTTTTTGGCCGTGAAAACCTAAAAACATACCTTTGTAGTATCTTTCTGATTTTGAATAACGTATTTAAAATAAATTCTCAGCCGATTTAAGAAAAAATCTAATCTTTTATTCTTCTTTACCACCGTAACGTACCTAAAATAATATTTATCATTATCTATTTCACATGATAACATTGAATTCTAACCTCAAATTAGAAGATAAACACTGCACAGACAGGAAACTGATAACCAATTCGGTCGCGTTGCTCCACTCTTCTCGGGCTGACTGAGAGCACTGAACTGACTGAACACTGAGCACTGAGGAGTTGAGTACTGTGGACTGGCGTACCTACCTAAGAGTGGAGACAGAGGAGGGGTCAATTTTGGAACGAAACTTCTTTTTAATATTTTGAATCAATTTTTGTACATTTGAAAATAACTGAATTAACTTTCAAACATCGGTAATCATTAAATTGTAATACCTAGTGCAGATGGGTGTTGATTTATTCTTTTCAAAGGTTAAGGGCCCCGTACGAAACCTCGGGTACACTGCAGTTAGGTATTTTTGCTACTTGTGAATAGATTCCGCAGCGCTCGAACACCTGCGCAATCTACCGGCTGTTTTGAGTAGACGCGGGTAAGTCTCGACGTTTCATGAAATAAAAACACAATTGCTTTATTAATTTTAAATTTATTAAGTAAATAATCGATAGAGCTTGACATATTAAAAAAACATATTTGCAATGGAATGGACACATAAAGACACATTTTACGCCCCGGACCTTTTATGACGTTTCAGTTTTTTTACGCAATGTGGCATAGAATCTAAAGGTGAAGTGGAAAAGATTTCTGGTTCATGCATTTTTTGATTGTATGATTTGTCCTATGATAATAACTGTTTTTTTTTTTAATAATAATCACAGAAATTCGCATTCAGTCCACTGAAATTGATCACATTAGATTCGCATTCACTCCACAATCCAGATTTTGCACCAAATTGGCAGAGAACGCGAGAAGATCAAGATAGATAACGAAATTATTGATTATCGCATTTTGACATTAGATCCGCCTTCAGTGCACATCCTGACTTCCTAATCCCGATTTTGAACCAAATATATAGAGAACTCGAGAAGTTCAAGATGGATGACGAAATTAAGCATTTTTACATTAGATCTGACTTTAGTGCACATCTTAACTCCCCAATCTCGATTTTGAACCAAATCGGTAGAGAACTCGAAAAGTTCAAGATGGATAACAAAATTTTGCATTTTGACATTAGATCCAAGTTTAGTCCACCTCCAGTGAGTTTCCCTTATACAGACATTGATATAAATCGGATTGTAGAAAATCAACGTGTCCATCGAAATTAGTGACCTGACAATTGATCCGGCGACAATCGATCCCCCGACAGTTGGTCCGCCGACAATTGGTCTGCCGACAGTTGATCCCTCCGACAGTTGATCCCTCCCACAGTTGATTCCACCGACAGTTGATCCCCCCGACAATTGATCCCTCCGACAGTTGATCCCTCCAACAGTTGATCCCTCCGACAGTTGATCCCTCCGACAGTTGATCCCTCCAACAGTTATCCCCCCGACAGTTTGTACCCCCAACAGTCGATCCCTTCGACAGTTGATCCCTCCGACAGTTGATCCCCCCCTACAATTGATCCCTCCGACAGCTGATCCCCCCGATAGTTGGTACCCCCGACAGACGATCCCTCCGACAGTTGATCCCTCCGATAGTTGATACCTCTGACAGTTGTTCCCCCCCTACAATTGATCCCTCCGACAGTTGATCCCTCCGACAGTTGATCCCTCCGACAGTTGATTCCCCCGACAGCTGGTCCCCCCGACAGTTTATCCTTCCGACAGTTGATCCCCTAAAAGCTTATTTCTTCAAGTAAGTATGCAAAGAGGATATACGGCTGTACAACCAAAATCGATATACTTATATCTAAAGGCATCTTGAGTGAAAATCCGCTGTAAAAGTATAATATATAATTATATAACAATAATTTCGACTCTCCCAAGAGCATGCGGTAATAACAAAATACGACGTACTAATACGTACAGTCGGCTTAGCAAAAAACCGCTAAAGCTTCCTACTGCATGACTTTAGCCGTGTCTGGTGAATAGATCTGAATCTAGCCAGGCAAATTTTCCGCCCTGCGGTGCAACACGATGAGCCGAGAGAGTCAGGCTGGAGAGTTCCAAAGGTCTCCCTGAAGCCGTCTCTCCTGATCCGGCCTGCCATGCATTAGGTGGGCACAGGCATCCCCTGCCAAGACTTAGACAAACTTCACTCCAAGAACCCGGGTACCCCTGTTAATTCACCAAACGCAGCGAACCATTTGGGGTCGCCTATGACAGGGGTGATGGCTAGCCAATAAATGTTTCCCGGGGCGGCGGTAAACATATCCGCCTCCTAAATTGTAAAAAGATATAGCGTATAAATACACTGCATATACATATAAGAACGTCGTGTTTTGAAATTCGTTGGTATTTCAGAATTGAAACGTTCATTGAAATGGCTTTCGTTATGTTTGGTGACTAGATCTGAATAGCCAAGTACATTTTAAACATCTTCTTCCCCTCCACACTGCCTTCAGCCTCACAACATACAAAATCGGGGATGCCATAGTCTCACTGGCTCCAGGCGGTTGAGAGCAGTTAGGACTCTTGTGTTGGATTAAAAATATATACCTATAATACGATTTTTTTTTAATTTTTACGCTGGTATACAGTGAATGTACATTTAGTCTTATTACTTGAAATGGCTTTGGCCGTATTTGGTGACTAGATTTGAATAACCGGGTACATTTTCCACATCTCCTTCCCCTCTCCACTATCTTCAACCTCAAAACATTCCAAAATTGGTGATGCCATAGTCTCATTTGCTCGAGATGGTTGGGGGCAGTTGGGACTCTTGTGTTATATTCAGATAAAAATAGTTATATTATGTGCAAGTAGGAATCATAAGCGGTTTTTTGCTAAGCCGACTGCACGTATAAGAATGTCGTATTTTGTTATTGCCGCATGATTCTTCGGAGAGTCAAAATTATTCTTAGTAAAAATATTTTTACAGCGGATTTTCACTGAAGATGCCTTCTGATATAAGTACATCGACTTTCGTTGTTTGACGTTTGTACGGCCGTATATCCTCTTTGCATACTTACTTGAAGAAATAATCTTTAAGGGATCAACTGTCAGATGGACCAACTGTCGGGAGAATCAACTGTCGGGGGGATCAACTGTCGGTGGGAGAAACTGTCGAGGGGATCAACTGTCGGCGGACCAACTGTCGGCGGACCAACTGTCGGCGGACTAACTGCCGGAGTATCAATTATTGTCGTCGGACCAACTGTCATGGAATTAAGTATAGCCATCGAAATTATGTATTTGCCTAACACCGTATTCTCCCTTTTCTCCAGTGGATCGGTCTCTTTATTTCGGTCTCCTTTATTTTTATCCATATGTGTATTGGTACCAGAAAAAGGTTAAAAATAATACAGACTGTAAAACAAGTTTCAAAATTATTTATTAGATAATAATTAATATTTAATTTTCACTTACCCTTTGGCTATTGCACCAATCTCCTCAGTTATTTCTTTTACAAGTCGAAAGTTCGATCGTAATTATTGGGAGGCTCGGAGAAAAAACAAAACGAGCGTCCTCTCCCCTTGGAGCATACTCCGCGACTGGCAGGGCCGGCAGGGGCAGGGTTTTGTGAAATTCAAAAGTGTATTTGCGTCTTCTCACGGAGTGTGATTTTACCATACACTTTGTATGGCGGTAAATAATTGAAAAATTCGAGATGTTTAAGTAAATTACAAAAAAAATCTGGATACGTTAAAGTATTTTTTATTCATTTGGAAGAATATGTATCATGTTTACTTTGAGAAGAAGGAAGGATTTAACAAAAAAATGTTTGTAATAGGCGCTAATATGATTCCAGCGAAGGAATTTTCGAACGTTTTACGTAAAGTTTCAGTGTGTATTTCACGTAGATACATTTTTCTAACTACCCCCATAGAATTTTTATATAAATTGTGTGTAGTATTGCTTGTACTACGATAATACAAAGTGATGTTTAGCGCTATTTGGAGAACTTGGCCCTTTTTTTTTTACAGTTAATACCGCACAAGAGTCCCAACTGCTCCCGTGTGGAGCCAGTGAGATTATGGTATCCCCAATCGGGGTATGTTGTGAGGCTGAAGGTAGTGGGGAGGAGAAGGACATAGGGAAGAGGAAGGTGGGGAAGTATCTGGCTATTCAGATTTGGTCACTAAACACGGCTAAAGCCATTTTCAAGCAACGTTTCAATTCTGAATGGTGGTCTTACACCAGGGCGATCTATTTAAGATCTATTTAAAAATATTTAGAAAGGCACAGCGTAAAACAATAAGTAAGTTATTCTTGTAGTAGCCACTCCTATTGGAGGTTGGATATCGTCAAGGAGACAAGATGGCAGGCAGTACGGCGAAATCTTTTTTATGAACACAGTTGGCAGGATTACAATCCCACGCAGGTCAAATAAAATAATTGAATTGTTTTTTTCACGAAGTTATAAGTAATCAATAATGCAACATCTGGTTCCAAAGTTGAAGATATATACATAATACAAACGTTGCATGTAACTCGAAATGTTTTAAGCGTCAATAATAAAATAGGAAGATACTTCCCGATTTTTCTCTATTCTTTATACCTTCCCTTTAATTATCCCTTCTTCTTTCTCTCCTCCTTTTTAACGGGCTCCGTTAGTTTAGAAGACAAATTCTGAAAAAATCTAATGATCAAGAATAGACTTCCATATGTTATTTAATAATCATCATAATCCTTCACATCAATTTTAAATTGTTTCCGACCCCGATTTGTTATGGAAAGTTGATTGGTTTGAGCAATCCCACATTTTTTTTTAAATAATGTGCTTAATGTACTTGAAAAATAATATGAAAATGAATAAACATAGCTCATAGATAAGAGAAAAATAGGTATTTGAAATATACAGTATAACCATGGTATAAAATATACAGGGTGTAAAGGGACTTGACTTACTTTAAACAGTGATTCCTGACTTTATTTTTAGTAAAAAATGTAAATGAAATTTTAGTCTCCGGTAACTTTTTTGATGACACTTTTTTTTCTTCAAAACCAAACAGAAAAAAATTCTTTCGCATGTCGTCACTGGTCACTCAGCCGAGTAACCCACCAACCCCTAACCGGCTCCAACTATCCAACACCTACCAATTTATGTTCCTGTAGAAAAAAAAATCGTCAAAAATGTCACCGGAGACCAAAATTTTATTTACAGTTTTTACTCCAAAATCACTGGTTAAAGTAAGTCAAGTACGTCCCTTAACACCCTGTATTTCAAGTTCAAATTCAGTTCAAAATTGTAACAACTCTGCGATTTGGGGTCAGTAAAAAATAGTGACAATCCAGAGTTCATAATGCAAAATAATTTATTAAAAAATCATTACAATTTCTTCATTCAAAATTCGAAGATGATTTAGGTTAATTTTAATTAGGTTAGATGATAACTATCTACACACTCATAAATATGTCTTCATTGTCATACTAAACATCTATTATTGGCTGGAAGAAGACCTCCTTAAACTCTTCACTTCATGCTTTACCTTGAATTGGCGATCTTGACCTAGATTTTAATTTGCTCTTCTCAAAGGAATACACAAGCCAAACATGAATATATTCTTTTACCTTATATCACAACGAATGTAAATAAAAGGTACAAGAATCGCTTTGACACATGGAGCTAGAAACGGTCGACTTTATCGAAAAAGTGATTTATATTTATTTTGTCAATAATTTTATAAGAAAGAAAAAAAAATATTTCCAAAAAAAGCTGTCAGAGAAAATCTCAGCCATGAAATTTCTTTTTTTAAGTTGTTTTTTGCGTTCATCTATTTTTAAAGGCAAAATACATTTTTAGTAGTATACGCTTATTATTTTTTTATAAATAATTAATCATTTTATTTTAATTGTACGAAATGATTGGAAAATTAAAAAAAAAATTAATTTATCTAGAGCATGTTTTTGGTTTTCACAATGTGAACGATTCGTGGTAAAGATTAATCAAATAGTGATTTCAATTAATCATCGCCAAATTAGACCATACCACTCCATCCTACCAAATTACGCCACAATTTCAATAAAAATTGAATTATTCAAATTTATACGTTAGCGATTTCATTGCCTCGCATGTATTTTTGATGGGAAAGCCAACTTCTTTGATCAGGTCTGTGTACAGATATGATCCATCTTCAACGAAACCGGCTTTAGCGGCTACTCTTTGAGAAGCTGGACCCGAAAATGATGACGAAATTACCTTCAATCCAATGGCCTTGCAGATTTTAATTCTGAAAAATAAAAAATAAAAACAAATAAAATAAATAAAACTATTAGTTTTTTCCAAAATTTACATAACTAACTAACTGAACCTTTTTACGTTAATTCCACACAGGGGGTATTTGGAAAAAAAATTCTCTCAGGACCAATGCCATTTTTGAGGATACTGTGCGGTGGCTTTTTTAAGAAAAAGAAGGAGAGGGAGTTCTGGAAAGAAAAAAATAATGATGAGGTGGGTAGGAATCTGGGGATCAGTTTGTCCATCACTCCCACTGCTGTGCAAGGCGATGCATAAGGGTCTCCGTCAACCGGTTTCTCCTGATCAGGCCCGCCACGCTGCTAGAGGGCAGTCGCATCCGCCGTCAAGACCAGGAAAAACCTCACCCCGTAAACCCGAGTACCTCTGCTAAGTTACCGTAGCGTACCGGGATGACCTAAGGCAAGTACTTGGGATGACCTATGACCGGGATGACCTACGGAGGGTACTTGGGATGACCTATGGCAAAGGGGATGGTTTTCCAATGATCGTTCCCCGAATTGAATCCTACATCGATACAATAAAATAAAATTTGAATAAATTTAAAATATTGTTATTGAGGCAGTTCAGTTATGTACAATAAAATGTTTTTTCTATGCTATATATGTAAAAGCCCCGAAAAAGGAAAGGGCGTTTATTTATAAATAAATAAATAAATAAATATATTATATAAAGCACGAGATAAGATAGGGAAGCAATAATCACGAAGGTTTTGATTGAATTTGAAAGCCGGATGGAACCAACATCGCGAGCAGAAAAGGTATTGCGCTGACCTAAGAAATAATTTCCGATAGTTTTTTAGAAACCACTCGGACCCATAGGCTTGTTTTCAAGCTACCTACAACATTACAAGATATATTATGTAATGACGTATGAGGCTAACTGGAGACTGACTTATTAGAAACAAACGTGTTCCATACCTAATATTGTAAATTCATTAATTAAATGAAAAATAAATCATTAATTGATAAATCATTGGGTCATTAAAATCTCAAATCAATACAATATCAATTAACTTTGTTAGACCTGTTAAAACCGCTATAGTGGTTAAAAATGAGCAAAATTAAATTTAAACACACATTTTCTGATTGTTACCAATAAAAAAGTAATTTTTCAAGGTAATGCAACATGCCGTGTAAAATTCATGATCAGGCCGTTAATAATAGAGTGATAAAGTTTAAATTCCCGATTAACACAAGCCGCCTGTTTAGATTTATTCACGAAAAAACATCGCTGAAAGGCTTTGTTTTATTTGTTTTATTTTTTTTATTTTAAACTTTATTTTTTCCTGGGCTTATAAAAAAACTAATCATAAAAGTACTCGATTATTTCAAAGGCGAATATGTGTTCTGTTTGCCGTACTTAAGCATTTGAAACATTTCTAAGCGACCTAATTTTCCCATGATCAAAAGATTTATTTATTTATTTATTTTTCATGTTCTCCATAAAACAGTTATAAACAATAATTTGAATTTGAATTGCTTGGTAGTACATCACCTTAACAGCTAAATTCACGAACGTATTCACGGGTACATATTATCTAACCCATAAGCAACCGAGTCACGTTCTAAAATAGCACGAAACGCGGTGAGTGACCCGACCCCGACCCCAGGACTTTTATTTAGGAATAAAGACCAATTCACTGGAATGAAACGAGAATCAACACCAGAGAATACCCACAAATAAACTGACGCTAGCTAATTAATCAATCGACCATCAGCATTATTCTTCGTGTCTCCTTGTCTCACGATCCTCCGCCAATATTCACTATCAATTTTAATGGCAGTTTGTCTTCCATCAAACTTATAAGCTTGAAGAAGTAAAAATAATATTTTCAAGTTTGCCAAATAAGCAATGCAGTTTTGATCTCGTACTAACGTGGTTATTAAAAAATGTTTGTTTTTGTGTGGTTGTCATCATAGCTCAGTTCCTAGTTCATGTTTTTAATAAATCTCTTAGCACAAATGACTTCCCTGAACCACTTAAGTTGTAGTTACACCGATATTAAAAAAATCGCAACTAGACTCCGATAAAATAAAAATCAATATAATTAATACACATTTCTACATAACTACTTTCATAGTACCATAAAAGCCATTAACCAGCGGCCGAGAATTTAAATTTCGTCGAACAATGATCTTGCAATTGTACCTTTGCAACGGTACAGGGTGGTTCGGATGAGAAAGATTAATTATTCTCCATACCAGCATTTTAACATAATGACTCAATATCGATTTTATTTCATTCCAAATTTGCTTCGATAAATACCCACATTCAAAACTCGTGACGATAATACAATTAAAAGTATGTACTTTATGTAATTATTGTTTGATCATAAGTTTTTATGATTTTTCAATAATGTCTAAGCTAATTAAATAAGTAATTTAAAAAAATATATATTAGTTTGTAAGAGCGTAAATAAATAGACAAACTGAAGTATTTTCGTCACAAAACAAGGGCGCGGATCTTTTTTTTTAATGATTTTATTTGAACTAAAATTTAAATTCTGAAAAGAAGGTTTCCCAGATAATTTATTGATTTATTTTACTGCATGATTATATGATTTTAAATTAAATGTTTGTTGTATAATACAAAATTTTGTTTGAAAATTTAACAAATCTGCAAACGACCTACGGTAAAACCTTATTGTACTAAAAACAAACATATTTTCTCAAAATTTAAAAAAAAGCTTAACTAGGTAAAAAAACAGTCTTTCGAAATCAATTTATAATTTTTTTGTAGAAAAGAATGAACGTCTAAAAGTTGATTTAAAAATGACATATTTACGGTTTTGTCTGGTTATTCCCTCTTAAATGTGTTTTGTACTATGAGTTTCTGGACATTTTGTTTTAGGATTCATTTTAAATTTGGGAGGCGGAAAAGAGTCCCGCCGGCCCTGGAACCATTTATTTCATAACTAACACCTCTGCCACACCCCAAGTGGTTTGCTACGTTTGGTGACATAGCAGAAGTACCTTGGGGTGAGGTTTATCAAGGTTTTGGCAGCGGACGACCGGACACTAAACCCCAGACACCTACCCACCCCTCACACTTTTTGCCTTCCCAAAACTTCTTCTCCTTCTTTTCCTTAAAAAGGCCTTCCACACAGCATCCCCAAAGATGACATCGGTCCTAAGGGAAATTATTTTCCCCAGGGCTTCCTGTGTGGAACTAGAGTAAAAATAAATTTTTGACAAGTCAGCTGATTTTTACGGCAGTTGATTTTTCAAGGGTTTTAGCTAACATGCAATAATCCAACCAGCAATTATAATTTTGTGATTTTCCTCGGGTCTACGCCAATATCTTAATTAAAATTTATGCAAAAAAAATTCCTTGGTCGCTTAGGTATAATTTTTTTTATCATTGCATTGTTAATGTCATAATTGGAGGATTTTTCGACCACCATGCTACGCTCATGCCCGTGTTATGGTGGTCGAATAATTGTTATACGTCTTCTTTTCATACCTGCCCCGCATTATTTCCTCGGCAATGCCCATCCCCCTGAATTCTGGGGCGACGCACAGAGCGAGGCTGGCCAGGTACTTGTCCGCCCCGTACAGCTCGTGGATATCAGGGAGATTCTTCTTTATTGCCATCCAAATGCTCAACACTTTAAGTCCTATATCGAAAGTCGCCTGAAAAACAGATTTTCGTTATTTTTATTAAATTTAATTTAAATATCTTTAATTTTTGATAACATCACAATTATGTTTACTGTAATGACTTCTATAATAGGTAGGTACTCTCATAAAAACAAATCGCCGAGGCATTCAGCGAGGATTTTTCTAATATCGTATAATAAATTAAACACAATCTCTAGATTATCATCAATTTTGAACAACATCATTATAAATCACGGGATAAACTATGTGGTTGTTTATCCCGTGAAATTTGGTTAAATGAATTAATGAAAAATTTTCTTTGAACTTTATCATTTTCAAAATTGGAATAATTTGTGTCTAGAAATCAGAAAAGCGAAGTACCTACCTATAATAAATGATCTGGACAACAAGTTTGAGGGCAGTATTAATTTATTTATATACGTTATATATGTACAATGTACATTATATACAAATTTCTAAAAGGCTCTTGACTCGCAATCCGAAGGTTGCGGGATCGAGTCCCAGCGTGGCAAATAAATTTTATTTGATTAATGTGTTATTTAAATCATTAAAAATAATGTATAGTATATTTGCGGCACGTTCCAGAGTGGAAGATACTCTCAGTATCGCCCTGGTGTAAGACAATCATTCAAAATTGAAACGTTTGTAAGACAATCATTCAAAATTGAAACAAAATTGATCTGAATAGCCAAGTACTTTCCCACCTTCCTCTACCCCTTTTCCTTCCCCTCCCCACTACCTTCGGCCTAACAACATGTCACATTTGGAGATGCCATAGTATCACTGGCTCCAAACGGGAGCAGTTGGGACGGTATTAAAAAATATATAAAAAAAACTCCGCTCATATGACATCTGAGATGCTGTGTGGAGGGTATTTTTGAGGAGAGGAAGGAATGAACGTTGGTCTTGAAGAGACTCATGTTGTAGGAAGGAAGAGACACAGAGGCCGGCAGATCGTTCCGCAGCCGAGCTGTTGAACACAAGAACGAGTCGAAGATTTGACTCGTTCTCATGTGAAAAATTTACACCGTGTACATATGTTGGGCACGCATTTGGCGTGTTTCCCGACTATGCACCGGTGCTGAAGGAATCAATGACGCTAGTTCTTCGGAGCATCTTCCATTGTAATACCGGCAGAACAAGGATAGCATTCACACCCGTCGCGACGCCTGTGCTTTAAAGATTGCAATCCGTCTGTTAAGATGGGAGAATTTATCAAACGGACCACCCGTTTCTGCACAGAGTCAAGGGTATTTTTTTTGGTCAATTTTAAATTGAGGGTATGTGGTATTTACTAATGTTTATATAAAGTTTAGTAATTTATAAAAATTAAGAAAAATACTAGCCCTAAATCGGTTGAGAAACACCGCTTGTAGCCATGAATTTGTGTGACAGGATAAATAATTTTTTACTTGAAGAATTTTATTAATTAGCTTCATTCAATAGTTTGTTTGCTATCGATTCCAATAATTAGCCCTTTATTCCAAATTCACAAAGTTTAGTGAAAATAATTTTGTGATTAACTCTGTTACAAAGTCTATATTCGGGGTTTCCGGTGGTAAGGTGCAATAATTAAGGGATGTGATTCTACATAATAGTATATTAAGTACAACAGATGGATAGTAAAAAAGATAAATAACTTTTTTTTATTATTATTTATTATTTTAACTTTATGAGTAAAACCTCAAACTGTAATATTTAATAAAATGAAGACATTATGAGCGAAACTCAATCGAAAATCTGGAAACAGAAAAATCAGAAAAAGATATTGGCACCTTTGGGACTCGAACCCAGGACCTCCCTACTTTCCGGGTTGGGCGCTCTTACCCACTGAGCTAAGGTGTCGATATCCAATTCGGTCACTTTTAACTATACCATACTTCGACTAAGAACCACCCATATTATCTTCATTTTTTCTTAACGCATATTTTTATTGGCTGCCATCTTTATGAATGATTGCAAGATTCAACTCGAACTAAATGCAATCTAGATGGTGTCTGGATAAATTATTATCCATTTTATTTAATGTGCGACATCTATTGACTCTTCTGCAAGTCTGGGATGAATATTATTATTTATTATTTTAACTTTATGAGTAAAACCTCAAACTGTAATATTTAATTAAATGAAGACATTATGAGCGAAACTCAATCGAAAATCTGGAAACAGAAAAATCAGAAAAAGATATTGGCACCTCTGGGACTCGAACCCAGGAAGAAAAAATGAAGATAATATGGGTGGTTCTTAGTCGAAGTATGGTATAGTTAAAAGTGACCGAATTGGATATCGACACCTTAGCTCAGTGGATAAGAGCGCCCAACCCGGAAAGTAGGGAGGTCCTGGGTTCGAGTCCCAGAGGTGCCAATATCTTTTTCTGATTTTTCTGTTTCCAGATTTTCGATTGAGTTTCGCTCATAATGTCTTCATTTAATAAAAAACTTTTTTTTAATAAGTCCGGCGTGTGCGGCCAGCATATTAGGTAAAATTTAATTTAATTTTTAACGCGAATAACTCACAAGAGTCCCAGCTGCCCCCGTATGGAGCGTGAGACTATGGCATCCTCAATTGGGGTATGTTGTGAGGCTGAAGTTTGAGAGGGGAAGGAGTTGAAAAATAGGAAGGTTGAAAGTACCTGGCTATTCAGATGTAATCACCAAACACGGCGAAAGTCATCGTAAGCAACGTTTCAATCCTGAATGGTGGTCTTACACCAGGGCGAGAGTATCTTCCACTCTGGAACGAGCCGCAAATATACTATAATATATTATTTTTTATCAATAATTTGTGAAATAATACAAATAAGTGAAATAAAATTTATTTGCGCACGCCATGATTCGATCCCACGACCTTCGTATTGTGAGGAGTCAAGAGCCTTACCCCGCAACGTATTTATTTTTTTCAAACATTATGGGGATTCTAGAGAGCATGCAAACCGATCGGTAATTTGTGACATTTTGATTATCGCTCTTTTTAAATACATGCGTTAGATAACAGCTTTTGCATAAATCAGGCATAAAGCACAAACCAGCCAGAAGTCAGTGCTTGGTAAAATAATTGACACAGTGGCTTGCCTAGTAATGATACACAGTTTGTTAGAAAAGTAGAGTGGTTTAAATTTCCGTATAACATCAGGAATATTTATATGTACAGCAGGATTACAGGATCTTTTTGGAAAAAAGGTGGAAATCGATTATTTGGGATATTTAAGGAATTCAACGTAATTCAGCGTAACCTTCACCAGCACTTGTTGAATTCTACAAATTATAGTCGCGTAGATAATGTAGTTTTAGTAATTTGTCTTGTGATGTTGTTTTACTTTACAAGTTTTGTTACTGTATATGTTTTACTAATTTTATTAAATTCTTTAAAAACTTTTTAAAAATTTCGGTGGCACTTCTATTTCTTATTATTTTTTATTTTAACTTTTAATGAGTAAAACCTCAAACTGTAATATTTTAATTAAACGAAGACATTATGAGCGAAACTCAATCGAGAATCTGGAAACAGAAAAATCAGAAAAAGATATTTACACGTCTATCTTTTTCTGATTTTTCTGTTTCCAGATTTTCGATTGAGTTTCGCTCATAATGTCTTCATTTAATTAAAACTTCTATATCTGTTCTTATTTTATGTGAAAGCCCAGTTGGGTGTAAAACCAAATAAAATAAAATGTTATTTTATTATTATTGCAAAAATTGGTACTGATTTGTCAAGAATCGATTAGAATATACTGTGATTTAAGACAGGTCTACTTTAGTTTTTGATTAAAAAACAATATTATAAACTGCAAATTATTTCACAATGATTTTTGAATCCATTGAACAAACAAAAAAACCAAAAGGTACTGGACTTACCAATTCTGATAAATCCATAATTTCATCTACGTTGTCGACTCCTATCATATTAAATCCAACAAGCTTTCCTTTTGCGGAATCATCGTCGACTACGCAAATAACACAAACTTGCTGGGGAAACATCACTTTCCTTACTTCTCTGTTAATAAATGTAAGAAATTCTGGAGATTCGTGAGCACCTGAAAGAAAATCAATGTTTTTTTTAATGTTTTATTTTAAACCAGCTGAAGTCTCCAGCCTTGCACTGGCTTTGCGCAGAGTTTTCTGCAATCCAATGTAGACAGTGATATTTCCCTTGTTTTGAATGTCAAATATGCAAAATTTCATCAATCCCGTAATAAACATACTGAATATTCGCATAAAAATCAAATCAACGCCGGTCTCTCCGTGTCCGCCTCACGCAACAGAATTCTACTTTAAATAATTATTTTATTTCATTGTAATCCCGAATGTGGGGAGTTGAGTGCCATCCCACAAATCCCATAAAGTACATATATATATTTGAGAAAATAAAAGCAATAACAGCAAGAAAAGACGCTAATGGGCTGTAACATTATTCGAGACCAACGAGGCCAATAATTTTCTCCAATGTTCTTCTACGTTGATAGATAAATTACACCTCGCAAGGTTCACCTTACAAAAGATCTATTGGTTGTGGAATGGTTGATGGTTAATTCCCATAGACGGAAAGACAAACCGATTAAGAACTGCTGCAGCTCTAATAAAAAACAAAGTCATTGTGTCTATGAAACGTTAAATCCCGCATATATTGAGAGTACCTCAACTGTTCTTTCGCAGTATAATTTACTTGAAATTTTGTGAAGGCTTCCGAGAATGGTCGGTACAGATTTTGGAACCGCATTTTTACTAAGCACTGAAGCACAAGTAAAAAATAGTTAATCTGGTACCAAACATCAGGTAGGGGAGATTTGAGGACATGCATACAAAATAAAAATCGCATAATTACCCGCTGAAGAGGAGTTAGGCTCATCAGGGAAAAAGTCCTTGTTCAGCATTTCGATCATGTCGTCGTAGTATTCTTCCGAGGCAGTCTGAACCCGGAACTTAATTTTCTTTCCTTCTTTGTTGGTCTTCTCAAATTTCCCCCACACCTCGGGATGCACCACCTCTGTCTCACGCCTCCATGTCGGCGAAATCATGTTCTAAGGAAAAAAGAGAGAAAAGTCACCGATAAACGAATGAAAAGTAAATGACGGACAAAATTAAAAAATTGTTCGAGGCTATCCCTTAAGGTGATCCCATAGTCCTTGAAAAATTCGAAATCGTCTGTTTTGCGAGGGATTATAAAATACTTGAGAAAACTTGACAACCAATAATAGACGAGAGGCGTCAGGCTCATAAATCCCGAGTTCCGCCCTCAAATACACTGTGGTAAAAATTGTGAAAAATATGAACATAATAATTATATTAAATACTTATTTATGATTATCAAAATACATGGTAAAATTAACATATTATGGGCCTAATTTGTAGAACAAGTAACTTTCATTTATCAAATTTTACAGGTGGCAGTAAAGACTGTTTTTTAAACTCATGAACCAAGATGAACCGCTCTCCTTCGCACGGAATAGACTAGGTTTATAAAACATTTGAACGTACTTAAGATTTGTATAGTTTATTAATAAAAAATGTTTAAGAATTTTGAATTTTTAAATTATTTTTTATAATATAACTTTATAGGTAGTTATTAATATGCAATTTACAGTTATTTTATCATACGATTTATTTAACTCTTCTATACACTCTTGCAGTTCACATTTCTTTAGAATTCTATTGAAAAGTTTTTATTTTCAAGCAACCAGTTGGGCAGCGTTGTGGGGCGGCTTAAAGAGGATCTGTAAGAAGGGATGTATTAACGCGAATTTTGAAGATGACGGAATATATGAAGGAATCATTTGCTCTGTGTGGAGGAGGGTACATTAATGCAAACATTTAGTTTACAGTTAAGTAATTGACTGAGAGTGGTGAACTCCAAATTTTAAGTGGATAAAAAAAAATCTTCGTTCTGGGGAATCTGTTTTATATAATACCGACTAAACTTTAATTAACAGTTAACAAAATTATGGCGTTGTTTCTATCAAGAAAATTTATCTTATTTTCTAGTGCCTTTTTTATTTTTTTTTTATGTGAATACCACACAAGAATCTCAACTACTGCTTTTTGGAGTCAGTGAGACTATGGCATCCCCAATTGGGGTATGTTGTGAGGCTGAAGGTAGAGAGGAAGCGAAAGAGATGGGGAAGAGGAAGGTGGGGAAGTACCTGACTATTCAGATCTGGTCACTAAGCAACGTTTAAATTTCGAATTTTGGTCTTACACCAGGGCGATACTGAGAGTATCTTCCATTCCGGAACATGCCACAAATATACCATAATAAATTATATTTAATTATTTGAACCCGCGACCATCGGATCGACTTTCACCTCAAACACGGAGGCCGTCAAATACATTTGACCAGGAGGCCTACAATTATATTTGAACTGCTAATAAATTAGATTGTTTAAAATTCTTTTGGACAATTTGAATTTATTTAAAAATAAAAATATTGGAAATAACAATTTTCAACAAAAATATTCACCAACAGCTTGGCGGTTAACAACTGAAAGGGAAAGCTTCGGACTGTAATTTAGGTATTAATAAATAATAAAAAAATATTTAATCATTCCCCAAAAGTAAGGACTTGGCAATAAAAGTTAATTAATTAAAGCTAATACGTTTCTCTTCTACGGAGATTTGATGTGCATAGTTAGATTTATGCCAGTGTTAACAACGTAAAAATAATTAAGTTCATTAATGTTACGGCGGAATTTAAAAAATCGTGTTTTTTTAAATAAAAATAATATAACTTTTTCAAAATGTGAATCGAGTACTTCAAGGAAGTCGCTTTATACGGAAAATGAAACGAATTTATAAATATTAAATTGTTAACGATATATTGAAATTTGCTCACTGTGCGGTACTGTTGTCACTGTTTAATACTCAAAAGCGCGCCAGATTTAAAATTGTAAATGTCAAATCATTGGCAAAGTTATTGCCTACTTCAAACCACATTTTGCAACAGAATTATATATTTTTTTTCAAATACGAGTATTATTATATAAATAAAGTAAATTATAAAGTGGTTAACCGGTATATTCAAACATCTACGTATATAACTAGGAAATTTTAAAATCGATAGTACGTAAACTCGAATAACATTTTACGGCGCAGAGAGTCACGGACATCAAGGACGTCCGTCCACCACAACTGTTGGGTGGAGAATGCGACAAAAAGGCGGTGACGATTGTGTGGTCCTTACGTCCATGGCATAAGGTTCACTTTGAAATAACATTTTCGTCGAATGCCGGCGGTCTTGATTGATGTCAAAAATAACAACGCGAAAATGCACATTTTATTTTATTTCGGGAAGTTCATGCATAAATATCGACTTTTTTCGCGATTATCATAAAAGAAACTAAATTTGCCACATTATGCAATAAAATTAAATACGAAGAGGGGTTTACAAGAAGAAGAGTTTGCACTTGAAAGTGTTTTTTTATAGACCTTATACTTTATTTTTTTCTAGGCTTATTAAAAGACTTATAAAAAAAATGACCGATATTTTTAAGGGCAAAGATATGTTCTACACGCAGTATTTAATTGAAGCATCTAAAATACTTTTAAGCGATTAAATTTTCAAAACAAAAATACACGATTTTGTATGATTTTGCATTATGTCGCAAGGCATCATCTTAAATATATCTTTCATGCCGTGCGGCTCCCTGCTTCGATTACGTTGTCGATTCAGCGGGTTTTGGAGCGACTTTCAATCTTCTTGGTTTCTGTTGGATGATACTAAATGACGGTGTTCGACTTTCAGTTGAACATCTCCCGACCGACAAATCCTGCTCTTTTCATGTTCCCTTCATGATGCTCCCAATCAAACTAATGTTCTTAGTAAAAACAGACAAATTTAAAACCAGGTACTTCTTGAGTCCCAGTAACTAATACCTCGAGAAGCTTAGAATAAAATATGTCGAGGACGCTCTGTGGCTATCGTATCGATTTCTTTCGGAATATGACTCGGAATTATCATATTATTATGTACTATACGTAAAGTACTGAAGACGTCTTCAGTTGGTACATTTTTTATTTTTTATTTATTTATTAACAATTTTTTTGGTATAGTTGGTAAAATTTTGTAATACAAACTTTTATATAAACAGTTTTAAAAAAAGTAGAGAATAACATAAACAGATTAGCAGATTAACCAAAAAAATCCCACATAGGCATCAACAGTTCGTGGGTATACTTGAGTGATTTTAAGACAGATAATTACTCATAAACATACAATATCTTGTAGAAGTTTAAAAAAAAAATTAAATACATAAAAAATAGATTCAGTGTTTACTGAAATACATATTCAACAGACATGTTCATAAAGATTAATAAAAATTTGGTTAAGTTACAGCAGGTCAGATGTTACAGCAAGTAAATGTTTGTGTCGACGGTATTTATCCAAGACTTTAATACATTTTTATACTTGCTGTAGGTGGATATATTTTTACAATCAATTTCTGTAGCCTTATAGAAAGCATTATATATTTTTGGTGTAATAAAATATGCATGTCTTTGCGCAAGCCTAGTGTTACACCGTGGAACTTCAAATAAATTATTTAACCTATTACTAAAACGCTTTTAGTTTTTTGTAAAAATAATATTTCGTGTAAATATATATTTTAAACATTGTTTACAGTAAATTTTATAGCATCCCTTTGATAATATTTTTCATGAAATTAACGATGTCATTTTTTTAAGATTCATTCAAACGGGGGCAGCTATGGACACATGAATGTATGCTATAACATAATAAATAATCCCAAAAAAAAATCTCATTATTTGGCATTTATTTCAAACTTTACTAATGCACCTTGATTTTTTTATTGTCAAGGTCAGATCTTGAATCCATAATATTATAAAGATGGATAATAGAAGTTGACACATACAAAAGCTGCCAATCAGTAAACTTTTCGCAAATGTACACAATGTAATATTTCATAAATATATTTTTATGTGGAATATGACAACATTGTTGTCAGAACCATTTTTTTTAAAATTAACTCACGGGAGGCCCTGAGAAAAATTATGTACTTCAGGGCCCATGTTACCTTTGGGGATGCTTGTGTGGAGGTTTTTTTTGTTAAAAAGAAGTAGTGAACTCGGATCTTGAAGTGACAAAAGGCGGGAGGAAATATAAATGCCCTCAAATAGGTTGAACTCAAGAAAGAGTCGTGGAAACGAGTCATTCATGTGACAAATGTCAACTGTATACAAATGTAGGGCGCGCGTGGCGTGTTTCCAGTGCCATTAAAAATACCAGCAGAAAAAGAACAGCATTCCAACCTGCACTCTAAATATGATTAAGATATGAGAATCCATTAAACGGACCGCCGTTTCTGCACAGAGACTAGGGTTTTTTTCAGGTATTCTGGGGCTCCAGACCAGAGGTTGCTGCCAAATTCAATCACGATTTGTACTGCAGGTGTACTATTGTAGTATCTCCCTGTGCACTAGGCGTCCAGCTTAACTATAACTCCAGGCTAACATACCTTTTGCTACGGTTTCACTAAATTTGAACAATTCACCAAATTTTTAAGTTCATTTTCAGGTTTTGTGAAAGTTCTATTCAGGTCTTAATATTATTTCAGTTCTGTGAAGTAGCTCATAATGATATAATAATAGAACTCGAATAGAACTTTCACAAAATCTGAAAACTAACTAACTACGAAATTTGATGAATTGTGTAAATTCTGTGAAATAACCCGTCCTTAGAATTAGACCAAGCAATACAATGGAAGGCCTTTTGGGAAGATTGCTTCCGATGAAAATGATTTATATAAACATCTTTATGAAAATAAAAAATAAATTCTTGGATATTGTGTGGGTACAAAGGTTTATGTATATTTGAGAAGTATAAAACGCTAAAACATGTGAAAATGCCTTTGAAAAATTGTTAAAACGATTACGATTTTATAGAAAAATAAAACAACACAATCAACGTTTTTATAAAAACATGCAAATGTCGCAATTTGAATACAGTGACAGTTCTTCATTCATACAGTTCGGGACATTTTTTTTTTCGTGAATCGAGATAAAACCATAAAAAAAACAATGATCATGATCATGATCATGCACGATTACAGAGAATAAACTGCGTTACGTATATCAACAACCATTATAATTTTTATTTATGTTATCACCGTAACTTTATATTGGCAGTATATAATCGACATAATAACTTTAATTTCTAACCTCGAATCGAAAGAAACACCGGCCGGCAAAATATAACAACTAACAACGAAACAACCGTTTCTCTACGCTTCAACTCAGAAACTCAGTACTGAGGAACTGAGGACTGACACTGACGTAAGAATGGAGATGAGATTAGGCGACCGACACGACACGCAAGTGACGGCGCGGGAGCCGATTTCCAAACGAAGAATCACGAATTAAAAAATGTTTTATTTGGGCATGTACTTATATACAATGTACATAATGTTTGAGCTAAATTGTTTATATTAATCTATATATAATACGTGAAATATTTAGTAGTTTACACAAAGTAACAGCGGACTTTGATTTTCCCAAGCACAAGGTTAAATTTAATTTTAAATAAGGTAGAAAGGTACATTAGGAAATCTGAACTTTTTGTTACTGTGTGATCTTCTATTGGAGATTCAAGAGTAATTAATAATGCATCGGATTTTTGACAATTATATGAGGGAAAAAAATGTAGAAAGCGGTAGGTAGGCATCTCATTCCGGAGCGGAAGATTCAGTATCGCATTTCGATAAAAAAAAAACGAAAGGAAATAATGAAGATATTTTGAGCTTTTGTACGTTTTTGATCAAACCCACCTAATACAGTCGATCGACGAGGATTGATAGGATAACTTTGGGTAAATTCTCATCGTTCCCTAGCATGATTGCAGGTTGCCAACGAATAACTAACAGTTTAAAATGGCTGAGTATTCTGAATATATTCGACGTCAACTATTATTTGTACGATGGCGATCTGAAGCTGTCCTAGGGAAAGATGAGAAGTTACCGAAAGTTATCCTATTAATTCTTATCGATCGATCATGCTAGGACACCAGATCTTAATTGCGACAGGTGTTCGGCCAGTATGGCTACTCCTGTCCTACTTTACCTTCTCCCCGCTCTTCCTTTTAATGTATACATTCTCAACATAATCTTGATTGAGAATCTCATTTTTCTCTTGACTCCGGCAGTTTACAAGAAAGGCTCATCACAACTCTACATAAAAATAAGTAGCAAAAATTCTCCGGTAATATTGTGTTCAAGAATAGACTCCAATCGTTTGTTTAATCATCATGACATCACACTTATACGAATCTATGTATTTGTATATATTATACTGCGTATACATACACAAACATCAACGCGAGCCTAGCCACGAATTATGGGAAAGGGACGTAGCAACGGCAAACGGTGCGAAACGCCGCTTGCAGTTGCCTCATTCCTTTCACGTAACACCTACTTATTGTACAGTTTTTTTCAACAAACACATATATAGGTAAGCTTATTATGTTACTATAATTGGCGGGCCAGCCAAAATACTATCTCTACAGAGTTCAAGTTTTGTATTAGCAATATTGTGATAATCTTTTACACGAGTGAATAAAAAAAAGATAAAAATGAGTAAGATAAAAAACAGGTGGCTCAAGATAAAATAAATTTTGTAGTTTTGCTAGCAAAAGCATTGAACACGGATACGAAGTGCATACATAAAATTAAAAATAAGAAATTATTATACTTAATCTTTTTGGATTGTTTTGTTTTTGTTAGATTAGTGTGGTAATATAAGGATTCTGTCGAGTATTCCCTTGAAGGATTTTCGGCATTATTATAAGTAATTATTAAAAGGAAAAAAATCTTATCGAATAGTTGTGATTTATTTTTGGAGATTTCCTTAGCGAATGCTTCGGACAGCGTTAGTGTCCAACATCAGGGCAGATGTGTGAAAGCGCATCTATGGCAATACATTTGCCTAAATAAGGAGGTAGCACAACAAGGCGCCATACTCAGTGGCGCAACTATGTTAATATCTAACTTTCATAATTAACGTTACTTTGCCTCTAGTTGCAGGTTCAATAAAACAAAAACTACGAAAATTGAAAGATACAAATGACCCATTGTCATAACAATCAAACGAAGAATGCGTAGGACAGCCCTCCGTACTTAAAAAATAGAAATCCGGGATTCCCCTAATCCGCCAGCGCCACGAAAAAAGTATTTTTTTGCGTAACAAAACGCGGGAATACCCCGACATCCTTTTCTTTTGATGCGTTTAAATCTTAATAATTTATTTGAATTTGCACATGGTCTTAAGTTGTGTCAAACTTTAATTGATTTTATATAGGTACCTACATAAAATTGATAATTTTTACCAAATTTTGTTTTAAATGTTTTTTTTTAATGTGAAACACCGCACAAGAGTCCCAACTGCTCCCGTCTGGAGCCAGTGAGACTATGTCATCCCCAATCGGGGTATGTTGTGAGGCTGAAGGTAGTGGGGAGGGGAAGGAGATGGGGAAGAGGAAGGTGGGGAAGTACCTGGCTATTCAGATCTGGTCACCAAACACGGCTAAAGCCATTTCAAGCAACTTTTCAATTTTGAATGGTGGTCTTACACCAGGGCGATACTGATAGTATCTTCCACTCTGCAACGTGCCGCAAATATACTATATTTAATTTTAAATGAATAAATTGTGAAATTATATTGTTGATGAAATTGTTGGGATACTTCTGAGCTTGCGGCCTCTCGGGCCGGGGACTCAGCTTCCGCGGGACCCGTGGCATTTTGCCATCCCTGCCATCCTATAGTTACGCCACTAACCATACTCCATAAATAAATCGCGATAATATTTTTGGCCGTGAAAATTTAAAATCATATCCGAAGAGTCGTTTCCTAATAATATATTCTTTCACTAAGTACCCGTCGCGTTGCGTCGTGACATGCATAGTAACAAATACTGCTAAAAAGTGATGTTCCTTTATAACAAATACTGCTAAAAAGTGATGTTCTTTTATAACAAATACTGCTTAAAAGTAATGTTCCTTTATAACAAATACTGCTAAAAAGTAATGTTCCTTTATAACAAATACTGCTAAAAAGTAATGTTCCTTTATAACAAATACTGCTAAAAAGTAATGTTCCTTTATAACAAATACTGCTAAAAAGTTATGTTCCTTTATAAAAAATACTGCTAAAAAGGAATGTCCCTTTAAAACAAATACTGCTAAAAAGTTATGTTCCTTTATATCGCATAATTAATTTTACTCAAATTACTAATACTTGTCTGTCGCTGGTAGGACTGTATCTTTGCAGGTAATGAATACGGTCGTTACCACCTCGCCACGAAGTAGCCGTGGACCGTGGTGGTATTATAAATAGATATAATGAATAAACATAGGTACGTATACAGGGTGTTAAGTGACGTACTTTAATCAGCGATTCCTGACATTATTTGGAGTACAAAATGTTAACGAAATTTTGGTGTCGGTGACATTTTTGAATTCAAAATTTCACCCCACCATCTTTAGCCTAACAAAATACCCCAATTAGTTAGATTATTATTATTTTACTTGATTTTAATTTAATAATTATAATTTTTATACTAACATTCGTGAAATATTATTGAAACAATTTTAATGTGTTCATATTTTTATGTGAATACCTCACGAGAGTCTCAGCTGCTCCCGTCTAGAGCCAGTGAGACTGTGTCATTCCAATTGGGATATGTTGTGTGGCTGAAGGTGAGGGGAAGGAGATGGGGAGGTGGAAAATGGGGAAGTACCTGGCTATTCAGATCTGATCACCAAATACTAAAGCCATTTCAAGCAACGTTTCAATTCTGAATGGTGGTCCTACATCAGGGAATACTAAACATGCCGGAAATATACTATATATTATTTGAAATGAAATAATTAAATGAAATAACACTAATTTATTAACGAAATTTATTTGCCCACGCCGGGATTCGATCCCGCGACCTTCGGATTGCGAGTCAAGAGCCGTACCGCTAGACCACGCCGGTTCATGGATAGGTGGTAAAAACAATGCAAGTAATATTATGTGTATCGACAGTTTGAACATCATGTTGAAGGTTGGGATATTACCAATAAATTATAAAAATAACCCAAACAGAACCATACCTATTTTGCGTATATTTTTTTTCCATCTCCTTTGACGTAAAGAGTTGAATTGTAGTAATTAAGTTGAAATGACGCGACGTGTTATTAAATTTTGAAACGAAGAAAATTATGTGCTCATATTTATGAGAAATATTATAGACCTGTTCATATGCACAATGGATAAGTATTAATTTTCGAGCTTAAACTGCATTACAGATGATGTGAATATTTTATGGCCCAGTCAACATTAATAGGTACCTAGGCAGTGCCATTCTAAGAAACTAATCTAATGCAAAATTACAATGTTTTATTGGTATTTTGTTATAATTGGTACAATATCAAATTATAAATATTTTTCACTAAGTACAAACGTTTTTATATTACAAGATCCATCAAATTTAATCCATTTTTGCCCTTAGCAAGTACCGAAATCTCAATCTCCAAACTGAAATACCACTATACCCCAGAAAAGCTGGCAAGCTACTTGCAGTAGCTTAGCGGGTACAAATTCCCATTGTATGTAAACTAGTTATGCTACGAACATTATATTCTTTTGGAAATACCGTCAATAGTAGAATAAAACGTATGAATTTAGTAAAAAATAAATGTTTTTCATGCATCTATAATCTTTAGATAACATAAATGATTAAATATAATCACATCCATTTTGCTTAAGGAATTAGAAAATGATAATAAATTTTGAATATTTCACCAATTATTACATAATATTTTGAATAAAAAAATTAGTGTTGCGACGATCAAAATATATGATAGCATTTAAAAAATGTATTAATCTTAGTACAGAAGGTGATAATTGAAATTTGGGTGGATTCAATGGATCAAGGATTGAATTAGGTAATTAATAGACTCAAAACAATCACTCAATTAATATCACAAATGTATTTGCGAACTGCTTTCCCACATTTATCATTCCAACTGCGGTCATGTCGGGAAATTCGGTTCTTGAAAATTCCGCCAAGGATCGCTACAGGGTAACAACGATTTTTTGCTAAACAGTTTTACAAACCTGGGATTGTTCGGCGCCAGTTTCATGCTCATTTCTGATCCCACAATTTAGATCAGTGTATCAGTGTAAATTTCATTAAATCGTAAATCAAAAAGTTAGAGGAGACGGGTTCAACCGTAACTGAATAGGCGGTGTCGGACGCTACCGCAGGTATTTGCATGAAAACGTCAATCGTATATAGTTTAAAATATATTGAAACCAGCTGAATACCCTGGCGTTGCCCGCGTTGCCAGTTGCTTCACTCGAGTTTTTTTTTTGTAATAGTGAGGTAGATAGTGATAACTCCTCTTGTTTTGTAATAGTGAGGTAGATAGTGATAACTCCTCTTGTTTTGTAGTAGTGGGGTAGATAGTGATAACTCCTCTTGTTTTGTAATAGTGAGGTAGATAGTGATAACTCCTCTTGTTTTGTAGTAGTGGGGTAGATAGTGATAACTCCTCTTGTTTTGTAATAGTGAGGTAGATAGTGATAACTCCTCTTGTTTTGTAATAGTGAGGTAGGTAGTGATAACTCCTCTTGTTTTGTAATAGTGAGATAGATAGTGATAACTCCTCTTGTTTTGTAATAGTGAGGTAGATAGTGATAACTCCTCTTGTTTTGAACGTTTTATCTTAAAATTTTTGTTTTGACTTGTTCAATACATTTTCAAAATACACATTTTTTAATGTAGGAAAGTGATTCGAGAAGTTTGATTTTTTTTAAACTCAAAACCAACGCGCAGTAATGCCGCCAGTGAAGGCAACGAAATACACATCCATACTTGACCCAGGCTCGTCAGATGCCTTGATGCCGGAGTTGAGCTTACCCCGACCGACCGACCAAGCTATTGAGCTACGAAAATATAAATAACAGACAATTACACATCTGTCCTGATGATGGACACTGTAACGCTGTCCGAAACGTTGGCTAAAGAAGGAGGTAGCGCAACACGGCATAACACCCCTAAAACAAATAACGAAAATAACAGACAATGTTTATGTGTAAAATATTTTTTTGGTAATATTCTACCTTCGTTAATTTTTTTTTCACGGTCGGGTGTCTCACCCATCGGGTGGCCGCCCCCGCCATCTCTCCATCCCCCTTAGCTATTCCTCTGAATTCACTGCTATGATTGAGTGGATGGAGTCCCCCCTATTGGCCGTCTGGAGATTGGAGACGATCAAATATCCTCCATAAACGGCTTCTTGTCATTTTAGTGTTTAATATTTTGTTTTGTTTAATTTGTTTTACTTTTCATGCTTATTCGTTTATATTTTATTTTACTTACTTTTATCTATTCTTATTATTTGTCTAATTTATTTTTGTTATTTTGAAATATGAAATGCTGGTACCTGCATACATTCTGGAAAAAACTATTATTATTATTTACACCATACACTCTTCTTCAGAACAACCCTTGGTTTACTTGAATTAGTTTCTCGACAGAAGTTGTCCCTCATTTGGATGCGATTGCCTCCCCAACCGGCAACGATTTTTCAAAGACACTTTCACGTCAAAACATACGACGACGACGACCAAGGAGCAAGAGGAGCAAAGAGAACGCCGCGCAAGTTAGTGCATCTATTCGAGAAGATCCGAGCTTGTTGAAGAGCAAGCATTCAACTGCTTTGATGATAAACAGATAAACTTTGCTTCAAAAATTGAATTGAATTTACTACAGGACTTAGATGAAACAACAACTTGGGACTACCTGTCATACATCCAGTGTGACTATATATGTAAATGACATGTTCTCTAATAGAAGTGATACCGTGCTGAAGTGAAATAACATCCCTGTAGCCCTCACAAAATGCACCCTAATTTGTTAAATGGGGTTTTCGTGAAAGTCGGCTGCACTTGAATAAACAACCACCAAACCCTAAATAAAAAAAATGATTATTGTCAAGAGATCATCCGACATTCCGCCCGTTTTGCGTCGAGTTTTTAACATTCTTGGTGCCAGATTCGAGGAAGGTCGATATTTAGTACATAGTCATCGTTTTCAAATATCTCCTGCTTTACGACTTTTAAATAATCATTATTTTTTACAAAAACTTGTGTCTCGCCCTATATTGTGTATAGAGGGCTCCATAAGTTATCATTGGAAACATTTTGGGATGGGCACAATGGAATCAGTTTGTCAATCGTGATGATGGTTCCATTATAGTTGATCCTGTATACCTGGCAAACTTATATACAATATGCAGTCGGTTTAGGGAAAATACGGTATGCTACCTACTTTCACAAAATATAACTAAGTGACCCCGACGGTGCAGAGGGAAAAGTGTATATCACCGAATAAATTTTTTTTTTCATTCAAATGCATCAATTTCAATTCGGGAGGCGGGTATGGGTACTGCCGCTAAAGGAACCATTTATTGGATAACCAACACCTCTGCCACAGGTCATCCCAAATGGTTCGCTACGTTTGTTGGCTAAGCAAGGGTGCCCGGGTTCATGGGGTCAGGCTTGTCCGGATCTTGGCGGCGGATGTGTCTGCCACCAACAGCATGGTAGGCCGGCCGGGAGAGACTGGTTGAAGGAGATATTTTGACTTCTTCAGCAGGACTCTCTCGGAATATTGTCTTGCATCGCAGTGGAAAGGATGGATTCATTCGTCCGTCACTCCTGAACAAACTAACCCCCAAATTCCTACTCACCATACCTTTTTCCTTCCCAGAATTTTCTCTCCTTCCTTCCCTTAAAAAGACCCTCAACACAGCATCCCTAAAGATGAAATAGGCCCTGAGTACAATTTTTTCTTTAGAGCCTCCTGTGTGGAGCTAATCATGTGGATCAGATGTTCCCTTTCCACCGGTATATCACAGTAAGATGCTCCAAGGAACTTATGCCATTGATTCCTTCTGTACCGGTGCGCAACCGGGAAACACGACAAACGTGCGCCTAACACTGTCAAATGTCAACCGTATAGAACACTTCTATAGGGTTGACATTTGTGTGTGGTATGTGGTGGTGGTATTGGTAATGGGTGAACACTGTCATAACAAAATCAACATTATTAATACAAACAACAAATTGTAAAATTTGAAGCTGTAAAGTGCCTTTGAGGTGATTTTCCCACCAAAATAGCATTAAAGAAATCATCCAAACTTTATTATTATTAAGAAATGCGCGATAAGATGGTAGCTCTAATATCGAAAAATGTCTTGACTTGTAAAGCAGGCAATAAAATATCTCTGAATATATCTAATTTAAAATTTCAAAAAATCTAATAAATAAACACTGAACACAAATTAAATGACTTTTTTTATTAAATGCATTAAAATATTTATAAATGTCTTTACATTTAATTAAGATATTTTATGAGATGAGACAATATTGATTTAAATTGAAATTACTCTAAAAAAATAAAAAGATACAAACATGAAAAAGCATACAAAACACGTAACTTGAGATTCCTCCGTCATTATTGTCATCAGAGGTACAAAATATTATATGAAACAAAATAAGTAGTAAAATACACAATTAACAGAAAATTGTAGAAAATACTTGACGTATAAAACATTGAATATGAAAAGTTATATTCGTAAAAGAAACATAAGCTATTCATATGAAAAGTTGTTGTTTAAAAGTAACACATGCAAAAAATATTAAAAGTAACACAAGCAAGAAATATTAAGAGTAACAAAAGCAAGAAATATTAAAAGTTATCGTTTTAAAAGTAACATAAACAAGAAGTATTAATGTTATCGTTATAAAAGTAACATAAGCAAGATATATGAAAAATTAAGACAATAAACATAAGTAATTCATATGAAAAGTTATTGTTTTAAAAGTAACACACGCAAAAAAAAAATATTTAAAGTAACACAAGCAAGAAATACGAAAAGTTATTGTCTTAAAACTAACACAAGCAAGAAATATTAATGTTATCGTTATAAAAGTAACATAAGCAAGAAGTGTGAAAAGTTATCGTCTTAAAAGTAACACAAGCAAGAAATATTAATGTTATCGTTATAAAAGTAACATAAGCAAGAAGTGTGAAAAGTTATCGTCTTAAAACTAACACAAGCAAGAAATATTAATGTTATCGTTATAAAAGTAACATAAGCAAGAAGTGTGAAAAGTTATCGTCTTAAAAGTAACACAAGCAAGAAATATGAAAAAAATTTAAAACACGAAAATCTTCAGAGAACTGTAAAATTGTAAAATCTGGTATAATGTAAAAACTGGTAATTTAAAAAAATAGATTAAAGTGAGTAGACAATGAAATAATTATTTTAAAAGAAAAATAATATTAAAACTGGAAATTTGAGAAAAACGATCATTGTTTGATCTGATAGGATAAAAGTTTGCAGCTGTCGCAGTTGGCTACGAACTTAAAGCCGAGACTTTTCTCCAGGTCCGCGTAAGCAACGGATCCATCCTCTGCAAAGCCAGCCTCCGTGGCACCCAGGATGGAGGCCTTGGTGGTGAACAGCGCCGAGGTCACCTTCACCCCTATCTCCTTGCAGAGACTAATCCTGCCAAGAGACACCAACATCATATTATTATTATTTCCTATACCTTTAACGTGAAAAAATTCAGAGTGGGGGAGTAAGGAGAAGAGAAAAATATCAAGAAATTAAAGTCAAATAACTTATTTCTTCAAAATACGCAAAATCACTTTGTGGCGTCATTATTAATTTAATTTAATGAAAAACAAATAACTTTGTCTAACACCACTATTTAATAAAAAATTATCAACATGTTTTGAAAACTATTTTTTCTTCGTCAGGATAATAAGTTAATAAAAAATAACAAAAGACAAACAAGTATAGACTAATTAGAACATAGACAAAATATTAGAAAGGAGAGGTGATTAATTACCTAAAATATATCATAAAAAACAATTATATAAAATAAAATATAAAAATTATTTTAGAATGGGTAAAAAAAAAATTAACATTAACATAATAAAAAATCTTTTAAAAACAAAACAAGAAGTCTAAATAACAAAATAAATTATTATAAATATAAGTATTAATACGAAAATAAATTTAAAAGATGGCTATTTTTAAAAAACGTTTGGTTAATTATAATATTTAATTTACTATTAACACTTTTTCTAATTTCTAAAATATCTAAATTATCTAATTGTATACCCGTTGTGTTAGTGTGTAAAATTTTTAAACCTTTATTAATATCAAAAAAATTACCTGTTTCCAAAATGTGGTTTGCAAATTCTGAATAATTATTATTATTTAAACATCTTAGATGTTCCTTAACTTTAATGTTAAAATTTCTAGAAGTCTTCCCAATATAAAAAAAAAGTTAACATCATTACAAATTAATTTATAAACCCCAGATTTGGTCAAAAACACACCTTTGTCCTTGTTATTTAATATATAATTTTTTTAATTTAAAATAAAACAATAACTTTGTAAACACCACTTTTTATTTTTTATGTACTTAATGCCGACCGGGTTTCGCTACCACCGTAGCTTCTTCAGGGCAGTACAGAACTCTACTAAAATTAAGTTACATGTGCTATAGATAATATACATATGGGTTAAAAACAAAATCGGCCGGACTACTCAAGTGGAGGAGGAAGTAGGGATAAGTGTAGATGGAGCATTGGGTAAGGAAAGGGAATGTTTTTTGTCAATAGGGAACAACTTCAGTATTGGACTATTATTTAGATTTATTTGATTGTTAATTACCTTGCTATTAATATTTTTGGCTTTTCTTAATTCTAGGGCTTCTAAGTACATAAAAAATAAAAAGTGGTGTTTACAAAGTTATTGTTTTATTTTAAATTATAATGTCACATCACAAAGTATCTGCTTCATATGAACAAATATAATTTTTTATTTTGTTACTGGCGTAAAAAGCTGGTTGGATATTATCTGGCATGTTTTTAATTATCAAATTTGAAGTGTTATTATTTAAAAATACAATTTTTCTCCAATTATTATTCTTGTCAACTACGTGTGGATAAACAAAAGATCTAAAAAACTTTGTCTTATATTTTTTGTTTAACATATTATCTATTAATTGTGTAGTATAACCATTATTTATTGCAATTTGTTTAATTGTATTTAATTCTGTTTTAAAATTTCTTAAAGATAGGGGAACATTAATAAGTCTACTTAGTAAGGTATGAAAAGCTGCTAATTTTTGTGAAAATGGATGATTAGAAGTTTCATGTATAATGATATCTGTATATGTGTCTTTACGAAAAATGTTAAATTCAAATTTATTATTGACAATAGAAATACTTAAATCCAAAAAATTTAAACTGCAATTTTTTCCAATTTCTAGGGTAAATTTAATTTTTTTGTGGAGTTTATTAATGAAATTTAAGAAAATATTTAATTGCCTATTAGTTTCAGTCCATATACAAAAAAAACGTCATCTACATATCTTTTCCAAAAATAAACATATTTTCATAATAAAGCACGACTATTAAAATTTTTTTCTTCAAAATTATTTAAAAATATATCTGCGACTAGGGGGCTAGTATTTGAACCCATTGCTAAACCATCTTTTGGTTTGTAAATAATATTATCAAATTGAAAATAATTTTGTTTAAGAATAACATTAAAAAAATTATATAAATCCTGAGACAAGTTTTTGGAAATGTTTGAAAAATCTAACAATTCTTTAATAATATATTTAGTTTCTAAAAGAGGAGCACTTGGAAATAAGTTTACAACATCAAAAGATATTAACATTGCATTTTTAGGTATATCCAAAGATTTTAATTTGTCAATTAACTCAAGGGAATTTTTTATTGTATGTTTAGGGTTAAAAAAATTGTTATCAAGAATTAATTTATTGATTGTAGAAGCCAATTTATAACTAGGGGCGTTACAATTGGACACAACCGGTCGAATAGGTTTTTCTAAATTTATGGATTTTTAGCAAACTGTATAATTTTGGTACTTAATACTTTATTTTGTGGATTTTTAATAGTTAATTTTTTGTTTTTAAATGAACTAATAATATTTTCACTTCTGCAAGCTTTTCATGTATCAATAATTTCTTCCTGGCATTTATTGATTGGATTCTTATTGACAATTTCAAAATTATCATTATCTAAAAAATTCAAAGTCTTTTTTATGTAATCCACTTTAATTTTGGAAAAATCTACAAGTACGTTAGAGTTAAGGAACATCTAAGATGTTTAAATAATAATTATTATTCAGAATTTGCAAACCACATTTTGGAAACAGGTCATTCTTTTGATATTAATAAAGGTTTAAAATTTTTACACACTAACGCAACGGGTATACAATTAGATAATTTAGAAATTTTAGAAATTAGAAAAAGTGTTAATAGTAAATTAAATATTATAAATAACCAAACGTTTTTTAAAAATAGCCATCTTTTAAATTTATTTTCGTATTTATACTTATATTTATAATAATTTATTTTGTTATTTAGACTTCTTGTTTTGTTTTTAAAAGATTTTTTATTATGTTAATTTAATTTTTTTTTTTTTTACCCATTCTAAAATAATTTTTATATTTTATTTTATATAATTGTTTTTTATGATATATTTTAGGTAATTAATCACCTCTCCTTTCTAATATTTTGTCTATGTTCTAATTAGTCTATACTTGTTTGTCTTTTGTTATTTTTTATTAACTTATTATCCTGACGAAGAAAACATAGTTTTCGAAACATGTTGATAATTGTTTATTAAATAGTGGTGTTACACAAAGTTATTTGTTTTTCATTAAATCAAATTACTTAATTTTTAAGGGGAATAACTTGTTGAGTAAAACCTCAATTTGCAATATTTAATGATTGAAGATAATATTCACAACTCTCAAATGATTTTTTTTTGTATAAAAATACAGTACAAACAAACCCCTCCATAACTTTAAAATAAGAATTCATAATGCTAACTATGAAAACAATCAAGTAATATGCTCTTCTTGCTTTGAACTTGGAAAAGTTGAAAAGATCAAATATTTGGGTACATATATTGATACATTTTTAAATTGGCAATCACAAATTGAAAATATCGTTTCTTAATTGAAATCGTATCTTACTTACGTGTTTTACAGACAAAGAAGTACTGAATATTAACAAATTGAAAATGATTTATTTTTCTCCGGTGCAATCTGCACATATGTACGGAATAATAGGATGGGGTGATGCGCTTGATGCTTTAATAAAACTTTTACAATAACTAAAATTATCATAATATATAGACAAGTAAGTAACCCGCCTCACTAGACAATGTCTGTTAGTGATACGGGTACGTAATAATAATGTATTTTATACCGCCCAAACGAATACCAAACAAATGCAAACACAGCTGTTTCATTGGATCTCGTACTTTCAATCTTTTACCGAAAAATATTCAAGTGACAACTAAACTTCCTCAATACTTAAAAAAATGTGACTTAATAATACAGATGTTGAAACTTTATTTATTTAATTTATATCACCATATGTTTCTCCCAAACTTAACACTTATTATTACACTATACACTTATTTTTACGCTATATACTTTTTATTACAATGTATGCTATTGTAAACACTTTTTGTACAAACTGTTTAGACAAATTTTAATCACGTTTTTGCTTTATATCCCCAATGTTTGTTTCTTTCTAGGTAATAAAAATAAAACATATTTAACTATATTACCCACGCACAGGCTTCCCATTATTCTTATGATTTTCATATGTGCGTTTTTCCGCTTTTCGTTTTAATGTTTTTTTTTTGCATTATTATTATTCTTTCTTCTTTTCTTTTATTTTCTCTCATTTTCTTTGTTCTTTATTTCTTACAAATTTTATTAACAATATTTTTTTCCAAAAATATATGTTTTTATGTATATATATATATATATATAATGTAATAATGTGTATAATTTACGAACCTGTTCAATTTAAAAAAGAAAAGTAAATGTCAAAAGAACCCGTTGATAAAATGATATCAATCAGTTTAACGGGACTTAATTGAAAACATGTGAAAAATGTAAATAAATAATAAAGGAATTTATTCATAAAAAAAAGAAATTGTATAAAAAAATGTAAAATTGGGAAAGATAAAGGGAAAATAAGTGAAACTTAAAAAGATTCGGTCGCACCTGAGAATTATTGAACCCAGGACTTTAGCCTTGGCGGGGCTTTGCTCACTGAGCTAATTCGACCATATCATAACATTTTATTTAATGATTAAATATTTCAATTTGAGTTCTAATCATCATGTTCTGCTATTCAGGATGATGAGTCGTCATCCTGATGTGCAGAACATTATTTTCGAAACATGTAGATTTCTGATGCTCTAATAAAGTTGTGTAAACAAAGCGTGTACAAATTTGACTTCAATTGGTTAATAATTATTCTCAGTTTTGTTAGAGATAACTTATTGAAGCTTCTAAATCTCATTGTGATATTTAATCATTGGCGGCGATAATATCAAAAATCATCAATGAAAATGTGAAACAGACGAACACAGAAAATAAAAAAAAATGCAACGGTCGCAACTGGAACACACATCCAGTCTGTTCATCTTCACATTGATATTATATCTTTGCCAATGATTAAACTTTAATTACGTCATCACAAAGTAAAAACTTACTTTTGGAAGAACTATTCTTCAAAAATATAAAAAAGTCAATGTTCGAACATTCATGTCTGGTCACCAAATACAACTAAAGTCATTTAAGCAACAAACTTTTCGATTCTGGAGTCTTCAACGCACTGAAAATAATTACCTATTTGATTTAAAATTCTTTATTTTGATCATAGAGTTTTTTTACACACAGAATTCCTTACTTCTTTTTAAAATTTTTAAAACATTTTACTCATCTTTTGTATTGGTGTTTTGTTGGGAACTATTCACTATTTTATGCAGTTGAAATGAGTTCTGTTATTTTGAGTTCTTTCATAAAGAAGGTTTTACAATTCACTTTTGAGTGTATTTTAATATTATTTGAAAAGTTTTTTTCCTTTTCCTTTGAACTGTCTTTTATATCATTCAGTTAAATTAATTGGTTTTGATTTTTATTATGGTTGAACTATGTTTTTTGTTATTAAGATATTTTTTTTGTCTACATTTAATAATATTATTATTACTTTGAAATTTAACCTGTATACGACTGCCGTGATACGGGCATGTGCCTTTTATGGTGGTAGAAATAATGTAAATGAACTGTAATGTGAAATTTATTTGAATTTTTTGAAAAACCCTGCACAAAGGGGTTTATTGCTTTAATATGGAGGTCATCATTAACAAAAGGGAAATATCGCAAATATTTTCCTTTAAAAATAAAATGTCAGTTTTAGGTCAAAGGTGTTGAAAGGTGATGGTAAAATATTTGAAATCCGTAACATTTTTCATTGAAACATCGGGCGAGCAAAAGCCCCACGCTCGCGTTGCCTCACCTACGGGTTATTAAAAATGAAATTATTTTAACAAAGGCAGTACTGGCAGTTTTTAAATGTGTGAAAGGCCGTCAATAATGTTGAGCTCATATTTACAAAGCAAGTCTATCAAACTCGAAACAAAATCAGCCTTTTTAAAAAGCGTCGTGAAAATTTTATTTAATTGATAGACAATCGTATACGTTAAAATATTACTAATTAAAAAATGACTAAAAATAGTTCATGGAAAGATGTGAACATAGCTTACCCAGCCAAGGAGGATTGTTTATCTGTAGTATAATACACTTTCATTCATCATCTTATTTTAAATGTCCTATAAATGTCTTATTTTTGAAGATATCGTAAAAATAAATACCATTTTAGAAACTACATAAAATTACCTCTAAATTTTTGTATTTGAAATATACGAAGTGTTTAAAAATTGCAATATTTTAAGCTTCAAGCACAAAAAGTAGAAAAAAAGCTTACCCAAATATTTTTAAATAAAATTTGTAGTCGCACAAAGATATCAGCCAAAAAACGAATAAAAGGGAACTAATTGATAATAATAACCTTAAGGTATAGGAAATGATGAAAAAATAATCAGACTCAATAGTTAGTTAGAGCACTGTCCCGATAGTACAGAGGTCGTGAGTTCAATCCCCAGTTCCGATAATTACTTTTTTTTATTTTCTAGGTCAGTCATGTTTTCTTCGAATTTATTAATATTATCTTCTTCTTAAATTATGAAATATTACATTGATGTTTATAACCTTCAAAAATTATTCCAATAAATTCAATTATTATGATTTGACTGGTGTACAAGGGTAAATTTACACGAAATGCATGACTCAATTGGCGGTCAATATTAGTGGTCACAAGTCACAAGGGGTGGAGAGTATTTGTGGGAAGGCAAAATCCCACCGGAATGTGGCCGTGATGATGATTCTGAAAAATTATTGGTATAGTCTACCTGGATAGTAGCATTTCCTGTGCTAGAGCCATGCCCCTGTAGTCCGGCACCACGCACAGACCCATGGAGCCGAGGTATTCCCCAACGCAATACTTCTCGTGAACACTCGGCAGACGCTTCCCCACTTCTAGAAAGATCTTTACGGTTTTCTCCCCCGCCTCAGTTTTCATCTGAAAAATAAATGCCATATACTCGTATAATGCATTTCGCAACAGATATAGTTCTAGTCATGTTTGAAAGTGATCTTATCTGACAAAATATATATATATATATATTTTTTTATTTATTTATTTATTTATCTATAAACAGTATGTTTAGGTTTTTGTCGATGCCTGTCTCACTAGGATATACCTGTGTCGAGACAGGCATAGAGGTACATAAATTAATATATGTAAGAACATATTTGGTTGTTATAAAGAATATAAATGCTACATATTCATTTGAGTACAATAATAATATAAAGGTGGTTGGAGGTGTGGGTATATTTATATTTGAAAGAGAGTTATCATACTGAAGGAAGAAATGATGTACAGAAAATAGTAAATCCTGTCAAATCTATTTATGGAATTAATTAATATATACAACACATCCGCAACTACCTCATCTGTAAAGTTACGAAAATATGTTTCTGGATGGCTTTTTGAAAAATTGGCGAGGGCGGCTCACAATAAAAAAACTTTCGAAGATAGAATTTTGCCAAACAAATACTTAAAACATAAACATCTGTCTGTTATTTATATTTTCGTAGCTACGGCTCCCCAAAAAGGCTAACCATTACTCAGTTGGGTAATTCCCTGAAATATTCCTTGCTCGTCACCTGTGTCATTCTCATTTCTTTCATGCATTGCGTTTGACGTGCACTCGTGAAGCGAATTACCTATTGATTGACGTAAATTAGTGAAAAGGTTGTTATTCTGTTAGTCTGTTGAAAAACATCTTTCAAAAAACAAGATAAGTGGAGTGGATAATTCATTTTTTGTAATAAACGAAAAACCTGAATGCAATTATAGCAGAATCGATCGACTGAAAAAAAAATCAAACATGTGTTTATTTTTTTCTGTATTTCATTGATATGTGAACATTATTTATGTTAATAAGTAATTATAATAAATAATAAGCAAGTTCGAGTATTTCGAAAAAGTTTTTACACATTTGACTAGCTATATAGTAATGCTTCTATATTTTATGAAGTCGAAATTTGCGTTTTGAATTTCTCAAAGTTACTTTGATGGCTCTCTTAGTTGGGTCGTCGGTCACCTTCGGCGAGCGACTGTTCGCTTATCGCTAACCGCCAATCATAACACCTAAATTATTTTCTTCAATGTTAGGAAGTACATCTTCAAAAATCTAGTCTCAGGATTACTAACTCTTGTTGTGACACCAAATTCCTTCTCGGGGTGACACCCATGCTAGCTACGCCACTGGCTTTAACCATGTTGAAAATGTAAATGAATGTCATAAATATATTGTAATCTATTCATGTGATGTATTCTGTTGGCGAACCAAAAAATAAAATAAAATACAACGTTATTTATGACGATGTATTCTGGTCTCAGGTAAAAAGTGCAAATTAATTTGCATTATAGTGTGGGTACTTCCGGTTGACATGAAATCTTTTCTTAAATATTGTATTCATTAAATTACTCACGATTTCGGAAAAATCCAAGTCCTCCCCTTCACGGCAAACGGCGCACATATTGTAGCCAACCACCTGCCCCACTGTTCGACCCTTCCCCGAACCGTTCGAAAAGGACTCCTCTTCCAAAACGCACACCAATGAAACGTTCTGTGGGAATACAACTTTCCTTATCAGACCTTTAATCGTTTTGATGTACTGCGGCGATTTGTGGCACCCTGAAAATATTTTGAATTGTGATCAACAACTGTTTTTTACCATACCAAAAATTACCAACATTAATCATAAACTAGTGCTCTTGATGACATGTCAATACACTCTATTAATTATATATTTTCAAATACAATAATTTGAATACTAATTAAGATGTTTTAATTATATAACATCGGTATTTGCATTCCTAGAAAACAATAAAGTCTTTAGGTATATCTAAAGTTAAAAAAAATATTTTGGATGTATCATGTTCGAGTAAATAATTCGAAACAATAGATTGTAAAACGATAACATGATTTGAATCAATGGCTTAGATTAAAGTGTGATAACTACAAAAATGTCCAAAATGAGTTTGTAGCATTATCGGGTTTAAAAATTCCTATTTTATCTAAAGTCATAATGTGGTAACTCTCCGATAATAATAAAATTTGATATTTATGTATTTCCGTGGTGTCCGTTAGTATTAATATCAAAATATCATAACAGCTATAACAATATTTTACATCCCGCAATTGAGTTGAAGGAATAATATGGTGTATCTATTTAGTATTAGTACATATTATAGCATCAGTTGTTACCACATTTTGATTATAAACAACAACTGCCTACTTGTAATTTAACTGCGGATAGTTCGTTTTTAGTTAGGGATGTTCATGTTTGCAGTCAAAAGCCTTTATTCCAGAAATAAACCAATAAATATTTTGATTTTTTTAAATATAATTTAAAAGACTTTAGTGTCGTAGATCTCTGCGCAATATAAGTTATACAAACTTTTGTTTACAGCCAAAACATCATGCTGACTTGCCTATAAAATCGGACTTGAAATCATTTGCTCTCTGGTTTAATAAGGGAAATATTCCACCCATTTTAAAACGCATTAATTGAGAAAAGAAATACTCATTGCATGGACGTGGACTATAAAAAATCATTTTGAATAATATATATTTCCACTATTTTTTTTAATATATAATTTTTATATATTTTGAATACTATAAATTAATTTTTAAATATAATTATGGCAAAACCAATTAAACCGATTAAAACATCTTATTTAGTTTAATGTCAAAATGTCAAAATGTTGACAAAAATGCCAATGAATTTTAATCAACAGATATGTATGTATTAACATTTCACACCAAGATATTTCCGATTATTTGAAAATTTTTATATTAGTTTTGACAAACCTGAAGTAGCCTTGAAAGTTGCTTCTGTCAGAAAATGCTTGACCATAATGTCGAGCATTTGGTCATGATGCTCGTCGGTTGCGGTTTGTATCGAAAACTTGAATTCTTTGCCCTCTTTGTTCGTCCTTCTAAATCTGCACCACACGACTGGCAATGTCACTTCTTTTGGCCTCCTCCATGTCTGAGAGAACATCGTCTGCGTTATGTAAACACCACATAATATTAAAACCTGTACAATTCAACACTTAAAGGTTCAAACACATTTAAAAAAAAATAAAATATCGTTTTTAACCTACCAAAGCCCTCGTTCCACCTGACAGGTGTCGTCAATAGTGCATAGAAAATAATGAAATCAGTGACCATCAATAATTTATTCGTACAATGCATCTTGTAGGTATAGATCCATTTTATATTAACAGCATTTATTTGGTACCATTTCCATAGACAGAAATCGATTATATAACAAAACAAAAAAGATTCAGATTTACAGCCATAATTATTTGAACGGAATAAATTAAGATTTTAAAATAAAATGAACGATGTATTTGTTTCGAAATCATTTTGGTTTTTGTTTTTGTTTTTAATTAGATGTTTTGACTTTTTTTAATACATAAAGAAGGAAAAATATGTTCAGTACAAAATAAAAAAGCAATTAAGAAAAATTGTTACATTAGTATAAAAAACATAGTTAACCTTCGTGTACTCTTCTATGTACTCGCCACGGTGTCTCTGACCGAGATTTGATCTCATCCGTATTATTATAATTATATTATTTTTAATCATCATTGGAATTTATTATATAGAAAGGAGTATAATTGGATAAAAAAAAAAACAAAAAATATTAGAACTTTTACTATACTTGGTAGAAACAGATTTTCAACTCAGTCTCTTAAAAAAGAACATATTTTTTTGACAACAAAAATAAACTTTTTCATACTAAGATTAAAAAAAAAACTTTGAAATCTAACAAATGAAAGTATCAAAAATTCTAAAATATTATAAAAATAAGAAATATGTATTTTTTATTTATCTTAAAAATGGTACATATTAGAGTATTTCTGGTCTTCCATTAAAAGCATTTTCTTGAGGATGGAAGATATGGTTGTTTGTGTAGTAACTGTTGCTTACCTAAAATAGTAATACTAACTTAAATATAGGAGGTAGAGGTATAGACAAAATAACTTCTTTGAAATACAATCAGGTAGAAATGCTAAGAACTTTTTTTCATAGGAAAGCTAATAGTTCAGAAATGCACAAAATAATTTGCAAGGCAGATAGAAACATTACACCTTTAAATTTATACGACGATAATGCCAACATTCTTTTAAATACCAACCAGGAATTATTAGATTCCTGGTCAAATAAAATTATTCACGCCAAACACTTCAATTATCTCAACCAAACGTATGTTGACAAACTTTCGTCAAACAAATGGTTGAGTATTGGAGAATTGAGCGCAGAAATAGAAGGATTTATGCTTGCCATTCAGGATAGAGTTATTAATACTAAAAATTATAGGAAGTATATAATCAAAGATAGAAATCAAATTGATGATTTATGTAGAAAATGTTTGGCTTTTCCGGAAACTATAGAACATATTATATCGGGATGTTCTATATTAGCGCCTTCCGAATATACTTTTAGACATAATCAGGTTTTAAAAATAATTCATCAAAGTTTGGTAATTAAACATAAATTGATTGACTGCCGTAATGTAGTACCATATTATGAATACGAACCAAATTCGTTTTTAGAAAATGAATTTTATAAAATATATTATGATAAAACTATATTAAGAGACAGAACGATTCGTCATAATAGACCCGATATAGTTTTACATGACAAAATTAAAAAAATAACTTATATCATTGATGTCGCTATTCCGAATTCCTGTAAAATTCAAAAATCTGTTTCTGAAAAATTAGAAAATATACAGATTTAGGAAATGAGATTAAAAGAATTTGGCATTCTCGGACTATAAAAATATTACCATTTGTTATTTCGGCTACTGGCATTATACCTAGCTCTCTAATTAAAAATTTAGGCTTATTAGATTTATCAAAGAATTTATATAAAGATGCAAAAATCAGTCATATTAAATACATGTAGGATTACGAAAGATTTTTTAAATATTTATATTGAGGGATCAGTAGGATTTATCGGTTCAGTTAGTTCTATTGAGCCGAACCCTCTGATATGAAAATATCTGGAGTCGGTGAAGTATTTTCCCATATGGTCTCTGATAGGTTGACGTGTTGTTCTTGTACAGTTTTGAATTTATTATACTTATACAATGCAATTACATCGCGTGGATTGACTAGATGATCATTTGTGGAAAAGTGTGGAAGGGTTAAATTTTTCCTGTGGGGAAGATTAAAGTCTAGAGAACAAAAAAATTAAAAATGTCGGTGTCACGGACGATAACAGTAAGAAAGTGTGTGGGTGTGTGGTTTGGTTTATTTATGTTTATTTAAAGTGTCAAACCTCCACTCAGCACCAGCCGTACAATGCCTGACAACAAATTTAAAAAGTTGCTAAAATCCAGTGATGTTAATTTTTGAGAAAACAACGAATTATTGATAGATCAGTATAAGATACCAATGCGCCAGTATAGGAAGGTTAAATTGCTTTAAGGTGACTAAAAAAACATTGGTTAGTTCCTTCGAATACAATGATATATATATTTTTTTTACATTTGGGAATGTAGAACGAGTGAACGAAGAACGTAGTATAAGAAAAAATATGACGCAAATGTGGATGGTCAGAAAAAAAGAAGAAGTCAGAAAATTACTCTTCAAGACGTACTGCACTGCCCTGTACACATCTGATCTATGGACGCACATCCAGCAGCGCGATGGGATAAACTGAGGGTGTACTACAATAATGCATACAGGCAACTTATTTATTTACGCCTTGAAGGCTTTTACATGTACACGTTATTATAGATATATAAGTTATTCAGGAGTTATAATAATAACTCCGCCACTCAGCAGGTGGGCAGGCGCATCCGCCACCAAGACTTGGACAAACCTCACCCCTTCTAAGTCATCAAACGTAGCGAACCACTTGGGGTGACCAATAACAGAGGTGTTGGTTATCCAATAAATGGTTCCGGGGTCGGTGGTACCCATATCCGCCTCCCAAATTTTAATGTCACACATCTTCCTAGGGCGTCCGCGGCTGCCTCTACTATTCACATTAGCGTTATATATTCTCATTACACTTCTTTCCTCGTTCATTCGCTCTACACGTTCAAACCATCTGAGCGTTCCTCTCGTAATCTTACTCATTACGCTTACTTTAGCCTTGCTTTCTTCGCGGATCTCCACGTTTCTCCCAAGATCGTTCATGGTTTTTCTACACTCACGCCTCAGGGATCTCAATTCTACAGCTTTCAGTCAACTTTCCTTCGTCTTCCTTCCTCTGACAGTTCCATGCCTCACTGCCATACATCAGAGTAGGTACCAGCACTATATTATGGACGGCTAGCTTCGCTTCTTTCGACAGTTTTTTTTTAATGCCAATTGCGTTCTATCCTCCGTTAGTGGAGTTACCTACATTTACCCGGGTTTCAATATCTCTTTTATATCTGTAGCCTTCCCCATACTTCCCAAATAAACAAACTCATCCACCTGCTCTAAGTATTCATCATTCACAATTATGCTGCACATTGTTTTCGTACTCTATTTTTTTCAATGACCAAATAACATTGAGTTGTTTCGACTGACTTACCATTTTGTTCAATAAAAAAACAAATAAAAATGTCATCAATTTATTTAAAAGTCATACATTGATTAAAATGCCATAAAATTATTATTAAAACAGTTGTAAAATTCATAAAAATTGAGATGAAAATGCATTTGAAAATTAATAATTAGTAGAATAATATACTAATGATAATCGAAGTGTAAATATAAAAAAAGTAATGTAAAAATTGAGATATGTTATTAAGATGTAAAAATTAATTAATTTTGCAGGTGCCATGAAAATCGGGTTTTATGTCTGCCTTTGTGGTAAATTTAATGACGTCATGGATAAGTTCTGAAAAAAAAACACACACCATTATTTAAGATAGTTTCGATCGTCAGTCGACGATGTTGTATTGTTAACTTTTGAATTGCTAAACTGTATTGCCATCGAATGTCGAGCTCATATGCCCTTCTCAAGAATACTGCAAATCTATCCGAAACGTTGGATTAGAAACTGTTGACGTTATTAATTTATTGATGATGATTTTTAAAATTCGCTTTAAAATAGGAGCAGGAACCTGCATTACTTGACTTTAATAACTCGTGTACGCCTCGTACGTTATACGTATGTCTATTAATGTTACAATGTCGTGTAAACAATATATTTATTGCAATCAATTTATTTATGTATATACAAAAGTCTGACCATCCTTTACTTAAATTTAGACGTATGAGAGACACGTGAAAAAGGTGCCAAATCTGCGAGAATCAAAAGGTACTAAAGTTTGCGGAATTGAATCCCGGAGTGCGAAAATAAATTTTATTTGATTAAATTGTGCTATTTCACAATTAATTCATTAAAAATAATATTTAGTATATTTGCGCCACGTTCCATAGTGGAAGATACTCTCAGTATCACCCTGGTGTATGACCACCAATTAGAATTGAAATGGCTTTAGATGTATTTGGTAACCAGGTCAGAATATCCAAGTAATTCCCCATCTTCCTCTTCTCCTCCTCACTTCAAATTCACAACATATCCCGATTGGAGAAGCCATGGTCTCCACGCGGGAGCAGCTGGGACTCTTGTGAGGTATTCACATAAAAAAAGAAAAAAAAAAGGTGATTTATTTATCCCACTCAATAAATAGCCTTGGGATCGGATCAAGTTAATCAATGTCGTTGATATAAACATTGAATACACATCATAGCATGAAATCTATGGAATTTTTACCACCAATGAAGCCTAATTCAAAAATGCACCAAACATTGTTGAATACGAGGAGGAGTTTCCGATATATAAAATAAATTAGTTGAAATATGTAGGCACTTACTTAGTAATAACAAAAAACTCAAATAATATTTTGCAGTGAGCCTGAAATCCGATGTCCAGTAATTACAGATTTAATATAGATTTGAACCCTGTGAATAAAGTAAAGGCAGATTCCTTCTCACCTTCACATGACATGTTCTGGAATTGGTCCACCGCTTAAAAATTTGGGAATTTAATCTTCGCCTTTTCTTGCGAGAAATTTTTGTATTTTATTCCCTTCCCTTCTTTCAGCGATTCCATTGCTTCCTGTAAAATAATAATCGATTAGACACTTTGCATTTGATTCCTTTGTATAAAAATCACGTCTATCGGATCTATAAATAGTTCATTTACCATCAACGGCGAAGCGGGGAGGGAAAAGAGACAAGAAAGAAGAGAATATTCTGGTAGTACCTACCAGGGCGATACTGAGAGTGTCAAACACTTTGTCACGTGTTATTCTGCTTTGGGTTGGAAAAAGGGAATGGGATTGTTTTTCTAAATCTTTTGTGCATTGACCTTCATCTTGTTTTGAAGGTCAAGGGTACACAATTTCGTCAATCTCGGAAATTCCAGATTTTTATAATACTTAAAGCTTCTTTATATATTGTATGAACAGATAGACACATAATATCGACCACGGATATTTGAAATGTCGTAAAGGACAAAATGTTAATTGTTCAGGAGAGCAAAAAGAAAGTTTATTTTCTTTAAAAAAATCATATATCCTTATTTTGTAGACCTTCAATTAGGAATTTGTATTATAGAATAACATTGTGACATTGTTTTTTGTGAATTTAATAACTTGAACGAATCTTTCATAAGAGTATATGTATTTTTAATTTTTCAGAAAAAAATCCTAAAATTCACGTCGTAAAAGACGCACTTTCGTAAAAATATTTCGGCGACGCAGATTGAAAGAGAAAAAACGGAGAAAAACAACGTGTAGTTAGACTATTGTCCTTTATGGCATTTTCAAATTTCCGCTATCGATATACAGTGGATTTTCTTTTTCTAGTTTTTAATTGATTTAGTCGTGTTTAATGACCAGCTCTGACTAGTCAGATACTTGCTAACCTTCCCACACACTTAATCCTCACAATATCCCTTAAATTGGGGTGTCTCACTGGGTATACTTAGGACCAAGGATTAATCAAATTCATTCCTTCGTGGTTTCTCTTCTCTTTATATACCCCTGTGTAAAAAAATGGTAATAAAATTTATATTATTGTAAAAAGCAATCACTTTGTGATTTGACAAATTTAATAAAAATTAAACACTTATTTTGTGTAAAACCACGAGTTTTCATTAATTTATTTACCGACCTACAAATTAATACGAAACAAGGGAGACAACGATATTAAAATATCAAAAATAGTAAGGATACATTTACACCAGTATAAAGTGGGAAAAACCAACAGACAATTGTTAACTAATGGGTTATAATAATATTACAGGGACAAAGCACTGTTTGGGTAATTTTAATGGTTTATTGGAAACAAATCTCATAGTGGATACATCAAATTGATCGTTTAGTTTATGACTATTGGTTATTCCTACTTTTTTATTTACCCTGATGATTCTTAAGCAAAGCGAAACCAGTCGGTTAATAAATTAATCAAATCTCGTGGTTTTACACAAATAAGTATTTAATTTTTATTAAATAAAGTTTATCTTCACCTACCTGAAAGTCTTTCAGCAGATTCTTCTGGTAATTCACATGCTTCGCCAACATCGAGCAAATCATCACCTTGTGAGTGAATGACGGATCGTTTTTATTCTTGTTATTATTAGCGACGTGATTAACAACGTTGTGCACAATATGATGTGTAATATTGTGAGGGTTGTTGTAAACCACTTGTATGTTTTTAGCCATTTTCGAGCTGAATCTCAAACAACGCTCCCTTATTCAATCGTCTTAGAATCCTGCACGTTATCACCTGTCGAAGGATTGTCAAAAATGCAGAGATAAATATTGATATATTGAGTGTCGATTGTTATTAGCTCTGTAACAATATAGTAATGTAAATATAAAATTACCCAGCAAGCACTCGTTTATCGTCTGCGGTAGCGGTAGGTACCTATTCCTGAAAATAAAATTCTCCGAAATGGATACAATAATTTGGTACCCAAACCATTATAATAATTATAATTTAAATGTTTTATTCCAGCATGACATGAAACTGCATTTTATTAAATGTTGATGAATAATTTGTATTTAAAATTAATACCACGTTTATTGGTTAAAAAACCAACAAGCAATGCTTACTTCACCAGGTTTACCACCAGAAAGTGCTTTCTATAATAATTTTGAATTAAAACGGTGCAACAAAATACGTTTGCTCTGTTTGAAGAAATATTTTATTAAATATTTCTTACAGAAAATATAACAATTTTAATTAAATAATATATCAATAAAAAATGTTTAACTATGTTACAATTGATTCGAGATTCTCACGGTCAAATAAATTATAGTGAATATTTTTGGGTTATTATTATGCTGCGTTGCGCTACCTCCATCTTTAGTAAATTTTATTTGTTTATTTATTCGAATAAAAAATACAAATACATTATAAGAGAGCATTGACTGTCTAACTAGGAAATCTTCCATTTTAGGACAGTCCAGTTCTTTAGTTTAGTGGACATTAGATAGCTCGCAGTAATCATTTAAAGTTTCATAGCAATAACCAGAAATATTTGCGGAATGTTTTAATTCACAAAAACAATAATCCAAAAACAAAAAATCATAAATATGAATAATGAATGCCAGTTGATTTTATACAACGTTAAGTTGCATAAAATCGTTAAGTTCTTTTTTATTGTTCTTGCTTTTGTTACCGACTGTTAATTTTCGATTATGTTATGGAGAATTATTCTTAAATTACATCGTATTTATCACGATACATATCTTAATTTCACAATTTAATCATTTAAATTTTAAAAAAATATAAGTGGAAGATACTTTCATTATCGCCCTTGTGTAAGAGCACCGCTCAGAATTGATACGTTAAATGTTGCAACCCGCCACTGGTGACGTGAATTTGAATTACATCGTTGGTGACCCCGGTCTCACGCACCGGGGTTTTTGACTACCAGTTTTTCAATAATTTACTGTTCATTTTTTTTTTTTACATTTACTCCACACAGGAGGCCCTGAAGAAAATAATTTCCCTCAGGGCCTATGTCATCTGGGATGCTGTATGGAGGGTCTTTTTGAGGAGAGGAAGGAATGAACATTGGTCTTGAAGAGACCCATATTGTAGGAGGGAGGAAACACAGATGCCGGCAAATCGTTCCATAGCCGAGCTGTTGAACTCAAGAACGAGTCGAAAAAACGACCCGTTCTAATGTGACAAATGTCAACCGTGTACATATGTTGGGCGCGCGTTTGGCGTATCTCCCGACTATGCACCTGTGCCGAAGGGATCAATGACGCTAGTTCCTCAGAGCATCTTCCATTGAAATACCGGTAGAACATGGATAGCATTCCCACCCGACGCCTGTGCTCTAAAGATTGCAATCCGTTCGTTAAGATGGGAGAATCTATCAAACGGACCGCCCGTTTCTGCACAGAGTCGAGGGTATTTTTCAAGTATTTTGGAGCTCCAGGCCAGAGGTGGCTGCCAAATTCAACCATGGGGTGCACTTGCGATTTGTACAGGGTTAGCAGTTGTGTACTATTAAAGTATCTGCGGGCCCTGTACAGTACGCCCGTTCATGCTTTTTTCAATGGAAAGTTTATAAAATAAGATCTTTTTCTGTCAATAAATCATAGGTATTCCATAAATCAATTCTCTTTTATTAATTTAACATAACACAATATTTATTAACATAACACAATATCTTTAGATGCATTAAAATTATTATATATTTTAACAATATTTATTTGAACTAAAAGATTTCGCAACAATCTTAAACATTTAACGACAAAATCATTCTTCGTCATTATGACATTTGAAACATAAAATAAAAAATGGTAATACTTCTACCAAAAAATAAATATTTATAAAATATATTTGGCTGTTGAAAATCACTCATTTTCAACAGCCAAACAACTCGAGCAATTAGGTACTACGTGCTCAAGGCATACATAGTTTTTACGTTTATGGCAAGAGAACCTGGTTCGAGATTCGAGATGAGATGAACGGTAAAAAAAATACACTTTTTCGAATTACCCGGTCTCACAGACATATACGTCATCAATAGCGGGTTAAAATTGTTTTAGGCGTGATTGGTGACCAGATCTGAATAATCAGGTGATTTCTCACCTTTCTCTTACCTGTATTCTTCACCTCCACACTACCATTAGTTTCACAACGTACTCCAATTTTGGAAGCCATAGTCTTACTGACTCCAACTGCAGTTGGGACTTTTGCGCGGTGATTTCATTGTTTACTGAATAAATCTGAATAGTTAGAAACTTCCACAAATGATAACCTCATTTCATTGCCTATTTCAGTAAATACCTGCACCTTTATATTTTGTTGTATTACGTACAAAGCGAAGTCCGGTTTGTTACAGGAGATTATTCAAAGCCCATAAAAATGTAATTTAAGAAACGAGAATCCTTATAGGTGGATTTATAGAAACCACTTATTTAAAAAAAAAATAAATGCAATCTCTTCGAATTGAAAAAAGTGACGTTAGTGATAGTGAGAAGTGAAAGAAATCAAAACTTTAACACATAACATTTTACAAAGGTCTTTAGATTTAAAACCTCAGCGTGAATAAACTTTTATACATTACGTAAACGGTGTGCGCTTTTTTTGAAAATTTTCTGATTAAATTGTAGCATACCTACGTGGAAATCGATGAAGTGAGAGCTTCAAACTTAGGATCCATTTTTGAACGCTTGGCAGGAAACAGACCTCCAGCAAGCGGGTCAAACCTCAGGGAACTTTTCTGAGATATCTTCATGAGTGATGCCGGAGATGTTCCCAGGCAATATTATGTAGAGTAATGTGTATGTATAAGTCTACCTGTTAACTCACTACTTCCCTTAATTGTAAATGACTAGTTATAAGTACCTAACAGTTGTCAGTGGCTTGTTATAAGTTGTAGGTTAGATGCATTATGTAGGAAGCGCCTTCGAGATGAAAAACGGTGCTACGGAATTAATCCAAATACAAGTGTTACTGTTTCCTTGCTACAGAGGTATTCGTATTGTAAAAAATAAAAGAACAAATTTATAATATCGCAGAATGTACAAATTATGACTAAATTAAAAAAAAAAAAAACATATATAAAATTATGTAATTTTTTTAATTTAGTCATTATTTGTAATTTGTATTGACAAATTGCGGAATTAAAAATATATTACATTTTTTTAATTCCGCTCAGACTTCCGCGACAATTTTTATTAATCTATTACATTTCATAAATGATTCCAGCGGATTATAGCAGTACAAAAAATGTTAATATTCAGTCATTTTGTGAATACCTCACTGGGAAAACCTGTTCTGAGGTGTTCGCATCTTTAGAATTATGTGCTATTCTGTCGACGTAAGTAAAAATATACTATTATTCTTGATATTGTCAAAAAAGGTACCGTATGTCAACCCATGGTGGCAGTATCGTTTGCATAAATTTAAGGTTAGTTGCAGTAAAAGTTAGATATATGATTAAATTGAAAAGTATTTTTCTATGGATCGCACGCCACTTTATAAATAATATTGTGTTAGTATCCAATTTGGCAAACTTGATTCCTCGTTTTGCATCATCAAATGATGATCTTTTTTGATAACCTTATTTAAGATAGTCAACATATTTTGAAAAATTTGAGTTTATAAGTTGTTGTTGTCGAATTGTGTTCTGTAGTAAGGGAACCTATTAAGATGGAAATGCGTCGCATTAGAACGGCAGTAGATGGGTGGGTGGTTTGGTATATTTATGGTAGATGGTCTGGACTCGATGCTGGTCTACGCCATAATCTACATCCGGCCGAATCCTGAAAAGTTTAAAAATTGTTATTATTACACACAAGAGTTGCTTCAAGCATACCCCATAGAAGATTGTTACACCTTATATTGTAAAAGCTTAGCATTAAATGCATAATAAGAATTTAATTTATATTATCAGAATAAGTACCCTGCACTGTTTGGTGGTAACTGGTTCAGGATTATGGTTGCCAATGCAAACCGATGGTCTGCGTTCGATCGAATTCTGGAAAAGATCAACCCGATAAAAACAAATTTATAAAGTATATTATTCAACTATTTTCTAGCAAGTAGCACCATCTCTTGAGCCGGCTAGTAGCCGATTACAAAGATTTTTTTTTTGCTTTGACCGAGGACTGAACCTTCCTTCTCAGAGACTGAGGTCACCAACGCTATCAACTTAGTCCAAATTGAAAACCTACCTTTTTGGGCTCTCATATCCTTAATTTAAGTAAAACTATCTGAGAGTATCATACTTGTATTGCCTTAGATATGTCTTAATCACACCTTTCTTATTGAATTAAAATTACTGGAATTTTTACACATCAATCTGTCTCTTGACGAATCACATTTAGAAAGATGAAATCCTTGTACTACTGTACCGTCCACTATAAAATGTTGCTTTTGATTTCCAAAATACACTCATTAAAGAATGTTTCATATACTAATATTAAAATATATTTCAGAATTAAATACACGTAACAACTGTTCACAATAACGTCCTCTGCGTGCGGACTCTATCTAAATGTCTAACTAGATAATAAACAGCGTTAATTTCAAGCGACCTCCCAGGTAAGTATGGTCCTGTATACATTTTTAGGAAGCATCGCGTTCATTGGTCGAGACATATTACATATATTTTAGTACAAACCGGTGGATGCAATTTTTAACCATAAGTTGTTTTTAATTGTTTGTCTAGTTTGTAGTTTTTCTAGATTTTAGAAATATATTGTAAGTTTGTACAGCGCCCTTGACGTGATTTTTCACAAAAACGGCGCTATATAAATCATCCAAATATTATTATTATTTTTATAAATGCAAATTTAATGTAAATAAATTTAACAGTGTTATTTTCCATATCATAGGTGGTTGCCTATAAAATAATCGCAAGTTATATTAATAATTCCAAAATTTGAAATACGAGATTCACAAATATGACGATTTGATAAGAGATGGCAGTGGCCTAATTGGATAAGGCGCTCATCCCGGTAATCCGAAAGGTTCTGGGTTCGAGTCCTAGCTGCGACAAGGAACTTTTTATTTTTCTGTGTCTTCTCTTTCATATTTTCGTTTAGATTATTAGTGTCATCTTCTTCTTCAATGATATATTACATTGATGGGAATAACCTTCAAAGTTATGAAAAGAGAGTTCTGAACCCGAGAAGCATACGGATGCAAGTCCAAAAAGGTAAATATTCAGGAGAGCCAGAAAACTTTTTTTTTTGTAACTATGGTCTAACAACGTTTTCGGATATCCATGCTGATGGATAACAAAAAAATAATTATTAAATCAATTAGTTTTGTGTTATATTGGAATGGAGAGGAGATCTTTGTGGATGGATTATTCCCTCAGAATAATTACACTCGTGGTCCGAATAACAGATATATTTATTGATACACGAGATTCACAATACGTTAGATGTAACCTATGAGCTGGCTTGTGATTGAGAGAGCGAGTCCCTAGCTGACAATGCTTTTTAATACTTCCGGCATCTGCCGTCTCGCTCTAACACCTGACTGATCAGGTTGACCACTACAATATTCTCACATTTTGTTTTTAAAACGAGCAAATAAAATGAAAAGTTTATATTTAAAGCTTTTGAAATATTGTTTAAAAAAAAAACGGTGATTTGAGTCAAACAAAAACACGGACTTGAGTGATTCTGCTTTTTTTTTACATGAGCCCCACACAGGAGGCCCTCAAGAAAATAATTTCCTTCGAGGCCTATATCATCTTTGGGGATGCTGGATGCTGTGTGGAGGATGTTTTCGAGGAAAGGAAGGAGGGGAGAGTTCTGGGAAGGAAAAGGGTTTAGGGGTGGGTAGGAATCTGGGGTTCAGTGTGTCCTGGTCATCCTCCTCCAAGACCTAGACAAACCTCACCCCATGAACCCGGGCACCCCTGCTAAATCACCAAACGTAGCGAACCACTTGGAGTGACCTATGGCAGAGGTGTTGGTTATCCAATAAAAGTTCCCGGGGCGGCGGTACCCATTCCCGCCTCCCAAATTGTCAAAAGAAAGTGCAAGATTTTGTTATGACATGTGGTGTATTATGAAAGGATCAATGTTAGAAAATTTTTTACTTCCATAGAAAGCGCAATAATGTTAGAGGCAGAAGAATGCAAATGAATTTGAGTCATAATATTCAAAATGCAACTAAATCATAAAGATGCAAGTTCATGTACATCTTTCTGCTGTATTTTTGAAAATCCTATTTTTCTTCATGATAGGACCTGCGTCTTTCTGCCACTGATAAACATGATAATTTACTTCAAGTAAATGATTGCAAGCTTTAACTCGAACTAAATGCTACCTTGATAGTGTCTTGGATAAATGTATTAATTTCTTTAATATGCGGCATCTCTCGACTTTTCTGCAAGTCTAGGATGAGTACTAATTTTTATTAGTGTAGTTCTTAGTTGGTAGTTCTTAGTCGAAGGAAGATACACTTAAATATGATCGAATCGGATAGGGTCACATTAGCTCAATGGTAGAGCTCCGCCCCAGCAAGGCAAAGGTCCTGGGTTCGATTCTTAGATGTGACCGTATCTTTTCTGATTTTTCTGTCGAATTTTCGATTGAGCGTCGCTAATATTGTCTTCATTAATTGAATATTAGGATTTGAGGTTTTTGTCAAAAAGCTAAAAATCAAAATAAATAATAATTTTCAGCTGGCAATGAACTACTGTTCAATTAATTCAACCCTTAAAAATAAGAGAAGACGTCACATTTTTAAAACTAACTAACCATCACGCCGTTTCCTCGCAGGGGTAGGCAGAGAGGACGGACCGCCAAACAACTCGATCTTGGCACACACTCCTTGCTTCGTTCACATTCATACATCGTCTCATACATGCTCTTCTGTTATTCTGACTCTTGACATCGCCCGACTCAAGTATCTGATTCACTTGGTCGTGCCATGTCTTCCTCGGGCGTCCCCGACTTCGTCTACCATTCACATTTGCGTCATACATTCTCCTTACACTCCTTTCCTCATTCATTCGCTCTACATGCCCAAACCATCTGAGCGTCCCTTTCTTAATCTTATTCATTACGCTTACATCAGCCTTGCATTCTTTGCGGATCTCCACATTTCTCACACGATCATACATGGTTTTATCACACATACGTCTCAGGGATCTCATTTCTACAGCATTCAGTCTACTTTCATCCTTTCTCTGCCAGTTCCATGCCTCACTGCCATACATCAGGGTAGGTACCAGCACTCCATTATGGACGGCTAGCTTCGCTTCTTTTGACAATTTTTTGTTGCTGCCAACGGCGTTCAGACCTCCATTAATGGAGTTACCGGCATTTACCCTTCTTTCGATATCTCTATCAGTCTTCCCATCTCTCGTAAACATACTTCCCAAATACACAAACTCATCCACCTGCTCCAAGTATTCGTCGTTCACAACTAATTTTTTTTTTTTTTTTTCAAGAGCGGAGACGGTTTACATAAATAAAGTTCCCGTGAGCACTTAGGCCGTAGGCCCATTGTGCTATCTCCCATTTTACCTCTTTCCTTTGACAGTAATCCAGTCCCTTTTACAAAGTTCACCAGGATTGTCATTGGAAATGAAGCTATATCTTCTGGTTCGACAATGTGTCTTCCCAGGTCTCATTTCTCCTCTTCACTCCTCCGCGGTTCCCTGAAGGCCCCACGAGGGAAGAGGGCTTCATCTCTCCTTAGTTCCCTGAAGGCTCCACGATGGAGAGTCCACCTCCCCTTGGTTCCCTAAAGGCCCCACAAGAGAAGAGCCCACTCCACCTTGGCTCCCCGAGGGCCCCAGAAGGGAAGAGGACTTATCTCTCCTCTTCACTCTTCCTTGGTTCCCTAAAGGCCCCATAAGGAAGAGTTCACGGAGATGGCCTCATTTCTCCGCTTCACTCCTACATGGTTCCCTGAAGGCCCCACATGGGAAGAGGACATCATCTCTCCACTTCACTTCCCCTTGGTTCCGTGAAGGCCCCACAAGGGAAGGGTTCATGGAGGTGGCCTCAGCTCTCCTCTCCACGGCTTCTCCTCTTGGTTCCTCCTAAGGGCCCCAGGAAAAAAGTCCACAGAGGTGGCCTCAGCACTCCTAGGTTCCCAAAAGGCCCCTAGTTTTCGAATGGTCCAATTTTTTTGTCCCACGAGTGACCAGGGAAATAGAAGGTCCACTCCAGCAGAGCCCCGAATGCTGGAGTAAGGTCTAAATACTCCGAGATGCGACCTTGTTTCTCGGAGGCACCGTTCTTGACACTGTTCTCCAGGACATTCAGCCTGAGCACGGTAGCTCACACCTTGGCTTGGGATGGCTATTGCAGGTTTGTGTTTCCACTCCCTGAGCGATGGGTTCGCCACACTCCCTACGCTATCGTTCACAACTATGTTGCACACATTTTTAAAAATTTCAATAATATAATTATTCAATTTATAAAAACAGTTTATTTATATACAAGTTCTGCTATGTAATGTAACGTCACATTGTTAAACATTTTTATGAAGAGTGCCATAAAATGTATTAAAACCACAATAACTTACGAAATTTATGTTTAGTTTTTTTCGTTCCGGACAGCATCAACTTTATTTAGTTTCTTTACGGAATTTTTAGACAAAAAAATAATTGAAAATTATGTTCTCAGAAAACGACTGAAAATGAAATTTTATTATGTTTTGCATTCCAGGAAACTCCTAAGCATTACCAATTATATTGTGGAATCATTGTTTGTTTTTGTTTATGGAGTAGGTTATCGTCCGATTCGAATCATCAGTTTCGAACCAGACCTTCCCGGCAGTTAGGCGAGCATTTTTCCCGCTGGGCTATCGATCACATGAAAATCGCTTATGTGGGTTATATAGCAGTGTTTTTTTATCACCCACAAATTTTGTGGGTTTATTTTTGTTGTATATCTCCTTTAGCCCAATCAAGATGAATTTAACAATAAAGTTATTGTTGTGTTGAAAAACCTTTCAACTTTCTACGTGTTTATTTCACATTTCATTAGACAAAACAATTTTTGTTTTAAATTAGGTACTGACCTCAATATTGCTCATTCTAAAGCAAATCTGCTCACAGTACCCACATATCAGTGCAATGATTTAACAATGCAAACAATAATATTATTAAACTCTAAATAATTGAACCACAGACCAATAAACATAATGCACCTAGAAACCAGCTTTTATCTCATCAATTTTGTAAAAAAAAGATATAGTGTATACCTACATCATGACGTGCACTTTATAAACAAAGCACTTCGTCACTAAACAAACGATAAAAACCAATATTGTTTCAATTGATTATTTTTAAGAGAAACAATATACCGCATACAGAATCGGACGTTAAACCGTAAAAAGTAAAATATCCGATTACATTTAAAAATAAAGTATTTCCACCGAAAGCAATTATATTTGAAATATTACGTTTAACGATTAAAATTGTCAAAATTGTACTGAATCATTAAGATAAAGCTTTATGTGAAATCCTATTTTGATACTATTTAGATTCATTTTTACAACGAATCGGTTTACAGTATGAACTTCAAAAATATGTTAAGGATAGATTGAAGCTTCTACTAGCTTTTCCATGTATTGGAATAACAATAAAATTATTATTTACATAATAAAAAAAATATAAGCGTAAACCACTAAAATAAATGTTTTTTCATGACTTAACTATGAAACAATTTTTAAAAAATACCTCTTTATGGTTAAAACTATTTTTGAGGTTTTGTTCTAACTTTTTTTCATTCTTATAAAATTATGCACAAAATAATTAAAAACCACTTTTTAGCTTACTTGCCTCGTGCAAATACGACGCGCGATTTTATATTTTGTATGCATGAGAATCGAAATATTTCTAGCGTGCATATTCCTCTTAAAAATATAAACATAACTCACTAACCATCACGCCGTTTCCCCGCAGGGGTAGGCAGAGAGGACGGACCGCCAAACAACTCGATCTTGGCACACACTCCTTGCCTCGTTCACATTCATACATCGCCTTAAACATGCTCTTCTATTATTCTGAAGAAATAAACATAATTTACTATAAAATCGTATTGAGAACTTTTTAAATCCAGTGGTGTTATTTTAACATTCCAGATTGTAGTTTTTAAACTTACTACGGTATTACAGATGTTTGAATTTGAAAGGACGTGTCGCATTGAGCCTTCCTGCTTCTATTTCTCTATCTCTTGTATCAATCATCGAAAAATATATTTTCCGCTGAAAACTCAAATTCCGAATAAATATTGTAATGAAGTTGAATGCTGTATATTGGTTTTATTTTATTTTACAACGTAAGCCATTATCTTAATTGACTCTGAGACAGTTTTGAAGTCGAAATCCATTTTTTTTTCAAATTCACGGTAAGGTACTTCCGCCACCGTTTCAAAACCACACTTTTCCGCTACTCCTTGGGATATGTGAGAAGTAAATGTAGCTTCGATTATTTTCAGACCCATTGATTTGGCAACATCAATCCTAAAACAAATTAAATAAATAACAAATAATGCGCTTATTTTCTTAGAATTCACGAATACGTACAATACTCATCAAATGAATTTCATCAATGCATAACATTGTTGTGAATCTACTTATTGCTAAGCAATTAAACATAATTATTAAAAAAAAGATCATGCATCTGATAAATTATTATTACATAGGAGAGGAAATATGCAAAAGTGAATTAGCAAACACATTGTCCATAATTCATACCTGACCGTGGTTGATAATGATATTTCTCATTGTTCTTTTTTCTTATTTTTTGTTGTGATACACAAAATAATTATATGTTATTTTAAGGTTTCAGTTTTTAAGTTTTTTATTTTTTCCATAATGTAACTTTATATACGCAATATGGACATGTTGAAATGAAATGATGATATTTCTCATTTTTATTTCTTGTTATTTTTTGTTGTGATACACAAAATAATTGTACGTTATTTTTAATTTTAAAACTACTATTATGTAATGATATTATTTTTCTTACTTTTGTACTCTATTATATGTTTATTTATAAAAGGCAGTATAGCCGTTTATGTATTTAAAATAAAAAAAATAAATAAATAAAATAACGAAGTATTTATTGTACAAGCAATAAAGAAAAAGCATTGGCAGTTACGTTTTTAGATTTTCACTGTCAAAAGAATTTTCGCTATTTGTTTTTGGGGTGTTATGCCGTGTTGCGCTACCTCTTTCTTTAGCCAACGTTTCGGACAGCGTTACACTGTTGATCATCAGGGCAGATGTGTAATTGTGTGACACAATTTGCTGATGATAGACACTGTAATAATGTCCGAAACGTTGGCTAACGAAAGAGGTAATTGTGTGACACAATTACACATCTGCCCTGATAGTGGACACTGTAACGCTGTCCGAAACGTTGGCTAAAGAAGGAGGTAGCGCAACACGGCATAATATCCCAAAAAAATAACGAAAAAGCATTGACAGTGTTTAGGGATCAGATGTGCTAGATATGTGCTAGATATAGGGATCATATTTTAGATCAGATACCCGGGTACTTCCCAACCTCCCTCTTCCTCACATCCTTCTCCTCTCCACTGCCTTTGGCCTCAGAATATATTGTCTCAATACTTAGGAAGCCAGAGTTCCACAGTCTCCATGAAGTTATAAGTTGTGCTATAAATATTCATAAATAAAATAAAATGTTCACTTCCCAAGTTACTACTGAAGACATGGATTCATCTGCAACTGGGGGAGTGAATTTCCCGCTATATATATAGCTTTGTATAGCTGATTTCTTTAAATTATTTTACCTTCCCAAAAGCAGCTCTTTGCCTAAACCTAGTCCTCTGGAATCTGGACCTACTGAGAGTCCTGCATCTCCAAGATACTCCTTTACGTTATACCTCTCAAATATATCATTGTGTTTATCCATTTCGCCAAACATCTCAAACAGTTTACTGATCGCTTTGGATTTTATCTGAAATTAAAAAAAAAAACACAGAAAATCTTAATTTTATTATTATTTTTTGTTTTTTTTTTCGGAAATAAGTGATAAAATTTCACAAAACGCAATCTTCATACTTCAAAATCCATAAGAAAAATGATGGTTATGTTTCGATATTTTATAATAGTAGATAATCATCTACTATTATAATAGGTATATTATTTAACTCTGGCGAAAGTTCGGAAAAGTAACCCAAATAAAGGCACCATGTGTGTGATCCGAAATTCTCGTATAAATAATAATATATTCATATTTCCCAACTCATATTATACTTTTGTGCAAATTTTTAATATTTCACCTTTTCAAATTGCCTTCACTCGGCACAATGGCACAACGCGTTATAATACAAACAACATACTATATTTATATTGTCGGTATGAATACATGACGGCACTGAACAAATGGCATTAGTGTTATATCCCCGATGAATCAAAACGTCACATTAAATCATAACTTTAGTAATAAATATGCTTTTTATTAACTTTGCCATCAAACGCAAAACCACAATCACGCGGATTTGCGACTTCCACAACGAGTTATCGATATTTTTCAAATATTTACCTATACCAGCCCAGTCCAGTTGAGACATCATATTGAGAATATACATCAGCCCAGTTGAGACAAAAAAAACTCAAAAGATAAGGAGGCAAGGAGGGCGAGTATTCTGTTCAAATATCGTTACTTTGACTTGCTCACTGTTCACTGCTTAGATGCATATAACATGTTTCAGATTTCAGAGTTGCCCACGTCTTCGTATTCTCCCTACCAATGAATCCTGGCGGCCTCTATTATTTGGACAAGTGATCAGCCTTTATTGGTATAGCGTTCATCTTCGGTAGGTCCTTAGGGTTTCCTTAGTAACTCGATGAAATAGGTGCTTTATAAATTATGTAACACGTTCATTTATTATTTTGGATAGTTACAAGTATGTTTCCGTATCAATGGGTTCAATTTCAATCAGCTTTGCTAACAGCCATTAAAAAACCGTTCTCTCTTAACGATTATAACTTGTTTGAGGGTTTCAAGTCTTTAAACCATTTAGCAGTTCTTAGATAGTAATAGTAAAATACTAATTTCTGTGTATTTTCAAGGATTTCAACCCTCATCAGCCAATGTTCACACCGATGCATGAAGTTCTTGCTTGGTCAAGCCAAGTGGCTTGCGCTTCTTTGGATTTGCTTACATAATCTTCAACTAATAGTTATTTATTTTCGTAATAACTATTAAAATCACTGGAATAAATTAGACAAGGAAGAATCCCGCTCCAAAGCGTCAACTTTAAAATATACAAATTTACAATACTAACAATTCTGTAAACGGTAAATTTCGCGTACTGTTGATTACTCCGGCTTGACAGCTCGCAACGTTCGTGCGCTCTGGAGGAATAAAAAGGTACTATCAAACATGGCTACCATCTAGACAGAATTTAACGGATACGGAACATAAAAACAAATTTACAGACAGATGTAATTATTTTGTCTAGATGTTTAGGCCGGAAGAGTCAAACCTTTTCTTTCTTCCGCATTTTAAATTAATGGCCAAGAACACCCAGGATGGATATAGGCTGGATAAGGGAAGGTAGGCTAAACAAGACGTCCTGATGTCCTACTTACCACTAAGTTGCGTGGTGGATCGTCAATGTGGATGGAAGTCATGAGACTGAATCCCAGAATCTTCGGTTTGTTGATTTTCAAGTCGTATTCCATTCCATCGTCCAAGAGGCAAATCAGTACCAACTTCTCCGGGAACAAACTAGATTGCATTTGTGCAAATTCTTTAATTGCCAACTCTTCATCTCCGATACCTGCAAAGAAGAAAATGCACGGTTGGTTAAAATCACTAAAACGTGACGAAAAAAGTTTAATTCTAGCGTCGAGGTACTCTCGTAAATCTTTAGTGTTTTTATTATTTTATAAACATGTTTTATAGCTCAGTTTACTACTAAACATCGCTTGATCCCCGCTTAATACCTTGTGACAGTGGTTATAAAACTGTATTTCAAAGAAATCTTTAATGAATTGTTTATTTACCCAATATTTTCTAATCCCATATAGGTAAGACGGAAAATTTATTTGACCCTAATAATACAAAATTGGTACCAGGCAACAGATAAATCAAAACTAATATAAATGGAAAAAATAAGTAGTTTTTTTTTTAAATAGTGAAATAATTTCTCTCAGGGCCTATGTTGTCTTTGAGGATGCTGTTTGGAAGGTCTTTTAAATGAAAGAACGGAGAGGAAGTTCTGAAAAGAAAAAGGATATGAGGGGTGGGTAGGAATCTGAAGTTCAGTGGGTCCAAGAGTGGCGGAAGTATGAATCCATCCTTCCTACAGCGGTGAAAGGCGATGTTCCGAGATAGTCTAACTGTGGAGATCAGAATTTCTCCCTCAACCAGTCTCTCTCGATACGGCCCGCCAAGCTGTAAATGGGCGGACGCCAAGACCCGAACAAACCTCACCCCATGAACCCGAGCACCCCTGCTAAGTCACCAAAAGCAGCGAACCACTTGGGGTGACCTATGGCAGGGGTGTTGGTTATCCAATAAATAGTTTACAGGGCGGCGGTACCCATACCCGCCTCTCAGAATTTTCATAATAATTTACTTTTTAATCAACCTATATTTCCTTCCTATATGCTTTCTCTACTTAAACGAGTCATTGTTTTTTTGTAAAAAAACCGTTAATATTTGGTACGGTTATTTAAGACAAACAAAACACGTATTATGTTGATAACAATACATGTGGTTGATGAATATTTTGTTTATCTCGCCAACAAAACACTCACATTGTTATCGAATATGAAAGTCCCTAACACAAAATTAATTATTAATGACAATATTCTTGTGTTTGCATACACAGTAAACAGTACACTATTTTATGTAATGAAAAATAGTGGTAATAATAATTACTAGGTTTTTTTTACTTGTCTAAATGTTTTAAATAAGGCAAAATGCAATATAACATTGTGCATTAATGCGTGCAGCAAGTACCTAGTAAAATGAAATTAATATTCCTGTATGAATATGTCATAAACATGTAAAATTAAACTGTGAATATTTTTTAAATAAATAAGAGAGATAAATTAAAAAGTCAGTTTTTCGCTTTACATACACAATGATCAAAGTAATGTTTTCACGTTTAAAGTAAGATTACTTGTAAAGATTATTTTCTAATACAGAGTATAAACGTTGTGTATTAATGATAAGTTTTTAGATTTTCACGGCTAAAAGCATTTTCGTAATTTGTTTTTGGGGTGTTATGCCGTGTTGGGCTACATCCCCCACTCTTGTCTACTTTAGTTTTCTGAAGGTTTCACGTCTACCACGTGTGAACTGCAGACTTTTTTTCACAACGTTTAATGACTTTTCAAACGGGTGTTGAAATTTGCATGATTCAGAGTTGTCATGGAACCATTTAATTTATATATATAGAGTTCGATGCGTAACCAATGGATTGATACTCAATAAATAAATGGGTGGCTATTTATAATCTATTGCTCTTTAGATGGTGTTAAGAGATGTTGGTACTTGAATTACTTCAACCAGTGATTCCTGACATTATTTGGAGTATAAAGTGTAGGTACACGGAATTTCGGTCGCCGGTGACTTTTTTAATGTCTTTTTTTCTTAAATCGAACAAAAAATCATATGTCGTCACCGGTCACTCGACCGAATAACCTTCCAACCCCTCACCCTGACCCTAACTGCCCAAACCTACTGATTTTTAATCTTTTTAATTAAAAAAAAAAAAACATAAAAAAATGTCACCGAAAACCAAAATTACAATTACAATTTTTACTCAAAATAATGTCAGGCGTCACAAGTTAATATATCCCACAATACCTTATATATATATGCCCACACTATGTATTTTTGTTTAGTTAAAATTTTACCCTGATGAAACTTGAGCCAAGGAAGCCGGTTGGTGAATAAATTTAAATAAATTATTGGTTAGAAACAAAGTGTTTGTTACTATAATAAATGAAAACAATACTTAGGCTTATCTAATACGGAAAGTAATAACTCCATTTGGAAGTCAATTGAAGAGATAAAAGATAAACTGGTTTTTTAAATACCTAGATTATTTGTTTACAAACTAAAAACTAAAATTTAGATAAGTACTTGATTATATTACAATAATTTGGTCGTGTTATGACTATGGCATCACAAATTTACTGTTGCGTGTAGTTAATAACGTTTTATTTTTGAGACGAACCAGATGCTATTATTTTGCTCATTCATTAGTCTACTCTGCCATGTGTTTTTAATACAATATAGACTGCAAAAAATCTAGCCACTGACGCTGTATCTTTTCCAGAACTCCAGACCCTTGCTTAAAAATAACTGAACAAGTTTCACCACAGACAGAGAAGTGCCAAGACGTGCAAAATACCACACACAATATGAATTGTTTTGGTACCTACTCTTATGAGTGTTATGCATATTGATTGAAGTAGGACAAAAGGTAATTCCCCACACGGAGAGAAGAACTTAGCCAGTTGTTTCGGTTTCTTTAGTAGCAAAATAATATCTTTACTGATTTGAAAGTACAGTGACGTCACCAAACAAATAAAACTTTTGACTGCGAGGCTCCGGACAGGCCAATACATTGATTTTAGAAATCAAGAATGAATTTTGATTTCACCCAAAGAAGAAGAATTTTTTTCTTACTTCGCGTGCACGTCTAATAACGCACTTCTTTCGGTTTATCTGTACAGTATTGAAGATAAGCTACTGACAAAATAATAAAACCAAAGATAACGACTGAAATTATCTTTTTACATACATTCTGTTACACTCACGTGCGTGATATTGTTAAATAAATAACAATGCATTATTTAACCAGGTTATTCGCTTTATATGACTTACCGAGCGCTTTATTCCACGTTTCATCTCTCATAAAGTACATAATCATGAAGTCCATGAGATCATCGTACATCTCTTCGGGGCAGTCCTGTATCTTAAACTTCAACGTCTCTCCGGAGGCAGTTGTCCTTGAAAATGTTCGCCACACATGTGGGAACGGCAGATCATTCCGTCTTCTCGTCTTCATGTTTACAAACGCGATGTAATCCGGAACTGTTAAAACTGATTTAAATGCGAAAATACCGACAAGTCTCCGACGACAAATTCGGCGTATTTGCGTATCGGCGTCCACACGTGAACTAATCGAGAGTTGATTGGTGAATGTGAATGTGGTAGGTGGTAGGTCGCTCAGCTGATCTTACTTAATATGCAGCATCGCTCGGAGACTATATTGAATACTAATCAGCCTATGTACGAAGCGGTTAGGTCGGACTAAAGATCGGTACTGTACCGAGTACTTAGTGTTGGGTGTTGACTATAATACTGACCACAAACGACCGACTACGGGGTACTGCTGTCTTGGTGTCAGATCTAACGAAATAAAAAAGCAGAATAAACAACTGCTCCCAACGAGTTATTCATCGGATTTCTTTGTCTTCGAATAAATGCAAAAAATCGCTGGTAACTAAAATGAAACGATTTTTTGCGATGTTTCGCTTGAGACCAAAAGATTGCTATTACGATGGAACGAACAATTTTAAATTTACTATTGTAGGACATATCCTTTCTCTTTTGGGGCTATTATTTTAATTTACATTGTTATTATTTGTAATCACTATTTAAATAAGATATTTTATAGACTTTATTTCAATCTTTATTTCATCATCGTTGAGTTCTAAGCATTGAACGTCTTGTGAGCATGTAGAAGGTTTAATTCTGATACAGTTTTTATATACAGGGTGCTGAGGAATGTATTTGACTTACTTCAACCAGTGATTCCTGATTATTTGGAGGAAATGAAATTTTGGTTTCCGGTGACTTTTTGGATATATTTTTTCTTGCAATATTTTTTTCTTCGAAACAAACAAAAAAAAATTCTTTCACGTGTCGTCACTGGTCACTCAGCACATTAATCTCCCAGCTCCCCTTCCCGCCCCTTACTGGCCAATAAGACCAATAAGGCTTTTGAAAAAAAAAATTACCTTACAAATGTCACAAACATTTTTTACTCCAAATAATGTCAGTTATCACTGGATAAAGTTTTCTTCTTCTTCCCCTTATCCTATTTGGGTTGGGGACCCATTACATCCATAAGGCTCCTCCATACATCCCTGTCTTGTGCTGATTGTTCGGCCTCCGTCGATGGCAGTCCCATCTTCTCCCACACAGTTTCTGGGGTTGCCTCGCCCAACTGTGTCTGGGGCGGTCCACTGGACGTCTACCCTCTGGAATCGCTTTCAGTATTTTTCTTAGTATGCTTACTTTATGGATTATAACGTTATTTTAAGATAAGTTAATTGTTCAGATAAGATCAGCTCACTAGTGTTCTCTACTGTTTTATGTTTAAATGTAATGTTTCGTAGAGAAAATAATAATGCTTATCAGCAGATTAGCTCCGTCTACCACATAATTTCTAATTACTGCTGGTGTCAGACTTCCTCCCAACCAAAGTATCGAATTCTTTTCCTTTTTCGGAGCGATAAAATATAAATTATAAATTTAACCTCCTCTAAAAATATAAATTCCCTACGAAATATGATAAGGTGGGAATTAATTTTTTTACGTTAACCTCCACCAAAGAGGCCCGGAGGAAATTAATTTCCGTCAGGGTCTGTGTCATTTGGGGATGTTTATGTGAAAAGGAAGGAGTAAGCTTTGAAGAAACCCACGTTGACCAACCACACGGATAACATTTTGTCACACGAGATTTTTGTTCATTTATTTAAATTATTTTCATTCATAATTCGTTGGGCGCGCGTTTGGCCTGTTTCTGGACTGTGCACTGTGCACTGTGCACTGGTGCTGAAGGAATTAATGACGCTAGTTTCTTGGAACATCATCCATTGAAATTTCGGTAGAATAATGTGAAATGCTTTCAACCTTGAGAAAAAAAATGCATTCGGTGCTCACATGATTAAAGAGAGAGACACAAATAAAAATGATTTTACCTCTTTAACTGACGATTTTTTAGAAGACATTTTTTTTTCAAAGAACAGGTGTTCTTTGATCGTAATTTACACAAATGATTGCCTATAGAATATTTTACCACATATCTAAATTTAATTCTGATTTTATAATTTCCAATCTACACTAATATTATAAATGCGAAACTGAGTTTGTTTGTTACGCTGTCACGCCTAAAACAATAAAACGATTTCAATAATTCTTTCACCAATAGAAAATAGAAAATTATATGCGAGTATAGGCTGTATATAATGGTAAGCTATGACGTTATGAAATTATAAATATTAATATATTATATTATTTATACGTTTTCTGTCGCTAACAAAAGCGAGTTATTGCTAACGTCAGAAAACAAATCGTTGCTATGGAAACGATATTGATATATTTGTGGGCTCTATGCTGGTAGGTACTCAGCCCCCTTCATACTTATCGGCTGCTGCTCCAGGAAATTCAAATATTAGAATGTGTTTTTTTTTTGGACAAGCTTATGTTTTGGAAAAAAGGTCAGAGAGTTTCTACATTAAAAATATAATTCGAATCGATTTTAAAGACCATATAATAAATAGTGTTATTTTTTATTATATTTATAAACTTACAAATATTTAAATAAAAATAAATCTCCGAAATGTTTGTACGCGCATAAATTCCGACTGCACCAAAATGGATAATCGGTTTTTTTCTTTGAGCTCTAGCATTATTAAATTCAGGTGGCCCGCGAGCTGTTTGAATACTGAATGTACCAGGAATGAATGTATGGAATGCGGGAGGGGGGGGGGGGGGGTGGGGGAGGAGGGATAATTGATAAGTGCAAGCGCTACAGTAATCTCCCCCTAATACCATGCGAGCGAAGCCGCGGGTAAAAGCTAGTACAAAATAAAGGCAATTGGAAAATAAAAATAATAAAAACAATTTACTTAACGAAAAACGTTCTATTATATATTTTAATCGCAACCTTATGGGGACATGATTCGATATAGAAATGAGAGCTGAAACTAATTACATTAATTATAAAGTTAATTGCAGAACGCTTCGCGAAAAGTCACCATTATTCAAGTGTGTTTATTGGAAAACACGAATCACTAACAATAAAATAATCTTATAAACAGCGCAGATTAGGTCATAAAATATCCCATTTGATTTTAGAATGAAACATTTATTTTAAATAATAAGTAAACCATGAACTCTTAACGATTTTGTTTTAAGATCCGGATTAAATATCACACGGCTCACACTTCATTTAAAAAAAAATATTGACTCGATATCAGTTATAAATTTAATGGGAAATAAAGGGGATTTTAAGATTAGCGGAATTTAACTCATTTCACTAATAGTAGCATCATCGAATAAACTGAAATATTAGCAATGTTTTTGGATTTATTATGCCTATAATATGGTATTTTCCATAATGATATGTGTTTGGCAATTAATTTATGGAAAAAAATAGGTATTGTTTTCAATGAAGACAATTTTCAACAGCATATATACTATGAATCTTCTACGACATTATCACAATATTGATTAGTGACGGTTTATTAACGATCGGCTTTATTTTATGATTGCTGAAATGGAAAAGGTACACAAAATTTAATCGAAAAAAATAAACACGTGAAAAACTAAATTTTCTTTTCTATACTATCTATATCTAATTTATATTTTCGACCTAGGTGTGCCATCTCTTAGGCTGGCAAGTAGCCAATTTCAAAGATTTTATTTACTATTATTTATTATTTTAACTTTATGAGTAAAACCTTCAAACTGTAAAGTAAACCCAACCCGAAAAGTAGGGAGGTCCTGGGTTCGAGTCCCAGAGGTGCCAATATCTTTTTCTGATTTTTCTGTTTCCAGATTTTCGATTGAGTTTCGCTCATAATGTCTTCATTTAATTAGATTTTTTTTACATTATTGCCGCCGTGAGGAAAATATTTTTTCTCAGCGCCTATGCCATCTTTGAGGATGCTGTGTGGAGGATCTTTATGAGTAGAGGACGGTGTGAACATGGGTCTTAAAGTGTTCCGGCAAGTCATTCCACAGCCTAGCTCAAGAACGAGTTGTAGAGGCCACCCGTTCTCATTCGTCGCCTCGGTTTTTATTGTCCAACAGACCATTAGAAAAATTTACAGGAGGAGAAGGTTGTCTTTCATTATTTCAACGAATCATTATGATAGGTGTTAAGATAAAGCTATTTACGTAAACGTCTCATTAGTTTAATTATTTTTTAGATAAGTGATTAACTATCATTCCTTAAACCTTATTTTGAATTTTAAAATGAATATTGATAAAAAACTAAAATGGTCTTTTGGACAATTAAGAACTAAGGTAACGAATTGTGACTAATATCAACCCTAGACATATGCGATTTGTAAAGGGTTAACAGTTGTGTACTATTGAAGTATTGCAAGCCTTGTACAGTACGCCTAGCTTCTCATAGGCTAACTCTGTCTTCGACGGAGTTTGTTTTGGTTTGACTGAGGATTTAACCTCCCTTACCAGGGACTAGAGTCAACACCGCTTACAACTGAGCCAAATCCAAATAAAATTGAATAGGATCTATATATATTTCATGCATTGAACTACTGTAATTAGAGACGGGTGAGTTATGCATTTTGCTGGAAACCTCCGAGGCGTACTTTCTTTTTATAATACTTTCTGAGTTTTTTGGTGCGGATTAGGTACGGGGCGCTGTTGCGGTTACCGGAATGCACAGGACCTTGGAGCTGGACTTCGATAGAACCCGCAAAAGAATTCGAAACCGAGAAAAAACCCTCACGACTCACGAGTGGCGTGGACCGCGGACACGGGGACGCCAGCGCCGGTGGAGGCCTCCCGGTTCCGGGTCCGAGTCCTGGACCGGGTTCTCTGGAAGTGGTCGATTTGAAAAAGGAGTAGGAGTACGATCCGCTTCCCACGAAGAACCGATTTCAAGACCCCACTACGGCCGAACCTAACACACATCGCTAACTGTAATGTCTTTCAATTTCAGGGAAATTGTATGCCCTCTGTGTAAGCCTGATTGCTACCAAAGTTGATAGAAGAATACTGATGAATAATAACAATAATGCTGATGAATAATAGCAATTGGATGAATAATAACTCATGAATAAATGAATATATAAATTAATCAAAAAAAAAAAGTTTAAAATGTATGGAAGATTTAAAGATTTATTTTTCTGATTTTGATCATTGTACTAAAAATGTGTCATTTTCATTCATAATTGTTGATTTGAAAAACCACATATTCCGGAACGTCCAACTGGCTGCAACGTCATTATGACGTACAAACAGCCACTGGATGGTAAGACGGCTGTCACCAACTGTTGCCCGGCGTGACGTCAATGCCGCCGAATTTTCGAATGAAAATGAGAATGTCGTTTTATCGGAAAATCAAAAATGGCACATTTTAAATCACCAGAGAAAATTAATTCGTCAACATAAAAATACCATAAGTGTGTTTTTGTTATTTATTTTTGGGGTGTAATGCCGTGTTTTGCTACCTTCTTCTTTAGCCAACGTTTCGGACAGCGTTACAGTGTCCATCATTAGGGAAGATAAGCCCCCAGCGTTACAGTGTCCTCATCTGCCCTGATGATGATTTTTTCTTATTTTTTATCAAGACTAAAAATAACTGTGAAAGTACCCGTGGTTAAAAACCTTTTTTACGTTACGTTAGTATATATTTCCCTATTTACGTCATGATCAAAGCAGCGGCAACGATCCTCTTTAACCGCGCAGCGCACACATAGCGCGTCAAACGTCCGCTAGGCTTGGCCACCAATCATGTGCGGATGAAGCATTCCGTCAGTTAAAATGGATTCAATTTCATCCGATCAGTTTGAAATTACGGTCAACGGGCCGAGCCGTTCTACACTCACTTGATCCCTGTCGATATGCCTCGACCGATGCATATTTGCATAATTCCAATATGTTCTGGGCCCAGACGGGAAATATGGGTTTATTATTTAATAAATGGATGAAGCCAGGTCTGTGTATTCTGAATATTAAATTTGTAAATCTTGCAAAATGAATTCCTGTCCGAAAAATTAAAGGAAGACACCTCAAACTGTAAAATTTAATAAGTTTACTCATTAAGTTAAAAATATAAATAAATATTCATCCTAGACCTGCAGAAAAATCAATATATGTCACATATTAAAAATAAAAATGGAAAAAAAATATCCAAGACACGATCTAGATAGTTTTTAGTTCAGATTTGAATCTTGCAATCACACATAAAAATAGCAGCCAATAAAAATATGCGTTATGAAAATGAAGATATTGTTGGTAGTTATTAGTTGAAGTATGATAGAGTTAAATATGACCGAATCGGATAGAGACACACTAGCTCAGTTTGTAGAGTTGCGCCCCGGCAAGACCAAGGTCCCGGGTTCGAGTCCCAGATGTGACCGTTTTCAGATTTCTGATTTCTGATTTTCAATTGAGTTTCGCTAATATTGTCTTCATTTAATTAAATATTGCAATTTGAGGCTTTACTCATTAAGTTAAAATAAATTTTAAATATACAGCTACAGCCGCTGCCAAGTCAACCAAATGACATTTTAACGGTGCTTAGTGTAATTCTAAAGTACAATGATAAAATAACTCTTTGATTTAATTTAAGTCATTTATGCAAATTATTGTAGATTGTTGTATTGACGTAAAACGTGTAAAATAATTGGAAATTCATCACACTAGAAGTATTTTTTTTTTACGTGAGCTCCACACAGGAGGCCCTGAGGAAAATAATTTACCTCAGGGCCTATGTCATCTTTGGGGATGCTGTGTGGAGGGTTAAATTATTAGATATTAAGTATTCAAGGAACATTAATTTGCATTTACGATTGCAAGTGTGTCGGACAAATTAGCAATGCGGTGTAATGTTAGCAAAATGTGCGGATGCAGACATGTGCTAAATAGATTATGTAAATAATATATACATTGGTAAACAGTTCTGGAAAAGAATTGGTAAATATCTAGATAAGATGGAGATTTTTATTATTTTAAAAACACTTTGTTTCAATTTAATAACCATGGGGAGCATCTATTTCAGTCCCTGGAGAAACAAAATAATGCATTTTAATGGATTGTTCCAAATAACACACGGATAATCCAAATCATCATCATCATCAGTATATTAATACGTGAAGCAAAAACTTTGTACCCCTTTTTACGAGTATTGCGCGGACGGAGGAGTATGAAATTTCGCACACTTATAGTTTATATAGAGAAGGAGTGCAGAATGCTAATATTTTTTTAAATTATGCATAAAAAATACATTAATAAAAATACATTAAATACATTTTAGAAAGATACAATTTTTTTAAGACTATTTATCAGGTTTTAAGGATGTACAGCGTTTTTGGATATTCATATATTATATAATATATCATATATTATATAATATATGAATTGATTGCTGGTTGACAAAAATAATAGAAACACGTGGATTAAAATAATATTTTTTCTCTTGTTTGAAAAAGGAAATAATCGTAGTGTCCAGTGCGATAAAATTGTACCAAGGTTTGAACACAGACACGACATAGTTTGTCCCTCACTACTGAAAGGTCAGTGTCTGATGTGTAAAATCTGATGAACACCAAGCCTAGTTCTGCGCATTCTGCAGCATCAGTGTTTCCACTTTCACTCTTCGTTCAGCTGTCACACACTGAGAACTATCACGTACGTAATTTAATACTGTTTTTTTTTTTTTTTTTAATTTATTTTAGAAACAAACAGTACATAAAATGGAGAGTTTCCATGATTTAAAAATTATAACAGTGATTGAGTTGGGACACAGATTATTGAATGTTTGAGGAACGGAAAATTGGTGAATTTGATGAAGCATGTGTTTCGTTGTTTAACGTGTAAAATAGTTTTATGTGGCGGGTACATTTAGATGCTTTGTTAAAGTTTATTTGAAACAGGAATTCAGGGCTGTCTATTTCATTATTATTTGTGTATTGTATTATATTATTGCATACATTGCTTCTTTCTGGGGGTTGGCTATCAGGGATTTTTCGAAAGATTTGAGTAGGATACCTGCTTTTGTAATAGGCCCTACATTGCCGTTTGCTACAATCAATTAATCCTCCTCTCGCTCCAAACCTTCAGGTTGCTAAGAAGTTGTCAGCAAACTGCTGTCTTGGTCTGCCTGAGTTATTCTCACTCATTTTTCCTTTCAGGGGGATATTAAATGGCACGAGATTTATAAACTTTCTTCTCCTTTTCAAATTAAACCGTTTTCATTCATTCTAATTATGTACATCATAAGGAAGCTGCCGTTGAATGGTATTCGAAAATACATCGTTTCTAGAATACTAAGTAAATTTGACCAAGAAAAAGGAATTGCGACGTTACGTGCACATCGACCAACACGCCAGAACGTATAAACTGACAATGACCATTCAATAAAGAGAAACCCACAACGGTAGTGTTAGTGTTATACGTATTTTTGTTGGCACCTTTGAAACATGAATGCTAAGCACTTACTTATAATAATAATCATTAGTAGTTAACTCACACGATATTGCTGTTTTTTGACGTGAATAAAAAATCAAAATCAACATTTTTGAAGTGAAAACTTCTTTAGCACCGTTGTGATTTGAAAATGTGAAACGGAAACGAGCGACACAAATATTAAAAAGATTATCAAATGTATAGGAAAAGGTGCACTGGAATTCAAGTGCGGTACTCCGTATTCTTGGTCGCGGTTCTTCGTAGCCTCCCCACTCTTGTTTACTTTAGTTTTCAGGTTTCACTTCTACAGCATGTGATTTGCACACTATGAATTTTTTTTTAAACGTTCATAATTTTTAATGTTTTGTTTTTTCTCAACGAATATCACCGAATATTTGTTCCAGAAATTAAACATTTTTATTTAATTATTTCGTTATAAACACGTTAACACTTATCCTTGATTTATTTAGTGATTTTTGGTCACGACGAGTATCACAAATTAACGCCAAATACACTTATTATGGAAGAAAATTATTTCCTTAGTTTGTGTGGAGTTTATATCAATATCACATGTAGGTACTTAAGATTTCTTTTTTAAGATAATTTTTTTTTCGCTACGGTGGACTCTATCCACAGCTCTACATACTGGCTTATTAACGGGTAGTAGAACAAGTACAACGGTGTCATAGGTTGTTAGATTCATGTCGTACTAAAGCATCAAAATGTTCTATCTCGAAAGGTAACCAACACTGGAATACTTCTAAATTCAGCATTCGGATATTTCATAACAGGTATACAACCTTGAAAAAATAAAAATAAAACATAATGAGAAACCGAACGAGCTTACCTGCCATACCGGAATTGATTTGAAAAGAATTTCATTATCTGGTTATTATTTTAATAATGTACGGATGCAAAATGATAAAAACCTCTTTTGTGTTGCCGTAGAAAAGCCATTTTCTATATTGAGAGATTTTCACTATCTTGTTTACATTCCAACCGTCTTTTTAACATTTTTTTAATTATTCACTGTAAAACCCGATAAACTGCTCGAGCAGTTTGTCAGTTTTTTTTTTTTTTTTTTTATGTTAACTCCACACAGGAGGCCCTGAGGGAAATAATTTCCCTCAGGGCCTATGTCATCTTTGAAGATGCTGTGTGGAGGGTGCTGTTGAGGAGAGGAAGGAGTGAACATGGGTCTTGAAGAGACCCATATTGTAGGAGGGAGGAAACACAGAAGCCGGCAAATCGTTCCACAGCCGGGCTGTTGAACTCAAGAACGAGTCGTAGAAACGACCCGTTCTCATGTGACTAATGTCAACCGTGTACAAATGTTGAGCGCGTGTTTGGCGTGTTTCCCGACTATGCACCGGTGCCGAGGGGATCAGTGACGCTAGTTCCTCGGAGCATCTTCCATTGTAATACCGGTAGAACAAGGACAGCATTCCCACCTGACGCCTGTGCTCTAAAGATTGCAGTCCATTTGTTAAGTTAGGAGAATCTATCAAACGGACCGCCCGTTTCTGCACAGAGTCGAGGGTTTTTTTCAGGTATTTTGGGACTCCAGACCAGAGGTGGCTGCCAAATTCAACCGTGGGGCGCACTTGCGATTTGTACAGGGTTAGCAGTTGTGTACTATTAAAGTATCTGCGGGCCCTGTACAGTACGCTCAGTTTCTGAGAGGCTAACTTAACTCTGGCCTCGATGGAGCCCCCGTACCTGAGCTGGTCACTTAGAGTTACACCAAGCATATCAATGGAAGGCCTGTTCGGGAGATTGCTTCCGTTGAAGGAGACTAGATTATCATTCCGATCCCTTTTAGACGTAATCAGACATGATTGGGTCTTTGAAACATTAAATTCGACGAGGTTATTCTTACCCCAAGAGAAAACACTCTCGAGGTAACCGTCCATTCTTTGTTTCAAAGCCCTCCGAGCCATTGGGATTTGTGAGCCCTTTGGAGGCTTGTCAAACAAAAAGCTATCATGGACTGTATTGTCATCCGCGTAACAATGAATCGGTGCACATGTCAAGAGGTCATTGATGTGCAACAGAAACAAAGTCGGAGACAGAACCGATCCCTGTGGGACGCCAGCATTTATCGAATGCGAGGAAGAGGTGAAACCATCAGCAACCGCCTGAATCGACCTCTCCCTCAAAAAGTCGGCAATCCACGTACACAAGGAAGCGGGAAGTCCGTAAGAAGGCAGTTTGTTGACAAGCCCTCGGTGCCAAACCCGGTCAAAGGCCTTGGAAATATCCAGTGCAACGGTTTGGGTCTCACCAAAGCGTTCCAGGCACCGCCCCCAAACATGTGTCACATACGCGAGAAGATCACCGCACGAGCGGTTCCGCCGGAATCCGTATTGACGGTCGTTAATAATTTTGTTCTTCTCGAGGTATGTGAGTAGTTTGTCGTTGACCACACGTTCCATCACTTTTGACAGAACAGATGTGATCGCTATGGGGCGGTAGTTGGCCGGATTAGAGCGGTCACCTTTCTTTGGAATAGGGTGAATGATCGCTTTTTTCCAACCAGAGGGCACAGACCCAGTCAGTGGTCAATTTAAAGATAATTACATCACTAAAGTTTAAATAAAATGAAAAATTTTAGCATACAAAATAGAGGTAGAAGAATTTAATGTAATTACAATACATAGATATTATATAATATGTTAAATAGATACCAACATGTAACATAGAAAATAAGCTCATAGTCGTATATATTACACAAAGGCATACTTGTATAAATCAATAATTACAACCCAAAGATGTAACAAAGGCATTTTTAAAACAATTTTAAACAAGATTAGTTCGGATGATTAAACATAAAATCCTGTAAACAAATGGTACCTACTGAAATACTTAAAACAAATGTGAAAATAATAAAACAATTATAATAATAAGACTGAAGTCATTAAATCAATGGATATCTACTAATGTACCAAATGAGAGACAATATTAATATTGAAAAATAATCTAGATCTATTAACCAACTTTTCAGCTTCTTTTAAGTTAATGCTGCAGTAAGATTTGTTTGTACATGCAATTGCATTATACATATATGTGCACTAAGCGAATTCCCTGCAATGCTAGTAATAAAGAAATTGTTTTTCCCTTCGTGCCTTTTCCCATTCGTCCCGTTCCTCTTCCCCTTCCCTTCCCCACCCATGTCCCTCTCGCGTTCCCGAATATAATTAGATTTATAAATAAAAATTATATTCGATTCAATTCTATCATGCGTACATACACCGAAAACAAACAAGCAAGTTTGGTACCTTACGGATTCAAATTATTAGGTGTGTACCTTAAATAAATTCATTAATTTAAAGAGTTTCAAATTTTGAATTTTGATTGAACAATCATTGTTTTGCAAAATGTCGTTCTCAAATTGTGACGTTTTTGACAGTTTTGCAAGAGTTTTTGTAATGATTAAAAACCATTTCGAATGTATTGTCATGTGGTTGTAATAATCCAGAGATCTTTGAGAGTGTAGAAAGAATGTATTTTGAAAGTTTCAAACATTTTCTATGCTTAATAAAGCAATACATAGACAACTCATGTACCTACTCATACACTTATACAAAATTTTATAAACAAGCATATTAACCAACTATCATTTTCATACATATAGATTATAGATACAGGACAAGTAGTTAATGCCCGTATTTATTTGTAATTTTTGGAATCGCCTTTGGCCATTTTGACGAAATCTCGTATTGTGTTTATTTTTATGTGAGAGTAAGAGTTCTTGGAGCCAGTGAGTCTATTTCATTCCTAATTGGTATATGCTGTGAGGCTGAAGGTAATTAGGAGGGGAAGAATATGGGAAAGAGAGAGAGATGAGAAAGTACCTGGCTATTGGGATTTAGTCACCAAATATGGCTAAAGCCCCTCGAGCAACGTTTCAATTCTGAATGGTAGTCTTACACCAGGACGAAACTGAGGGTATTTTCCACTCTGGAACGTGTCGCAATTTACTATATTATTATAAATGAAAAAATTGTGAATTAAATCAATCAAATAAAATCAATCAATCAAATAAAATTTACTTGCACACGGCGATTAGATCCCGAAAACCTCGAATTGCTAGTCGAGAGCCTTACCTCTCGATGGATGTGGTGTGTAGTGTGTTTGTAATATAATATACTCGTATAATGAATAATACATTTTCAAATAGGGCACGTTTAGGCATATTATGCCTAAATAAATTAGAATAATAACTTTGTTAATATAATTATCTTCCTTACTAATTATGTTTTTATTACGTGTGTTATGGAAGTAAGAACTATTGTTAATGAAGGTAATTAACGCAAATTCGATAAAATTTAATGGTTTTTCAATTAGGTACTTACCTACGCATTTCCATAATTGACTACCTTGAAACAGTGCCATCATGTCGGTAGCGATAATGAAACATCAAACAACTACCACTTGGCGCACATTCTTTGCTTCACCCACATTCATACATCATCTCGCACACACTATCCATATGACTCTTGACATAACCCGACTCAAGTCAAGTTGATCACGGCTCGTCTTCTTGGGGCATTCCCAACAGATTCTCTGAAGACTTGTATGCAAGGCATTCACACCGCTACTTTTTAAGAGTTAATTTTTTTTTCCCACTGAGTTAACGTATACTACTAATTGATTAACCGTAGGTTTTGTTTCCCATACTCAAAAGTGTATTCATAGATTCAATAATATATATGAGGTTCTGCAGTGCTTCCATGATGTTCACCGAGGGGAGGGTGCATTCATTCCCAGCCCTACTTCGCCACCGCCTAGCCAGCTTCTGGTGCAGGATACTGAAATCAAACAACATCATTGTCGTGGCTGCATCCGAGTGGCTTAGTTCCCCCCTAAATGAGCGATGGATGCAGACAATGAGGCGAATTCCCCGATGGACGACCCCAAAAAATTAAATTTTCTATTCTGTTTAATTTTTACTTAATTTAATTTAAATTTTATGCTTAATTTTTATTGCATTATTTTATTGTATTTTATCTTTTAATTTACTCTCTTATGTTATAGTATGTATTATTAATTTACTCTCTTATGTATTGTATGTATGTATTATTATTTTTATGAAATATGTCAGACTGGGATTGCGCACCCCTCCCAGTCCTGCTGGAATAAAAACTTAAAAAAAATAATAATATCCTCTTTGGTTCCTTAGCTAAAATACTTATTGACAGAATCGGTTTCTCCCTGAGTTAACGTACAATCGATTTTTCGCAAGTTCAATGAATTCCTCTCTGAGCTAATATATTTATTTGCCGATTCAGTTCCTCCCTCAGTTAACTAATACTTATCATCTATAATCTATAAGGCTGATGTTTTCTCTGAGCTAATGTACTTATTTACCGGTTAAATACCTCCCTGAGTTAACGTTTATAACATTAAGAGATCATTCATGAGTTCAATAATAATGTAGTACTCCCTTAAATTAAATTGATTCATTGATTTGCAGGGAAAGTTCCTCCTTGAGTTAAGTGTACCTACTATTTGTGTTGCAGATAAACTTATGTAATAGTTGAGTTAATGTATACTAATGTTGCGTTGCAGGTTAAGTTCCTCGTTGAGCTAATGTATATACATAATTGATTTTGTTGCAGGTTCAGTTCCTAGTTGAGCTAATGTATATACGTAATTGATTTTGTTGCAGGTTCAGTTCCTCGTTGAGCTAATGTATATACATAATTGATTTTGTTGCAGGTTCAGTTCCTCGTTGAGCTAATACATAATTGATTTTGTTGCAGGTTCAGTTCTTCGTTGAGCTAATGTATATACATAATTGATTGTGTTGCAGGTTCAGTTCCTCGTTGAGCTAATGTATATACATAATTGATTTTGTTGCAGGTTCAGTTCCTCGTTGAGCTAATACATAATTGATTTTGTTGCAGGTTCAGTTCTTCGTTGAGCTAATGTATATACATAATTGATTGTGTTGCAGGTTCAGTTCCTCGTTGAGCTTATGTATATACATAATTGAATGTGTTGCAGGTTCAGTTCCTCGTTGAGCTAATGTATATACATAATTTAATGTGTTGCAAGTTCAGTTCCTCGTTGAGCTAATGTATATACATAATTGAATGTGTTGCAGGTTCAGTTCCTCGTTGAGCTAATGTATATACATAATTGAATGTGTTGCAGGTTCAGTTCCTCGTTGAGCTAATGTATATACATAATTGATTGTGTTGCAGGTTCAGTTCCTCGTTGAGCTAATGCATATAATTGATTTTGTTGCAGGTTCAGTTCCTCTCTGCTGGTGAGCTCGTGCGCGGCGCTGGGCGGCAGACGCACCGCTGCCCTGGCCGTGCTGGGGCGCTCCACGGCCGCCGCCACCGCCGCCCTGGCCGCCGCGCAGGCGGGCCTGCCCGTGCTCAGGGCGGCGCCCAGGCCGGCCGCCTTCCATACCACGCTCGCGCAGGTTTGTTTACAAAATCCTAATAATCTCATATCGTGTCATAAGTAGAACCAATCAAATATTTTTTTTCTAAGGACAAGAGCCACTGAGCTGATTTTCTTGATTGTATTTTTAAACATATTCGGTTATTCAACAATTCAAAAAAATTGTAAGTGAGCTGAGGTCATCTACTATATAAAGATTCAATATTCTATTCAATAACAATGAGTAAAACCAAAAATAAATTTTAATACTAAATTATTGAATTCAGGCAGAATCTTGCTATCACGCATTAAAAGATTGCAGCTCGAAAAATGCATTAAGAAGGTGAAAATTATGTTGGTAGCTCTCAGTCGAAACATAATACGGTTAGAAATGACGTAAATTGACATGGTCGAATTAGATCAGTGGTTCACTTCACTTTCTCGGCAAGTAAGAGGTTCTGGGTTCAATTCCTCGGTAATTAAACATTTTTCGTCAATATTTTCTTCATTCATTAAAAATGACTATTGTCATTCCTAAAACTTTTAATTTGACTAAGTAGCCCATTACTAATAGCCCATCACTAGGAGGTGAAATTTATACTGGTGGAGGTCTTTCTGCTGCTGACTATGCTGTGTGTAGACACCTTCACAGTCCATCGCCATCTTTCCAGATAACGGTCTCTTTCTTCCAGAATACATAAAGTGCAATGAATATTTCCAAAGCCAGCGGTTCACTTTTTATGGGTCGTTTTATCGACCATTTAACTTTCCTATAAATGTGATATCTTATACCTATAAATTGCAAATTTCTAGATCACGAGGCATTAACCCAGCTTGTACCTCTCATTAAACATTAACACAACGCATAGGAAATCAACATTATTCTGAAAGCTTGCCAACTTTTAATTCAAGGTCCTAAAACCACATAAAACCCTCCAGACAATGAACTCGGGGTAAGTAAGTACTTGAAAAAGCTTTTTATGAAATATTCAGTAGAGAGGGGTGAATTTGTTTTCGGAAATCCAAATTGGTGAATGCTGCAAGTCTCTCTATGAGCACAGAAAGAAACACGTTTTAAAAAGGTGATATTTGTGTTACCACAACATCAAAATAAAACCAAAAAATCAAAATAAAAGTATTTAGCTAGAAGTGTAACATTAGAACAGTAATAGGAAAATCAGGAAATTTCAAGTGGAATTTTGTTTAAAAAAAATTTTTTTTTAGTCAAATTACATTAGCATCCCGATTAAAATGAAAAAATTAAATGCAAACCTTGAGAAACATTCATATGATGGGTAATAATTAGCTTGGTTCTCTCGACTATTACAAATCTTAACTTTAATACAAATGCTAAAATATAAATAATATTTTAACAAAAAATAATTACGTTATTAATTACGTTCTGGAGTCGGTGAATTATTTTCCCATTTGATCTCTGGTAGGTTGACATGTTGTTCTTGAATTGTTTTGTATTTATTATACTTATGTAGTGCAATTGCACAGCGTGGACTGACTAGATGATCATTTGTGGAAAAGTGTGTGGAAGGGTTAAGTTTTTCCTGTGGGGAAGATTTAACCCGGACATAAAGTCAAAAGAACAGTTACAAGGGCAAATAATACCTCAGGGAGAGATGACCCGATAGAGTGAATCAAGCAAGTTTTGTCGACAGTGGCAAGAGTCGGAATAAAGAGTACGCCAAGAAAGAATTGTTCCTGTGCAGCATTCAGCATTCTATAATGGAGTTGGTTAGTTAGTTAGTGCACGTTAAAACCAAGAATATCTTATTATAATTAACTTTCCCTCTCCATCAGCATCTAGGTATTCAATATATTCATTGGATCCAACCAGCCACGTTACCAATGCTAAACCTAGGTTTACCTAATTTAACTCCCGGATAAACTTGATCCTAATTCCATCGGAATACTATCCCTATCTCAATTGCATCAGTGGAAGGGGCGGCTCGTGGTGAGCGTGTTAAGTGGATGGACCCCACTTGAGTTTTAAAAGAAAACGAGGCGGAAAATAAGGGAACAAAAACACTCTTTCACTCTTATCTCAAGAACGAACATATTGAACCCACATGAAAAAACATGATTTTCTAAAAATATCATGTGGTTTTGGAGAAAGCTTAAGGGAAAGCTGTATGAGTTATTTTCATTTCCCAAATATATGAAACTTAGGTAGTTGGAAAATTTAAAAACTAGTACAGCCAACTTGGGCATAAGAAATGGATGGGCAGAAGTGGAGAAGGTCCGAGGAAATAGTTATAACCTATTATATAGTGAATACCTCACATGAGTCCCAGCAGCTCCTGTCTGGAGTCAGTGAGACTATGGCATCCCCGATTAGGGTATGTTAAGGGTAGTGGGAAAGGAAGGAGATGGGAAAGAGGAAGGCGGGGAAGTACCTAGCTATTCAGATCTGGTCACCAAATACGGCTAAAGCCATTTCAAGCAACGGTCCAAATCTGAATGGTGGTCTTACACCAGGGTGATACTGAGAGTATTTTCCACTCTGGAACGTTTATACAAAAATTTATATACTAAAAAATCACGTCACGATGTTTGTTCGAGATAAACTCCAAAACCACTTACCCGATTTTGATTAAATTTAGCTTACTGTGTGTAATTTGGTGCACAAACGATAGAATAGTTTTTATCTCGATTCTTGACCTAAATATTTAATATTGTGAATAAAATGTCAATTCAAATAAAAAAATATACATGAAAATTAAAATTAAACGTTTGTTACAGGACAATGCTCTGGATTACGAGTCAAGAGCCTTATCCCTAGACTACGTAGGCCGTCATTTGCGTGCCCACTGTGAGCGTTGAAAGAAAATATCGGAATTCAAAATAAATACCAATATTGCGAGCGTTTGGCGAAAAAATATTTTTTTTACATTATCTCCACACACAAGGCCCTGAGGAAAATAATTCCCTTCAGGGCCTTTGTTATCTTTGCGGATGATTGCGGACTTGTAAATCCATCCCCCCCTGCTGTGCTTGTCGATGTTCCGAAAGAGTCCTGCTGGAGAGGTCAAGAGGTCTTTATTAACCAGTCTCTCCCGATCCTGCCACGCCGTTGGTGGACAGATGCATCCGCTGTAAAGATTGGGACAAGTTCATCCATGTATCTAATGATCTCACGTTGAAAAAATATTTTTTGAAAAGTGATCTAATAAATCCAATTGATTGATCTACAATAGATTCGATCCCGCGACCTTCGGACCGGGAGTGAAGGGCCTTAACCTTCGACCACGGAGGCATGTGTTGATAATGATTAGTAATCGTTATTTATTTTTATTTTAGCATTAAGTTGGACAGAGATTAACTTTTAAAATATTACTTATATCAAATTCGTAAAACTACGAAGTCGGGAGTGTCACCTAATGTCAATTACTTCTTATCGACCCAGATGAAAAGCGAGAAAAATACGCGTGAATTATAGAATAAAGAAGAATAAAAGGAACGCGATGTGAGTGTTTTTCGTTGATTACAACAAATAATTCACGATTGTTTTTGTCACACGTTTTTCACGGCTTGATTCTTGAAGATTTCATCCAAGGTTTCTTGGACCATTCCTTACTTAAATTTCAAATACGTTAACTCTTTTCATCAGCATTGTAAAATTTTCATTTCGATCAAATGTAATGGCGATGACGTGGTTAAATATTTCTAGAACATTTTGGGAAGCAAAACAGAGCAAACAAATCATTTCTTTTAATGTGATCTCAATACAAGATAATCAAATAGAAATGGTCATTCATGCAAACATAAACATTGTTCTCGGCATTTAATGCTCCAAACCTCAATAAAGAATTTGATTTGACCTTATATCTGGGCAGGCGCTTTAAGGATATACGAGTAAAGTATCGTATCGGAGCACATATCAACGATTATTTCGTTTCATGTCCTGGTCGTTACATAATTTATTTTGCGATTCAAAACCGCTGAAAGGATATCTCTGATTTCCCCTGCGGACAAAGATAGGATTGTATTTCGTCAAGAACGAGAATAACGGTTTGAAAACATCCCCTTAATATATTTCTTGAAATATTGGTTGTGAAATTGAAAACACATTATCATGAAATGGTTCTAACAAATATGTAGCTGGTTTATGATTGTGAAAAGATAAAACATTTTACAGCTATAAAGTGATAACCTAAACACACAAGATTCCTAACTTCCTAACGTTGGATAACTTAGCACTTAGAGGACTGCCCGGGTTAACGCGGTGAGGTTTGTTCGGGTCTTGGCGGTGGATGCGTCTGCCCATCATGGGCAGGGCAGGTTGGATCGGGGGAGAATAGTTGAGGGAGTACCTTTGACTTCTTCAGCCGTACTCTCTAGGAACATCGCTTCGCACCGCAGTGGGGGGGGGGGTGTATTCATATGTCTTTCCCTCCTGGACACTGTAAAAAAAACTTCCTCAAAACAAGCGGAAATGGGAGGAACTAGAGTCATTGATCTCTTCTATACCGGAACATAATCGGGAAACATGTCAAGCACGCGTACATGGTACATGTGCAACACTTTTTTTTTTTTTTTTTACATTAACTCCACACAGGAGGCCCTGAGGAAAAAATAATTTCCCTCAGGGCCTATGTCATCTTTGAGGATGCTGTGTGGAGGGTGTTTTTGAGGAGAGGAAGGAGTGAACATGGGTCTTGAAGAGACCCATATTGTAGGAGGGAGGAAACACAGAGGCCGGCAAATCGATCCACAGCCGAGCTGTTGAACTCAAGAACGAGTCGTAGAAACGACCGTTCTCATGTGACTAATGTCAACCGTGTACAAATGTTGAGCACATGTACGTGGTTGACATTTGTCAAATGAGAACGGGTTGTTTCTTCGATTCGTTCTTGAGTTCAACAGCTCGGCTGTGTTTCCTCTCTCCTACAACATGAGTCTCTTCAAGATCCATGTTCACTCCTTCCTCTCCCCAAAAAGACCTTCTACACACCGTCTTTTAAGATGACGTAGGCCCTGAGGAAAATATTTTCCCTCAGGGCCTCCTGTGTTGAGTGAATGTAAAAAAAAAACCACAAACTGTGTTTCGCGCCCACACGTGTCGTGTCGTGCAAACATCAAACTATTTTATAATATGCGCAGTGGTCTGTCATTTTGTTCCAATGGTTTCTTTGCTGGAAGAATTTGAATTGAGATTCGTGACAGATGCATCGGAGTGAAGAATCATTTCCTTCTACATAGTTATGAATCAGATTGATAAATATGACCCTTTGGTTCTGATCTCATGAATAGATAATACATTTGAATCAAAATGTTGAGACTCTTGAGAACCTATTTCTCACTTATAATTCAATGTGAATAACTCATAAGGGTTATTTCTCTCAGTCGTCTGGAACCAGTGAGTCTATGACATCCCCTACCAAAAGTATGTTGCGAAGCTGGATGTGGTTGAGGAAGGACTAGATATTTAAATCTGATCACCAAACACGACTACGGTCATTTCAAGCAACGTTTCAATTCTGAATAGTGATCTTTCACCAGGGCGATACTGAAAGTATCTTCCACTCTGTGAAAATAATCTGACGACGTAATAAAAAAAAATAAACATATGTTCATATAACTCATCCGTATTTCAAAAAGCCTTAATTGTTTTGTGTTATTCCCAATACCCATATTAAAAGGCCTTTCCTACCTGTATTAAAGGGTCTTCAAAATTAATTGTTTTGTGTTATTCCCAATACCTATATTAAAAGGCCTTTCCTACCTTTATTAAAGGGTCTTCAAAATTAATTGTTTTGTGTTATTCCCAATACCCAAAATTAAAATACCTTTCCTACCTATATTAAAGGGTCTTCAAAATTAATTGTTTTGAGTTATTCCCAATACCTATATTAAAAGGCCTTTCCTAGCTATATTAAAGGGTCTTCAAAATGAATTGTTTTGTGTTATTCCCGATACCTCCCGATATCGTGGTTTTTATGGTGACACTGTCATATAAAAAAAACATGAATAATTGGTTGGTTTTTTTTAAAATGATTTGTACACTCGTTGCAGAACAGAAAGTTGAAAGAAAATTGTATGCTACATAGTTTCCGGAGAACGCAATGAGCTCTCTTGTCTGAGAAGGGTCCCACATGAATAATTTACTTAAGAGACTTTGGCTTGGGAAGGTTGAAGCTTGGGAAGCATCTAAAGAGCTGCTTTTTGCAGAAGTTGGGATATGAGTAGAATAGTAGGGAATACAAAATGTTACACCGTTGCTGGGCGCGTTGAAGGGGGACCCCCAAACAATATTTGTTTTTATTTTTAACAAATATTAATCTTTAATTTAAAAAAAAATTGATAATAATAATGTTTTTTGTCCAAGATAATATATCTATACGTCCCATATATGTAAATTACACATATTTTACAAAATAGAGTATAAGCAAAGAAACTAGTCCATAGAATAGAAAAATAAGAGTAATAAAAATGAAATAAAAAATAATAAAAAAAACTAAAAAATAATAAAAATAATCAATTATTATGTAGGTCGTGATCTGAAATGAGCTCGGGCCCGGCGCTCACTCAGGGGTGGCGCTTGATGCTGGAAGGCTGCGGTCACCATCGTTCTGTCGTAGGCCATTAGCCGCATTCTGGCTCCAGTGACCCGGTGTCTCATCAGATCGACGATTCCATGCAGGCGAGGCCTAGCTCCATGAATATTGTCAATGCGGTGCTTCACCATCTCCATCCAATTATATAATATTATAATTATTATAATATTGTGATTCTGCGTGCGTTATTATATTGGATCCCAAGTCGTTCCATCGAGCTGATTCGGTAGTTACACCATGTTTAACACATATACAGGCTAGTGTAAAATGCATTGAACAATGTTTTTTTTTTTACATTATTGCTGCATTGGAAGAATTTTCGGGTAATCATATTAGACATATAATCATACTAATAACTCTACTCTATCGATCAATATCATCACCATCATCCGAGAGGTCTTTAGTAATGATGTCCCCTAGGTATTTTACTTGTTAGATGTGTTTATGTTTTCCTTACGAAGTTGTACGTGAAGCATTTTCTCGGTATTTTTCCGTGGTGGAATGCGATTAGTTCCGTATTCTTGGGGTTGCATATCATGTTGTGGTCATTTGCGTATTCTTCACAGATTTTTGATAATATTCCCAACCCCTTGATCGGATCAGCTTGGAGAATCATATCGCCCGCGTAGCTTTTGTGATTTAAGCATAAATTATTAGTACAACAGCCCGCTCTGGTATCCAGATGATTTGATAACTCGTCCATGTATACATTTAACAGGATTGAGGACATTTGATATTGGCACCCTTCTTACCTTACTCCTTATCGTAAGTATATGGCTGGGAGTACGTACTTGCCCACAATATAACGTTTTTCTGCTGGAGTGCCGTCGGGATAGTGTTTTGATATGTATTTCTAGCTTTAAATTTATCTCATAAGATTCTATGACAAACCGTGTCAAATGCTTTACTTAGATCTAAGAAGCATCCGTGTACAGTAGTTTATCATTTATTGATCCAAATTTATATTATTCGCTTTGTGGAGTGTGTTGCTATATTAGTGGATAATCTATAATTAAAGTCCATCTGTTTGTCCGTTAAAGTCCATTAAATTGAGTTTATCTTCTATTTCGCTCAGAATTATCCTTTCAAATAATCTTAAAATTATTATTTCCAAGGATATTGGCAGTAATTTCTGGAATTGGTCATGTCGGGCTGTTCGATTTCAGGATCTGGGTTATAATTGTTTTCGTCGATGTACTCGATAGATGTGTAAGGATTGCGTTGAGCAGAATGCTTAGTGGTATCTTTTTCCGTACCTTATGTGTTTAATACTCAAACAAACATGTCCCGAAAATTAACCGGCCTTAGTAGCTTTGATAGTCTATATTGTATTATTTTCAGAGACGTGTCCATCATATTCCATTATATCAGGAGCAGTCGGTGCTTCGTTTCCGGAAATATCTGCGAATGTTCTTCTAAATGTCCTGGCGATTTCTTCCGTATTTGTGGACCTATCAATTCGGCTGGCCATTCGAGCGTTTGGTTTAATCAGGTTGTTGCTTTTCTTCCAGAATTGAGCGAACTGTTTTTTTTCAAGCGATTTTGTGATATCGTTCATCTTTGTTTGTTCGACAGAGGTTGGTAGTATTTGAGGGTTCTTTTAAACTTCTTCCTTTTCTGTTTTTTTGCATCTTTTGTCTTTGATTTTGAATCCGCGTCATCAAAGCCAATCTGAATTTTTCGTAGTGTTCCATGACTTTTGATTCCCTGCAATGTGGAATCAAATTTAGGTCTGCTTTGATACCGATTGCAAATACAGTATTGGTAGCCTTTCTTTGGACTTCCACGATATCTGTTATCTATTCTGCTATCTATTGTCAATGTATTGTTTTGCAAATGATCGCATTTGTCACATGTAGAATCAAAATTACATATGGATTCGTAGTGTCTTTGATAAGTTACACTGAGTAATGCTTTTGCCACAGAAATATATTCATTGATTTTCTCCTAATTAATCCGTCAGCCTTATTATTTTTATTTATTTATTTATTTATTTGATGCAATATTTTACATTTCTAAGTATAAACTAATAATGTTGGCCTCACTGGGTGACTTACCCGTGCTGAGGCCCCGTTTTATAAAACAAGTTTTTTTTTAATGCATATCAAATTTTGGTAAGAAAAAAATATAATGTTGGTAACTTTAAAAAAACATAAAATTATGATAACTTTAAACTAAAGATAAAAGTAATATTTAAGTGAAATTAAAAATTAAATAAAAAAAACCGGCATATATTATGTGTTGTATGTTTGTGAGTGATGTGTGTTTTATATTGTTTTTGTGTGTTGCGTGTTATTCTTTACATATGTTTTTTCTTTCATGCTATGAAATTTCTGTAATATTGTCTTTTTTTTTCTTTAATCCATTTTGTTATTGTGTGTCTGAATTTATTTTTGTTTTCCTCAATTTTATTTTCTATGTTATTAGGCTGGTGCGGGGCATTACAATGGTTGCAGGTAGGTTTTCAGCATCGATTACGCAAGATTTCGGTCAGTAATCAAACCAGTCAAAATTGAAGTGTATTCGGAGATTATGTATTTTTTCATTAAGATTTATTAGTTACATTTATATACAATGATCGAGCCAGGAAGTGATATTGTGTGCACCGTTAATGTATATGTGTCGTTGATTCCATATCATATTCAACATATATGGAATAAATTAAGATTTTTTTATATGGAAGATGGGAGAGCGTTGAAACCTCTCATCACGACGGTCTCAGAATATTTGTTGTCTTGAATGATCATAAGTAGTTTGGACAGTTAGTTGATAAAGTCGGTAAGCTTGTCCATGTGACGTACTGGCATGTAGACACTCAATATACACATTGTAAATATTTAAGCCTTTTAATTTTCCTGCTTGTAATCAGCGCGCAGCGGTCTAACTTTTAATGCCAGGACTTATTAGAATATTGTTCGAGCTAATGCATTATTTTATCTAATAATTGCCAATCACCCAATGCATAACACATTTCTTATGTGTGAGCCCAATTTAGTAGCAAGTTTTAATTTATTGGTTTTAAGTTCATTTTGTAAAATCCCGTCTACTTACATAAAAATATAATTTTTTAGATTTTTAAATAAATTACGAAATAATGTTCGTTAAATAAAATTGTTAAGTAATATGTACGCGTGACAGTAAAAAAATATATATTAGCATACCTCAGTTTCTGCATGTTTTCAAAACTTTACCATTTTTATAAAATTTTAAATTAAACTTTCGAACCCTATTTTAAGCAAACTACCTTTTGAAATTATAATATTGTTTAGCTATTTGATCTTTGACTTTTTAGGGACTTTACCTGCCCGGCGCGGTAACCCAAGCGCTTGTTACATCAGCGTTAAAATGATTTTTTCTAAAGTATCAGCCCATTCATTTACGCACATCTATTGCTAAATAATTAATTTAGTCGCTCTCAGAAGAACGCAAGAAACACGCAGAGTTGTTAATAACATGAAGTGATGTTTTAATTTTCATGAGATTTGACGCTGACAATTATGTATAAATTTACTTTATTATTGTTAATTGTAATCGCTAACAATAATAAATGAATTTACTAATGACGTGTTGTTTCACAGAATTTGAGCGATTCATCAAATTCTGTAAAAGTTCTAATCAAGTTCAAGATTAATGACAGTCAGCACGAAACATCAAAAACCACCCACATCTTCCTTTCCCATCCTTTAACCAGAAATGTGATACTTTTTGATGAAATCCTGCACACTTGACTTTCAAAATAAAAGTAAAATTACTCTTTGATTTCGAAAAACTTTGTCTTAAACCGTGCAACGCCAGGGATATTAGGGAATAAAATTTTACGAGACGATTGTCGAAATAATAACAGTAATAATTACTTTTTATCAAACGCAGCTCAATTAACGCAACTCGTGTGTAATGGGCGGAGAGATTTGCTTTAGTTCGAGACAATTTCCTCAACAGTCTGTGGACCAACCATTAAGTTAAACTACCGCACTAGTCTAGGAGAGACCACTAACTGTCCTACTTCTAGTTATTGTTGGAGAACTTACTTCTAGTTATTGTCTTGATTATGCACATGAAGATACATTTTACATTACATCCTTTATGGGAAAATTATTTCTATTGGTTCTCATTTAACTAAAGCTCCAATAACCGTGCTCCTTATCTAAAGGTTCGTCGCGGTGAGGAAAGGTTTGACGACAACTATCGAAAAATATTTATTCCAATGTCATTTCAATTCTTCATAATACGGAGTTAACAAACGCAGACGGTTTGACCCTTTTGCAAAGTGTACTTTACTTAACTAACTCCTTAGAGATCTCGCCTATGGCTCCAATTTGAACCTTAACAAGGGTTGCTACCACAATGGATGTTACGAGTATTTGAGAGCGGAAGCAAAGCCTTGAAGGCCCGTCCCGACGCGCTCTCCTATACGCTTCCTTTTGATGCAAATAGTAAAAAGTTATTACTCCCTTTCTACATTATTTTGTATTTTAATGGGGCTTTTTTATCAATTTTCAAGCTTTAATATCCAGCATTATGAGTTAGCAAGGTACCTAGTTACATATCGAGCTAACAGAGCGGAAGGAAGTGGTAAGAATAAGAAGACTATGCTCTTGTTACAAGTTTTAAAAAAGGTAGGAATTTTGAATCCATACTCTTGCTCCTTTGGCCTTTAAGACCACTTATACGCAATGGTTGACTCTATGAAAAGCTTTTCCCTGAAATTTAGACAAATTGAACCCGATGGCCCCTGACAAAATACTGGCTGAATAGTCGTGGTCGGAGGCATTCAAGATTTTATCAATGGGCGTTTTGAGCTTGTTCAATAATATACGAAATTTTCTTTTTCGATTCTGCTATAATAGAAGAACTTAATTAATATTTAGAACTTTTTTAATAGCGTTGGTATTTTTGATAATATTTTAATAATGTTTTGAAAATAATACTTGAATAATACTCTCACCAAAAATATAAATCATAATTGGATAATTTGTATAGAGCCATTTTAGAGAAAATTCACCTCTAGTAAGTACTTACTCTTGTAAAACCAACAAATGCTGTACGTAAAAAAAATAATTCTTTATTCAGCAAAGAAATTTTGATTTAGCCGTGAGCGACTTTTAACACGCTAAATAATATTTCGTTGCCTTGAGAAATAGCGAGTCCTTCGGTTGTGATTAATGTAATTTAGGTCCATTTCGATCCCTTTTCATGTAGCTCGTGACCATTCGAGCATTTACCTGATCGTGATTTTCCAATCTCTTTGTGAGAAAAAAACTCCATAGAACATGGGCGGTGACGATCTTCTTTTGAAAGTACCCACACACTAACCTACCAATAAATTCAATTTTATTTTTTGTTAAAAAATTTGAAAATAAAACGGTAATGGTCGCAAATGGGAATCGAAAATAATGAGATCTCAATAGGTTAGAGTGGTCAAAGTCATTGTCGCGGTAAAGCGGGGATCCTGGGTTCGACTCCCAGTTGCGACCGTTACTTTTTTACAATAATTTATTAGCTTCCGGTTGGTCGTAATCTTGCATTTCAAGGCTTTTCAGCAGCGGACTACTACCTACAAGTTAGGTAGGCTACTACCCACTGAATAGATAAAACACTTCATCGGATGGAGATGTCTTGCATGTAAATTTTATTGCCATTTGTGACTCTTAGATCGAAACAGCCAATCAACATTGCGCACCATGTCTCTCTTACACTGTCCGACATTGTGTATTGCTATTCCATTTAATTATGAATTTGTTCTGAGGGGCCGAATTTCTGAATAATTTAAAATTGAAGGGAGAATCTCCTTTAAAAAAGACTTTTGGATAACGAAATACGCCCATCCCATTTCTTGTTTTCTCTTTTATTTTTTCTGCTAATAGAAAGTAGCGAATAAGAGCCCCGGAGGAAATAAGTTTGATTTAGAGTAAGGGGAGCGAGGCGTGAGAGGGTCGTTCGGTGTGATACCAATGTATAGCCATTGCTATAGTTTGTTTAGAAACCAATGATCCCACCTAATAATCTGTACAGTATATTCAATTACACAAGTAGAATAAAAAATAATATTTTAGACTTGTGGCATTCAGTGTTAGGTTTTCTTTCAATTTCCGATGAAACAATACTGAGTAGATATTTGATTAGGTATGATGTAGACCACTTCTATTTAATTACACTCTACCGGTTTCAGAAGCGCCCTTCCTTCGTCAGGAGAAGAAAGGGCGCTTCTGAAACCGGGAGAGTTTAATTTATGTGTTTTTATTGTAAATTATGGCGAGCCAAAATGTTAATGATTTTTACAAATATGTGACTTTTTAATTTTCCGTGGTTTGTTCTGTTTCGTTTAGATTTATTGGTATTACCTTTTCTTCATTGATTAAATATTTCTTTGATGGTAACACCTAAAAAGTTGTTTTAATAAATTAAAAATTGAAAATACGTATATATGCAGGTAGGCAACACGGGCATGTGCCAAGCATGGTGGTCGAACAATCCTCAATTCATGTAACAAACAATTCAATGAATAAAGAAAACTTTAAAAAAATCTCTAATAATCGAACCACACGCGAAAAATAGAGCTGGGAAGGGTGAATATTAGTCCCAAAAACGCAAAGGGAAAAAGATTAAGAAAATCTGGAGTGGTTTCCATACGGCGTCGGATTGAGTATAAAAATATTGCAAAAAAAAATCAAAAAGTCTTAAAAAATAAATTTCAAATCATTGATTTAATCCTGTGAAATCGTATGGCTCCTTTCAGCTGTGTTTGCCATTTAGCATTGTGTGATCAGATTATTCAGTTATTAATAGCCTTCTCCATAATTGACACTTGGCCTTATTTCTAGGCACCAAAACCTTCTAAAGGTAATTCATTATTCCTACCAAGGGCGTGCCGCACACATTAAACTATTGTTTACCGATATTATAACACAATATCCACACAAAGGCATTCAATTTTTCCAATATTTACGAATTTGGTAAGTGATTTTTAGGTTCCTTATATTTACCAACCAATAAAATATTATTAAATAGCTCTAAAAACATACCTCCGTATTTTCGATCAGAAAAATTACTTTATTAGTGGCTTGCCTTCACTTAAAAATGAGCCAGGTGCGCACGCATCTTTCGACAAAATATTTTTAATTAGAAATCAGATTGAGAGAAAAATTTGCAACCCAAATTTTTTGGTAAAAAAATATCACTTTTTAATAACAAATAATTTGTTTATACCTACTTACATACTGATAAAATAGGACAGTTTTTTTTTCTAAATATATAAACCACATTTATTAGCTTCCGGTTGGTCGTAATCTTGCATTTCAAGGCTTTTCAGCAGCGGACTACTACCTACAAGTTAGGTAGGCTACTACACACTGAATAGATAAAACACTTCATCGGATGGAGATGTCTTTCATGTAGATTTTATTGCCATTTTTTGTGACTCTTAGATCGAAACAGCCAATCAACATTGCGCACTATGTCTCTCTTACACTGTCCGACATTGTGTATTGCTATTCCATTTAATTATGAATTTGTTCTGAGGGGCCGAATTTCTGAATAATTTAAAATTGAAGGGAGAATCTCCTTTAAAAAAGACTTTTGGATAACGAAATATGCCCATCTCATTTCTTGTTTTCTTTTTTATTTTTTTCTGCTAATAGAAAGTAGCGAATAAGAGTCCCGGAGGAAATAAATTTAATTTAGAGTAAGGGGTAGCGAGGCGTGAGAGCCATTGCTATAGTTTGTTTAGAAACCAATGATCCCACCTAACAATCTGTACAGTATATTCAATTACACGATTAGAATAAAAAATAATATTTTAGACTTGTGGTATTCAGTGTTAGGTTTTCTTTCAATTTCTGATGTATCTGAATATTCAAATAAGAAAAAAAATAACCAAGATGAAATTTTAAACTACTCTAAGCTATAACTCTTTTTATTAATTTAAGATTTAACTATTTTCGAAGAACTGTATTCAAAACCCTGCATAATATTTAACTACGATTCATTCAGCAGCTACTTATTATTAAATAAATTCCATTTTAGTACGTAAATTAAATCCTCAGAATGGGAGAGTTTTTTTCTATTGGAAATTTTTTTTTTTTAAAGTTTTTTTCAAAACTATTATTATTGTCATCATTTTTTATACGAAATGTAGCTATACTTACTTTACATTATATAAATTTTTCGATATTTTTTACATTAGCTCCACACAACAGGCTCTGAGGAAAAAATTCCCTCACGGCCTATGTCATCTTGGACACAGGCCGTGAGGGAGGGTCTTTTCAGGGAAAGGAGAGGAAGCTCTGGGAAGGAAAAGGGTATGAGGGGATAGGAACCAAGGGGTCAATGTGTCTAAGAGTGACGGATGTATGAATCAATCCCCCCACTGCGGTGCAAGGCGATGGGTCGAGAGAGTCCGGTTGGAGAGGTCTAGATCAGGTCTACTTCGACCAATCCGGCCCGCCACGCAGTAGGTGGGCAAACTCATCTCACCCGTTGGGGTGACCTTTGACGGGGGTGTTGGTTATCCAATAAATGGTTCCCGGAGCGATGGTACCCATATCCGCCTCCCAAATAGAATGCGATGTTCTAAATTCTAATTTATTTTCGCTAGTAAGGTATCACAGAAAATCTTTTCAACTTCAAAATATGAATATTTGACTAAAAAGTTACTAAACAACAGCAGAAAATCAAAGGTAATTTTTACTAAAGCCGTATCTTGTTAGTAGTTCTGAATAGCCACATTATTCTCATGCCCAGCTCCTTCAACGTCATAGTTTAATACCTTAAATTAACTATATAATAAACGGGGAATATTGTGCGGTTACCGCAATAGAAATATATTGTTTTTATTAAATATCAATGTTACTCTAACAAAGCGCTCTTTTTAGGATAATTTGCCTATTTCAAAAAAATGTTACGCTACGCCACTGCCTCCCATCCAATTACTGCGAGTTGCTAGGTGATAAGTGGCCACACTTTCTAGAATGGAGAATTTTTAGAATAGGTACCTTACTTTAGTGAAATAAATTACCACCTTTTAGTCATTCGTTTCATTGGTACAATTTTAAAAGTAAGTTCGGCTAAATGAAAATTTTAAAGTAAAGGGCCATCCATAAATTACGTCACTCCTTAAGGGGAGGGGAGGGAAGTAGAAAAGTGTGACATTGTGTGACAAGAGATATGGAGGGGTCATCAGGTCTGTGACGTAAAATTCTGAATTTTGATTACTTTTAGATATAAAATTGCAAAATATGTGACGTCACACTAGGGGGAGGGGGCCTCACAAATGTGACGATGTGTGACAGGGACGGGGGGGAGGTAAATCATGAAATTCGTGTGACGTAATTTATGGATGTTCCCTAAGGTTGATGTAGTTACCTACTCGAATACTAAAAAAGTTAAGAAACTGCCTCTTTGATTGAAAACGTTATGCGAATCGCGTCGACGAAAGAAGTCAAAGATGCCCAACTTAGGAAAAAAAGTCGACGAAAGAAGTCAGAGAAGCCCAGCTTGAGAAAAAACGTCGACGAAAGAAGTCAGAGATGCCCGGCTCGAGAAAAAAACGCCGACGAAAGAAATCAAAGATGTCCAGCTCGAAAAAAAACGTCGATTTAAGAAGTCAGAGATGCCCAGCTTAGGAAAAAAAGTCGAGGAAAGAAGTCAAAGAAGCTCAGAAAAGACGTCTGAAAAAGCTTGAGAAAAAACGTCGATGAAAGAAGTCAGAGATGCCCGCTCGAAAAAAACTTGTCATTTTCAAATGCATCCCATAATCAAGAATCAAAACAACAGCATCAAGAGTCAATACAACAGAAGAGTTTGATGCGGTATATTATGATACGGTATATTGATACGGTAAGTCAAGACAGACATTATGTGGTGCTATATTTTTATCATTACGAATGATATTATGTAAAGTGTTTTTTGCGAGCGAAACAACCGATATAAACAAGTTTAAAGTCCTGTTTAAACTTGACCGTTTAGCATTTCATCTGTCAGTAAATTTCGTTACATTTTTGTTGCTGGTTCAATTATGTGACCCTTTTTAATGGTTCATTGAAGATTATATTTTCAATATTAAATTGTCGAAGTTATTAAAAAATAAGTTTTTAAGTATCTACCAACATTAAAAATTCATAAATTTGGAAAGTTTTGGCTTTGACTGAAACTAAGAGAAGATTAGAAACAACATTTATTTTTAATTAAATGAAGACATTATGAGCGAAACTCAATCGAAAATCTGGAAACAGAAAAATCAGAAAAAGATATTGGCACCTCTGGGACTCGAACCCAGGACCTCCCTACTTTCCGGGTTGGGCGCTCTTAACCACTGAGCTAAGGTGTCGATATCCAATTCGGTCACTTTTAACTGTACCATACTTCGACTAAGAACCACCCATATTATCTTCATTGGATATCGACACCTTAGCTCAGTGGTTAAGAGCGCCCAACCCGGAAAGTAGGGAGGTCCTGGGTTCGAGTCCCAGAGGTGCCAATATCTTTTTCTGATTTTTCTGTTTCCAGATTTTCGATTGAGTTTCGCTCATAATGTCTTCATTTAATTAAATATTACAGTTTGAGGTTTTACTCATAAAGTTAAAATAATAAATAATAACATTTATTTTACTTGTAGTTCACAGAACTGTTTTAAATGTTATTCAGTAAAAGCAATACTATATCTTCAAATTTTTCTTGCTTGCCATTTCATTTTAAAATTGATTTAAAATAACACCCTTCTCAGTCAATTCAACTAAAAGGCAGGATCCGACGAAAACTTTTTACAAAGCTCATTTTAATCATTTGGGCGACTGGACAATATAGGGTGGTTTACGCACGAAAGAATCAATTACACCAAGTTTATTTTGATACCTTTCTTATATTGAACTTTATAATTTATTTTTGAATTACACGCCCTGCTGGGCTTTTACATGTATTTTTTTTTATTTATCATGAAGAACATCTAAATAAGCACAACAAAATCAAAAAAAAAAAAATCAAGACAAAATCTAAACGAAATAAAAAAAAGCAAAACCTAAAACAATAGCAAAGTCAAGACGAAATAAAATAAAAACAAAATACTCCACCACGCAAGATGGAGAAATAGAATATTATGAAAAGTATAATACATTGGTAAGATATGGCGAAGCAGAGCTACCTAGTTTCTTTAGTTAAATTAAATTAAAATTGATGTTTGCCTTTCTGATATAAATTGGGTAATGACTTGTTTAATATTTATTGTATGTTGTGTTGAATAAGTCAACAAATGAAATACACTTCTAATGATTATGAAATAATACTGAAGAAACAGAAAAAACAAGGGATACATTATTACACTGCTTCCACATTACGACGAAATTTCGTGTAAATAACAAGTTTTTCTGCTGTATTGGTGGTATTTTTTACGACAAAAACAAAATATTTTGATGTACTTAGAAATTAGGTTAAACACTAAGGAATTCATGGTTACTTTGATTGCTCAGTGAGAACAGTGCCCGAACACCCGAAGTTCCTGTGCTTCATTTTATGTGAATTTTTTTTTTATCTCATTATTTTTTTTTAGTCCCATCTGCTCCCGTCTGAAGCCAGCGAAACTATGGCGTCGCCGATTAGAGTATGTTGTGAGGCTTAAGATAGTGGGGAGGGGACGAAAATGGGAAAGTGAAAGATGGGGAAGTACCTATTCGGCAATTCGTATCTGGTCACCAAACACGGCTGAAGCCATTACAAGCAATGTTTCAATTTAGAATGGTGTCCTTACACCAGGACGATATTGAGAGTATCTTCCGCACTGCAAACATACTATGTATTTATAATAAATGAATTATGTGTGAAATATAACAAATCAACCAAATGACATTTACTTGCGCACACTGGAATTTGAACCCACGACGTTTGGATTGCTAGTAGATAGCCGTACCCCTCGACCGTGGAGGTCGTTAATTCAGTCGCAATAATAACCTCTTTCTTATGATTTTATTATTGCGTGTAACTTAATAATGTAAATTGTTTTGTATCATTGTTTGTTTGTAAGCGCAAATAATATAAAATAATGTAAATTCTGAGCACGTATTTATACTATTAATTACGTTTTCTGAATAACTAGTATCCGGCTGACGGCGCCGCAAAATAATAAAATTACAACATGAAATTTCATAAGCACGCTTATGAAGCAATATAAAGAACCAGTATTAAAACAGATCTTCACATAATTCAAATCTAATGCGATGTAAGTTAACCCTAATGTACATTTAATAAAAGTTAAGAAAGAAATATAACAATAATTATCGTCGTGAAAAGTTTCACAATAATGCTACAGATGGAATGAATTTTCGCGACGAAAGTTTTCAGTAAACCAAAATGATACGCACATTGTAACATTTCATGAAGCTCGTTCCGCGAAATTGACACTTGTACAAACTTTGTTAAAAAATGAAGTTCTCCTCGGGCCAAAAGGCGTTTTGAAATAATTTATGGTGGGAAGCTCGGCTGACGCAGTTTCAAAAATAAGAAGCTTATCAAAAGTTTACGGCGGAGAAAAGGGTTTATTTTTATCACACACTCGTAGTTGCTCGGTCGACAATGACACACTCCTATCTTGTTATGCGCAGAATATATTGAATTCTAGTTACTAATAGCTATTCTAAAGGAATTTAAAAAACTGTCTTTTGGAAAAAAGGTTATTGAATTAACCATACTTATGTACTCGTTTAATGGAACAAAACGAATAGCATCTAACACTATCGGTTTAACTTTTTGGAATGCTGGAGGGAAGTGTAATATTTCGGGGCGCACAATAGATGCATACTTTTATACTGGAAGGCTTATTGTCCGGAAATTAAAAATTGTTTGTTTCGCAATTTCACCAAAAGATGGAACGCCGTCAATTTCCAGGGCAGATACCCTCGCCAAAGAGATCAATAGCGCTAGGCAATAACTTTTTCAGGTATCTGGAGGCTCTCCAGAACAAAGGTGGCTGCTGTTCTTGAAAAAGGATATCGTTTTATGTATATGTTTATGAACATATTTTTTCTTTTACATTGAACACCTTGGCTATTGAAGCAAATAATAATGTCAAACCGTTAGCCGTGTAAATAATGTACTTTATAGTTCAGCCTATTTGGTGTGTTGCCACGTGGAAGGGCGCCAGGCCATCGGGACCTCCTGCCAAAACCTTCGGAAATCACTTCAAGTAATGGGGTTTTAAAGAATTTGCATAAACCTTTTTACAGGCAGGTATTACTCAACAGGAGTTACTATGTTACAATTTTAAGGGGAAAATGTACTTTAATTGAACTATGGAAAGAATAAAGGAAGTAAAAAGATTATAATTTAAATCCATAAAATATAATAAAGAGTGTTCAATAAATCAGTAATATATCACCAACTATATTTTGGTGTCATTTTTATTCAAACGATTAATTGAATAATTATAAGACTCGGCACTTCTATAAGACTCGGAACTTGGACCTCGGAACAGACTTTGTCAAGTGAGGTGTAAAAGTGTACATAAAAGTATAAAAAAATTACATAGTATAAAAGTGTACTATGTACATAAATGAAAATATAATAAACGCCCGGGTTACCGGCACTGTAACTGAAAAAAAACTGAAATATACACCGTATAGTCCACAACGGTGGGCTGAATAGTTAGATTTTTAATTAAGACCTTCTATTTAAAATATGAGCAAATGTAATGAAGCCAGAGTACATTGTTTGAGAGTATTTTCTGTTTCATTTAATTTTTCCCTGCTCTTCAGTTTGAATTATTAAAGTTACAGCTGTCCCAGTTCTTGTCAAATAATTTTAAACAGATATGCAAGAAGAGCACGAAAAATATAAAGTTTTATCACCCTTATACGTTTCAGGAACAGTTTTGCAACACTTCAGCTTATAATAAATCATCCAATTAACTCAAGAAATTTATTGCTTTCAAATTACACGATAAATTAATGTTTCGACGGGAGGCGTCCGAGGCTTGTTAGCAAGAAGCATGAGCCCGAGCCGAGCGAGTAGCCAAATCAACCGTTAACTTTAGTTAAGCTGTATAAATGTAGATTGGTTTGGAAACTAACCGACGAGACTGTTAGAACAATAACTACAATTTGAGATTGCAATGAACAACTACGTCGGGAAAGTTTTACGGAATAGTTGCTCTCCGAGATGACGGTAGTTTGTTTGACGAAAATGTGGTTTATAATCTTGAAAATTGTCATGAGGAAGCAATTGTTCAATTTATAGAAAGAAAAAAAAACAAATTATTACCAACATCCCAATATGGCTTTTGGAAAAATCTAAGTACCAACGATGCCATATAAAATCTAATAAGCACAGCCGTAAAAACACAGATGTTGGGAAAAAATGTTTGGCTTTATTCATAAATATCTGAAAAGCTTTTAACATGATAGACCATAAAATATTACTATCTAAGCTTAAACAAATAGGAATGGCCGAAACAACAATGAACTTATTGAAGTCACATAGGATGAGATCAAGCACAGATGGCAAACGAATGAGCCCGAAATTTATTTTTAAACTGTAGCGTCCCTCAAGGAAGTGTACCGGGACCAATTCTATTCACTATCTACATAAATGATTTAACAAACTTACGATTAAAGGAAACAATCAGTTTTGCTGATGATACCGTATTATTATTTTTAGATGAAAATTGGGTGGACATATTTAATATGGCTGAACAAGGGGTTAGTGCACTTCAAAATTGGATGTAAATTAACTCGCTTACTTGAAATATATAAGATATAAACAAAATGAAATATATAACTTGTACAATGAACTCAAGGAGGCAACCAGTAAAATAACTAGAACTAAAATTAAACGAATGCCATAGAAGTAATGTTAAATGTCACTGCCCAGTTGTAGAAAAAACACAAAATATAAGATATCTTGGAGTAATCATTTTTCGGATCTACACATTACAGAAAAACTTACAAATATTGTAAATTTCTTTAAAAATCAAAGAAATATGGTAAATAAAAAGGGTATGAAAAAAGTCTACTACGCGTTATATCATTCTCAAATTAAATATGGAATTATATGATGGGGATTTGCTACACAAAAAAGGAATCATAAAGACCATACTAAAAGTACCCATTAGAACGCCTTCGATTGAAATTTTCAATAGCTTTAACGTGCTTAATGTACAACGAATATATGCCAAAAATATATTATTGAAGCTATTCAAAAATACTGAATCCTCTACTAGACTGAGTATTCATCACACTAGATCGAAGAAAAATGATATAAAAGCATTCCAAGTTATAAAACCACATTCGGACAAAGAAACTACACTTACTTTGCAACAAAACTCCGCAAGATCCTTCCCCAAGACATGAAACTAATAAAAAAAATTAATGAGTATAAATCAAGGAATAAAAATATGGCTAAGTCAATGAAAAAACCCTAAAAACGACAGTGGAGACCAATAAATTATAATTAAATAACTTTAGCCTGCTACTCCCTGCGGGACCCCTAGTTAGGAAGAGTAAGAAATACAATATCTATTCTTAATTTTGTACATACAATCATTTCATAAAGTCATCAAAATTAAAAAAAAAAAAAAAAAAATTTTAAAAATTCTTTAATTCAAAAAAAATTCTTTAATTTAAAAAAAAAAATCACTTTTTCAAACAAAGCAAACTTATTTTGTAGCACCATTTTAATTCAAAATTAATAGGGTAATTTGTTTGAACCACGTTTTTTTTTAATTAAAAAACCGACATGTTTCGTGAGCAATGCTCACTTCCTAAGGGTTTAAAAACTAATTACAACAATAGACTTAACGGTGTCAACTGAAAGGTGGGAGTGGGAACGGGAAAAGGGGGAAATATGGCATAACTTACGAAGGGAAAAAGTTTAATAATGGGTCATTCAAAATTTTTATCTGATTTTTTATAATTTCTAAGGTTTCCTATTTGTCCAACTGAACTCCATTAAAATTACAATGTTCAGAAAAAATATTCCTTTTAACCTGATGAAGAAATCATTGGTTTCGAAACATGTTGATAATTTTGATTAAATAAGTGGTGCTTAAGCGATTTGTTTTAATGAAATTTAAATAATTAATTTTTAATTTTAAATATGTCAATAAACAGAATCGAGTAATATTTTAAACTATTCCTACTTAGACTAGACTATTCCTTCTCAGTCTTCTAGTCATATATTCAACTGCCTTATCTTTATGTAACAACTTTTTCTCCTGGAAAAAACTCTCTGGCAGGTTTGATGTTGTTCAGCTAATCCAGAGAAAAATATACTCCCAACCGATTATGCAACTGTGTCATTCTTGTAATTTGATTGTATCTACTCCAATAAAGATTTATTGTTACTGTATAAAAGTGTCGATTTTGTTTGATTACCACCGCTACAACGAGAAAATTATTACAGGTTTTTCAATCCATGAAGAATCACATTTACTCAAAAAGTGATTTTAATAAGACTTAATACATAGAAAGTCAAATTAAAATGGAACTCCACCATTCATTTAATATTCCAATATCATAAGTAATTTACCGAGTAATTGACAATTTGGATGTCGTGTCGTGTAAAATAGGAAGTTATTCGGTATTAATTTATGTTTAAAAAAAAATATCTTTTCTTTTCCTGTTCCTTGTATACACTTAAACAATTATTTTAAAAACTTATATTATATGTTTATTTGTGCAAGGTGCAAGGTGTAAAACTGAACCACTTAAGATTTGCAGATGATATAGTCCTGTTCGAGGAAAACCCAATGCACCCAAATAGAATGATAGAATTACTAAACGACGAAAGTGTAAAAGTCGGTCTATGCGTGAACAAAGACAAAACAAAATTGCTTACAAACTCTGAACCAGTAACTATAAAAATCGACAACCAACCACTCGAATATGTGTCAGATTACATCTAATTAGGACAGATTAAATTCTTAAATTCTCACAAAGATCAAACCACTAAAGAAATCGAGCGAAGAATAGCAAATGGATGGAAGAAATACTGGTCTTTGAAAGAAGTCTTGAAATCCAAGGAGCTTAGTATGCAAATAAAAAGGAGAATCTTCAACATATGTATATTTTCAGTCATCACCTATGGATGTGAAACTTGGGCACTCACCAAATGCCACAGAGAAAAGTTGAAACGCTGCCAGAGAGCCATGGAGAGAAGTTTGACAGGGATAAGGAAACAGGACAGAGTGAGATGTAGCATACTAAGGAAGAAAACTAAAGTTGCCGATATAGTTACCCGAATAGACCAACAAAAGTGGAGATGGACAGGTCACATGATCCGCGATTCACAAGAGAAATGGTGCAAAAATGTCACTGACTGGTATCCCAGAGATGGCAAGAGAAGTAGAGGACGTCAACAAATAAGATGGGAAGACGACCTAAACCTCACGGCTGTACATCATTGGAGAAGAGTAGTGACAGGTCCCAGTGGAAAATGTTAGAGAAGGCCTATGCCAAGAGGCAAACTGAGCTTCGGGATATATTATAAAAAAAAATAAGAACATGTCAAGATTCATACCTAACAAAAGTTCAGAATCAAAAGGCTTATTATTATTATTATTATGTTATATGTTTATTTCTGTCATTATCACCTACAAAGATCTACATTAATACAAAACACGAGACTTAAATCATAAATATCTCTTTCCATCGGGTATAACCATTTATTTTAATGTTGAAGAGACACTATGGAATTGTAAATATAAAACAAATAAATTAGAAGACTCGTCTGAATAGAAACAAACTATAAAACAATGCAGATAGCAAAACATTAATGGGGAGGCTCTCCGGGTTTGTGACCCGAATTGTTTTGGGGTATTTTTCACGTAAAAGCGCGGAGTGCCGGAAAGGGTATAAAAGGAATATTTTTAAAACTGTGCCATTATTCTTTAGGATCGTTAAAAGATTAGGAGTGAGAGATAAAAAGGGTACCTAATTATTTTCTAAATAAATAATGTTACCATGATTTGTCAAGGCTCCGTGACAGAATTCATAAAGTCGAGTTGTACGTGTACAAGCACAAGCACGGCTGATCAAAGCATGAACCTATCATTTTAGTATCAAAGTAGACGCTGTTCGAGGGAAGGCTTTGGCTTTTTGGAAGACATAATAAAGGATCGATACCCGATTAATAAGAACTAGCAGTTAAAAACCCGCTCCGCTGGGTTTTGCTGCTAGGCCCTGCGGGCGGCTTTTGGTTCGGCTTCACCCAGTCAGTGTTTGTGTTTGACCATTTTATTCCAAAAGGAACTGGTTACAAAAATGGTATGTTCCTCGGATCCACTGTCATCGAGTGATAGTCACCGGTACAAAGTAACTGAGATAGGCAATGACGTCATATGTAATATATAGCCGATTGATACAACTAAATATTACTGTCAATTTTCCAAATCCGGAGAGATACTACTTTTTCATAAATTCGTGGCAGTTATACCTAGAGGGGAAACGTTCCCGTCCGACATGCTGACGAAAGTGGCGACATTTTATGACGAATTCTTAAATTCAAAACCGAATTACAATGGTAGCTTTGTTTGGAATTCCACGTACACAGATGTTATTTGTGGCGCGACGCGGCGTTCGGCGTTACGGCGTGGCGTCAACATGCACTCGAAAATGGGTTCTGAAATTCAACCACGCAGACGTTACCGTATTTACACTGTTCGATTTCGGTTGGATTCGAATTGATATGGTTGTGCACACACTTTCCGGGCAAACCTTCTAAAATTCAATCGTTCCAAGAGAGTTAGATGACGCCTGAGAAGGCGTTTTGTAAAAGTGACAAATTATTTAATTTATAACTACGAGAAGGTACTTTCCAAATTACAATAGGCTAAAATCATTAATAAATAATAATTATTGTTTTTTTATAACTTTTATTCATCGAATTGATGAATAAAAGGCTCCTCCATACGTCCCTGTCTTGTGCTGACCGTTCGGCCTCCGTCCATGGCAGTCCCATCCTCTCGTCACACAGTTTCTGAAGTTGCCTCGCCCAGCTGTGTCTAAGGCGGCCCACAGGACGTCTACCCTTTAGAATCGCACTTAGTATCTTCCTCGGAATTCGATCATCAGGCATTCTTAGTACATGCCCAAGCCACCTCACTAAGAGTAGCAGTGGTTCAATGTTTAGATCGTCTCGGATCGTCAAGTTTCTTATATGATACCATTTCGTAACCCCTGCCACTCCTCTCAAGTACCTCATTTCGGCAGCTTGTACTCTAGAGCGTGTTCGTTCGCTTAGCATCCATATCTTGGGGCTGTAAGTGAACGTCGGGCGATACTTTTGACCGTTTTGAACACTTTGTTTTGATACTGAGCTCGGCTTTCCTCATCACTGAGCTGTAGAGAAGACGCAACACACCGCTTGCCGCACTAATTCTTCGATCAATTTCTCCTTCTTGCTGTCCATCGCTGGAGAATTCAACCCCGAGGTATATGAATCTGTCCACCTGTTTCAACTGATTCCCATTAGCAAGTATGTTACACTGAGTTTGGTCCCTTCCTATAACCATCACCTACCTCTATTAAAATAAAATAAATATTATCAATTAGCGAGGCGGGTAACCGCTGCTTCGGGAACCATTTATTGAACATCCAATATCTCTGCCACAGATCACTCCAAGTGATCTGTGGCAGAGATATTGGACACAGTAACCCCCAGATTCCTACCCACCCCCTACACCTCTTTCCTTATCAGAACTTCTCCTTCCTGTTCCTAAACAGACTCTCCCCACAGCATCCCCAAAGATGACAGAGGTCCTGAGGGAAATTATTTTCTTCGGGGCCTCTGATCTGATGCCAATGTAAAAAAAATCATTGCCGATGCTTCCTCCGTAATACGGAGATAGTAATAATTTGTGCAGCCAACTGACGATGGTATTGTATGTCGGTGCCAGGATTTGTAGCGCAGAGGTAGATTCGTTGAACAATGTTAGATTTTTTATTATTTTTGTAACTCCGCTGAGGAGGCCTTGAGACCCCCCCCCCCCCCCCCCTCCTCCCAGGGGGCCACTCTTGCGGATGCATGAAAGAGCTCTAGATATCAGATACGGGCTGGCATTTCATATTTCTATGTAGATCATGAATATACATATTCAAATGCAATGACATTAAATGTCTTTTTATGTTCTTTTCTCCCCAAGGCACGAGTTGATTCCAAAAAATTACAATATTTTTTTCATACGTCCCCAATAGTTCTTACGGATTTGGAGGACAAATTTGATGGAATTTTATAAAACCACGAGCGGCGATTGGCTAACAATTCGTGACGTAGCTTGCAGTCCATGTTCCACTTGCAGATTTGAATTAACTGCAATACATGGCAGTCTTTTACTTTAAGCTAAAGCTCATGCTTTCTAAGTTTCGAAAGCGGCCCGACGAGTTTTTTTCAAAAAAGGTCCGTATGAGCTAACCTTTTTAAACGCATTTTAAACCTATTGATGATGACTTATTATAATTCTAAATTTTATAGTAGACGGATATTATGGATGAGATTTTTACGGTCAAAAGGACTATCGTTATTATTGACTCGATTTATGCAGGCTCCGTTGTATCACTAAATTATTTTATTTGGTATCTTCCCTTACTCTGTAACGTCTGACGCTGTGTGAGACGTTCTCTAAAGACAGAGGAAGGACATAATAACCCAAAAATTAATCACAATAATCATATTAGATATTTCAAACCCATACATACTGTCTGCGTATTTTGTATTATATGGTTTTAAAATCCCATAATTTAGTTTTCACGATCAAATAACGTGTCAATTATTTACAATGGAAACGAAGTTGTCACGGGAAAGCCGTTTCACGGGAAAACAAAAGCTTTATTCTGCTAAAAAAATTCTACAAATACATTTCGGGACAAACATTTCCCGTGGCGGCTGTTCACTATTTTAGAGCACATTGTTAACGGGCTTTAAAAATTGTTTCAGTCCAAGTGGAGGTGAGCAGCATGAACGTGGTATTGATTTTTCTTTATTCGTGAGAAGAACTTTTCTAAGAAAGAGATACTATTAAGTATTTCATTCTCCGTCAAAGGAAAATCGGAAGTAGTGAAGTGTGGATAAATTATTGACGTATCGCGTTTCGTGTTCACGAAAACTAGCATTTCCCTGAATGATATTCCTAATGTTATAATATATGAAGTGAGGGCAGTTCCGCATAATTGATTTATGAAAATTTATGCTCTTCACAATTAAACCACATTTATCTGATTTAATCAAAGTCTCAAAACAGATTATGACAAGGATGTTAAGAAGTCCATGAAAATACACTGTAGAATATAGTATTTTTAATTTCAATGAACAAATCGTTTATTTTTGGAGAGATCGACATTATATTATAATACGCCAATTAATTAAAAATATATATGAACTGCGTTATTGATTTGGCTTTCTCGTTAAACACATGTTTTGAAGAAAGAATAAATTTATTGCATTATCACAACATCATCATCATCATCAGTAATTAATACGTGAAGCAAAAACTTTGTACCCCTATTTTCGAAAATTGCGCGGACGGAGGGGTATGAAATTTCGCACACTTATAGTTATTAAAGAGAAGGAGTGCAGAATGCTAATATTTTTTTTTTAATTATGCACAAAAAATACATTAAATCAATAAAAAAAAAAAACATTACAATTATGGTCGAATTTTGACCATTGGGCGACGACTAGTTCTGTTATTAGGATTGCCACAGTAATTTATGTTGATCGTAAATAATTAAAATAAAACACTGGTTTACGAGCGGTTTCGCAAAAAATACATGAAATTAAATGAAATTAAATTAGAAAAGAGGAATCTGAAAAGAAAATACCTTCGTACTTCTATTTAATGTTTTTCTTAGATTTCTTAACATTTCCGCCATATCGCAAAACAATACTATTGGAACTTATTACCATAACCGAAGTATTTATTTATGCGCTTAAAATAATTGTTTTGTTGGTATCTAATGAAAGTCCTTTGGGTTGGTTCATTTTATAACTTCATTCCGCTTCTTAGCAATTTGTTGTAAGCATGATATATTAATTTTGTCTTATCGTTCCATAACACTGAAATTTATAACTGTCGCGTAAATTTTGTGGAAAAACAATCCAACAATTATATCTCAAACAGTAATGTATTTTATTATAATTATTTTGCACGTACAATTCCTGTTTAGCTTTTATTATTGCTTAAGTTATTTTAAAAACGTAATAACATTTTTTAATACATCTCTCTTACCGGTGTAAATTAAAGCTTACTAACTTCTGTGAGGAATGGAGAGAGAAAATTTAGAATACTATAAAGCAGTAAAAAGGCAGTTATTGTTCTTGTTCGTGATAAAACTTGGAATGTGTTTTTAATATTACAAAATGACAAAGATCCGTGGAACTTTCATATCGCAATAAATTTCAGTTACAACTTCTTGTTGTTATCGCTTATTACATACACTACGAAAATGAGGAATTACAATTTGTTCTATTATTTATGTCTTTATTGAAATACTACATACACCGATTTAACCCCTCAGGTTTCGATTCAGAATATTTTCGCTTCGCAATAAAGTTCTAAAAATAAATAAATATAATATTTTTGTATCCGAAAACTGAAAAAATGTTTTTCAAAGGTGATAAAATAAGCTTTCAAATTGCATTATTAGAAAAAAAAAAGTAATTTTTAAAATATAATTTGTTTTAGTGCAAACTTTGAAAGATGGCTCACCTCACGTTTTTTCCTATAAAACTTACAAGTAACGAAAAAAGACATGCTCATTGTTGGTCAGACGCATATTTTTTTTTGACTTTATGTCCGGGTTAAATCTTCTCCACAGGAAAAACTAAACCCTTTCACACACCCACAAATGATCATCTAGTCGATCCACGCAATGCAAGTGTATTACATAAGTAAAATAAATACAAAACAATACAATAACACCATTATTATCGTTATCATTACCTGACTTTTTTGTCGTTTCATGAAAAAATTCACAAAGTTTCATAATATTTTTTTAAAATGCGGTCGGAAACTTTGGTTTAATAAAGGAGTAAGAGTGACACTATGATTTCTACGAGACATTTATAAATTGTTCCGAAAAGCGAACAAGTTAACCTGAGGGGTTAAGGAATACTATAATGGAGACCAATGCCTTACTTGGATCATAATCTGAAGATTCTCTACACTACGAAAATCGACAAGTAAGTCTTTTAAACCAAACAGTAGGTAGAGACTTACTAATATGAAGGTTTGATAATTGGTGGTACTGGCGATATTGGTAAACGCGCGTTCTTAAAAGACAAGAGGGTGTGGGTTCGAGTCCCAGTTGCGACATTATATTTTTCTGTTTTTTTTTGTGTTGTGTTGTGGAAACCAACAAACTAGAAGATGAGGAAATCATGATCAACACCCATACAACAACCTACTGTCCGCCTCGGAACAAGAATACCTAGTGAGGAGGACAGTGAACAAACCACTTTACTGTATTTTTAATTTACATTTTTTTTTTTTTTTTTAAAAGAAAGACAAACATTCCCGGGTTACGAATAACCCAACAATGTTTGAAAATCTCCTACTACCACCACAGAAAGCCGAAAATGTTGCTTGTGTTGTGATGGAGGACTCAGCCAGCCGAAGAATCGAACACGCGACGCCCGGGTGGGACCCAAACGCGATGCCCACTCAACCACTGACTGGTCGATTGCTGACTGACTGCGATACATTTCATTATATAAATTTGTCATGTATCATCGTTAAACAAATAAAATATAATAAAATAAACTATAGAGGCTTGCACCATATTTATCATCTTCTGCGCATTCCAATTCGAGAACTGGCGATGCGCGACGGTTAGCTTATGTGTTTATGAATTTTTTTTTAATGATAAAACTTAAATAGTTTCCAAAATATATATTATTAATATTACTCATAAGAAACCATCCCAGTTTACTATGCCTTCAGAAATATCTTATGTAATTTCTGAACATACCTGCAGAGAATCGATCGATTCACGTACCACTAGCATTTACAGACCATGGACGCGTACGTGCTATGTGCTCAGTGTGTCTGTGTGTGGTTGTGTGCAAAGTATGACTCGAACAGTATAATATTTAGTAAAGTTAACCCTCCGCATACCTAGTAGGGTGTGACAGACCCAGGACATTTTGAAACAACCGTAAACTATTTAACCCCGCGTAATTTCCGTTTTATATCCCAACCAATAGGAGTCTTTAGAAGTGATATCATTTTCAAAGCGGCCGATGAGCGCAGTTGGTGCGTCGCAGGTGCAATAATTTTCATTTCCGTTTCATCCGAAATCCAAATCACAGCCGTGCTATAGAAGTATTCACTTCGCCGGGTTCCACAGACCCTTCCAGGTAGAACTGGTGGCATAATTTCACCAGGCATGCAGAGGTTAAACATTATCTAAAATCTAGTCCCACCGTTCGGTTTTCGGCGTTCGGCGCCAGAGAGCAGAACAGAAGCTAGTAGCAGCATCCATTAGATCGGCTCCGCGGGGAACTTTTCTAATTACGAATGCTGGTGGTTTTTCCGGAACCTGCCGCTGAAACTTTCCTTGTTGACTTATCTCTTAAACAGGATTCATAACTCTATGTTATTTAACGATTAAATTAATGGTTCGAGCTAACTTCAGTTTACAGCAATTTTAGGAAGCGATTGGATTCTCACTATTGGATAGCCCTAGAAATATGCCTTACATAAATTTGTGAATAAATAACTAAAAATGGGCACATGTTGTAAAGTAGGTACATAACGCCCATAGAATAAATAATATAACTCTAAAAGTGCCTTCCACAAATTTGAATGGAAACAAATGTGCCACTGACTTAGTACCTTTTGGTTCTGGACGGTTTGTCTCTCTTACACTTATCTGAAATTGTATATTAATAATAATAATAATTGGATGATTTATATAGCGCCGTTTTTGTGAAAAATCACCTCAAGGGCGCTGCACAAACTTACAATACATTTCTAAAATCTAGAAAAACTACAAACTAGACAAACAATTAAAACAACTAATGGCTAAAAATTGCATCCACAGGTTCATAAGAAAATATATGTACAATGTCTCGACCAATGAACGCGATGCTTCTTAAAAATGTATACAGGTCCATACTTACCTGGGAGGTCGCTTGAAATTAACACTTATTGTCTATTAAGAAATTTAGATATAGTTCGCACGCAGAGGACATTATTGTGTACACTTGTTATATGTGTTTAATCCTGAAATATATTTTAATATTAGTATAAAATACATTCTTTGATGAGTGTATTTTGGAAATCAAAAGCAACATTTTATAGTGGGCGGTACAGTAGTACAAGGATTTGATCTTCCTAAATGTGATTCGTAACGAGACAGATTGATGTGCAAAGATTCAAGTAATTAGAAAATTAATTAGAAAAGTGTAATTAAGACATATCATAGAAAATAAAAGTATGATACTCTCAGATAGGTTTATTTAAATTAAGGATATGAGAGCCCAAAAAGGTAGGTTTTTAATTTGGACCTAAATTCTGTTGGGCTTGTTATGCATCTTAGTTCCGGAGGGAGTTTATTCCAAGCCTTAGGCCCAGATACTCCAAAAGCGCGATCTCCAAACTTTGTATTTGGCTTGCGTTTAGGTTCCATTAGTCTGCCTATAGCTGATGATGTTGCTGATCTAAGGGTTGACTGCCTCGGACCAGTATTTTCCGGGACACATAGTTCAGAGATATAAGGTGGGGCCATTTCATTGATTGATTTAAACACCATCCAGCACAATTTGTACTGGATTCTTTCAGGGCACTTGAGCCAATGAAGGTTACGAAGGTGTTCTGAAATGTGTGAATATTTAGAGACTCCGGTTATGAGCCGTGCCGCTGCGTTAAAAACGGATTGAAGTTTGTCAGTTTGATATTTTGGAAGGCTAGCATAGATACCGTTACAATAATCGAGTCGCGAGACTACGTAAGAGTTGATTAGTAGTTTTGTCGCCTCTGTAGGAAGATTTCTTCGGACGGACTTGAGTTGTCTTAAGTGAAAAAAACCGGTGCTTACAGTCCTATTTATTTGACTTTTAAACGAAAAGTCTGAATCTAGATTAACGCCAAGAAGTTTGACGGTTGTCTTGGGAATAATATCGCTGCCGGAAATGGAAATAGGCGAATCGTCTATGAAATGTTGGCGTTTGTTTGTGGCCGCCCAGAGAAACTCAGTCTTAGAAGGGTTCAGCTTTAGCTTGTTTGAAGACATCCAACGAGTTATTGCTTCTAAGCATTCAGCTACACGAATTTTGAGACTGCTGACTTCGTTTGGAGTGCAGTAAAAATAAACTTGCTGATCGTCAGCGTAGCAGTGTGACAAGAGACCAAATGACTCGATTATTTCGGCGACATCATTTGTAAAAAGGATGAAAAGAAGTGGACCTAAAACGGAACCCTGGGGCACTCCTGAAGAAAGTCTTGCGAAGTTTGAGAGTTTATTTCCAATCTTCACGGCTTGCAAGCGATTGGATAAATATGACGCCAGCCAATTTTTGATATCGGAACTCAAACCAAATGTTTCCTCTAATCTCTTAATGAGGAAGTCGTGATCAATCGTGTCAAACGCTGCACTCATGTCTAAGAGTGAGATAAGTGCTAACTTACCTGATTCTATGGCTAGAGTTATATCTGACAGCATACGAAGAAGTCCGGTTTCTGTTGAGTGAAACCTTCTATATGCGGATTGTCGATTTGTTAATAATTTGTTTGAATTCAAGTGACTGGTTATTTAAGTAGCAGCAATTTTCTCCAGGATTTTTGACACGAAAGGTAGATTTGAGACGGGTCGATAATTACCTAAGTTATCAGGGTCTAGTTGTGACTTTTTTAATATTGGTGTAACTACAGCTGATTTTAGTGATTCAGGGAAATCACCTGTACTGAGAGATTTATTGAAAACATGAACTAGGAATGGAGCTAAGACATTGACACATTTTTTTAATAACCAAGTTGGTATAGGATCAAGACTACACTGCTTATTTGGCGAACATGAAATTATCTTTTTTACTTCTTCAAGCGTTGTAAGTTTGAAGGAAGACAAATTTCCTTTAGAATTGATAGTGAATATTGGCAGAGGGGCGTGAGATGTGGAGGCACGAATGGTTTCAATTTTTTCCCGAAAAAACTTTGAGAAGGCATCCGGGGTAATATCTATTTTAGTTGGAACTGTGACTTCGGCAATAACAGTCTTTATTGAGTTCCAGAGACGCCGTGGATTGGCTCGCTCAGAGTCAACCTTTTCATTCCAGTATTCTGATCTTTTGGAATTTATTTTGCTCATGTACTGTTTTTGAGCAAGGATCCACTCATCTCTCGAAGTTACTGCAGAGTTTTTCCTGTATGACCTCTCTAATTTCCGCATAAGTCTTTTCTGGTTTCGGCATTCGTCATCAAACCAGCCGTCAGACTTTCGAACTTTACGTGTTTTTGACGTTGTCGGAGCATATTTGTTTAATAACAACAAAAGCGTTCTATTGTACGTCTCGACAAGTTCTGTTGGCGTCTTTGTTTCCCAAAAATTGGGTGTACATAATAGAGAGGTCTGAAGTTCTTCCAGAAAATCACAAAAACTAAATTGACGCCATTCCCTCGATATAATTGTTCTATACGGTATTTTAGGCGGATTAAAATCAATATGAGTGCAGACTAGCCGGTGGTCCGATAGTCCTATATCGCGAATATCTGCTAAGAGCGGCGAACCACTGTTCTTTGAAATAAGTACATCCAGTGTACCACCAGCGTCGTGAGTTGGGACGTCGACCCATTGGCAGCATCCGAAGCTGGCTAATAAATCTAAGAATTTAACGGTGTTTGGTGATGTAACGCGCTCGAGGCGAATATTAATGTCACCTGTAATAATGAGTGTATCAGAGAGTCCCACTAAGAGTTCCAAAAAGCGTGAAAACTCATTATAAAATTCTACAGAGATTGGTTTCGATCCGGGCCTGTACAGAGTACAGAGCATAAATGACGTTCCTGAAGAAGAAACCCTGCATCCAATATACTCAAACGTGCTAAAACTACCTAGAGCTACTTTAGTTAGCCGCAATCCTTGTTGGGCTATTATCGCGACACCGCCGTGGTTCACGTGCGAGATGTTATTTGATGGTTCCTCCGCACTTGGTCGGGCTTCCTCAAGCACCACATACCCCAAAGATTGGAGTCTCTTAATTGAGTACGAATCGCTGTTCTCATGCCAAGTTTCTGTAATGGTGAGGATATGAAGTTTTTCATCTCTGAAAACATCATCCACCGCCTCTAGTTTGTTATTGAGTGATCGCGCGTTCCAGGAACCAATCGCAAGCTGTCTACTCTTATAGTTAGCATGTCGTTCTAATCGAATTTTATTTAAATTGTGGAATTTATCGGAATCAGGGAGGGATTTGGTCGCTAGGTACTTCTGTTCTTTGTTTGATATGACTTCTTGAACATAGTCTACGGACGGAGAGTTATTGTTATTACTATTGTTATTATTAATTTTTGGAATGTTTAGTTCCTTCCTGTATAAGAATTTTGTTTTTTGTCCTCCACGGCACCCCCTATATCTAAATTTCACGTTAGGATCACGGGCTAGTTTGTACAGGTTTATTTTTGCGGTCACTAAGGGGTCCAACAGTGCACTTTCACTTTTAAAACTTAGGAGTGTTGCTCGGTCATATTGAATAGGAGTGTTTACAATCTGCACTGTATCACTTGATATTTTATCACATTGTTCATTTCCGATGCACAGCTCTTTTTTGTTATTGCGTCCTGCTCGGCGGCCCCGGAATCTAATTTTACGGGTCGAAGTAGTATTGTTTACAGCCAACATAGCTTCAAAGATACCCCTAATAAATTACTTTTATATTGCTATAACATTTGAATTTCTTAATCATGGTGGAACATAATTTTGTATGAAATGGCTTAAATTAGGCATATAATTGCATCACGAAACGCATCCTCAAGTCACTTCTCGTTTTATTCCTTATTCCATGATCAAACAAAAGCATTATTTTATACATATTTGTATTTTATTATATTTTTCTTGGTTGCAAAATCTAAACAATTAAAAAACTTTGGTTCAAATATTAAAATTTCGAATAATACGGCCAGTGTTTGAATTTACAATTATTACTAGTAATAACGACAAGAATAGAATAAAATTTCCTCTAGAAACTGTTATGAATATACAAAATATTACAGATATTCAATTTGAGAAAAATTTAATAACTCAAAAAATATGTAATAATCTTTTTTTACTGTCAAAAATATTATACGTATTTTCTTTTACCTCAGACAAAGCAATAGGGAATTCGTCTCAAAATAAAACTGAGGCTGTCAAATAACTCGAAAACAGGGAGGGATTACTTATTGTGAAAAAATTACTCTCGGTTTCGTGAACCGCAAAATTTAAAAGGAATAAAAGTTTTGAAAAGTAATTCCTTGAAAACAAATGCATTTTAAAACCAACCCATGGATTTTGTTGCTCTCGGTTCTATTATCGTATGAAAGGCACTTGAACAAGTTATTAACCCTTAAACATTTTAAAACATTTAGTAAATTCGTCGGGACGCCAGTCTCCCACGACCAGCCGGGCGAGGTCGTTGCCACTCACGTCGTAGAGACTTTAAAAATGGCGTCACTTGTGTCGGACATTTTGTAACAATGCAAGGAATAAAATGGTCAACAAAGAATGAGAACAGAATGTCAACAAAGAATCAATAATGATTGGTGACACCGCGGGTCTCATGATTTCAGTAGCGACGTGAATACACAACACTTGCGTATACCCAAGGAAGAAGGGTCTTAACATAAAAAAGAAATTTACTTTTGAACAATGTAATGTCAGTTATTTTAGCTGGTGTGTAAAAATTGAATTTACAATGTTTAATTTCAAAATTCAACATTCCGTCATCCTAAAAATAATGTAAATTTTAAAAGGATTAAATAAATTTAATCAACTCGAAATTAAGTGAGATGAAAGTGAAAACAGAAACATCGGATTACATTTTAATTGAATAAAACGCCAACCGAAAATTGAAATTAACGTAGGAACATGAAAAATTATACATGAAGGATATTATGCATAATATGTAATAAAGAGATTTAAATCTGTTTGAAAGGGAAACGGGAACTCAGCCACTGGCAGTGTTTGTGCGTGCGGGTGGCGGTGCCAGTGATGGTGCCGGGTGACAGATTGGGTGTGTCACATTTTAAAGGCAGATGTCACGACGGGATTTCCCTAAAGGTATTGTCTCTAATATAAATATTCCACAAAAAGGTTTGCCTAAAATACAGACATCGAAAAAGCTGTATTGGAAAATTTGTGTGGAAAAATTCCCAGAGATTTTTAGTATTTCGAAGAATTTTTGTGATTTTTTATAACATATAAATCCGTGCTGTTTCTTTTTTCATCTATTGCAAAATTATGAAGTTTTGAAAATGAGCTTTTTTATCCCTGAGTGCTTAGGATGAAATGACGGGAGATTTTTGCTTGGAAGGGGAAAACCACAACTGCAAGGCTTTAATGAAAAAAACTGGGTGATTATTTTTCCCACAGTTATGCAAAACAATATTAGAGATATTTGTCACCGTTTCTGCTTTAAGTAAATAATTTACGATTGAGTATAAGAACTCTCTAAAATAAATTATTAAATTCTTTTCATTCAAGTACGAGCTTGGAGAAAACTCAAGATATTTTCTCATTGCCATTTTCTAAATGCAAGCGAGTCAGCGAGGAAGTTTCCCATGATATATGATGAGATTCTAGATAACAAGAAAAATTGCCGGCAAGATGAGAGATACACCAGAAAAATTGTTTAAGTCAAGAACATCTCTATCCCGAGGTAGTGTAAATGGTTTACATACTTAATATTTTCTCCAATCCAAAAAAGGCTGCGTCATTTAATTATATAAAAGGTTTTTGGTATCGTGCTATGTAGACTTGAAGACGTGGAAATTCAGAGCTAGTAAAAGGAAATAGACAGTAAGTACAAGTGTGTGGTATTAAAGAATAATGTGCGGAATGTAGGACAGATTTTTATTTTTTTATATTGTTTAATTTATATCATTGTAAAAGTAATAAACATATGGCTAAAACCAAATTGTGAGAAACACATTTTTAAGGATTTGTACGCCAATTAAGAGAGCTAGCTCTTGAGCTTGGTGAAGGAGATATTTAATAATAATATATTAGAATGCACAATACATAAAATCTTAAATACTAGGATGTTGTAACGTTAAAATTTTAATATGGCATTAAATGAAGTTACAGCATTTTGATTGGTAATGTTCTGGTTGTTAGTTTTTTAAGAATAATTTGACCCTTTTCTTGAATGATACCAATTTTTTTTGCGTTATTTAATTTTGGGGTTTTATGCTGTGTTACGCTACCTCCTTCTTAAGCCAACGTTTTGGACAGCGCTACAGTGTCCATCATCAGGGCAGGTGAGTGGACCGATGACGGACACTGTAACGCTGTCCGAAACGTTGCAACGTTTTGGTTCCTCCTTCTTTAGCCAACGCGTTGGCTAAAGAAGGAGGTAGCGCAACACGGCATAACACCCCAAAAATAAATAACGTTAATGTTTTTGGCCGTGAAAACCAAAAATCATACGATACCAAATCTGTTATTTTTTTTACTTCGGGAAGACAATCAAAATATTTTATGTTTTTGTAAATATAATTATTACACTTGTGACAGCGTAAATATTTGATACAAATATGACAACGCCGCTATTTTTGTTTATTTTATACTTCGTTGAGTAGTACGCGTAACCCGGTATATTATAATTAAGTTCATTCGATGAATGCGTTTCTGATACTATATTGAGTCAAGCCTATTTAATTGTTTAATGGACTTAAGAAAATCTTGTGATGTGATGTAAATAAAAAGTTATGGAAAATAGAGGCTCCAAAAAACTTTTTAATAAATTTTCCAGCCCACCACCCCTCTTTCCTTGCCCCCAGAAACGAACCCCCCGCTATGATTCATCCCCAACGTGAATGCTGTAGCTACGTCCCTGTTTCTAAGCACATATGCATTTTATTTGCATGTTATCTTATGTATATAAACATTTGCTTATGTCTGAGTATGCTGTGTGCCTTTGAGTATATGTACGCTTGTGAGTATATTGTCTGTATATATCTGCCTCAATATATAAGTGAAGTGACTTGATTTTATTCTTCTGTACATATTTTCCATATTGTGGTTTCGCGTTATATGCGCGCCAGACTGAGCTGGTTTTTGCATACTTGGTTTTTCTCGTGGCTTGGCCTATTTCAGCAAATTGCTCGCCATACATACCACATTCCCATTGGGAATGTGCAGGGAGCGACATACTGAAATAGGCCAAGCCATTAGAGTATAGCGCAAGTGTGTCAGCCTCATTAGTGTTTTAATTAATTTTGTGAAATTGATCTGCTGACAAACTGCATTGGCGGTTTAGTGGGTGCTTGTAATAAAAAATAAAAAAAATATTTTACAAAAATCGTAGTCTAAGAACTGCTTCCTTATCGAGAAACTTTTTGGCACTCACCAATATAAAAACTTAGAAAAGTATGAATTATTATTATCATTTAAATTGTACTAGGTACAGCATTTTAAATTATTCTTACCGTATCATTTCTACTCTATGCTAAATACCTACCTTTTCCATTTTAAACTTATAACATAACGTGCCTTCGCTCATAATATAATTAACATTAGATTAAGCCAATGAAAATGTACGATATTTTGGCGCGAAATAGCAAATTATATTACGGTTCAACTAATCGAATTAATAAAACGTCTGGAAACATGGAACTTATAAGGGATGTGATAAATCATGACATATGTCTTATGGGAGGACGTAGCGAAATTGTAAAGGCACCTTTGTAAAATAAATTGTCCGCAGTGGAAATATCGATTTTATTAGGGTTGGGATAGATTTATTACTGTGACTTTTTACACGGTACTACCTTCGTAAAAAGTCTTTTTTCATTTAAAAGATATCAGAAATCAGAATAACGGAATAAGTTTGGAATTTTTTTTAAATTATTTCTTTTAATTCTAGAATAAACTACAAGGTGTAAAATATCTCTGCAGTCCTCTCCAGAGATATTCTATTTTATTAGTTCTAGGTCAGTATTTCCAGTACTATTCTATGTATATTAAAAATATTAAAGGTTCTTGAACTAAAAGTGACTGTTTATTTTTGTTTCGTACTTTAAAAATATAGTTTAGGAGGATTCATGTCCTTACTACTGGGAAGCTAACTTTTGTCTGGCGGGCTGCCGCGATATAATGACAGAAAAGAACCGCCTTTGGGTTCCTTTGACACATCTCGTAAACTATACCATATGACCCGAATGGCCTTTAGACAACTAAACTCACCATAGATTACTTATGGCATATTGCAGAATGTCTGTTTTATTTATCCTGTCCCAATTAATTGCTTATAGAAACAGCAAAATATTTTTTAATTTAAATTTTTTTAAATTTTTGAATCATACTTTTAGCGGGATAGCAAACCATTAAGCAATAAAAATATTTGTTAGAATGGTATTTTTCTTTTTAATTGTCTGTAAGTTATTGTAAAAATAATTATACCAATTCAACTCGAACATATAGGAATAATAATGATTGAAATAAGATATTTTGGACGCTAGCGTTAGCAAGATATGTTTTACCAAGTCAAAACTTCATTACTGAAAGCCGTGCCTTTAAAGCCGTCCACAGATACTCCATCAGCACGTATAATGAAAGAGCTTATGATGTGGTAATGGAGTAATATCACCCGGTAAGGTTATTATGTAACCGGAAATAGACCGCATTCTTAGCAAAAAGTAAACCTTTTTGCATAATTAAAAACTACTCTCAGGAAATAATATCTAAAGACTGCCGCAAAACATCTGTTTTAAGTGATCATCATTATTTTCAGGCTTTTATTGAAATATTCAATTAGGTCTCGTTTACAAAGTCCTGAAAATAGTGATAAGCCAAAAGCAAGATGACAGAATTAGAAGGTATCCTTAAAGACATATTTTTGCAGTTCAATTTTGAAACCAAATTTTCTTTCCTGGATCACTGCAGTTTCCCCACTCGTTCCCTTTCAAGAACTTATACGTCAGTATTTTTTCGAGAACGCGTATTTTTCTAGCTTTTAGAAGATCTGTCAGTAGCGAGAATCATAAAACTGTGACTGCTCCGCTGGACAGAGCTTGATGCGATGCTGGTAGAAAGTATATAGAAGCCGACAAAGAGGCTTTTAAATAATACACCATGATGGAGCAGCGTTAATAATACTAACAGAGAGGGTTGATTGGATTTTTTGACGTTCAACACCTCACACCTGGAACCAGGTGGAACATAGGTCTATCCCAGAAAGAAACAGTTTTTTTTAAAATTGAATGTAAATTCTAGTCTTCTCCATTTCTTTTCCTTTCTATATCTCTCGTTCTTTTTCACTTTCTGTTTATTTCTTTCAACTCTATTTTTAGTTTATTTTTATTTTTTTTATTTTCAATTCCTGCCACCTCGAAACAGGCTCAGCATAGTGAGGTGGCATATACCAAAATATATATATATATTTGTATCTAGGTTAATAAATAATTTTAAAAAAACAAATTCAATAATGTTATTATAAAGTTCTACAAGTTTTTTAGTGTTTTTAATTTGTGACAGCTATTTTGTTTTTAATGCATTTTAAAGCCGCGTTGAGAAGACTTTTTCATATGATTCTATATACCACCGCCCAATTTCAATTTTTCAGGTGCCTAACATAATGTTGTAAATCAATAAACAAACGAATGATCCTAATGTAACATAAATAATAACGTAAGAAATAAAATATTTATTCCCCGCTTCTCAGTATGTCCACAAGAACTAAACAATATAACACAATAAATTACAATAAATTAAAAAAAATAGTAAATGGAGTTCTACAAATTAAACGCAAAAACAATTTTTCCGAAACAAATCTTTCCAAGGGACGTAAAGTAGATACAACGATTGAAGGTTGCAGTCCCAACTGATTCCAATAGGCTGGATGTAGTGAGATATAGCGTTTCCAAATTAATAGGATATTTTGAAGGTAGCGAGAAGGGGAAAGAGATGGGTAGATGAAGGTGGGAAAATAACTGGCTATTCAGAACTGGTCACCAAACATGGTTAAAGCTAATTCAAGCAAAGCTTCGATTCTGAACGGTAGTATTTCACCAGGGCGACACGGAAAGTACCTACCACTCTGGAAGGTGTCGCAAATATCCGTATTATATATTATTTTTAATTAATAAATTATTATTTTTTGGTAGAAAACGGTAACTTTGTGGTTTGACATATTATAAATTGAAATAACACAGTAATTTTGTTTGTGGTTACACACAAAATTATTGTAATAAATTTATAATAAATTTTTAATATTTAATTAAATGAAGACATTATGAGCGAAACTCAATCGAAAATCTGGAAACAGAAAAATCAGAAAAAGATATTTACACCTCTGGGACTCGAACCCAGGACCTCCCTTCTTTCCAGGTTGGAAAAGTTAACCCATTAATTAAATATTACAGTTTGAGATTTTACTCATAAAAAGTTAAAATAAAAAATAATAATTATAATAAATTATTAAATAACACAATTTAAACATACAAAATTTACCCCGTCCCCAAGCGTAAATTATACTTATGTGCAGTTGTTTTAGGAAAAATACGTTATACCTAATTACACAAAATACAACTAAGTGACCCCGTAGGGATGTGCAGAGAGGATGTACCGCTGAGTAACAAGAATAAAGCATATAGCATTCTGCTGCTTCTCTATTTACTGTAGTTAAGTACTGTAGTGACGGCCGGCGTAGTCCAGCGTTAAGGCTCTTGACTCGCATTCCGAAGGCCGCGGGATCGAATCCCGGGGTGGCAAATAAATTTTATTGGATTAATTTGTGTTATTTCACAATTTATTTGTTTAAAATAATATGTAGTATAAAATTTGCAGCACGTTCTGTGGAAGATACTCTCAGTATCGCCCTGGTGTAAGACCACCATTCAGAATTGAAACGTTGCTTGAAATGTTTGGTGACCAGATCTGAATTGCCAGGTACTTCCCACCTTCCTTTTCACCATCTCCTTCCCCTCTCCACTATCTTCAGCCTCACAACATATCCTAATTGGGGATGCCATAGTCTCACTGGCTCCAGACGAGAGCAGTTTGGACTCTTGTGGTGCGGTATTCATATAAAAAAACGCGCATAGGAACAAAAAATCAGCACTTTGTATTCATACCAACTTATTGTTAGGGTATTTCTAAAGTCGAACTGATTATCTTTTACGTTTGAAATTGGTAAATAATGTACAAAAAATTAAAATTTTATAGTACATATCAGTTCGGGGGATCAATTGTCGGGTCACCGATGTGGATGTTAAATTCATTACAAGTTGGTAGGTTTGACACAAAAATAACGATTTAATGTTGTGACTGCAAACACTAGCCGAGTGGAGGCAAGAGAAGGCCTCTCGTGGTTATCTTTTGTTCGGATAATTAATGAAAGCACCCGAAAACCCCATTTAATTACATAACGGATCACACTGCCCGATGTTATATTAAATATTGGGTTTCACTGTCACCTGAATGATTAACTTCCCGTCCTAAAAATACAATATGCGGCGCTGACAATGGAGTCATGTTATGTAAGCGAATGTTACAAATGTAATAATGTTAGGTATACGGCACAACTAGGGGCTTTTTTGAGTACATATAGCACAAGAGTCTCAACTGCTTCCGTCTGGAGCCAGTGAGACTATGGCATCCCCAAATGGGGTATGTTGTGTGGCTGCAGGTAATGGGTAGGGGAAGAGTATTGTTGGGAGCCTGACTGTTCAGAGCTAGCCACAAAATACGACTAAAGCCATTTCAAGTGACGTTTCGATTTTGGATGGTGGTCTTACACCAGGGCGATACTGAGAGTATCTTCCGCTTTGGAGTCCGCAAATATACTATGGATTATTTTCAATTAAATTATTATGATATAACACAAATCAAACAAATTAAACAAAATTTAACACGGGACATTCGGATTGCTAGTCGAAGGCTTATCCCTCGACCACGAAGGCATCTTCTCAAGGGGCTGGGATACTATCCCTTTCCCTTATGGAGATAGTTACCTGGGTTGTTCTTCTTTTTAACCTACATAACTTATACCACTCTGACACATTTCCACTCAAATTGAGGACTATTTTTTCTATAAATGAATTTTTTCTGAATCTTAGAGGGGAAATTGTAGCAACAGGGGAAGGGGGCTAAAACCAATTATCGTGGGTGACAAACACGAGCTGCGTGTATACCTATTTCGCATGACAACCCACGCGACAGAAAGTAATAAAAGATCAGTTGTAAGAGACAAGTTCTTGAGTTTTTTTTTTTTAATTTTATTAAACATCATAAAAAATAATAATCGCTGTTATTCGATAGATTATACCTTTTGGAGTTTAAATATTGCTTTTTATTTTATGTCTTCATATGTTTTTTTTGTAAAATTGTAGAATATGCGAAAGTCGAGGTGGCGGGATACAACTGTGATTTGTATGAAATACACTTCTGTCACGAGGTTTTACAACTCTGTAACGTAATTTTTATTACAGAAATATAAAACACATATTTTTTTAAAACGCATACAGTCGTTACGTCTTTAGTACAGTAGCTTTTAAAGTAATTATAAATATTGGTTACTCTGTTGAATTTTTCTCCACTAACTGGTGGAGACAACTTTATGTTGGTTAAAAAAAACAAACCTCCTACGTAACGATTGTACACAATAATTATTAGACTTACATAATTTTGTTTTATTTTTATGTCTCACAGGAAAGGCATTTTGAGGAATTCCAAATATTATTATTATTTTATATATTTGTTCATCTTACAAGTAGCTAAAAAATACCAAAGTCACACAGATAGACAATAATTTTATACTTATATATTTATTTTTAGATAATAACACCTTTTATTTCGAGTAAAATTACGTTTCAATTTTTTTTATATTTTAGATTTTTTTTTATTATTTGGACAGTTGTTTCGGCATTCAAGGCCATTCTCAAACCGTGGTTAAGCCACGCGGAGACGACTTATTTTAATATTCTCTTTAATTCTATTTAGCCTCACCCAATTTCGACTTAAATAACTAAAATACTACCAGAAATTGATAACATTAACAAATTTTATTTAAATTTAATTTAAAAAAAAAATTGTTCTACCAATTAAACACAAAAACCATTAATAGATTACATTTTCAATTCAATCTTCTGAAGATTTTTTATCAAATCAAAAATGGCTTCTATAAATCAAAGCCAATGGGATTTACCTAAATAATAGTAAGTAAGACTGGTGTTTTATCAATTTTCTACCAAATCGACTACCAAGTGACGAATTTTATAGGGGGTTCTTTGACCCCGACGCGTGACGTCACGCCGCGGCCGTCCTTTGTTCCAATGTTTTTGTTTTTTAATATTTTTTGTTCAAACGCAAAATAATCTGACGTTCATATTATGAAGTACCTTTCTACAAAAAAGTTATCGTTCCATCGTGGCCTTTGTAGAGATTATGTTGTATTTATAAATACGAAACAAAGAACGCAACTTTCTTATGAGAACATAATTATAAAGTTAAATTGTTTAATGGGCTTAATTTCTCTAACGACTCTCCGGAAGCAAACTGAACAAATTTCTTTGGTTTTAACCCAAAGAAAGTAAACAATTATCATTTAAATCAGAATATAGTTAGAATTTGTGAAAAGGCTACCAAAGGTTTAGTATTTGGTAAGAAGTGAGAAGTAAGTTTACGGAAAATGAACTTATAAACCCTTAGAAAACAAATTCCGTCCAAAGTCTTCTCTTTCCATTTCTGAGGTGGCTTCGTTTTCTCACATTTCAAAGGGCGATAATCTTTTTTACCTTCAGCACGGGTAACACAAAATATTTATTTTAAAATTGATGTTTCAACAATTTTAATTTTGGTGTTTGCGAAAAGAAATAAATGTATCAAAATTAAATCCTAAATGTATCTTAGCAATACTTACAGATGCTATTAGAACTCTTATTTACCTCAAGCGCTCATTCCATTTTTGGTTCAAAGGTGAAGACATTTTTTTCAGTGATCTAACTCAATAATAATTTTTGATTGAATTTTTCTTTTGTAAATGTCAACTGTCGCCTGTAACCTGTAACATTTATTTAAGTTGCACTATCTAGCAAAGCGCTAACTCATAAAAAAGTTAAAAAATGTGAATACAGTTTCAGACTTTTTCGTTTTACGGCGGAAGTTTGTAATTTCTTTCAAAAAAGCAAGTAAAGTGAATGTAAAATAATGAGTTGAAAATTTCTGACTTTTAGCCAAACAATGTTAAAAAGCTCAGTGCATAGCACTGCCAAATACATTAAAATATCCATAAATGTAGCTGAAATGCTTGTTCCTTATGTTTTCGCAGTTTTTTATGTTTCTCGCTTGTTCCGTATGTTTTCGCCGGGACTTACAAGATTCTTTTTCTTTGGCGGAACTCATTGCTAAAATACTAACAAAAACATAATGTGTGACTTTGGCCCACCGCTACAGAACTGTCAAATTTTCTTTTGATGTGTTTGTTTGTTTTGTTTTGTTTGTTTGTTTTGAATTCTTTAGACTTATTAGTCTAGGGACATTAACATTTACAAAATAATATTTTTTTTTGTTTCTTACACGTGTTTTGTAAACGTTCTGTTTGTGAATCAAATGAACAAGTCAATATGTATACAAATGATTTGTGTACTTTTGTAATCCCAGGAAAAATTATTTCTTACTCACGAACTCATTTTAAACTACAGCAATACATTTTATTTTACTTTTTATAAAAGCATTAAAAATAAACCTCATGATAACCTTACAATTAGAATACAACAATACAAGTTGCAATCAAAAAACATGTTTACTGTGCAATGAACTCGTCAAAGTAATGAAAATATCAAATATTTAGGAGTCTATTGATACACATCTAACTTAGAAAACACAAATTGATAAAATCATCTCGAAATTAAGATACCTTACATACAAATTTTATAGACTTAAGGAAGAACTTAATCTTGACAAATTGAGAATGATAAATTTTTCAAACTTTGCAAATTCACTTTGTGGTGTCATTATTAATAAATGAAAACAAATAACCTTGTGTACACCACTATTTAATTAACAATATCGAAATGTTTCGAAAACTAAGTTTTCTTCGTAAGGATAATAAGTTAATAAAAAATAACAAAAGACAAACAAGTAGAGACAAATAAGAACATAGACAAAATATTAGAAAGGAGAGGTGATTAACTACTTGAAATATCATAAAAAACAATTATATAAATTATTTTAGGATGTGTTAAAAATTACATTAAGAAAATAAAAAATCTTTTGAAATAAAACAGAAAGTCTAAATAACAAAATAAATTATTATACATATTTGTATTAATACGAAAATAAATTTAAAAGATGGCTTTTTTAAAAAACGTTTGGTTATTTTTAATATTTAATTTACTATTAACACTTTTCCTAATTTCTAAAATTTCTAAATTATCTAATTGTATATCCTTATTTATTTATTGTATACCTTTATTTTTTATTAACTTATTATCCTGACGAAGAAAACATAGTTTTCGAAACATGTCGATATTGTTAATTAAATAGTGGTGTACACAAAGTTATTTGTTTTCATTTATTGATAAATTTTTCCCTGGTACAATATTTAATAATCTACGGCATTATAGGGTGGGGTGGTGCGCTTGATGGATTTATTAAATACTTTACAAAACACTCAAAAGCGCATCATTAAAGTTATGTACAATAGAAATAAAACATTCTCGACCGAGTTATTATTCAAAGAGACTAAAATATTCAACATCCGTAAATTATTTATATTGCAGACTATGAAATTGGTATTTCAAAACAAAAATTGTTTTAAGAAAAAATGAAAATAGAATTAGCAAAAGGACAAATAATATCTTTTACACCCCTCAAATCAATACCAAATTAATGCAAAACATAGCAGTTTTATTGGTCTTCGGACATTTAATCTTATACCAAAACACATTTAAACGACATACAAAATATCGCTCTACATAAAAAAATTAAAATTATGGCTTTATGATGCAGATGTTAAAACACTTTTGCTATAAATTCTATGTAAACCTTAATGCATCACTTTTCATCACAATTCTACGATAACTTCAAGACTAACATTTACTTTCTTGAAACCATAAAAAAATCAGCAGAATCTTAGTTTCTCTTTTTTACAAGAATATTTTTCACAGATACCTATATTTATAAATCTTCATCTTAAAACTTACCTTTTTTAATTGTATTACTGATGTGATATAGCATTTTTGTTTATATTACCCACGCACAGGCAGTGTCTTAGTGGGTTCCCATTACCTACTTTTATCTTATTTAGATTTACTTATTCCTAATTTTTACATTATTTGTTTCTTATATTTGTAACTTACTGTGTTATGAAATTATGTTAAAATTAATTTTGAAATGTTTGTAGATATAATGGGAAAAAATAAAGATTGAAAAAATATATGTATTTCTTCAAAAATATATATAGGATTCTACTCCCACCAAATAATTGGATCTTAGAAGAACTGGAAATAATGCCAGCTCACTTTCCCGGTGCAAAAGCCTAGAAGTTTCTGTTCTGTTCTAAAGACGCATCTAAAACGTTTCACACATTTAATTAATACCAAATTTTCAGTGTGAAAGTAAAACCTTTTATCCTAAACCGCATATCCTAAAATGGAAGCTACATTGTGCCAATAAACGCGAATGGATTTATTTGTTAAAATTATTATTCCATGGAAACGAAAAAAAAACATTTCCAAAAATTTACACATTGTTAACATTTTATTAATAGTAGGTACAAAGAAGAAAAAAATCGCAACGTCTAGTAGGCTAGGAGTCTGAAGAAATGTCAATGAACACTGGTTTTCCTTCTTTTACTTGTGAAGGCATATTTGTTTGTCAACTTTATGTCACCAACGCTTCGTGTTACATCAGAGTGAATGATAAATTTGGGTCGGTTAGCGTAGTTTAACATTATTTAGGATATTTACGCCGTCAATTAATTAGTGCGATGTTCGGGAGCGGTACTTAGCGAGTTGCGTCATTAGCCGGAAACTTGACAGCCGCCACGTCGACGCTCCCACTCTCAGGGAGCATTCCCTATCTAGTGTTTATCCCCTACCACTTCTGCTCCTCCACCCTTCGCCACTGTGAACGAGGTGTTTTCTTCGCTCTAGGATTTGAGGGGTTGTTAATATGTGTAATTTGCTGGGATTTGGAGTTCCTCTAGAATTGTTTTGGGCAAGTTTTTTCAACCGACGGCCATTTTTTCACCGGAAATACCTGAGAGAGTAAAAAGCAAGATTAAAAAATGCAACGTAATTAAGTTTTTAATGGAAAATTCATATCCAATATACACATGGATACTTATCAAAAGCATTTATTAAAATAACTGTCCTGAATCTTGTGCAAAACCGGGTAGTAAAAATATAATGAATGTAATATTAGCAGCTGGTCCTGTATTAAAATATAGTTTTCTTCACTTACTCCCAAGAATCCAGATTTACACGGCTGTCAAGTTTACGTTTGATGGATTTGTTTACTCTGCCATAATAAAATCAGAAATCTTATGTGGGTATTTAATGTTCCAACAAAAAAATACCAATATTTACGTATTGATCAATCAAATAAAGTCTACATGCCAAAGTGACAGTTGATTGCAAAAGTAAACTTATCTATGAAAACAAAACATTTTATAACTAAATGATCGATAGACAGCTCTAAAAGAGATGTCTTTATTGTTCCATCCACAAGTGTGTCACATATTCCACAGAGAATTAAGATCACCATTCTTCTGCATTCGGTCTACTTCCTTCGTTTACTTCCTAGCTACTTCTGTTCTTTCTGTGCAATTTCTTTACCTCTCTGTGGATTTGACTTTACATCAGAACTCCGCTGTGGAGTCGCCTCGATTCCCTTGAGAACTTTTGTATTAGTGACTCCTTCACTCAGTCTTCCATTCACATTATTATCTGTGTTCACCTTCTTTCAATGTGGTGCTTTCAAGTCTATTACGAACCTGCTCAGTGCTCATCCACTTGCCCTAAGGACTTCAAACCAAATATATTATATGATAGGACGGTATTTAATGGTCTATCTGAATTCTTGAAACAATCCATTACAATATTGAAAATGTCACTTAAAATCATGACAAATCCGAGAATATTGAATCATAGTTACAATCAGTCACAGACAAACCAACAACCGATATGATGATCACACTTATAAATTTATTATTTATTTATTCCGCTTTCAAAACTCCACTCATCCTAGATTCATTGCTAACCTTTATTACAAGTATTATGAACTACATTAACAGCCAGCATTTCATAAATAGTCTATTATTTACCCGTCTATAAGTAATTACATAAGTCTCCGAGTAAATTACAATTTCTCTATCCGTAAACCGCATTTTTTGGAAGTTATTAATTAACTTAACCAATAATATTTTCGTCGTCATTTCAAGCGGTGATGTTTAGCGGGATAATAAATGCAGAATTTCCTTTGGTTGCCCATGTCGAGTTCCTGCACAAATGAGTTACCCGAGAAGCATAATAAAGGGAAGAAGTTTCTCCACGATATTTACGAGTGGAGCTTAATGGAAGGGCGTGATTCTGTCGTCCCGAGCTTACACCTAATAGTTGTTCAGCGATAGCTTCCTGTAAGATCGATGGCTTTTGCAGCGCAGACATTTTTAGTTATAACCAAGATCATTCTTGCGCTTTTAAATGCAAAGTGTAAAATCAGTAACACAGAAATGTATATCTTTTTTCACATATAACGAATAGTAGATGTTATCATGTTAAGTTGCGGTCCGTTATAAAAAGGTGACTTTCACTACGATCACTAAAATTGTATTCAAATTGGATTGGTAAAATGGTGATGGTTATTTCATAAAACACCGATTATCCAGTTGATTGGTCAAACATCTCCAAATACTATGTTCGAGGCAATGTGGAAAGCAATATTCGAAAGCTCTCCGTAAATCAAACATTATTTACACGTATCTGTTTTTTATATATTAAATATGCTATAAAATAATACGGGACATATAACGGTCTAGTAAATTAGTATGAAAATTTGAAATATCCTACTGGTGATCCAGAAAACATCAACATTTTGTTTGGTTTAGGTTTTCTGCATTATAATTGATTTGGTGGTGTTTATGAGTAATCTGATATTGTACCAGATAGAGGTAAATATAAATACAAATTTTTACATAAAACTGCAAACTCAACTGAAAAATTCACTTTTTCGGAAATGTCTGACTGCTCGATCGATACATTGAAAAATATAAGTATGTATTTTTGTATTGTTTATACCAAGCAACCCAAAGAATAAACAAATAGATTATGGTCTTAATTTTTTTTAAACGTAAGAGCTTTACAATTATTTAAAACGATGTTTTTTTAATTTTATTTTCATGAAAAAAGGCTTTTTTCTTTAATTATCATGAAGAGGGTTTTTTTTAAATTTTATTTTCATGAAAAGGGGTTTTTAATTTTATTTAATGAAGAGGGGCTTTTTTGTTTTATTTTCATTGAAAAAAGGCTTTTTTATTTTATATTCATGAAAATAGGTTTTTTTATTTTATTTTCATGAAAAGAGGCATTTTTAAATTTTATTTTCACCAAAAGTGGCTTTTTTGTTTTACTTTCACCAAAAGAGGCTTAAAACTACAAACTTACAACACTTTAAAATACATACATTTTGTTTTCTTAGATTTTAGGACTCGTAGATGTAACACATGGTGACCGGACAACTAAGAATGATATCAACTCAACACCTCTTTTGAAAAGTCATTGAAAGTGATGAAAAAATATATAAGAAAGTTGTTAAATGGGATACGTTATGTTGGGTTAAGGGGGTATTTTTCGTAGCTTTTAATAACTTTTCAAAGAGGTGTTGAGTTGAGTCGATTCTGAGTTGGCGTGGAACCGTTACACATGTAGATAGGTTATATATTTTTATTTCGCTAAACTTTCCGGAGATCAAGAAACGAATACGGATAAAAACATCTAATTGCGCGCAAGAGTATGAATAGAAAATATGTTAGGCGAAACAGGATAAAGACATCGGTTGAATAAAAATGTTAATTTAAATTTGTGTACGAGTAGTTTCTGATTAACGACTGGAAACAGTCAAGTGAATAGTGTAATATGATTCCAGTTGAATGGTCGTCCGGTACACGGATATTAAGGTCCGTATAACAGTTGTCCCACATCGACCCCTAAGGAATACGGTTTAACTACGAGGGTCATTACCCGCTCTTACATGCCGTTAGCTCCGCAACACCTCCTGGGACCACTGTGGGGCGGGAAGCTCGCGACAGTCCGGGGACAGGGGACAGGACGGGACTTATTGAATTCAATTTAATATCTGATATAACCGATGGTTTGGCATCAGTTTGAAATTAAATTTTCAAAGGAATGAGAAACTATTAAGGGAATCAATATATTCGTTTCGGAATTGAAACACCGACTATCGAAGAAATATCCACATACCCAACCGTGTAAAGTAAAGTCTGTTGCAGCGTGGCCATTATTTGTGTTAATGAAATCAATCTTTTGACATTCCATGCTGACGTTAAACCAGGGAAACCACTCCGGTGTGTTATTGTCTCACAATGTTGAAAAATAGTTAAAGTTTGAATTCATCTGCGCGCAGGAAAAAATCAGTGTCGTGTTCTGAATGCTATTTTCCGTTCATTCGGAATTCGCCCGTCCGCCGCCGTAAAAATAGTCGTTTATATTGAAAATCTATAACTTTGTGTACAGTTTTTTTTTTGCTTCAGAATGGATTAGTGATGTTCATTGTTGTTCTCATTTTCAAAAACTCTTTTCATGTTTTTAACACTTTCAGATGAATTAAAACTGGCAGTGGTAGGACATATTATTTGATGCTTGGAGATAATTGGTAAAGTTATTTGAAATTTTTAAGTATCCTTTATTTGTTTTTTTTTTTTTCAATACTTTATTTAAAAGAACATTAGGTTTAAGAGGGCGTGTCTCTTAAAATGAAAAATCACACACTGTATAAAACAATACGATTATTAATTAAAATTAATTAATAATCGTATTTATTAATATATATTAATTAATACTTTATAACAATAAATATTGTTATAAAGTTTAATTTGTAGAATTTGTAGAGTTTTTGAAATTTCAATTTCTCTTATGTATTGATTAACAATATGTTTTTCAAAATAAAATTAAAATATTATTGAATATTTTGAAGAAGTACAAAATTTAAAAAAATAATTATATATTTTTTTAAATCTACCTACAGGAAGCTTATATAGCCTGTAATACCTGCTACAATCTTAGCATTAAAAAACCTTCAAAATATAAAAAAATCCAGAGAAAAAATTCAGTCAAGAGTAAATACAAAATTATCTTTCAAGAAAATAGAAATATCTACCACCTGCACGAGTAGCTAAAATTCAATGAAAACTTGTGCAAAGTGCAATAATTGTAAAATGAAAACTGTCAATTTTTATTTTTTTTAGGCATGCAGGAAAAAAGTTAGTTAAATGGCAATTATAAAAACCTTTTAATTGTCCGTTTTTGTCAATAAACTAACTTATCTCTATAGCGCCCAGTGGAACATTTCTTTGAAACCCTTGGTAACAATAAATTGTATCTATTTGATTTTGCTTCACTACTACTTCACTGCTACTTAAGAGACTATATTTTTCCCAGCTCACATACGTCTCGTATAAATCGCTGAAACTCCATTACTATCAGAGTGAGAATTATGTTCTAAACACTTAAAAAAGGCAAAACACCACGTTGTTTAGTCTAATCTTAAAAATAACGACGAAAAAATTAAAATGTACATCTTTATGAATCCAACGTTTTGAATCACAATTTGAAAAAAAAATTGAAACTTTTTATTTATTATTTTTATATGAAAAGACAAAACAGTGAGGTGACATTAACGTTTATAATACATTTGTCGATAAAAATATGTATGTTTTCTTTATTTTTTGTTCGTTATTAGTATTGAATGTTTACTACTGTGAGAACTCACGTCCGGATACCAATGTTATACTTCCATGCGTCGTTCGTCGTGAGTCGTATGCAAAATGAAGGAAATGAATACCCAAATGTTGTTGATTTAAAATATACGACATTTCCTGTAATGTTATTTTCGTAAAGCGGAACCCGTTTAATTTTAGCAACTTCTTAGCTCTGGATTTACATTATTTTTAAATCGCTTAAACTACACCCATTAGTGAAGTTATTAGAATTCCGCTGTGAAAAGATGTGTTTGTATTTGCGAAATGACAAAATTTAATTTTTACCTACAACCCCATCTGAGTGGGATGTCGTAAATTTAGAGGAGTTAAAAATATAAATTGCTTCGATTTATTTTACAATCTTGTGAAATTTTTCGAAATACATTTGTCACTGCAAACACTCAAAAATAAAGTGTAAAAGAAAAAATAACAGAAAAGGGCAAAGCCGAGAAGCAAACGATAGTAACTTAGCGTGGGCGCCATATATTGGACAAAACCCAATAAAGACCACTACAGGGTTCAACATAAAAAAAGGATATGGTTTATGTCAAGATAGTTGACATAGTTATATTTATCATTTGATAACGGATTTCTTGTGATGATGTGTAATATATATAATAAGAACGAATATAAATACGTGACGGCCGGCATGGCCGAAGGGTAAGGCTCTTGACTCGCAATCCGAAGGCCGCGGGATCGAATCGTGACGTGGGAAAATAAATTTTATTTTATTGATTTGTGTTATTTCACAATTAATTCAGTAAAAATAATATATAGTATATTTTCGCCACGTTCCAGAGTGGAAGATACTCTCAGTATCACCCTGGTGTAAGACCACCCTTCAGAATTGAAACGTTACTTGAAATGGCGATGTGAAATGGAAATGCTTGGTGACCAGATTTGAATAGCCAGGTACTCCCCCACCTTTCTCTTCCCCATCTTCTTCCCTTCCCTCCTACGTTTAGCCTCCCAACATACCCCAATTGGGGATGCCATAGTCTCATTATCTCCAGATGGGAGCAGCTGGGACGGGACTCTTGTGAATTATTCGTATATACTCATGCAATGTTTCCATTGTCTTGGATATGGACATCACTAAGATGCCTTGAAAACATGAAGAGTCCCAGATGCCTTCACTGCGCAGGAGAGCACAAAATACAAGACTGCCCCAAGAAACAAGAGCCTGCCAAATGCCACAACTGCACTAACAGAAAGGGTTACCAAAACGAACATTCAGGTAACAGTTACTTATGTGAATTCCGCAAGAAAATGTTAAAAAATGCACAAATGCGAATTGAATACGAGTAAGTTTGCATTTTGCATACTTATTTTTTAATCCCCGTAAAAATGAATAATTTTTTAACTAAAGAATTAGATAATTCTCACAATATTGCGGAACACATTTGTCACATTTTAAATGATTGTAATAACATTGTAGACAAAATACCGAATTCATTTTCAACATTACATCTTAATATCAGATCAATGAAACGAAATTTCAATGAATTCTTACTTTCAATTAATTTACTAAATCAAAAACCGGACGTTATAGTGTTAACGGAAGCGTTCACCAAAGAGTACAATAAATTCTGTATACCTGGTTATAGTTACTTTATGACACACTATGCTATTAACAGAAATAGTGGTATTGTTGTATTTGTTAAATCCTGTTATTCAAACATCACAGTGGAAGAAGTACCTATGCAGCGAGTTAATTGCTTAGATATTAATGTGAATGTAAATAAAGTATGTTTTAATATTATCGCTATTTACCGAACGCACGGATCCAATGAATATATATTCATGGATGAATTAAGAAACATTATTTTATCCAAAAAACATAAACAGAACATAACAATATGTGGCGATTTTAACATAGATGTTTCTAACGAAAATAATAACAAAATTAAATCTGATTTTATCAATCTTATGTCAGAAATGAATTTTATTTTATGTATAAAAAATTATACTAGAGAAATTACTGGTCAACGCCCATCATGTATTGATCACATATGGTGCAACTCTAAATGTACCGATAAATTACTTACTTAATACTTACTTACTTAATTACGATAATATTAAAAAATAATATTACTGACCATCACACCTGCATCTCTATACAACAACTTAATATTAATAATCACAAAATCTCAGAAAACAATGCTTTTATAAAAAAGACACTAAACCATAATAAATTAAGTATAAAAATAAGTACGGAAACGTGGCGACCCGTATTAGAATCAACATGTGCTGAAACATGCGCAAATAAATTTGATAATATTCTCTGCAATTATATTACAGCATCGACTGATATTAAAACTATACATATTAAAGCAAAATTCAAAAAAATAAAACCATGGATCTCACATGGCTTAGTCGTGTCTATTAGAAAAAAAGAAGAGTTTTATCGCCTGACAAAGAAATTTCCCTTAGATAAAAAAATATTTACATTTTACAAAAAATATAGGAACAAATTAACCTCTTTAATAAAAATTACTAAAGAAAACTATTACAAAAATGAAATTGACCTGGCTAAACATAATGTTAAGCACATTTGGAAAACAATAAATGAAATTAATAGTAGAAAAAACAAAAAAACTCTAATTAAAAAAATTTATATCGAAAAAAACTCTGTTGATGCCATAAGAGAACCGACAAAATGTGCTAATGCCTTTAATAAATATTTCGCTAATGTCGGTCAAAATCTAGCTACACGGATTGATGAAAATTATAAAGTAGATAATTTCGAAAAGGACTGTCTTACACAAAATAATCTATCAGTTTTCCAACCGGTAACAACAAATGACATAAAAATATTATAAACGAATTAAAAGGTGGATCTGCACCAGGATTTGATGGAGTCACAGTGGAAATATTGAAAAAATACAACAACTTATTAAGCTTTCCTATTACACACATTATAAATATTAGTTTGAATAGTGGAATATTCCCTTCCATTTATAAAAAATCCATCGTAACACCCGTTTTTAAAGCGGGCAGCTCTGAAGAAATATCAAATTATCGACCTATATCTCTCGTCTCAAACATTGCAAAAATTTTTGAAAAGATCGTAAAAAAGCAACTCATGTACTATATTGAAAATAATAAAATACTTAGTCCTAGTCAATTTGGATTTAGAGAGAAACTAGGCACTCATGATGCCATTGCTGAACTAACCTCAACTATATACAATGCATTGGATAAAAAAAATAAATGCCTGGGCATTTTCATTGATTTACGCAAGGCTTTTGATAGTATCTCCCATACAAAACTAATTAATAAATTAAATGATATCGGTATTATTGGTAAGGTTAGGTATTGGCTACAAAGCTACCTAACTCAAAGAAGTCAAAAAGTAAAATTAAATAACTCACTAAGTGCAGATGAAACTTTAGCATTTGGAATTCCCCAGGGGACTGTTATTGGACCGATTTTATTTATAATTTACGTTAACCAAATGTTTAAATTAACACTTAATGGTAAACTTATATCTTTTGCTGACGACACTGCAATAATTATCGAAAAAAAGACGTGGAACGATATTACAAATGCAGCCAATCAGGACATGAAGGTTATAAAAAAATGGTTCGATAACAATTTATTATCACTCAACACAGAAAAAACATACTATATTCCATTTTCTCTTCAAGAAGATGTGCCAATTAATTTAATTAACATAATAATCCATTCCAAAAATTGTGCAAATGACGGTACATGTAATACGGACTGCGCTAAGCTAAATCATAAATCTAATGTAAAATATCTTGGAATCTTAATAGATAAAAATGTTAAATGGAAAGATCATATAGATCTCACTGTGGAAAGAATAAGAAAACTTATCTATGTATTCTACAACATACGAAACATTTTAAACAAGAAAACTATCAAAATTGTCTATTATGCGCTAATTCAGTCCTTATTACAGTACGGCATTATTGGTTGGGGAGGGGCCTTTAAGATTTCCTTACAGCCCATAATTATAATACAAAGAATAATTATTAAAATCATCCTTAGGAAACCATATGACTTCCCTACTTTAGAGATATTTCGAGAATTTAATGTGCCAACTATCACAGAATTGTATAAGAGAAACGCATTATATCAAATCTACAAAGAATATTTCATCCAAAAAATTCATCCCTCAGATAGCATAAGCAATAGATTCAAAACTAATGGCTTAATAGCCATTCCTATGCTTAGAACGACCACGGCTCAACACCACTATTTATATTTAGGTGTGAGATGGTACAATATATTATTATCCAAAAACAAAATAAATGTAACAGAAACAATGAAATATGAACAATTTAAAAATCAAATTAAGTCCCTGAAATTGGATAATGATATATTGTACCCTTAACTAATTAACATCTAATTAAAAAAATGTATTATTGTTATTGTTTTTTATTTTATTTTTATATCTATGTCAAAAAGTATTTGTATATTTATTTCATTCAAGACATTTAAGTCTTTGATCATTGTATTCACACTTTTCAGAACAATATGTTTTTTTTTATGCGTTTAAATACTCCTCCCATAAACACGAGCTCCTAGAGCTCAATTTATGGAGTAGTAGAACCATAAAATTAATTCTTATGTATACCTAGGTAATTATATTATTATTTTTAATATATGACCGGTCAGTGGTTGAGTGGGCATCGCGTTTGGGTCCCACCCGGGCATTAAGTGTTTGACTCCTCGGCTGGCTAAGTCCTCCATCACAAAACAAGCAACATTTTCGGCTTTCTGTGGTGGTAGTAGGAGATTTTCAAACATTGTTGGGTTATTCGTAACCCGGGAATGTTTGTCTTCCTTAAAAAAAAAAAACTTCACTTTTAACATTAAAACTTCACTTTCTGTATTGAAATTTCGAAAAAATCCATCTTCTCAATAAAACCAAAACTGTAACTGAATAAAACATTTGCACATATTTCGTAAGACAGTTCGACTGAATTATTTTCTCGCCGTGCGAAATGTATTTATTTACTCCGCAAATATGAAGGGTAACAATATTGACTTAACCAAACATTCCCCGAGGGTGGGAAAATAGTCACCTACGTATTTGTAAGCTAAGACAATACCTATAAGACTTTATGTACTTGGGCAATGAGCATTGGCCAATTCGGATTAAGTCAATAAATATAACGAACGGAGGGGTTAGTGTTGGGGATTTATTAACGAACTGAAGATAGAAAATTGTACCAATAGTCCACTATTTACTTTGGCCATTATATGTGTTATAATGTCAATGAACAAAAAATATCACCCAAATGTTAAAAACCATATTGTTAGGAGTATTTGAAAGAAAAGTGGACGTAGTTATAAATAAATGTGACTTCTTGAGAAAAATGGAGAGATCCTAACGAAAAGAAAGTTAAAAATGGAACGGACAGCAATTGACACAATAAGGAACTCCGGTCCAATTTTTTAATATTTTTTTAAATGAATAATGACCTTCTAACTTGAATATTAAATAATAAATAATTCCACCTAAATAACGTTTTACTTATTGAATAGTTTCATAGCTTCTTCCATACAAAATGACAACATCTGTTGAAAATAACTAAAACTTTTGGGCAGATGACGTCACACTAGATACGGTGGTTTTCGGGGGATCTTGAAAAATTAAAACTTTTACATTTATTTTAACTATTAAAACTAACTATAAAAATAATAATAAATATACATTTATTTAAGTTGAAAGATCATTATTCATTTAAAAAAAAATAATAATTAGACTGGAGTTCATTATTATGAACGCGGTGATGTCACGCCTCACAAATTCAATAATACCAACTTGACAGGGTATTTTAATGACGCCTTTTAAAATGGAATAATTTTTTTAAAACTCTTCGTTAACTATTATTTAATTAAACTTATATATTCAGAATCAGTGTTTATAGGTCTATATGACCATATTTTTTTAAAGCCATAATATTTTTCACTGGAGTTCCTTATTGTGTTGCTTTTTTTCGTTCTTTGAGCTATATTGTAAGGGAGAATAACGTATTGTTTACACAGCGTCGCCCTTAGTTCTTAATTGTCTAAACAACCATTAGAAATTTTACAAGAGGAGAAGGTTTTCTTTAATTTTTTCAATGAAACATTACGATAGGCGTTTAAGATAAAGCTATTTCCGCAAAGCTAAAAGTCTCACTAGTTTAAATAATTCCTTGTTAAGTGATTAACTTTCATTTTTTATACTTTATTTTTAATTTTAAAGTGGAGATTGAACAAAAACTAAAATGGTCTATTGGATAATTAAGAACCAAAACTATGACAGGGTAGAAATGCAGATTTGAGAGAAATTCTATTCGTATTGCAGAAATAACATAAAAAAGTTTGTCTAGGTAAATCACTCCGTACGTATGTTTCACAGTAAAAACTGTTGTTTAGATTCTTCTCTTAATTTAACTGATGAAAGTGACCATATGATAAAAATGTTTTTTTAGTTCTACCCCAAAAAATAGAGATCTCTTCGTAAATAGATTCCAAATTTACATAAAAACTGATAAAAATATTTGCTAAATAGAATAAAATGTCCCTTGTTACAAATTTACGTTTCACACATGATTCCGGTTTTTAGGGGGCGCTGTGGGTGAAACGGACATAATCGGATTAGGGAGACATAAAAAGATAAGGGATACATGGTGTATTAATCACCAAATTCAAATTAGTTTTTTCCACCAGTGTAAAGTGTCCAACTTACAGAGTTAATACTTCCCTCGGCCGGCCACAGCTCAGTAAACATCCAACAAAATAATTGCTTTCGCGTGAGCTTTTAATTTTATTATTCTTTTTAATAACTTTATCGTTTTAAGGCTTACGTGATCGTACGAAGTAATCGTATTTGTTATTTTATTATCACGTTTTAATTACTAAATCGGAATTGTTTGTTTGATGAAACCACGGGGTTTGACAATACCTAAAATAAATATTTTGTAAGGGTCAGCAAATAATAATCACCTTATGATCTGGGTACAAATAACTTTTAAAGTTCCGCTGTTGTAAGCGTGTGTATGAGATGGACTGAGGACTTGAAGATCTAGAGAGAACCGTCAGCTTCGAATGTTATAGTTTCAAATACGGTAAAGAGGAGAAGTATGAAAGACATCAAAAGCTAGAAAATGTTTCTCTGGGCGGTGTGAGTACCACCACGAGAAACATTCTCGAATAGCCAACAACTCTACCATAATTTACCTCAAGTGATTCACTACTTGGTGACACAGTTTGATGACTTAGCACGGGGGCCTGACTTCACTATATTATAGTGAAGTCTATCCTTGTCCTCGAAGTCTTGGTGGCGGATGCATCTGCCCACCGGCTCCGCGGCGGATGAATCGGGAGAGGCCGATTGAGGGAGAAACTTTGTCATCTCTAGTCGGACTCTCTCTCCTCATTCCTGAGCACATTGTGTTTCCTTCCTTTCAGCATGCCCGAAGATGACATAGGTCTTGGGGGAAATTGTTTTCTTTAGGACCTTCTATATGGAGTTAATGCGAATAAAATGATAATTTGTTACAGTGAAAGTTGTGAAATCTCTAATATTCGCATTTTATAAGAGAACTTCGGACAGTCGTTATTATAATATTATTTGTCTTCAGAGATTCCTACATTTATTTAAATAGTCATAGTTTCAATTTATTTAAATAGTCATTGTTTTAATTTATTTAAAATGAATAAACCATCAGTTAGAAACTATCAGTTTCATATTCTTTGTGTATTTTTTTATATTATTTTGATGATCACTTCATGTATTAGTACAATTACTTTTTTTCACTTTTATTTGTGTCGTTTTATGTAGGTATTTATTAAACTTTTATGAAATTCTTTTAAAATTTATTTGTTATTCAATTTTTCATAATTGTTTTTTTACCAACGGTTATTGCAACCAGGACAGACATCGTCTTGTGAGACGGTTAACGTACTTGCATATATACCTTTTTTTTAAAGTTTATTTTTTCTTTGAATAGTTTGTTACATGAATTGGGGATTTTTCGACCACCATACTAGGCACATGCCTGTGTCCTCCACACAGGAGGCCCTGAGGAAAATAATTTCCCTCAGGGCCTATGTCATCTTTGAGGATGCTGTGTGGAGGTTTTTTTTAAGGAAAGGAAGGGGAGGAGAGTTCTGGGAAGGAAAAGGGTTTAAGGGGTGGGTAGGAATCTGGGGTTCAGTGTGTCCTGGTCATCCGCCTCCAAGACCTAGACAAACCTCACCCCATGAACCCGGGCACCCTGCTAAATCACCAAACGTAGCGAACCACTTGGGGTGACCTATGGCAGAGGTGTTGGTTATCCAATAAAGGTTCCCGGGGCGGCGGTACCCATTCCCGCCTCCCAAATTGCCTACTTGCATATTTACCTACTTGTCTATATGTACCTACTTGTCAATAAACGCCCGAGTTGCTGGCAAAGAAATTAAATTGATACGTACGTTTAGCAGAATTTCGAGAAGATTAAAGAATTGTTAAAATTACTGGTAGGATAGCCTATTCACAAATGTCAAAAATTTCGTACCTATTTCAACAATTTTCATGTAGATTTATGCCTATTTTCAAACTAACCACTTCACTAAATAATACTTCACAGCTGAGTTTGACAATATCAACGCCCAAATAAAAACGGCATAATTCAATTTTCGACGTTAATTTTTATTTAGGATTTTGACCTATAAATTTGATATTGTTTTATTTTGAGCTAGCTATTTTGAAAAAAAAGCATTAAAAAGTTTAAACGTACAATAATTGTCCAAGGACGGGTTGTTTCAAAAAACTTTGACATTTCAAAAAAAATTTATAGTTAATTTTCACGTTCTATCTATGTTCTAGTTTTGCCCGTTCACCAGTTGTGTTAGTGTAAACATTTTTAAACCCTTTATTTATATCAAATAAATGATTTGTTTTTCAAAATGTGGTTGGCCAATTCAGAATAATAATTTTTATTTTAATACCTTAGATATTCCTCAACTCTAGTGTTAAAATTTCTAGAAGGCATTAATTTGATTGAATATCGATTTAAAAACTACTTTACAACGTTGTCCCCGAGTAATTATTAAAAAAGTTTTAAAACACTTTTTCAGAGTAAAAAATATGCACCTGATCTATTTTGCTTTCTAAAACTTTCATTCATTTTCCTATGAGCCATCGCAGTATTGCTAAAACCGTTTAAACGATCGTAGCGCCCTCACTATTTTTATTGATTTTGCAGACCTGTTTTCATATCCATACTAATATTATAAATGCGAAACTGCTCGAGTTCGTTTATGACCTTTTCACGCATAACACAATATAAAGACTTTAATAATTCTTTCACCAATATAAAGCTAAATTATATGCGCAGAATACAGGTTGTGTACGATGGTAAGCTCTGGCGTTATGAAATTATAAATATTAATATATTATATTTGTTATACGTTTTCTGTCGCTAACAAAAGCGAATTTTTGCTAACGTCAGAAAAAAATCTTTTCTATGGAAACAATGTTGATATATTTTTGGGCTCTATGCTGGTAGATATTCAGTCTACTGGTCAGCTACTACTGCAGAAAATTCAAATATCAGAATTCGTTTTTTTTTTGGACAAGCTTCTGTTTTGCAATAAATGTCAAATAAGAGTTCCTACATTAAAAATATAATTCGTAACGATTATAAAGACTGAATAATAAATAGTGTAATTTTTTAATTATATTAACAAACTTCAAAATATTTCATTAAAAATAAACATCCGAAATGTTTGTAAGCGCATAAATTTCGAACGAATTAACAAAATTGGATAATTCTTTTTTTCTTTGAGCTATAGCTTTATGAAATTTAGGTGGCAGGCGAGATGTTTGAAAACTGAATGTAAGGAAATGAATGTATGGAATGCGGGAGGGGGTGGGGGTGAGGAGAAGGGGGGATAATTGATAAGTTCAAGCGCTACAGTAATTTCCCGTAATACCATGCGAGCGAAGCCGCGGGGAACAGCTAGTAGTATAATAAATGTGAAAGATTGTTTTATTAAATTATTATTTTAATAATTTAATCTCCTCGTCAAACTTTTAACTTATGCATGTCATTTCTCAAATCCTGAAAAGCTCTGAGACTAACACAGACATGCATAATTATTTCCTCGAAAACGTAACGTCGAAATAATTAGTTGGTTAATTATTTGACTCCGAGCAGCAAGTAACTATAATGTGAATTAATTATCGTGTAAGTGGAGTTGAATGCATTGCGGCTGCAGTGGCAAGCTGGCTGCAGCGGCTATTCAATGAGAAGATTTAATCCCAGAGAAATAAGCTGTCCACCGTGGAACAGATCAGATTTTAATAAATTTACACTCACTATTAACGATGAGTTCAAATAAATTGTGAGATTGCAAATTACTGTGAGATTACAAATAAAATTCTCTCGGTTGATGTTTAAGGTCTTAGCATCATTCATTTTAGATTCAATGATCAAGTATTTATTAAAAGTCAGTGGTTTGTGAGTCTTCAAGTTGTAATTCAGTAATATTATTTTGTACCTCATAATAGGAATTTGGAATATAATAATTCGAAGCTTGTGAAGTCAAATAAGAATGAAACTTGTTCACAAAAGCTTTATCAAACAAAAATTTCGTACGAAGTTTTTCAGGTGTTCGAAACAGATTTATGCGAATTTAAAAAAAAATATATATTTGTAAGGAAAAAAAAGTATCCTTAAATTTAATATAATAAGTGATTTTTATTCAATCTTGGCCATCACGAAAAAATCACAAACTACCAACACAGTAAGAACACAACATTACGGAAAATATTATTTAAATTAGTAAAAAAAATATTTTTACAAAACATAATGGTTAATCGAAAAAATTAACATTATTTTGTACTAGCTTTTCCCCGCGGCTTCGCTCGCATGGTATTACGGGAAATTACTGTAGCGCTTGCACTTCTCAATTATCTTCCCCCCACCCCATCCCCATCCCCTCCCGCATTCCATATATTCATTCCCTTACATTCAGTTTTCAAACATCTCGCCTACCACCTAAATTTCATAATGCTATAGCTCAAAGAAAAAAAGAATTACTTATCCAATTTTGTTCATTCGTTCGGAATTTATGCGCTTACAAACATTTCGGATGTTTATTTTTATTCAAATATTTGGAAATTCGTTAATATAATAAAAAAATACTCTATTTATCATTCAGTCTTTATAATCGTTACGAATTATATTTTTAATACAGGAAATCAAATCTGACGTTTATTCCAAGCTTGTCCAAAAAAAAAACGAATTCTAATATTTAAATTTTCTGCAGTAGTAGCTGACCAGTAGACTGAGTGCCTACCAGCATAGAGCCCAAAAATATATCAACATTGTTTCCATGGAAAAGATTTTTTTCTGACGTTAGCAAAAACTCGCTTTTGTTAGCGACAGAAAACGTATAACAAATATAATATATTAATATTTATAATTTCATAACGCCAGAGCTTACCATTATATACAACCTGTAGTCTGCGCATATAATTTAGCTTTATATTGGTGAAAGAATTATTAAAGTCTTTATATTGTGTTATGCGTGAAAAGGTCATAAACAAACTCGAGCAGTTTCGTATTTATAATATTATAGTATAGTATAGTATAGTATATAGTATATAGTATAGTATAGTATGGATGTTCATTAAAATTAAGTGATTCAAAGAAATCACCCTAGTTTTGTATTTTCCCTTTGTCGCTCTTTAAAAATTTCAAACGATTATTCGAATTATTTAATAATGTGGATGGAGTTCTTTCCTGAGTTCACACATATTGTTTATTTTTTCTGTAGTTGTGATGTTTATTTTTCTTTAAAATCAATATTTTTTAAATTTTTTATATTAATGCCGCACAAGAGTCCCAACTGCTCCCGCCTGGAGCCAGTGACACTATGACATCCCCAATTGGGGTATGTTGTGAGGCTGGAGGTGGTGGGGATGGGACGGCGACGAGGAAGGTGGGGAAGTACCTTGCTATTCAGATCTGGTCACCAAACACGGCTAAAGCCATTTCAAGCAACGTTTCAATTCTGAGTGGTGGTCTTCCACCAGGGCGATACTGAGAGTATCTTCCTCTCTGGAACGTGCCGCAAATATACTATATATTATTTCAAATGAATTAATTGTGAAATAACACAAATTATTCGAATAAAATTTATTTGCCACGCCGGGATTCGATCCCGCGACTTTTGGTTTGCGAGTCAAGAGCCTTACCCTTCGGTCATGCCGGCCGGTTACGTATTTATATTCGTTCTTATTATATATATTACACATCATCACAAGAAATCCGTTATCAAATAATAAATACAACTACGTCAACTATCTTGACATAAACCATAACCTATGGATTGCGAGTCAAGAGCCTTACCGCTAGACCACTGCGGCCGTCATTTTAGAATCCTTGGATTGTTCATCCATAATTCTGAAAGAAAGCAAAATTTTCACTCGTAAAACCCAATTTTGCGTATTCTCGAACATTCTCTCAGATATAGCAATTTTGACCTACGTTTTATGACTCCATAGTAAAAATTTTATTACCTACGTTCCTACGATATTTTTGAAAGACGTCATAATATATAATTTAAGCAATATGAGTTCACGAGACAAAGATTTTGATTGTAGAGTAGTGATAGAAATAATCGAAACAGATAATAAGCGAACTTTTTTTTCGATTTTTTAACATCTCTCTTTACTTCTCGTTTTTTAAAATTTATTTGAAAAAATATTTTCTACTCTTAAAAAATGATTGTCTCTGACGACCATAACCCAACCAAATCGATGACCTTTTGCCCGTAGTTCAACCAGACTATTTTCCTGAAGTGTTTAGAAGTGATGGATTTACAAGGTTATTTTGGTCCTGATTATTTGCAAGTACAGCATTAACATATTACGTTTAGGGCCAACCAATAGACAAAATATACCGTTTCAAAATTATCGATCAATGGGAAAAATCATAAAATTTATCGTGGTGGATGTAAAAATAAAACATTCCAAAGCATGACCCATAAAACAGGTGTTCTCGACACAATCAAAATAGAATGAATCATTCAACGGGAACTTTAAACCTCCACATTTACTTTGAATCCAATATAGCGACAGAAATACGAGTGGGAGGGATGTTGTGGATTCTGGCGATATCTGCGTCATGTTGGCTTACGGGCGACGTTCTGAGCTTTATTTATGGCGAGCTTTCCTCCTAGAATCGCTGTAGATTACATCGGTGATTTCGGGATAAACAATTACAGAGTGTTTCGCATTTGACTATAGGATTAAAAAATAAACGAAGTCAGCCGGACGGTTTTATGGTTTTTGCTTGAGATGTATGAGATACATTCATTTCGTTTTTTCTGTTGGCGTTTGCATAACATCAAGCCTTTACTTTTACGTTCATATTTTATAGTGTTTTATAATTTGATAGCCCCATAGTGTTTTATAATTTGATAGCCCTTGGCAAATGTCGACCCGTGGTTTTCCATGTTCTGTATTACTATTCACCGATTTGAGCAGCGTGAATAGATCTTGTTCATCAGATAACATTTTAATTTTACAAGTAGTGCCGATAAAATCAACACAGAATTGTCAAATCAATTGCTTTTTTTTTAATATTCGTTTATCAAACTGGATCCACAACTGTCATTAGGATATTGGCTCTTCATTTTTCACTGTCAGTTCAAAGTTTGATTAAATATTTTTTAATGTTCAACGTTTCAAGCCTTCAATCGTTTTGGAAATAGCTATGTGATAATAAAATGTATTCAGTTAGGTATAAGATGGAAAGGCGCGTGCTTAATGAAACGTGCTCACTTTTATTAAACTGAAGCTTATTGAGGAAACCAAAATAAATAACAACTTTTTAGAAAATTAATACGTGAAAGTAGACACTTCAGCCAGGTTTGTATTGCGATGTTGGTACCTAGCACGGTCTACCGATAAAGGAATTACAATAGTGCCGATAACTTGTCATCGTTCTGCATGACACCATACTGCAGATCATCAAAAACAAACGACCCTTCACGTCAAATAAATTAGGAAAACACTTGAATTGTGAACTTTTGTTTGTTTGGTAGCTGCCTGCAGTCGATTTCGGGATCGATGACAAGTTACCGACATTAATGATAAAACTTATATCGATCGACCATGCTAAATGCACGTCGACTCGGTATCGCTAGAAGACGTTGCCAACGAAGAGATGTTTATTCATCAATAGTTATTGCGAAAGTGCCGGGCTACAAGTTAAATAACACATTTCCACAAAAAATTATGCTCAAGTAATAGCAGTAAAATAAAAAAGTGTATCATTGAAGAAGAAGATAACACTTTTAAATCTAAATGAAAATATGAAAGAAAACAAGACACAGAAAAACAGAAAAAGACAATGGTCGCAACTGGGACTCGAACCCAGACCTCTCGTCTAACCGGGACGGCGCGTTTTCCAATTTAGCTATTGCCAACTAGACGAGAGGTCTGGGTTCGAGTCCCAGTTGCGACCATTGTCTTTTTCTGTTTTTCTGTGTCTTGTTTTCTTTCATATGTTCATTTAGATTTAAAAGTGTTATCTTCTTCTTCAATGATATATTACGTTGATGGGAATAACCTTCAAAAGTTATAAAAAGAGAGTTTTTCTCGTAAAAAATTAAAAAAGTGTAAATTAAAAAAAAAAAACATGATAAAACTTTTCCAAAATGTTTCTGAATCTCCTTGTGAGCCTTTGAGCAGAGCTTTGCTTCCACAATTTTACACATTTGTAGGATAAATATTTCACCGTTGGCGAAAGTTTTAGCATGTAAAGTTAGTTAGGTGGTAGGCATATATTCAGTTTTAGCAGGAATAAAAGTCTTGCGTAAATAAATTTTCGAAAAATAAAACGTATTCACTCTGTTTTATTTAGCGTGCTACCATTTGTTAGTCCTCTGTGGCTTACGTGAGTTTTTAATTCGATCGTTCGACGCCCACCTGGACACTTTTCAATCCTATGAAAGATGCCTGATTTTTAAACTTACGTATTTTAAAGGTTTTTGTTGATCGGCATTTTTTTGAACGCAGATTCAAATACTTAATAAAAATTTATGTTTTTTGGAATAAGTATTTCACTCTAAAGAGAGTGCTTTTTGCCAAAAAAGTGAAGAAAGATAGTTACAATTTTGAGGATAATCTATTGAATGAAATACTCATGGATTCTGCTAGTTATAAGAAACAACCTAAATGATCAAGCGGTTTAGATACTTGTCTATGGATTCTAAGATCGCGAATTTAAAATCCGGCACTCGCAGATATTATAAATAGTTGGGTCGTGTCTGATATTTAGCTCAAATTATGAAAATAGGTTTTTTTTAATTTATAATAGTAATAATTATTCGTACAATAATAGTTACTCAGTATCACCCTGGGTAAAAAACATTATTCAGAATCGAAATGTTGCTTGAAATGACTTTAGCCATGTTTAGTGACCAGACCTGAGCAGCCAAGCACTTACCGACCTTTCCTTTACCATTTCCATCAACTCCCACTCCTTTTAACCTTACAACATACCCCCCTGACTCAGGGTAGTTGGGACTCTTGTGCTGAATTTACATAAAAAAATACATTAAGACTTCTTGATACAAGAATATAGAGAATATCTCCTTGTTTAGCATTTACCAGCAATCAATCGCTATCTATATGTTGGCCATAATAGATAAAGGCTATAGCTTATTTATGGGAAGTGGTCTGTTATCTCTGTTTTGTGGTTATTTAATAAAATAAAATAAATAATTAAAGAATATCTGTATCATCAACAGGTGCCAATAATAAATTCTTTAAATAAAACGTACCTATTTATGTATTCTTTTACCCGTTCGTTTGTTATTCGCTTTTGCATAATTTTTCTTTACTAATTATTGTTTTGTAATAGAGGTACTTATTAATTACCATTACTCTTAAAACATGCATGTAAATTTTGGGCATAATACCTATTTGGGGACTAAATTAAAATTAAATCAAATGAAATAATTAGATTGCGGACTTCCGTGCTGTAATGGCTACCGATTGCCGTCCATGGGCGGTGCTTACTTTACCCGCTGAAGTTTCCATCGGTGGGCTTCTATTGAAGGTTCCGGCGGAAGAGTAATGAAGCGTCATTAATTCTTTATAACGCTGATTGATGAAAGCATTGTGGCTCCCTGCGGCAACCAGCGCCAGTGTACTTAGTAGGCCTCCTCCGCTCGATGCCAGCAGACAGAGATTGCCCCAAATAGGGGTGGAATAATACAGCTCCTGTCGGCCGGTGTTAATAAGAAGACTTACATTTTAATTGATGAGGTCCGTGGCATTCCAAAGACAGCGAGTTCTTCTTAATTACTTTTATGTACAATATCCTTCAAAGTATTACAAGGAATGGCGCCAGCCTATATATCGGAACTACGTGTCCGACAAAACTTAAGCGATAGGCAATTTAACCTAAGGTCGGAAGATCTAGATATTACTAATCGTCCAATCGAACTTTATAGGTCAAATCGAGGCGTTTGCTATGATCGATCTTTTCGTGAAACTGTCCCGCACACTGCCGTCGGGTCTTATTTATCCAGAAAGTATTTAAACGGGCTTTAAAAAGAAAATTATTAAAAAAAATCATACCTTTCATGAGTATTAACTTCTTTCAATGTATTGTAATAAGCCATGTTTCTCAAGTTTCCGGTAATTCTCCTTATTGTAGGTTTCTGTTTTATAAACTCAGAATGCTTCTTATATTTTTTTTATTTAATTTTTTTATTTATTTATTTATAGATAGATACAAATGAAAGTACACATTACATATTAGGAGTTTTGCCTGTCCAACTAGGAAAGTTTCCCGTTCCAGGACAGCCAAATTGACATGTTTAGTTCATATTATTCATACTATTTCTGAACAGTGCCTTCTGTTTTATATTATATTTTAGTTTTATTTTTATTCTTTTTTTGTGTGCTATAACAGCACTGTTATTGTTAATTTTTTTCTCTTGGCATTGCTTTGTGTATACTTTACATTGTTATTATTTAATTAATATTTCGAAAGAACTCATACAGAGCACTGTAGGATTATTTTAATGTTTATTATAGCTAAACATACTTGAAATAAAATAACACAAAACTGCGTAATACAAATGTTACGTTATTATTATATAATGGTTCACAAACATTAAAGCTGTTTGTCAGCTTTATTAATATGTAATGGTGTTAAGCCACGCAAATTAATTATTGGTTTCCCAATTTCAACAAAATTCTCAATTAAATAATGTAGGTACTCTCTCTGAATTGTATACGGGAATATTTAAACGAATAATAAAATAATTTTCACATTGTATTTAATTAGTTGAAATGTTATTCTAATCAAATCAGCCATTAAACTTTGATAATATATACCAAACCCGAAAGGGTCAGATGAGATGATAGACTGTTTTAGAATACGAATGAATTTATCCATCGAAATTAATACATATTCTCATGTATATCGTTATTTAGTTTCTGATTCTTGACATGGCCGCATAAATCCTTGTATTATAATTTAAAATATGTTTGAGGGGCGTTTTATATCACAAGATCGAATGCCACGGTCAATAACAAATCTCTGAATTGTGAGATTTTCTGACGTCAATTAAAAATATTTCGCACAAATCTGACAACGGGAATTCAACGAGGTCAATCAAAACAACTCAAAAGATTTTACATATAAAATAAACAGTTTGTTATATAAACATCAAAACATTAAAGAAATAAAAAAATAAAAATTAAGTGAGTACCGCACAAGAGTACCTTGCCGTCTGGAGCCAGTATGCAGGAACTGTGCTATCCCTAAATTCGGGTATGTTGTGGCTGAAGGGAGTGGGGAGGAGTAGGAGAAGGGGGAGAGGGAGGTGGGGAAGTGCCTAGCTATTCAGATCTGGTCACCAAACAAAGCAAAAGCCATTTCATGGAGGTTTTACACCAGGGCGATACTAAGAGTATCTTCCTCTGAAACTTGCCGTAAATATTACTTTACTATATATATATATACAGGAGGCCATGAGGGAAATGAAAAATAGTTTCCCTTAGGACCTATGACATCTTTGGGGATGTTGTGTGGAGGGTTTTTTTTAGGAAAAGGAGGAGAGGAGAGTTCTGGGAAGGAAAGGGGTTTAAGGGGTGGGTAGGAATAATTAATTAATTAACACAAATTAATAAAATAAAATTTATTTGCGCATGCGCGCCGGGATTTGATTCCGCGACAAAAAATATTACCCCTCGATAATGGAGGCCGTAGACCGTTTGTATAATAGTATAAATAATTACATTTCTCTTTCGTACTAGATATTTGGAATACAATTTGACTTGAATACACATTCCATGTGGTAGGGTATTGAGGCCTGAAATTCAAAGTAAAGTTTGGTTTGAAAATGACCGCGCTGCCGAGTCTCATAGGTGAAACGAATGTTTTAGTCATGTAAAGTTAAGAATCAACATGATAGAAGACTGGGTTTTAGAAAATCAATGTTAATAATTATGTACATTACAGAGTGTGTGCCACGGTAGAGGACTATTCTCGTTACCATCTCATGTAGGGAAATTGCCCTGGAGACTTGTAAAAGTGATACGATTATGTACCTAATAATGTACAGTCTGTAAGTAGCAAAGCAATGATAGGGGAAGTGATGGGCCAGTGTAGAGTACGGGATGATGTGGGGGAAGAGGGGGAGGGAGCGGCGGTCGGCGGTTGAGATAGTACCCCTAACTAAGGATTAACGAGACGGAAAAGAGGGTTGCGTGAGAGGTGAAAAATGCGATGTTAGTAGTAAGTAGTAAGCCACTAAAATGCTCACAATAAATTTGCTGTACGAAGAAATGTTATCTGTAAATATTATAAAGAAAATAATACCGCCAAAAAAAGTTTTTAAAATTTTTTTTATAGAGTAAAAATTGAAAATTCTTTTAGTCACCAAAAAATATTTTATGTAAATAAAAATGTTTACTATGCATGCAATGTAATAAGGAACTCCTGTTAAAATATTATGACAAAGATCTGGTATAAAAGTTAAATCATTAATTATACAGTTAATTATTTATTCTTATTGGTAGAATTTATAAACGATCGTTGAAAAATTGATAAAACACCATCATATCTACTTTGGTGTCTCTGCTTTGTGTACATGTGAAAATATTAAACTAGTCAAAGAATATGTTTATTTAGGTGTAATTATTGATTGCTTTTTAAAATGGGATTTACAAATAAATAAAGTCTGTGAACGACTCAGATCTGTTAGCGATTATATAAATTAAAATTTTATGTTCCAATTTGCACACTTCGAATAATTTATTTATCATTTGATGAATTATTGTAGGGTATGGAATTACAGCTTGGGGACTTTCCTGTAAAACAAATGTAAATCGTGTTCAATCAGTTCAAAATTCATTAGTTAAATTATTAGCTCATAAAAATTTATATGAAAAAAGGCATAATGTTTCGTACTTTTACCAAAATCTCAAAATTCTCTATGTAAGAGCAATTCTGTGGTGTAAAGTTATGTTTCAGCATATGAATAGCCCTAATTTTCTTTTTTCTGTATAATATTTTATTTTTGCTGTCATATTGTATTAATTTGTATTTATAATAAATAAATAAACAAAAAAATAATAAATAAATAAAATAATAAATAAATAAAATATTAAAACATATTGTTTGGTTGGTAGGACTGAATCTGAAACGTCACGGGTCTCGGAGCCAATTTTCAATAGTCATTTCATTCTGGTTTTGTGTACAGCACTTGTAGAAGTTGAAGCGCTTAACCTCAGGTTCTGTTTTTATTTAAAAGATTTTATTAATGTTGTTTCAGTGATGACAAAATTGAATAGGATATTTCGGCCCTCAAAAGTTAAAACCCGGACGGAAAATGACGGAAATCGGTTACATCCGCACAATCTTGTCACACTTAGTTCATACGGAGATGATTATTTTATTCCACTATAATACTGGCTATGTAAGTGTAGAATGTAGTGGAATAAAACTTCTAAGTAAGAACATGGTCTTATTTTTTGTGCATAGTCAATTTAAGTTTAGACTTACGGAATTCAATACTTCGTTTGCATGAAAGCACTATGAAACAACTTGCAATAAAAATACATTTTTTATTATGTACCATTACAACAATAAATATTACATACATATTACAATAAATACAAGACCAGTCATCCGGACCAGTCACATCCAGAACAGCTGAGTTTCTACATTCCATTTGTTATCAGGAAACTTAGTCTTTGCAGACTTCAGTCAGTCGTACAAGCCCTACTGAGGTCTTTTGTCGAGGGCACCCACCACTTTCCCAAACCGTTTTAAAGACCAGATTGGTCCCTCTATCGGTTCTCACATCAAGACTCTACATTTATTTTTTAAACGAAGCTACTTTGAAATGATTCTAAAAGCCCCCGACTGTCCCTACGCGGCACAACATACAATTATACATACCAAATTTTTTTTAAGTGTTCTCATCCGAGGCAGTTTGTTCCCGTTCTTGAAGCTAGCGGAGAGACAGCATCGGTGGTTCAGTGGTAGAATGCTCGCCTGCCTACTGAGGTCTGCAAAAACTAAGTTTTCTGGGAAACAGATGGAGGGTATAAACTCAGCTGTTCCGGATGTGACAAGGTTTATGTAGACCTGATTACTTTGGATTTGTTCCTGAAGTTCTGGAAAGACCCTAAACTCATAGAGCATGCCTGATTACGGAGGCAACTGAAATTCATAGAAATCCAATTAATATTAATAGAGACGACGGAGCTAAGCTCAATAGTTCTTGGTATCCGTTAATTGACGGTTACACCAAAGCTAAACGCAGAAAACCATTATGAAGTATATTGAAATACCAGCTCGTAGAGGAGTGGAGCTGGCAATACAGTATCGCTTCCACGTACACCCTGTCTAAAACGTTGGCTAAAGAAGGGAGTAGCTCAACAAGGCATAACGCCCCAAAAATAAATAATAAAAATCTTCCAACAATAAACTTTGTTTAATAATAATAATGCACGAATATTAAAAATCACATCTTCCAAATGATTAAAAAAATATATCTGCTACTGAAGGGCTAGTATTAGAACCCATTGCTAAGTCGTCCTTTAGTTTATAAGTAATATTTTCGATTTGATATAGTTTCGTTTAAGAACAACATTAAAAACTTCATATTAATCCTGCGACAAGTTTTTGAGGATGTTTAAAGTTTAGTAATTCTTTTATAATAACTTTGGTTTCATCAAAGGGAGTTACACCTTAGGAATAAGTAAACATCGTCAAATGATATGAACAATGCATTATTGGGTGATCCAAGGTAATTTTTTATTATGTATTTGGGGTTAAAAAATGTCATTCATTGTTATTGCCTGTTACCGTTCTAATAGGCTAATTTGATTTATGAATTTTTAATAAACTGTATAATTTTGGGACTTGAGGTCATGTTTTTGAATAAATTAAAAATATTTTCACTTCTGTGTGATTTCAATGCGTCAATAATATCTTCTTTCATTTGTTAATGAGGGTTTAACTATATTTATATTATATACTACTAAAGGTTTTGACTATATGTTAATGAAGTTTTTGGTATATACTACTTTAAATTATCACTTTAAAAAACATCAAAGTATTTTTGACATATGTAATCCATTCTATTATATTTTAATAAAATTATTTATTTATATGTTTATCCTGACCAAAAATAAGTAATCAAATATTTTTACTTTTCTCCTGGCGAATAAACCATTGGTTATGGAACATGTAGATTATTTTGAATAAACCAGTGGTATATACAAATTTATTTATTTTCTTTTAATTTAAAAACATCTTTATACTTTTATTGGTTTTGAAACATGTAATTTATTTTGATTAAACAATGGTGTAAACAAATTTATTTATTTTCTCTTAATATGATAATATATTTATACTTTTATCTTGACGAAAAAACCGTTGGTTTTAGAACATATAGATTATTTTGATTAAACAGTGGTGTATACAAAGTTATTTATTTTCTTTTTGTAAAATAATATATTTATATGTTTATCCTGAAGAATTAACCTTTGGTTTTGGAACATGTAGATTGTTTTGATTAAAAAGTGGTGTATACAAAGTTATTTATTTTCTTTTAATGTAATAATATATTTTTACTTTTATCCTGTACTACGTTTTTCTTTTTTTCTTTTATTTTTATTTTTTTATTTCTTTTTATTGAGGAAACAAACAGTCACACAGAAAAATGATTATAATAATAAAATTCATATGTTGTAGACCAATTAAGTTCCATTATGTTAAAAAACATTGGTTTAGTATTTTTACCTACTCAACTTATTAAATGACAAAGAAAAAAAAATATAAACATAATAAAGGAAAAAATAAAAAGAAGAACATAAAACATAATAAAGAAAAACGTAAAATTATTAACAAACATGGTTATACTATTTACTATGGTTGATAATAATATAATTTTCACAAAAAAGAGAAAAAAAAAGTATTTTAAGTTATTAATTTATTACGCTGCATTTCATATGATTTCAAGTCATGGTTGAAAATGTCTACATCTCGTAAGGCATTGTAAGTTTCACAGATACGTACTATTACAGAGTTTTGCGAATATTTAGATTTACTGTGTGGAATTCTAAATAAGTCGTTCGATCTGGTGTTTTGTTTGGGGCAACGAAATGCAATATTTTCTAACAGATATGATGAATCAACAAGGCAGTTCACGATTTTGTGTAAGAATAATGCATCAGAGATTTTTCTGCGTTTATAAAGCGATAGGGTCAAATCGATGATCACTAAAACGATAGGATATGTGTTTTATAAATTTGTTCTGGATATTTTCAATGCGATGAATATATGTTTGATATTGAGGATTCCAAATTACTGAGGCGAACTCGAGTTGGGAACGTACATATGACATATATAACAGAATCAGGGTGTGTGCTATAATAAAAGGCTTTGTAATGCGAATAATGAAACCCAATTGCTTATAAGCTTTTTCTAGAATATTTTCAATATGATCCCTTATTATTTATAAACTTATATTTATATTTGTTTTATAAACCTTATTCTGTTATTTCTTGTCGCATTAATTTACCTTAATGTTCGCTTAATGTACCTAAACAATTATAAAATTCAATTGTTGATTTTCCAAAAATTAATACGAAAAATAAAATGAAACTCGCAAAGCCATTTTTGTCTAACACAATAATCATCATAATCACAACACTCTGTCTGATGACTTGACCGACGGATAAAATGCGACGCCCTAATGATGACCGCGTGTCACCCTACATAGCGGGCGCAAATCAATTACACCAATGATTAAATACAACGCGAAAACTTTTAAGCACGTGTTTGCACAATTACGTAAATTTGCCGAAAAACTTTTCATTTTACTTAGATAGAAAATTTTAGAGAAATGAAAGGGATTCATTTTAACATTGTCACACAATTTCTTTGGAAAATGCCTTTCCCGAGAAGATTAGGGCATTTGTCACTTGAGCCATTGAAACCCAGTTCTTTTATGCAATTGGAAACGGGTTGAGGAAAAATCGAATCATTTTGCTTCCGTCTTTCGCCATATAGAAGATTTATTGCTTCGATACAGGCCATCCCTTCTTGGCTATTATTCAAAGGGTCTGAAGTCAACCCAATGGTTTCAAGCGAATGCGGTTCAAATGTATCGCGAGCGCCAATAAATTTGAAGCGAGAATTCCTCGGTATTTTTTAGAGCTTCATGAAAAAAAATAAACCCACAAATAGGCTTACTTATTTTGCCTCACGGTGCGATTTTTCACTATTTTATTTAAAGTAATACATTCATATTTTGCTTATTTTATATACATTTCGATAGCAGCGTCCTATTCGTCTAAACAATCCTTTTGTCTGGACATTATAAGTAACATACTCATATTTTTTTAATTTTGTAAACGTATCGAAAACAGTATTGTACTATTTGTTTATACAATACTTTTTTGTCTATACAATACAGCTTTACTTATTTGTCTACACAAAAAAACCAAAAAATATTAAGTTGTCTAACGTGTTCATAAAATGTCTCAGTTTGGTAACAAGAGAATCGTTTTTCCACATTTTAATATTTATACGAATACAAAATATTGTATAGGTACAAAATATTGTATATTTATTAATTGTTTTAGTTTTTAATGCGTAGAAGTCGTTTTAATTTAAAATAAAATCTTATTATTTTTTATTTAACTTTTATGAGTAAAATCTCAAATTGTAATATTTAAATGAAGTGCCAATATCTTTTTCTGATTTTTCTGTTTCCAGATTTTCGATTGGAGTTTCGCTCGTAGTATTTTTCTTTAATTTAATATTAAAATGAAATCATTTGAATTAATTTTTAAAATGTTATTATTAAATTCTGCTAGTATTATAAGTTTCTTTATTATTGTGACAGTGTTTTAACAAGGTCATCTTCAAACTGTGATTAGACCTTTTTAATATTTCTATTTTTGAAACTGATAATTCATGGTGGAATTCCATTATAATATATTATAATTTATTAGTGGTCTAATCACAATATATTATAATATATTGTGATTAGACCACTTTGAGACGACTAATAGGATTCAAAATTTCAATTTTGAAGGTGCCTAAGATGATTTATTACCGATGAAAACGATTTACTGAGAAAAAAAAATTAACAATAGTTTCGCTATTTTGTGAACTTTGAAATTTGTGTTCCCCACATTAAATATGAATGTGTTCTTATTAATGCGTGACTGCTAATGACTTATTTCAATGCGTTATGTTATACTGTTTAGGTATTTTAAACATACTGAGAAGTAGGGAATAAATAATTTCCATCAATAAAGTTATTTTAATTAATAAAGGTAAGATAAATAGCCACAGTTTGAAAAATGACCTTGTAAGCCGAAACAGCTGTCACAATAATTAAAAACTAATTATTATTTAATTTAATTTAACCACTCAAATTCATAAGCTTGTTTTTACGACAATCTAACATTAGCAGACATATGTATGACGTATGAAGCGTACCTGAATTTTTGTAAATTTTAAATTTTGTGCATTTATTCGATTAAAGTTTAAAAAAATAAGTAATTTTGTTTAAAAGCAGTTTGAAAACAACAGCAATGTAGGTTTATAAGAGTACGCGTGTAAAATATAATTAACGGCCTTTGTGGTCAACGGGTAATGCTTTCAACTAGAAACCCAAAGGTCGCGGGTTAAATTATTAAAAATGGAAGGTACTCTCAGTATCGCCCTGATGTTAGACCACCCATCAGAATGGAAATGAAATGGCTTTAGCCGTATTTAGTGATCTTATCTGAAAGGTCAGGTACTTCCCCTCTCTACTACCTTTAGCCTAAGAACACACTCTATTAAGAGGTGCCATAGTCTCACTGGCTCCAGATGGGAGCAGTTGGGTCTCTTGTGCGGTATTAATATAGATTTTAAATGTTTATTTCATTGATAAGCTTAAACGTATAAAATGCTGATAAAAATAATTCTATCCTACAAAATACAAAAATGACTTATTTCGTCGAGAATTTAAGATATAATTTATTTCAAGGAAAGGCACTTTAAAACATTAACACTTAACTTAAGTTTCCACCGATAAAATTGACGCCAGAAAACGCACAATTCAATAGGTAATTGACGTCCGTCCCGAGAGACCTTAGCGATATTATTACGGCATTTGAAAGCGAGAGAAAAGAAATAAACATCTGTTTGGCAGACTCTTGAAAAAGTGGAAGACAACAGAGGACATCTCAAGGCCGTGTTCTTCTGGGTGAACTTACTCGTACATGTCTATTTCCAGAGGCGACTGTTGTTGTAAATGGCTTCCCGAGGGACTGTGTGCTGATTGTGGCCTTACAATACGTGAGACCATTTCTATTCACAGAAGATAATACCGAACACAAAAACAGAAATTACTTAAATAAACGGCCCCAGACTTTATTATTTTATCTATAAAACTAAGACAATGTGAAACTAATGGTTTGCGATTTTTTATTATCAAATGTGCGTATTAGGCCATTATCAAGCTACTTAGGCAAAATGGTTATCACCGCGTCTATAATTTTAACAATGGGACATTGAACTAACTGCACAACTTCTGAAAATCTCAGTTTCTACCCTTGTGGCAATACATAAACTCGGCATGACCAATCAATACTTATGTGTTCATTTACATTTACATAGTTTAATTAACTTTCACGTTATCTTATGATGTGAAAATGTATTATTTGTATAATGGTTTACAGTTTAATTTTATTTTATCTATCCTACATGCTTTTGACGGCCTCCGTGGTCCCGAGGTAAGACTCTGGACTCACAATCCGAAGGTCGCGGGTTCGAACCCGGCGTGCGCAAATAAATTTTATTTGATATTTGTGTTATTTCACAATTTATTCATTTAAAATAATATGTAGTATATTTGCGGCACGTTCCAGAGTGGAAGATACTATCAGTATCGCCCTGGTGTAAGACCACCATTCAGAATTGAAACGTTGCTTGATAATGGCTTTAGCCGTGTTTAGTGACCAGATCTGAATAGCCAGGTACTTCCCCACCTTCCTCTTCCCTATCTCCTTCCCCTCCCCACTACCTTCAGCCTCACAACATACCCCGATTGGGGATGCCATAGTCTCACTGGCTCCAGACGGGAGCAGTTGGGACTCTTGTGCGGTATTAACTATAAAAAAAAAAAAAAAAAAAAATGCTTTATTCTGTGTTTTATTATATGTCTTTTGTAAATATTTTTTTCTTCTTTTTCTACCACTTCGTGTTTTCTTCAATTTTTTAATCTATGTTTTTATACTATGATTTTTTTGCGGAAACTTAGCAGGTAATTGCAACAATATGATACGTAATTATCTTAATAAAATGTGTAGATATAACTGTTTGTTCCCCTTATAAACTGAAATAAGAAAAAAAATAAAAAGAGTCGACTTCACGTTTGAAATTGATAAATAATGCACAAAAAGTTGTAATTTTATAGAACTGTTATTTCGGGGGGCCAACTGTCGACGGATTGATTAACTGGTGGGTCACCATTTTTTTTTTACATGAGCTCCACACAGAAGGCCCTGATGAAAATAATTTCCCTCAGGGCCTATGTCATCTTTGGGGATGCTGTGTGGAGGGTTTTTTTAAGGAAAAGGAGGAGAGGAGAGTTCTGGGAAGGAAAAAGGTTTAAGGGGCGGGTAGGATTCTGGGGTTCAGTGTGTCATGGTCATCCGCTGCCAAGACCTACACAAACCTCACCCCATGAACCCGGGCACCCCTGCCAAATCACCAAACGTAGCGAACCACTTGGGGTGACCGATGGCAGAGGTGTTGGTTATCCAATAAAGGTTCCCGGGGCGGCGGTACCCATTCCCGCCTCCCAAATTGTAAAAAAATACTATGTAATTTGTAAGCATTTCAGCCGTAAAAACTTTTAAAATTCAGCAACGCCAGAGCATTAAAGATTTCATTGTTACGATGTCAATCCAGCGGGTCAAACCTTCACATAGAAAAAAAAGTATCCATATAGTCACTGTTACATTAAATCTGAGGCTTAGCAAAAATAATACAATATATCTCAATGTAACTTTTATTCAAAACATTAATTTCATTTCTGCTTCTCATACCTTATAATAAAAAGGTCTTTGAGATTAGTGAAACATCTAGCTAACATTATCTTAGGAATTAACGGAGTAGAAGTATTTTTTTAGTGAAGGCGTTCAACGCTGTAAGGGGAAGCTCGACGGGAGGAATGGTGGCTGAAACAAAGTGCTTAAGTAACCAATAAATTTTTAATGTTCTAAAGCCTCTGTTTATTTGGCTTCTTAAATGTACGTGCTTCTTTATACTTGCAATTACGTTTAAAGCATCTCGACGTTAGAAAAACATAATAAGAGATTTGAAAACAAAAAAAATACACATTAACTTAATTATTGGTTAAATTAATCAAAAACAATTTTTATTGTGTTGACAAACAAAGGAGAAAATTTGACCAACAGCGAGATCGTACTTTTTAAATACAAAGAGTTTCAATTTTTTATGAGAAAAACTCTCTTTTTATAACTTTTGAAGGTTATTCCCATCAACGTAATATATCATTGAAGAAGAAGATAACACTTATAATCTAAATGAAAATATGAAAGAAAACAAGACACAGAAAAACAAAAAAAAACAATGGTCGCAACTGGGACTCGAACCCAGATCTCTCGTCTAACCGGCTCTAATTTCGCTATTGCCACCTTCTGTCAAACCGTCATATTTGTCAATCTCATATTTAAAATATTTAGAATCATTAATATTATCTTCAACTAGTTCTTTTTTCCATATTATAGGCAACTACTCTTTTTATTGGAAACAATCATTTTAAGAATTGGTTTGTAACCTGAATAGCGTCTCGGATAAATGTATCCGAATTTATTCATATGGAACTATTGACTTTATTAAAGTCTAAATGAGAGTAAGAACATACAAATTACATAGTATTTTTAAGTAAGTCTAAAAGAGTAGTTGCCTATAATATGGAAAAAAGAACTAGTTGAAGATAATATTAATGATTCTAAATATTTGAAATATGAGATTGACAAATATGACGGTTTGACAGAAGGTGGCAATAGCGAAATTGGAAAACGCGCCGTCCCGGTTAGACGAGAGGTCTGGGTTCGAGTCCCAGTTGCGACCATTGTTTTTTTCTGTGTCTTGTTTTCTTTCATATTTTCATTTAGATAAGTGTTATCTTCTTCTTCAATGATACAAAGAGTTTCAATTATTATTGATTGTATTAGTAATCATCATATTATTGCTATTGATTAGTTCAGCGGATGGTCTGAAAATAATTATTATTTGTAATAACTCGTTTAAATACCGAACAACCGTTATTTGGCCGCAAAAATGAAAACAAATTGATTTTAGCAGATGATTTATTATTTTAAGACACATTTTGATTGCTAAAATGTATTATTGGTAAGGAAATATACCTATATTTATAATGTTTCGAAAAATGGGGAAACGTTTTAGACCAAAGGGATACTGATTCAGCAATGACGGAATTCATCTCAAAGTTACATGATTATATATTTAAACACACGAGTAACAAACTCATACCTAATAAGCAATTAAAAATCACGCCATGGATCACTCCTGGTCTAGTTAAGTCAATTCACAAACGGAACCAACTCCACAAAAAGGCAAATAGGAGCCCAGATAATATAATATTACAAACTCGCTATAAAAAGTATAGGAACTTGTGCAAAAATTTAATCGTATCAACTAAAGAAAGCTATTTAAAAAAAATTATTTACGAAAATAACTATACGCCAAAACTGCTATGGGAAGCATTCCGTAATATAACTAAAACTAAAACTAATAAAACTTCCGATATCAAATCACTGTACATTGATAACACTATTACGTCAGATCCAAAAAAGATGGCAAATTTTGCAAATAACTACTTCACGTCGGTGGGAAACACACTGGCAAAAAAAATCCTAGATAAAAACAACACAACTGAAAAAGATCTCGCGAAGCAAACTGACTGTTATTTCCGTCACAAAATAGATAACATTCGTACTACATCACACGAAGTGATGAAAATAATTGACGAGCTTAAGTCATCCAATGCATGCGGTCCTGATAAGGTCTCATCAAATCTATTAAAAAATATTAAATCCGTCATAGCATCACCGATATCGTTCATATGCAATCTGAGCTTTAACTCTGGAAATTTCCCTAATAATTTAAAACAATCAAATGTTATTCTACTGCACAAAAATGGGGATAAATCTCAGATTAACAACTACCGACCGGTTTCTTTGATCAATTCTGTATCTAAAATTATTGAGAAAATTGTTAAGAATCGGCTCAGTCTATATCTTGAAAACAATAACATCCTTTCCAATAGACAATACGGTTTCCGTCCAGGTTTAGGGACTGAAAATGCCATTGCTAATTTAACAAAAATTATCTCTAATAACATCGATAGAGGTACAAAATGCATTGCTCTCTTCCTGGATCTAGCCAAAGCGTTCGACACTATCTCTCACAAAATTCTGTTGAATAAATTACAGCGTATTGGTATACAAGGTCAGCTCTTCAAATGGTTGTGTAGCTATTTAGATAACAGGAGCCAAAGAGTACTTATCAATGACACTATAAGCGATCCAGCTAATATTAAATTCGGTGTACCCCAAGGAAGTACTCTAGGACCACTCTTATTCAACATATATATTAATGAACTATGCAACAGTTCCTTTGCCGACCACATTATTACCTTCGCCGATGATACAGTTTTACTATATGAAGACAAAAGCTGGAATATTGTTCATAATAAAGCAGAAATAGGTTTAAACAAGGTCAAACAATGGCTAGACAATAATCTCCTCACACTCAACTTAGATAAAACTAAATACATCCGTTTCAGTGCAACACAAGCAGGAAAACCAAAAGAAACACACAACATCATTATACACCACTGTAATGACCTAACCACTTGTAATTGCAATAACTTAGAATGTGTCGATAGCATAAAATATCTAGGAATCATAATAGATAAATCTCTGAGATGGGAGGAACACATAGACTCTACCACCACAAAGATCAGAAAACTTACTCATCTTTTTATGTCTGTTAGAAATATTCTTTGCGTAAAAGATCTGAAACAAATGTACCATGCCATGTGTAATTCTTTGCTAGAATATGCATCCTTAGGATGGGGCGGCTGTTCGAAAACAATTCTTGATCCCTTAGCAAAAGCACAAAAATCGCTTCTAAGGGTCATCCTTAAGAAACCTTTCAGGTATCCCAGTGATCTATTATTTGAAGAGTTACGAGTTCTTGACGTACGGCAACTTTACATAAGAAAAACTATTCTACATACACAAAAACATCGACACCACTATTCATCCATTGATCATCTCCACAACACCCGTCATGCAAGGAGGAATCCAGTAGTTCCACCAAATACCAACACATCACATGCACAAAGACAATACTCTTACTTAGGGCCAAAATTGTTCAACCTCGTACCCGATGCATGGAAATTGAAAAGTGCAAGCACTCTGCGCAAATGGGTTAGCAATTGGCTTCTGGACATGGGGAGACTCGAGAGCGAACACATGCTCACACAAACTCACTTACCTAATAATATGTACTATCAGGTTTACGTTAATCCATAAGAATCTTATAAGTACTTATCTAATTAGCTGGTATAATATAGGTTGTATAATATTATCTTTATTTTTTTATATTGTTATCTTCAACCTAAAAGTTACTAGGTTACAAAAATAGGTACAAAAAATATTTTAAAAGTTGTAGTATTGATAAAATTAAATTATGAGTAAAATATTATGTACTATCAAAAATTGTAACACAGAGGCTATTTTTGTACATTAGAGGAATCAGAAAGTTACTTTTTATTAATTTCTAAAAATAATATAATTTTTTTTCTATGCCCCTGATAACTTATATCCCTTTTTGTTAATATTTACAGACTTTTAACTCAACAACCATTTCATCAAATTATTATAATATTTAAAAACATTTTTTTTTTTTTTAGAAAACATAGGATAGATACGAAATTGTTAAATTAAAAAAGAGAGGTTGTCTTTACTCAAACCTATTATATATTTTCTTAAAAACACATTCGAACTTTCGGATAGGAATACATCGAAGAAAGATTTAGTTTTTATTTTTCTGTTTCACAAACCAATGAGTTCATATTTTTTTTCTCTTTGTAGCTTTAATATATTATCATTCAAATTTTTTGTACTTGGTAACTCTTCTCAGTAGCTTTTTACTATTAATATTAAATTTAATTGTTTTATTGCTTTTTAATCTTGCACTTGACTGTAGATTTAACAAATACAAATGTAATCAGCACTTATGCCCTCATTCATTTACTAGTATTTAAGTTCTACAAAAAACAACGTAACTACCTAATGTGAACTAAACCAGGCAATTCGACTGTCCTAAAACGGGAAATCTCTTAGTTGGACAGTCAAAGTTTTCTTATAATGTGTATGTATTTTTGTTCAAATAAATAAATAAATAAATAAATCCGCAACATATGTAGGCCACGTGCCGATTTGCTGGGGATGGATATGACAGGTACATTGTTTCCATTGAGCTCCAAACTGTCTAATAGCTACTGTTATATTCAGTTCATAATTTGAAGTCTTTTTAGTGTTAACGTAACGTTGAAGACAATGTGTTTATTTAAAACAATAATTAGATTTCGGCTGTAAAAGGTTAGGTAAGAAAAACAACAACTCTTTGTTGCAAAATGCACTTCCTAAAAGATAAAGTTAGTTTCGATGTCTATTTGATGGTGGATGTTTTAGATAAATGATGTGATAAAATTGACGGTCACGAAGAACTATGTCGGATGTTTGCTTTTGAAGTTTTGGAGGAGAGCCGTTTAAAGTTTCAATTCTGCATTTTTACTATTTATGAGATCAAGAAATATAGGATTATTTTAGTGTTTTGCATTTTATTAAATTTCATTAAAAATTCCGAAAAAACAGACTTTTAAATAAACAAAATGAGCCAATAAAAAACGATTTTCAATTTTTAGCAAATCGAACATTATTGTTCAAAATTGTCGAAAACATATCACAGGAAGGTAGACGTAATATAGCCACTGTTTGTAGCATTTCACTGTAAGGTAGTAGGAATCAGGCAAAGCTCTCAAAATCCAGGTTTTATGACTGTCTGAAAGTCACTTGTATCATGATCTATTCTAACACAGTAGCAAATAAGTTACATTTTTCAGTTACTGGACTTATCAACTGGTTTAAATATTGAAAAAATAAACGTGTTATAATAATAAGAGCACTTAATTTTTTTAATAGATAATAATTTTCCTTCACATGTACCGTGAATCCTAAATAATTTATTTATGAAATCATCAAAAACATTAATTTCGGTTTTCTGTGATGTCGTGCGTGACGTGGAATATTTCGCGTAATGAAATTCAAATACTTTAAGGACGGGTTGTTTCAAAAAATTTGATGGATTCATCAAATATTTGATGTTTATTTTCACGTTCTGTGTAAGTTCTATTCAAGTTCTATGATTATTTCAGTTTTGTGAAGCAGCTGTTCTATCACGATGTAATAACAGAACTTGAATAGAACCTACACAGAACGTGAAAATCGACTTCAAGTATTTGATGAATCCATCAAATTTTTTGAAACAACCCATCCTAAATCTTCAAATTTTGAATTAATGATTGTGAAAATTCAGACAAGCGATACGTAGGTATCAATCTGTGTCATAAAATGATAGTATTTAGATCAAATTAACAATTCTACATTTGAAATGAGTATTTCTTTCCTATACACTATAACGACTTAAATAAAATGTACAATACGTATTTTTGGAAGGCCAGATCCCGAGGTAAATATTTGTCCTACAATAATAATGGCGATTTTTCATGTTTCTGCGCTAGTGTTACTATTATAATATACTCCTTTAGGCATTTGATAGGCGGGAGAGTTGACACTCGTAAAACTTAATAACCGAGTCGGGTATTTTTATTACATTACTCACATCGGCTTTAACATTCTTTAATGTTTACAAGTAGTTCTTATTCTCACAAATCAAAGCCAAACTATTTTTTATATGGAAAATGTGAAATTAAGGCTTGGATCATTTTATTTTATTCCGTACGCGTATGTATACACCATGGTGACGTGAAATTATTGATAACCATCATGCTAAACAACTAACTTGCTGGAACTCATAATAAATGTACAGCGCCCTTGAAGAGATTTTGGATAAAAAAGGCGCTCTACAAAATATCCAATCATTATTATAATTATAACATTTATTTGTCCCTAGATTGCATACAGTTTGCACTACTTTCTCAGAAGAGGTAGATAAGTTCCATTGCCCAGTTATTTTAACACTCCTCACTAATAACAATCAATGTTAGCATAATTACTACACTTCTGCATATAATTTTAATAGTATGACTTTCTTAACGATTGTTGTTCCACATAATTATGAATATTACATATTTGTTAAAGCCCGTTCAGGCGAATAATAATATAAATAAATTTCTTGACGAGAAATATTTTTTTTTTTATTTAGCGTTATATTTTATTTTCTTCCAATAAAAATTTTTGATAATGTAAATGAGTATTTTTTTCCTCGAATATAAGCGGATATAAAATACTTTATTATTCACTAGCTTTCACCCGCGACTTCGCGCGCATGGGATAAGGGGGAAATTAGTAGCGCTTGCACTTATCAATCATTCCCCCTCCCCACTCCCCCACCTACCCTCTCCCCCCTCCATAATCCTCCCTCCCCCTTCTCCCCTCCTCCCACCCTCCCTCCTCCCCCCTCCAACCCTTCCCACATCCCCCTCCCACATTCCATACTTTTATTCCCGGTTCATTCAGTTTTCAAACAGCTCGCGTGCCACCTAAATTTCATAATGCCAGAGCTCACCAGTAGTAAAAATAAATAATTATTCAATTTGGTGCAGTCGTTCGGAAGTTATGCGCGTACAAACTTTTCAAAGATTCATTTTTTTTATAAAGATAGATAGATATTAACTACGACGCCTTAAATAAAATTATGACGACTTAAATAAAATTTCCCGCAAATATATCAACATCGTTTCCACGGCAACGATTGGTTTTCTGACGTTAGCAATAACTTGCTTTTGTTAGTGACAGAATACGTATAATAAATATAATAAATTCATATTTATAATTTCATAACGCCAGAGATTACCATTATATACAGTCTATAGTCCTCGCATACGATGTAGCTTTCTATGGGTGAAAGAATTTAAAAAATATTTTTATTGGTTAATGCATGAAAGCGAAATAAACTCGAGCAGTTTCGCATTTATTATATAAAGTATAGATGTACTCCACTTCCAGAGATTTTTTTTTAAATTGTAAAAATCTTATTTTTGCTATTTGAGGTTGTCACATGACGAATAATTTTTAAGATGCATAATTTGGTTATTATGATATTTTTCAAATATCGTAAAAAATTTGTTCTAAAAAGGGTTTTACAGATTCCGTTGTATTTAAGCATTCAAACGAATCCTCAATTAAACCACTGTAAATTGTAGGATTAATTAGGCAGGTATATCTAAAGTTTATTTAATTTCGTAGTAATGTTTCCTCTAACTGAAACAAAATGACCCTAATTCTGTTTGAGGTTGGCAATGTCTGTAGACAGTTTGAATTTTTAGGTAAACCTAGTTGTTTCATCTCGTCGTCAACGTTAAGAAATGCCCCTTCAACTGAGCTATCCCTCCACTGAAACCTGTCAACACAACGCTACCCCTAAATTTGTTAAATCAAATATTAAATGTGGTTGATACGGTTAATTTCTATACTAAATTTTAATATTAAATAATAAATTAACTTTTCAGTTTTTTTTCTCTGAAATTAAGTAATTTATTTAATATCTATGTAGTTTCAAATGATCCCTCTTCGAAATATATTCTTTTTATTTTTTAAATACTTAATAGCCTCTGTGGTCTTTCAAATAGGGATCCGAAGGTTGCGGGGTAAAATCCTGGCGCGCGTGAATACATTTATTTTGATTATTTGTGGTATTTCCCAATTAATTAATATTAATAATGTCTATTTTTGTTATATGTTTTTGATGTAGTATGCCGTGTTGCACTACCTCCTTCTTTAGCCAACATTTCGGATAGCATTACAGTGTCCATCATAAGGGCAGATGTGTGAACACCCTAAAAACAAATAATAACAATACTTTTGGCCGTGAAAATCTAAAATTATATCTAATAATAATTAGTATATTTGTGGATACTCTCAGAATCGCCCTGGTGTAAGACCACCATTCAGAATTGAAACTTTGCTTGAAATGGCTTTAGCGTATTTGGTGACCAGATACGAATAGCCAGAAACGTCCCCACCTTCTTCCGACCCGTCTCCTTCCCCATACCTTGCCTTAGTCTCTCTGGCTCTAGACGGTAGCAATTGGGACTCTTGTGCGATATTTAGATTTAAAAAAAAGAATGCCGCTGTTTTCCAGGATGGAAATGTGATTATGGAATTCGTAATTGAGGATTCCTTTTAAAGCCACGTCTCGATTCTGAACGATGGTGTTTCACCAAGGCGACGCTGAGAGTACTTAAGTTCTGACACGTGGCGGAAATTACGTCTATCTCGACACAGGTCTATTCTAGTGAGACGGGCATCGAATTATTGCTAGTAAATAAAATTTATGAAGATGTATAAATAATAACAAAAAACTTCTTACCTATTATATTATTATTTATTTTTAAAAGTTTTTGTGTACGCTAGTTTTCGAATCAGTTACCTTTGGATTCACAACTTGAGGTGGAGGTCTTCGATTTTATTAAACATTTGAAAAATCTAAACGCAAAATTTGCGGTGCCTAGTGTCATTTTTGATAGTTCAATAGATTTTTAACGCTTCAGAGCTCTTGACGGAAATGGCTTCAAGAGTTAGCGTCATCGATTGTTATTACAAAATGAAGCTACAAAAAGTTGATCATTGTACTTGTAATTTATTTTAAAATTCTTAGAAAGCTATTCAAATACTATTTTTTTGTTTGTTTTATGTTAAGAAATCTATCTAGCTAGAGGATACACGGAACGTGTGTAAAAAGCTATTCAAATACTGTTTTTTTGTTTGTTTTTTGTTAAGAAATCTATCTAGCTCTGAGGATACGCGAAATGTGTGTAAAAAGCTATTCAAATACTGTTTTTTTGTTTGTTTTTTGTTAAGAAATCTATCTAGCTCTGAGGATATGCGAAATGTGTGTAAAAAGCTATTCAAATCCTGTTTTTTTGTTTGTTTTATGTTAAGAAATCTCTCCTCTGTACTACTACTCTACTCTGTAGCTCTGATGATACATGAAATGTTTTCTTCTCTCTTGGAAAAAAAATTATTTTCATGAAAACAGATTTTTTAGAAACATTTACAAGATGATCGATGTTGCAAATGTCATTTTACACTCAAAAGCTCGCACACTTTAGAACGCAAACAGAAAATTACATTATTTTGAATAAGGTTTTTTGTTTAACAAAGTATTCAAAGGATGATAAAATGAAATGAATTAATTTGTTTCGTAATGTCAGGCCAAAAAATGGAGCAAATGTTTGTTTTGTTTGGTATGCAATTACTGTGCTGTTAGCTAAATGAACGTTTTAAAGCAAGCGTATGTTACGCGCATGAAAGGTGCAATAACAAAGAAGGGTCCGGAAGTAGATAGGGGTTAATTTTAAGATCATCCCTGATGAAGGATAAGGGTTGATGGGTGTAAAGTGGCCACTGGATACTCGAGGCAGTCAGGAAACCTGGAAATTTCAAATAAAGTTATTTACCGAGGAAGCATTCATTTAATAAATCTGCTTGTTAGACTCAATTGTAGGTCAAGGTCAATTCTATTCGCAGGAACTTAACAAGAACGAATGCGCGGCCCATTTCGGCCAGTTTCATACAAATCTGAAATTCGGATTTGAGATCAAAATACCCAACCAAACTGAAAAATATTTTTTGTAATCAAAAGGTATACCGAATATTTATTATAATATATAAATGAAAAAAAAAATTAACTATGCATATTTTACAAATATAATGAAAAAAACATTGATAAAAATGCATTTTTTTGGGTAGTAATTTTAATGTATAAACCTCAACTTTTTGTTGCGCCGTAATTAGGTAATTTGTATTTTAAATCTACACAAATAATTTTTTTTTTTTTCTAAATTTTTATTTTTTATTTTATATTTATTATATTTCTATAATAAATATGGAAAATTATTTTTTTTTGTTTTTGATTTACTCACAAATAATCGTCTAAGCTGTCTGTAAAATCATGAAACACTAAAATCTTTAATGGCCTATATCTAATAATTTAAAACAAAAATAAATACAGTAGCTCACATTCGTACTAGATATCTGATAAACCTTTTGATTACAAAAATAATTTTTCAGTTTGGTTGGGTATTTTGAACTCAAATCCAAATTTAAGATTTGTGTGAAACGGGCCGAAAAGGGCCGCGCAAACGTTCCACTTAACCTTTTTCATGATGATTTTTTTTCAAATAGAATCAAATTAGTCTCTTTCTACTAGCGATGGGCACAGTTGATGAATCATCGATGATTTACTTTACCTTTTTTACCATCGAAATATTTGGAATCATTGTCATAGATAAATCGATTCTCGAACAATCGATCTCGCTTTTCGACGTAATTCATTCGTTAACTGTATTTACAGTCCTAGATAACTGTTTTGAAATGTCATTGAAAGTGGAATTGAGACTATCGTGTGAAACGTCAGAATCTGAGAAGTAAAATGGGTTATTTTGAGGTTATGTATCTTTTGGTTGGTGTTGATGGTATAAGTGTCATTAATTTCATGATCATTTCGAATAAATCAAATATACACCAAATCGAAAAATGATTTTTGCGATTTAATCAAAAATACAACCCAGTAGACACATATCCTCAAAATAACCTATTTATCGAATAAATTTGATTTATCCGAAATGAACAACATCATTAGGTACCTCTTTGTATAAGTTATTGATTTTTAAAAATTATTTTTCAACGTTAGAATTAAGAAATTTCGGTGCAAGGATATATTTACTTATCAATTGCCAATTACGTTGACTATTATTATTTACGGTGACTATTTTAAATATATTAGGTTTTGGCTTGTTCAGGTTTCAAATAGGTACCACACAAACTAAATGTCATTTTGAGGTTATGGATAGTAAGATTTTATTTTTACATAAAATGGAAATTTCTACCTCCCGACTAAGCTATTAACTGTAAGTAGCTTGTCAGGATCTTAGTTAAACAGTGTTATAAAAAGAACAATAAATAATAATAACAATATAGGTAACATTAAACCATTTAATTAAGTCATTCCAAAATTCTTGTTGTTATTTATGTATGTACACGGTTGAAAAACAAAAACATTTATAAATTTATGGATAACTAGTTTATTCGGAAAATTAATACGATGTTGCTAGTAAAGAAATAATTGCCAGTAATGAAAATTTTGATTACTGATTTTTTGTCATACCTAATTTAAGATATTTTTTCTATACAGATGCACCGTATTTTGCTTCATATAAACCTAAAAATGGATAGCTAAAGATTATTTTTTGTATGAGAATATTTTCAGTGGGCGCTTACCAAAATTTTTGTGAAAAAGAGTTATTCAAAAATTTGCGTTATTGTAAACTCTCGGTAAGTTCCTTCAGGCAGAAAAAATAAAAATGCAAGCAATGATAACTTATGGAATTGCACAGAAATGCTTCATGAGAACGGATCATTACTTCGACTGTTTTTTTTTCCAACCCTACCTAAACCCGCTTTACAACACTTCTTACACCCCTCTTAACATTAAATAGGTTTAACCTTTACCTTAAACTGTTACCTTAAACCACCTCACAACGCTGCCTAACCGGGTGGAGAAATAGTTTGCCTGTCTTTATAGTTTTAACAGAAACAATTTCGAAAGAAATTAAACATCGAACTAAGTTGCATTTATACGGCTAGATCGTAGATCTGGTCGTCTAGTGGGTATTCCCTTCTGCAATAGCTTTATCATAATTAAAAAAGTTCCTCGCTTCAGATTGCAATATGCAAGGCGAGAAATCTTAAAAAGGATCCGTTCTTCCATCCCCCTTTCCCTGGCACAGATTAAACCTGAAACCTGTAATCTCATATTTTCCTTTTTTTAATAATAAATAATACGGCGGCTTTCAACGAGAAACAGATTCAATAACCGAGAATACCCCAGCACAGCAGTCTGATCCGTTCAAATTTCATCATAATCTTGAATATAATTTATAAAACATCTTGTAAAAAAGACATAAATGTGAGGGAGGCATCTACCTCTAAGTTTTGTTTGTCTTCAGAAATAATAATAATTTGATAATTTGTAGAGCGCCTTTTTTGGTTAAAATTACCTCAAGCACGCTAAAAACTGTTTTTTTTTTTTATATTATAAGCCTCCCTCACTGTGATGTTTCATTTCCTGAAAAGGTGTAAGTCGTTGACCTACTTATAACAGTTTAAAAATAATTAATGTTTTTTTACGTCTCTCTGCGCGTCATAAAAAGTACATTTTATTATTGAGTAAGTAGTTACATATTGATGTGAACATCGTATCCGAGAAAAAATGGCACCGAGAAAGGAGAAGGTGAAAGAAAAGGTACAAAAGTAGGTACCAGGATTGTCTGAACTAGTTTCTTGAAGGAAAGAAGGAAATTTGTAAAGCAAATAAAAGGGCATTCTACAAATAGTTATCCATCTCACGATAATTTTATTTGCTATTTCATTTTATTGTCTGTTTCCACTTTAGCACTCAGTATTTCAATTCTAGTGAGCAATACGACGAATTCGAATATTTTTTATTTGATTAAAATTTATTTGATTAATTTTTTTTTTATTAAAATTTATTTGTTTGAATTTAAAAGTATAATTCGAATATTTTTTACATGACTAAAATTTTGTTACAATGTTTTAACGGCAGTCAGTCAATTTTTTAAATTGAATTTGGAGTTTTTTATATATTTTTTAATTTCCATGTACATATTATAATGTAATTTAATACATCCGCCGTGTGGTAAAAGAAAATTTGTCTGTGTTGGCGCATTTATAAAAAAAAAACTATATTATTTATTCCTTCGCTGACAATGGTATACCATCAAAAGCACGCCACACCTAACATACTTCTCACACAGTGACAAGAAGAAGGATTATTTTTTATTCCAAGAGTTAACTCAATTTCTTCAATGTTTTTTGTACTTACGACCGGCAGTTTACGCTTCAACTAATATACTCTTACCACTCACAAAAATACCAAAGACAAAAGCTTTGCCTGTCTCGAGTAAATACTCCGTCACAGTATTTATTTTAGACTTAACACAAGTGGTTCTTAACCGCTGTTCCGCGATCTTATGAAAACCTTTTCAGTTATTTTTACTTCATTTTACTGGTAATATTAAAGACTTATGTTTTGATGACCTTTTGATCAGTAGCGTAAATTTTAAGAAAGGAAAATAAATGGTTCTTGTTCACGTCACAAGTTCTCAATGGTAGGCGGATGGATGCAAGATCGAAGAATTTTAAGCTTATTTTGGCGTATAAATCAATCAATGTAATTCATTATAATTTCTGCCCGTACATTTAAAATAATTCATCTTAAACTGTGTGAAATGTCACCTTTGGTCCAAAAATAGCTAAATGGTTAATATATTTAGGCAAACCAGATTCGGAAACATTACTAAATAATTTCATCTGATAATTTTTGAAGTGAAACTTCTTTAGCCCCGTTAGTGATATCAAATTCGGATGAAGCAGAAGTGCGTCACTAAAATTAATTATTTGATAAGTCCTCGGTTCTAATATAATGCGGTATCCCGCCTCCCGTAGCGCAGCGGCTGAGGCGCCTGACAAATCGCGTCCGGAGAGACAGACATCCAGTGAACGGACGTTCGAATCCTACGAAATAAAATAAAAAACATTTTAATTTTTGTGAAATCAATATCCAATCTTCAAACCACTTTAAAATAAACAGGCAAAAGAAAAGAAAACGACATCTAGCGACTTTGTAGTTTTACTTTTACCGCGTGTGAATTGCACACTCTGATTTTTTTTCTAGTACCTAGTTTTTTCTTCGTTTTTATTTCTTTTATCGAAGTATTTTTTTCTATATACCTTTAGTGTATTACCTATGCATATCATTACAAATATTAACAATTCGATATTACTTACCAAACAACAAAAATTATAACAATATCAAGTAGTAAACTGTAACCTTGTACGTCATGATTAATTGCTTAAAATAGGCACTGCCTGGTTAGAACCTAATATTGACTGGGCCATAATTTATTCACACCTGTATTGCTACTTATTCTCGACGCACATCGTACTTATAATATTTATACGTAATCCATTATACAATGTAATATCCAATATCCATTCCTACATTATTTGGCTTAATTCTGAAACTTCATTTCATTCAATCATTTTCTGTACCAAATGTGTAATAATAAATATCAAATTGAATAAAAAACGTTTTGCAGAGACCAGTATAATGTTAAGAACCACTGTTACGGTCACCATGCATAGTAGTTTCCTAAATAGAGCATCGCTTCTAGTCTCACAAAGTCCATACATTCTCTGTATTTATATGGCTAGACCAGGGGTTCCTAAACAGATGGACGTTTGAATGAAATGGTATAATTTTACTCAGAAAAATATTTTTTTTACAAAATTTAGTTCACACGTAAATACGTGTGAAGTAGATCTTTATGCAACGTTAAAAAAATTACCAAAAATCAAAATGGTATACAAACAAAATAAAACTGTAAATTCCTTTGTTTCATTTAAACAAGATGCACTCACATTTAAATACAATATTTTAAAGTTATGATTTTTTGATGTTCAGATAATGCAGGAGTTCAATTGGAAAAACTTCTATCTATCAATTTAAAGCCTAAGATATCATTTATAAGTTGTTGTTGCGTGTCGTTTATTTTTTTGAATACATAATGCAATTAAACGTAAAGCTCATAGATAACGACTGTTTATTTTAACAATATCCGCGAAATTAAAATAATTTGTGAACAAAATGTAAATTGATTCAAAATAACCATGCGAATATTTTGTAGGTAATAAACGTTTTCTTGAGTAAAAAGAAATTGTTATTGGTACTTAGATAACGATGACGGCGTTTCCTAATGGAATGTTAAAATACTGGAAATCGTTTTCTCCGAATATCTGTAGGATTAGTTATAAAAAAATATCGGATCTTAGGTTTTTTTTTTCAAAGACAATTGTGAATTGTTTTGCCATCTAGGGATTTGGAAATATCTTCCTGGAAGTTAACATATTATTACTAGTATATAGGAATATATCAAAATGTTTGATATTGCTATCACCATAGAAAACAATCTTCTGTAAGGTTCTCGTGAATACTGCTCATGGCTCAATATTTCAATTTACGGGATAAATTTTGTTTGTCATACTGGGAACAAAAGCGCAACATAACAAAATAAATCACAAACGAAAATGCCTGCCGATGTTTTGGGTATAGATAGCATATACAGAATAGTTAAAAATGTATTATTTTGTGAATAGGAAGTCGTATTTGCTTTATCTTCATGGGCATTATTTAATCAAACCTTTGCAAAAAATGGGTAAACACTTTCATGTTCACTATACTTGGAGCCCGCTCTTTAAAATTTTATTTGCGCCGTCACAGGTATCGTAAGAATTTTACCTGCATTTCCTACGTACTATCGTTGCGGCGTGTACCCCGGGTAGAGCCAAACGATATTAAGGCGTATACTGGAAAGGTCTCGACTCGGCTACAAACGCCTCGCTGTACTGCGGAAAACGTTCGGGAACTTCCGCGCATCTAAATTACTCGACGTTCTGGAAATTACTTGACGAGTCGATAATGCTGTATAAGCGCCAGCGAGCCACAGCGAGTCAGTCATAAGTAAAGTTTCAATTCGTACTGTCAGTTCACATTAAAGCGGACCAGTGATATCAGTGCTAAGTGTAAACATAATAACAAACTCCAGTGCGGTAACGGAGCAAAAGACCTAAGGCCATTTCGGACCCTTTTGTTCTACCTTCGAGGAAAACACCATCTCGCAGCTTATAAGGTCCGTCGCACCTTCAGCTCAAGAGATCAGCCCGCGATTATAAGGTCCTCAGCACCTCCAGTCCTGGGAGCAGCTTCGTTTTAGGTTACGGAGGTCCATCACACCTCGCAGCCATTGAGACCATCCTTCGCCTTTGCCTCACAAGGTTTTCCTGCACCGCAGATGACACCAGCTCACCGGAGTCACCGCCACCACCACAGTGTCGAGCGATGGCCTACCAGCGACGGAGGATCAGATCTTCTCACCAACTATGGTGCAGAGTTATACGATGGCGTCATTGAAGACCCGTTGTCTTCACCGCCTCAGCATCATGATCTCCATCACTCATCACTGTCAACATCGCTGTAATCACTTCTGTCTGTACTCTGTCCACTCCTCTGTATTGTCTTTCACTACGTAGCCAAAAATAAACAGACTTCGATTCACCGAGTGCCGCCTTTCAATCTACCGCCTCTACCGCTTTGCTTTAACGGTCTCACACTTTTTGGCATGCTACAGTTACTTATATTATTTAACCATTTTGAAATTAAACTCAAATTCTATATACTAACAATAAATGTACGACCCGATATATCTTAAACCAAACCATTTTTATCTCACGCACTAAAAATCCAAGTGACAAAACATTTTTATCAGATTTTTGAATAATTTTTTTATATAGTACCTGCTCACAGTTGTGTTTTCACGTACGCATTGGAGATATTTTATAGTAAGGTAACACGGCCCATCCCTGGTCAATAACATTATTGTATTAGTGCAATGCATTATTGTTCATTATAACTTGCTCTGATTGCATTATTGTAAGGCTTGCGTCGGTCACTTGAAATATTCACTCGGTCGGTCACTCGAAGTAAGTGCCCTGAAATCTAGCGGTAACGGACAAGTAGCACTGTTGAAGGTTGAAGGAAGGTTGAGAGCTCCTGCAGATGAGAAACTTTAGTCGCAGTGATCGACAGTTGGAAAACTCCAAAATTTATACAAATTAAAAAAAAAACTCTTCCAACTAAAAAGTCTCTCGTTTGCCAGAGACTTTTTAGTTGTTTTTTTCCATACAACATAATGGATTTTTTGCAACTGTTGCGACTCAACTTTCTCCGTAACTTGTGGGGAACTAGTAATTAATTATTTATATGACCATGTGGTAATCAAAGATGTAGAATTTTAGAAAACTTGTGCTTTTCTCACATAAAGGTCGAACTGACATATCATAATATTTTGTTTATATGCAAATAATTTGTCTTTTTCTCTTCTTGTCTTTTCAAATCAATATTTTTTATTTCCGTTTTTAGAATATGTAAATATATATTCATATATTTTTTCATTTATTCGAACATGTGGAAGAGATTTTTTTTTTATTTATTTCATGAACATTACTGGTACGTCCCTTTAATTTCTAAACACAACTTACTCCGCCTCACAGAAGTAATTTTCTATCTACTTTCAGAAATTATGTCTTCCGCAGTTTTACACTATTCTTGCATAGACATGCAACTTCGGGAAATGGAGATAATAAAAAGGCTCTTTCACATAATGGTTACCTCCCTTCTCGCTTGGTCTTTGTTCAAAAAGAGTTGTTAGTTAGGCGAGAATCTTCAGAAATGGCACATCTCTTTCAATTTTCCGTTTATTTACCGTACCAATAAAAATAGTGATATCTGCTATAATTTTATCTTCTCTTTCTGTTTTTTTAAATTAACTCCGCACACGAAGAAAATAATTTTCCACGGGGTCTTGGCAGCTTTTAGGTTGCTGAGTGGAAGGGTCTTAAAGAGACTTTTAGAATGAAGGAAACACAGAGACCGTCAAATCGTTCCAAAACCGAGCTGTTGAACTCAAGAAGGAATTGTAGAAGTCGTAGAGACTCAATCTTAGGTGATAAATTAATATTATCCGTTTACAAATTATTCCCAAAAATGAACCGATACCGAAGGTGTTTATTTGGCAAAAATATCATCTAATTCTTACCGTAGTTCAGGATCGAATGCAATTATTTAAATAAAAAGTCTTTATGACACTCAAGTAGCAATTGCTCATATTAACATTGATCTCTTACTCTAGTTTAGTAAAGTTTCTAAACTAAGGGTATACATATACTAATGATAATATGTATTTTTAATTTCAATGGACATAAACACTTATCTTTGATATGTTTGTTTTATTTTTATTGTTAAAGTTATCAGGTTTTTGCAAAATTAGCCAAAAATGATGGATTTTTTCATGTTCATTCAAATATTAGTGTCGTTGCCAATTAATCTCTGCGTATATACCATCACCATATAAGTCAATTTGAAATGATATTTGAAGACATAAATCAGTAGAATTATTTTTTCTATGCATTGAAATGATCCTATCACTATTATAACAGCACCACCATTATCTACATACAATGCGCCCACAATACGTGAAATCGCCGACAGTTTTTCGCTTCCCCTGGAAAAGAGCCAAAAAATATGACTTGCGGATGGATTCGGATCGATGAAAGGAAGTTATGAATTCAATAAACCGATGAAAAGACATTAAAAACAGCACTTAAAAAATTAAAGCATAAAGCTCCGCATCTTAAAAATACAAGTATTTGAAAATAAAACCATTTCATGAAATGAAAAGATTTCTCAGATTCTTTTATTTAGCCGTACTATTTATTCTCCAACTAATGTAAGCGCCCATATTACCAAGCTTTTTTCGATTCTTAGTCAATCACAAGAGCTTTTTCATACCTTGGACACCTGTTTCCTGATGAATGTTTTGCACCCATGAAAGAATTTAACATTCTAAGCCCCCGTCGTTATACAGCCAAGTCCCGAACGAACATGTCCCCGAGGTGGCGAATGACCCGAAGCTACACAGTGTTATGTAATAATCAATATCGGTTGGTTTACATAGGACTCGCTTGCTTCGAAGCATTTATCTGGGGTAAATCATTTATTTCTTCTTGATAATATATTATTCAGGAGCTCCCACTCTTTGATGAGTTCTCTTAGCACTTGCTCGTTTGTGACTGGGGCCATTAGTCTCCCTATGGTCCTTATATTCAGGACATATCTATACGATATTGACTAAATCTGTCATCAACGGTCAGTTATCAATATTTGTTAGGACGGTCAACAATAATTGAAAAGAAATATACCGACAAACGATTGTTTTTAGCGCCACCTCCCGGTGTCAGATAAGCTGTCAATGTACAAAAAAAAAGAATTATGTCGTTCGTTGTGCAAAATAACTAGCTTTTTAATGAATGGAGGTGAACTAATGAAGCTCTTAGAATCTAAAAAAATCGTACACGCGATCCACAGACTTATATAATTCGTCTAAAACGCGATCAATTTATTCCGATCGACCTTGCAGAAACGAAAATGGTTGAAATATGATAAAATACCTCATTAACTAATTAACTCCCGTTTATTCTCAAAAAGTACATGCAAAGCGCCAATGTATATCAAAGTTATTATTTTTATTCGAAATTGTCAATTTATTAGAATTTTTAATTTTTACAAACCTTAAACCACATCAGGAATAAGATCAGTGTTCGGTCATACAAGAAATACGTAATTCTATGAAGCTCTCTGTATGTATCTTTTATCCAGATTTTATTATAAGATATCCATTTCATAAGTATTCGAAAAGTGCAGCAATGGAAATAGAAAGAAGCAGTTCGAAATATTTGATCGCGTTCGAAATTACTTTTACTATCAACTTTCTTTTAAATACTTGCTAGATGCATTTTTATAAATTTCAGTCAGTTTTACCTTCCAAAAGCAATGCAGGTTAATCTATGGAAACCGATTTATTGTAAAAAAATTAGGAAGATCTGAAATATAATATTTTGCAAAATATTTGTGTATAAAATATTATTTATATTACTATAAAAAAATTAAATTCAATTTAGGCTAATTCTATAGTATTTTTTAAATAATTTACAATACCTTTACTAACGACGTTTCCCACGTATTTTAAATAATTTCTCTTTTGAGATTCTCAATTACATTATATTCATTTTATACTTAATAGCAATATTGAAGAGAAGGCGTTGCTATTTTACAATTTTTGTTTATTTATCAATCATGTAACATAGAAATAATAGAAATAGAAATAACAAAATACCAATTTTTTATACTATTACTTCGCTTCCTTTACACTAATAAAAAGAAAGAAAAAGAAATAACAATTTTAGAATAATAATTGTAAAATTCGTATCAGAATTTTATAAATTTTTTATATTAATTTTGGTAAGGAAAAAATGAAAATTTCAAAGAAACTGAATTTATTTCCAAGCAAATGTAGTCTTTGTATTGGGGAATTAATGAAATAATTAGTTTTCGACGGATAAACAAAGAACAGCTCTGGAAGCCTCGTGTCACGATTTGGTACTCTGAATGTTATTAGTTTTGTTTAGTCAGGTGCGTCAAGTGATCCATTAACTAATTTGAATAAAAGTACCAGATCGCTCTTGGTTCTTCTACACGAAAGTCAGTTAAATTAAGAACATTCCATTTAGTTATCATAATTAATTTGTTCAATGGGTATGGAGAGGTTGAAATTAATGAACCTTAAAAATTTATGTTGAACTCTCTCAATTTTTATTTGATGTGCTTTATAGTGTGGGGACCAAATGGTGGGATATTATGTTTATATATTGTGTCCCTCTTTTTTTAAATCCATTGTTTGTTGTACGAGGGAGACCTGTTACCGTGTATTATGATTTTGCTATTAACGGCGAAGATACGTGGTTTTTTTTGTTCGTTCACAAGATCAAATAACTTTCTCTGTATATCCATAGCAATAAAAACTCGGTATAATCTTTCTTAAGAACAGTTTTGAAATTTATGTAAAAAATTGCAGATAATGAATCCGCCGGTCTTTTGAACAGCTATTTAATACAACAGGCCTTTTCATGAAAAATTATTCACAGCGTTTGATTGTAAAGACTATTCAAATATTCGTTAGATTTTTTAAGAAAATTATCAAATTATGTTGAATGCGATGATCCTTTGCAGCGTTAAACAATTTTAAAGAGTAAAAGTCGTTTCGCAGTTTAATCTATGTATATATAAATATATAAAAATCAAAATGTGTTTGGGGATTAGTGAGATGTCGATTTTTTGCCATATCAATCACAGGAAATGTTTGAAACTTTCAAAATAACTTCTTTAAATCTCTGCAAAGGTTTCTGGATTATTACAACCACATAACAATACATCTGATTTTTAATCATCATAAAAATTCATGTGAATCTGTCAAAATTTTGGGAATGACATTTTGCAAAACAATGATTGTTAAATTAAAATTCAATTTTCAAAACTCTATAAATTAATTTCAAGTACTTACATAACAATTTGAATCGAATCAAGAATTATAGATATTTTAAATAGGTAACCTATGTTAGTAAAAAAAAATTGTTGATTGTTCTTATAATATTTGTTTGATTTTATAATATTAAAAAATGAATATTTGTTATGTATGAAAAATGAAAATTTGAATAAAAAAAATTGTAATAGGTAGCACGCGAGCTGTTTGAAAACTGAATGTACTGGGACTGAATATATGGAACGCGTTGGCGGGATGGTGTAGTTGGAGAGGGGAAAGGGAAGGCGGGGAAGGTGGAAGGGGAACGCGTGAGGGGAAGGGGATGCGGGAGGGAAATGGAGACGCAATGGAAAGTACATGCAGGGAGAAACAATTTATTTCTTTGAATATGACATTGCAACGCATGTCGGGAACCAGCCAGTAGGTTATAAATCTAAAACAGTTAAAATTAATTTCATAAATTGATATATTTATTGCATTCCTGAAGTACCTTTAAGAATTATTGGAAAAATCACAGCACAGTTCTGATTATAGAATGAATGAATTTCATAAAAATATACAAACACAATGGCATAAGAAAAACCACGTTCTTCAATTTCAAAATACAGTTTAAAAAATAATCAAAGCAGTGAAAATAAATATAATTTCACTCGGTCGGGTTGGATAGATTTAATTTTATGATTTCCTAGAAAATGGTGATACATATTCCCCTTTTAAAATAATCAAAGCAGTGAAAATAAATATAATTTCACTCGGTCGGGTTGGATAGATTTAATTTTATGATTTCCTAGAAAATGGTGATACATATTCCCCTTTTAAAATAATCAAAGCAGTGAAAATAAATATAATTTCACTCGGTCGGGTTGGATAGATTTAATTTTATGATTTCCTAGAAAATGGTGATACATATTCCCCTTTTAAAATAATCAAAGCAGTGAAAATAAATATAATTTCACTCGGTCGGGTTGGATAGATTTAATTTTATGATTTCCTAGAAAATGGTGATACATATTCCCCTTTTAAAATAATCAAAGCAGTGAAAATAAATATAATTTCACTCGGTCGGGTTGGATAGATTTAATTTTATGATTTCCTAGAAAATGGTGATACATATTCCCCTTTTAAAATAATCAAAGCAGTGAAAATAAATATAATTTCACTCGGTCGGGTTGGATAGATTTAATTTTATGATTTCCTAGAAAATGGTGATACATATTCCCCTTTTAAAATAATCAAAGCAGTGAAAATAAATATAATTTCACTCGGTCGGGTTGGATAGATTTAATTTTATGATTTCCTAGAAAATGGTGATACATGTTCCCCTTTTAAAATAATCAAAGCAGTGAAAATAAATATAATTTCACTCGGTCGGGTTGGATAGATTTAATTTTATGATTTCCTAGAAAATGGTGATACATATTCCCCTTTTAAAATAATCAAAGCAGTGAAAATAAATATAATTTCACTCGGTCGGGTTGGATAGATTTAATTTTATGATTTCCTAGAAAATGGTGATACATATTCCCCTTTTAAAATAATCAAAGCAGTGAAAATAAATATAATTTCACTCGGTCGGGTTGGATAGATTTAATTTTATGATTTCCTAGAAAATGGTGATACATATTCCCCTTTTAAAATAATCAAAGCAGTGAAAATAAATATAATTTCACTCGGTCGGGTTGGATAGATTTAATTTTATGATTTCCTAGAAAATGGTGATACATATTCCCCTTTTAAAATAATCAAAGCAGTGAAAATAAATATAATTTCACTCGGTCGGGTTGGATAGATTTAATTTTATGATTTCCTAGAAAATGGTGATACATATTCCCCTTTTAAAATAATCAAAGCAGTGAAAATAAATATAATTTCACTCGGTCGGGTTGGATAGATTTAATTTTATGATTTCCTAGAAAATGGTGATACATATTCCCCTTTTAAAATAATCAAAGCAGTGAAAATAAATATAATTTCACTCGGTCGGGTTGGATAGATTTAATTTTATGATTTCCTAGAAAATGGTGATACATATTCCCCTTTTAAAATAATCAAAGCAGTGAAAATAAATATAATTTCACTCGGTCGGGTTGGATAGATTTAATTTTATGATTTCCTAGAAAATGGTGATACATATTCCCCTTTTAAAATAATCAAAGCAGTGAAAATAAATATAATTTCACTCGGTCGGGTTGGATAGATTTAATTTTATGATTTCCTAGAAAATGGTGATACATATTCCCCTTTTAAAATAATCAAAGCAGTGAAAATAAATATAATTTCACTCGGTCGGGTTGGATAGATTTAATTTTATGATTTCCTAGAAAATGGTGATACATATTCCCCTTTTAAAATAATCAAAGCAGTGAAAATAAATATAATTTCACTCGGTCGGGTTGGATAGATTTAATTTTATGATTTCCTAGAAAATGGTGATACATGTTCCCCTTTTAAAATAATCAAAGCAGTGAAAATAAATATAATTTCACTCGGTCGGGTTGGATAGATTTAATTTTATGATTTCCTAGAAAATGGTGATACATATTCCCCTTTTAAAATAATCAAAGCAGTGAAAATAAATATAATTTCACTCGGTCGGGTTGGATAGATTTAATTTTATGATTTCCTAGAAAATGGTGATACATATTCCCCTTTTAAAATAATCAAAGCAGTGAAAATAAATATAATTTCACTCGGTCGGGTTGGATAGATTTAATTTGATGATTTCCTAGAAAATGGTGATACATATTCCCCTTTTAAAATAATCAAAGCAGTGAAAATAAATATAATTTCACTCGGTCGGGTTGGATAGATTTAATTTGATGATTTCCTAGAAAATGGTGATACATATTCCCCTTTTAAAATAATCAAAGCAGTGAAAATAAATATAATTTCACTCGGTCGGGTTGGATAGATTTAATTTGATGATTTCCTAGAAAATGGTGGTACATATTCCCCTTTTAAAATGTTTGGTGCATTATCTTCTAAAGAACGAAGCACGAAAATTAATGCGAATGAATTTCCTCTCTTGGCATGAAATTACTAAGTTAATGAAATAATTTTGCGGATTTGGTTAATCAAGGCTCATTCTAATATATCTCACGGTGAATCTGTACTGATTAGGTTTTGGTACTGGAATGTAATTTCCAGTGCTCGCAAATAAACACACGATTTACGATTGTGTAGAGTTTCAGATATCTACTAATATGTATGCTTGTGGCAGCATTGGGTGTAATCGGGGAATTTAGAAATAATTGATACAATAATTGAAATAATTGTATGTAGAATGAATCGAAAAATGAAGAAGTGTTTATAATCATACTTCTTTTTTTTTCTTAGAATCTGAAACTAAATAGATAATTTGACCATCCAGGGCTTCCTTACAATTTGAACGTAAAGCACAAAATTCATATGAAGGTTTTTTTGTACAAGTATACACGTTGTCCGGAAACTCGTAGTAAAGTGTAAACTGTTAACTGCATCACAGATAATAAAAAAAAATCGTTCCGAGTATCCCGAATTTTTTTAACTTTTTTCGGCTAATTGACAAACGTTTGGAGTCAGTTCTAAGCTTCGACGCATTTTAAAATACATTATCCAGTTAATACTAAACCCCTAGCAACCAATGTCTTTCAAATTTAACTATTAAAAACTCTCACTCTCCCTCCGACTTGATTTGTTCGTAAACAAAGGCTGAAATAAATAAAAAAAGTTGTACCACAACCAATTTCTAGCTTGTACTACAAGTTTTCGTAATGTAATATAATGTAATGTAATATAATTTTTGCTGGCTATACGAATCAGTTATAAAAAAGTGCAAAATTCAATATTATGTACAAATATACTGTGAAATAAAGAGTATTGTAATAAAAATAACTTTTAGTTAGCCAGTAAGATTGGGAAAAGGATATGTATTCCAACGAGAAAGGATAGTTTTATGAAAAAAGTGTATTGAACAAAAAAAATGCATTTAGGAAAATGTGGATAGGTAACATTAATGTCACAAAAATAACAATGTTAACCTAACAACCGTGATATAAATATTGTGTGCGTGGGTACATTCTAGTATTTTTCTTTAATAAAAGTGCCAGCGTAAAGCCACCGAGCTTAAAAAGTTTCCGCTGAAAAAGCGCGCAAAAGAGAAGATGGCGATTTTCATTTTACTTCCGATCCGAGAGAGATTGACTATCTGTTCTGAAAGATTGATTATCGCAACAGAGGAAAGATGGCGCCGCGTATTATGGATGGATAATGATTCTCAGATGACATCATATTATTTCGGGCGATGGATATTGAAGGAATCATAGCTTTATTCTGACTTACATTTTTACTGGTCGTAGAACACATTTACAAAAGATTTTTTGCTGGGCGACGAAAAATAATATTTATGAAACGAAATAAAAAGAGTTCACTCGATCAATTGACTTTTTAGATTTTGTACAAATACACCATGAGCTTATTGTTGTTGGTACTTACAGACACTGGCTATCAATAAATTGAGAAGCAATTTCGTCATTTCGTAAATAAAATTATTTGGACGGGTTGTTTCACAGAATTTGAAAAATTCATTAAATTTCAATATAATTGAAAGTTCAATCGAGTTCTGTTATTAGATACATTTTAAAACAATCAGAACTTTTACAGAACTAGAATTTTAACCACAAAATTTGATGAATTATTGAAAATTCTTTGGAACAACCCATTCTAACTATTTTTCAAATTTGATCCCATACATGAGGTGCTTTTAAGAGGAAACCCGGTCGCGGAGAAATTCCAACAATATGTATTTAACCAAACTTTTGCTGTCACTGTCGCTCTTACTCCTCCGAATACTGAGCGAAAGGGACCACTGCGCCTCGGGCTGGTAATACCTAAATAAAATCATCAACACAATCGATTTTTAAGATTCATTTTACTGATTGTATTAGAAGAAAATATTCTATGTTTGGGCGTTTTGCTTTTTTTTAAATACATTGTCCAGTTTGTATACTGAACGTTTGTTCGTTAAACCAGGCAATTTTAATGATTTTTTAATATTTATATTTTTTTTAAATTTAATTTTTATACCCTGAAGGGCTTATGTAAAGCAAAATCGGTCGGTAGTGAAAAAATTAAATAAATCGTGGTTACAAACAAAATTATTGTGTTATTTCAAATTAAAATTTTAACGATTTTCGGAGGGCCCTTAACCCTATGTGAAGTAACTTAAAAAAAGACACCGTAGTGATCGATATCTATATTATATTAAAAAACATGTGCCTATCTATAACATATGAACAACCCGCCTCCCGAACTAGTGTCAAAATCCGGAAAGGAAATTGGGGAATGGACAAAACGTCGCCCGGTTTCCTCTTAACGGGGGTAAGTAAATAAATGAAACGATTTGAGATTGTCACGGCCAAATGCAGTCGCATAATTTATTTTTGGGTCGGTATACCGTGTTGCGCTACCTCTTTTTGTCAACGTTTCGGATAGCATTATAATGTAGGTATGCCCAGATGGTGGACCCTGTAACGCTGTGAACATGTAGGGCATAATACCACAAAAATAAATCACGAAGATTAAAATGATTTTTATAGGTAACACATTCGAAGTGGAATGGTTCCCAGTTGAGGGTATAACATAACAGCTGTGATAACTTTTGGAGTTTTAGATTGATCGATGTGTAGATAATTTCCTTGAAGATGCAGGCGCACACCTATACATACCTTATTGAAGTTTTTTTTTATCAAGTAGGGGAACATTTTGATGAATTTATTTAAATTTTAATTCGTCTGCTGAAAGAAAAAAGCTATTTTGGATTTTTATATTTTAAATATTTTTTAAAATATTTTGTACCTACACACTGTGTGGATCTAATTCAATAATGTTTTTACTTTATAATTATTTTTGTGCAAGTGTCTTAAACAGTTTTTTCCTGCACTTTTTACGCGTATAATTTCATAAATATTGTTATATATGTATGTAAAAGCCTGAATAGGCGTAAATAAATAAATAAATTACTTACTTAGATAACTTTCGACCACCACAATACTGTGCGTAGCATAGTGGTCGAAAAATCCTCAAATTATGTAATTAACAAGGCAATGAATAAAGAAAATATATATCTATATATATTATATAAATAACATTTTTTGAATTTCATTTTGTTCTATTCTATTCTTCCCATTCTGAAAAAAAAATGCGGTGATAATTTCAGCAAAGTTTTTATGCGATAATAATAAGTGAAATTGTTCACGGAAGCTCTCGAACGTTACATGACAAAATAATGTACTAAAAATGATCATAATAACATAAATTTCCTTTGAGTATAACGATTCATGGCGTTAATTCCCCTCCCCCCCGTTCGTAGCGAGATGTCTCATCTTCCCCCGTGTTTGCTTAAATGAATTAGATTAGGTTGGTACAGCAACCAACAACCAGCAACCAGCTCACCCCAGTTTCATACGAAGATTAACGATTGCAATATTAATCTTGCTCCCGCCTTATTTAAATAAACTGGGTGTTTTTCAGGGACTTTGGACTAGCCGTGACCTGAAATTTTCACATAGTACTCGCATGTTTTAGAAAGTCATTTTTATTTTTATTAAACCGTTATACGACAGAACATATAACCGTTATACAGCAATTAGCACTTTTGTCAGAATATCGAATGAAAGGTTCGGTGATTTATTTAAAGAATCTTAAAATTTAGTACTGAAAAGAGCGAGAGGAAAGTTTAAGGTCGTATATTCGTCTCTAAGGAAAATGTGTCAAAGGTTAAGAAGAACTGTATCGGTTGGCTTTGGATAGTGGGAATTTTTGCAAGAACATCTGATACATAAGAAGTCATTATAGAAAAAATGACAAATTTTCAAAAAAAAAAAACAGATGATGATAACATAAAACAACATTTCATAATTAATTTGGGAGGCGGTTTTGGATGCCGCCGCCCCGGGAGGCAACCGTAACCAACACTCCTGCTTCGGTAACTCCAAGTGTTTCGGTACGGTTGGTGACTTAGCAGTGGTGCTCGGGTTCATTAGGTCAGGTTTGTCTAGGTCTTGGCAGCAAATTCGTTTGCCCACCTTCTGCGTGGGGGGCCGGATCGGGAGAGACTGGTTGAGGGAGACCTAACTTAGACCTCTCCAGCCGGATTCTCTCAACCCATTGCCTTGCACCGCAGTAGGAGGGATGGATTTACACGTCCCTCATTCCTGGACACATTGAGCCTCAGATTTCTACCAACCCCTCATACCTTTTTCTTTTCCAAAACTCCGAATCCATAATTTCCCTAAAAAGTCTCTCCACACAGCATCCCAAAGATGACATAGGCTCTGAGAATTTTTTCTCAGGACCTTCTGTGTGAAGTTAATGTAAAAAAATTGCAATTCTAAAAAAAATTTTGTTAATTGTTCATCGACATTCATATTTTTTTTTCATGTTTTCAATAATATTATTATTTAATTTATATAAACAGTTTATTATAAAAAAGTTCTGCTATGCAATTATTATAGCTGTCACTCGTAATATTAATTACATATAATAAACTGTTTCTGTAAGTTAAATAATAATTTTTGAATATAAAAAAAATATGAAATTGAAGTTCTACAAAATAAACTTGATAACAATAAAATATATATTCATCAGCTTTTATATTATTAAATTATCGCAAGTTTTAGCTATTCTACATATTTTTGAAAATTATTTAGGTAAGTATTTTAAATTTTAAACACAATTCTTACCGGCAAACATTTTTACAATTCGATTATTATTAATTCAATTGATCATAAGAAAATGTGCATCCATTTTATTTGAATCAGAGATTGTGCATCTCGGATTTTGCGCTTGGACGGGATTTTATCAAATAAAAATTGTATTGACAACACAAAGAGAAAAATATTAAGTTAAAATTCCAAGAAAACACTCGAAGCACTTGTGAGTATTGCGTTAACTTGGTAGAAAAGCGTACAGGAAAATATATCGAATTGCAGTAAAGATCACGGACTTGTAAGGAGATATCAACCCTCGAATCCGAATGAACAATAGAAAAGAGAATGGAAAAATAACATTCATTTGTTCAGCTGGGATAAAAACGTTTCCAAGAGAGTTCTTCGTTGTGAAAAGCTGCAAGCGTATATAGGTACTTGCATATTGTTTAAAAGGGTGGATATACGGCATTACTTTTTCTTTTACAGCTTTGCTCTTTTTTATAAAGTAATGTTTGAGAAGAAAATACTTTAAGTTAACAAATAATGTTAATAAGACTTCTAAATTTGCCGCCGCCGCAATTTGGGTACCGGGAATAATTTATTGGACTACCAACAACTATGTTATACGTCACCTCAAGTGGTTCGTTACGTTTGGTGACTTAGCAGGGGTGCTCGGGTTCATGGAGGAAGGTTTTCCCGGATCTTGGCGGTAGATGCACCTACCCACCAACCGCGTGGTAATCGGGAGATCGGGAGAGACTGGTTGAGGGAGATTTTTTGCCAGCCCGAATCTCTCGGAATATTGTTTTGCACCGCAGGGATGGATTAATACGCCTGTCATGGACACGCTGACACCCGGATTCATTTCCACTCCTCATACCTTTTTCTTCCCAGAAATTCCTCTCCTTCCTTTCTTAAAAAAAACATTCCAAACATATAATATAGGCCCTAAGGGTAATGATTTTCCTCATGTCGTCCCTTTGTGGTGCTAACTTAAATAATTCTTCAACGGGTATATTTTCCCGTTGCAATGAACCCGATGCTTTTATCACAAGATCGTTAGTTTCCGCTTGTAAACCACATGGCCCATATGAAAAGCTTTCGTTTCACAACGTCATTATTTGCATACTAACGATTTCATACAAATAGATACCATTAGAGAAGAAATAGTATTTTGAGATGAAATTCTCGAAACACTTGGAGATACTTGACACAAGCAGAGTTGTTGGTTGTCTAATACATGGTGCCCGCCTCTCAAATTTCAAACAGGCTGCAAGTAGAGAAAATAATGGATGATGATAATAATGAATCTTGCGGTCGCTAAGAGGTAAGGTTTTACTTTGATAATACTACCCTGGACATTAAGAGGATACCCGGTCGCCGAGAAATTTGAGCAATGGTAATTTACCAAACTGTTGGTGTCACTGTCGCTCTTACAGCCCCGAATACTAAGGGAAAGGGAGGACTGCCCTGAATAAAATCATCAAAATCGGGGTTGTGTATTCCCCATTTTTCTCCTCCAAAACTAGAGGGATTTTTAAGATTTTTTTACGAAATGTATTAAAAGAAAATATTCTATGGTCTAGTTTGTTTACTAAACGTCTGTTGATGGCATGTTTTTAGGTTTTCACGGCCAAAAAGTATTTTTGTTATTGTTTTTGGGGTGTTATGCCGTGTTTCGCTAACTCCTTCTTTAGCCAACGTTTCGGCTCATCTGCCCTGATGATGGACACTGTAACGCTGTCCGAAACGTTGGCTAAAGAAGGAGTTAGCGAAACACGGCATAACACCCCAAAAACAATAACAAAAATACAAAAAAAGTCTGTTGATGGCGTTCAAACCAGGCAAATCTTGGGGGATCCTAACTCTCATAAAACGTATCTTGTCAAAAAAAGCAAAACGTTCTGACACGCTAATGTTCAATTGTCTATATTATAAATAAAAAAAATGCAGTAGGGTCAAAGTCCTTAGAGGAAATTGGGAAATACGTTTGTATGGATAAAATGCCGCCCGGTTTCCTTTTAAATCTAGATGTCTGTATATAGACTATATTTATATTCTGAGAAGTAATCTCTGATGTTGAAGGATTCCAAACAAACCTTAAATTACAAATTGTTTTCATTTTCATTTCAAATGCATCGAAGTTTCATTTTGAAGGGCCTTTCTCATCAAAAAACAAGGCCTTTTAATTTATGCTTTTAATGAGTTCCAGTTTCACATGACAAAAGGACTGCTCTGAAAACAAGGGTAAATTAATTGACTGTATCACGTGATACGTCCGAAGTAGATATGTAAAGTGGATAGGAATAATTTGATTATTCCATCGATTCTCCGTTACGGACCGAATTAAATTTGCTTGTTAGCGCTTGGATACGTAGAGAATTTTCTCATTGTTTTAACCGCTTGAGTCCGGCATTTTCTGTTGCAATAAAATTCAAATAGGTGGAATTTTTTGAACATATCCGAAAACTAAAAATTGTCGTTATTTTAAAGGCGTAATAATATATGTAATTTTTGTAATATTAATAGTTGAAAATTGGCTCACCGTAAGTATTTTATAAAAGAATAGAATTACTGATAATACAAATAATTTAAAAAAAACACCCACAAATTTTTCCAAACAAATATATTATAAACGTTATTTTTACAGCACTTTTTGTCATTTAACATTAAAAAAAGCGATGACTAGCAGTGCTGCTACCATGGCAACCTGTCAAGTATTCGAGTGATTTGCGATATGTCAGTTCAAAAAAATATCGATTTTGCTCAGGAGGTGGATAAATTGAGCTATGCTGCGAATTTTCCATGAGTGAAAGCCCTAAGGGAGACACAATGATTTCTACGATACCTATATGAACTAGAAATAACTAAAGATTTAAAAATTGAAAAAAAAACTAATTCTCCCGTTTTGTTGGGGGAGGTAGGTGAGAACAAATGCCCCAAGTTCGTTAATCGTTTTGATAAATTGATGTGACACGATTGAGTAGGTCAACGTAGCCATGAAGTTTAATGAAATATGATGCCTTAAATGGGTAAGAAAGAGATCTTACAGACCTCTATAGACGATCTAGAGAGTTCTGTAAGCTTTGGATGAAGAAGCGATCAAATTATCCAGATAATCATTCTGGATGATTTGGGGGAGGCGTTTTAAAAGCTGAACTCCAAAAGTCTTATGAAGGAAAAGAAAAAGATATTCATATATTATATAACACGCTGAAAGTCTAGACAAAACGTTGCTAGACCGCGACTGAATGCGTCGCAGACCTTTACAAGCGATTTTAGTTCGTTTATGGCATATGTTGTTACTTTAGTAGCAGGTCTCCCCTAGCAGTCATATAACCCCAGCCCTGTGTGTTTTGCTCTCCAGTAGAAGTTCGTTGATTGCTCGCCTGGGAAAAGTTACCCTTACGATTGTGACGTGAACTGAATACAAGTTACTCGGGACAACCAAATCCACTAAAATTCGATTCGCTTTGCTCCAAACTAAAACAGATCTCCGTGATTTGGCGATGTCAGTGGCTGGAACTTGTATACGATTCTTTCAGTTTTTGTTTCTGGAGAATTTGTACCATACTCAATGCCAGTAATATAAAGTTGATGAAGCAAACTCCTAAATGGCTTAATACAATATCAAAGCATGCCGATACTTCATCTGATTGATAAGGTGATGCTACGGGGAAAAACAACTATTTTCTGTGAAATTGATGAAAAGCGACCGATGGGCAATTGGCAATATTTGTTTCGGTTGCATACAATGTGGCAGGTTGTAGTCACCAACTAGAAGTAATTTAGTATTAAGAGACTTAGCACCTCGTCACAGTGATTGCTGTAGCTTTCAAAGCATTCGGCAACAATTGTAACGGTTACACGTAATACACTACCGCATTTTCATTACGCATAATTTTTTGTGGCTTTTTGTTATGTGGCAGCTTTCAACGAAATTAACATTCTGTTTATATTCATCTGCCATTGTTTTGTTATGTGGAACATCTGAAATGCGCAGCATTTTAAAGCGACACATTTATTTAATATCTTAAAAACCTTAAAAATTCTGTAGTAAGTGCTATCTGAAACCTGAAAATGTTGTAAAACAAAGTTATTACAGATCATAATCTATCAGACTGAATCTGTCGCTGATTTTTGTCTGGTCAATATTATACAAGCACCTCCGCAAGTCATCGCTCTCTGTACCTTTATTGGAGCTGGCAAACTTATTCACGGAGTTCACAGAAATACGTGCGCTGAAGTTATTTGGTGAAATATGTTTAATAATTCTTTATCTTTGTTTCAGAACATTCATCCGCTGGAAGTTCGCCTCGAAACAACTGCAAGAGAAATGCTTCACGCTTTGCGGTAAGTTTCACAACATAAAATGCATAATTTTTGTAACAAAGAATTTCAAAAACGATGAAAAATTTGTGGAAAGACTGAAAGGAATAAATCTGATATTTGTGATCTTCTGTGACATTATTTTTTAAGGTGTAAGAGTATTGACAGATGAAATAATCCTTAACGACCTTTTGATGTCTGTATATAGTTTTGTAATATAAGTTTGTAATAAAGATAAATCATGCTCTGAAATTAACAGCAAAACACATATATATAGCTTGAAGACGTATCGACAAATAAAATGAAAAAAGCCAGATAACCTTCTGAAAACTTTTTTTGTTAACATTATTTGAAATATTACGAACATTTACTATTAAAATTTTACTATTGAAATATTATTCAGTTTTCAACAGTTTCGTAAAAATATACAGTTTCACCAGGTCTAGGTGCATTTACGGCCTGCGTGGTGGAGGCTCGAAGCTAGACTCGTAATTGGAAGGTCGCGGGATCGAATCCCGGCGTGCGCAATAATTTGTTTTTTTAAATTATTTTGTGTTTTTTCATAATTAAATCATTTAAAATAATACAAATTATATTTGCAGCACGTTCAGAGCGGAAAATATTCTCAGTATTGACCTGGTGTAAGACCACCAATCAGATTTAAACGTTGCTTGAAATGGTTTTAGTCGTGCTTGGTGACCAGATCTGATAAGCTAGGTACTTCCCCACGTTCCTCTTTCCTATCTCTTTCCCCTCCTCACCACCTTCATTCTTACAACATACCCCAATTGGGGACGCCATAGTCTCACTGTCTCTAGACGGGAGCTGCTGGGACTTTTGTGAGGTATTCACAAAAAAAAAATTGAAAAACAAGAAAGAAATATATAACTGGTGTTGAATATTATTTTGGCTAGTGGAATTAGCAACGTTTAATAAATCAAAGAGATCAAAAAATATTCGTTGAATTTATAGATTGTTTATAATTTATTTGTTAAATACAAATTTTTTTTGGTTTAATAAAAAAGTGTCAACTTTAAAATGGTGGAAACAATTTGGTTAGTTTCAGTGTTGCTATGTATATTGCTTGTGTAAATTTTCAAATTTATATTAAGTATTGAAAATCAACTTCAAACAAGAATCCAGGTGACGGTAGACATATATTATAAACATATTGATTCGGTGGATTAAGTTTGTGTTCGATGGATCCTGCAGACAAGCTGTCTTGTGACAGCTTTGCGGGACTATCTGATAAAAATAGCTTGTAATAAAAAATCGGGTGCACATCACACGTGGTAGAAGCGAAACCGTCACCCACACAATCTCAACTAATAGAAGCCTTGAAAAGTGAGCTCATAATCAACGCGGCCAATACGCGCAGCTTGACAGAGCGCGACTAGGTAGGTACTCCGCTACTCCGTAGGTACTGCACGCAAGTAAGGTTTCATTCTTATTCTCTCAGAGGTAAAATCCTATAGGTATATGTTTGTCTCTTTTTAGTGTCGCTCATTACCGTTTCATCGAGCTTCAAATCACAACGGTGCTAAAGGAGTTTTCACTTCAAAAATGTATTTTATTCATGAATAAATAAATATTTAAAAAAAATCCATCCAAAATGAATCCAATGCAGTAGAGAAATATTGTAGGTATTTCCAATTCAGCTACAATGGCGGAGAAGTGTACACCGCGAATATTATAAAGGCGTGGCCTAGTGATGGCATAATCGGAACACTTCGATTGACTTAACACTACATTAATCGATTTTTTCCCTTATCGCAGCTGTAAAGCAATTAATGTAATGAAAATCAAAGGACGTAGTCAAAATCATCACACATACCGGATAATGCCACATAATATTACGGTAAAAATATTTGCGGATAAATAATACACTCCACAAGCTTCCAACTTCAAAACACATGGGTACGACGATTATCTTATATTATGGAGATCGTCAAATTAAAAAGCTTTTCTTATCTCCCACATTGCCAGGATCACTGCAACTGGATCTACGGCAACCTCATTTGAGGAATATTTTCATGAATGAAGGGGGATAGAAAGGGTCTGGGGGACGTTGGGGGGTACCAGCATATTTAGAACGGGTCTCTTTACAAAGTTTTAACATTTTTAAACAAAGTGAAATAATTCTAAATGATGGCCTCCTGCCAGGGTGATTTTTTTTTTTTACATTAACTCCACATAGGAGAACCTGAGGAAAATAATTTCCCTCAGGGCCTATGTCATCTTTGAAGATGCTGTGTGGAGGGTGTTTTTGAGGAGAGGAAGGAGTGAACATGAACATGTTATAGGAGGGAGGAAACACATAGGCCAGCAAATCGTTCTACAGCCGAGCTGTTGAACTCAAGAACGAGTCGTCGAAACGACCCGGTCTCATGTGACTAATGTCAACCGTGTACAACTGTTGAGCGCGTGTTTGGCGTGTTTCCCGACTATGCACCGGTGCCGAGGGGATCAATGACGCTAGTTCCTCGGAGCGTCTTCCATTGTAATACCGGTAGAACAAGGACAGCATTCCCACCTGACATTTTTTTAAAGCCATAATATTTTTCACTAGAGTTCCTTATTATCCCCCCCCCCCCCCCTCTCCCCCATTCTCCCCCCTCCCCTTCCCCTCCCCCCCCCCATTCTCCTCCCTCCCCTTCTCCTCCCCCCACTCCCCCCCCCCCGCCTATGCTCTAAAGATTGCAATCCGTTAGTTAAGTTAGGAGAATCTATCAAACGGACCGCCCGTTTCTGCACAGAGTCGAGGGTTTCTGCAGAGAGTCGTGATACTAAGAGAGCCTAACTATTTCAGACCAAGTCATTTTTTCCCCTGTTTCTGCATTGATTTGGGGTCCGGAACAGAGCCAACAAGATATTTTACGTCTGAAATTTTGGATAGAATCTGCATTGGATAATAAGGTAGATCTAATACAAAGGGAGATAAAGAAATGAAATATTGCTTTCTTTGGATTTCGAATTTCGAAGTATCGATTCGGCCAAACTGTCGATTATTTCGAATATTCCCATCGCTAGCACGGTTTATCAGCCACAGTCTGCCAGCTGTCCCGATATCTGGAGAATATCTGCTGATTGTGTGCACGGTGCACGGTGTGCAAGTAAGGGGAGAAGTAAAGGAGACAGTTCGCCGAGGCGAGGGATTGATTGTACTGCGCAAATAAATTGTGTTCATTCGGATGTAACGCAAAGAAGTTCACATATTTTTTTTTTGTATTTTAAAATAACGATACAAAATTATTTTTGACCAAAACCTCCCTTCCAAGTGTTCAAGAGTAACAATGATACTATACTACACTTTTTCTCAGAATTTTGATATTCTAAAAAATATGAAGTATTTTTTTAATAAACATGAAGTTTTATTGGAACAACTCTTTTTAATTGTAAATTTTTCTTCTAAATATTCAATAAAATTATTATTCAATTAAAAAAAAACATAATATTTTTACAAACTACTTCTGCAATTTAATTATTACTGCTAGAGGCAGCTATTTTGCCTTCTGAATGCAATATCAAATTGAGATGGGCCACTTATAGGTGATCTATTTATATTACTCCTTTTTAGGTACCTATTTATAATAAAAATCATATTGCTCTAAATTTTATTGCCGCTCTTTCTTATTAATAGCAGCTGCTGTTCGTGCCCAATTCTTAAACCAATTCTTAAACGAAATAAAGTTCTTAGGTGTCATCGTAGATAATCAATTACGCTAGGCCCAAATTAGCCCCATAATAAAGAGACTCGTTAGTTAGGCTATATTTTTTATTCTCTTCGGTCAATCCTTGATACAAAAACTCTAGGAAGTGTTTATTCTGCTCTATATCAACGTACGGCATTATAAGATGGGGAGGTTGTGCGGCATCCATTCTCTGCCCTAGTGACTGTCAAAAAACTTTTGCTAAGGATCATCTTCAAATGTCCCCCTCGCATCCATCACAGCCATTTTTCAAGAAACTCGCATTACTAAATGATAAATTCCACACAAAAAGATATACATGCACGCTATTCAACGCATGGAAAATGCGTAATTAGTAAAACAAAAACCATTTTTTCATACCGATATATCGCACCTAAAATATTCAATGCACTAAATAACGACTTCAAAAGATCTAGTACAATTACTCACTTTGCATTCGGTGTCCAAAAGTGGATATCTGAGAAGGTGCGAAATTTCTTTAAGGAATTTTTTCAAAGAACGTAGATATCCGTACCACCATTCAAGTTTTTGTATGTACTTAAATAACTTTTTAATAGCCGAAAGATTAAATATTTTTTTTCAAATTTTAATTTTTTTTTTACATTCCTTACTCTAAACCAGTGATTCCCAAAGTGGTCCAGGTGAACCCCCAAGGGTTCATGGGAGAATCCACGGGGGTCCACGAAGGCATGAGAAAAATGGGGGTCCACGAAAAAAAATCTGGTTTCGATAGTAAAGAACAAAAATGTTGGCTTGGCTTTACCTTGCGGCTTTTATTTGCGGCATGTTCCAGAGTGGAAGATACTATCAGTATCGCCCTGGTGTAAGACCACCATTCAGAATTGAAACGTTGCTTGAAAATGGCTTTAGCCGTGTTTAGTGACCAGATCTGAATAGCCAGGTACTTCCCCACCTTCCTCTTCCCTATCTCCTTCCCCTCCCCACTACCTTCAGCCTCACAACATACCCCGATCGGGGATGCCATAGTCTCACTGGCTCCAGTTGGGACTCTTGTGCGGTATTAACTATAAAAAAAAAAAAAAACCTATCAATAAAGGCAGATAGAACTCAAAAAACAAAAAAATTCCAAATTTTTCGGTGATTTTTGACAGGTTGTATTTTGGTGAAAAATTATCATTTTGAGACTTTAAAAAAAGCATTTTGAAGCTTTAAGATTCTAATTTTCAGATTTCTGGCTAAAATTTTTTAGGTGATAGGGTTCTCATGCAATCCTAAAAGATAGCGCAAAAAAAAAATTAAAAAAAAAAAAAAAAACTTGGTTTGGCCGGCATACGGATCAAATAGCTTGTTTATTTAGCATTAATTTCTTTTACAATTCAATTTTTTAAACCCTTCCCTATTTTTTTTGAGTAGTGTATTTTAAGAAGGACAGCGACTGTTACTCGTAAAAACTTGCACATTCGATATTCAGTACAGAATTGGCTTTACCTGTCAATGTAGGCAGGTGCTATCTGCCTAAATCTACTCGTATTTCGGTGAAAAATTGTTATATTGAGACCCATCCCGTGCCCATATCCCATCCCGCCCCCTGTCTCATATCACATTACTACCCCCTCCCCTCCGTTGTGACAGACCACAACTCCAGCGTTATATTCAATATTCAGTACACGAGAAAAAAAAGTTTGGGAACCTCTGCTCTAAACTGTTCGGCACCAATGAAATGTCCCATGTACTCTAGTGCCCTACTTGTATCTGCTGAGACAATTATTGGTACAGTAAGAATTCACTGCAGTATTATTAGTTTGAACATAAATCTATTTGTCCAAAATTTGCCGAAAAATAATATACCTACTTGCACAAATAATATATCATCACTGCAATAACTCTTTTTTGGGAGGTGGGTGTGGGTACCGCCACCTCGGAACCATCTACTGGATAACCAACCAACACCCCTGCCATAGATCACCCCAGTGGTTCGATACGTTTGGTGGCTTAGCTGATGCTCGGAGGAGGTTTGTCAAGATTTGGATTTGACCATCCCATTCCATGGATTTGTTTGCCCACCTACTGCATGGTGTGATTGTTTCCAAAGTGTAGTTGCCTATAATATGGAAAAAAATTAGTTGACGATAATATTGTTAATTCTAAAATTTGAAATATGAGAATGGCATATATGACGATTTGACAGAAGGTGACAATAGCGAAATTGGGCAGGTCTCGGTTAGACGAGAGGGTCTGGTTCTGTTCTCTTTCATATTTTATTTTTTCACATGTAGCAAACACTTTGTGGGAATACATAATTATAATAAACACAATGATATAACTTTGTTTAATTCCACTTCATTATTTCCTTACACAGAAATGGGATAGGTCTACGCCTTAATAATCTTGAAGCCCTTGAAATAAAAAGTCATTAAAAATATAAACAATTAGATTTGTCCAACTCCCATCCCTCCCTCGTAGCCACCTCCCCTCCTCGCCCCCATCTAAATTGATGTCCTTTCTCCCTCTTCTAATTTTCTGTTAAATACAATGAAATATCTGTATTATGTTTAATATATTTTTATTCATCCCTGATGAAGGTTCAGGCCGAACCGAAACCGGTTGGAAATAATAAAGTGTTTATTATTTCATATTTTCGTTTAGATTATTATTGTTATCTTCTTCTTCAATGAAATGAAGCAATTTTTTATCTGTTTTGTACTTTCTTGTAATTCAAATGTAATCGAGTTGATGATCTTGCAGGGCCCTCCTTCTGCACACCCACTGGCACGCGTTCACCGTTCTAGCCGACACCAAGGTGACCTCCAGCATCTCTCTGAGGAAGGACCTGGCCGCCATTCTCAACACCCCGCCCCTCTCCCCAACTATCCTGGATCTACCCCTCACTAAAACACAGCATGCCTTATTTAGGTAAGACAACCTTTCATTTTACAACTTTAATCTAATGCTGTGTCACCATTTTCGATCAATCTTTACTACAAATCAGTTTACAAATAAAAACTAAAAAATATGCATTGGATAAAATTAAGCTTTTCCTACCGTTAAGCATGAGTGGAAATAAAATAAAATGATTAATTAAGTACTTGATAAAAAAAATATAAGCGTCAACTATTAAAAATTCATTTTTGCGCTAGAAATGTATGAACTCACGTGAGAACGACATTTTAAAAATATAATTTTTTGACGAAAATTCTCTGCAACAGTTTTCCTTGATGAAATTTTTTCTTTCTTATAATATAATCACAAAAAGCCATTTTTGCGCTTGAAATCGAGACTTAGACCTCGTTTAACAAAGAAATTTGTTAAACGAGGTCTATTATCCTATGGTAGCCTATTATCGCGTGGTAAACCACGAACGAACGCTAATGAACCAATAATAAATCACGACCTTTCTGCACACGGAAAAAGACGTTTGTCTGTGCATCTATTTTTGCTTCAAGTTTAGCTAACTATTCTTATTTGGTGATTCCAAATATATTGAAAAATCAATACTAAGACAATTTTTGCATAAAACGATACCATTTTGCATTATTATCTAATCGGGAAAACAAAGTTTTTGCATTGTATTTATATTTCTGGCTAAACACTTTTCATCGCAATTTTTTCACGTCACGTTAGAAAAATAATAATATTACTACTTGGTGTTATATAGTGTTACGTTACAAGAATAAGGAATCGAGTCTTAAGTACCGTCATGTTTCGACAGTCAGCGAATCGAGCCCTAAAATACTGTTGCACCGCGGGACGGTAATGCGCAGGCGCATCACCCCTCCCGCGACCCACGGATCAGGAGACGCGCCGCACACCGCCATTCAAACCAGTCTTCAGCAAGCGAGCTTCCCGGGCCCACGTCCCGCGCGAACATGTGCGACACAAGTTCAGTTTCGCCGGTTGTGCACTTCCGGTGTCCGCATGGACGCTGCTGAGACCGGGAGAACAAGCGCGTAAAGCCGCTGTTGGCCCATAAACCAAACGTGAGTCAATTACCATGTTACCCTTTGTGTGCAATTAAATGTTTTGAAGCCCTAACCACGCGTGTAGAGAGCAGAGACTGATGTTCAAACTAACTTTCAGCTAGGATCGTTCCTCTTATGTATTATTGTGTCTCCTAGAATTGAATAAACTATTTATGTGATAACCTACCGTGTTTTGCTTGTCGAGAGAGGCCCTGGGGGGATGGAGAAGCGTGAAGTTCCGAACCACGAGCACTAGCCTTGAGGTTAAAAGAAACCCTGCTTGCACCGAACCTGAGCTAGTTTTTATTTGGGGCAGATACAGCAACTAATTTGTATTAAATATGTGGGAGCTTTCTCCAACCCTGCCGATAGCATCAGCACGCACGCTGACGCTAACAATACATAACGTAAGGCTCAGAACTCACAAGCTCTAATAAATTCTCGTAAAATTCTAAAATTCCCTTGAACCATCGGATGCAGCACGTGCACTTGAGCGCATGTACACTGTACAGATACGCTCATAGAATGAGGCATTGCGGTCGGTATAAAATATGGGATTCCCCGTCTTTATTGGAATTGAAAAATGAGAATTTATCTTTGTTTTACATGTATGAAATCTAAACTATTGGCGATTATTTAAATAAAAGTAATGTCTGTACCTATTTAACTTCGTTGCGACATCTTCAAATAATGAGAACTGGGTTTAAATCTCCGGTCGTGATGCATCAGAATCATAATAATTAGAGACCGGACAAAAATGCTTCGTGATTTTTTAAAGTTTTTTTCATTGTTTTTTCGTGCAAAATACATGTTTTACACGATTAGCATGGCATTTTTTAATTTTATCAATAATAATCAAATGTCGGTAGTAAATATGGTTTTACCAGAATTCACAATAATAGGTTCTGTAAAAAAATCAATGGAGTAATCGGGTCAGTTGTTTTGAACAATAATTGATTTCGAATTTAATGCAAATTTGGCTGATTTAGAAACAAATATATATTCTTAAACATAAATAATATGTTCATAATGCATTAGAAGATGTTGAGAGAAGATTTTCGCCGAAACCTTAGAATTTCCGTACTTTATATATATCCAAACAAATAAAAGAATTATTTTAATAAAAAAATATACATCTTAATGATTTTGCGAATAAAACATTGCATATTTTTTTTGATTTTTTCTAAGCCATTCCATTTTTGTAATGTTTTGATGCATTAAATACGAATATTTTGTAATTTTTTCCTTGCACACTTAAATAAACTTACTCAATGGATAATTTTGAGTAACTCAATTATTTTTCCTTGTGCACCTAAATAAATCTGCTCGATAACTTCGAGTATCTCAATTATTTTTTCCTTGCACCCTTAAATAAACCTACTGGATGACTTTGAATATCTCAATTTTTTTCATACTTCGTCGATCTTATCCTATATTTTTGTGGAGAAATGTTTATCGTTTCACGTCAATGTTGTCAGATTGGAAGAGTTACAGACACAGAAGTTCTCCAACTTGACGAAATAGCGCTCGTAATTCTATAAGAGAAACTCGTGAAAAAACATTTCTCCCGCAAGAATAAACAGACAAAGCGAGTTAGGGAAAAAAGGTTGTTTGGTAGTTAAACGAAACTCCGCAACTGAGTCGTAAACAAAGCTTCAAGCGTGCAATTTACTGCACCGCTAAGATAAATGTATTCATTGTAGTTTTGTGGCTGTCTGGTCGGCTTTATTTTAAGTTGTTTACCTGTTTACCTGAACAGACCGTTTAGTTAGGCATAATGCTTGGAGTTCACTGTGTCTGTGAAATTAACTAAATCCCTTCAAATGCACGCCAAATAATGTACTACCATGCACCGGGGTATCCACCAGCTCTTAGAGCTTTTGTTACTGATTTCCGCACCAGAGTGACATCTGATCACAGTTAGAGGGATCTTATATTTTAAACTAATAATGTTCACACAGCATCCCAAAGAGAACCTACAGATGGCGCTGAGTTGACCCAAAATAAAGAAAAAATAATGGTTCGCGTTGGAATAGTGATGTAAAGATGAGCGGATAATTATACAAATGATGTTGTTGAACCCGTCATGACACCACTTTTATACCACTCTTCTACGGATGTCAAAAATGAAATATTAAACTTTAAAATAAAACCACCAGAAATAAACGAAAAACTCTGATTTTAAAACACGTTGTGAACCATTTCATAAAAAGGGATTTAAATATTAAATGTAATTTTTTTAAAATTTTTATCAATTTCAGATGTCTCGCTGATGTATCAAGATCAACTCGCGGAGTCATCGTTTTGATCAGCGACGTATCCGCGGCCCAGCGAGTGCTGCTGCAGGCCAAGCGACTCAACATGCTGGACGGACATTTTGTTTGGCTATGGATTGACACAGATTTAACAACTAACAGGATAAAATTTTCAGATCAAGATCCATATGGAAATGGAGATCAGTACACTTCTCAAGGACCGGATCCATTTTTTGAGATAGAGACGGAAAGAAGAACAAAAGGAGAGAAACATGCGGCAGATCACAGAGAGAGACACGCTTCAGGAAAGAGAATAGAAGAAACTGATAGATTTAAAAGAAGTGATGAAATAGTTCAAGTGGTCAAAGAACAAACAGCGACAGAGTTAATATCGGGTGACAACAAAGGAACAGATACGGCGAATCAAAAAACTATTGACATTCTTAATAAGAGTGTTAATCGGAGTGATAGAAGTTTCGAATCATATAAGAAAAATAAAAATGAAGGTGTTAAATTTCTGGATACCAAAAGTGCACCGATGGGTTCAAGACCTAGTTTTTACAATTCAAATCTAATGTATAAAGATATAAATAAATCTAGTGAAACGTTAAGTCATTCGTCTAATAGTAATGTTAGAGAAACTGTTGGTCAATTTCGAGACCAGAGTGGTTATAATAATCATAATTTTAGGGATAGCATTTACGAAAACGATTTAATCAATTTTAAATCTAAAGAAGGCGTTGAAAGTTCTAAAATTGCATTGCAACACAAAACTAATTCGATAACACCGGAGAGTATTAATAAGTTTTTACATAATCACGATGAGCCCAATAACGAATTCGAAATGTATATAAAAGATGCTGGGCTCCGTGGTGATGAACATGATTTTGTAAGTAGTAGCATTAAGCATTCTGATTTCGGAGTAAAGTTTATAGATACAAGTTTAAATTACAAACCGACGGTGAAGAGCCTTAGTGTGTTCAGTAAGTTAAGTTCTCTGAATGATGCGTATTCGCTGCCTGAGCACGAGGTGCACGTGAAGGAGAAGAGAACCGAGAGAATGTGGTCCTTTTCTAGGCCAGAGGGAGCCGACAATCCAGGGTCTCCCGTCAACCTAACAGCGGTCTTCGACAACTTCCCTGTTGGCCTCCTCGCCCTACGACCTCTTCCTATTAAAACAGGTTAGTACTATAAATATTTTTTACATCTTTTCAAAATGGAGTTCAAATTATGGAATGTGGTTATTCCGCATGACCGAATGAGTCGACTTGCGGTACTGTAACTCCCACCAACTTAACAACTGTCTTTGAAGAATCCCTACCCCAGCTGGTGCTGGCGTTGCTTATGCCACCTCTTACATTAAAAGTTTGGCCGTCCTTTGAAATATTCCTCGGTTAATTCAATTAAAGTAGATTATCCTGCAATAGGACCAATGCAGAGAAAATCATATAACTATCAGCAATTTTTGAAGAATTTTTATTCTGGCTTTTCCATCACAACACGGTGGGAGGGTTCACGCTTAAAACTTTTCTAAAATCAAACGCGCTGTAACTGAAAGATTGACGTCATTAAGCCGGCCCATAGGAGAGGATAATCCCTCGTCTCCTGTCAACTTAGCAGTTGTGTTCGACGACATCCATTTCAAACTTCTCGTTTTGTGACCTTTGCTTATGAAAACGGGGTCCTCCTAAAAACTTCACGTATTTTTGTTTACTTGAAGGGGGCGCTATGAGAAGTTCTGGTCATTCCGCGGACCCGTTTGTGTAAGTCTGATTGGACCGATTTTAAAAAGCAATCGATTGAAAAAGTCTTCCAACAAACTGAAGATTAGGTAAAGCCAAAACGACAAAAGCCCATGCATAATACATAGCTTGGAAAACTTTAATCGCCAATGAAGTTTTATTCCTTCGCTTCAACGAACTTTGAGATGTTGAGAAACTAGTAAAGTTTGGCTAATTATACGGCAATCTAGTTTTAAAAAAAACAGATCTGCGATCTGGAAACTAGTCGGTAGAGGAATAAATGTATAACATTTTAACAATTAATTTGTACCGTGACTTTTTATAAAGATAACGAAAAACTTTATAGACAAGTCAAAAACTTATATATACCCTGTGTAATAGAATTCGTTTGATTGTTTTTGTCACGCCTTGGTTCTGATATAAGAATTTCTATATAGGGAGAATTCGAAAAAAAATAACGTCAGTTATTTGTCCTCGTCCGCTTTTGATCCCGCAAACTCTAACGAAGGAGAATCTGAGGCTTTTTGACCAGCTATAATGGTAAGTATGCTCTCAAGCAACCCGTTTCAACTCTTCAGTTAAATAATTCCTTTGTATAAACAAAAAAAATTTCTTAGAAAAAATAAAACAAAATTCTACTAACATATTTATAATGTTACTTTCAGATTGAAGGTTGAAGGCGTGTGTTTTGTTTATTAAGATAATTATTTTTGTGTTACGATTTGTGGTAGGTTATTATAATGAATATAGGTTATATCATATAATGAGGTCACTCTTATGAAACATTCTTGTATTATTTTTATACGTCAGTATCTATATTTATACAGTCCCACATGTGTTTACTTTCTTGATAATTATAAATAAATAATAATCAATTATCTAAGCGGTTCAATGAGAAGCAATGAATGGGGCATCCATTTTTATTATTTCATTATTTTTAATACAACAATACAGAAAAGAGAAATTAAAATTAATTTGTCTTGATGAGTTTAGTACAAGTCTATTGGATTGTTAGTAATAATTTCTATTTTAAAATAAAGGATAGATGTTACTCTAAAGAAAAGTAAAACACAAATTAAAAAAAAAATATATGCTTATCTTATAATGTCTGTTATTTGTTAATTCATTTTCAGATAAATAAAGCAATGAAAAAAAAAATAATTGTATTATTTCAAAAGCTCATCAATAAGAATGAAACTTAACGTTAAAGCAGTAGATCTTTCTCTAATGAAAAGAAATCAAAGTTGAAACTAAAATTCAGATAAAACGTGAAAAAAAAAATAGTTACCGATCGACTGATTTTTTTTGTTTGGTTTTCTATGGCTACCATGCCAACTGAGAATGAAGTCAACTTAACACCTCCTTGAAAAGTTAGTAAAAGCTATGAAAAAATAATTTTAGATTAGCCGATAGCCCTAAGCTAACGTAACCTATTTAACCAATTTTCTATATAGGTATATTTTTTTATCACTGGCTTATTATGATTCTGAGTTGGTTTCATTCCGTGTTGTCCATTCACCTTTCTATTGATACGTGTACGGTGCACTGCACGGATTTTCGCTAAAACATGGTCTCCAGTGTCGCTAAGCATGTGTGTGTTGCAGACCGGCAGATGGTGCGGGGGGCCGTGCGCGCCATGAGCGCGGCCCTGCGGCGGCTGCTGCTGGACGGGCGCGGTCGGGGCGCGCTGGCTCTGTCCCGCGCCGCCAGCTGCTGGACCAAGCCCAACGAGAGCTTCGCGGCTTTCTCGGCGGAGTTCGTAAGGTAGGTCATTACACCCTCAATGATTTATGGAAGCCACTATGTATTTTCTGCACATTCGTCAAGAACGTCCAGGTGTTTTTTTTTTTTTTTATTTACTGTGACGCCGTATTTTTTTATTTTTATTTTTTTTCCTAAATTCAGCATTAAAGCTTAAGTATTAATCTGAAATATCAAGCTCAACTATTAAGCTCAAGGGGGTATTCTAGTCAGAAGCATGAATTGTAGGTGTTCAGCCTAATTCGAAGCATGAATTCAGGTGCAAAAAAAAAACAATAATATTTATACCAGCCATCACTTTACCAAATAAACGTTAAACATTAAAGAATACATAAAAAAATCAAATGAAAAAAAAAAAAATACAAAGTTACAGGATGTTGAAGTGGGGGGTCTCAAAAAATGGCGCGCTCTGGTTGACACGATTGCAACCCTACTAGTAATCTAAAAAAAAAACCAAAAAAAATGAATTCATAATCCAAAAAAATGCGGCTATAGCCCGAACTAAGGAAGAGTAAAAAAAATCGCAAAATGCCGGCTGTCTGAAATAAAAAAGACATTTTTACCAGTTTTTTTCACTTTCCAAATTTTTAAAAAATAGTTCTAATTGAAATTTTGTTATAATTTTAGTTAGTGCGAAAAAGTATTGTATAGAAAAGGCTCACACCAAATTTCAAGTAAATTAGTTTGGTAGAACTTGAGATATCGTGTCAACCGTCTCGAAAAAGGAGTTTTGAGAAAAATGCGTTTAAATTTTGTTCTATTTAGATTCTGGTTAGAATCCGTCTAAGCCGCGACATTAAAATGATTATTACTTTTAAAATAATGCAAATTTCGAAAAATCCTTAAGAGATATTTTTGAATATTTAAACTTTGGAAATATAAAGAAAAAAAAATTGTTTTCTTTTCCTATACTAGAATACTGCCCTAAGTATTAAACTACAAGCTTAGTTTTAATCTCTAAGCTTAAAAACGAGGCTTGAATTTTAAGATAAGGTATTAAACTTAAATATTAAATAGAAAACGGATTGTATTAAAATAAAACACTTTGTACGTACACCACTATTTAATGAAAATAATCAATTTGTTTCGAAACATTTTATCTTCATATGATTAAAATGACGCCACAAAGTTAATTAACGATTATTGAAGAAGAAAACTAATTGTTTGAAGCATCGTATGAAAACTCTGAAACGATGAGCCCTAGTGTCATGAAAATCACCCATCCAACTTTGTCATTCATTTTACGGTACTTAAAATTGTGATTTTTAAGATAATTGCCATAATATAAAAAAGGACTGCGTTGAAGTCTTTGGCGAAGGCGGATAGTAAAGCGACTTATACGATAATATACTTCTATTATAGGATGAGTTTCTGTAAGGGAGTAAAATTTGGACACTTTTCGAAGAATTTTCATTTCAGATCTCTAACCCTGACTGTATCTTCCCTGGTAGAAGTTATTACTTTATTATAGAATTGAACGAATTTCATGCGAAAGTTTCTGTGCAATAAACGAGTACTTAACGGTGCATCCTTCTTTGGTGGTTGCAATTTACACGTACATACACTTTTAAATTAAATTAAGGCAGAACTATGTGCCCAAAAATGAATACGGATGAATTCATTTTATCACAAAATTACCCTACGGTTAAATATTTTCCTTGATGGTGTATTCTCTTTTTTTATTAATTGCTATTCCTGTAAAGGGATTTCTTTTCGGTGAACTAAGAGAATATACCTATATATGCATTATGCTTACATACACATACTAAAAAAAGAAAAAATTTGTGTATATTTCTATACTCTAATGCTAATCTATTTCTTTTCTCCTTTCTATTTCTACTTTTTACTATAATTTTTCTACTTTTAGCATCATTTATACAAAATCCTTATGTTTACATCAGACTTCATTCAAAATAACTATCCTCCATTGGTCATCATAAAACAGGCACCCGCTTATATGGTGATACCTACTTTATGTAAATATCACAATTATTTAACATATATTGTATAAATTAATAAATATATTCTACCTATGAATGTAAAGAATACTGTTTTAATCTAGCTATGAATGTAAAGAATAGTGTCCGTGGCGGGCTACTTGGCTTTGTTTTTTACAAATCCAGAGTTTTATTCCGAGATTGATGAAATTTTGCACACTTGACCTTCAAACAAGGAGATCTACCTGAGATTACAAAAACACCCTCATCTTCTTTTCTAATTAAATCAGAATTTTGATACTAATATTGGTAATACTAATTTTACTCTGTGTGTATAGTTGATTCCGAAAAGCCCATAAAGCCCATAAAGGGACTTCAGATTTTACATTAATAAATTTCAAAAACAACCTGAAATTTTCTGCGCACTTGGTAATATTTCTGCACAATACCTGGGAAGTTAAATATTTTGAAAAAGTAGTCAGATTTATTTAAGCATCCCCTTAATGTTATCTCCGTCCTAAAAGTCTCCTCAAAGCATCTTTATCACGCCCATTCAATCTGGCTGAAGCGCAAATTTGCCTCCCAGTGTTACTGGTAACCCCGGCAAAAGCAAGAAGTTGGCTAACACGGCGTAAAGTTTGCAAACCTTATCAAAAGACCGTTTAGATTGGAGGGAAGGGCTTTCGTCTGAATTTATCGAATTATGGTTGACGTATCGCTGACTTTGATGGGTTTTGGGAGATGGATGATAAACAACCATGCGGGGCCACACGCTCGATCGGATAGCGACACAAGATATTTTATGCTTGCTTGTATTTTTAATGTACTTTTGATCTTTATAAATAAAAAAGCATTTTTAAAGGTCTCAATATCAGAACAATATTATACATTTCAAGCACCAACAATTTATCAAAATAAATCTATTAAAAAACGCGACCACTAAACGCAGAAAAAAAATTATTACAAAATATTTTTTAAGGTTTGAGGCGCGATTTTCAATGTAAATTATTTGCAATAATTCTTATTTTGTTGCTTTTCTAAAAAAATTAAACTCTTTAAATGAGTATCATTACGTCCTGAAAGTAAAGTTTGATCTATAATAGAGTAAGGGAGAATATCTTCTTATAATAATTATTTGTTTTAAGTGCGGCCTAGACGAAGCAGAGAGAGTTGTAATTTGGAACGATGAAAATAGAGTTAAGTACCGCTTAATTGTGGTGAGTGAACGAGATTATGTTTTAATTGCTCAGGCTACAATAATCACCCCTTACTCGCAGCTGAGTGTTGGAATAATTCTGGACGTATTGGAACAACCAGCATTATTATTTGATGTTATGCTTTTGAGAAAAGCATTTGTTTTGCAGTTAAGTTTTCCGTTTGGTCTGACGTATTCTTATATTACAAAATACTATGAATTTGCATAATGCGCCGTATCCCTGCTTAAAAAGAAGGAGATGGAGAGATATGTAATTACGAATGTTGGAGAGAGAGCGCTCGTATTTAAAACGATTAAATTGAAGCGAAAAATGTGAAAATATTTAATAAAACACGCCTCGTTTAAAATAGAGCAAAAATCTCGAGGGAACATCTAAAATAGCTTTAAAAAAAACGCTGTTAATTTTTTCACACATTTAACTTCTAAAATAAGTGAAATGAACGTGTTTATAATAATTTTCGGAGTATACTTTGCGATTTTTTTCTATTCAGGGAATTTCACATAATTTGCGTTTCGGCGTGGTACACGTGTAGATATTATCTTAAAAAATAACATTTTCTTAGGAGCTTAAAAAGGTCAAATGTTTAAGGGAGATTTGTAAGAAATCGGTAGAAATTCGGGAAGCGGCGGCTTAATTTTACATGATCATTTCACATTTATATATAGAAGAAAGTTTGACGTTGTTTTTGAAATCACATTTATTAATGAATTATCTGAAGTGTCTGGCGTGGCCCGGGTTTTATGTAGATTTTTCGGAATAAGTTATACATAGAGAGTAAAATAAGTATTGTCAATATATCAGTATCTAAATTATGCTTTAATGAGAAGAGAGGATGAGGGTGTTTTTTTGTAATCTCAGGTAGTTGTTTGAAGTCAAGTGTGCAAAATGTCTTCAATCTCTTTCCGGCATTCAGACGGTGTTCCGAAAACTTTGACGAAAAGGAAAATACAATATAAAGGATTTTATAATATTATACTACTCTGAGGCGACTTGACTTTATCAACTAAGTTATTTATCTAGATTTTCTGCATTTGGCATTTTATATGTATTTCTAGATTGCTTTACATTGCCAAAAATTCGATAATCATTTATTTATTTTACTTTTAGATACATTTCCGCGATAATGATAAACAAAGTTTTACGCACATTAACAGGATATTTATTAAGTGAATAAATTATTTAAAAATAAAGAAGGTTTAGGAATCATGGATTTGCATTTTATTGCAGGTAAAATAAAGACACGTGTTTTCATAAAAATAAAAATAAAATTGTAAATGGTTATTAAAAAATATTGTCAAAACGCGTAAAAAAGTTATTTTAATATATTTAGTATAGTAACAAGTTACTTTGGGGGAACGGACAATGGTAACTCCACACTGTTCGCTACGTTTGGTGATTTAACAGAGGTGTCCGGGTTCATGAGGTGAGGCTTGTCTAGGTCTAGGTTGCGGATGCGTTGGTTCAACTACTGTGCGGAAGGCTGGATCGGGACCAGAGTGACCTCTCCAGTCGGATTCTCTCGACCCATTGCCTGGTTCTGCAGTGAGAGGAATGGATTAATACGTCCGTGACTTCTGGGCACACTGACCCCCAGATTCCTACTTCCTCATACCTTTTTCCTTCCCAGAACTTACCCTCTTTCCTTTCCATAAAAATACATAAATTGTTTTCCTCAGAGCTACCAATGTAGAGCTAATGAAAAAAAAACAAGCATAAAATAGAGAATTTATTTATTTTACTTTACGCGAAGTTTCTCTTCGGTCACCAAATAATTACTAATAAAAAATCTGAATTGTTTCAAACGAATACACTTTCTTCCACCAGTCTATTTAGTACCCATGTTATATTCACAGAAATGTTGGGATTCTGAGACCGACACCAAAATATTAAAAATTATATTCCTCTCTGTAAAACTAGCAGTTTGGAAGATTGTATTATTTTCCCCACCAAAAGTAAGAATATAGTAATCAAATCCGAACACTCCTTCCCTGACAAAACAATTAAGTCCAATTTTTTTAAGTTTATTTTTAAAATATTATTTAGTCGTCAAGAGCCAGTACGAGTACCTTCATATAGAAAGATCATTTCATCGATAAAAAAATTATTTTCAAATTCCAGATTGACGAAAATTTTCCGAACATGTTTGATTACAATTATTGGGCGAATTATTGCGTGCCTAATTCTAAATTCATGTCATCTTTACTATAAAAAACTTGGATGAAGCGACTTTCCCTCTGTAACATTTTATTGGTATTGCATTGGAATCAATCCACGTCATTAATCTTTACCAGTAATCAGCGTATTCTGTTGACTTGACTATTATTTATTCCCATCAATAGATCAATACCAATTCATCGGACGGCCTCCGTAGTCTAGGGGTGAGGCTCTTGACTCGCAGGTCTAGGTCGCGGGATCGAATCCCGGCGTGGGAAAATACATTTTAAATATGTTTGCTGCACGTTCCGGAGTAGAAGACACTCTCAGTATCGTCCTGGTGTAAGACCACCATTCAGAATTGAAACGTTGCTTAAAATGGCTTAGCCGTGTTTTGTAACCAGATTTGAATAGCCAGGTACTTCTCCACCTTCCTCTCCCCCATCTCCTTCCCGTCTCCACTACCTTCAGCCTCACAACATGCCCCAATCGGGGTTACCATTCAGATAGGAGCAGCTGAGACTCTGTGAGGAATTCACATAAAAAAATTAAAATATGAACGAGTTCAGTTCAATTAAATGAAGACTCTTGTCCCAGAGCTGCAAATTTCTTTCTCTTTTTTTCTGTTTCCAGATTTTCGATTGAGTTTCGCTAATATTGTCTTCATTTAATTAAATATTACAATTATTATACTCATAAAGTTAAAAATACTGACTACTGACATTAAGATCCAGAATGTTATTTTTTATGGATAACTCTATTGTTTTTTGTTAACAATTTAGATTTTCTAGAAACTAGATTCTAGCTGCGGCGAATGGACGATGAAGTGTAAGAATCAACGATTTTGGCAATATTTGCGCATCAATGTTTATCGAAACTAGTAATTCATTTACTTTGGTGGCACTGTCGTCTTCTGAAAACTTGTATGTCACTTCAACTTTTAAATAAGTTTTCCATCTCCGAAGGTGTTGATCGGGATAGAGATGAAGCATAAGACGTAATATTATTTCATATTCATCGAATGACGCTTCACTTGACTATCAATTTATGGAAAAAGGGTCTTAATATTTTTCCTTTTCGGAAATCAGGCTTTGTTTCATTTTAGCTGATACAATCTTTTTCAATGAAAGTAGTTTTGAAAATGTTTCATTTATTTTAAATAAATAATTTGGAAAATTACTTAAATAATTTATTTTCATAAATTGCGATCATTATTGGCATTGTTTTTTTTATATACTCAGGATACACAGCGAAAAAAGAATGCAAGAGTATTTTGGCAAAGTAACACATCGAATTAGAAATCTACTCCTAACAGTTGATGTTTTTTTGCCGATAAATCAGTATATGAGAGAATATATTGTTCATTTCCGAGTGCGCAAATCATTTGTCACTTCCTCTATCAATACTGTTTAATATATCGCTCAAGACTGGTACATTTCCTGATACATGGAAAAGAGCCTACATCACACCAATTCATAAATCGGGAACTAAGTGTGAAGCAGATAATTATAGACCCATTTCCAAGCTCTGCATTTTTTCAAAGGTGTTCGAAAACATAGTCTATGACCAGTTATTCCCTGTGGTAAAGAATTCGATCAATGAATTTCAGCATGGATTCTTTGCAGGTCACTCTGTTGCTATAAATCTTATAATATTTATAAATTTCTTGTCTGCCTCCATGGATAAACGTGTGCAAGTTGATACAATCTACACCGACTATAGCAAAGCCTTTGACAAGATCAATCACAGCGTCCTGCTTAGAAAACTTGCTAATCATGGTATTCATGGAGATCTCCTTCGTTGGTTATCTTCATACGTGACAAATAGGTCCCAGGCTGTGACGGTGGGTGGATTTTCTTCCATCTGGAAAATCATCACTTCCGGTGTGCTTCAGGGGTCCATTTTGGGTCCTTTGCTTTTCTCTATCTATATAAATGATATTACGACATGTTTTCACAACTATCAAATTTTACTATTTGCTGACGACATGAAAATATACCTTCCTATAAGCTCCCCAGACTGTTCTACGCGTTTACAGGCAGATCTTGACCGACTGACGGATTACTGTCTTAGCAATAAACTTTTTATTAATATTTCTAAATGTTGCAAAGTTAGATTCACACGTAACCGTGTGAAAATACTGCACGATTACACCATTTCTGGATCGCAGTTAACAAATAAAGATTATATACGTGACCTCGGTGTTATTTTGGACTCTAAACTTACATTTGAAAAGCACTTCGATAACATTGTCACTAAAACAACAAAAAGTCTGGGTTTCGTACTGAGAACATGCAAATTTTTCAAAAACACTAAGGACGGGTTGTTTCAAAAAATTTGATGAGTTCATCAAATATTTGAAGTTAATTTTCAGGTTCTGTGTAAGTTTTTTTCGAGTTCTGTTTTTTTATCATCATAGGCCAGCTGCTTCACAAAACTGAAATCATCACAGAACTTGAATAGAACTTACACAGAACGTGAAAATTAACGTCAAATATTTGACGAATTCGTCAAATTTTTTGAAACAACCCATCCTAAGGATGGGTTGTTTCAAAATTTCATCAAATATTTGATGATACCATCAAATTTTTTGAAACAACCCGTCCTAAGACTTATCTGATTCTCTACAATTCACATGTTCGTCGTCACCTGGATTACTGTTTACAGGTTTGGAACCCGCGCTATATTGTTTATGTTAACAGGTTAGAAAGAGTTCAGGAGCGATTTCTCAAATTCCTCAATTTTAAATCATTCAACATAAACAACTCTTACGACGAAATCGAGAAACATTTTCGAATCACAAAACTACTCAACAGGAGGCTTGTCGCTGATAAGATGCTCCTGTACAAAATTATTAACTCAAAAGTTGACTGCCCGGATTTGCTAAACAAAATAAATTTCCACACGTCCATTCGATATAGTAGACAAAATACCCTTTTCTATATTGATAGATGCAACACCAATTCCAATCAAAATGATTTTATACAAAGGACATGTAACTACTATAACAACAAATTTGCAAATATAGACACACGTGATGACGTATTTACTGCTAGTTACTGTCGCTACATTTCACTGTATAACATTCTAGGTGCGAATAACACATGTATTAATTGTAACTAATATTTTTATATTACTTGCGTGGCAACTTTCCTTTATCCTTCTCCTCCCATTACCCTTCCCAACCCAAATCCCTATTTTGCAGTATATTTCAGTTATAATCACACTTATTTTAATGTTGTGTATTAGTTTACCATCTGTTGAATTCACATTTGTACTCTTATTATTTTTTTAAATATTTTAGTTTATATTCAGTTAGTCTTGTTTCTAAATACCTATCTGTAAACATTAATATATGGTCTGTTTTTTTATCATCCTCTTATGTTTATTGTATTACTAAGACTGTTAATGTTCCTTAAATAAATAAATAAATAAATATTAATTTGAAAACGTTTAAGGGTTAAATGTCAGAAACTTGAAAAACATCTAATTTGAGAAATTGAGGGCCTCTACACAAAAACTTCTAGAAATGAAAAGTGTCAATTTTGACGGTAGTTTAAACATCGTTGAAACAATTTTCAATATAGAGTAGTTTAAACAATTATCCGATGTACAGCAATCAGTAGAAGATGTTTTTATAAAATTTAACAGTAGTTAAACACCGCAGTGGGATAACATCACACAAATATAAAAGAATTTGTAAATAAACTATTTTTGGTGTATCTTAAAAGACACTAAAACAAGTTTAGGGTTAATGTAGAGAATTACTTAATAAAAAATCTTTTATGTACATTATATGTCATCAAACATATGTCAGCAAACCACTTGGGGTGACCTATATCAGAGGTGTTGGTTATCCAATAAATGGTTCCCACGCTGTCAACTCCACAGCATTGAGACTCATTGTAATGTCATTGCTGCACAGTACATCCAAATTCATTACATATCACAAGATTATTAATGTTTGTGTTTGAAAAACAGCAGGGTAAAGCTTTTATGTAGTGAAATCATCAGCATTCCACTGAATACAAGTTGTATTGCACACCAATCCTACGGCACGCAAATATAGTTGAGAACACATCACACAGAACGTAGATGCTATTGAATACACATGTGATTAACACGTGATATCGATACCTCAACCAGTTTACCAGACATCGCTTCCAATTTGTGACAATGTCTGAATTTTGTTTCTAACCAAGGCAATTAATCCACAATAGATTACACGTGACGATCTGCCTATGGATTACATAATCCTTAATTTAACATTGTCGTAGAGCCTATTCGGAAGTGTTCTATAGGGGCTGTGGGTGGTTCAGACAAAGCCTCCCTTGTTAGCTGGAACAACAATTACTTCAGCCTTCAATGGAGCCTAATAGATTCCAGAAAAGGATCATTGAAGTATTCGTAATGAATTAATTGTTATGTAATGATTCCGTTAGAATCCGCGTTGGTTTATAAGGATCTGAAAATTAATAAATATTTAGAATTTATTTTTATTATTACCAAGCAGATTTATTATTTATTTTTTTCTTTTTTTTTTCTTTACTCAATGCTTCGATGGTTACATAATTTGTGAATATTTCGACCACCATGCTAGGCACATGCTCGTATTATGGTGTGTTAATGTTAATGGGAAAATGTTATCAAAAAAATATACTAACTTCCGGATACGTATTGGATACAGAGCAATTGTGTGGTTTGTGCCGTTTGTAGTAATTGACTATTCAAAAAGTTAACAAACAGCTAAAGCTATTTAATTGAAAGCATTTTAAGTAAACTATAATTTGTTTGTGATTTGAATTCGTATAATAATAATAAAAACATTTATTTAATATGGATTTTTACAATCTTAAACATTTTGTTTAGTTATGATTGATTCTATTGACAAAAAGGTCAGTGCTCAGCTTTTCATTCAGGATTTTTCCTGGAATGCTGAATGTATAGCTGAATGCGGAATGCTGAATCTCCTCGGTTGGTTTTCAGCAGTACCTGCAGTATAATGAAACGAAAAGAAAACAAAGTATTTATATTTGGAAAATCGCATGGAAACTGATAGATTACAATGGAGAGAATTATTGTCAGTTTACCATTATTTGTTCCCTTTTGGTTGTGACTTCTTAGAACGGGTTGAGTCCGAGTTATGAAATAAAGCTTTCCCTAGTTTGCATTTAAAAAACAAAGAATGAGATCTAAGATAAAGACTTTGTTCCTTTGGTCGCTGGCTATGAATACTAATATATCACTCAAAGCAGAAACGTTTTTGAGCCCACAGGAAATGAAACAAGCTCTTGCATCTTTGTTACGGTCTACAAAAAATTGTATTGTAGCCTGAGTTCAGTTCCCACAGGAAGAAGGGTCGTCAACGATAGTTTTTAATGAAGTTTCCTCTAATTTGGGAACATTTGATAACCTTTGTATTGCTTTTCAAAATTAAAATAACAGGGTCGTTGAATTTAATCTTTTGTTACGTTTGATACTAATTTAACACCCATTCAATAAAATGGTATGTGGAAGACAATTTTCACCGGAATTACAATTAACAATGTGAAAGAAAATTCTTCAATCTGTCAGCTTTACTAGAGCCATAGCTGTGAATGATTTTCTTTAAAAATTTGAATTCTATCGATTTTATAACATTGTTCTTCAGATATTTGACTGTGATTACACAAACTGTGTTATTGCCATCGAGAAGATTTCTTATTTTTTTAATTTAAATCTCCCTCATTTTAATTTCTAAGTTATTTAAAGGGTTTTATTAATATTTTCGGTAAAAAACTGTCCTAGGAAAATTTATTGCATGAGACACTAGTTAAAATTTTTCCCATGATGACAGGTTAATCATAATTGTTTTATAATGACACGAAGCGTATTAAGGTCAAAACCATTCGTTTTTACAAGGTTATGAATGTGATTTTTTTATTCTTCGTTATAAGCACCCGCGAACTGCCAAAACAGATTATTTTGATATTAAAAGTGATCATAATTCAAAGACATAAAAAAGGATAGATATTCATTTATTTATTTGTAAGAGACAAACAGCTTAAACATAAAAATATAAAGATACATAAATACAAAGTTAAATTAAGTCAAGTCAAAAAGGTTTCCAAAAGGTCAAATTATGTTAGAGTTACTTGGAGATGGAGTTTTATTACATCTTAAAATGAATTTTAGGTGAGGGGGAGAAGGAGAAGAAAATAGGATAAGGATAGGAGACGTCCCACACTCTTATATTAATTTTCGATCGTACGCGTTAATTTTATTCGGTATTTCTGAAGGGTATTGTTAAAAATGTCCACATTGTAAAATTTTATATTATATTGCGCATACCCGGGGAATTGGGGAATTTTTTCTAATGTTAGTTCGATATGTGGGCAAATGAAATAAATTGGATTTTCTTGTTGATCTTGTCCGAATTCGAATTTTTATTAACTTGGTAAGCTCTGGAGAGTCTAGGCCATTATTCAGAATTCTAAATGGCTTAATCAAAAATTAAACGTCGTGTATGAAAGGAGTTGAAGTTATGAAAGTTTAAAGATTCGGTGTTATTTGAAAAGTGTAAGTTTTTTTTATAATTTATGTGTTTTAAATTTTTTTTAATTCTTTCGACATGGGCTTGGTAAAAAAGAATCCAGATCGGTGTGCAGTGTTCTAAGTGGGGACGGATGTACGCAGAGTAAAGGGAGTATAGAGTTTTAATGTTGCGGAAAGGTTTTGTTATACGAATTATAAATCCCAGAATTTTGTTGGCTTTGTTGATGATTTCGTCAGTATCTACTTAAAATCTTACGTTTTATTAAGGCCCTCTGTATTTTGTGTTATTAATGTCAAGTGCTTTATGGTATTTGAAAGTCATCATCGTCTAAAAATAGTTTCGTTGAACTTGAAATTTCAGACAAAAAAGCTGCGGGAGTCTGATGATGCCAGAGCTTTACATGCGAGGGTTTTTGCTGGGATAAGCTAACAGATTTTCCGATTTACTGGTATGTAGGATTCTGCATAAACGCCGCCAAATTGGGAGTCGAGATCTCGTGTTTGGATTTCCTGAACATAAGTTAGATTTATCACGTCCTTCTGAAAGGTTAAGTTTTCATATTCTATTTGAGGATAAACAGAATAAGATGGGACTAGGGGGATTTATTTGTTAATTAGTAACACGTCTAAAGGAATTAATTTGGCAAAGGGTTCACGGCTTCCATGAATGAGAGGCAAAACTTGGAGTAAATGGCTCAATTTCACAAGTTTCTGGAGGTAGCTTGCTTATCTGCGATCTCTGTTCGAGACGCTTTTATAGAGGAAGGTTCGGTAAACTTAAAAATTTTGGTTTTTATTATACTTTACCAAAAAATGCGGTTTTTATTAAAGTTTTTTTCATAACATTACAGGGAATTACGGACAAAGGATTATAAGTCGTTAATTCTAGATAACACAGGTTAAAGCTTAAACGGCTTCTTGAAAGAAATGAGAACAAGGTCCTTGATTTTCACAAGTAGTTTTATTGTCCAGAGTGGTAGATTCTCTTTTTACCCTGATGAAAGAACAACATTCAAAATCAGAAAGTTGCTGCTTGAAACGGCTCTAGCCGTGTTTGGTGTACTTTCTTATCTTCATCTACTACTCCATCTCCTTTCTCTCCGCGTACTTTTCGGCCTCACAACAAATTCCAAATAGGGATGCTGCATTCTCACTTGCTCTGGTTGGGAGGAGGTGCTGTCGCCTCAACAAAATATTTTTAAAGCATTGATTTGTGTAACCTAGAGGTACCTGTTATCTTAACAAAACCCTCTCTCATAATGTGGCAAAAGAAACAAACTTCCAAACGTTAGCATTAAGTATTATAAAAATACTAATTTTTTGGGGCATCATTTGTCTGTTATGCGTAACTCTAATTTAATTGCTTATAATCTTAAAATATATATTTCTTCTGTCCGTGTGTATGTCACTGAACTCCTCCTAAACGGCTGGACAGATTTTGATGAAATTTTTTGTGTGGGTTTAAGGAGATTCGAGAATGGTTTAGATTCACAATTTGGTCCACTGGAAAATGTTCTTTTAATTATTATTTTTTATTTCTAAGGAGTTGTTGATTTTGGAATGTTTTACATTAGAGATCCGGCAGACTGCGCTACCATCGCAGTATCGAATATTCAATATTATTCTATTTTAATTTTAGTTTGTCCCGACAGTTGTGTACAGGACAACGTCTGTCGGGTCCGCTATAAATAAATTGTGGAGCATTGCAGAACACTCTCGAAAGTTGTCCTGAGTTAAGCCGGGTAACCCAGCTAGTTTAAGTATATTTAAAAATTAGAACTGATTGGGTGAAGATTTCTGACAAGCAATGAAATATCTTCCGCAAATATAACATTTTTTAAATTATTATTTTAATTCTTAAAAAAAAGGTGTTGGTTATCCAATGATCGGTTGGGGCGGCGGTACCCATACCACTTCCCAAATTTAGAGAGATTACAGGCAAAAGGCACCACAAACCTGAATCATTCATATTTAAAACTAGAACTTTATCTATTATGATCTGGGTCAGGTCAGGTGCCGATCGCTTTGACTCCATGCTACTTTCAATGGATCCTATTAATAAAGAACTCTTTTATTTATCGGTTTCATATCCATATTTGTCCGTGTCTCGTATTGTTCCTATAAACTGGGAACGCGTATTATCATCAACATTTTATATACACAATAATAAATAATAACACAAAATTGTAATCATTATATTATATTCATATATGCCCACATATATTTATATATATATATTTTTAAGTTGTTTAAATATTTCTTACATTCATTTCATTAAGGGAATATTTAGCAAAACATAAGTTAACATGTAAACAGTTAAAAAAATTAAAGAAGATGAAAATTATATATATATACCATAATAAAGCAATTAAAAAACAAAAAATATGTAAGTATTATATAATATGCATAAAGTATAATGTTTAATAACAAAAACTGCCACTTGAGCGAAATCCGGTGTGTGGGAATTCTAATGTTTTTAAAAGCGGTTAAATTTACTTATTATGGTGTACATATGAATCATATGATATGATCATGGTTTTGATTTACGGTGGGCAAAAAATAAAATTTTAGAATAGGTGCCGAAAAAAAGTAGGCTTATAAAACATATTCGCACTTTAAGCTCTATGAATACAAAAAATATGAACCGAAGAAGGAAAAACCATCCTATGAAGTGCTGAAAACGCGACTCGGTCGACAATCCCAGAGGTCTCGCATCGGCCAGCCGGGGTGGGGCGCTTGCCCCACCCTGCCCCACCGTGCTTATGCCTATGCATATGATATTTATATTTTTTTAAATTGAGATCTCAGTTATTTATTTAAATTAAGGTTATAAGGTTAAGTAAATTAGGTTCTTAACTACAACAACGGTAAATGTAGAAAGTAATATATATAATAAATGTAAAAGCTACACAAACATGTTCGTTGGTATTATGGAAACCTGCCGTGGGAAAGTTTGTTTGATATTTTGAAAAAAATAATGGATAATGAAAAAGTTTTGTAAATTGAAAAATTTATTTAAAAAAATAAATTACACTTCATTTTGATAGATGAGACGTATTGCTCTGTAAATATTTGCGTGGATCTTACATTTTTTCATATCTTAATTTTTTTTTTGATGTAAAAAAAAATTCTAAGATGTTTCTGCTAACGAATTTAAAGTTTTTTTTTCTACATTATAAGCACACGCTAAATTGCCAAAGCAGTTTGTCGGCAGGTCAATTTCTCTATGTTAGTTTTAACGCTAAAGCATACATTACAACATAATATGGGAAACGGATATCCACGAATCACATCTCTGGTGACTTTAACACAAAGGCATAAAATGCAAAAAGATAAAAATAACATAGGCAACATACTCATACACACACTTAAAGACATACAACAAACTTAAATACACTCATAGACATATTTATTCGTAAAATTACATGCGTGGATTAAAATGTATTCAGAAACAATATCAAAATAAAAAATCTTGATCTACTAACCAACTTTAATGGAGCAATTTGATTCGCTTTTTACATGCACTGGCATCTTATAAAATATAGTAGAAATAAGATAAGTGAATGTTCGTTGTCGGTATATATTTGTAATTTTTGGAAATGACATATCTTCATTTCGAAAAAATCTTGTGTTGTGTGTATGATTTAATATTTCTTTATATATGGAATCCGACGTAGATTTTGGCTAACAATTTTAAACCTTTAAATCCTTCGAACAGGTAACAAATTAACTGACTCATTAAATAATTTAATATATCTTCTTTGCGCTTAAATAATTTTGCTAACCGTTATCCTTACCTTACCGTTATCCGCTAACCTTAATCATTTAGTTTTGGATAGTTCGAATATATATCTTGCATGATTTCCCCAAGACGTTATTCCGTATCTGATTGTATATTTTGAAATTTTAATTTTAATATTTCTAGTCATTTTATGAGTAGGTACGTTTTCAGCTAATAGTAAAGAGGGAGAAATATTATTACTTCTGATTGACAAGCATCAAGAATAAAACCATCAAAAAGATTTTTCCTTTCCTTAGCAATATTATAATGGATAACCACAAAGTTATAGCAACTTTCAAAAGTAAATTAAAGTCCGTTGTTGAATAGTTGCGATCCTAAGCTACTAATCTGGTTGTCGCAGTTTCAAATCCCTGCGTGCGCAAGTAAATTTTATTAATATGTATTATTTTACAATTTGTACATTAAATAATACTCATATTGTAGAATATTTGGGGCACATTACAAAGTGGTAGATACTTTCCGTGTCACATTGGTTAAATTTCCATTTAGAATTTAAACGTTGCTTGAAATGAATTTAAGAGCATGCATAATATATCATCACGGTTTCAGTGAACACAGTAAGTGGTTTTTATTATTTTTACTGTGTTGCATAACGTGGCTGCAGCTGTAGCCTGGTGTGTCCTTAGTAAGATCACAGAGGGTAGTATGTATTATTTCCGGGGCGAGTTCCCCATTCCCCTAACTGCACTCTGTGTGAACCGACGCGACAGAGATAACAAGAAAGCCTTCCTTTGAGCTTTGCCTCGCGACCTTAAATAACCCTTCATTAACCTCCTTTCCATATTGGGCCCGGCCGCGGAGTGACACAATTACCCGGCCGCGGCAGATCGATTCGACCAATATAATCTAAATTCAAATATCGGAAACTCTATGACGCGGTAGATTTATGTTTGTTAAAGAACTAAGGAAGGAATACTTTTACACTTTGTCTTTGTTGACTTAAGTTTAAGTTAAAGTTTGGCAAATAATTGGTAAATTATATTTTTTGTGTAAAAGTCTTGCAAAAACAGAAGGCTTCTAAAATGTAGTGGTCTGCGCAAGCCACATCACGTCCGTTCTGATACTGGACACTGTTCTGCAAAATAATGAGAAAGCTCAACACGGCATAACTCCTCAGAACACATATACTTTTGGATGTGATAATCTCAAATTATATTATCTTCAAGTCAGGAGTTTGCGGGTTCGATTACCTAAAATTGTTAATAAACTTTAGAATTTTTTTTTAATTTTATGCCTGGTGCTGTTGTTGTTGTTCATCAGTGTTGTTTTGATTTTAAAATTGAATAAACCTTATTTATTTTTTAAAGAAAGACAAACAATATATATAATACGAATAACTAAACAATTTTTGAAATCTCCTACTACCACCACAGTAAGCCGAAAATGTTGCTTGAGTCGTGATAGAGGACGTGACAGATAGCCAGCCGAGGAATCGAACACGCGACACCCGGATGCCTACTCAACCACTAACCGGTCTTATAAATGTTGAATTTGGACAAAAAATGGTAAAAAAAATTATTAGCTTTTTTTGTGAATACTTAACAAGTATCCCATTTGCACCCGTCTGGTGCCAGTGAGACTATGGCATCCCTAATTGAGGTATGTTTGTGAGGCTGAAGGAAAGTGGGGAGGGGAAGGAGAATGGGAAGAGGAAGGTGGGGAAGTACCTACCTATTCAGATCTAGTCACCAAACACAGCTAAAGCCATTTCAAGCGACGTTTCAATTCTGAATGGTGGTCTTACACCAGGGCAATGCTGAGAGTACCTTCCACTGTGGAACTTGCCGCAAATATATTTTGCATTCTTTTTAATCAAATATTTTTGAAATAACACTGTGAAATAACGCTGGGTTTCGATCCCGTGGCCTTCGGATTACTAGTCGAGAGCCTTATCCTTGACCACAGAGGCCGCTATTCATTCAGCACAGAAAATATTATACGCAATAAATATTATTGAAATAATTTTGTTTGCTTCCAACTTGGAAGATTATTCCGTTTTGAGGCAGTCCAAAGTCAAGTTTGGTTTTGGTCCTTTAGAAGATCAGTAGCAAATAAAAAACAAGTATCGTTTGAAGAACTATTTTAACGTTATCGCTAATCATTAAGACATACTGTATATCTCATAATTATATTAATAGTTATTTCATTCGTTAATAACGTTATCGCTAATCATTAAAATATACTTTAAATCTCATAATTATATTAATAGTTATATCATTCTTTAATAACGTTATGGCTAATCATTGATATACTATAAATCTCATAATTATATTAATAGTTATATCATTCGTTAATAACGTTATCGCTAATCATTAAGACATACTGTATATCTCATAATTATATTAATAGTTATTTCATTCGTTAATAACGTTATCGCTAATCATTAAAATATACTTTAAATCTCATAATTATATTAATAGTTATATCATTCTTTAATAACGTTATGGCTAATCATTGATATACTATAAATCTCATAATTATATTAATAGTTATATCATTCGTTAATAACGTTATCGCTAATCATTAAGATATACTATAAATCTCATAATTAAATTAATAGTTATTTCATTCGTTAATAACGTTATCACTAATCATTAAATTATACTATACACCTTATATTTAAAAAAAAAAAAATTATTAGTATCTATAGCAAAATTTGTACATTTTTTTTTTTTTTTTTTTATATTAACTCCACACAGGAGGCCCTGAGGGAAATAATTTCCCTCAGGGCCTATGTCATCTTTGAAGATGCTGTGTGGAGGGTGCTGTTGAGGAGAGGAAGGAGTGAACATGGGTCTTGAAGAGACCCATATTGTAGGAGGGAGGAAACACAGAAGCCGGCAAATCGTTCCACAGCCGGGCTGTTGAACTCAAGAACGAGTCGTAGAAACGACCCGTTCTCATGTGACTAATGTCAACCGTGTACAAATGTTGAGCGCGTGTTTGGCGTGTTTCCCGACTATGCACCGGTGCCGAGGGGATCAGTGACGCTAGTTCCTCGGAGCATCTTCCATTGTAATACCGGTAGAACAAGGACAGCATTCCCACCTGACGCCTGTGCTCTAAAGATTGCAGTCCATTTGTTAAGTTAGGAGAATCTATCAAACGGACCGCCCGTTTCTGCACAGAGTCGAGGGTTTTTTTCAGGTATTTTGGGACTCCAGACCAGAGGTGGCTGCCAAATTCAACCGTGGGGCGCACTTGCGATTTGTACAGGGTTAGCAGTTGTGTACTATTAAAGTATCTGCGGGCCCTGTACAGTACGCTCAGTTTCTGAGAGGCTAACTTAACTCTGGCCTCGATGGAGCCCCCGTACCTGAGCTGGTCACTTAGAGTTACACCAAGCATATCAATGGAAGGCCTGTTCGGGAGATTGCTTCCGTTGAAGGAGACTAGATTATCATTCCGATCCCTTTTAGACGTAATCAGACATGATTGGGTCTTTGAAACGTTAAATTCGACGAGGTTATTCTTACCCCAAGAGAAAACACTCTCGAGGTAACCGTCCATTCTTTGTTTCAAAGCCCTCCGAGCCATTGGGATTTGTGAGCCCTTTGGAGGCTTGTCAAACAAAAAGCTATCATGGACTGTACTGTCATCCGCGTAACAATGAATCGGTGCACATGTCAAGAGGTCATTGATGTGCAACAGAAACAAAGTCGGAGACAGAACCGATCCCTGTGGGACGCCAGCATTTATCGAATGCGAGGAAGAGGTGAAACCATCAGCAACCGCCTGAATCGACCTCTCCCTCAAAAAGTCGGCAATCCACGTACACAAGGAAGCGGGAAGTCCGTAAGAAGGCAGTTTGTTGACAAGCCCTCGGTGCCAAACCCGGTCAAAGGCCTTGGAAATATCCAGTGCAACGGTTTGGGTCTCACCAAAGCGTTCCAGGCACCGCCCCCAAACATGTGTCACATACGCGAGAAGATCACCGCACGAGCGGTTCCGCCGGAATCCGTATTGACGGTCGTTAATAATTTTGTTCTTCTCGAGGTATGTGAGTAGTTTGTCGTTGACCACACGTTCCATCACTTTTGACAGAACAGATGTGATCGCTATGGGGCGGTAGTTGGCCGGGTTAGAGCGGTCACCTTTCTTTGGAATAGGGTGAATGATCGCTTTTTTCCAACCAGAGGGCACAGACCCAGACTTCAGGGACATTTTGAAAAGCTTCGTCAAAATTGGAGCTATTTCTGCAGCGCACCTCTTCAATACCAGGGCAGGTATTCCGTCAGGCCCACTAGCTTTATTAACATCAAGCCCTCGTAAGACTTGGAGTACATCCCGATGCCGAATCCTCAGCTTTTTCATACGAAAACCGCAGTGAGGAACCGACGGCGGGATAGCACCTTGGTCATCGAGGGTCGAGTTTTCCGCGAACATTTTGCCTAATAAGTTAGCCTTTTCGGCGGCGGTATTTGCTAGAGAGCCGTCAGGTCTGGTAAGAGGTGGCAGACTGGGTTTGCAGAAATTGCGACCTATAGAGCCCGCAAGCGACCAGAACGCTCTGCTACCATGCGGGCAGGCAGCCAGCTTTCTGCTGACCTGCAGGTCGTGCTCGAATTTCGACCTATTGATGATTCTCTTACTTTCCTTTGCAATTTGGTTGTATAATATTCTGTTTTCGGACGTTCGAGATGTGTTGTAGGCTCGGTAAGCCGCGTTTTTTCGTCGCACTGCTTCAGAGCATTGTCGACTGAACCACGGCTTTGAGCCCACACCAGTTTCCTTAATAGTGGATTGGATGAAGCCATCCATCGCGGACGTGATGACTTCACCAATTTCCTGGGCACATCTTGAGGGATCCGAAGTCCGAAAACAGACAGCTGACCACGGGAAAGCATTAAAATGTGCCCGCAGACCGAACCAATCTGCAGACCTATAGTGCCACACTTTTCTTTTCAGCCTCTCGTTTGGCGGTCTGAAGGTTACGGGGATTGATGACGTCACCAGGCAGTGGTCCGACGATCCTAAAGGCGCTGTGACGTCAATCTTGTAACCGTGTGGCACAGTGGTTAAAAACAGGTCTAACAGATTAGAGCGGTGAGACTGGACATCAGGAACCCTTGTAGGCTCCTGAACCATTTGCTCCAGTCCGTGGCAAAGGGCAAAGGACTCCGCTTGTCGTCCAGCCGAGTCTGTTGATCCCGAGAACTTCAACCAAGGTTCGTTATGAACATTGAAGTCCCCCAGGACCACAAACTCTGCCGTAGGGAAGCGGGGCAAGAGGTCATCAATAGTGTTGCTTAAATGTTTGAAGAGCTCGGACGTGTCGTACATAATGTATTAATAAATTGTATTATATTAAGGTATTATAAAGTTTTTTTTTCACAGTCCTCCTCACTAGGGTTCCCTGTTCTGAGGCGGCCTGTAGTTTTTCCACATTTGTATTTATTTATTTATTTATTTATTTTTATTTATTTATTTTATTTTAAATGTACATTTACAGTTCAAAACCAATTACAAACATACATTTTATTATAAAGTAATACAATATAAAGTAATAAGTACAAACATACATTTTATTATAAAGTAATAATGGCGTTTTGAAATTTTTTAATATTTAGTTGAAAAATATCGATTTCAGGGGACAGGGAATTAAGTAATAGAATCATTTTTCCGAGCGGCATTACTAATGGTAAGTTAGTTCTGCATCTCGGAACAACAAAAGTTCTGTGTCTGCGCGCTCTTGTGAAGTTGTCGGGGACATAAAACTCAAATTTTTGTATTATATCGGGAATACAAATATTACCGTTTAAAAGTTTATATGCTGTTGTCAGCAAAGCAGTTTTCCTTCTATCGGCGAGGCTATTAATACCCAGCATGCCGGACAAAAAGGCTGATGGATATAGCCAGGGATAATATCCGAAGTCTCTAAGATATAAATATCTCAGAAACTTCTTTTGTACTCTCTCTATCATTTGAGAGTAAGTGAAATCCATTGGTCCCCATACTACTGAACCACTTTCCAAAATGCTACGTACTAAACTATAGTAGAGCACGCGAATCGCGGCCGAGCTGCAAAAATGTCTGGAGTTGCTTAGCACAAATCCTAGCATTCTTAAAGCTTTGCTGCAAATCGTTTCAATGTGAACGTGAAATGTTAGGTGCGTATCAAATGTGATTCCCAAATCTCTCGAAACAATAATGTGCTGAAGAGATGAATAAGACATTTTGTAGTTAAAATAAATCGTTTTGTTTGCCTTGGTGTAGCACATAATGGAGCATTTCTTAATATTAAATCCTAGTTTATTGGTGTGACTCCATTCGACGATGGAATTTATATCACTTTGTAGCTGCAAGCAATTTTCCAAAGATTTTATTAAAAGGAATAGTTTAATGTCATCCGCGAATAAGAGGAACTTAGAGAATTTTATGCAATGGTAAATATCGTTGATAAATAGCGAGAAAAGTAAGGGCCCAAGATTTGACCCCTGTGGAACTCCAGAGTTTGTGATGAAGTTGGAAGAGTGGAAAATACCATAAGTTACGTATTGCTGTCTATTTGAGAAGTAACTTAAAAATAGACGTAAAAGTTTCGCTGAAAATCCAAATTGGTCGAGTTTATTTAGGAGAATAAGCGGATCTACCGAGTCAAAGGCTTTTGCGAAGTCATTGTATGATACATCTACTTGATTGTTACTATCAAGAGCTTGAGATACGTACTCCAGTATTTAGTATACGTATTTGGTATCCAGTTGTCTTTACATGGTCTTCAGTATGTTTGATAGTTAATTTTCACTTTGTTCTCTCAACCATATTTTTACTTTTGTTTTAAATTTATTTATTTCTGTTATTTTTTTTGTTTGAGTTGGTAGAGCGTTTAGATTAATAGTTAGATCATTCGTTAAAAGCGTTATCGCTAATCATTGAGACATATATTACATCTACTATTAAACTTATAACTATATTAATAGTTATATCATTCGTTAATAACGTTATCGTAAATCATTAAGACATACTATATATGTACTATAATTATATTAATAATTAATAAATATACAAAATAAACAATAAACTCTTTCATACAAACACAGAATTCATTAAAACATTCAAAGTACATAAACACTTTACACGACAACATGATAACAAACATTTTAACAGCGTCCACACTAACTATGGTAAGTAACCCATTGGTTCCGTGGGGGGGCAACTTATACAATTGCCCCCCAAATGAAATTAAAAACGAAAAAAAGCTGGGTAAATTTAAAAAAATATTTATATATGTATTATTTTTTATTCTTGATAAACAAAGTAATGAAATAAAATAGTGCTGTATTGTAATATTTAGTTTAGTTTAATGTGTTTAATTATTTCTAGTTAAATAAGTGAAAATGTTATTTTCTTACTACTGGAATAAAAAAAATTCATTGATAATCTCTATACCATATAAAACTTTGCAATAATCTCTATGCCATATGATTTCGTAATAATCTCTATGTCATATGACTCAGTGAAGCAAAAAATTCTGCGACAAAGAAGACCTGCGACGGTAATTAATCGTGCTAGAATTAAACAAAGTTAACGAATAATTGGGCGGCTTTTAAAGTTTCGCTCAGTTTAATGGTGGTCATTTGCCGACAATCTCTGCTAAACCTCCCCGTTTGTCAAGCGTTTCGTAGCGGGCCGCGAGACGACAAAAAATAAATTAACGATGTTTGCGCTGTATCGTCTTACGTAGAAAGTGAAGGCAAACAGAGGCAGACGCTCGCGACATGATGTAGTACAAATTTGGGGGACAAGTAAGGTGATAATCATACACAATCAATCACTTTCGCTTCTATGTTGTCTTGTTTTCAGTGAATAATGTTATTCGAAATGATTTGAAATTTTCACGACAAAAATATTATCGCGATTTATTTTTGGGGTATCATGCCGTATTGCGCTATCTCCTTATTTAGCCTACGTTTCGAAAATCTATAAAGTGTTCATCATAGGACAGATGTGTAATCGAATAATGTGGGGATGTGTGTGCTTATGTATGTTGATGCGATACCGTGTTGCGTGTTGAGAGCTGGTGTAAAATGGTTTTCGGCGTTTAGTTTTGGTGTAGCCCTCAATTACCGGATACCGAGCACTATTGAGCTTAGCACCGTCGTCTTTATTAATACGAATGGATTTTTGTAAATTCCAATTGCCTTCATGATTAGGTGTGCTCCACGCGTTTTAGGTCATCAGAATATCACATATTTCGTCTTGGAGCAGTAGTGACTGATAAATTGAGGCCAAAGTTATCTTGAGAAACTCTACCGAGTTAAAGATTATTATCCGGAAAAAAAAACATACTAAAATGTCGTACCTAGATCCACTTTTTCAATAACCTCTGCCATAATTGGCTGTATTGTTAAGCTCACTCCATATACTATTCTGAAACATTATTGCAGTGTAATTAGCGAATAAGTAAGTTTTCCACGCAATGCTAAATTAAACATTTGATTTAATAAATTAAAACAAAATGGATCCTACGACAGTTCCCTGGGAGATTCCGACTTCTGAAGTCTCAGCTTTGCTTATTAGCATTAGCTATCATAGACTTGAGTTTTTTTAATTTAACATGTTGATATCTCCAACTTTGTAACCAACTACTAACCTCACTGATAATGCCAATATCGTTCAATTTGTTAATTAATGTTGAATGTGAGATACTATCGAAACTTTTCGCATATCAATAAAAATACCGAGATATTTTTTTCTTGTCAAAAGCACGATAAATAGATTACGCAAGTTTTGCAACAGCGTCGTGCGTGTCTAGATTCTCTCTAATATAAAATTGGTTGGGACCTAGTTTACTATCAATTTCAATGTAATCCATGATTAGTTTTTAACGACTTATATGAGAACATTTTAATTACCAGTAAATTATTTTCCTGCATGTGAGTACATAACACAGTATTCCCAGCCTTCGAAAATCTGAATGTAAAGTCCTAGTTTTAAATACAGTGGAACATTATTTATCTCAGTTCGGCGAGATCGTGAAATAAAACAGGCAAGAGGCTGCTATCTCGAGATCTCCACTGGCAGTTTTTTATTAACTTTCAAACAACCAAAGATTCTCTTATTTACTTTCTACCGAGATATAACTCTGGACTACCGACGTATTTATTTTTATCCTATACAGAGATTTAAACACGCATTACACCCAGCACATCAACACATTAATTTGAAATTGAACAAATAACTACTATTAAATGAAATCCTGCTTTATTCCTCGAAAGATTTACATGGGTTAAATCTAAAATCCATAGTACTGAAAGACATAGTGCTGTCTCAGAGAATCAACATCCAATAAATAACAAACATATAAAATGATAACTTAAGGTGGGACCAATCAATGATTGCGTGGGGTTTACGGTATACGTGTGACATGTATATATCCGCTGAACAATCTAAAGGTCAAAATTTAAATAATTAAAAGATCTGATATAAAAAAATTTGCGCCGCAGAAAACATTTTTCGTTATATCTTAAAATTCTGTGCTTCTTATTTAGTGCTTCCGCCAACATCTCCGTGTGGAACTCACCACTTCTTTTGGATGTTTCCGCTTTGCACAAAATTCTAAATCAGAAGAAAGATACCCATTTTATCATAGTTCCTTTTAAGCCCCTACTTATTATTCCAAAATAATACTATTTCATTTCCGAGTGTTTCCGGATTCAGATGGCTATTGTTCAATTTCAATTATTACTAAGTATGTTGAATTTCATCCACTTTATATTTTACGTGTCTGCGGATAATTTTTCAATAACGACACATGAATTATTGGTAAGATTATCGACTCTGAGCCCGCTGTGGAAGGTTTTAGTTAAAAACGTAATGACGTTTTCCTAATCCATTCATTAAGAATTCTCACACCCAACAGCTCCGGGCAGTTTGGAGTTGGGTCTCTTGTGAAGTATAACGAGTTAAAGGCGCTATAATTTCTCTTTATTTGAATGCAGTACATTTTTTTTCTTAAAACTCGTTAAAAAAAGCATGCTTTACATTTTAACGACATCGGAAAACGACGTATGATCTCAAACTACGGAAGACATTTTGAACAGTTTTGAACTCTCCTACATATTCGAATTTTTTTTATGTGCGGCTTTTCTAATTTTGGGTCTGGGATGAGTGTCCCCGTTGCTCTTTGTCTCGGCTCTGACTTAAATTACAATCAATCATGATAAACAGTTCCTGAATACCTTTCAAATACATTTGTTAGCATAAGAAAAAGTGGAGCAAGTAAGTCCGGACTTAAGTTAACTAAATTAACGGTGTGTGCAAATATGTACGCAGAGTTATATTTCGTGCGAGTGAAGGTCGTCAACAACTTTCGGTAAGAAACACCTCCAGAAATGATAAAATGAAAAAAAGGTTATAATGAAAATCATTTACACGCTAACCGGTCAAGAGATCCAACTACTAGAAGCCAGCTGAATTACGCGAATTACGGCTACACCGATTTTGTCAATTGCTTAGTGATTAATAAATCAAGTAAGGAGAGATTTAGAAAAGCCGACTTATCAAAAATATCGCTATTTGTTTAATGAAAACAAATAACTTTGCGTACACCACTATTTAATTAACAATATCAACATGTTTCGAGAACTATGTTTTCTTCGTCAGGATAATAAGTTAATAAAAAATAACAAAAGACAAACAATTATAGACAAATTAGAACATAGACAAAATATTAGTAAGGAGAGGTGATTAATTACTTAAAATATCAAAAAAACAATTATATAAAATAAAATATAAAAATTATTTTAGGATAAAATTACGTTAACATATTAAAAAATCTTTTACAACAATTCTAATTCTATTTTAATTGTCCTAATTTGCCTATACTTGTTTGTCTTTTGTTATTTTTTATGAACTTATTATCCTGACGAAGAAAACATAGTTTTCGAAACATGTTGATATTGTTAATTAAATAGTGGTGTACACAAAGTTATTTGTTTTCATTAAATTAATAATGACGCCACAAAGTGAATTTGCAAATTTTGAAGATATAACTATTTGTTTTTCTCGAATGCACAATCAGTGTTGTAAACAACGTTGATCGTCATGTTTTTTTTTTCTCTTAGCGGTAAACTAAATGATAAGATATTCACTTCAATTTGGGAGACGGATATGGGTACCGCCCCGGGAATCATTTAATGGATAATCAACACCTCTGCCATAGGTCACCCCAAGTGCTCCGCTACGTTTGGTGACTTAGCCCGGGTACATGGGGTGCGGTGGGCGGGATCATGGGAGACTGGTTGAGGGAGGTCTTTTATCCTCTCCTGCCGGAATCTCTCGACCCATCGCCTTGCACCGCGGTTGGTGAGATGGATTCATACATCCATCAATCCTGGCTACACAGGCCCCCAGATTCCTACCCACACCTCATACTTATTTCCATCCCAGAACTTCCTCTCCTTCTTTCCTAAAAAAAAATCCCCCGCCCAGCATCCCCTAAGATGACACAGGCCCGGTGGATCCCCAAAAAAGGATTTTTTTTCCTCAGAGCCTCCTGTGTGAAGCTAATGTAAAAAAAATTTATTATTTAGGTACATGCGTTATTTCTTTGTGTTAACGTAGGTAAAATTATGTTTGTACGTTGATCAAATTGAGATATTATTTATTTGATATATTTATATGTTTAAAGCTTTTGACGATTGTCAGAATTCGGTGAAAGACTAAAACATTATAGAAATTCTCGAAAGCTTTCGAAATTCTTCGGCTAAAGTCAAATTAATATTTACGTCTTGTGGCAGGACAATTTTTTTTATTTATTAAGTTAAAAGAAATATGACATTTCACTTTTTTAACTAAACGTTTGTTTTCAGATTTTTGCTCTAACATTTTAAGTTTGAACAGTTTTTTTAACAGTATTTATGCTTTTTTTCCATTCCATTCCAGCTGTCTGGGAGGAGATTATATTATATTTGTACACTCTCACGGCCAATGCTTCTATCGCCACATTCAGTCTTAAAAGTATTTGTGTACAATTTATTTTGTTGTCTTGTATAATCTTCGTGTACTGGTGACGTTTTAATAAATGTTGTGTTTGTTTCTATAAGTTCGTTTTGTTTTTGTCGATTAAAAACATATGATTTATTGGTACAATGTTCTTTTTTTAGAAGGTTCATTTCCTGGTATAGTTTTGTTGTGGGAGTATCTGGGTTATAATTGAAGATTTTTTTTTAATAACTTTGTTTTGTATTATTTATAAGTCGTTTAACCTTTTCGTCTCGGAACGAAAAAAATCACACATGACCCGAAGGGGGTCACTCGGGGACCCCAATTTGTTTTGCTTATTAAAGGGTGCTAATGACATATTTTTTTGTAATTTGTTATGATAATAATTAGAGGGAAGTATATTCATCGTATTTCAGTAGTCATTTTAAAAATCGTTTGATAAATAAAGTCATAATTAATATTCTAATGAATTTAGACCATAGCGTGTATTTTTCCATAGAAAACAGAGAAGGCGGGCCGATAGCCAGCATAACACCTTGTTTCCGAATCTCGACTGGCGATTGGCGTTCACCGGAAACGATTCAGACCGAATGATCTTTGAAAGGCAAGCGAACATTATAGCATTGTAAAAAGAGCAAACGAGATGCGCAGTGTAAACGAACGCGATCTAGTCCTTTCCACTAACAACTTAGAAATAACTTGCTATCGCTTAGAATTATCCCGATACATTCAGCAGATAGGAACGGGGTACACCCGAACAGAGGGGAAGGGGGGCGGGTGGCACAGATTATTGGCCGGAATTTGTTATAAACTATTTAATTTTAAGAAAAGTAGTAATGCGATATTAATTTTTTTAATGCAGATCGATAACCAAATATATTTTCTAGGATTACCTAAATTATTGAGTATGTGGTTTAAAAAACAACTTAGATACAGCGTAAAACTCTCGTTAGTGTAAGTGCGTTCCCCTGGTCCGGTACGGAAGTGTTAAGTACGTAATTTATGTGTTTCCCCAAATTTATATTAAATAATTTAGGTGAGACTGGATTAAGCTAACGTATAAGCCTCTTTTTTCCTTTGTTGGTAGATGAGCAATTCTACTAAATACACCAATTAGTGGGATGATTTTTGCTTTTAGTTTTTCTGCGTATTGTTTAAATGTCAAATGTTTATCAATATATAAGCTCAAGTATTTTTCGCTATCTAGAACATGTAGGTCTCTTTCTTCTATTTGTAATGGCTTAGCGACGGTATCATTCTTTTAGGTGAGCTAAGGATCATGTGGCCGATTTTATTAATATTTTTTTTTTCTAGCCAACTGTTAAGTATATCAAAATCCGTTCAAGATTGTTCTAATTGAATTTCTAAGTTTTTGTCGAAGTAAAATATTGCCGTGTCATTTGCGTATTTTTTTTTTTTTTTTTACATTAACTCCACACAGGAGGCCCTGAGGAAAAAATAATTTCCCTCAGGGCCTATGTCATCTTTGAGGATGCTGTGTGGAGGGTGTTTTTGAGGAGAGGAAGGAGTGAACATGGGTCTTGAAGAGACCCATATTGTAGGAGGGAGGAAACACAGAGGCCGGCAAATCGTTCCACAGCCGAGCTGTTGAACTCAAGAACGAGTCGTAGAAACGACCCGTTCTCATGTGACTAATGTCAACCGTGTACAAATGTTGAGCGCGCGTTTGGCGTGTTTCCCGACTATGCACCGGTGCCGAGGGGATCAATGACGCTAGTTCCTCGGAGCATCTTCCATTGTAATACCGGTAGAACAAGGACAGCATTCCCACCTGGCGCCTGTGCTCTAAAGATTGCAATCCGTTAGTTAAATTAGGAGAATCTATCAAACGGACCGCCCGTTTCTGCACAGAGTCAAGGGTTTTTTTCAGGTATTTTGGGGCTCCAGACCAGAGGTGGCTGCCAAATTCAACCGTGGGGCGCACTTGCGATTTGTACAGGGCTAGCAGTTGTGTACTATTAAAGTATCTGCGTGCCCTGTACAGTATGCCCAGTTTCTGAGAGGCTAATTTAACTCTGGCCTCGATGGAGCCCCCGTACCTGAGCTGGTCACTTAGAGTTACACCAAGCATATCAATGGAAGGCCTGTTCGGGAGAATGCTTCCGTTGAAGGAGACTAGATTATCATTTCGATCCCTTTTAGACGTGATCAGACATGATTGGGTCTTTGAAACATTAAATTCGACGAGGTTATTCTTACCCCAAGAGGAAACACTCTCGAGGTAACCGTCCATTCTTTGTTTCAAAGCCCTCCGAGCCATTGGGGTTTGTGAGCCCTTTGGAGGTTTGTCAAACAAAAAGCTATCATGGACTGTACTGTCGTCCGCGTAGCAATGAATCGGTGCACACGTCAAGAGGTCATTGATGTGCAACAAAAACAAAGTCGGAGACAGAACCGATCCCTGTGGGACGCCAGCATTTATCGAATGCGAGGAAGAGGTGAAACCATCAGCATCAGCGTATAAGAAGATTTCACCATGTAGTGTTAACTGACAGATATCATTTATATATATTTGGAATAAGAGTGGCCCCAGTATGATTCCTTGTAGAACTCCGTAATTTATACTCACCAGTTGACTGTTTTTTTTTTATCTCCTATGTTAACAAACCAATACTAAATTATTGCAGACACATAGCAGTTTCATTGGTCCTCGTTCATTTAACCTTCTACCACTACAAACTCAAATGATAAATAAAATGATAAAATATGTAAAAGAGGTAAAATTATGGTTGAATAATGTAGATATTGAAACGCTTTTTCTATAAATTTATCCATCCTTCTACAACTCACTTTCTGTAACTTTCCAAACTTTAGTACAATGTGTTTTCTGTTTATTTTTTTTTTTAAAATAACTAAAAAAAAAAAATTAAAAATCAATATGTTTTTTCCATATTTTTATTTTATTTTTATAATAGCTGAAAAAAAACCTTTTCGCTTATTCTACCAATGTAATACTAACTTTTTATACTAACTTTATATTTTATATGTTTTTTTAGTCTATTTTATACTTTGATTACTTGGAAATGTAGTATTTTGTTTTAATATTACCCACACTCAGGCAGTGCCTTAGTGGGTTTTCATCTCTGGTTCATAATATTTGTTAATATATATTATGTTATTATATGTATACTATGTGCTATTATAAATTATATGTACAAAGAAATGAGAATAAATAAAGTTAAAAAAAAAAAAAAAAACTCTATGTTCTCCTATGATAGGATTTAATTAGTTTGATGGCTGGACCGGTTACGCTTGTTTTTTTTAATTTTTTAATCAGTGTTTCATGACTCACGGTGTTAGAGGCTTTTCGAAGGTCTACGAGAATTGCAACGATAAAGTTTCTATTATCTATGCTCGTTCTGTTCTAAATTTATTTATAAGATCTTTATTTGCAGAAAGAGTGTTAGACTTTTTTCTGAAACCGTATTGTTTAGCATATAGAAATGATTTTTTTTTCAGAGAGTTGTTTAGCCTATCGTATATTAATTACCATTTCGCATATTTTGGATAGAATCGGTAGGACAGAAATGGGCCTATATTAGATGTTTGAGTTTTCTTCCTTTACATATTGGGATAACCCTTGCAATTTAACAACTTTCCGGAAATTGACCTTCTTTTAGGCTAAGGTTGATCAGTTTAGTTATTATAGGTGTTAGTGGCGGGGCAAGTTTTTGTACTGTTGTACATTTTAATTGATCATGTCCAGCATCTTAGAAGTATCATCCACTCTGAATAATTCTTTTTGCACATATCTTATAGATGCAAATAATACAAAAACTTTTTTTATTTTACCGCATTTTGTCATGCACCCGATCCAAGATTCCACGAATCTTGTGTAACCCACAGGGATTTGTATTTGTACGTCATCTTCACCATGATTTTTTTTCACATTTTTCTAGTCGAGACCCATTACTTTAACAAGGCGTCTTCGGGTGTGCTTTTGGCTTATTCGGTTTCATCGGTCCATTGCCCAGTCTCCCCTCATACAGCCTTTGCATTTACTTTAACTAGCTTTGTCTGTAGCGACCAACCGGGCGTGTTTCCTCCGGAAATGCTGATGGAAATTTGCTCAGTATTCAAAGCACGTACTTCTTCCCTAGCCAGCAGCCAGCAGCCATCGCACATGCGATAATATTTCTATAAATTAATGACAACTGGGTTCCGAAGCAAAGCGCTTTTATGTAAAAGTAGTATACGTAAAAGCTTGTTAATGAAATTGTTCCCACTCCTTTGCTGCCAGTTTTGGAAACAATTTTTCAATACGGTATCACCATTGCTTCATGTAATAAAGCTTTTTATTAAGATTGACTTTTTGTGAGTCAATTGTTGGAAACAGTCATTGTTGTAATTAGCTAAAAGGCAGGCGGATTACTGCGGCGTTTCCCTTCCCACTCCTCACCGTTCTCGGCGAACGGCCGATTAATTAGCGGAAAGCACCACTTTAATAATAAGTGTTCAGGTTAAGGCATTATACAAGTGCACCATTTGAGATAAACCAAAAGTGAATGCAACAGGAATAAATTAAGATTATATAACAATTTAATCTGGAAAAATACTGTAAATAATTATATTGAAAATTATTTACACGCTAACCGCACAAGAGATCCGACTACTAGGAGCCAATTGAATTACGGCTACCCCGATTTTGTCAATTGCCATTGCTAAATAAATAAATATATTAATCAAGTAAGGAGAGATTTAGAAAAGGTGACTTTTCAATAATATCGTTATAACTATTCGTTTTTCTCGAACCAACGCGTGAACCACTCAAATTTTATTTATTTTATTTTATTTATTATATTACATTATATACAATTAAATAGCAAAATAACATAATAACATGATAATATATTTAAAGATAACTGTAAATATTAAAAATGTGTACAAGTGTTATTATGTCTTGTAGGTCAACATAGTTCCTAGCTAGGCAGATTGCCTGTTCTAAGGAACCAATTGCTGATGAAAAAGTCAGACATGTATTTTGTAAAAAAATGTTGTTTTTATTTATTTTTTCTTATAAAATATGTACTCAGTTTATATTTAATGTGCCATTTTTAGGTAACCATGTAAAACTTTAAGTGACATTAAATGCATCAATGTTTATTTCCAATCTCTTTAACTATCTTAAATGGATCACAATCTTCAAAGCACCGGCGTTAGATGGGAATGCTGTCCTTGTTCTACAGATATTTTAATGGGAGTGCATATTCTTGGTCTAACTGGAGCGCTAGTCTATTTATATTCCAATACATACTTAAAAATAATAAAGGTAGGCTCAAAAAATTGACGGTATTTAAAATATTTGATGGTAGAAAATAAATGAATAAGTGAAAAAACGCGAAAAGAAAAAAAACAAAAAAAAATTAAAAATAAAAAAAAGTGAAAAAAAATGAAAAAGTAAAAAAATGAATAAATGAAAAAACAACTTTATAAGAACACAATATAATATTGAAAAATCAGATGAGAACGGGACGTTTCAATAGCTTAGCTGTGAAACGCTTTGCCTGCCTTTGTTTCCTCCCTCTAGTACAGTGGTTCTTAACCTGTGTTCGATCGAACCCCAGGGATTCGGTGAGTCAGCCTCAGGGGTTCAGCGGAACAAGACACAGCCCGAAAAAAAAATACTAAGATTATTGTCACTATTCCATATCCCATACTGCCCCATCCTATCCCATTGCGCACCCCCCTTTGTATGGTAAATATAGTCGTGACAATAGTCTATCCTCTCGCTCCCCCCCCCCCCCCCTAGTAATCCGCCGCCACTGATGACACGCCCCGCTTTCCAATTAAGAAGGGTTCGGTGAATGCATATGAAACTGGTAGGGGGTTCAGTACCTCCAAAAAGGTTAAGAACCACTGCTCTAGTATCTTCAAGACCCGTGTTCACTCCTTCCTCTCCTCAAAAAGACCCTCCTCACATTCCCAAAGACTTGAAAATTAAGACTTGTAAAAGTCTTACAGAACAGATAAACCAATTTTTGAAAAGTACATATGTATTTCGGAAACAAACATAAATATCACTCTTAGAATAATTTTCCTTTGAGAGATTTTTCCATCACCTTTGAAAATAGTAAATGAAACTCCTTTTAACAGAAAGTTTAAATCTTCATTTGAAAGGAAGTTACCTATCTTATCTTCTTAATAATATATAACATGAATGTTTATTTGTTTCTTTCCTAAACTTTGGTAATATTTTGTGAGCATGTCCGCTTTGGTTTCTGTACACAATGATTAGCTCTGGCATTATGGAATTATTTCCTTTACCAATCATTCCATTGAGATAAAACATTGGTGAATTGTTGTGCGTATTCCCGCAAATACTTCTATATATATTTACTGATGAGCTCTGGCATTATGAAATTTGTACAAAAGAATCAAAGATGCGCTAGTTGTTTGAAAATTTTGTTTATTTCTCTAATTTAGCTAAGGAAGGGAAGGCGGTAGGGGGAGGGGAATTCGGAAAGGGGAACGAAGGTCTGGCATTGTGAATTCGCGGGAGGGAAGGTGGAAGGGAAATGCGGGAGGGGAAGAGGGTGTAGGGAACGCATTGGAAAACCTTCTGATTTATTCGTGTACGCATCAAACGGAAAATCAAAACACATTGTTTATCCAAAAACACTGCAACAAAATTTAAAAAAAAACTTCTTTTTTTCTTTGAGTGGCATAGGGTACCCGCTAGTACACAATAAAAAATAATTATAACGTTACAAACATCAAAATAAGAAGCTTTTACACAAAACTTAGTTGACCCGGAAAATGGGGCAAGAATGCTAAAATACCCTCAGCTTACATTTAATAAAAGGTTAAGTATATAGTAGCTACCTGTTTAAAGTAAATTTGAGTAAGGAAATATTAAATATGAAAGCATCCTCAAACAGCCAGCGGCATTTACGAAATAATAATGTTATATTCCAGTGAACCGCTATCTTGTGAATGTGTCGCATTTGAATAAGTGGAATGGGCTTTGTGCTTCATATTGGTAATGTTAAATATATGTAAATAAGAAAGATTTTATCAAATAAACAGAAAAACAAATTTTCATTGTATTAAAGCATCGATTTCTCAAGAAAAGTCACACCAAAGGAAAGGCAATGAAAATAAACCTGATAATGAGGTAATCAAATTCTAATACCCGTATTTTTTTTAATTAGCTCCACACGGTAGGTCCTGAGAAAAACAATTTCCTTTAGGGCCGTTGTCATCTTTGAGGATGCTGTGTGGAGTACTTTTTAGGTAAAGAAAGTAGAGGAAGTTCTGGGAAGAAAAAAGGTATGTTGGGTGGGTAGGAATTCTGAAGGAAGTATGTCCAGGAGTAATGGATTGAAAATATCTCCCTCAACCAGTCTTTCCCGATTCGGCCTTCCACGCAGTAGGCGGGCAGAAGCATCCGCTTCTAAAACCTAGACAAACCTCATCCCCCTTGAAACTGGGCACCCCTGCTAAGTCACCAAACGTAGGGGTGACCTTTGGCAGGGGTGTTGATTATCCAATAAATGGTACCCGCCTCCCAAATTGTTATTTGAATCAAAACCATAAAAAAATAAATATAAAATGTATTTTTTAAATTTGTTTAAAGATTCAAAAGTCTATCAACGTTTATATTAATATATCTATAGGGTGTCAATAACAGGCATAAATTGTTGATCAATATTTTTCCGGAATGGTTGATCGACATCATTCCGGAATTATGGTTAAGCATCACAAGGACATGTGTCCGACCACACAAAAAACACAATATATAATATAATAGCAAAAGCCCCAGGAAAACAAAAAAGGCATAAAGTTGGAATGTACAAAAAATCTCCATTCTTGTGATTTGTTTTTGGTCAGTTTTATGTTCAGAGCGGAAATAAAAATATGGATCTGAAAATGTAGGCTGAGTTTTCATTGGCCAGAAACGGTTATTTTTTACATTCTGAGAAAATTGTATTAAGGAAAAACTCATTTTTTTGGAGAAGGGAATTTGGTGATGGTCTTCGTGAAAAATCGATGTAATTTTTCTCCCCCAAAAAAAATGATGAATGACATTTCATGTTCGTAAATTTTATTAGAGATTTATTGGATTTCCTTGACAAATGGAATTTTTTTTCTTATCGTATTAATTGTTAGTAAGTCGATCTTCTTGTTGAGAATTATGGTTATTACGTTTTGTTACAAGATACACGAATTTCAAATGCTTAATCATTTTTATACTCGCTTAATAAAGGTAGGTACGTTATATTTTACATCGTCGAAAAAAGTTTTTTTTTTCTACCGTGACTAGAATTCTGCGGTAATAATCTATTCGACTGCTCTAAACCCTAAATTCTTACCTAATATATAAACCACATATTGAATAATAAATCTGGCAAGAAAACGCTTTGGAGCCGTCATTGAACCGAACAAGAGATGGTGGTTTGGCTTTGTCCCATTTACAAACGAAACTTTTTTTAACTTGATCTTTCAGTATCGTGGTTTCGTTGAGATTTTTTTTTATTTTTACTTATATTGAACCAATTTTAATTGTTCTTTTGACTTTATGTCCGGGTTAAATCTTCCCCACAGGAAAAACTTAACCCTTCCACACACTTTTCCACAAATGATCATCTAGCCAATCCACGCTTTGCAATTGCACTGTATAAGTATGATAAACACAAAACAATACAAGAACAACATGTCAACCTACCAGAGACCAAATGGAAAAAATAATTCACCGATTCCAGATATTTTCATAACAGAGGGTTCGGCTCGATAGAACTCCTAACTGGACCGATAAATCCTACTGATCTCTCAATATAAATATTTAAAAAAATCTTTCGTAATTCTACATGTATTTAATATGACTTATTTTTGCATTTTAACGTAAATATTCTATGACAAATCTAATAAGTCTAAATTTTGAATGAGAGAGCTAAGTATAATGCCAGTAGCCGAAATAACAATTGGTTATATTTTTATAGTCCGAGAATGCCAAATTCTTCTAATCTCATTTCCTAAATCTGTATATTTTCCTATTTTTCAGAAACAGATTTTTGAATATTACAGGAATTTGGAATAGCGTCATCAATGATATAAGTTATTTTTTGTATTTTGTCATGTAAAACTATACCGGGTCTATTGTGACTAATTGTTCTGTCTGTTAGTATAGTTTTATCGTAATATATTTTATTAAATTCATTTTCTAAAGATGAATTTGGTTCGTATTCATAATATAGTACTATAATACGGCAGTCAATCAAGTTATGTTTAGTTACCAAACTTTGGTGAATTATTTTTAAAACCGGATTGTGCCTAAATGTATACTCGGACGGCGCTAATACAGAACATCCCGATATAATATTTCTAAAGTTTCTGGAAAAGCCAAACATTTACGTTACATTATTATTTAGCTCAATTGACCGTTATATGAGGCTTGCGACCGTATCATTTAGCTTTTACATGTTTCATCACGGTGCTGGACAGTCACCTAACTTCCCGAACAATCTCCCACAATACTTACCTACCTGAATTAAAAAATTTAAAAAAAAATGTACTAAGTGTTCTACTAGGTGTTCACAAAACATACAACAATACCTATCCACAGTTTCACCTTCACAAACCTACCTTACACCCAACATAATAAAATTGCAAAATATATTATGTAAAAATGTTTTCAAAATTGATCTATTATGTAAAAATGTTAATTAATAGGTAAAAACTGTAATACATAGAAATAAATAAATAAACTAAGGACCTTGTAAAAATTAGATAGACATGAAAATGCAGAATTCAAGCTTTGATCTTTTTAAATATATCTATTTTAATTTTGGTTTGGTTTTCTAAATTGAATGAATGAATGCAAATTCTGGAAGTGAAAATTAACCCACTTCACGACTTTCGATTGGGCTGAAACTCGATAGATAGACTCGTTGACGATGTCAATACGGTCTTTCAATGGTGGTGCCCACTCACACACGCGCACACACGTATTTATCCGAAATTGGCTACTTGCCGGCCCAAAAGATAGCGTGTCTAGGGGTTGTGTCGTTCGATGCGCGAGATGGAGGCGGAAAGTCGAAATTATTTTACTACAAATAGATGCATTAAAGTTAAAAAAAAACAATATTTTCACAAGTTGAATTTTTAATGCAGCAACGCGTATATTTGTTGCGTTGGGTAATAATATCTATTTTTTACGATTTCTGATTTTTTAACTTTTGTGAAAGTTTGCCACACGGGATTTCGGTTTCCGAAAATTTGGGAACATAACCCGTGTCCGTTTCAGATAACTTTTGTTATACCGAAAAATATCAGAATTTGAATATCTTATGTAAAAGGGGAATAAATCTTTAATTTGCAAAGGCAATCCTTGTTGGGATGTAAAAAAGCAACGAATAAAGTAAACAGTGAAAAAGAAAACGTTTCATTTTTCCCCGCCGTTTTCAAAACCAAGAGGAAATCCCTCGCGCCCTATTTGAACGGGAGGGTTGCCAGAACGGGGAGGGTTGTTGTGGGAAAAAATAAGGTTCGGGATAGCCGATATCCCGCGCCTACCGCACACACACGGTAGAAGTAGGCACCGCCGTCTTCCTTCCCACGTACATAAATATGTACGTATACGAGTGCTACTTTCGAAGGCCTCAAGTATTTCGGGTACGATAAATATTTGTCTTCCCATCGGGACTATTCGATCTACGCTTTAGATACTGAATCCTTGAGCATCTCGACCGAGTGAAACAGAGAGGAAATTGAAGCCCGGGTACAGAAATCGAGAATCAAAAAACAACCCAGTTTCACCTAGCCTTTATTCTAAATCAATCTTTTATACGTATTCTCCTGCTGTAATTTGTTATTTTACCATTGAAGCGAGTGTCAATTTCGTTGGCGTAAAAAGCGTGAGAAATATTCCAACATTTCCCATATTGAGAAACACAGATGGAAAAAATCATGTTTTAAGTTAGTAACGGTATATAGTGTAGTTCGTGTATTTTTTTAATAAAGGTTGTCATAACTTTTCTATACATTTTGCAATCAACTTTCCACATTGTTGTGATTTTCAGAAAATTAAGGAATCTCAAGACTTTTACAATGATTTGTGATTACGGTCAATTCTAACGGCAGTAAGAAAAGTTTTCTGCGGAGGCATTAATTTATCCAGTGACAAATTATTAGCTTTTTCAGTTATTCGGTCATAAAATTTCGTTATGTTAAATAATAACTGTTAAATTCTTCATTAATTATTATTTATTTAAAGTAGCGCTTTATTATAAGTTACACGTTATCCGAATTAACGTTTCTGCTTTTCGTAAAACTTTCTTGAAGGCATTCAAAATATTGGAAAGACGAGAAGATATAAAATAATATTTTTTCTTGGCTAAAATCAGCATTTGAAATACTATTTAAGTAATTTTCCACTTCTGGAGTAAAAACATAATGAACTGTTGATAATTGGAATCCCACAAATGAAAGTCGATCATATTTAGAGCCTCCCCGATCCGACTTCATCTTGACGAGGGTTTCGGGAAAACTGCGATTCACCAGACAAATTATGGCTCTGTTAGCGATAAAATTAACTAAAACATCATATTTCACGTCTGCCTGAAAAGTTATGTGTGGTGGCAAGCAATAAATTAATATTTACTGCCGAAACAGCTAACAGCTGTTAGGAAAAGGGTTGTTGATCAGATACTACCGACGGAAGTTTAACAACTTTCCACGGGAACTTTGAAATATGTACTATTATAATTATAACCAACACAGGGTAATGTATATTTGTTCCTTACTGGACGAAGGCCGAATCGAACTGCCATATTTTCTCTTTGTTCTATGCTGCTTATGTTGTGCTTCCGGGCAAATTGGTAACCCCTTAGCTTAATTTGTTCGGTTTTCGGAACAACTCATTTTAGTCTCATTGAAATTGTGTCTCCGTTGTTATCATGATTAAAAATATGTTAGAAAGAGAAAACACCACGCTTTATAGTCAAATCTAAAATTTAACGGCAAAATAATTAAAAGGCACCCCTTTATGAAACCAAAGTTTCCGACGGCAATTTGAAAAAAAAAAAATGAAACTTTGGTAATTTCGAGTTGAGTTGACACGATGTGTTGAGTAAGTTGACGATAGCCTAATAAAATATGTGTGTTTTTTATTTTTTTTAGTAATCAGTTATTTCAGTTAGAAATAACGTAAGGAGAGCCACTTTTGAAACTTATTTATGTTTGCATTGAAAATTTTTATTCTTAAAAAATTATGTTCATTTCTAATTATAAAATTTTAAAGCGTGTTCCATCACCTTTCAAAAACAGTTTTTAGTTTTCAGATGCGTTCAGAAATATTCCATTTATTTGGATTTTATTGCAGAGCGGAAATATTTTGACCTTCCGACAAAATAGGCCCGAGGCGGGGTAATGTTTAATTCAGAAGGCTTGAGCATTCGTAGTTCCTCTTGAAGTTTCGCCACCGTATGACTAGATTGGACCATCGGCATCGGCTGGCCACCGCCTGATGATTTGTCCTTCCGATCGACAAATGCGCATTTTTCAGTGATTTATGAGTGATGATCAGTTTTTTGTAGGCTTTCTAACCAGTCGTTTCATGGCGATGTCTTGGGGGTAATGAATACCACTTAACTTTTCATCCCACGTGATTCAGTTGTTGATCTTATTTCGTTATATTCATATTAAATCTACCTGCACACATTTTCATTCATAAAACTTATTTTTAATGGCAGTGGTAGGTAATTTTTTAGAGTATGCAATAGCGTACTACATACAACCCTATCGCTAGCTGCGTTCGCGCTCCCTACACTACATATCTAGATATTTGCTTTCCGAGTTAATTTACTCACGAATTAACTCAGCTTGGTAAAATTTAATAGTAAAGCAGGGTAACGAACACTTTATAGTTTAAACTTTCACAGGATTTTTATCGAAACTTTATTTAAAGGTCTAAGTATTTTTACTCTAATTATTATTAATTACTTTCATTCTTTTCATCGGTTTCAGATAGTCTGGTAACGGAAAACTTGAGGGTAGCTTAATTTATAAGAAAGATTTAACATTGATACCATCTTTATACTTACGTTTTCAGCAATTAAGATTACACGATGAAATTCAAGAGCTTTTTATTACGACCTTTTGTTCCAAAATATCTTAAAGTAGGTTACGGTTACTCTTTAGGAACACATGCTTAATTAGATTAAAGCATTAATTTCGCATTCTCTTCCGCGAGTTTATCATTCTCGAGTTACAATTTATATTAATTTTAAACTTTACTCCGAATACTAACCTGACACTTTCTTTTTCATAATTTTCTCTTCCTGATGATGCTTCATTATAATGAAAATCATTATATTTAATTGATAATACAGATATGTAAAATAAAACCTCCAACCCGTCCCCTTCATCAATTTCACCTACCACAATAACGAATGGATGGAATAGACGAAATTACACATGGAGAGAATTACACCTACTCACCTACTTAAATTACACCGACTTGAATTACACATGTAAAAAATCTGTTTTATAATAGATATAAATTTGAGAGTGTTTGATTGTGGGTTAAATAAGTTTTGTTTACAAAAAAAAATAGTAAGGTTTGGTTATTTAGACGAATTGAATAATTCCATTAGGTTTAACTTAAGGAAGTGTAATTCAATTCAATCCATTTCAGTTTTATGTTTTAAAAACATTACGAAATCGTTTATTTTAGAGCGTTTTTAAATACAGTTGTATGGAAGAATTACATAAAATAAACAGCGGATATATCTTCGATACTGGTAATTTGTAACAGAGCTTGCCTTTTAACGCCAAGGAGCCGGAGCACTGCAATTACAGTTAAATCATGCCTATGCACGGTGTGAAGCACTGCAATTGCAGTGTCGACCATATATACATATATTTATTTTGTTTTCGGATATTACCTCCACTAGGTTAGTTAAAGATAAAATTCAGTCACTTAATCAAGTATGGCACTGTCCATGTGTTGACTCAGAAAAATTTATTATTAATATTTCTTGCCGTTTCCTATGGCAGCTTTATTAAGGCTCCGCTTCCCCGCTAAAAAAGAAGAATATGGAGAGATATGTAATTACGAATATTGGACAGAGCGCGCTAACATTTTAAATGATAAAATTGAAGCGAAAAATGTGAAAATGTATAATAAAATATGACTCGTTTAAAATAGAGCAAAAATCTCACGGAAGGCATCTTAAGTATCATTTAAATAAACATTTTGAATTTTTTCACAACTATAACTTATAAAATAATAGAAACAAACGTGTTTTTAATAATATTCGGAGCATACTTTATGATTTTTTCTATCGAGGGAATTTCATATAATTTGCGTTTCGGCGTGGAACGCGTCTAGGTATTTATTATCTTCAAAAATAACATATATTTTTTAAGAGCTTAAAAACTTCAAATGTTTAAGGAACATATGTAAGTAATTCATGTAATTTTGGCAATGTATTATTGGCACCTACGTGAAATTCCTTGTCTCCTACAACGCAATTATATGTTTTTTTACAACTGAACAGAACTTGTAGAATTTTTATACCTTATAGAATCAAAGATAAAAACGTTTAATTTTGCGCTCAGTCTGCGGCATGCAGCTACACTGCCACTAAAATTATGAAGCGTACTTGCGTGTGACGTCACAAGATACTATAGCATACATTTAACCAATGTTCACTTTGAAAGTTCATAACTTAAGGGGTTACATGGGTTTCACGGTTTCAAAAATATATATATTTTTTTATCGTCTTGTTAGGTTTTACAACATAATTATTAAATATTGTACTAAATTTTCAAGACGATCCGAGAAATAGTTTCGGAGATACAGCCTTGGGAAGTTGCGCGCTCAAGGCAAAATAATAATGAAAGCTTGAACCAGTTAATCTGGAAAGTTACTCCAAAAATACTTTCTGCTGGTTCAAAGGTCGTTGATATTGCTGCATTAGTTGCTGCTTGCACTTTTAATGAAGGAAAATCAGCTTCATCAAATTTATGACCCTGGAATCGACGATTCATTGAAAGTTAAAAATAAAAATAAAATTTCCAGTTTTATTGTCACTCAAAACTTTAAACACTTTTTTCTCGAAACTGTGTTTTCAAATTCGGTTGTCAAGATTTATCGAGAACTACTCAACCGATTTTGATAAAATTTTACGTAGATCTTTATAATACAATTCTTAAGAACTTGGACGAAGGATTAATTTTTTCTTCAATTACAACTACTTAAAAAAATAAAAATGTAAAGCAAATTTCGATTTTTTGTAAAAAGGCTTACCAAAAATCCAATTTTCACTTTTTTTTTTACCCTTCGTCCAAGTTCTAGTTTATGGTCTTAACTAAAATACCTATTTTTGTTTTTTACTTCAAATGATCCTGTCGTTAGTTCTGCTGTCAACGCGGACGCACCTTTTTTCCGAAGGGTCACCGGAAATGACGTCGCAATGGCGGAGTTTTAAATATTTTCTTTCGAAAATTTCAAAAATTCTTTGTCGAATGTGTATGTTTAAGACAATAAAAAGTTTGAATAAAATATTTTACGGAAAAAAATTGTTGAAATAGGCGGATTTTACCCCGATTAAACCCATGTAACCCCTTAAAACCAATTTTACTGTCGTTATTAACTTCTTACATACAAAATATTTTCATCAAATTAATAAATTAGGAGACGAACCCATTTTGTCATGAAACCCGATCTTTTGGCTACATACATGGTATTGTAGCAGATGTCCACAATACCATGTATGTAGCAAAAAGAGACCTAGAAACCGCTAACAAATAATTCGAAAGATTCTCCACACGTCAGGCAACACAAGAAAAGTCAGAAAACGTAATACGTAAAAGAAAGTCAACGTCTCTATTTATAGGTCGATAGCTCCGGCGTAATTCATTAATTTTCTCGTGTTCTGATCACTAACATCTAATCTTCTTTCTTCTCATTCAGCATTCAAGTGTTCCATTTATTTTTTTCAGAATTACATTATAATCAATGTGTCAAGTACGGGTTAATAATGTATATTTATAATACGTAATAATTAATAATCATGCCGCTACTGTAAATCTTCGGTTAATTGTTTCACTTAATAATTTATCACGAAGTACTCACAAACCCTTGATTATGAATAATAATGAATACACAACTGACAGGAGTCGATATCAATTCACCAACCCTTAAAATATCTCTTTTCTAAAGTATCTTAAATGCGGTTCTAAAAAAGCTAAGAGATGATCCCTTAATTATATTAATAAATCTCAAAGCTTTCTTGCAAACGATTGATCACGAATAAAGTATTGTGTCTCCGCAAATAATTGATGGTCAGCAAAATATGAGGACATCGATTATAAAAAAATCTTTTATTTGGTAATTTGGCCGATTAAAAGATTAATAATGGGCGGGTTTACTCGATTGGTAGATTAGCTGGACAGAAAAAAGTTTCAGCCATTTTTCGGTAAATCGATTATTTTTTTCAATTTGAGAAGCGCGTACGCGAATCGCCGCGCCCCGCTATTTATTGGATAATCAAAACGATAAATTTCCCCAAGTGGTTTGCTACGTTTAGTGACTTAGAAGGGGTGCCCGGGACCATGATCAAGGTTTGTCCAGGTCTTGGCAGCGGATGCGTATGCCCAGCTACTGCGTGAATCGGGAGAGATTGGTTGAAGGAGACCATTTGGTCTTCATAGCAGGACTTTCTCGACCCATTGCCTTGCACCGTTGCGGGAGGGATATCATACGTCCGTTACTCTTGGACCCACCAACCCCCAGATTCCTACCCATCCCTAATACCCTTTTCCTTCCCATAACTTTCTATTCTTCCTTTCCTAAAAATACCCCCCACACAGCATTCCCAAAGATGACATAGGCCCTGAGGGGAGCTATTTTCCTGTGTGGAACTAATGAAAAAAAAAATGTTCAATCTCCTACGACGTTTTTTCAAAATGTTGAATAATTCCCTTTCTTTGATTTATAAGTGATTTGTTTTCTTTTTATCATTCGTATTATACTTTTTTTGTTGCTGGAAGTGAATACTTATGGAACTTTGTATTTATAGTTACTTTATATAAAAGCCATTAATTTGAGTATATCTATTCAAAATGTCAACTAAAAACCGGCCCAAATTTAATGACAGCTTAATGTAGATCAATAAATAAATAAAATACATATGTTCTACCAGCGCGCAGGGTTTAAAATTAAAATTTTTAAAATATTATCGTTGTGCTTAAAAAAATCGTAGTTTTATAAAAAAAGTTTCGAATTTATCTTCCAAAGATACAAGAATTTATTATTATTTTGTTTTAATTCTTTATTCTCACTGCGATAAAGTTTCATTCTAAAACTGAGCGGAATAAGATCACACAAAGAAATAATTACTCCGTTCTGGAATAAAGCATTCAAAAACTTTGATGAATTATATCTGCGGTTCAAAAGGACAACTTTGAAAGCTGCTTTAAGAGAGAGAACAGTTAAATTCTCTCAATAGTGAGCGACTTGGGAAATGAAACATAAAATACCGGTACGAAATTCTCCAGGTAGATTCCATAAGAAGTGAGGTATATTTTTAATCCATAGATTAACAAATAATCGCGGTTCTTCGTATCAGCGAAGAACTCCAAAACGACTTTGTAAACTTCATAACAAGGTTAAATATTTTCCCAACAATTAAAGTTGTTCGCGCGGGTATCCCGAATTGATTCAAAATATTTTTGAATTCCCATTCGTTGATTACTCCAAACTACTGTTGAAAGACAGGACCCAACCGACTTTGTCCTGGCACGTACCCACGAGTAAGCTAAAATAATTTGATCAAAGTGAATATGACCGAATCGGATAGGGACAAATTAGATCAGTTGGTACAGCTTTACCCCGGCAAGGCTTAGGTCTTGGGTTCGAGTCTAGATGTGACCGTTTACGATTGAGTTTCGCTAATATTGTCTTTGTGTTGTCAATTTGAGGTTTTACTAATTAATTTACAAATAAATATAAAAATTCATACTAGAATTGCAGAAAAGTCAAAAGTTGTAAAAAAAAATAAAATTTATCCAAGATACTATCTAGATAGCATTTAGTTCGGGTTCGAAAGCTGCAATCATATATAAATATAGCACCTAATAAAAATATGCGTTAAGAAAATGAAGATGATTTTGGTAGTTCTTAGTCGAAGTATGATACAGTTAAATATTACCAAATCGGATAGGAACACATTAATTCAGTTGGTATATATAGAGCTCTGCCCCTGGAGCCCTTAATTCGAGTCCTAGATGCGACCGTATTTTTTAATGTTTTTTCTGTTTTCAGCTTTTCGATTGAGTTTCGCTAATACTGTCTTCATTTAATTAAAATGAATGTCGTTTAGAATATTTCAGTTTAAACAAATAAAAATGGATTTTAAATTTGAACTCACCCTTCTGAAGTTGAAAGTAGAGTTCTTGTGAACTCACTTTTGTGTGTTTAATTCGCACGTATATACACTGAGGCCCTTCGCACACAAAGATACTTGCAATCTATGTAACTGTGACGCAACCACAAGTAGTCTATCGATACGCTACTATTTAATGCTGGTTGTGTGTGTGAATGTATATGTGAGCAAGCGAGATGGTATGCTTGCGAGAGTCTATAAAAGCTGATGCCTGCAAGTAAATACTAGTACAATACTACGTATAAATATTGAGTACTACCCACCGACACTAATCCCGACCCGCTTACACTACGATTGGCGCAGCCATTACATTTGGCGCGTACACTACAAAATTGATCATGTTTTTAAGTGAGGCCATAGAGTTAATACGATGTCTAAGAGACTCTAACGAAACAGGCAATATTTTCTTCTTAAAAACGATCAAAAATAATACTTTAGGTTCACCTTATAACGAAATGAATATTAATTGTAGTGTAATCTTCACCGTCAAGGAGCTATAAGAAAATAATATCAAATTGATTTTTTTCCCAATCTCAATCCAAAGCTAATCCTATCTTACATGTTCCGGTAAATCAAAGTAAGATAAACATTTTCCCCCCAAGAGAACAAATTTAACATTCAAATCATATTCGGACGTAATTTCGGTCAAACAGGTAGTAATAGTGGATACGAATGCAACTCGCGTAGCGCGCTACCAAAACAGAACTGTCAGTAACGTGCAACTGACAGTAGCGTGCAACCGCAGTCGACGCTTCACGTCGTGTACAGTTGATCCCCCGACTGTGTCCCCCCAAAACAATAATTATTGTTAAATTATAATATTTTGTGCATTCATTATTCTCAATTTCAAACATAAAATCAACTTCAAACGTGCCTTTAACAATAAGTTGGTATGAATAAAATATATCAAACGAATTTATTAAGGTATGTTTTTAGGTTTTCACGGCCAAAAAGTATTTTTGTTATTGTTTTTGGGGTGTTATGCCGTGTTTCGCTACCTCCTTCTTTAGCCAACGTTTCGGACAGCGTTACAGTGTCCATCATCAGGGCAGATGAGTGAAAAAAAAAAAAAGAATTTATTAAGAGTTCGATTTTTTTGTACCAATAAGCTGGTATATACACAATTATTATCCTTGATGCATTTGAATGAAAATATATGTTTTATATTTTTATTATTCGGCAGTACACTATCTTTGCACACCCCTTCGGGACACTCAGTTATATTTTGCGTAAGTAGGTTTACCGTATTTTGCCTAAATAGACTGCACATTGTACATAAGTGTGCCGGGGGGGCAATTGTCAGGGGATCAACTCTCGTGGAAACCTTTACATAAATATCTTCGTGTGTGAATTGGTTAGTTAGAACTTAGTAGCGCAACGCTCAAGGATTCATTAAAAGTTTAATCACCACTCACCACCACCAGCACCAGCGTCAGCAGGGAACAGCAAAAAGTGAAGTGGCAACCTCACGAAACTCGGTGAATAAGATGTCTACCGATGTTGTTCAACGAGCCTCACGTTTTCTAAAATTGTTTGATTTGATCTACCATTCTCAATGCAAGTGAGAAAAATATTATGGACGTGGTAACAACAAATAAATTAGATTTTCTCAGGACAGGAAAATCAAAGCATTTGTTTTTAATATTAATTTTTAATAAAATAACGTTTGGTGGGTAGCAATAACTAATTACCTTAAGAGTTAACCTTTGACTTTGTTTTTAATATTTTGCGTTCACTGTGGGGAATTTCAATGTCAAATTACTTACCCCTGACTTAATATAAGCGATCGCGGCGGAAGCGCAGTGAGTGAAAACCAAGATCCAAAGGGCCCTTTCTTACAGCCTCCGTGCAAAATCTTCAGATTCCAGTCTAGGCATACGGTGCTACTAGCATATATAATATCAATATCAAACCAGTATTCATGTGGCGCAGAGTGCAATTACCAAAACGGACCCTACCGTCTGGGTCGAAAATAAGGGTTAAGCGAGTTAAGCCCTTCTCCCGTGAGGTAAATATTGTATATTATAATTATGTGTACTCGTATGACAACGATTAAGCTAACTTTTCCTACATTTGTGATTTTTACAGATGGACAGAGAGTATTGACAAATATATAACATAATATCATAGACTACAAAAGTAGTTGTACTACATCTTTGGACAGGACTGTATTTTTTTTAATTCAAACAACTGGAAATATTTCCAAACTTGAATAACTTAAAGATACTACTGTGTTTAAAACTCATCGACTTTAAACGCAAGTATAGCAATTCAGTCAAAAACGTAAAATGAATTTTTATTCATCTTAAAACGACAAAAAATTAAGATGTAACAGCCGTTTCTAAATATTCGAATGCTTTCACCATTTTGTGTTTCCCAGAATGAATTTATTCCAACACTTTGTACAACTTTTTTCCGCAATAGAAAAATTCTATAATGCAAACAGATAAAACTTGAGGAAACATTCGAAATGATGTACCAGAAAGCCATTACCAAAACGCTTAAAAATAGTAAGTCTTCTGCATCAAATATTAAAATTTTAATTTCGCTGAAAACGTGAGACTACTATTATTCATTCTAGCTGAAATAAAATGAGAATTCGTCCGTGGGAACATACAACTCCGTGTTGTTACACCGAGAGGAATATAGCTTCCAGCAGTGATGACGCAAAGAGTTCGCTAGGACCTTCCTATCTGGTACTTGTTGGCTGACTGCCGAAAATGCAAATTTACGGGTCAATTAGCTCGTGTTTGCTATGCATGTAATAGGCATTTATTCGACTCTAGTAGTTTGCATGCAAGTGAACTTGACGGGCACTATTGGCGCAGGAAAGGCTTCACACTAATTATGTAACACAATTACTATTCAGAAGCATTATAACAACAAGTTATATGAATTTATAATTTTTTCATAATCTCTGATCGTCTGTCAATATTGCTGACAACAACATAAGAAGTTTAGCAGGTTTGAATGATAATAATTTAATATTTTTTGAAGTGAATACTTCTTTAGCATGGGTGTAATTTGGATTTCGGATGAAACGAAAATGCGATTAGTGCACCTGCGACGCGCGACGGCGCTGCCGTCAACTGCGCTCATCGGCCGCTTTGAAAATGATGTCACTTTTAAAGCCTCCTATTGGTTGGGATATAAAACGGAAATTATGTGAGGTCTGCGCTCATTGGTCCCTTTGATTATGACCTCACTTTACAAGTATTGATTGAGATTGTTTTGATAAACTTCTTCAAACGCGTCAAACTTATTTTGTGGCACCATTTTAATTCAAAATTAGTAAAAATAAGGCCGGTGGTTTCAAATTGTGATGCTCCTAGCAATAAAAAAATCATCAATAATTTAAAGAATTATTATGGATTCACATATTTTTCATCCTTAATACACAATCCAAAATTCATTTGATTTAATTACTTTTGGAAATCCCTGACAAAGCATCATTAGCATAATTTGATTTGTTAATTTAATTTATAATCGCTCCACACGAGAGGCCATAAGAAAAATAGTTTCCCTCAGGGCCTGTCATGTTAGTATATTCTGTGTGGAGGGTCTTTTTAAGGAAGAGAAGGATAGGAAGTTCTGGGAAGGAAAAAGGTATTAGGGGTGGGTAGGAATCTGAGAGTCAGTGTATGGAGTCCCGGACATATGAATCCATCAGCCGCTTACGCCTCAGGGATCTCAATTCTACAGCATTCAGTCTACTTTCCTTCCTCTTGCTTCCTCTGCCAGTTCCATTCCTCACTGCCATACATCAGGGCAGGTACCAGTACTTTATTATGGAAGGCTACGTTTCTTTGTCAGTTTTTTGTTGGCGCCAATTGCGTTCTGTCCTCCGTTAATGGAGTTACCTACATAATATACTCTTCTTTCAATATCTCTGTAAGCCTTCCCTTCTCCCGTAAACATACTTCCCAAATACACAAACTCATCCACCTGCTCCAAGTATTCATCATTCACAACTATGTTGCACATACTCTATCTTTCAAACACCACGATATTAGACCTACTTACATTCATCATTAACTCATTCTTCGTACATACTTCGTTCATCCTTGATGGAAATCAGCACCGCATCATCGGCATACAATAGACAACAAATTTTCAGATTATCCAATTTTTCGCCCAATCTCGTCTCTTTCAATTCTTGCATATAATCCTCCACATTATATTTAATAATTCTATCCACTCTTGTCTACTTTAGTTTTCTGAAGTTTCACTTCTACCGCGTGTGAATTGCACACACTGATTTTTTTTTTAAACTAGCATGCAACCTAGATAGTTTTGAAGGAAAAACAATACATAAGATTGGAATGTTAGAAGCAGCAGCTGGTAGGAAGAAGTAAATTCAATGATTATTACTGCGTTAAACTAAATTCTTATAAAAGTATTGCTTCCGTTCATGAATTCTAGAGAGGGATAATTTAGTTCCGGGTTAATGGAACATAAAATCTTTAAATTAAGGAACAACTACGTAGGTACACATTTCAAAAATTGGTTTTCAACGAGGGAAACATACCATTACATTAAGTAAATTCATTTGTTACCAAGTTTTTTTTTGTGTGAACCCCAATTACTCTAAAAAGACGTGACTGGTTATTAACATTTCAGCAACTCAGCTGCAACATTCTTAATTTAGCACATAAATTAAACCCTTATCGTGATTAATTTTTGGGTTATTATGCAATGTTACGCGTCCCCTTCTTTTTCCAACGTTTGTTACAGTGTTCGTTAGTGAAAAAATACACTGCTTAAGAAATACTAGGTATCCATTAAAATCCAACAATTCACGATTATACTTTCACTTTATTTTGTGAAAATCTCAAAATTTGTGTACTGTTTCATTTGGTGAAAATGGCATTAATTGTTTTTTTATAATTCAAATATCGTTCTTCGCTGCTATTTCAACACGAAAACTCGTAAATCAACAATAAACTAAATGAAGAATAAGGTCATATAATGAACGAGTGAGGAATCACAAATGTAACACCATCTCCAGAATAAAACACACAGTTTGACTTCGCCCGTTGATTGCAAAAAGCGTTGGTACTTGTATCACGTTTTGCATAAATTCAGACTCATTTATATGCAAAAGTTTGGAACTCGCCATTCATTTCTTAAATTTTACGGCTTCCAATTTTTGCGAACTTACATAAAACCCTTTTATCCTGGAGGAAAACGTGGGAAATTTTCCAACGTTATTTGAAAATAAAGATCTTGGACACGTTATGTTAACATTATTATTGTCGAGTGTACAAATCGCATCGACCACATTGTTCGACGAAACAAATCGTTTTTATTTTATTCTACTTAAGTAGAAGATATCAATATCGAAACTCCGTCATCACTACTTCATTAGATAGCTTTTATACGAATAAAGGTCGAAGGTGAATAGATCAATAAATTTCTGTATGAAGTATCATCATAATTCATAACATAGTTTGATATTTATAATGGTAGACAGGTCTGAGGTAGGCGGGCGTGCAGGACGTGCACCCGGGCACTGCACCCGGGTGGCAAGTTCAGGAGGTGAAATTACAGCGATCCCTCCATATTCAAACTCATTTTCAATAATCAATAGCATTTTTTTATTACTTTCTGTAATGTAAGTACAAAGTATAATATAAGAAATGCATAATGTAAGTACAAAGTATAATATAAGATATACATAATGTAAGTACAAAGTATAATTTAAGATATACATCATGTAAGTCATCATCACCGGTGTCGGTGAAGTCACATCCGCTGGCTTCATCCAATCCACTAGTAAGGAAACTGGTTTGGGCTCAAAGCCGTGCTCATGACAATGCTCTGGAGCAGTGCGACGAAAAAACGCGGCTTACCGAGCCTACAAAACATCTCGAACGTCCGAAAACAGAACAATATATAACAAAATGGCAAATGAAAGCAAGAGGATCATAAATAGGTCAAAATTCGAGCACTATCTGCAGATCAACAGAAAAATGACTGCCTGCCCGCAAGGCAGCAGAGCGTTCTGGTCGCTTGCGGGCTCAATAGGTTGCAATTGCTGCAAACCCAGTCTACCACCTTTTACCAAACCTGATGGCTCTCTAGCAAATAAAAACAAAAAGGCTAACTTATTAGGCAAAATGTTTGTGGAAAACTCCTCCCTCGATAATCAAGGTGCTATCCCACCATCGCTTCCTCATTGCGGTTTTCATATGAAAAAGCTGAGGATCCGGTATCGGAATGTACTCCAAGTTTTACGAAGGGGTCGTGGAGTGTCGTAGTCGGTTTCGTTCATTCATTCGCGGCGAGCGATGATAAAAAAATATTAGGGTAGGGGGAAGTCCCGCAGTGCCGAACACCTAAGCTTGGGAGACATTAAAAAAACGAATTGATTTGTATTTATTTACTACACATTATTGGGTACACTACAATTATAGACAAAACAAAAGCTAATCGTTGGCATCAATTTTTGGCTTATCATTCTGTGGCACCTAGTACCGAACATACTTATAAAATCTAAGTCATTCTCATATTCCGACGAAAAGGTTTTCGTGAACCTCCCTAAGATAGGTTTTAATTTTATATACTTCTTTTCCTTATTTTATAACTTTCAGTTTTTCATATTTTTTTTTTACAAAACATGTGCTCCACACAGGAGGCCCTGAGGAAAATAATTTCCCTTAGCGCCTATATCATCTTTGGAGATGCTGTCTGGAGGGTTATAAAGAGGTATAAAGTGAGTGGGATAAAGTAGTAGTGGAAATACCATTTCATGAAGCAGCTTTTTTTAAGGACATCTTTTTCAAAGTTATTTTTTCAATTGCAGCTTTTAAATTTTCGGGTTGCCAGTGACTTTTTTTCGCCCCCTCAATTATTTAAGATATAAGATTATATAAAATAATAAAATGGAACCTTTTATATTATTTAATATAAAATAATCGCGGAAAAATAATTGTTCGGTCATAGGGGAAAAAACACAGTTCGGTCCTAGGGACTCATAAAACAAAATTAACGTAAGAATAACTAAAAACATACTATATTTAATACAAGTTTTAAGCACTAAAATTGTAAAAATACTTTCCAAAGACAAATTACACTCTAATAGGAATGTCGCCACACGTAAATTTTGAAACAACCTGTATTTTCTTGTATGGTACGTCACGTTCCTGCGCAAAATGAATGCGTCGGCTCTCACGGGAGCTACGAGCATGACTATCCGCTGCCGCGCCTCTCGCGGCCTAACTAGCTCTGTCTCTTTCTTTACCACGACAAACGACCATTTTCGTTCGCTTATTTGTTACAGGTTTCGTATTCGTTCGGTACTACCTGCCGTTTGGCGCTAGGGGACTTCCCCTTATGTAGGTATTACATTCAAGCAAATGAAAGGAAAATCTAATATTATGTGTATTATTATTTTTACACAAAATCAATTGACTATTTAGTAAAATTTCTTACGAAATATTAACAGAAATACTGTTCTGATTGTCTCAAATAACATTATCTCTAACCTCAAAGCTGACATCAAATGGTTTTATATGTCGCCTTGTTAATAAATACGCCATTAAGAATTGAGTTTATTGAGACTATAAACGCGGCTCGATACATTTCTAGCTAATTCTATCGGAGTAAACATTATCAGTATTATCACTTTTAATGACCATACACACTACACACTACACACTTAACACGTGTACTACTGTATACATTATTATCTGGTGATATTACTAGACTGTCTTCATATTATGGTGACGCTAGATGAAATTTCGAACTTACGTATGGTTGTTTTATGATTCGCATATTATGTAACTATTATTTGTTTATTGTAATGATCGTAGATTGGAGTTCTTTTGAATATACCTACAATGCGAACGCATGATGCAAGAGGTAAATATGCGTATCGGGCACAGTCAGGTCCCTTTACCTTTAGACCACCACCGGAGTAGTTAGTACCTTAAATATAATGATAACTCATAATCTTGTAGTCTATATCATTGCATCGATCCTAAACTAAGAGTTAACATTTATTCATGTTACATTTAGTGATATTGCATATTATATTTTACTCGGAGCTTTCTTTTCTATTTGGGACTTGGGACGATGACTAACATTATTTTTTCAATGAAGCGTTAAATAATTATTGCGCAAAAAATGCCTGCATCTTACAGCTGCACACGAAACCTTCTTTTAACATGTATGTATCTAGTTTTACTTCGTCTAACCACGTAGGTGTTCATACTTTTAGTCTCTGGGGCCCTAGAATGGCCGGTCCTGTGCAGGCTCAAATGGAGCAATTCGCTCCGGGCGCCAATTTACCAAGGAACCAAAGAGCCAAGACGCTGATAATACCGAACACCTAATAAAGCGATCTTGAGGTTTTACTAGGGCCAAGTATCGTTTGGCTCAGGACTGGCCTTGCCACCTACAGTACTACTGCTGTGGAAAACAATCATCTCCGAAACGTATGTAAGTAGAACAGAATAGAGATTCGTTTTGTTTGAACACTAACCGAACTATTTGCTTGCATATTAAGTATGTTGATCCAGTACAATCTGACAGGTTCCAGAGCGTAAACACATTTTGGCAAATAAATTGCCTTTAATAAAGCGGAATGTTTGGAATACAAGAGTATACTGCAGCTCACAGTTAGAGAAAATTAGAAATGGCCTTATGATTTTTCTGACTATGAGAGTAACGGTCATGTGCGGTAATGAATGTTCTGTAAGCAAGTATTATCTAGCACCACTTTTGTTGCATCATCAGATAAGTAATGGTCCACCCTAATCCTTTCCCTCTACTAAACACCCTTTGTAATGTCTCAAGGTTGCTAGCGTATCTCTGGAAATCTTTGAGGCGTCTTTTTCTTCACATCAGTTATGTTTTTACAGTCGTTTGTGCGTATTTGCCAATACGACGCACTTGTAATGCAATGTTTATTCCATTATTCGATTATTTTAACACGTTTGTAGCAAATTCCTCTTTTCCCTTTTTCCTTAAAAAAAACCCTCCACACAGCATCCCCAAGGACGACATAGGCCCTGAGGGAAATTATTTTCCTCAGGGCCTCATTCTGTGTGGAGCTCACTTAAAAAAAAAAAAAAAATAAACTACCTCGAGGTTATATTATGTTCACAAAAACGGCGCTAAATAAATGTATTATTATAATTTTTTTAATGTGAATACATTTATTTAGTCTGGAGTCAGTGAGACCAAGACATTCCCAGTTGTGGTCTATTGTGAGGCTGAAAATAGTGGGGAGGAGAAGGAGACGAGGCGTAGAAAGTGGGAAGTACATGACCATTCATATCTTGTCACCATTCCAAGCAATATTTCAATCCGGAATGAATGGTAGTTTTCTACCAGGGCAATACTGAGAGTATCTTCTAAAAATAAAATTAAAATAATATTTAATAAATTGTGAACCAACATAAATTAATCAAATAAATTATTGCTTAATTGAAGCAAATCTACAAATTCCCTGGCCAGGGCGTCTAATCAAACTAGGAAAACGTAAGAAAATCCATGTTTATTTATTCGAATGACAAGGAATAAAATTGTTTTTCGGTATAAAAAATACGATTATGATTTTAAGTAGTAATAACGATACATTCTCCTGGCATTTGAGTCTGGGAAACTACGCGGCAGGAGCGTGTAAATCTCTCAGCTAAACATGATTAAGGACGTAAAGGGATGGGAAAGTTTGTCGTTGGCGCGCGCTCCGACAATTCCGCTCCAGAATCTACAGATACAGATGTGAGATTAAATTTACTTGGCTGTTATAATAAACTGCTAGATTTCTCTGATACTACTCCTACTTTAGTAGAAACTTGGAATAAACGTATTTATGTGTATTACTGCAAACCTCGTCGGGTAAATCTGGTAAATTATCTTATTCATTTAACGATATTTACTCGAACATAGGGGATAGACTAAGTGAACAGACGTGGCTCGGGGAGAATGGACTGAGAGAGGGTGGAGGGAGGATGGAACAAAGGAGGCAACAAATATGAACTGACTGGGCCACTTACCCTGTAAGGAGCATACCCAATACCCTGACTTGAGGCTATAAGGCTATGAGGCTATGAGGCGGTGGGGCTGTGGAATGAGGGTGGATGAAGCGATTCCCTTTCCTCTGTATTCCTGCGGTTGTCATTCCCCACACATACTATGCAACACCACACACTTCACACACTATTATTGATTAACCCGGATTGGCATGGTTTAGCTACCTTCAGTAGCGTTGTAGTTTAAGCATTCGCATTTGTGGTCGCAGATTAGACGCGAACCCCTTTGAAATCTGGTGAAAAATACAAATATTTCACCTCAAAAAATGATTAAAAGTTTTTTGTATTTTTTTTACATTAGCTTCACCAAATGAAAGAAATCTTCAACGGAAGAAAATAATTTCCCTCATGGCCTACGTCTCCTTTGGGGATGCGGTGTGCTGCAGGGTCTTCTTAAGAAAATAATTGAAAGGTAGTTTTTGGAAGAAAAAAAGGTAAGATTGTGGGTAGGAGTCAGTGTGTCTAGAAGGATGAAAGTTTGAATACATCCTCCCCCTACGGTGCGAGACGATGGGTTGAGAGAGTCTAATGATCTCTCAACCAGGCTCTCCCGATCCCGCCTGCCTCGCAGAGTAGGTGGGCAGTTGCATCCTGAGTGTATATTCTTGTCTATTGACATCCGTATCTGTATTTTCTCCTTAATAATTAAAAAAAGACCTATACAAACCTCACCCCATGAACGAAGTCATCAAACGTTGCAAACCACTTGAGGTGTGACTTATCTTCGTTCATATTTTTAGTTCGTTTCTGTTTAGAAGTACTTAAATGCATTCGTTTAAGATTTGCTAATGAGATATCTAAGATTTAAATCAAATTTATCAGGATTAAAGCATCTAATTCAAACGCACATTAACGTAAACCGATAGAAAAGGGTAATATTTTGTAAATATCTCACAGCAAAATATAATAGGTATTGAAAATTATATTTTAAATAATTGACAAGCATCTACATTATCAACCAATTTACTTTTGAGTTTTCATCGACAGTAATGAAATGTCTTCAAAAAGTTTAAAACCTTGTTCTGGAGTGTGTATTCTGTCTCCATAAGTTATCGTAGTTCGCAGAACCCTGGGAGTTAGAAATAACGTAAAACAAACATTTAAAAAGTAATACACAAGTCAAACACGTCGCTTCATTGTAGGTAAAGGTAAAAAATAAATACATGTACATTTTAAATACAAAAAAAGGTTCGTGAAAGTTGGGTTACGTTTAATGTGTAATCTAAGAATAGACATCTGAGGTAGATGCAGGTGGCTTTATTGAATAGTTGCATCGCCTTATTTTGGTGTATTTAGATACGGTGATGTTCCGCTTTAGGATGTACAAAACATGACATTATACCTCGGTCGATTACATTCATGCGGAACAAACAGTTAGTTCACTTTTATGTGCGCTGTCAGGTATATATAGTTGATGGTTAAATTTCACTAATTTTACAAATACGGCCAAGAACCGTTTAATTGAGGTTCTAACTGGCGGAGGTTCTGTTTACAGACGGTTTGTGACAAACTATTTCCAATTGCGGTGGAACACGAGTTAAAATGTTTTCGAGGAAATCAGGATGTGGGTACATGTAGTAGTATATGATTCAATTTAATTGGTTTATATTTGAAAGAGGTGAGCACAGGTGAAGCTGGATCTACTGAGGCATATACAGGTCTTTAGTAGCTCCAGTTTATGGAATAAAACGGAAACATCACATCCGCTAATTTGTCGGTTACAAGGTTTTTCAAGTTTTTCGCCACAAATCCCTTTTCGCGAAGGCCATTCGAGTAATTTGCGATATGTCAGATGTAGAAAAATATCGATTTTGTTCAGGAGGTTGATAAATTATTAAGGTTGATAATTGATAAATTAATAATAAATTATTTTTACCGAAATCGTGAAGTTGACTTACGCCGTGAATTGGGTTGAATTGAGTTGCCAAGCAGTTTTCGGTTTCTTCATGAGCCTCGTGTCTCATAATAACTCGGATGGCTTTAGTGTCTCGTCATAACCTAAATAAAATATATCAAATTCTTTGATTCACATATCTTGTAACAATTATTAAAAAATACTAAACTCCAATAAAAAGTATTATACGGTTTATTTGACATATTCATGATTATTTTATGAAAATTCCGGTGAAGTTTTCTGACTCCGCTTACTTCTCAATACGCATGTATGATTCTTTAAATAACACTTCTTTTCAACTATATTAACACAAAAAACCACCTTAAAATTAAGTAAAACACATAAAATTAAGTTAAAAAAACGTCGGGGGATATGTAAAAGATGCATATTTTCCTTATTTTTTCACAATATTTCTAAAATTAAGTAATAAAAATTGTAACTTAATTTCTAAATACAACAAGATGTACATTTTATTTCTAAGTACAAGTAATTGAGAAGTTAATGTTAATTTATATATTTTTCAATTAAAGAATTATACAACTAAGGAATTATACAATATACCCATCAATCTTGTGTGGAGCTCATGTAAAAAAAAAAAAATCAATGACAATAATTTTTTCTTTAAATTTTCTTCATGCAAGGAGGTAAATTTAAAAAAAAATATATATATATATATATTTATACCCTCTATATATATATATGCTAGCTGGTACCCGGCATGTTTTGCTATGCCATTTAATATAGAAATTGTTTCTTCCTATAAAATTTCCCTCAAATAAATCAACATCGTTTCCACGGCAACGATTTGTTTTGCTTAGCAATGACTCTTTCTTGGGGACAGAAAACGTATAATAAATATAAAATACTAATATTTTTAATTTCATAACGCCAGAGCTTACCATTATATACAGCTTATAGTACTCTCATGTTATATAGCTTTGTATTGGAGAAAGAATTCTTTAAATCGTTTGTTGTTTTAAGCGTGAAAGCATAACAAACAAACACACGCAGTTTCGCATTAGTATAAATATATTATCCCTGCAAAAAGAAAATTTGTAGAAAGGGTTTTTGTCATTGTATCGATGCCCGAAATTTCCCTTGTCGTTATATCTTTTACTGCCGTGTGGAATTTTGTTAGTCAGAAGTGAAGTTCGCCGAAAGGTTCCGCTTCAAACTTAATACGCTCAAATTATTTAAATAATCCATACTAAGACCTGTTTGGTACATGTTTTTCCATCTCCCCAGACGTAAATAGTTGTTTCACGTATTAATTAAGTCGAAACGAAGTATTTATAATTATTTCAGTAATTTGTTTATAATATTTAGCAGTAAGCGGAGTAAAGAAACTACTTGAATCATTTTCACTAGAACTAATAGAAATACCAACGAATTCACAGAAAATCCATACAAACATGAAAATCAGAATTGCTGAAGCTGCTGGGGGTAGTAAGGAACGTTTAAGTGTTCTCTTAAAAGAAGCAAAATACGCGGCATTCTTTTAGAAATATATCGTTGCCCATTAATTTTAACCGGGCGATTTATGGAACTCATATACAGGGCGCTGCTCGTATCGCTGTATCTTTCATCATGGATATGCCAGCCAGACACTCAAATTCTTTTTTTTATTGCCTCAAGTTAACCTACTGTTACTACAAGCCTACTGTTTACCACAGTTAACTGAACATATATTTTTGCATATTATGAATCGTCACCTTAGTTGGAAAAGGTCCTAACTTTTTTTTTCAAAAATGACCTTTAAATGCAAAACCATTACCTTTACTCATTTCTATAACCAAAATAATTTTCAGCGCCATCTGTGTTGTATTTCCGTAGATATTTGTGTGACAAAGTTTTAAGTTTTTATAGCTTCCTTTTACATTTTTTCTAACATCACTTCGAAGCTTACACAATTGCCATTTTGTTTGTGACAGTTGATCATTTTTACGAGGCGCAGTGCAATTTATCACTCCAGTTGGATAAGGTTCTGATTTCGTCTTAACGTGTTCCGAGGCGACGAAGTTTGCGAAGATGATCTTTCATAATCTATTTAACAGTTCCTGATTTTGAAGTTCAATTTTGTGTTGAGTCTTATAGTTTAACATATCTTCAGGGAAAATAATTAATTAGAGCGTTTTTGAGCGTTTCTTCTTAAGGGTCCACTATTCGAATTTCGACCGATTTCTTACATATCTTCCTTAAACATTTGAAGTTTTTAAGCTCTTAAAAAATAAATGTTATTTTTGAAGATAATATCTAGATACGTTCCACGCCAAAACGCAAATTATATGAAATTCCCTCGATGGAAAAAAATCGCAAAGTATGCTTCGAAAATTATTTAAAACAAATCTATTTCCATTATTTTACAAGTGGTATTTGTGAAAAAATTCACAATGCTTCTTTAAATGATATTTAAGATACGTTCCACGAGATTTTGGCTCTATTTTAAAAGAGTCATGTTTTATTAAGCTTTTTCGCCATTTTCGCTGCGATTTCATCACTTAAAATATTAGCGCGCTCTGTCCAACATTCGTAATTACACATCTCTCCATCTTCTTCTTTTTCAGCCGAATAGTGCCGCCTTAACTTCGAAAGGGATTGTGGAAACGTGAACCGTAACGAAGAATCTTACGCAATGAATTATTGTGCCGTAGCTGGTTGTTTATTGTTCTATCTGCATGTAAAGGTACCCATGTTCTAAAATGATACGTCCTATTTACATATTTTTATTCAAAATGTATTAAAAACTTAAATATTTTTTACAAAATTCTGTACAGTGTGTAAGTTGAGCAGTTTTGTTGATCTATCTAATTATATAGATATATTACATAGAAATGGGATAGGTCTACGCCTTAATAATCTTGAAACCCTTGAAAAAAAAAGTCATTAAAAATAAATAAAACTAATTTACTAAATAAAGAATTAGATTTGTCTAACAGCCCCATTTTTTTAATATTTCCCCTACCCCCGCCCACTTTCACCCCTACTTCGTAGCCACCTCCACTCCTCGCCCCCACTTAAGTTGATGTTCTTTCTCCCTCTTCTAATTTTCTTTTAAATACCGTGTAATATCTGTATTGTGGTTAATATATTTTTACTTATCCCTGATGAAGGTTCAGATCGAACTGAAACCGGTTGGTTAAGGAAATAATAAATTGGAATTAAAATAAAGTTAAATTATTGTATTTATTCAATTATTCAGATGAATAGCAATTTTACAGACAGATTTGATTCTAGTTCTAAGCTCTAGGGCTATAAATTGGAGAATGATTAGCCAGAAATGAATTCGAGAATTTTATAAACAAAGAGAAAGTGACAGGACGATCACAGAGAAATGAGAACATAGACAAAAATGCATGGAAATATTTAGAAGAAAGGTGACTCAGGCATTAAGGTTAAGGATTAAAAGAGTCTACACATGAAAGTTAAGAAAAAATTATGAAATGTGAAATGCTAAGTACTAAATGATTTTAAATATTAGATACAGGACAAAACAAAACTCAAAACTTAAACCACAAAATCAGAAATCTGTAAATAAATTATGAGAAATTGTCTTTGCAAACTTTGACACCTCATATTTCATAACAAGGTAAAGTGAAGTTAGAACCCTGTCCAACCAAAGTGACTAAATGTCAACTTTACTATTCGAAATTCAAGTCAAAAATTAATAAAGTAAAGGAAGATTTTTCAAAATTATACATTTTTGGTGTGAAACTTTTATCGCCCAGAAAACTTATAGAAGCTTTAAGATAGAGAATTTCTTTTTCACAAGCCTGGGAAAAAATGGTGTATCATACGCATAAAAAATGCTTTGAAGTGTAAAACTCCTGCTTACGTACATCTTTTCGGTTATGATTTTATTGAATAATGTGGCAAATTAAGTTCCTCAAAGTAAAAAGTAAAACATTTTAATATTTATATCTTAACTTCACAAAATAAAATAAAACATCACATTGGCGATGTTTTCTTTCCCATAAATCAAAACAGGCAGGATTTTCAATCTTATCGCCATCAGCGTAAGGGGTGCGTAATTTCACCCGATCCCTAATGTTACACGCCGAAGAAGTATCCATTTAAACATGGAAACTTTTTAATATTTACAAATGAATTTATTTTTCGATGTTTGTTTCCATGAAACTTTTAACATTTTCCGAAAAAAAATTGTAGATTTTACATAGTTATGTTTTTAAAAATGTTATTATAATATGATTATGTGTATGTATGTGGATATATATTGTTTATATGTGTGTACATGCATCTACATTTTTTTTTTTTAAATATGTTTATTCAGTTTTAATTTTACAATATTTTATTTTACAAATCTTACGAAACTGATCAATCAGTTTGATTGTACATGCATATATATGTACCCGTCTCAGAACAGACATTGTCTAGTGAGGCGGGTTACTTACTTGTTTGTATACATATTTTATTTCAATAAATGCCCGGGTTGCCGGCAAATTCAAAAAAAAAAATCAGTGTGTGCAATCCACACGCGGTCGAAGTGAAACTACAGAAAACTAAAGTAGACAAGAGTGCGTAGAATTATTTTATATAATGTGGAGGATTATATGCAAGAATTGAAAGAGATTGGATTGGGCGAGGAATTGGGTAATCTGAAAGTACGTTGCCTATTGTATGCCGATGATGCGGTGCTGATTTCCATCAAGGATGAACGAAATATGTACGAAGAATGAGTTAATGATGAATGTTAGTAAGTCTAAAATCGTGGTGTTTGAAAGATAGAGTATGTGCAACATAGTTGTGAATGATGAATATTTGGAGCAGGTGGATGAGTTTGTGTAGTTGGGAAGTACGTTTACGGGAGATGGGAAGGCTGAAAGAGATATTCAAAGAAGAGTATATGTAGGTAACTTCATTAACGGAGGATAGAACTCAATTGGCGCCAACAAAAAACTATCCAAAGAAGTGAAGCTAGCCGTCCATAATAGAGTGTTGGTACCTGCCCTGATGTATGGCAGTGAGGCATGGAACTGGCAGAGGAAACAAGAAGAAGGAAAGTAGACAGAATGCTGTAGAATTGAGATCCGTGAGGCGTAAGCGAATGAGTATAAGCAGAATATGTGTATGGAGAATAAGTGACGCTAATGTGAATAGTAGGACCATTCGGGGACGCCCGAGGAAGACGTGTGACATTTAAATTTGGGAGGCGGGTATGGGTACCGCCGCCCCAGGAACCATTTATTGGATAACTAGCACCTCTGCCATATCCACCAAGCTCATGGGGTGAAGTTTGTCCAGGTCTTGGCGGCGGATGTGCTGCCCACCTGCTGCGTGGCGGAGAGAAACTGGTTGAGGGAGGCCTTTTGACCTTTCCAGCCGGACTCTCTCGATCCATCGCCTTGCATAGCTGTTGGAGGGATGGATTCATATGTCCGGGACTCCTGGATACACTGATTCCCAGATTCCTACCCACCCCTAATACCTTTTTTCTTCCCAGAACTTCCTATCCTTCTCTTCCTTAAAAAGACCCTCCACACAGAATCCCCTAACATGGTATAGGCCCTGAGGGAAACTGTTTTCCTTATGGCCTCCTGTGCGGAGCTTATATAAAATAAATTAACAATATCAAATGATACTTATAATGCTTTGTCAGGGATTTCCAAAAGTTTTGAGTGTTCAATTAAATCAAATGATTTTTTAATTGGGATGAAAAATGTGTGGATCTATAAAAATTCTATTAATTATTGATGACATTTTATTGCTGGGAGCATCAATACTTGAAACCACCGGTCTTATTTTTACTAATTTTGAATTAAAATGTTGCCACAAAATAAGTTTGCCGCGTTTGAAAAAGTTTATCAAAACAATCTCAACCAATTTTGTAAAGTGAGGTCATAATCAAAGCGACCAATGAGCGCAGACCTCGCGAAATTTCCGTTTTATATCTCAACCAACAGGAGCCTTTAGAAGTGACATCATTTTCAAAGCGGCCGATGAGCGCAGTTGGTGCGTCGCAGGTGCACTAAATGTTATTTCCGTTTCATCCGAAATCCAAATCACGGCCGTGCTATAGAAGTATTTCACTTAAAAAAAAAAAAAAAAACATTTGAAAATTTTTAAATTGATACTTACTATAAACACGGATAAATTTGCCGGCTACCAAAGGAGGAATTAAGGAACGAATTTAAACGGAGTCAAGCTGTCAAGAGCTGTCAAAAGCTCATGCCGTCGTTAAATAAGCTCTTATGGATACAATAAATTACACCACATCACACTGATGAGCTGGAAACCGATTATTTTTCAAATTGTTCACGCATTTTACTGCACGTTATATAAAAATCTTCTCTGCCTTTTTTCACCAGTCAAATCAAACAATTATGTGAGGAGCTAAAGTTGAGCAGTATATCCGCTACTATTTTATTCATTTCACTCTGATTTTCATATATTTTGTTTTCACATTCTTGTTTTGCATACCAAAACAGAAGATTATTAAATGTAACGATTATAATTGCAAATACACCTTGCGAAATTAATAGGAACCTTACTTATGAACGAGTTATTTTCAAAGGATTTATCGAGATGACAAGTAAATATGAGTAGATACATTATTGTGCTATAGAGGAAAATGTTTGGCATCCGAGCAAACATGTTTACCGTTGTTTCTTGTAGCTAAATTGAATCCCATCGCATGCAAGTGGAAGTGGAATCAGAAGTGCATTTTGCTGAGCGTCAAATAAATAGGCAAGACATAAGCGAACTGCATAAATCCAATTACTAGTGCATTACAAACACAACATATTTTATGTGCTCCCGTGCTATTGCAGCGTTTCAAAGGTTCAAAAAAAGTCCTATCCAGAAACTGATCATTAAGTTTTTAACCAAGCAATCTAGTTGCCGCCCGTGGAAAGTTCAAACGGATGGCCAGTTGGCCACGTGCTCAGGAATAAAACAATAATTTTGATATAGAATTATTTTAATTGACCAAGATAATGGCAGATAATATTATAAAGTCGTTATTGTTTTTAATGGGCAAGAAAAAATTATAGTTTTATTTTCATGTACAAAACAAAATGTCTACAAATGGTTACATAGTTAATGCCCAGAAATACAAAAAAAAAGAAAAAATTTACATTGGGAATATAAATTGGGGGTGTATCACCTCGTCCGAGTCTTATCCAGTATCGTCCAGTGCCCTTGAGATGATTTTTCATAAAATAGCGCTTTATAAATAAGCCAAATATTAAATATTATATTATCTTTCAATTTTTCGATATCTGTTTTCTTCCTGAAGATTTCAAAAATATGATAGAGAGGTGTTTTGTGACCTTGTTTTATTTTTTGACAGTTATTTGATTTGAATGCACAATAAATCATTATGAATATGGTGAAGCGTCTTAAAAGTTGTTGAATTTACCTAAAAGACTATGCAAATTTCACGACACCGGAGCTTATTGTTCGATTTATTGATACATAAAAACAGAATTGTGCCAGCTCTAAAGAAAATAATTTTTAATTTAGATAGCAGCCACTCGAGAAGTGCGGCTGTCGAAAACGCGAGCACGCAGTCAGTCGTCTGAATAATAATTTACGGCCGTAATTTAGCTGCCAGACGCGATTAGAATTACATACAGTGTTTAGTAGTTAATTACAGAGATAAATGCCATCGCGAGTCGCGAGTGGTTCCTTCGCCACGTCCCGCGACCCGCAACCACTGTTCTGAGTTTGACACCGGTAATGGTAATTTGATAATTAAACCATAAGTGAACGTGAATCGATTTCTTACAATACCCAGCGGCCACAAACACACTGGGCTTTACCGTCTGGAAGGCGCAGGCGACGCGACGGGGAGTCGGAACGGAACACAATTAATTAGCTCGGGCGCCCCGGGAACAATGCGTTATGCTGATACATTTATTCCATTCGACTGATTTACAGCTGCACATTAACTATAACAAGCTTCCTTATTCTTATTAGTTATTAGCGCTCAGAGATGTTCGATATTCCTTTCCAGGTTACTTGAATCCGGTTTCTTTTCTATCACTGGAACCGTCGGAATTATTTCTCTGAGAAACCGGTTATTTTTTACACTGAGATCTTATGGAAAATTTATCAAAATAAAGAATATTTTGAATTTTTATGTTTTTGTGTCTCCGATCTCCGGTAACTGGAACCACAGCGACAATGACACCCGTCGCAGGTACAGTCCAATTTTGTTGGTACTAATCAAAAGCCCGTCCATGGTGGCAAGGAAAAGCAAGCCAACACCAAATCAAATACGATTCCGGTCAAATTTGCAAATAATGAATTCCAGATCGAATACAAATTATTGTTCCAACGCTGATTCCAATATCTTTCAACCACGATCCTAGTAGGAACATGATACAGAAGTTGTTCACTGATACGAAGGGCAGGTAAACTAAAGAGAACTTTAGTCGATTTCGCATCGATAAGATCTGTTGGTAATGCTAATTTAAGTTTTGGATACTTGAAAATCACTGTCTCTAATTTTACATAAACTATTAATTTCATTAATAAAAATATAGATAATTTTAAAAGTATATTAACGATCCTGCGTCAACCTGGTCTCTTTTTTTAATTTGGCTCGCCAACAGAATACATCACATAATTATAACAACAATTAACATGTTCAATCTGATTATAGCGGTGATTCCAATAGTAGAATAGCACACCATTCATCACAATATACTTTGTGCAATGACAAGTAACAATAAATTATAATCAATTAAATTACAAGTATACAAAACAAAGGACCAAAATCAAATATTAGTGAATACAAATATACAAATAAACGGAAACAAAGTGAATTTTTTTTTTATATTCTAATAAGTACCTACCAATTAAGAAAAATGTTTTGGTTTGACCCGATAATCACTTTTATTGGAGATTTGTGTGCATTTTGCAAACTTTACTAAACTTTGTAACCAATTAGTTTTATCTGCTATTTTTGAGTGATCCATTTGTTTAGGTGTAGGTATTTAAGCGAGTTATTGCCACTTAATTATTTATACTAGTGGTCGCCCAATGGTCGAAATTCGACCATAATTTTAATGTTTTTTTTTATGTTTGACATTCAGTAAGACCATAGACAAATAATATTAAAGACAAACAATATTAATCTATTCTCAATTTGACCATAGACTTTAACAATAAACAATAGAGTAAAGACGCGAGTGTGTGTGTCAAATACATGGTAGTGTGTGTAATGTTTTTGTTATTGATTTAATCTATTTTTATGCATAATTTTAAAAAAATATTAGCATTCTGCACTCCTCCTTTATATAAACTATAAGTGTGCGAAATTTCATACTCCTCCGACCGCGCAATTTTCGTAAAAAGGGGTACAAAGTTTTGGCTTCACGTATTAATATTATGATGATTAAGCACACGCTCGCTGTATACTTGTAAGGTTGTGCGTTATTTATTTACTTAATTGTGGTTAAGTCGATTGGGGTTATTTATCATTATTTAAAAAAATATACTTGTTTACGTGTAACCAGGTACTATAAACCTCTCCCCAGCAATAAAAAGGCAACCTATAGCTGTTGCCTTTATTACGTAAGCTGTTAACTTGAAAACAATATTTCTTGAAGCGATTTAATTTCATGGAATGTTTTTTCCTTGTTTCAGGGAGCTGAATTACATCATTGAAGATTCCCTCGCTGGTATGAAATATTCTCAAGATGGAACCGAGAGACTGGATAAATCTTTAGTGGCAAACTTCGAGATACTCAACCTAGTGCCTAATTCCGACAAATCGAAGGAAGCTACTAAAGACAGCCCGGCCCCCGAGCAGGACAGGCTGAAGTGGAGATCGGTGGGCCGCGTGTCCGGAAGGAGCGTGCAGCTGGACACCATCGTGTGGCCCGGAGGGGATATCGTGGTCTCGGGACTGTCAGCTCAAGCCAGAAGTGTCTTTAGAGTGGTCACGGCACTCGCTCCGCCTTTTGTTATGGAGAGTGAACTAGACGAGGACGGGCAATGTCTCCGGGGACTCCCGTGCCACCGTGTCCTCACTTCGGACAAAGATAATCTTACTTTGGTTTTCAACGAAATGGAAACCCAAGAACGATTGGAAGAAGCGGAAGAGGACGGTATTCAGGGATCTTTCTTTCCTCATCTCAAATATCAAGCGCAATTCGGTCCCTTCAATGACAAATTTCTGCCTTTTATAAATAAATATAGATACCGAACCAACTGCTGCTACGGGCTCGCCATGGATCTGTTGGAAAATATTGCTCAAGAATTAGAATTTGATTTCCATTTGTATATAGTGAGTGACGGTTTATTTGGAACTAGGAAGTTTTCCAGAAAGTACGTAAAGCACAAAGAAGTCAGGTATAATTTCAAGGAGCCGCCCGCGCACGGCGGGAAGCCGGATTTTCGGAAAGAGTTTCGGAATGGCTACTTAGAAGCTACGGCCGAGGAACTGTCCGCCTCCTCGGAGCAGAAGCTGGCATCAGAAGAGGACATGAAGTGGAACGGGATCGTGGGCGACCTGGTGTCCGGGGCTGCGCACATGTCGTTCGCCTCCCTCAGCATATCTAGCGCCAGGTCCGAAGTCATAGATTATAGTGCCCCTTATTTCTACAGCGGTGTTTCCTTTCTCGCGGCTCCCCTAGAAAAGTCAGAAATACCGCTGCTCGCATTCCTGTTGCCTTTTTCTCCCGAACTGTGGATAGCAATATTTACGTCGTTAAACGTAACTGCAATAGCGGTCGCCATTTACGAGTGGCTCTCTCCATTCGGATTGAACCCTTGGGGCCGACAAAGATCCAAGAACTTCAGCATGTCGAGTGCTCTCTGGGTGATGTGGGGGCTGCTGTGCGGCCATTTGGTGGCCTTCAAGGCGCCCAAGAGCTGGCCAAATAAGTTCCTCATAAACGTGTGGGGCGGATTCTCCGTCATCTTTGTCGCCAGTTACACTGCCAACATCGCCGCGCTCATCGCGGGGCAGTTCTTTCACAATGCTGTCGATGATTACAACGATCGAAATGTAAGTAAAAAAATAAATTACACGTCACAGATTATTTTTATCTACGTCGTATAGAGAGTTGAATGATATATATATGAACACTTATTAGATACATCTTTCCACTTTATCAATATTACAAATGCAAAATAAACACATTTCGTTAATGAACTGATTTTCTTTAAAAGTACTATGCCAAAAATATTAACCTTTTCACGACTGTACAAAATACTTGGTGTAGTCGAAAAAAAACATTTTCACTTAGCCCTTTAACAAATATTACTAACTGCCAAACTATATACTACTAACTACTAACTACTACCCGGCCGTGAGTCAAGATATGTCAAACTGGGTTAATGGACTTCGAAGTCTTGCATCTTCAACAATATGCAGGTTGCTCTGTGCGTAAATCAAGATTGTGATATGATTGCGTATTGCAATTTATATGAATCATGCAAAAAAGCTTCAGATAGCTGTGCCACAAACACAAATTAAATAACATAATACGTTTTGTTGTTAATCCTAAATATTTTCACAATATTAAATGTCCTCTAAAGAGAAAAATAATTCAATGCGATTTGCAAACAAAATATCGGTAGAATTATCCCTGTAATAGTTTCTGTCTACTTACTACACCCATTCTGCAAATGAATAAATGTACTTAGATATGTAAAGAACTAGTTTTTTCTTTTGCTTTTATACTTATCATAATAATAAGTTCACAGAAAGCCCTGACCTCCTGGTAACGGCTCCACTCCTGAAATCTCCTGCTGCCTCCGCTGTTCCTCCTTATATTTCATTTCTGGGGCCATTTATCTCACAGTCTGGGGTCCGGCTTTGTTTTCCGCTTCCTAACAGAAAGTTATTTTAGAACAGTTGCCTATTGTCCTTTCTCCTTTGTCTCGGTATCAGCCCCAATAAGACGTTGCCCAGAACAGAACAGAGCAACTCTCCATGACAATAATATATAATACTGTGTAGCTCCTGACGCAGAGAGTCGGCACCCCGCGGGCCTCTGCGGCGGAGTACTACGTGCAGCGGTCCAATCACCTTCTTTGGGACCACATGAAAAAATACGCGCTGGCTGATGTGGAGGATGGTATTCGGAGGCTCAGGTAAGGTCAATTATTATTTTTTGGTAGAAAGCAGTAACTTTATGGATTGACATATTATAAATTGAAATAACACAATTATTTTGTTTGTAACACACGATTTATTTAATTTTTCTACTACCGACCGGTTTCGCTTTACATAAGCATCTTCAGGGTATAAATCATAAATCATCATCAGTTTAATTTTTTTACCCTGAAGATGCTTAGGTAAAGCGAAACCGGTCGGTAGTAGAAAAATTAAATAAATTGTGTGTTACAAACAAAGTAATTGTGTTATTTCAATTTATCAATTATTATTCATATTTTGCTTCTTTCCTTCCACGGATATAAATCAATATGTCTTGATTATAATATTACGTTAGCCTTTTGCTAAGAGAATTTAATATACGTGTGATCGAAAGTAGTGAATTCCTAATAGACTGCATAATCACATTTGGAAAAACCTGCAGTAAAGTTCCAATTGAATGTGATTCTATGAAAAGCTTTGAACTATCACTCAGATTTAGAACAGATTTAGATTTTAGAAAAAGCTTTGAACATATCAGTCAGAACATATCACGCAGATTTCTGAAATCTCAATAATATACCGGTAAGGAAGCATCGAATAACTGCAACTAACATATTCATAGAATTTCTAAACCAAGCTTTAACTAGAAGCTGTCATATAAATTGTAAAAAAAATGTGGCAAACCAGCAACGTAGAAAATTTGAAGAATCTTGAATATGGGATAAACCACCAAGATAAATGTGGTACCTGATATTTTATTTAGAACGCAACTTATTCCACGCCCACCCGAGCCCGGTTCAATCTCGCGCTAAAACTTTGTTTCAACCATTTTTCAAAGATAATATTTAAAACACTTTACACACAAGACTTCAGCGCAATATATTAAGGAAGGCACTTGTGGAATTTACAGTACAGGTTCGCAGGCGGAGAGAATGCTCATATAAGTAATTTTAGTTGTGTAATAAGTATGTATATATAGAATGAAAATATATTACACAGCTTAATGCAAAAGATAATCGGAACATAATTAAATAGAATATTTAGATAGCCAACTTAATAATAGGCCTAATTATTATTCTTCGCTTGTTTCCTCAACTCCTATTCACTATATTCTCTGTAATACGTACACATTTAAATCTCTAGATTTGGGCTAATTTTCAGAGAAATAGCGTCTTTCGGAAAGCCGTTCCTAATCGTTAACTGATTTGATTGAAAATTTTAAGTCCGAGTATTATAAATAAATGTAAAAATATTTCTTTAAAACCACTTATATACTCGTATATTGGTCGGCGTGAATAAAATAAACTAAAATAATAAAATAAAATAACCACAAAGTTATAGCTATATTAAAAATATTCAACAAAATACTTTTATTGCGACTAACGAGAGCTTTTTGTTGTATTTATAATTATTTATAAATATAACGATAAACCCGCTCCGCATATTTTTACTGCTAGGCCCTGCGGGCGGCTTTTGGTTTGCCCCCCCCCCCCCTATTAGTGATGGTGATCATTTTATAAATCCAATAGGAACTGGTTCCAAAATTAGCCCGTTCCCCGTATCCACTGTCAACCAGTGATGGCTAGTCACTGGGACAAAGTAACCGGGACGGGCGTCATATGTAATATAGCTGAGTATTACCGTCAATCTTTCCATATCCGGATAGATACTCCAGATTCACAAATTCGTAGTGCTTAGTGCCTCTATACATGGAGCTACTTACAAGCTACTGGAGCTTCATGCTAGAGATGCGTTTTTTTTTTTTTTTTTTTTTTTTTAACTTTATTTATTCTCATTTCTTTGTACATATAATAACATAATATATAATAACAAATAGTATGAACCAGAGATGAAAACCCACTAAGGCACTGCCTGAGTGTGGGTAATATTAAAACAAAATACTATATTTCCAAGTACCCAAAGTATAAAATAGACTTAAAAAACATATAAAATATAAAGTTAGTATAAAAAGTTAGTAATACATTGGTAGAATAAGTGAAAAAGGTTTTTTTCAGCTATTATAAAAATTGAATAAAAATATGGAAAAAAAAAACATAATGATTTTTAATTTTTTAAATTTTTTTTTTTTTTTAGTTATTTAAAAAAAAAATAAACAGAAAACACATTGTACCAAAGTTTAGAAAGTCACAGAAAGTGAGTTCTAGAAGGATGGATAAATTTATAGAAAAAGCATTTCAATATTTACATTATTCAACCATAATTTTACCTCTTTTACATATTTTATCATTTTATTTATCATTTGAGTTTGTAGTGGTAGAAGGTTAAATGAACGAGGACCAATGAAACTGCTGTGTGTCTGCAATAATTTAGTATTGGTTTGTGGGGTGTAAAATATATTATTTATTCTTTTGCTCATTCTGTTTTCATTTATTTCGAAATTATTTTTGTTTTTAAATACATATTTCAAAGTTTGTAATATAAATAATTTACGTAAATTAAATATTTTAGTTTCTTTGTATAATAAGTTGGTCGAGAATGTTTTATTTTTGTTATATATGACTTTAATTATGTGTTTTTGAATTATTTGTAGAGGCTTAATAAATGTATCAAGTGCACCACCCCATCCTATAATGCCATAAGTGATTGATGATTGCACCAGGGAAAAATAGACCATTTTCAATTTTTCAATGTTTAGTACTTCCTTAAGTCTATAAAATATGTACGTCAGATATCTTAATTTAGAAGTGATTTGATTAATATGTGATTTCCAATTAAGATTTGTATCTGTTGATACTCCTAAATATTTTATATTTTCGACATTAGTGAGTTCGTTGCACATGAAGCACATTTATTGATTGCAATTAGTATTATGGATTCTAATTTTAAGGTTGTCTGTAGGTTTATTTTTAATGGTTTTATAAAAAGGTAAGTAAAATGTTTTGCTATAGTTTAAAACGAGTTTGTTGTTTTTTAGCCATGTTGAAACCAGTGAAATACAATCAGTTGCTTTCGAAAAAGTTTCTTTCCAATGATTACCATCCCCTATTATTGCCGTGTCGTCTGCGTAAGAAACAATTTTGCCAGGGATTACAAAATTACATAAATCATTAATATAAATTAAGAATAAAATCGGACCAAGCACAGTTCCCTGTGGAACTCCATTTTTTATCTTTGACTCTGAACTATAGTTATTCCCAATTTTTGTTTTGTTGTGTTCTGTCTGTAAGATAGTTAGAGAGTAGTTTTAGTGTGTCTTTTTTGAAGCCTAGTTGATTTATTTTTGTAATGAGTAAATTATGATTTACGGTGTCGAAAGCTTTTCTTAAATCTAGGAATATGGCAAGACATTTCTTTTTTTTTATCGATAGATGAGTATATCTTTTTTGTCAATTCATAAATCGCATCCTCTGTGCTTAGGTCTTTACGAAAGCCGTATTGGTTTTTCGATAGAATTTTATATTTGAGTGTTCAATGACTCTAAACTTGATGCATTTTTCGAATATTTTCGAGAGGTTTGAAACAAGAGATATTGGTCTATAATTGTCTAATTTATTCATATCTCCAGATTTATGAATAGGTATTATAGTGGAGATTTTAAATTGCTCTGGAAAATTACCATTTTTGAGGCATAAATTAAAAATATGTTGCAATGGAGTTAGGACATGTGGTTTTATTTTTTTTAACGTATCACAAGATAATCCATCAAGCGTTAAAAGTAATCATTCGGTACTAAAGTAATCGGTACTCACAAAGTAATCAAAGTACCGACTACCGAAAACGAAAAGTAGTCGTTACTCTTGATATGATTACTTTTGAAGCGGATACTATTCGTGCCGCAGGAGGCGCTCCAGTACCGATTACTTTGTTGTTACTATTTGGCCGCTGGAGGCGCTCCACGCCATAGTCAGCTGTTCTAGGAATGGCGTGAATAAAATGTGTAAAAAAATTATCACCAGATTGTAATAGTGTTTTATTAAATTATCCCAAAGCTAAAAACAAAAAATCAAAACTCGCATGTAAAATTAAGTTTAGAATTTCAAAGGAAGATGACACGTCAAGTCCATTCAATGTGTCAATATGTAATTTGTTTGCATAAATTTCACGGATAATGTAAATTAAAAGTTATGTATTTTTCATGTAAACACACACAAAACTCTTCAAAACACTCTTAACCAATATTATACGTAGAATCCCAATAATTCATAACAAGTAATTAAGTACACGTTAACGAACTACACAAATGTCAAAATGTAACCAGTAACGATTTGTATCCATTATCAAAGTATCTGTCGGTACCCGGAGCCGAAAGTAGTCAAATATCTAAAGTAACGGATTGATACTAGTAGTAGATACTACCCGAAAGTAATCACAGTATCCAAAGCATTCAGTAACGAATTGATACTAGTAGTAGATTCTACCCGAAAGTAATCAAAGCATTCAGTAACGGATAGATACTTAGGACGGGTTGTTTCAAAAAATTTGATGAATTCATCAAATATTTGAAGTTGATTTTCTCGTTCTGTGGACGTTCTATTCAAATTCTGTTATTATATCAATATAGGCCAGTTACTGTATGAAATTGAAATATTTACAGAACTTGAATAGAACTTACACAGCACGTGAAAATTGGCTTCAAATATTTGATGAATTCGTCAAATTTTTTGAAACAACCCATCCTTAAAGTAGATACTACCCGAAAGTAATCACAGTAATCAAAGTAACGATTACATAGTACCGATTACTTTTTGTGAAAGTAACGGATACCGACGGGTAGTAAAAGTACCGATATTGAACACCACTACTTCATGCGCGTAGCACGCGCACCGCTCATGGGTACCGGCCATACAATTTTGCTGGTGTTCGTACACGGCGCTACGCGACGGATGTCGGGCTGAAGTCAGTAGCGCGCTACCGACAGTGCTAGTAGCGCGCTACGCGTTGCAGCATTCAGGTCTACTACTTTCGTTTGACGTTTGACAGAAATGGCGTCTGAACATGAAAGTGATGTTAGATTTGTTCTGGAGGTGGAAAAAAATGCGTGTTTATATAACTATACATTACCAGAATACGTAAGAAAGGATTTAGTGGAAAAGGCATAGATCGATGTTGGAAAAAAAAGTTATTTGACATCGTGTTAACTCCACGGCTGCACGTGGAAAATGATCAAGTTCAGTATATTTCGGGTAGCGCCGTGTACGGAAACCAGCATTAAAAAGTAGTATATCTGCAGGGTACTTGTGGTTGTGCCACAATCACGTAGTTTGTAAGTATCTCCATGAACGGAGGGCCTTATACCTAGAGGAGGGGCACGTCCCTATGCGTCCTGCAGACGAAAGTGGCGGCATCTTGTGACGAATTCTTGAATTCAAAACCGAATTACAACGGTAGTTTTGTTTAAAATTCCACGTACACTGATATTATTTGTGGCGCGACGCGTACGGCGTGACGTCAACATGCACTCAAAACTGGGTTTCAACCTGAAATTTAACCACCTAGACGTTACCGTATTAATTTTATTCGATTTGCAACGCCCTGACGGGCTTTTATATGAGTATGAGACACGTAATTATGATACAGGGACATAATGTTTAAGATTATGAATGAATAAATGAAAGGTATATATAATGGTAGGTATAAAGGTGCATTTAAGAGAAAATAAGATATGAAAAGAGATTGAGAAATAAACAGAAACCAGTTTTAAATTACAGATGGCATAAAAATAATGACATGCGTGGGTTAATAATATAGAATTTGCTGGTAATGGCATGATACAGAAAAAATAAAAGAGAGGAACAAGTTTTTACATTATACAATAAATAAAAAAAAACATTAAAAATATACCAACCCTTCAAGAAATATATCAAGAAATGAGTTATAACAAAATATAAAACATGTATAAAATTCATCCCCTTGTGATTACGCATTTCAATCAAGTTACAGCTTTGGCAAAAACGGAAAAAATACAAGATATCCTATCTAGTTACTTATATTCCCTTTTTTCATTATCTTGTTCTATCCCACTGTTGGATTTACATTTCAATTCTCTGAGGATATCGTTATTTGCATTTACAAGATTTCATAATGAAAACATGGATACTTCTACAGACAGCGTTTTCCTATCCGAGTCAAGATATCACGACGGGCAAAAAATATAATCGAAAAATCACCGCCATTTTTTTTAACCAGAGATGTGTAAAATTTTATTTTGTAAAGTATTGTATGAATATCTAAAAAAAAGTTAATGAAACTCGAGCATTTTATCAAAAATATTTTTCGTTTTAACGGTGCAACAAATAGAACTGAACTGAACATTGCCTCTCTCAGTTACTTTGTACCGGTGAGTATCAGTCGATGAGGATCCGAAGAACAGGCTAATTGCCCAAGCCCAACCAAAAGCCGCCCGCAGGGCCTAGCAGCAAAAACCTGTGGAGCGTGTTTTTACTGCTAGTTGATAAATAAATAAATAAATGAAATAATTTAAATTTATAAGAAATTGTATCTATTGATGATGTAAATAATTTGGCGAGCTGGAAATAGTTATGAAGAATAATTTTTTTAATGAAATAAAACAATAACTTCTTCAAACAAAGCAAATCCAATAGCTACGAAAAATATATATAAACACGAAATATTATGTCACGATAAGTTTTATTCGAACACCAAAATAGTATTGTTTGTTCAAGAAATTTGGAGATTTCGCATACTTGGTAAGTGTTATTTGAAAAATTGCCATCTGAGTAGTACCTTGGTCTCTTTTTTCTTGTGCAAACAACTCCCTTCCGAGGATTATTTATTGTATATCTTATTTTTATATATAGAATCAAGAATACTTATACCGGTTCACTACCGTATTAGCTAGGTATTTTGTTAAAGATTGTAATTCCTAAGTTTTAAGCATTACATGTTAGATCCTCTTTTGCATCTGTGTTCCTTCTGACATTTGTCATTGTTTTGATGGATAGGCATTTCAAATAAGTATACCCTAATTGGTTGCGCAAATCAATTCGTTCGTAGGCGGGTGCGGTGTGATTCTAAAACAACAATCACTGGAAAACTACTCAAAGGAAAAGGAAAAGGATAGGTATTGCCAAAACTCACCGAGTTCACTCGACATTTGCCGCTGGTTCTGTGGTCCTTTTAATTCTCCCTTGTCTTTATAATAGTTCACTTGTACACATATATACGTAAACACGGTTACTTCTGCAGCCGCGGCGGTGTGGTCAATAAGTTCGCAAATTAAACTTATGGCGTTTCAATTAAAGTAAGATGCACAAATTTTCTCCGAACTCGAGACGGGTGCGTTTTTCCACAAGTCAAATAAAAAACAAGTGAATGAAACAATCGAACGTTTTATTGGGTTTTGTCTTGGCGTGGGATGGGTAGGTACTTGGATAGAGGAACTGGGCAGGTACTTGGGTAAAGCAGTTTTCCAGTAGGTACTAAATCAAACAAAAGAACATTGATTGGCGCAAACATCCCCCTCGCCTTGAAAGGGTGAGAAATCCCCCTTTCTAAACAGCATTGTGATAGCATTATCGCACAAATAAACAAATAAAACCAAATACTTATCCTAAATTCATTAACTATATTTTTAACTAAATCTATCAATAATATCCCATTATTGAGTCGGCAAAGGGTAAAGCTTCACTACCGGACGAATGTATGTTCCCGACGCCGTTTTAACGCGAGCAACACGAATTACTTCGTCCTTTGCGGGGAAAACCTCGACAATTACTCCTAGCGGCCAATGCAATGGAGGAGCGTTTTCTGTCCCCACAATTACTACTAAACCGACCTTGACTGGGTTAGCGGGAGTATCCCATTTTGGACGTACTTGCAAAGTATGCAAATAATCTAACCTCCAACGTTTCCAAAAAGATTGAATCAATTTATCAAGCAAATCATGACGCGATAGAAGGTTCAAATTATTCTCCTCGATGGTCATGGCGGGCAGGTGTTTCAATGGAGTAGTCATTAAGAAATGAGCGGGGGTTAACGCGAGAGGTTCAGATGGATCTGAAGAGAGCGTCCTACATAATGGCCTTGTATTCAGAATGTTTTCTACCTGTGCGAGCACTGTAGTTGTCTCTTCGAAAGACAGAATCTGATCTCCTATTACGCGAAAAAGATGAGTCTTCATACTTTTGATATTTGATTCCCAATTTCCACCAAAATGTGGTGCTGTTGGCGCATTTAGATGCCAGTTTATTCTATTATTGGCCAAAACACTTGCGAATTCTTCACCAAAATGTGAAGATGTTGAAAATGCGTGCAATTCATTCAATTTTCTCTTGGCTCCTACAAAGTTAGTTCCATTGTCCGAATATAAATTTGACACGGGACCACGGCGGGAGAGAAAGCGCTTGAATGCATTCAGGAAGCATTCGGTACTTAGACTTGATGCTAGTTCAAGGTGTATCGCTCTCGTAGTTAAACACACAAATAAGCAAATATATGCCTTTTGGGAACGAATTCCACGTCCACGTGATGTGTTTACTTTTAAAGGCCCGGCAAAGTCTATGCCGACGTGCGTAAATGGCTTTACAGATGAAGTAACACGGCGATCCTTATGATCGGCCATTAAAGGTGCGATTGTTTTAGGGTGTAGCCGAAAACATGAATTGCACTTATGTACTCGATTTCGAATCAAACTACGGGGAAAATAAGCCAATTGTATTTCGCGAAACACTCTGAGTTCTACGAACTCCAAGTCCGATCCGCTTATGTGTCTTCGATATGGCAACACTTTAAGAAATCGAAATACATGAACCAAACAACGTAATAATTTATTCCACGAAGAAAGCGTTTTGACAAAGTGAGTATTTCATACTCCTCCGAACTAGAAGTTACTAGCAACGACATAGTCTTCTGTTCGGGTGGTTGCGTCACCATGGTGACGTCAAAAGCGGTAATAGGCCACTGCTCTGGCCTTAATTTCAGCCATGGTGGGCCATGAAACCATAGCGGGTGATCCAAAATCTGATTGGGGGTATGCCCACGCGACAGACAATCAGCGGGATTTTCTGTGCCTGCAATATGAAAAAAAACTGTTGGCCGATAATTCTGCTTGAATTTTAGTTACTCTATTGGCCACGAATGTTCCCCATCTATGAGGAGACGATTGAATCCAACAAAGTGCCACAGTGGAATCAGTAAATGCGCATATTTTATCAATTTTCAAGCGTTTTTCCAAGGTTTCTACTACCTTATGCATTAATTTTGCAAGTATTAATGCAGCACAAAGTTCTAATCGTGCGAGAGAAACGATTTTCACTGGAGACACCTTTGATTTTGCACAAGTAATATGTACTGAATTGGCACCTTCATTTTGTATATGAAAATAAATTACGCCACCGTAAGCCTTTTCACTAGCATCTGCGAAACCCACAATGGTTACAATGGTTCTGGATGTGATTCCAGCATGGCGCGGAATTTTTATTTTATTTAGTGACGATAGTTCCTCGCAGAATTGCGTCCACATCCTCACAATATCTGCGGGAGGCTCATCATCCCAATCACATTGACATATCCATAATTGCTTTATTAAGAGCTTAGCGTATGGTACAACAGGTGCAATGTAGCCCATAATGTCCCATATTTTGGCGACACAATACAATTTATTTCTCTTCCTATAAATCGATTTAGGTGCAGAAGTGAAAAACGAGAAAAAATCGGAATTTGGTGACCAGCATAATCCTAATACTTTATGCATGGACACTTCATCAAATTCCTTTATCGCTGACAAGCGATGCGAATCTGGAATGGATTCCAGAACCTCTTGCGAATTGCTGGTCCACTTGACTAGATCAAACTGGTCAGTCTTCAATAATGCGATTAACTGGGAGGACGTTTCCTTTGCATTCTCTGCAGTTTCCATACCAAATACAAAATCATCCATGTATAAAAATTCTCCAATGATTTTCTTTGCTTCAGTAAAAGCTTCTCCTTCATCAGTGGCCAATTTTCTGATCGTGCTTAAATCTTGAAATGGGATGGATGTAAGTCCAAAACAAACGCGGTTAAACTGGTAGGCATTAATATCCTCGTTTGGCGAGAAGCGATACAAAATTCGTTGATATCTTCTATCACTTTCCTGCACTCCTATGCACAAAAACATTTTGCGTATATCAGCCGAGAGTGCTATTGGAAATACACTAAAATTCTTTATTACATTAAATAAATTCCCCTGTAAATGTTCTCCACTATAAAAATTATTATTCAATGATACCGAAGTGCTTGTTTTTGCACTTGCGTCCAGGACTATCCTCAAACTCATGGTGATTTTATCCTCTCGTACAACTTCATGGTGCGGTTTTATATAATATGGCTCTTCATCCTCCCTATTTGGAGTGACAGAAGACAAATAATCCTTCTCTAAATATTCACTAATAATATTATTATGAGCTTCTCTCAATTTAGGAGAGGCTTCCAATTTGCGTTCGAGGCATGAAAAACGTTTATTTTCTAATGCGAACGAATCCCCAAGTGCTGAAGCATCTTGCTTAAATGGTAAGGCTACAATATACTTTCCATTTAGAGGATCTCTTGACGTAGTTTTTTGATTCATTTCCTCACTCTCACGATCTTCAGGACCTTTAATTGGCGGTACATTTACTTCTTCTCTTTCCCGAAATCTTTTAATTTGTGAATCTAATGGCGGTTTCTTCTCTTGAATCAAAAAAAGTGTACGCTTGATTTTGCAATACATGTCTTCAAAATTCATCCAACTTTCAAAATCCGGATTATAATTGAAATCGATATCCAAATTAATTGAATTTATTTGCTGGTGTATATCTTTGTATTCATTTCTAGTTGAATCTACCGTTTCTATTAATGATAAAAATTCCTCTTGAATATTAGCGTCAGAAATCCCATTTGAAAGATCGAATAGTTTTTTAATGCGTCTCTTGAACGCATCACATTGCGACGTCAACAATTTCAATTTATTTTCTTTATTTGTAGCCATGATGACAAAAGAATAATTCAATAAAAATAATGAGATAACTCTATTGCGTTTTAACGATTAAACTATCCGGAAGGCGTGGGGTTAAAACACCTAAACGGCAATCGAAAGGTTAACAAACTATCAAACAGAGCGATACGTCTGGCGTTTGGACTTATCTGTGGTTAAGTAACAAATTTTGAATCTTTCACTATGAATGTAGATTCATCTATTTGACAATGCTATCACAATATTATATACGAACGAATTTAACGTATCCGGCGTCGATTAGGACCAAATGATGGTTGCGCAAATCAATTCGTTCGTAGGCGGGTGCGGTGTGATTCTAAAACAACAATCACTGGAAAACTACTCAAAGGAAAAGGAAAAGGATAGGTATTGCCAAAACTCACCGAGTTCACTCGACATTTGCCGCTGGTTCTGTGGTCCTTTTAATTCTCCCTTGTCTTTATAATAGTTCACTTGTACACATATATACGTAAACACGGTTACTTCTGCAGCCGCGGCGGTGTGGTCAATAAGTTCGCAAATTAAACTTATGGCGTTTCAATTAAAGTAAGATGCACAAATTTTCTCCGAACTCGAGACGGGTGCGTTTTTCCACAAGTCAAATAAAAAACAAGTGAATGAAACAATCGAACGTTTTATTGGGTTTTGTCTTGGCGTGGGATGGGTAGGTACTTGGATAGAGGAACTGGGCAGGTACTTGGGTAAAGCAGTTTTCCAGTAGGTACTAAATCAAACAAAAGAACATTGATTGGCGCAAACACTAATCTAACCACTTTTATAGATAGGTAATGCCTCGGTATTGTAAAACCTAATCTTTTATCTTGACGGAGAGGTATTTTAACATGTAAACCCTACTCTGACCACTTATAGTAGACAGTTTTGTAACTTGTTCTAACCTACTCAGTAATACATAAGTATTATTCCTATACTTTCCGATGTGACCTCTTGGACCTATGTTTGGAAGGTTAGTTTTTCTCGCTATTAAACAAATAGCTTAAATTCAGTGAAAGTGAGGGCTGGTTGACCACCCTTGAAGTGAAGCCTAATAATGGCTAAGCGTCCTATTAAAGGAAAAGTGATGCCTTGGGCATACCTAACAATTTACCTCTTTGTTTATCATAATTTTTCTATCTTAAGGTGTACCCCCATATTAAGATGACGCGATAATAGCTGGTCTTGGGTTCCAGCCAGTATTATTAACACCCAGTATTATCAATGCTGCGGGTGCGGGCACGATAATAATTATTGCTTCTGATAATTATTGTTCTGACCTAGGAACCTCTTCTGAATTTTTGGCCGATTATAAATTTATTGCCTCCTGGCTAGGCATATAATTAATCGACCGCTTTTTATTTTATTTTATCTAGGGGCAACATTTTGAGATCGTTTCCGGGGAAGATACTTTTGAACTACCGCCGCCCGGGAGCGAACGGTGATTCGATTTGTTACTTGATATGATAATTTTCGGTTTTTAATGTGGTGTAATCCTTACTTGTATTATGGGATTTGATACCGCGTGCCGGTTCTGTAGGTGTGTGATATTTAAACACGAGCCTTTGTAGATATTCGGGCGTTATTGAAAGCCAGATCGGTACCTCGACTATGGCATGTCCATGAGATTATTTTGGTCTATATCCATATCATCGGGCCTTGTATCCACGACAACCGTATTTGTATCCGGCGATGGTTCAGTTATGAGGGTTCATACATAAGGTCGGCAAATTTCCGGCAAATTCTCATCCGCACGGCCTGGAACCTGGAAATGGGACTAAATCCCGGCGAATCCTCATCCGCATGGCCTGGAGCCTGGAGGGTCTGATTCCTTCTGTTTGGCAACGGGAGGGAGGCTGCTGCCTGGAATATTCCCTGGAGTATTCCCAGTACCCGAACTGCAGTTCTTTCGTGTTTGCGTCTTGCGGCATTACGGCGTGATATGGTCTCCAACAAAGTGTTTGCGAGCTGATAGTTGTAATATAGGTTATCGCACGTTCCATCAGGTATGTTTTTATACTATGTTAATTAGGATGCTTCTAACTATATTTTGGTATTCTGAACCATGTCATTATGACGATTACAAAATCTTAAATGTAAAATATACAATTAACCGTCACCTAGACTTATCTTTTTTTTTATTTCCTACCATGATTGAACCTTTCCATTAGAGAATCAAATTTCCCACAAACCTATTATAGATCTCATAATGCTCTACCGTTGTCTATCTTTGATTACTCACTACAAATTACTAAGAGTATAATTATTTAATTAATTAATACTGACCAATTTTACTTAACACAAGTATCATCAGGGTACAAAATTAAACTGATCGAGCCTAAATAAACTAATTTTAAGCCCTGATGGTGCTTTGTTAAGCGAAACCGGATTTTTTTTTTAAATTTCGTGGTTATTAATAAATTCGTTGTTTTAAAATACACAAACAGATGACTGTTTTCCACAAAAATTTTTTTTAATAATCTGTGGAAATATCATGACGCCAGACAAAGAGATTCATGCTGTATGTTTAAGTTTATTTGCGAAATATGATAAAAAACCGGGAATAAGCCTAATTAAAGAATGATTGTGTAATTCATAATATAAGGAATATGTAGGTATAAACTCTGCAATGTAATGACATTCAATGTTCTAGGCGGGAAGAAATGTATTGATTTGGGACCAGAAGCTTGCTGTAAACGTACCCGGCGTTGCTCGGCTGATAAGTTGGCCCTTCAGGACAATCAACCGCAACCATGCCGAAACCTCGGGTGGCCCTTGCTACCTTGTTACGAGAATAGCTGATTGGGCGGAGGAATTCTAATCCGGGATCCGCCGTGGGTCGTGCTAATAGAGTTTACAGAACTTTATAGATCAGAACTTTACAGAACAGAAAATCTTTGCAGAACAAGGAAATGTTATTTAAATCTACAAGAAAAAAGTAATTCCTATTATTTTTGACGGTGAATATTTTTACTGGAAATGCAATACAAGAGTACCGCTACTCGGATTAGGGAACTATACCACGAGACTGACTTTCGAATACGAGATGGAACGCTTATAAAAATTAATTTAAAGAGTATCATATTTTTTATTTTTTATATATTTTTTTTGTATGTTATGTTAAATGTAGATAATGAAAGTCACAGCTTTTTGGTTGCATTTAGCAGGTCCTCGGCGTGGCCGGGTCTTACACAGAGTTTGTTCTAGACTTGGCCGGGCCTTACACAAAGTTTGTCCCACGCGTGGCCGGGTCTTACACAGAGCTTGTCCTCGGCGTGGCCGGGCCTTACACAGAGTTTGTTCTAGGCGTGGCCGGGCCTTACACAAAGTTTGTCCTACGCGTGGCCGGGTCTTACACAGAGCTTGTCCTCGGCGTGGCCGGGTCTTACACAGAGCTTGTCCTCGGCGTGGCCGGGTCTTACACAGAGTTTGTTCTAGGCGTGACCGGGCCTTACACAAAGTTTGTCCTACGCGTGGCCGGGTCTTACACAGAGCTTGTCCTCGGCGTGGCCGGGCCTTACACAGAATTTTTCGAAGATATAGACAGTAATTTTCCTCTTATTTCGACTATCAAGTGCGCTAGATTTTATCAAAATGTGTCAAAATTCTGCTTTAAGGGGTGAGAAAGGGGGTAGGGTCGTTTTCAATATTTCATGAGTCAGTAGCCATTCTCTTTTTTTTTTTGCAAAATTTCATCAATCTAGTTAGCAATAGTCTATTTCATTAGCTGCAGATGTGGAGGCCTTGAGGAAAATAATTTCCCTTGTACGTAATTAGGGATGGTGTGTGGAGGATCTTTTTAGAAAAGGAAGAAGAGAAATTTCTGGGAAGAAAAAGGGTATGAGGAGAGGGTAGGAATCTGGGGGTCAGTGTGTCCAGGAGTAATGAACGTATGAATCCAACCATTCCTTTGCATTGCAGTGCGATGTTTCGAGAGAATCAGTTCTAGTTTCTCCCGACCCGATCTGCCACGTGGTTGGTGATGAGACCAAGACCCGGACAAACCTAGCCTAAGGAACCCTGCTAAGTCACCAAACCTAGCTAACCACATGGAGGAACCTGTGGCAAATGTGTTGGTTATCAAATAAATGGTTCCTGGGACTACATCCCACAATTACATGAAAATTGTGATTAAATTGTAAATTTTAAGTGGAGAAATCGTTTTAATTTTAGGAACGGCTCCCTCGATTTGCTGATAGCAGACACGCCCATCCTGGACTACTACCGCGCTACAGATCACGGCTGCAAGCTCCAGAGAATAGGGGAAACCTTCAACGAGGACACCTACGCAGTCGGCATGGCCAAAGGATTCCCTTTAAAGGTAACTACTAATCATAGACTTCACTTATTTCTTCTAGCAGTGATTTATGTAGCAACCAGGAACTGAAATCTGTTAAGGTCAGACGGAATACAATATCTTCGCTTTCATAATTGGCGCTAATTAAAATATTTTAGAAAAATCGCTTTTCCACCTTATGTTTTAAAATATAAAGATGATAATAATAATTGAATAATTTGTAGAGCGCCGTTTTTGTGAAAAATCACCTCAAGGGCGCTGTACAATTTATTGAGAATTCTTAGGTTCTATCTAATTCTACTATTTAAAAATAGATACAGAAACATATTACCTGGTAGGTCACTTCCGATAATCACATTTTAATTAAAATGTTCGTGCTTAGAGAAGATACGGGTTTGCACGCAAAGGACGTGCATTATATTTAAAACACTGGACTTTGCATGATTTTACATTTGCTTCCCCCATTACTGTTAGTATTACATTTTGTACGTAATAGGCATTGTAGTCGCCCTGTGTTTGTTGGCGGGTATAATATAATATGAATAAATAGTTTTTATACGGACAAAACAATAAATTCATATTCATATTTCAAATGCACATGGGCCAAAAAAACATTTCATCTCATTATGCATGACGTGCAAAAAGTTTTTTTTTCTAAATATTTTATAAGGCAAATGCGAAGATTATAAATTGTGTATTGTGTTACATTTAACCTTAAGTGGATGTGTGCATATATGACATGTATAGGAAATAATGCAGTAAGTGTGCACGGGAAATAATATAAGCGTACGTGTGTTTAAGGGTTGTTAGTTGGACTACTTTGTATTTGACGATACAACTATTTTCGCAGACAATTAAATATTATCGTTTCTCCATTAATTGCAATTTCACCTTGTGGCGTCGTCAAAATTTAATGAAAATATATGAATTTGTATTTACCCCTATTTTTTCAAGTTCAATCAAGTTTTTTTTTTTAATGAAGATAATTGACTTGTTCAAAAAACAATGAATTATTGTTACCATGTCGTCTTGCGCTTCCTCCTTCTTTTTAGTCAACTTTTCAGACTGTATTACAGTGTCCATTATCAGAGCAGATGTTTAGAAAGTGGTGATCTATTTATGCATGCAAAAGTGATTCCAAATTGCGCGCTTTAATCCTCATAGGGACCGTATTTCAGAATAATAATTATTTAGGTTTTTCGATGTTCGGTTTTGGTGTAGTTTTCGAGTAGATACCGAAAACCAAGAATTATAATGCCTAGGCTGCGTCATCTCCATCAGCATTAATGGGATTTTTGTTGATTTCCAGTTCCCCTGTGATTAGGCGACCTCAATGCATTTTGGGTCTTCCTTTAGGAACGGTTTGATTTTTGGTTTTCGGGCAAATAAATAAATCAAATGAAAATATTCATCTGGTATCTTCGATGTTTTTCGACGAGGAGTAAAGGTAAGTCAGGGGTTGGAAAAGGTTTGGAAGGTTTATAAATAATAATAATAACAGTTTATTCCAGAATGTATGCAGGGGAAGTGCAATGTAGTACATTCCATATTTTGAAATAACAAAAGAAAGACAAATAATGAGATGAGGAAAAGGTAAATAACAACACATAAATTAAATAAAAACAATTAAGCATGAGAAATGAAACTGAAAAAAAAAAAATTATGTATATATTAAACACTAAAATGAATGCAAACAGCCGTTTACGGAGGGCATATCACCGTCATAAAGTCCCACTCATCTGGCGGTGAATCTTGTGACGTTTCGGTTGCCAACACGCTTTTTCCTTGAACAGATAGATATATGTCCTGCGATTGGAACTGCTAACTGACTGAGTCTTTGATCAGTCCAAGGATTAAATCTAACCTAAACGAATTAGACACGTCCGAGCTCTTCAAACATTTAAGCAACACTATTGATGACCTCTTGCCCCGCTTCCCTACGGCAGAGTTTGTGGTCCTGGGGGACTTCAATGTTCATAACGAACCTTGGTTGAAGTTCTCAGGATCAACAGACTCAGCTGGACGACAAGCGGAATCCTTTGCCCTTTGCCACGGACTGGAGCAAATGGTTCAGGAGCCTACACGGGTTCCTGATGTCCAGTCTCACCGCTCTAATCTGTTAGACCTGTTTCTAACCACTGTGCCACACGGTTACAAGATTGACGTCACAGCGCCTTTAGGATCGTCGGACCACTGCCTGGTGACGTCGTCAATCCCCGTAACCTTCAGACCGCCAAACGAGAGGCTGAAAAGAAAAGTGTGGCACTACAGGTCTGCAGATTGGTTCGGTTTGCGGGCACATTTTAATGCTTTTCCGTGGTCAACTGTCTGTTTTCGGACTTCGGATCCCTCAAGATGTGCCCAGGAAATTGGTGAAGTCATCGCGTCCGCGATGGATGGCTTGATCCAATCCACTGTTAAAGAAACTGGTGTGGGCTCAAAGCCGTGGTTCAGTCGACAATGCTCTGAAGCAGTGCGACGAAAAAACGCGGCTTATCGAGCCTACAACACATCTCGAACGTCCGAAAACAGAATAGTTTATAACAAAATGTCAAAGGAAAGCAAGAGAATCATAAATAGGTCGAAATTTGAGCACGACCTGCAGATCAGCAGAAAGCTGGCTGCATGCCCGCATGGCAGCAGAGCGTTCTGGTCGCTTGCGGGCTCAATAGGTCGCAATTTCTGCAAATCCAGTCTGCCACCTCTTACCAGAACTGACGGCTCTCTAGCTAATACCGCCGCCGAAAAGGCTAACTTATTAGGCAAAATGTTCGCGGAAAACTCGACCCTCGATGATCAAGGTGCTATCCCGCCGTCGGTTCCTCACTGCGGTTTTCATATGAAAAAGCTGAGGATCCGGCATCGGGATGTACTCCAAGTCTTACGAGGGCTCGATGTTAATAAAGCTAGTGGGCCTGACGGAATACCTGCCCTGGTATTGCAGAGGTGCGCTGCAGAAATAGCTCCAATTTTGACGAAGCTTTTCAAAATGTCCCTGAAGTTTGGGACTGTGCCCTCCGGTTGGAAAAAAGCGATCATTCACCCTATTCCAAAGAAGGGTGACCGCTCCAACCCGGCCAACTACCGCCCCATAGCGATCACATCTGTTCTGTCAAAAGTGATGGAACGTGTGATCAACGACAAACTGCTCACATACCTCGAGAAGAACAAAATTATTAACGACCGTCAATACGGATTCCGGCGGAACCGCTCGTGCGGTGATCTTCTCGCGTATGTGACGCATGTTTGGGGGCGGTGCCTGGAACGTTTTGGTGAAACCCAAACGGTTTCACTGGATATTTCCAAGGCCTTTGACCGGGTTTGGCACCGAGGGCTTGTCAACAAACTGCCTTCTTACGGACTTCCCGCATCCTTGTGTATGTGGATTGCCGACTTTTTGAGGGAGAGGTCGATTCAGGCGGTTGCTGATGGTTTCACATCTTCCTCGCATTCGATAAATGCTGGCGTCCCACAGGGATCGGTTCTGTCTCCGACTTTGTTTTTGTTGCACATCAATGACCTCTTGACGTGTGCACCGATTCATTGCTACGCGGACGACAGTACAGTCCATGATAGCTTTTTGTTTGACAAACCTCCAAAGGGCTCACAAACCCCAATGGCTCGGAGGGCTTTGAAACAAAGAATGGACGGTTACCTCGAGAGTGTTTCCTCTTGGGGTAAGAATAACCTCGTCGAATTTAATGTTTCAAAGACCCAATCATGTCTGATCACGTCTAAAAGGGATCGAAATGATAATCTAGTCTCCTTCAACGGAAGCATTCTCCCGAACAGGCCTTCCATTGATATGCTTGGTGTAACTCTAAGTGACCAGCTCAGGTACGGGGGCTCCATCGAGGCCAGAGTTAAGTTAGCCTCTCAGAAACTGGGCATACTGTACAGGGCACGCAGATACTTTAATAGTACACAACTGCTAGCCCTGTACAAATCGCAAGTGCGCCCCACGGTTGAATTTGGCAGCCACCTCTGGTCTGGAGCCCCAAAATACCTGAAAAAAACCCTTGACTCTGTGCAGAAACGGGCGGTCCGTTTGATAGATTCTCCTAATTTAACTAACGGATTGCAATCTTTAGAGCACAGGCGCCAGGTGGGAATGCTGTCCTTGTTCTACCGGTATTACAATGGAAGATGCTCCGAGGAACTAGCGTCATTGATCCCCTCGGCACCGGTGCATAGTCGGAAACACGCCAAACGCGCGCTCAACATTTGTACACGGTTGACATTAGTCACATGAGAACGGGTCGTTTCTACGACTCGTTCTTGAGTTCAACAGCTCGGCTGTGGAACGATTTGCCGGCCTCTGTGTTTCCTCCCTCCTACAATATGGGTCTCTTCAAGACCCATGTTCACTCCTTCCTCTCCTCAAAAACACCCTCCACACAGCATCCTCAAAGATGACATAGGCCCTGAGGGAAATTATTTTTTCCTCAGGGCCTCCTGTGTGGAGTTAATGTAAAAAAAAAAAAAAAAAAAAAAAAAAAAAAAAAAAAAAAAAAAAAAAAAAAAAAAAAAAAAAAAAAAAAAGCTTACTTCCAGCCATCCAGCACCTACATGCAACATAAAGTACCTTTATATTTTCTTCACTCGTGATGTTTCAAAGTACTCGACGTGCGGCATGCGAATCCGAAATCTCTTTGGTTTATCTAATTTTTCCTGTCTTTACATTTTTATTTATCTGCGAACGTTTTCGTAAAATTTTCATTTGACAGTTCCGCTACTGTGTTTTCAATTGTTTTTGCTTGTTTCTTGCCAAATCCCAAGTCTTTCGGGAGTCATTAATTTTATATGAGCCCCTGCGAGTTAATTTACAGAAACCTCTTACTCCTCGGGGAGTTTCCTCCGGTGATATTCTATACTTATTGTACATTGATATATAAATTTATAGATTGCAGTATTACGCAAAATAATGTTAACATGGGTATTGAATATATGAACAATGATTATAAAATAATATGGCAAACAAGGCACTCCGAGGATAAGCTGCAATACAGGCATGAAAATATAATGGTCCGGCAACTATTTCACTCTCTTTATACTGGCTTTATTTTATTTATAATTACCAACTTCTATTATTTTATTCTAGTTATTAGTAACTATTTGGAAAAGACGACAAGGGTTTTTTATTTCAAAGATATTTTACTAAGAAATCGTTGAAAATTACCCGTGACAATTGAAAATTGATCGTCGTCCGGTTTTGTGTAAGTCCAGCCGCAGCGTATCGTTCTCATTGCAGACAAATTTGAAAAGCGATACGGATGCGCTCCGGTGAAACGTCAATTTCCCTTCAAATAAGAAAGATGGTTTCAGTTGGGATTTTCCTATTTCCCGAAGCCTCTTGGAGTATGTATATTTTATCGTGCTACACGTGCCATATGCCAATTCAAATTGAGAGAGATTTCTTTTTATTTTATTGAAAAATTGTGACAAATTTTTGGTTAACAATCTGAAAATGTTTCAGACACCATACTTATTTTATAAACTTCTTTTTAGGAATATAATAACTAAAAAGCTAAGCTAACCTGAAAACTGAAACCCCTTTCGTGATAATACTTATATATTAGTAATCATTATAAAGTACTAATTAAAAACTAACGAGTGTCATCTCCGGTGGCAGTCGGAGTACCCCTCATATCGGAGGTTCCTGGAAATTTATCGTTGTCTGGTGACGCGCGAATTCTTAAAATATTCCACAAATACTTAACCAATTCTAAGGATTGACGGTAATGGATGGCCTTACCCCATCAATCACAAGTTCCCAAACTGTTTGCCTTGCGGTGAAGTTTCGCCGAAGGTTTCTGGCCTCCGAGACCTCTGTGCCTCTCTTTTCCCTTTATCCGCCAAACATTTCATACTTCAAATTATATTTTCAAAGGTTACAAATTATGTAGAGCACTTTTACTGGCATGACATTGATTGGCGACGTGCAAATATGGATTAATGTTTTATTCAAACTAATAAAAAAATATTCCTTTTTTAAAAGTTTTTTTTAGTACAATTATTTGGGGTAATTTTCTATTAGATAACGAACTACCTTGATTTTGTAAAAAAAATATGTTTTTAATCGCTTACCACGAAAATTATTTAAAAACCATAACCATAAAAATTTTATGCTATTCATTATTGGGATATCTATGAACGAATAGTTTTCACAAAGGTCCAATAATAGTTCAAATTTATAGGATCCTACATGTTGTTAAACGTTGCTTCTAATCATTTTACTAGCAGTTACTAAATTGACTAAATTGTATTTCAGGCTAAGGGAGATTTATTATTCTGCTAAGCTTCAAAAATGTTTTCGAAATTAAAGGAATTCAAAAAGCAGGATTTTTTTATGTTTTCAGAAGATTTTTAATGTTATGTTTATATACTATGTACTTAATTTTCTCAAAACCGTGAGATTATGATTCTTCACAAAATTCGTTGATTTTAAAATATTAAAGAAATGCATTTAATAATATTTTGTTACTTTTATTAAATGTCGTTTTTGAAACATTGAGCACTATTACCTACAATTAGGAAACACCGTGTTTTTGTGGTAAAATGATGTTACTCAATAACTGCTCAAAACGCCACCATAGTTTTGTAATGATTGAAAATTTATATTTCAAACTCGATGGCAATGATCAAATGTTTAAAACATTTGAAAGAAATTACATGCTAAGTGCATTAGAAGCGACTTCACTAACGCTATTTTATATATTTTTTTATTACATTTAGGAAGAGTAGTGTATAAATGATAACAAAAAATATCATACAATTGAAAATAAAAAGTTCAGTTAACTTAGTCAAATACGAACACGTTTTATTCTCAGATTCAGATTCCATTCCTCTCAACAGCGTGGAACTCAATAGGTCGGAATTCTCACATAAGATTTTCAGGAAACGTTCACGGAAAATATCAAATTTCTACAACTGATCGTATTTTACTTGAACTGAAACTGAAGTACTCTACACTCACGTGTATGTAGTCGGGTCATTTTCTCTGAATATCAATATCCGGCACATTAGCACTGCGAGTGGGTCTGTCGCTGAGAGCTATGAAGGTTCTGAGGGCTCATCTCTTGTTGTCGTTCCGGACCGTTTACACGACATCCCATCGCCACGAGCATTATTCATACTTAACTGTACATGTAGTGTAAACGTACCTACATTTACGTGCGGTGTAAACACACTTACATTGTACGTGTGGTGTAAATACGAGCAGATCCGTCATTAATCAAGTATGATGGGCTCAGAAGGCCGGAGTTAATAACGGCGCCGTTAGACAAACATCTCGTAATGTCTCGCTGGCTCATTAATCTAACGCGCCCTTCATTGGCAGGAAAACTTTACCGCGTGACGCGTGACACGTGAGGCGTCTTATGATTACATTCTGTTTTATACGTGTTTTGCAATTGGGGTTTGAACCATTTTTGATGTTGAGTAAAGATATCTGAAGAAATGTTTATTTAAATGTGTTCACGAGGAATCCAATGACCGGTCCAATAATCTATTGAAGGTGACGGTAACCCGACAATTAGTCCGGCGACAATTCCAATGTCCAGTGTAATTGACTTGAAACATGAATTTATTCTAACATTTATTGTACAAAAATTGGTGTAAAATAATGTACCTACCAATATAACTACGTACATACGGATTCTCATTATAATAGAAATCCTTTCATATTTGCATGCTCTAAAGTACTTACTTCAACTTTATATATTTTATAATTACATACTTTCTATATTCTTTCATGTACCTACATGCGTTCTATGTTCTATACTTTTCATATTATTTTATTTTATATTCTACTACATTCTTCCATACTCCTTTATATTACTCTACGGTCATTTACATTCTTTTATATTCTTTTGCCTTCTTCAATATTTTTTAATATTATATTTTTTACTTATATATATATTTTTATTTTTTATTTTATATTCTAGCACATTCTTTAAATTGCATAAGTTAATGTACTGTATATGAAAATCGACCACCACAACACGGGCATGTGCCTAGTATGGTGGGCGAAAAATCTCCGATTCATGTAACAAACAATTCAAAGAATAAAGAAACTTAAAAAACTTTAAAAAAAATTGATCCTGCGGCAGTTGGTCCACCGCCAGTTGATTTTTTCTTCAAGTAAGTATGCGAAGAGGATATACAGCCGTACAACCAAAGTCGATAAATGTACTTATATTTGAAGGCATCTTGAGTTAAAATCCGCTGTTAAAATATTTTTACTAACAATAATTTAAACTCCGAAGAAGCATGCGGCAATAACAAAATACGACATACTTACAGGTGAAGTCGGCTTAGCAAAAAACCGCTAAAGATTACCTCTTGCATGTAATATAACTTTTTTATCTGAATTTAATACAAGAGCCCCAACTGCTCCCAACTGTTTCGAACGAGTGCGACTATGGCATCCCCAATTTCGGTATGCCATAGTAAAAGTAGTGGGGAGGAGAAGGAGATGTGGAAAATCTACCTGGCTTTTCAGATCTAAACACGGCTAAAGTCATTTCAAGTAATAACACTAAAACTGCATACACTGTACACCAGCGTAAAAATTAAAAAAAATCATATGTCACCTTTGAGAAGTGGAGAGGAAAACAATGTCTTTTGTTGGCCTCTGAGGCCGGCAGCGCTCGACGAAGGGTTAAATCTAGTACACGAAAAACACAAACAACTTTTTTTTTTTTCCTTTATTTTTCCCAAAATTTACATTTGATGCATACAATAGTATAAAATAAAAAGAATAATGGGAACCCACTAAGGCGCAGCCTGTGCGTGGGTAATATAGTTGAATATATTTTATTATTGTACCTAGAAAGAACAAACAATGGGCATATAAAGCAAAAACATGATTAAAATTTGTCTAAACAGCTTTGCACAAAATTAAGTGAAGTAATGTAACAATAATGGTAGTGTAACAATAAGTGCATAATGTAACAATAATGGTATAGTGTAACAATAAGTGCATAGTGTAATAATAAGTGTACTGTTTGTGAAAAAAAAAAAACAATAAAGTGATACAAATTAAGCAAACAATGTTTCAATATCTACATTGTCAAGCCACGACTTCAACTCCTTAATGTATTGCAGAAGTTTAGTTGTCACTTGAATATTTTTCGGTAAAAGATTGAATGTACGAGGTCCAATGAAACTGCTGTGAGTTTGCATTTGTTTGATATTCGTATGGGGGGTATGAAAAACATTATTATTTCTAATGTTTTCGAATTTGTTTTGGTTTTTAAAGATATAAGGGGTGTTTTTTTTAGAGGTATACAAATTCAAAATGAAAAAAAAAACACATTAAAATAATATTAATGTCTATGATATTGGATTTATTTAATAGATAATTTTATGCCTTTATTGTTTAAATATGATTTCGGGCATATGAGGGCTACGGCCAGCTCAAGTGAAGCGCAATCTTGAAGTCCAATTTTCGACAACTTTATCGAGCAACTGGGGCCATATATCGGCAAAACCACGGCGAATGTTGACTTTGAAATGGTCCAACGTCTCTGGTTTATCAGCATAGACTAGTGACTTCACATATCCCTAAAGAAAGTAATCTAATGGTGTGAGATCACACGATCGTGGAGGAGTAGACCCAGATCTTTCCGCAGAATCTTCCACAAAGTGGATAGGCACAGCTGCAATTGCTTTGCACGATGGTGAATCGACTCATTCGGATTCTCCTCAACACTACTCTCTACAGCGGCAATAACTTCCTCTTTGTTGTCTTTGTGAATGCGTATTATTCACTACAGTGTACGTGGTGCATAAATGATCCATAATCTTCCGAATAACTTCCTCGGATGGATGATTATGTCGACATTAAAATGGACGTAGTGCACGATAAGTTTGGCGAACCGAACCATGATTTTCAAAATAAATTTGCACAATTTGCAAGCGCACGTTCTGACGTCAGTCGATTCATAGTGAAATGGCAAAACGTACTGACTACAAATCAACTGTCAACTGTCAAATTGACCGTCTGTAGAAACAATGTTACCAGTTTAAAAACCAAACCTTTAAAAAAAACACCCTTTATTTCATAGTTTGCAGTATAAATAGTTTACGGAGACTGAATAGTTTAGCTTCTTTGTATAGTGCATCTGTCGAAAATGTTCTGTTTCTATTGTACATAACTTTGATAATATAATTTTGAGTTATTTGTAAAGGTGTTATAAATACATCAAGCGCACCACCCCATCATATTATTCCGTATTTGAGTGAAGATTGCACCAGAGAAAAATAAATCATTTTTAATTTGTCAATATTAAGTACTTTTTTAAGTCTGTAAAATATGTACGAAAGGTATCTTAATTTAGAAACGGTATTATTAATTTGTGATTGCCAATTTAAATTTGTATCAATATAAATACCCAAATATTTGATTTTTTCAACTTTTCCAAGTTCGAAACAAGAAGAGCATGTTTCTTGATTACAGTTAGCATTGTGTATTCTAATTTTTAGGTTATTGGGGGATTTGTTTTTACTGTTTTTATAAAAAGTTAGGTAAAAAGTTTTGCAGTAGTTTAAGAAGAGTCTATTACTTTTTAGCCATGATGAGACATACGCAATACATTTTGTTGCATTCAAAAAAGTTTCAAGCCAGGATTTTCCATTTACTATTGCTATATCATCAGCGTAAGACACAATTTCACCAGGGATTACAACATTACATAAATCATTTATATATATTAGAAACAGAATTGGGCCGAGATCAGTTCCCTGTGGTACTCCGTTTTTTATCCTTGTTTCTGTACTATAAAAATTCCCTATTTTTGTTTTTTGTTTTCTGTCTTTAAGGTAGTTAGTTAGAATTTTTAGTGTATCCTTTTTGAAACCTATTTGATTAAATTTTTTTATAAGTAGATTGTGATTTACCGTGTCAAAAGCTTTTCTCAAGTCTAAAAATATAGCTAAACTTTTTTTATTTTGATCAACAGATGTGTATAATTTTTTTGTCAGATCGAATATTGCATCTTCAGTGCTTAGTTTACTTCTGAAGCCATATTGATTTTGGGACTCCAAATCTTCTTCTGCTTTCCAAAACAAATGCACTCGAATTTTTAATTTTTTTTTTCCATCGTTCAAAATTTCAAATTCTATTCCAGCAAGATGATGCTTAGAGATATATAGGATAGGATAAGTGACTTCCCGGTAAGAATTAAGCATATTCTAATTTCAAAACCAATCATGAGTATTAACCAAATTATTAATATTATTTTCAGGACAGTATTTCGGCACTCATATCGAAATACTCTTCTAACGGGTACATGGACATTCTGCAAGAAAAATGGTATGGAGGACTTCCTTGCTTCAAGATGGGCACCGACTACGGAATACAGCCCCGGCCTTTGGGTAAGATTAATCAATAGACATAAGAAAAACCTAGACAAACTTCATAATTTTTTATATGATGAATTGTAAAAAAGCTTGATTCTAAAGAATGCAATTATTTATGAGAACAACTCTCTTGAATTTAATTGGTAAACGCGCACGTCCCGGTTAGACTAGAGGTTCTGGGTTCGAGTTCCAGTTGCGACCATTACCTTGTTATATTTTCTGTGACTTTTTCTTTTTCATATTTTCGTTTCGATTATTAGTGTTATCTTCTCAATGATATAGTCAACGTGTCTTCAAAGTATTTGGTTATAAAATTCATTTATAAGTTTAACGTTTTATGAAGAAATTTGTTCTTGGTCTTTGATTTCTCTCAATTTTTTACCAATTTTATCTAAACTTGAAACAAGAAGTTTTTCCGCTCTGGGTTTATAAAGAAAACCGTTACAATTATTAAAATTAGGAAAACCATAATTCTTTTATCAGTAAACCACCTTTCATACAAATTGCAGCTTAAGTAAATAGGGGTCGTAAGCTGTTGTTATATTCATACATCACGTAACTAATTGAGAAGTTTATGAAAAGGTTTAATGAACTTCTGCAGATAATCCTTCCTTAAGTGGGAAGTTCGTGGTTGAAGTAGAAGAAGAAAATAATAAAATAATAAATAAGAAGAAAATAACGGAGTACCACAATTTTATGAAGCAGCTGATCCCAATAGTTTTGCGTTTTGCATATAAATTTAATAATATAATCCAGTAAGTTAAGAGGAACGTATGCGCAGTCCATTTCGGCCCGTTTCAATAGCTCACATTCGATTTTTGATTACTATTATTATTATTATTTTATTTATTTACGCCTATTTAGGCTTTTACATATACATAACAATATTTTCGAAATTATACTTGTAAATAGTGCAGGAAATGACAGTTTAAAACACTTGTACAAAAATAATTATAAAGTAAAAATATTATTGAATTTGATCCACACAAAATATAGAAACTATATACAGGTACAAAATATAAAAAATATATAAAATATAAAAATATATAAAATATAAAAAATATATCAAATATAAAAATATATAAAATATAAATAATATATAAAATATAAAAAATATAAAAAATCAAAAACAGATTTTTTTTTTCAGCTGACAAAATACAATTTAAATAGTTTTATAATAATATTCCCCTACTTGATCAAAAAAACTTCAATAAGATATGCTTATATATTAAAATTGATGTACTAAATATATCAACAACATCGGAGTATTTGTTTCCTAGCTGTTGAATCCGTCGCATAGGAGTGTAATATTGGGAGGTTGATGTAGAATTATTATTATACAAAAAAATTATTCAAAAATATTTTTTTTATTTTGATCGGGTATTCTGATCTCAAATCCAGAATTAAGATTTGTATAAAACGGGCCGAAAAGGGCCGCGCAAACGTTCCACTTAAAGGACATTTTTGAGCCTGACAACACTTTCGAGAGAATCTGGTAGCCAGAAAATATTTTTTTTTTTTATTTTTATTTCTTAAAATAAATTTGTGAAAAACTACAAAATTTAAAAATACATTACATTAAACAAAGAGAAAAGGCATTACGATCCAAAAATACAAAGATTTGGGAAATAAAGTGTATTGGGTATCTTAAGTTCTGTTTTGTTTTCAATAATTTTATTATTTTTTTAGAAATCCCACAATTCAAAAGGCTGAACCATAAAACATCACAACTTCTTTGAATAGAAGTATCTTATCCAGCACACCTTTCACCACGATGTTTATTTGGCACACATAATTTTAAGCCACCAGGCAAAGCACAAGGCTTCATTGAAGCCTGTCATATGCTAGTCTATCAGAAACTGAGAATTCAAACAACAAATATTGTTTTAGTGCCAAACTATTGATGTCGCAAACGTGTTTAAATCGTTTACGTGTTTAAATCGCAATCGCACCCTATTGTTGTGTTGGAAGCAGATTTTGGTTTGAAAAATCCTCGACTCGAAAATGGACTATCCATCTGATTCATTATCCGATTTTTGACGAAGGGATTACAAAAAAAATGGGCTCAATATAACACAAACAACAGGCGGGACTGATAAATCTCTTTTATCGAAATTTCAAAGTAAAGTGATTTGAGAAACTAGCGGTATTTACCCTTTGATGGCAAGCGCGGGTTCTGCATCCGTATAATATACAGTCAATTGCAACCGTAGAATAAAGAACAACCCAATAAATGTCTTGTGGATGTGCATCGTCATCCAATTTTCATCCTAATAGGGCACTAAACTTTCAATACAAAATTGTACTTACGAAATTCAAATGGGATGGAGATCTACGATGTCCGTGAAAGTGAGACAAAGCGCTGTGCTTTTGGGCTAAATGAAAAAAAAATTCCAATAAAATTTGTTCGCAAAGCCTTCTTTCGTCTTTATTCTATAATTGTAATGATGTCAGTAGCGAGAATGTAGCTCAGTCCTATGCATTTTTAATCCAGATGTTACTTCGATAACTTAATTTTAAGAACTGGGCAGCGAAGGCTTTTTATTTTTCCTAGAGGCAGGCAGGCATCAACCTACCAATGATCATGCCTTTGGGGAGAAAAACTACACTCTTATGCTACCTTTCTTCTAAGGCAAGCTTTTTTCATTTAAACGTCAATAAATTCAAGAGAGCAATAAATATTTTATTAAACTCAAGGCTATCCCTAACTATTAAAATAATGGCTTACCAAGTATAACATGATGATAATCCGATATGTTCACGAAACGTTATTGGATACATTGTATTTCACAATAAATAAATATTTTTTCTTTCTACAAATTGACTCTGAAACGATTTTTTAGCTTTTGCGTTACCCATGTCCTAGCCTCCGTCTCGCAAAAGTTCCCACACTATGTCGTCATTGTAAATTTTTGTTAATTGTTTAAACTGTATAATTGTTTTTACTGCCTTTTTAGTAAAACAATGATTTATTTGGTATTTTAAGATAAATAAAATGGCCCCGTAGAATTTATTTTGATAAAAATTTTGCATTCCAGAAATTATTTTTGGCCCACTGAAAAAATTTATGGAAGATGCGTTACAATAAACTGTGGGTGCGTTAAGTGTAAATGAGTAGAAATGCTGATTGTTTATAATAATTTTACATTTTACAAGACGTATTGAAATATTGTAGAATAAATAATGAATATTATACAATCATTTTCTATAACGAACAAAAGGTTCATCTTAGGAATACACCTCCGTTTTCCCAGTAACATTTTCCAGTTGTTTCGTGATACTTTAATAAGAGCTTTGTTGTTTTGTCAATAGGTGTTGCAGCCGTTGCGGGGGTGTTCATCCTGTTGGGGGTCGGTATGGCAGTCGGCTGCCTTATCTTGTTCGTGGAGCACATGTTCTACCGGTACACCCTCCCTCTCCTCAGACACAAACCAAAAGGAACCATCTGGAGAAGCAGGAATATTATGTTTTTTAGTCAGGTATGAATTAAATCAGATTTACATGGATACAAAACGCAAATTTAAACGGAAAAAAAATATTGTGTCTCTTTCCTACTTAAACCCACGCAATAAGCGTTAAATCCATATGAGAAAAAATTGAAAAACATATCTTGCATTTTTACTTATGAAGATGATCTAACTGTTATTAAAAGTCAAAAGTAATTTTTTGGTTTTTTAATTAATATTAAAAATCCATGTAATATTGCTCTGAATAAGTAATATGATTACCAAAAAAATTGTTGATAAATTCGTAATAAGTCAGGTACACGTAATACGTCGTTACATACATCTGGTTATGTTTTAGGTACCTTTAAAACAAGCTTATGGGTCCGAGTGGTTAAATGTACCTTGAAAAGATAAAATTTCTAAAAGGTAGATAGATAGTCGTAAAGTTAAAACCATTTTTTGCAAGATTGTCAATTTGAATCATACTGCCTTTTTACTTATGAGGGTAGAATAATTACGTATACTTATATATCTAAAGTATTTAATGCAATGGATGTAAAAGGTATTTGCCTAATTTAAGCATTTGTGTTTTTTCTGTGGTTAATAACAGCCACGCAAAGCTTTAAAGCTAAATAGAACCTACCTAACTCGATTTTGTGGTTTTCGTTTTATTTGGCAGTACCTACCTACCGTCGGCGTCGAATGTCACATCGATAATTATATCAAAACAAACCGCAAACTTCCTAAAAATAATTATTATTTTCTTAATTAAAATATTCATTCTTACAGACATTTAGTTGAAACGAATTGTGTTTGGTAATTATGGTGTGCCTAAATCTTAATATGTAAAACAAAGTCGGGTTAGTTACACTATTTATAACTCTAGAACAGCTGAACCGATTTTTATGATCTTTAATTTGTTGGATTTTTCTTTGCCCTGAATAGCAGAAAAGCTATTATAATCTTCGAAAAATTCACGAAAAAAATATGAAGAAAATTCTTTTCCTCATACATTTTGTATGAAACGAATTCTCATATTTTGAAAAAGATGCAGTAATATTGTGATAAGTATAATATTGAGAAGTGAGTGAATTCCAAAAACGTCAAATGTCAATGCGCTGATTTTTTTGCTTTTGTTCCTAAACATTTAATGTTGTCCTTCTTTCTTCCACATTAAATGTCAACAGCCAAAATGGGACAAACGGTGTCTATGACAAATGAAAAATGATTTTGTCTAATTTGTCTATGACAAATATATGTCCGCATCCCTCCACGGGTAAAATACAATAATTATACAAAATCTCCCTCTCACTTATAAAGAAAATGAAATGCAATTCCCGTAAGTAGTGAAAAAGTAAGAAAATCACTAAATAAATTCGTATATAAGCCATCTCTGATACTGATAAAAATAAAACACGGACAGTTTTGCATCGATAATTGCTCCAATGTGTAATTTTTAACTTAATGAAAAACTGAATTTAATTCATTCAGTTAATATTAATACGTGAAGCCAAAACTTTGTACCCCTTTTTAAGAAAATTGCGCGGACGGAGGAGTATGAAATTTCCCACACTTATAGTTTATATGGAAGAGGAGTGCAGAATGCTAATATTTTTTGAAAATTATGCATAAAAATAGATTAAATCAATAAAAAAAACATTACACACACTACCATGTATTTGACACACACACTCGCGTCTTTACTCTATTGTTTATTGAGTCTATGGTCAAATTGAGAATAGATTAATATTGTTTGTCTTTAATATTATTTGTCTATGGTTTTACTGAATGTAAAACATTACAATTATGGTCGAATTTCGACCATTGGGCGACCACTAGTTCAGTTAATTAGTTAACACAACAGTTATTGCTTCTGTGGCGGTACGAAGTTCTCCGGGTCAGCTAGTAGTTAATATTTCAGAAAATGTTTTAAAAATACTTGACTGTCAACTCTCGCACCATTGAAAAATATTTCACTCAATATTTATTTATTCAACACATTTTACATATTTGTGACACTTACGTAAAGAAGATATATTAAATCACCATACTAGGTGGCTGCCTGGCTCATGGTGACCAATGGAGTATAGTTATTTTGTATGAAATACGATGTCTAGTATAAACATATGGATTTAGTATAAATGACGATAAAAATTGGAAAAATTATAGTTAAAAGTAGAAATTATAATAAAAAATAGAAATTATAATAAAAAGTAGAAATTAAAATAAAAAGTAGAAATTATAATAAAAAGTAGAAATTATAATAAAAAGTAGAAATTAAAATAAAAAGTAGAAATTATTACATTACTTATAACTTTTCTTTTCAGAAATTATACCGCTTCATAAATTGCGTAGAACTGGTGTCTCCCCATCACGCTGCTCGGGAGCTGGTGCACACTCTGCGCCAGGGACAGATCACCTCTTTGTTTCAGAAAAGTGTCAAAAGGGTATGTTTCTATTATTCGTTCTTTGCCTTTCTTTTATTGGGCGATGGATTACTTATACATTAACAGGAAGAGATTTTTTTATTTTAACATTTGCCAAAACGTATTTTACATAATATATTTTTAATGTTATTCAAAGACTAATTCAATACATCTCTTGTTTTAGAAATTCTATTCAATAGCACATTTCTCTTGTCATGCTATGCTACGCTATACTAGAACATTGCTCTGATATGTACAGTGTTCCAGATACATCCCGCTATTTATTAATTAGTTTGATGTATTAATCAACTGTTTCCCGAAGTCTATTCTGCTACTGTAATCCCTTTTCTACCTTTCAATAAAAGTATCAATGATATCTGCCATGTAGTACCCTTGTTTCAGAAGGAACATGAACAACGCAGACGGAGAAAAAGTAAAGCACAATTCTTCGAAATGATACAAGAAATAAGAAGGTATTTCAAATAATGTATAATATTCAGGTTGGTTGTACTTCAGCCAACATTATTCCACACACTGTCCATACACCTTTCCCCGCATGGATGTTCTTTTGCCAAGAAAATCTACCAAATCCGTCATTACTTCGACCTTCCATTCCCCATATAATGACTATTTCTGGAATTTAGCAATAATTTGTTGCATCATAGCACGCTTCCGAAGTACCTGTACCGTTTTATATATTTTTTGTAAATATCACGTAACTTTGGCTATCACTTTTAAATTTCAAAATTTCGATCATTTTCGTTTGATGTTTTCAATTCGTAACTCTATAATACATGCACACCTTGCCAAAAACACAATTAATCTTTTATATCCAAAGAACAGATATCTTTTTCTTCAATTTTATGATCCCGAACCTAAAAATAATAAGAAAGATTTGTTTTAAAATAAAAAGCCAAAAAAGAGAACGTACAGAGACTTTAAGTCTGCGAAAAATGATTCATTGTTCACAAACCTAAATCTATCTTTACGATTTCAGGGTACAGCAAGAAGAGCGTGATCAGCCACTGGAGGCAGTAACTGAGATAGACTCGGAGACCACCTCCCCAACTCAACCCAACTCCCTCATGTCTCCACCGAAGAAACTTAACTTTCTATCACTAACGAGTAGTGATGTTAAAGCCAAGTCTCCGCTAAAGTCAAAACTGTTCAGTAAAGACATTTTCAAAAGTCCCAGAGCAAAGAATAAAAAAAGAAAACAAAGCACGGCGGTTTCTACGGCCGCCGGCGGACTCAATGTTAGAAGATTTAGTACAGATAGTGTATTTAGTTCTCATTCAATGTTAAGGTTTGAGAATACTAGTGTTGCGATCGGTAGGCGATTAAGCAAGGATACTACCGGCCTTACAAATAGTCCACCAGACATTAATAGTAGGCGATCTAGTTACATGGACTTTGCTAATTTTGGCTCTCGCAGTCCAAACGTTTCTTGCGACAGCCTAGAGGTCGGCAAAAAGTTAGCTACTATTCCTAAATACAAAGGAAAACATTTCTTAGAATCGTCACCTAGTACATTTGGTAAATATAATCGAAATAGACCGGGCCTAGGGAATGTTTTTGGGCAAAGTAGCGACGGAGGATATCCTTTAGAGGCGAGGTCTTTTCAGAATGTTTCGGAACAGAATGAAAATACTAAAGAATCTGCGGAAGAGACGTCAAATAGTGTGGACGACTTGCACACAAAACCGGATTTCCCTCAATCTGAGCTGCAAAAGAAGCACAAGAAAACGTTTGAAGAATTACAGGAGCAATTGAACAAAAGGGGAGAGAAAGGAAGTACGAAAACTCCCGTGAGGAGATGTATCAGCCAACAGACCGATGCTAATGTCGGCAAAACTCACCATCAGATTAAGATTCAAATCGAAGATCACTCATCTCCTTCAGCTCAAGAGAAACATATGAGACAAAGACATAAAAGCTTGGAGTCTGAAGAAAAGGAAGAAAGAAGGCAAAGACCCCGTACTCCCGAATGTTTTCCAAAAGACAACAAACGCAGAACCTCCGAGAGGTCCATCAGCGAGCAGTCCGAGTTCGGAAGGGACTTGCATCCCCCGAGCGGCAGGTCTCGGAGCGGGTCCAGCACAGATCAGAGCTGTCGGTCAACTTGTGACGACATCTTACCCCCGGCACCTCCTTACCCCAACGTGGCTCCCAGGAACTCTGGCGGCAAGTCTCCCTTAGAAAGACTTACGAAAGATGAACTTGTTTTATTGTGGCGTAGTTCAGAATCTGAACTCAGAAGTCACCTTTTAACAGCCTTGAGGGAAAAAGAAAACACAGAGCCTCCTTGAAATTATTCAAAATAGTACTTCATGAGATGATTCACCGCATTTTGGCCTCGAATTTGGCAAATTTGAGGTTTTTTAGTAGTGGCACCTGCCTCTGCAAGCAGGATGATAATTTATGTATTTGTTGGCATCGTTTTGTACCACGAGCTGATTCATAGTTGTGTAAAGGAGAAAACTTGATTCTTACATCTTATTATGAGTTTTAATTTTTAAATGTTTTTTAACTATTTTGTATGTTTATTTTCAAATTCAAATCGGTTTCACAGAAAAGATGTAGGATACAATGCTTAATAAACATGTTTTGTTAGGTTCTGACATTTTATTACTTCCATCTTATGACGGTCACTAACATCAATAATCATAATTATTACAAACAATATGATTTGCTTTATATTTAGTGAGCTAATAGTTTGATAGAAATTGTGTAAATTGTTGTTAGTTGAACTAATATAAAAAAGTGTAATAAATGATATTATTGAAAGTTTATAATATTACAAACGAAATTATGTTCTTTTGCTATTGCATTTGTTAAACATTTAAATTCATTTTAAATGCTTATAATTTTAACGTGTTTAGTTAAAAACACAATTTAGGTATATAAATCATTAATATACTTAATGTAAATAATAAAGTAGACAATTTTACTTCCAAAATAATGCGTTTACTGGACCAAGACATACAGCAAGTGTGTTAAGCCACAAAGTACCTATTATATTCGATCGCGTTTTGAGAAGATAAATTAAATTGTCTAGTGATACTTGAAGTCTTATGCACCCTTTCTCTCTTTTAAACGTAGCTAGAATTTCATAATAATAAACTTTAAATTCCGTAGATTAGCAGAATGCTAAATATTCTATCGATCATCTTTACCTTAAGGTTCGTAGGTAGGCGATATGTTCCTCTCCTAGGCGAAAATCATTGCATCTACGGTTAATCATTATTATCAATTGGATAATTCTAGTGTTCAAAGTTTACTAAAGTTAACGAACCACGAGTACTGTCGGACCAAAACTTTTTGGCGGTCGTCGCGAGATTATTTTAAATTTCAAACTAGTTACGTGATTCGTGATTAACACTTGCGAGCGTTCAATGCCGGCATACATCAAGTCAACCTTGTGGTCTTCTCATAACTCGTAATCTTATGTTGATCGTAAGGAACTTATTAAAATACCTAATAATATTTAGTTACATAGGGTGGTTATAGAGTTCTGCGATTTTCTGTTCTCTGGTGCGAAAAGCAAAAATATGTGTTTTCGTTTTATCTCATTGTTCATTTAGTTTTTATAAAAAGATTAATAAAGTACATTAACTCTTGGCAGTAATAACATTATTCAGAAATGTAAAGTAAGCTTTTCTCCACACATGATTCCACGATAAATATAAATAAAATGGTACTCTTTTTGCATTTGTTCATATTAAGATGTAAATTATTTGTGTTTTCGTTAAAGTTAAAGTTTTTTGTATTGTTAAAATTTTGGTGTAATTTTATTGAATTTTTTATCAATTAATCCGAACTTATCACATTTTAAAACCAATTATTAAATCATTTAAAAAGTCATTCATAAAAGAAGAACATTCGAAATTTCCAGAACTTTGTGACTGTCTCCCATAAATAAAATATGATATAATTATTGAAAAGAAACACCATTAGCTAATTTAGACGTATAAGAACTTCCATACTTATTTTACTGACATATTTAGAAAAAGTTTTGCCGACCGCCTTAAAGTTCTTATCACACAGTAATACTTAGAAGATAATATTTATATTTTTGTTGTATCTAAAATTAATCGATTAGTAATGATGAAATCAAAAATAGATCATTAATATCATTATCCTGGCTGATAAGCAAAAAGTGTTTTTCTGTGAGCGTCGTTACTTCTTAGTTCTCTTAAAACTGGGGTGTTGAATTCTACTTGAGTTCTGGAGAAAAGAAATCACATATTTTTGGCCACATTCAATTACAAACATAAATCTTATTAAGTTTTTATCGAACGAACTTCACCATATACAATTTTAAAACAGAAAAAAATATTTTAAATTAGTCAATTGTTAGAATTAAAAAAAGTTTTTATGAACTCCAAAAAAAATTACTTACCAATGTACGATTCATTTCTAATTAAATCTAAGGCTTTCACCATTTCAGTTAACATGTATATTTAGAAGAAGTGCTTTATAGAATGTATTTCTATGTTAATTTTATTATGTTGTAAAAATATTACATAAAATTGTAGATAATAATTTATAGTTGTCCATGAATTCCTATTAAAAGTTTTGTTTTAGGATCGAAAACGACTCATCTCTTTTCTTATTTTTTAGAAGTACTGTAAAATATAAACGTTTCTAACGAGGTAATATTTTCAATATGATTGCCAAAAATATTGCACGGATTAGAAAGAAAAACTAGAGAGAAGGCGTTGATCATCTGTGGACACCTTCAGTTCAACTTCGGGCGCCCGCAGACGAGAGACTTTAGTTGCGGAGACAGTTGCGGGCATACAAATCCATTGCGGTATATGGAGGTGCGCCCAGAGACTTTTTGGTAGGGAAACTTTTTTATAACTTGTATGAATTTTGGAAAAGTTTTCTAACTTTCACCGCGACTTAAGTCTCTCGTCTACGGGCGCCTCTCGTCTTTCAGCCACATCTTAGACTGCGTATGAACAGAAAAAAATGCGCGAGCCGAACCATGAATTATAGGAAAGGAATGAATCAATCGCCAGCAGCATTTCGCGCCGTTAGCGGTTGCTTCGTTTCTTTTCTATAATTCGTAGTTCGGCTCGAGCGTTTCTCCTCCTGTTTATACGCAGCATTAAACCTTCTATTCTCTCAACCACCAGATGGTGGTATGATATTCGTCGACCTTTCGTGAATCTTGCATTTTCTTAATTTCGCCTTTTGCCTTTGGTAACCCATGTTTGCCTTCCACAGTATATATAAACAATATAAACACTTGGAGCGCATTGGTTGATGACTGTATTCCAGTGCCAGCAGCAAATAAATTTGATCATATTTTTTTGTATTTTTGGGGAATTACACTAAAAGTAAAATTTCTGAATTAATTTGATTTCCGGTCTTTTGTCATTCCGTCATAATTACTGTTAGTTATTTGTACCCCCTGTCGTCTGTTGAAACTTCAATTATTCAAAATATTTTATTTTATTAAAAAATAAAAATACCTACCAAATGCTTACCACAATCCTGATCAGATTACTTTATCCAAACAATATTACGATTGACTTCATAGTTAGGTACTGACAATAGCTGAAAAAAGAAAATTTGATTGTATCTAAGTAAGTATTTAAAATGTTTTCAGTACAAACAAGGTGTTTATTTCTTTTTAGATTGATCAAATTACATTTTAATCTGTTCACTTTTATTAGCTTTTTCTTAATTTTCATAGGCTTGAAGGCTTGATGGTGCTCTTATTATTATTAAATTATACATATATTATAAATATCTAATAAGAGCTGGTCTCAATTCTTATTTGCCAAAAAACGTATAAGTTTCAACTGTCACTTGTAGTTTTCGAATGCATTTCACTTTCGTTGTTTACACAAGAAGGATTTTTTGACATAGTCCTCTTTCAGTCACACGATATTTCAGGAGAGACATGAAGCTCCTTGCAGAAAACGGTTATGTAAATTTTCACATGTAATCTTAATTTTTTGTCTCCTATGTATGTATTGTAATTTTTTTTTTAAATGTATACTTGTATCATTTCTCAAGTATTTATTTCAATGTTCGTTGTGAACCGAAGCTATCGTATTAAAAATATTGAATCCAGTTAATTTCAAAAAAACATTTTGGTGAAATGTCTCATGTTAAAGAAAGAAAAAATATAAATTAAATGAGATTAAACCATTGATTTTTTTTAAACTATTTAAACCATTGACCGATATCAGAAGAACTCTTTCGTTTTCAGGAATAAAGATCAACTATCAAAACAAACATAGAAATATTTTTTGAATACATTTCTAATTGCATTAGCTCTCATTTTTTAATCACAAAAATCTTTTCAATAATTTTCGCGGTTTTTTTTTTTATTTAAATAAACATGAGCATAAGGTTCTCCATCAATATGATTAGTGTAATCTATAATATTTGTAAACTTTATATTATTTATGAATTTTACGATGATGTGTCAATAATTATAATATGATATTGTAATGATTAAATAAAATAATGCACAAATTAATATATTAGCATAAATTTAAAACAACATGTTTATTTACTTTTTGCCTTTGAAAATAACCAATTAGCATCTTTTCTTCGGATGCCATGTATAAATAAAATCAAATTGAATAAAAAATGCAATATTTTAAAAGAAAGTTATATGTTTGAAATAACGAAGAAAAAAATATTTTTGTTGGTTACTAATGAAAATTCACAACAACATATTGAAAAGGTGATACATAATGTTATATGATTGAAAGTCTATGAATTTTGAAATTTGAAAACATTTTAATGAAATATTATTATAATTGAACTGTAACCAAATAAAAAATTCTCGTTTTATTGAGAGTAATTTTTAAATAGTAGACTATGATATTATAGAACAATTCGAACACAATTATTATTATTGAAAGTATATATTATAAAAAAAGTTATATGTGTTTGTTGAATCGAAACAAGGAAGAAAATATTAAGCAATAGAAAAAAATGTGTTTTTTTACTGTAGAAGTTTTTAGTAGTAGATTTCCAATAGTAGTAGATTACTAATTTCTTTCCACACAAAACGGCAGATTATTATCGCAAAGATCTTCCTAAACATTGAAATATCAAAACTGTAAACTAACAAATAATTAAAAATACTTGCTTCGGTTGTGCCTCCATCTTTGACACGGGTTCAATGAACTCTAGAATTTTCGCTGTGAATTTAAGCTTAGTTTTCAAAATTTGAAGTGTTTGTTTATATAATCTATGTTAAATAACCCACCTATAATATCATGTTTTTAATAGGAAATTAATCTAGTAGCAATTTTCAAAACTAGAACTGATTTGTCTAGAATTCAGTCCGTCTCCATTGATGTATTATATTTATATGAGACACGAAGCGAAAACATTTGGTTCCACTTTTTAACTTGAAATTAGTCCAAAGACTAATGATTTGACTTCTAACGCCAAAGAACCGAAACTACGTATCTGGTCCCCGCGCACAGCTACTACAGCGTGAAATAGCACCACTACTGGGTTTGCGCTAGTAATGTAATTGTCAGATGTTTTTTCTCGCATTTGAACGGAGCTCTTTTATTAAGTTTACATTGATTACAGACCACATAAGTGGGAGTCACAATTTGAAGCCAATATTTTAAAAGTCCACAACCCCATCCAGTTGTCGACATCCCAAATGACACAAATGAAAGTAAATCTGGGTTAGCGGAATAATATGTGTTTGTTTAACTTAAATTCAAAACACCGGAACTACTACGAGTTCACCCTTCTAAATATATGTGATTTGTGGCTTGTGGTGAGTCAATAAAATAGATGGAAATTCGTAATGTTATGAAAATGGCATGATTTTTTTTAACTTCTTTTAGTTTTGAATTCTTTTCCGTAAAATTCTTCAGCTGACTGGGTTTAAAAAGAATGACTGAGCGGGCTTTTTCATTCAAAACTTAAATTTAAATTTGATGCCAAAATACTCGACCAAATTAAAAAAAAATAAAAAAATATTCAAAATGTAGAAGTAATTCTAGTACGGATATGTGCTACTTTATGTATTTGTATTTTAAATTATAAAATAAAGGTTAATAAATAATTCTAATTTCCATGGTTTTTGAGCCATTTTTGAAAAAAAATATTTAACTTATGGTAATTATTAAAAAAAATTATCTTTATGAAAATAAAATAAAAATAAATTTTAAAAAAGTCGTAAAAGAGGAGTTTTATGGGTTAAAATTTTAATTTTATATTGGTACGACAAATTTGTGTTCTATGCGTTATGAAATTTTATGTCATTAATAATTGTTCAGTTTGGACAAGTATTTTTGCCCCAAATTCGGATTTAAGTTTTGTACGAAAAAGATCGCGCAACCTTTTCTCTTACCATTGGCAGCAGCTTTTGAAGACAGCTTTTGACTTGTGATCGTTAAGCTTAGATATGGCGTTCTCAGAAGTATCATAACAAATTATTGACGTGTTTATTCCTACCAAGCGTATAATTTGTTCGATTCTCGATTGATTGTCGATGATTGATTGCTAGAGGCAATGGAGTTTCATGCAGGAAATATTAAAAAAATATATAAAAAACATTGCAAAATAGGAATTAGTTACGTCGTTAATTCAATAGTCTAAACTGTTATCTAAAGACGATGATTGGAATTTCATTAGACCTCCATTTGGTAGTGGCTGAAGAAAAACTTATTGTAACCTTAGAGTTGAGTAAACAGTAAACTGTAACCTAAGGATTGAGTAAATAGTAAACTGTAACGTAAGGGTTGAGTAAACAGTAAACTGTAACCGAAGGGTTGAGTAAGCAGTAAACTGTAACCTAAGGGTTGAGTAAACAGTAAACTGTAACCTAAGGGTTGCGTAAACAGTAAACTGTAACCTAAGGGTTAGTAAAAAAATAAAATGTTATTTTTATTTGAATATTGATTGATTTATTACATACAATAATATTTGACATACTTAATATATTTTCTAACGTAAAATTCATGAATCATTTTCACAGATTTTGTAAAACAACGCAACACTTACATACTTACGTTATATTTGAATGAAAATACTGAATAATAAAAGGTTAATTTTAAAATTTGGTTCTTCTGAAAAAATACTGATTTTAGGTACATTTTCCTGCCACGTTTTACAATGAGATTTTAATTCTTGAAAGTTAGGATATTGAAATTACTAAGTTATGGCTGTTGAAATCCCTAAAACTTTTACCCATATGCGTTTTTTTAATTTCTGACTAAACGCCCGTAAAGAAGCAAGATTTCTTACACCGCTGGCATGTATTTGTATTTGGGTACAGAAAGGCCAGATTATATTAATCATATCAAATAATCAATATTTCATCAATAAATTAGCAGAATTTTATTTAATAAATTCCGGCCAGGGATTTTGATTTCGGAAAGTTGAGCATTCATTGGGTTTATTATTTGCTTTATCGGTTTTAGAGATTTCGGCATTGAGGGTGTTCTTTTTGGGATCTTAACCCAAACTTTAAATTTCAGTTTTTCTAATCAAAACGTAAGGCATAAGATAATGCAAAATGACAATGACTATAAAGGTGTAAAAATAGCAAATCATTACCGTTTGAAAGTTACATAGATTTTTGGGTAAAAATGTAAAATTATTGTTGATTGATATATTTTATACAAGTGCGTTCATGCTACATAGAATTCACATCATGGTTTTCTACAAATAATTCAATACATCCTTAAAAAAAAAGAAAAATAGAAACAGAAACGAATCATTTATTTGAATTAATTTGAATTCATGTAGATTTTCTCATTAGAACACAGAACATTAGACACAATCCAGATAAATAACAACTCAAAATAATACGTCAAGGAATTTTCTAAATAGGTGTAACAAAATAAACTATACATATAAACATTTCTTATCATATCGATATGCCATTCATAAAATTAACAACATTTTACTAGAACAATAATTTTAATACACTTTCCAATAAACTGGGCTCGCGGCTGGGGAAGGAACATGAGCTCTTGTTGAAATCAGAGAAATAATTAAATCACTGTTTTTAGATTCTACTTAAGAATAAGACTGCAGCACTCGCGCACCTTACTGAAGAAGAATGCCTCCATTATTAATCTGGAAAAATTTAAGTGGATTGAAGCTTATTTTTGCGACGATGAAGAGTTGAGTGGTTACAGCCTTCAGACGAGGTTTCAAAATGACTAAATTTTAAGATTTAAAAAAATTCATTGATCATGTTGTTGTTAACATTTTATTTATTGAGGTACACGCGTACTGTAGTTTCTACATTTTGATGAAAAGTTACCAATGTTACGTATATTAAAAACAATTTTTAATTCACAGATTTTAACAATTTTCGTTAAGAAATGAGGAAACTGTTTTCATTAAAGATTAAAGCATTTTTAAGCCCGATTTTATTGTTGGAAGTATTAGACATTAGTTTATCGATAGACAGAACTCACATTTCGTTGCCCCCTTCAATAATGTATTTTCTAAATGAAACTGTTACAAGCTTATAATAAAATATTGTTTAACCTTTATTTCTGGTATGCAATAATTTTTTACATACATATCTTCAACTGGAAGCTTACATTAAAGTCTAATATCATAGCTACAGTGCTATTTTTGCACAAAATTTGTTGCAATTAAGATCTTGTTCGATAACTCTCTGAGACTCTTTCGTTCAGCGTTGGTGAGCTTATTAATCTACATTGCAGATTGGTTTATTTCATTTTTCAATAGGATTAATCTTAAAATTCAAACAACAAGGAAATAAACACGGAAAATATATTTGGAGCGTAAATTAACGTAAAAGCCTAAAATTTCAGACTGTTTTTAATCTACTTATGGTTTATGCGTGTCAATTCATGAACACGAGTTTTTGAGAGAGGTACTCGTCTTTTTGTTTTTCTCTTAAATAAAAACGTCTAGTAAACATGTATTAAAGAAAACATTTACCATTACGAAGTAAGCATAGATATTAGGTAGATCATGTATACGTACATATTAACATTGAAAGATGAACGATTCACCTTTTGACATGGAAATTATTTTGTCACAGCACTTGATGAATTTAAAATATATTCACAAATATGTTACTTAGTTTCACGCTTATGGTAAACGAAGGTTCAAATAACAATTTATACAGAATTATAGGTACTATGGGATTTAAAATTTTAAACACTTAGGGTTGAAATTTAAAGAAAATCAATGGGAGACAGTTCCTCGTACAATATTTTGTAAATGCGTTAGGTAATTATCATAAAACGAAACCCTCCAAAAAGGAGACGAAATGAAATGACGCTTTCCGTTCTCTTTATCAAGAAAAGGCTTTGATATTAGAAAGACACACACAAGGTTTCACAAATATTGTCTAATACCATAAGTGAAGGTTCTATCTTAGTCGACATGCAAGCAGTTACATTTCTTGAAGGATAACACTAATATACATAAGAATATGTAATAATCTTTTTATTTACATAATATTCACACTCATCTTTTTTTCAATGTTTTCTATTTGAACTTAAATCTAAACAATTTACTCGTATAGTAATAATTGTCCTTAGTAAACACTAATCATTTTATAACATGTAATGTTTACATTGAAAACATCTTCTACTTAGTTTAACATATTATTTCTCAGTGGTAATAAACAGACTTAATAGGTTAGAATCTTCAAACCAAAGCACCCAATGTCAAATGTCACGCTCATTGTTTAATTATTAACGTAGGTTTAAAGTGCCGTGTTGTCTAAGTAAGTCAAAATGCAGCAGCTGTTAGAGAATTGTTGACATTGCAGAGGCAAAACATAACACGAGCCCCGATTTGTTTATTTCTGTGTTTTACTTAATGGGGCGACGTGTCATTATTAAAGAGTACACAAGAACGTTTGTATAGATCTTACATTAATTTCATTAGATTTTTGATGTGTTTTGAGACATTGGGCTTGTTGGTTTTCAGAAAACAAGTAAATCAGCGGAATAAGCACCGTTAATAAATAATGCTGTGCATATAAAATTGAAACATACATTTATGTTAACTGTGAACTATAAATATTTTTCAAACTACACACAAAAGGATATATTTTAATTTTGAAAAATATTCATACGAATAAATACCAAACAATGCCATACATTAATGAAGCAACACTAGTCAAGTCAATACCGTTATAAACTTATAATTCATTACGAATTTAAACAGAAACATTCCAATGGAATATGATTCACTCATTTTAGTCAATGGTGAATGTGAGAAAATATTAAAGCAGGTTTAGCTTTATTGAATCAGGTAAACATTTATATTTACTTCATACATATTATTGTGCAAATAATGAATAATTCATAAGATAATGCTGTTTTTTTTTTTATGAACATGACATCGAGTGATTCATGTTCTCAAGAATTTAAAAACAGTTATAAGTATGCAATTAATTTTAAAAATACGTAAATAAGTTTTATTATTTGAGCTGCCGTAAGAAATACTGCACTTCAGATGTCGGTCATTTATAAAATCATTACAGTACATTTACTTTTTTAAAACAAAAATCTAATGGTATTTCTATAATATACGCCATATTTTAAAGCCACCAACTCTGCCATGGGTAATTCCAAGTGGTTCGCTACCTTTGGTGATTTAGCAGGGATGCCCGAGTTCTAGGTAAGGTTTTTGATAAGGTAGTTCTAGGTAAGGTGAGTTCCAGGTAAGTTTTCTCGATAAGGTTTTTGCAGGTCTTGGCAGCGGACGCGCCTACCCACAAATTTCTTCACGGGCCGGATCGGAAGGACCAGTTGAGTCAGATACTGGGGATTCCTCCATGGTTAAATCCTCTGACCTCTCAAGCCGGGCTCTGTCGACCCATCGCCTTGCACCGAGTGGGAGGGATGAATTCATACATCCGTCACTTCTAACACCCCAGATTCCTACCCACCCTTCGTACATTTTTTCTTCCCGAAATTTCTTATCCTTCTTTTCCAAGAAAATACCCTCCTCACAGCATTCCCAAAGATGGCAAAAGCCTTGAGGGAATTTTTTTTTCCTCAGAGCGTCTTGTGTGAGTTATCGTAAAAAAATGTTTGTTTACTTGTGGAAATTAGTAGTAGTAAGAACTCATGGATCATTGGAACAACCCTTACAAAGTATATTCACCTCGAATTACATTTGTTTGTGTCATCGTAGAACGAAATACTTTTTGTATAATAAAGATATATTTTAGAAACACCAACAGTTTATTTAATTTATTTATTTTCCTATTCAAAAGTAAATCTAAAAAACTAGTTACTCGGTGAGAACAATAATGTAATATTTTACAATAAAATTAACGGAGTTTTTTTCATTAGACGGTGGACAAATATTGACCAATAATGAGAAAAAAAGATATTCTTAATTCCTGATGTAGAGTGAACGGTGTTTGAAAAAAATATTTTCCACCTTAGACGTGCTTACATTTTATTAAAAGATTTACATAAATTGAACGTACGTATGTGATAAAAAGAATGATTCTTTTTTTAGAGTAAGTATGAAAAATTTCACGAGTGTTTTTGTGGTCAGTTTCTGAAAAGGTCAGATAAAACCATTCATTGGGTCTAGTTGTCGAAGCTTTATTGGCAATACAAAGATTTTATTCAAGCTCAAAATCGAAGTGACCGAATACGAAAAATATTATAATATTACACCAAGGTGAAATAATTTATTATATTTATTGATTAAAGTAGAGAGAGTATGCAGTTAAACAGATTTAATTTTGTATTTTTAGAAAACATCGAAGCTGCTTTGGCCACGATTGGAGACTAAGACATCGACTGCAGAGAATTCAATAATATTTTGAATTACGTTTTGAAGGAGAAACGTCACATTTGATCGTGTTACAGATTTGAGATGTAGGTTATTGGGTTCATGGACGATTGTTACTTCTTCTACTGAGATTAATTAGGAAATTACTGAAAATACTTAGGTTTTACTTTTTTTTCAATGAAATTAAGTTTTCGAGAAAAATCAGGAAGTTGATCAACAAAATTCTGTGTTTTTTTTCGTAGCGAGCCTCTGATGGGTTAATAAAATACATATGTAGTTTTGAGGTTGAGAGAATTCATTCAGTATATTAATTTGATCACGCGTTCATAATAATTAATGAGAGTGTTCAGAATGTTAATTTCACCAATAAAATGCATGTATTCTTTTCAATGAGAGTGTTCGGAATATTGATTTTATCAATAACATGTACGTAATATTGTGAGTGAAAGAGTTCAGAATGTTGGTTTCATCAATCAAAGATACCTTATTGAGTCTGTAAGTGTTCGGTATATTTGGATCATCGCTGAACGAGACGTCACCTTGTGAGTTGAAGAGTTGTAATTGGGTCCTTAACATTATTAGCAGTTGCAGTTGGCGTTCTGGGGACCCTGCGGGGGCTCCGTGAGGCGCTGCCCCTTGGCGCCCCCCGCCATCAGGTTGGGGTCCGAGTCCAGACTCTCCGACATCTTGTCGCAGATTATGTCAACTAGCCTCTCGAATACAGCCTGAAAATTTCAACAAAAATTTATGAGATTGCTAAAACTTTACAAAAGATTAAATTATCTTTGCGTCGATCATTTCTTAATTTTTACAAAATTGCTTCTTGTAAGTGGTATTTTGACGTAGTTCTTGCTTTATTATTCAGTATAAAATGTTGTTTAACTTTGATAACATTCCTCAGACTTTGTTCTGAAGACACAGAATATGAAAATTAAAATCTTCAAATTATTTCGAAGCAGTCTTAATTCTTCCACAACACGAGACATCCTAATATCATCTGGTGAAAAACATATCTATTTTTATTTTTTTTTATTTCTTTTCCACAATTTTTTTATTTCCTTTTTTCATTGCTTTGTAATTAAAAGGATTTTAGGATCAATTTAATTAATTTGAGGATTTTTCGACCATCATGCTATGCACATGCCCGTGTAGTGGTAGTCGATGATACTACGTTCTACACACTTCTGCGATATCGCCTAAATTTTCCATGGAGCTCAATAGTCAAAAGAAAAAATGAATAAATTTTGCTTGCGCCTTTTGGAGATTCCTAAAAAAAACTTGTTGAAGTGATGTTTTGAATGTCGTTGAAATTGAGACTAGAAACAACGTTCGTTTCTCCAAGCTTAAACGGATTCAATTGGTCGCTTTTACGACTTTTTCAATTCTAAGAACTTCGTTGGTTCACCTCAAATCATTAATAATCCAGTAATTTTGAATAATTTGAGTATCAGTTGACCGTGCTAGATCCCCCGAAGATCAATTTGAAATTGGTGAGTGTCAATCCTTTATCGACATTTTAGTTATGTTTTGTGACCAGTTATAGCCAGGTAATATGATAATTAATAAGAATTATGTACTTGCCGTTTTTGTGGGAAAATCATCTCAAGGGCGTTTTACAAAATTACATAAATCTAAACGTTAACTTATCACTTAGACTGAGGGATGGCTAATAAACTACAGTTGTTAATTATTTTTAATGGGCCTAATGGCTCAAAACTAATATTTATACCCAGTGACTTACAACTAAGATTTATAACTAGTGACTTTCAACTAAGATTTACAACTTGTGATCAACTAAGATTTATTACTAGTGACTTTCAACCAAGATTTACAACTTGTGATCAACTAAGATTTATAACTAGTGACTTTCAACTAAGATTTACAACTAGTGACTTTCAACTAAGATCTATACCTAATATAAGTGACCTACAAATAAGACTTATAGCTAGCAACTGATAGTAATACTGAGACTTGACTTACAATTAAGACTTATAACAACGGTAGGTAGGTACGTTCCCAGTTTACTCTCCTACTCACTCTCTTCAACCCGAATAATTGGAGATGACTTTTGGGTTAGGACTATTGCGCGATGTTCACAATATTGAAATAAGATTTTTACCTTGACATTGACATTCTCCTTGGCGCTGGTCTCAAAGAACTCGACCCCGAGCTGGTCGGCCAGCTGTTTGCCCCTCTCGAAGCTGATGACGCGTTCTTCCTCCATGTCGCACTTGTTCCCCACCAGGATCACTTGCGCGTTGTCCCACGAATACGTCTTGATCTGGGTCACCCTGGAATTAAACAAACTCATGTTATTGGCTATCTATAAATTTGGTTCAGGTTCCGGTTTAATATTTATTATTATCTTTATATCGTCATTGAACGATGGGTACACGATTGTTAAGTCGTTTCGACTTTTTTTGTGGTCGACATGTGACGCATCATTTTTCATGGTATTTTAATAAATATACTTTGAATTAAAAACGTCTTAATTCCTATTCAGCAAATATTTTTTTCTCTCTCCATAATTTGATGTGATAAGAATGTTTAAAGTTTAGCTGTGTGCTTGTTTATTTTTATGTCTAACTAAAATTTGGGAATTGAAATGCAGCCTGAAGAAATTTTTACAGCATTTATTAATATTTTCAGATTATCTTGTCTTTTCTATCGAGAACTATGATCCTTTGAAATTTCCATTGCATGCAATCACTAGGTTTTAGAAAGTTAATTTATTTTTGACTCAGACTCATTTGAGAATCAGAGCAAGTTAGTATCAACAATACACTTTGATTTATTTTTTAATCGTCGAGTTGTTAAATGGTTGAGTTTACGTTATGGAAGTAAATATTAATGTTATGGAAATTAAGTTTATGTTATGGAAGAACACGGTTAATGTTCAAAGAAAACGCGTGGCAAGCCATGGAAATGGAAATATATTATTCCATTAAAAATGTCTCAACCTCAATTCATAATAAAACAACGCTTAGTTACCCATCATTTCTGAACATTTTCACCGTATTTTATATAAATCTTTATGACATCGAATGTGAAAACAATACGAAATTGTATTTTATTGATAAAGTAAATAAATTTATGTCATCCGGGGATGAAAAATTTCCATAACGGACGTGCCGTTACTAAAGAAAGGATGTGATGTGACGTGGGTAGCTCGTTTTATCTGATATATTGACAAATAATCTCAACCCGAATTATCCTTCAGCCGAGCGTATCGATCCCTCTTTATGGAAACTAACGGATAAAATATGGGAACATTCCGTGCGCATTTATTATGACGTCCGTCGCGAGGACTCTCGTGTGGTGTTCCCAATATAAAAATACAAGCGATAAATCACGAAGTAGCATTGAACACATTAGAATTAATCAAATTTCTGATTAATTTTTTTTTGACGCAACAAAAAGTGATGTGGACTGTGGACCCGATTTTACTACCATCATCAAAACCTCCGAGAGCTCACTCAATTGAAATGTTCAATTGAGTGAGAAATATAAGATGTTAAGCAAATATAAATTAGAAATAAAAAATATAAATCTATTTAATTTTATACAGAGAAGCTTCTCGGTGTAGCTTTGTTTTACGAATCTAGAGTTACGAGAAATTTTGCATACTTCATCTTCAAAACGAAAGAAAGGTTACTGTTACCATGAGAACTCAAAAATTCACTTCTTTTTCCTAACGCAAGATTTTGCAGACTTGAAGTTCAAAATAAGAGAGAAATTCATTAGTGTCTATATCTGATTCTGCAAAGCCTAGGCAACGCCGGGGACTTCAGCTATTCAATAAATAAATAATGACATCACAAAGTAACAACCTTTTAGAAGAAGTTTTCTTCGAAAAATTAAATATATTTGTGTTGGGTTGGCAGAAATGAAAAATCGATTTCCTTCGATTAGTTTATAGTTGAAACAAATATGTTGATCTGTAAGATGTAAGCATATGAAAATTATTTATGAGATTTTATTTGGCACAAACGTTTCGATTACTAAAGTTGTTTTTTTTTACCACTTATGGGAGTTTTCTCCTGTTTTATTTTCCAGGCATTCAAAATAAAAGTCCTTGTCTACATCAGTCAAACAAGAGTTAACAAACTTTTAGAAATTTTCAACTTAACAGTTTCCTTCATGTTTATATTTGGGTCCGAACCTCTCACGACAGATAATAAAGATATCAAAATATGGATGAGAAAGTCCCATGAGAAATATATAAAATGTTTCTGGTTACTTCTGGGAACATTATATTGCCATCGGTGATTTAAATCAGATTTCAGTAATATTTCATTCTCAATCAATCAACTTTTTGCAAGAGATTAAAAAAAACTTGATGATTTTGTATTTTCAAAGCTCATCTTGTTACAAGAATACGAAATTAAATATTTATTAATGAATTGAATTTAGTTTTGATGGAAATAAAGTATTAAAAAAACTATACGTGTAGAAGGATCAAAGACGGGTCTTAAAGTTTCCGCGATAGCTCAGTTTTCAAGTAAGAAAATATTGATCAGTTAAATTATTTCAACATTCATTAGCAATTATACACAATCTGAAATTTTAACTTGAAAAAATCGTGGAAAATCAGCAAGAATTATTATTAAGCACTAAACATGAAAAATCATGGGATGCTATGTTAGTAAATCAAGTTATTAAGTAAATACGCTTTCCTGAAAATGGGAAAAGCTCAGACTCTTTAAAAATCACAAAATCTGATTTTGCTTGTCAAGATTAACCCTAAGAAATCAATATATATATATATAGAATTGAAATAAATTTTTGGAAAAAAAATGAGGTAAATACGTTATAGATTTTCTAAATTCTTAACCCACCAGTTAGAATTTTAAAATAAAATAAAACAGTTCTATTAAAATATTGGTAAGTACTTTAATGCTTCGTTGAATTCTTGACGCCAAGTCACAGTTCCAATTTTGAAAGGGAGACATATTCTAAACAAATTCTAGCTGCGATTGTGTTTGAAGATACTCTCCACAGCACTCCTGGGAGATTCACCAATAATGGTCGAATATCAATGTACACGTGCCATCGTAAAATGAGCCGGAGCCGGAGCCGATGTAATAACGTTATTACCGATATGTCCGATCAACACTTCGACAGGTTATGGGTCATAACAATTACTGATACATTAATTCCCATCTGTTCGCGGGGCTATTAATTCCTTAAGTTCCAGAAAGAAAGTCTAGTGTGAACACATAACTTTATACTCGATAACTCTATTTTGGAAACTATTAAATCTATTTGATTAGTGCCTTAGACGAACTTGCAAACGAACTTAACCATACTCTGTTTTGATTCCCAATTTATTTAAAATTGCAAATATTTACAGAAACTTTTTAACCGACGGGCCTTAAAGTTTTCGCGATAGCTCAGTTTTCAAGAAAGACAATATTGATCAGTTACATTATTTCAACATTCATTACCAAATTATACACAATCTGAAATTTTAACTTGAAAAAGTCAAGGAAATTCAGCAAAATTTTTATTGAGCCACTAATCATGAAAAATCATGAAAAATCATGGATGGTATGTGAGAAAAAACATTATCTAACATCTCAATCATGATCAAACAGTATTAATACCCTTGCATCCGTGGTTGAATTTCAGAACCTAGAATCGAGTGCATGTTGACGCCACGCCGTACGCGTAGCGCCACAAATAACATCTGTGTACGTGGAATTTAAAACGAAGCTAACGTTGTAAGGGGCCATCCATAAATTACGTCACACGAATTTCATGACTTGTCATGAAATTCGTGTGACGTAATCCCCATCCTTGTCACACGCTGTTACATTTGTGAGACCCCCTCCTCCCTAGCGTGACATCACACGTTTTGCAATTTTACTATATTTTTTTGTTTCGCCGCGGTCCACATTTTCCACAACGGAGGGAGTGAGATGGGATGTTTTTATGTCGATGTATCTCTACGGGGAAGGGCGAGTCGGGATACGGAGATATAAATGTGATTTCACTGCTTGCGGGTAGGGGCCAAATGGGACACTGCGAGGTGTCGGCCTAATTTTAACTCTCGGGAATATGTGTGCGAAAACACGGGGTTTCATTGTTGTTTTCTTTCGATTTGGAAATTCGTACATCAGACGTACATTTTGGGAAAGTTCCTTCCTGTCATCTGGTGTAAGCCTAACTGCATGTGACGTCACAAAGCTGATGACCCCCCCGTACGCCTTGTCACACAGTGTCACACTTTTCTGTCGCACTTCCCCCCCTTAAGGTGTGACGTAATTTATGGATGGCTCCTAATTGGGTTTCAAGTTCAAAAATTCGCCACAAGATGTCGCTACTTCCGTCGGCAAGTTGGTGTGGACGTGCCCCAGGCAAGTACAAGTGCTGCGATTTTTAGCAGTATCCCTCCGAATATGGAAGGATTGACGGTAATACTCAGTTTCATCAAGCGGCTATATATTACGTGTTACGTCATTGCCTATCTCGGTTACTTTGCCCCGGTGACTATCACTGAATGACAGTGGATCCGAGGAACAGGCTAATTTTGGAGGCAGTTCTTATTGAATTTATAAAGTGGTCACAATTGTCACAAACAAACACTAACTGGGCGAAGCCAAACCAAAAGCCGCAATAGCAGCAAAAACCTGCGGAATGGGTTTTTAACTGCTAGTTAAAATTAATGTCGGTCACCGTCTCCTAAGAAAACCCGAAACTTTCTACATTCATTTCCAAAGAATCATCTTAACCTTCTCCTAACCTCTTCTGCGAATGTGACTATTTAACATCTACTTTAGTGGTGAGGTTCTGGACATATTAAACAGTGACCCCAGAACTTTTCTAAATTTATCGAATCTCTTGTTCTAACCTAAATTCACTTGACCCAAACTTTATTGTCTCTTGTATTTTGTTGTTGATGTTTTACAGATTTATTGTTTTGTTCTTACATGTTATTGATCACCATTACTGGACTGTTGGTATTTAAATTGTGTGAAAATTACCTTGTTTGTGTAAATCCCTGTCATTTGAGTACACTAAAAAATTAATTTTGGTATTGTTTTTATGGAGTAAATAATTATCTGCCAGTGTTTTTTTAAGTAGTTAAATTGTATGAACTTACCAATCTTGCACACTATTGAACTTACCAATCTTGTACACTATTGAACTTACCAATCTTGCACACTATTGAACTTACCAATCTTGCACACTATTGAACTTACCAATCTTGCACACTATTGAACTTACCAATCTTGCACACTATTGAACTTACCAATCTTGCACACTATTGAACTTACCAATCTTGCACACTATTGAACTTACCAAGCTTGCACACTATTGAACTTACCAATCTTGCACACTATTGAACTTACCAATCTTGCACACTATTGAACTTACCAATCTTGCACACTATTGAACTTACCAATCTTGCACACTATTGAACTTACCAATCTTGCACACTATTGAACTTACCAATCTTGCACACTATTGAACTTACCAATCTTGCACACTATTGAACTTACCAATCTTGCACACTATTGAACTTACCAATCTTGCACACTATTGAACTTACCAATCTTGCACACTATTGAACTTACCAATCTTGCACACTATTGAACTTACCAATCTTGCACACTATTGAACTTACCAATCTTGCACACTATTGAACTTACCAATCTTGCACAATATTGAACTTACCAATCTTGCACACTATTGAAGCTTTCCTCGTTGGTTATATCATACATGAGAATGAATCCCATGGCGCCTCTGTAGTAGGCCGTGGTGATGGTTCGGTAGCGCTCTTGCCCCGCGGTGTCCTGGAAATACACATATTTCATTTAAAATAGCTTAGTTGTCGATAAATTCATAGAAAAAATCTTTACCATTTCGAAAGATGCGGATTATGAAAGGCACACGGAAATAACAAGGAAATAACCCTTTTTCTGCAATAAGTGGTTTGTGATAAATAAATCTGTGACTTGCTTCTACTTCTAAAAAGAGCGAATTTTAGTTCCTCGATAAATATTTTTTGCCTTTTCTCCTCAAAATCGGGTTTTTATCCAATTTTTGAAAGAGCTTTTCGATTGGAGAAAATTGAAAAGCTCAAGAAAATCGATAGTTTTCTAATTAATACTTGCTAAAAGAGAATAACTTAACATATATATTGTTAAATTTGAAAAATTTACAATCGTCTTTATAGAAGCAAGCAACAAAATATCTTAGAAAAAAGAATTGACATTAATTATAATCATTCCAATGCAGGTAGTTAAAACATCAAAAATATGATGAAACAAATACAGCACGTTATGTAAAAAGTTTTTTGTAATTTAGATCCACCGTCAATCAAGAATTGCCAGCTAATTTCCACTTTTATCTCCCTCATCTCCTTCCCCTCGTCACTACCTTACCGGGGATGCTATAGTTTCATTGGCTCTAGGCAGTTGGAAGAAGTTGAGACTCAAGGTATTCACAAACTAAAAATTATAAAAAATTCTTAAACCGCAGCATTTTCAAATATATTGTATTGCAAACTGTGTAGATAATCATGGAAAAATGAGAAAGGATAAACATTGAGACGTTTTTTCATCACATTTGCAGCCCCGCATATAAAACTTGGGGAGGTTTTTGACCAAAGCACTGAATCCCAAAAATTTATCCTTTCAAAGAAAGAAGGGATGATAAGTCAACCCAATACTCGGCTTACTTTACCCAACTAGGAATAACCTAACCACACCTAAGCAGGGGTAAGCCACCCCAACTAGAAGTATAATAATATCTTGTCAAGGTCGCGGCTCGTGTTTGTCCAAATAAGCTTTGCCAATTAAGTTAAATTGGTCTACTTAAACAGTCTCGGATATAAACACAACGGTGGGTCACATTACGAAATAAATACATCACGTCGCGCCAGTGTCAGCGGCAACCCTGTTATTACTAACGACGAACCATTCCCAGAACTAATATGACAGATGCTCCGTGGAAGCTGCCTTCTACTTCTGCTTGCTGTAATAAAACAAACCGCGTATCCACGGTTCCACGACAACTCAATAAAATAGTATTTCAACGTCCTATTTGATGAAAAAAATAGCCCATTACCTAACCTAACGTAACCTTATCCCAGACCAATTTTAAGCAATGTTTTAAAATTGAATGAATTTTCATTAATTGTTATACACTCCAACAAATTTTTTATAGTAAGGAAGCTGAAAATTACGTGCTTAGGTCATGTGTGTTGGGAAAAATTATCTGCATATTTATGTTATCACGTGAGAGCTGCCAGTTTGCATGTTGCGATCTTTATTGTAGAGATATCTTAGAAAACAGATCTTACAAAATAAAATTAAATAATATTATTAAAAAAAACATGTACCACTTTCAATTACTTGAGGTGACATTTACAATAACAACTCTTTGTATCATAAATCCCAATCATGCACACTATCATAAAATTGCTGTTATTTTGACCTGTTATTAATTTCTAGCACTCATTATTAATGTCTAGTATTAATGGCTAGAGTCTAGCAGTTTTATAGCAGTTCAATAAGGCACCCGTCCCGCCCACCATATCCGTTCTACAAAGGCTATAATTTTAGATTTAACTGAATCGATTAATAAATATTAAATATCACAGAAGCCCAAATCGTTTGCATTAAGAGATACGGCGCGGCCTTTTTCACACGAAGCTAAAATTTGGATTTTACACCAAAATACTTGACCAAACTGAATAATTTTATTTTTTCGTAAGGTAAAGCAAATATCTAGAACATATACGTACTAATTTATTTACTTGTATTAAAATAATGCAATTTTTCATAATTTTATAAAGTAATGTTGACAATTTTGTGAGTTAATAAAATAAAATAAATATATTTCTTCAACCTATAAATAGAATATTAATGAATAAAACATCGTAAAATAATATTCCATTAACTCACAAATAAAGTCAAAGATGCCTCTAAAATCGTGAAATATCGGTTTCTTTATTGGCCTATATTATATTATTTGAAAAAAATAAATAATGCAGCATATATCCATACTTGATATTTGTTATACGTGATTTGGTTGGCCTCAAATCCAAATTTAAGTTTAGCCGCGCAGACGTAACACGTCTCCTTCCGACAAAAAATCAAGGCAAAGTTAATTGGGAACTTTGCTTCCACCTCACCAGCTTTTCTATTTTCACCTGAAACGATTTCATTATTATAATAGTTTAGCAGGTTCGGAAAGTTGTTTCCAAACTTTTAGCTCACACCTTTATTATTGAATATTTAGCACCAACTGTTCTGAATATATTATTAATTTCAGTGGCGGCCGCTGCTCTGAAAATGTGATGGTTCACTGAAAATCCACACTTATGAGATAACTCTTACTAAGCAACATTAGGTAAAAATTATTCCACTAATCTTTTTGGGAGAGAAGGTCAATTCTAAGCTGTTGTCGAAGGGCGAAAACTTCTACATATCGCTTTTTAATTAGAATATATATTCTTGTATTTTCTGTTTCTGTGTTAGATATTGTTATGTAGCAAGCTTTAAAGTACATTTGAAATCGCCGCTCACATAGTTAATAATACTGTTACGTCGTTATCATTATTACGACGTAACAGTATTAACTATACATATATTTATTATTTTTAACAACCTGTATTTTGATAACAAAGATGTACATAAACTATTTCTCAAAAATTTCAAAATATATTTTTAATCTGATAACCTTTTTTAAATGTACCCTCTCCTTCCATCCACAAGCAAATGTTTTTTATGTTATCCAAATATTATAACAAACATACCTTTTCACGGATACTTTGAAAAATTGTTCAGAACACCCAATTATTCGTGAAAATCTGTTCAAAGCATACGGCAATCCAAAAAGTAATGGCCCAGGATATATGTTTCCCAGTGTTTTTAAACCACAGATCCCAGTTACGAGTAGCGAGTTGCAATCGATGTCGCCGTGTTTACGAGTAGCAGAGCGTGGGCGGCGTTTGGCCGTAGTTTGTTAATTAAAGTAACATGGTTAATTTCCTATTCGTTCCGCCGTCGCACCAGGTATTCAGCAGGTAAAGCGGAATTAGCCCCGTCAAACGTTTCCTACATCACTCAGAATTTTGTTTATACACTGCAAAAATGTCGTTTGTAGGATGGAATGAAATAACCTTACTTTGTGCTACGGCAGTGGTGTATTTATTTTATTCAAAGGTGTTGTTTTGCTTCAATGACAACTTATCAAACATCATAAGTTGCTGTCACAAAGCTTGAGGATTTATAATATTGGCGCAGATTGTTATTTTTTTATCGATGAATCGATTTTAAAAATAAGATACTTGCTCGAACACATACTCGTATATACTGAAGCGGGTACTCGTGTATATTTATGTTTACTTGTGTACTTCATACAAATTGTATTAGTTGGCTTTAACCCAAAACAAGCGTACAAAATTTTCTTAGCAAATCAGTGATTCATCTCCTTGTGATTATTTGGTCTTTTTCATTTAGAAGAAAATAAGACAATTTTTTTTACATAAGTCCCACACTAGAGGCCCTGAGAAAAAAAAGGCTCTGGACCTTTGAAGCTGCTGTGTGTGGGGTCTTTTCATGGAAAGATAAAAAAGGAAATGTTGGGAAGGAAAAACATATTAGAGGTGGGTAGGAATTTGGGGGTCAATGTGTTCAAGAGTGACGGACGTATGAGTCTAACCTTCCCACTGCGGTGCAAGGCGATGTATCGAGAGTCCGGTCTCTCCCGTTTCTCCATTAAACCGGTCTCTTCCGATCCGGCCAAAACGTATTCGCCTCCAAGACCGAGACAAATCACCATGAACCCGGGCATCCTGCTAAGTCACCAAACGTATCGAACCACTTGGGGTGACTTATAGCAGAGGTGTTCGTTTTTCAATAAATGGTTCCCGGGGTGGCGGTTTTAAAACTCATTTATTTAAATAATACCGTTATACATTTTAATTGGTGAAGACATTTTCCTTCAACACTTGGGGCCTTCGCTCATGGAGAAACCAAAACTGGTTGGCAATTCAATTCAATTCACGGCGCAACTCAACTTTACGATTTCAGTAATTATATAAGCTTGTTTAACAAAAATAAAGTTTATTAATAATCAATTATCAAACTTAATACATAATAATAATTTTTCAATTTCCTGAACGAAATCGATCTTTTCCTGCTCTGACATATCGCACTCGAGAACTTGGGTCTCAAGACCCAGGTTGTAGAAGTTAGGAAATACGCCAAATCTTTCAAAATCAGGACCCACACTTATTTTCCTCAAAAAAACCTTCACACATCATATCTTTGCTGGGATTAGTGTTTTAAATTGAACAACACAAATGAAAAAACAATAATAGTGCTTTGATTTGTAATTTTCACGGCTAAAAGTAACATCATGATTCATCTTGAGGTATTATGCCGCGCTGCACTCTCTTTCTTTAGTCAACGTGTCCGACAGCGTTACAGTGTCCAGTGAACAGTGCACAGTGTAAAGGAGGTAGCGCAATACGGCGTAACCTAACCTAACCCAACAATATATCACGAAGATCAGAGTTTTTTTTTTATATAAGTGATGTTTATGGCGTACTGCCTTTTTATAATTTACAAAAATAATATCGTCCCTGTATGTACGCTGCAAATAACAAAAAGGTAATAAAAATAGTAAAAAGATTTGTTGAAGGACTCACCCATATTTGAAGCTTCACCCTTTTGTCGTGGCGGAAGACGGTCTTGACTTTGAAGTCTATCCCAACCGTTGAGACGAAGGCTGATGTGAAGGAGTCGTCTGCGTACCGGAACAGGAAGCTGTCGAACAACGTCATATTATTGTACCGGAAGGTAGGAAGGGGAAACAACATGGCCGCTAGCCTGTTCGGAAGTGCTTTTTCACAGAATGATGCCGGCAACAGTTTAAAAGTTTTTTAATTGGTTCCAAGCTTTTTAGCGGGGTGAGTGATTAATTATATATATATAGTAGGAGAAAAGCTTACTAATTAAAAAAAAAATTGTTTAATTTTTGTAAATTAACCAAATTATTTTGTTTACATCCTTCATAACTTAAATAAAATAATAATAAAGTTAAATTAATTATTAATGTACAATACGTGTATCTATGTTGTATGTATGATGTGTTGTATCTTTGAAGAAGCCATTCGTTTTGAAACACGTTTATACATTTTTTAAATAGTTGTGTAAACAAAACTAATTATTTTAATGTAATGAAATGACGCCAAAAAGTGATTTTACAATAATTGAAGAAATGAATTTTTTTATTAGATTCTGTTTTCATGCTAATTATTCTGACCTACTTACTTTCGACCCTTTTCTAACCTTTCTAACGACAATTAACCATGAGCAACATTAAAATCCAAAAAATATATAAAATAAATATATGTGGGCACCTAAATTTAAATCATACTAATTGTTTGGTATTCTATAAACTATCCAAAAAACCTTTAATGTTGCGGAATTTTTTTTTCACTCTACACAATAAAAGTTAAATAATGCCCAAAGTAAAATAATTTCTCTCAGAGCCTATGTCATCTTTGAGGATGCACTGTGGAGGGTTTTTCAAAGGAGAAGATGGAGAGGAAGCTATGAGAAGGAAAATAGTATGAGGGGTGGGTAGTAATCTTGGGGTCAGTATGTCCAGGATGGATTTAAGAATCCATCCCGCGGTACGAGGCGATGGGTTAAGATCTCCCTCATCCAGCCTCTTCCGATCCAGTCCGCCACCTGTTGGCATCCGCCGCCAAGACCTGGACAATCCTCACCCCATGAACCCAGATATCTAAGAGCGAACCACTTCGGTGACCTATGGCTGAGGTGTTGGTTATCCAATAAATGGTTCACCAGGCGGCGGTACCCATACCCGCTTTCCGAATTGAAGAATTAGTTCAACTGTTTGTTATTACTGCTCCTAACTTATTTAGATATATACATATTTTTTCACAATTTCTCACTAACAGTACTTCACTCTAGGTACTCAGTTTTGCTTGTTCTGGGTGAGCATAATCTTCAAAAGTTATACCAATAAAAAATTGAATACGTATTTAGAATTTTAGAAAAAATCAACTGGTGTCCCTTATAAATAATATAAAGTACTATAAAAATCGGATGTGTTTATCCGGGACACTATCTAGGGACTAGGTTACAATTAGTTGAAGAATTTTGAATTATTTTAACTTTTTGTCAATAATTCATTGGCAAAAATATAACTAGATGATAAAAATTAATACCGGTGCGTAATATTTGGCTAGTACCCTTGAGTAGAAAAAAGCACTTCGGAATTTATAATTCAATTTTATTCTTGGAAAAGTCACGTCTCACCTTTTTTTGTCGTATAGAGTTGAGACGAAATTCCTATTATTTTGTTGAAAATTATTTGTAACTCGGAACAGTCAAAATATACAAAGTATTAAAATGAAAATTCCAAGATTTAGATAACATTATCACATTAGCTCCACACACCTAAAGAAAACTGAAGAAATGGAAATTTCCCTCTGGGCCTGTGTTTATCTTAGGGAATGCCATGTGGAGGGTTTTTTTAGGATGAAGAAGGAAAGGAAGTTCTGAGAAGGAAATAGGTATAAGGGGTGGATAGAGATCTGGGGGTCAATATGTCCAGAAGTGACGGATGAATAAGTTCACGTCCACTGCGGTCTAAATCCTGCTGATAGTCCTGCTGGAGAGTTCAAAAGATCTCCCTCAACCACCACGATCTGTCCTGCCAAGCAGTTGGTGGGCAAACACATCCGCCACCAAGATCCGGACAAACCTGACCCCATGAATCCGGGCACCCCTGCTAAGTCACCAAAGGTAGCGAACCACTTGGGGTGACCTACGTCGAAAGTGTTGGTTATTCAATGGATAACCATAGAAGCCGTAGCCGTGCAGAAGCCGTAGCCGTCGTTATCCGTAATCTTAAAGATTGAAGAAAATATAAAACAAAGTAAAAATATAAAGTGTAAACAAAAAATCCCACAGAGGCAAAGCCTGTTGTGCTTGGGTTTTATAATTTTTTTTGAAATATTTTCATGATTCAAGATTTTAGAATAATACAAAAACTGTTAATATTACACAAAGTCTTAGGATGGGTTGTTTCAAAAAATTTGACGAATTCGTCAAATATTTGACGTTAATTTTCACGTTCTGTGTAAGTTCTATTCAAGTTCTGTGATGATTTCAGTTATGTGAAGCAGCTGGCCTATGATGATAATAAAAAAACAGAACTCGAAAAGAACTTACACAGAACCTGAAAATTAACTTCAAATATTTGATGAACTCATCAAATTTTTTGAAACAACCCGTCCTTAGTTTTCAAGGAAAAAATGAATAAAATTGATTTATAAGCGTTATGAAATTTAAATAAAAGGAAAAAGGTCAAATTCTAACTAGGAATAAAATTTACATTTAAATATTGATATAAAAATAAATAAATCTAAACGTGTGATAAAACCACTTCCTACTCAAAGGCATATTATTTTTTTTATAAATTTCTGTCTCTTTTTCTATTCAAATAACTTGTTTACTGCAGGTAAAAATATTATTTTCGTTCTCTTTCATGTGCTTGTACAACATATTTTCTCAAAAAAAAAATTTTAAGTACAGAATCTTTTCAAACTTTTACTATTAAATCCAGTGAAACTTGGTATTTACCTGCTTTTGTTTATTTTTATTTAATATCAACTTTTTTATTAGCTTCCGTTTAATAGGATGAGGCGAATAGATACTTAATTGAATTTTATTAATATTATAAATATTATTCTATTCATTGGACTTACTTATTTACGAAATTACGAACTACATATTTTAAAAAAAACAATAACTTAGTAAACACCAATTTTTTGTCTGAAAAGAAATATGTTTTATTGAAACAGGTAAAATGATTAAAGACTAACTTAAGATCGCAATAAGTAAATTCCTTCAACATTTTGTTAGCAGCGTAATGGAAGGCACCATAATTAAAATTGAAAAACTTTCCTTTGTATTGTGTTTATAAAGTTGTACTCAAAATGTTTTCACAATTGGTTCATACAGCAGCTTTGTTTTGATATTCGCTTGCAAAAAAGCTTGCCTACTTATATCGCAATAATTAAAGCCATTAAATAACTTACGGGGATTCTCGTTTATTTGAAGGCTATTTTATGACCTCGTTCGATGATTATTATCGAAGTTATATTCGTCAACAGAAAAATAATCTAAATATAGCAGCATTCACATCACGCACACCACCGAGCAGCGAATATTCCCAGAGGAGTTAATAGCGGAAATTAGGGCGAGGGGTGTTAGCCATTACACAAGCCAATGATTGGTGAAAACATTAATCCGTTTATCCGCATTTATGCGGTAAACGAAAATACTCTTGTAATTTTTAGAGATTTATGTTACACCCATTAAAATTATTTCACGATTTAATTGCCACACGAATTGAGCACAAATCTGTTATCATTTTGATTTCTTGCGTAATGGCGTATTATGTAGTGATATATGTTTATATATTTTTTAATTTTTAAAAAATAAATACAAACATTCCCGGGTTACGAATAACTCAACAATGTTTGAAAATCTCCTACTACCATCACAGTAAGCGAAAAATGTTGCTTGTGTCGTGATGGAGCCGAGAAATCGAACACGCGACGTCCGGGTGAGACCTAAACGCGGTGCCCACTCAGCTACTGACCGGTCATAATCATAAACATCTGCTATTATGAGAAATATGCTGACTATTCGAACATTTATTATTTTTTGGCATTACGAATGTTAATTATTCAAGTTACTATTTTTACTTTTAATTTCGTCTAAAAAAATCTCAGAACGTCGAAATCGAGAGTCTGAATAATACTGACGAAAAATAATTTTACAGATTCACATCAGCTCAAATAAGTGTTTTTTTTTTTTATTTATCTTTCGCGTTTTTCTGAAAATCACTTTTTTCAAGTTGTTTGGAATCGTAACTCATTGAATTTTCATTATATTCACTTCATTCAAGATTTAAACTAAAGAAAATTAAATTTGTGTATCGATGAACCTCGATTTATGAAAAATTATTATGTAAAGACAAAGGTATTACAAAGTGAAGACCGATTTTTTTCGCCAATTTTCATTTTTTGTCCGCCATTTTTGAAATCAAAAACTTTTTCGCACACTTTGGTTCATGCGCACTCTACATTCATACTACAACGATTTTTTTTTTATTTTCGTGTTTCAGATAATTTCCAAGGACTCCACGATTCCAACCAATTTGGTAAGACTCTCCGTTTGCTACCGCTATATACAGGGTGTGGCAGTGTAACTTCCTTTTTTAAAATGCGCGCCATTCAGTCGTAGCGGAGCGCTAGTGATCTCGTTCGAGAGGCGGAACTATAAAATTTTGTTCCGACTCAATTAAGTCGCCATCATACGTTGGAATAGTGAGAAGGTGCGTTTGCCGTTGAGGCCCACTTTTTGAAATGTTCTGAGCGCGCCTTTCGTAATCACTTTAATTTAGCACCGTTGGCCACTGTCCCGGACCGGAAATCAATTTTTATGTGGTTCACTACGTTCAGACAAACTGGAAGTGCGACAAAAGGAAGAACTGGAGTCCCTCTTCCCATTAGATCACCTAAGAACATTGAAGCAGTGAGAGCTCCAATGTTGCGAACACCGCGGCGTTCTGCGCGCAAACATGCGTCTGCCTTTGGGCGATTTGGAGTGGCTTGCTCTCCCAATTTGTCCCCTTGTGATTTTTTTATGGGGTTTTTTGAAATCCCGGGTTTATGTGAACCGTCCAAGGATCCTACAAGATTTAAAGGCCAAAATCCAGGAAGAAATTGTCGGGATAACGCTTAGTATGTTGGCAAGAGTCACGACAAATCCGAGAAACCGATTTACTCGGTGTATGAAGAGTGGGGGACATCACCTACCTGATTTTTTTCTTAAAAAACTAAGTAAAACAAAACTTTAGGTATGTGCCTACATAATAAAAAACAAATAAAAAAGTTCTGATTCGTACAATGGGTTTTATTAGGTTTTGAAAAAAGAAAATTATGCTGCCGCACCCTGTAAATATATAGATATTTAAATAAAATTTTCAATATTGTCTTTTTTTGTTTAAATATACCTTTACATGTGAAAAAAAGTTTCGTGAACGAGAACAAATGTCATTGAAAAAAAACGCACTAAACAAAAAACTCGGCTGGACTAGACCCCCCCCCCCCCCCCCTTAAAAGGCAATCCTTTTCATAAAGGAGTTGTAAGTAAAAGAAAAATGACTACACAAATTGATGAGGGCCGAAAAGTCAGGAAATTGAAGATTGTTTATGGAGTTAAGGACGTGAATTTTATCTCGTATTTATCTACAACGATTGTGATTAAATTTTATTTATGTTTCTGATTTCTTTCTCACCATTATTGTATTTCATGACTTTTAGTTCTCATTCTGTATTATATTTTGGTTCACGTACTTATTGATTTTAATGTCGTCGTACAGAAGAGAAGAACTGGCTTTTTTATTTCTGTCAGCCGGGACTACATGCACATGAGTGGCTTTTCCGGAAAATTGATTGATCATTGAGTGGTTTTCTTATTACGTTAGGAATAAAGAGATTGGTTGTCTTTCTTAAACATTTTTTTGTAATAATACAATTTAATAGACGATGATATATATTCTTAATGAATTCAATGATAACTTCACAGGCTCTAATGCTCTAAAAAGATTCAACTCTAACGGTGCTATGTGGCATGTAAAGCAACTCATGGAATATTCCAAGCATATTTATTTCAATAATGTTTAGTGAGAAAAATAACTACTAACCTACGAAAACCATGAGATCAGCTCTTTGATCTGTCAACAGAAAAAAAACGAACAACGTTTTGTGATGGCGTCTTCGAGATAAGAGGTCCCATAAATTGAAACAAACTCCCTAAACAACGACCTAACACTACACAAATAGAGGGAATCGTGAATCTCTGAATTCGAAATAAAAACATATTTTAGATATAATTAAGACACGTTTATATTTTAGTTTATATACATATCTACTTATATATATATGCTAAATACTAATTTAGTAGTTCCTAGTGTGAAAAATCCAAGCATTATATAAAACAGTGGTCCTAGAGAGGTTGTATGTGACAACATTGTAGTTTATCATATGTCTTTTTCATTTACCTTAGTGTTTAATATATATGTATATATTTTCTTTATTTTTCTAGGTTATATTAAATATTTTGACATTCAAAAAACTATTGTTAGGGATGTAATTAAAAATATGTTAATTTTATTAATATAATATAATAATCAAGATGAAAACTTAACCTCTTGGCTTGTCGTGGTATGGTTTCAGCGTGCTAACGTATCTAAACTCTTGGCTTGACGTGGTATGGTTTCAGCGTGCTAACGTATCTAAACTCTTGGCTTGTCGTGGTATGGTTTCAGCGTGCTAACGTATCTAAACTCTTGGCTTGTCGTGGTATGGTTTCAGCGTGCTAACGTATCTAAACTCTTGGCTTGTCGTGGTATGGTTTCAGCGTGCTAACGTATCTAAACTTTTGAGTTTGGTAATTCATGGACGCATTTGACTTATGAGTATGATTTTGCACGTGCATCACTTAAAACAAGATAATTTTATGAAAAAGAAAACTTGCGGTCGGATGAATTTTTTTTTTTAAATTTTTGCAATTCCATACCCTTCCTCGCCAATTTAAATTGAGATTGCCCTGATGAGTTTATATACAAAAGCTTTTCCAAAGGGTAGAGAGCGCCCTCGGCGGAGCAAGGCATCTTAAATAAAGGGATCGTTACTGAGATGAATCGACAGCTCTGCGAGGATTTATTAATTATTCATCCTTTGAGCAGAATAAAGTATTAAGGTGCCGGCAATTTATAAATTCAAGTTGAATGTAGCTATTTCAGTAAAATTTTGTAACGATTTTGTATCTTATCTATCAAATAACTTTACTGGTGAAAACGTTTCAAGAAAAACTCTTAAGCCTAAACGGTTTATATGTCTAGAGGACAAATAAAGAATAAATGCTTGTGTTGCTTTACGCGTGCTTACAATACTCCCTTGACATTTCAAAACACACAGACAGGAGGCCCTGAGGAAATTAATTCCCCTCAGGGCCTATGTCATCTTTGGAGATGCTGTGTGGAGGGTTTTTTTTAGAAAAGGAAGGAGAGGAGAGTTCTGGGAAGGAAAAGGGTTTAAGGGGTGGGTAGGAATCTGGGGTTCAGTGTGTCCTGGTCACCCACCTCCAAGACCTAGACAAACCTCACCCCATGAACCCTGCTAAATCACCAAACGTAGTGAACCACTTGGGGTGACCTATGGCAGAGGTTTTGGTGGCTTTAACAAGATTGCTTCAACAAACTTGAACCGGTTACGATAAAAAAATAAATTATGTAGAAATAAGTTTTATATGCGATTTATTATATTATTCTAACAATCTATTTAATTTCTTCGGTTGGGTATTAAGAACTTACTTTCACATAAACACTATAAACAGAAAACGTATTTTTTTTCATTTAACGTCAATTAGAAGTTAATGTAATAAATAAGCCTGCTAGCTAAGCGTCCAACAAATCATGCCAAGGCAATTAGTTTGTGAAAATATATTAAAATTACGTTTTTTTTTAATAACGAAAGTGAAAGTTTTCCATATTTTCAAAATGGATCAACATTGGTGGCGGTGACGGCGGTAGGGAGAAATAAAATATTCGCGGAGAGATTTTATATTGAAAAGAATAAAAATAAATATTACGTTTCTTAGAATTCTGTGTTAGTGGGCACAATTTGTAAATCATCTTTTGCAAAACAATTCTGCTTTATTTCGAGGATGAGAGGGATGCGGCGTCTTCAAGGGTCCCTGTGTTTTAAGGGGAAATTCGGTCAAAGGGTTCCGGATAGAGTTATGATTAGAAAACAAAAAGCCAGACATACGTCAACATTAAACATATCAGACTTTAGACATTAATATTAAATTGAATTCAAGCGCCTATGCGAATCGTACTAGACCTTAGGAAAGAACAATATCGTATGTAAATCGATTTTCGTTCATTTTATCATAGCGGAGTGCTAAGCTTCTGAATTACTGAGACCGGTCGTCAAAAAAGCTGGCAAAGACAAACATTATAAAAAAATTAATGGATTTATGCAGAGTTAATCAAATTCAAATTTTGCTCACACTCTTCAATTTCTCAGGTAGGTCTTCACCTACGACCTTATTCCTTGATGAGAAACCAGGATTTGAAATGAAAAGGAAACTCGAAATGACTATAGCTAGCTTTAAAAAAATTATTTTACTTAACCACTTTTCCTTTCCCTCCCGAATTACTTTATAACAACAACAAAAAACTCCAAGTAATTGATACCAGAGTCTCGGAGGCCTCAAGCAGTACGGGCTATTTGTGTGGAACATGCAAAATAAAATAAATGTTTGAATGATGAACCTCAGATATATAGTGTTTTATATATCCGACGTCACACGTGTCCTTATAAAATAATACCGGCTTGCCTAACCTAATAACAAAAGAGATTTTCTTTCCACAGTCTCCTACTGCGGCTCAATCATTTCTTGTGATCGATACACCCGACAGGCGGAGATAACGAAGCCCGGGAGAAAATATCCTATCTTTATTACTGGGAAGATGTTATTACCATGTTCTTCATTACGCGAGAGGATAATTAAAAAGTAATGCTCTCGTAAAGAACACTTTATGTACGACACATACGTATTAAACATCTTTACGGCATCTTAATATACAATTATTTGGAATTACTGAGTGTGGATTAATAGCCTTCAAGAAATTTAAGTATATTCAAATAAATATTGAGAGTTTTCTTGAAACTCTTGCTATGTACTTATTGTAAGCTAGGGCAAACTCTTGAATATTCTCAGGATACTAATAGAGGCTATAATAGTACTAATATCTCGTCGAAACGTGTTTCACTATCATCACATGAGTAGTGGAGCGCGGGGACCGGATTCAATAATTTTCGATGGCTCGGCATTAAAGTTAAAGCTGTGCTTGTGTGAATTATCCAAACAAATCTCTCCAATTTTAAAAATAATGATACAAATCAACGTAAAATTTATAGAATTAAATGAACTGGAGCTACAGATACGGGCGCAAATGAAATTTGAATAATTTTTTTTTAATAAAAAGGAAAATTACCACCAAAAAGGAAAATTCTCGAAAAAAGAATCTAGCACGTGATATTGTGTAGGCGTGTTTTAAACTTGCTATCTTTGGTCACATAGGTACTTTGAAAATGAAATTGTAGTGGTTTGCAGAAACGGTGGCGGACTGCAGAAACTAGTGGCCGGTCTATATATAACATTTCTGTGACATGCCGATATCAATCGCCAGGAATTATTGTCTGGTGGTATTACTGTCGGATAAGCGAAAGATAAGGCCATCTGACGCATTTCTCGTAATTATTGCGAATATTTGGTTTATATTTCTGTTTCGGATACGGTTTATTCCAACAATCCATTTTTTATACCCTCTCAATCCGTAATTTCCCGAAACGAAATGAAATTCAAGCTCTGTACCTATCTTCAGGTACATTTCTTTTTTGGCAATTTCGTTAGTGAACAGTGAACAGTGAACATGCCGGCCGTTGTTCCAGAGGCAGAGGTTTTTATAACAAAATTTATGCAAATTCTCAGATAGGTTTTATCGAATGGATAACATCCGATAATTCTAATAACTAATACTATTTTAAGTTTTCCCAGTGTATAAACGATGAGAGTTTTTTATTGTATTTTTTTTTTCATTCTACACCCCAACGCAGGAATGCGATTTATGTATGTGTGAAAAATAGTTTCAAAACGATGTTTGCTTAGTTTCGCACGAGAAGATAAAGAAACACACGAAGAAGATGGAAACAGACATCGTAATTGAATTCGCCAAAGAAAGCAATTGACAATGAGTGGAATAACTTGCTACGTGGGTGGAAAAACGATGAACTAATAACTTCGTGGTGGGGTTACAAACACACTGCGAAAACTAATTAAAATATGCGTGAATGTCTTATAAAGTATTATCGTGATTTATTATCGTATAAAGTAAGTTACGAAGAATTCTGGAAGTTATCACAGCAAATATGGCAAATTCTTATCACAGCGAATATAGCAAAGTTTTGTTTTATAAGATGTTTTCTCGTGAAAGGTTTTTAATAAAATACAGGATTTGCTCGCATTCCTCGTCGAACATTCTATATGTGCTATCATTATTTGATCACAGAAAATGAAACCGACCAAGATAATTGAATACGCCAAAAAAGCAAATGGCTATAGGTAAGATAAGTCGTTCGGATGGACAAAGCTCGTCAATCAGTAGTATCCAAAGGAACTAAGACGTTTCAAGGTCGATCTGAAATCCACAAAATCTACGACGAAAACAAGATACGTTGGTGGAAAATGGTGGCCACGCAAAGAATTCTAGCGGGTGAAGTGCAAATAATATCTTCGTGAAGACATGTCTTGATTTAAAAATGGAAGTCAGAGACTGATGATTACGGGGATTAATAAACATATTTATTTTATTCTTACCTAGTTTTACCTACAGAACTGTTTCCAATGATGAGTAACTTAAACATGTAATCGAAATTTTGGTCCGCTGCGTCTTTTTGCCATTTTGGATCTGCACCTCCCGCCATCTGTGGACAATGAAAAATAATAATTAATACCTTATTATTAAATCAAAAAGGATTAAGAAAAAAAATCGTCATCACTCATACACCACATGTAGTCCTCACACAAGAAAACTTACTTAAGATTCTCGGTTGTGAAATATTCTGAAAAATCCGCGCAATTACCTACACCTTTGTAAACCACAATGATTCCAATTATATTTACATAATGCTCTTGTAAAGCGGGTTAACATTAAAACCGCAATTATTTACGAAAACTGTTATGAACAAATAAATGTAGGCGATAGCGATCTAAATTTGCTTAGATAAATACCGATATTCAAAAATGCTCAAACTCGTGTTGATAAAACTATTAAAATTAAGTACTTTTTGTAATTATTTTTTGATCGTATTTATAATATTTATTATTAAAAATAAATTTACATTATTGAAAAGTAATTATAATTTTTCAATAATGTCTAAGCAAAAAAAGAATGTAATTTTTTTTAAGTATATTAGTTTCTAAGACCGTAAATAAATAGATAAACTGAAGTATTTTCGTCACAAAACAAAGGCGCGGACCTTTTTTATGATTTTATTTGAACTAAAATAAAAATTTTGAAAAGTAGCTTTCCCAAATAATTTATCGATTAATTTTACTGCATGATTACATGATTTGAAATGTTTGTTATATAATACAAATTCTTGTTTGAAAATTTAACAAATCTACCAACGACCTACGGTAAAACCTTATTGTACTAAAAATGAACATATTTTCTCAAAATTCAAAAAAAAGATTTACTAAATAAAAGAATAGTCTTTTAGAATCAATTTATAAATTTTTTTGTGGACAAGAGTCAAGGTCTAAAATTTGATTTAAAAATGACATTTTCGGTTTTTTCTGGTTATTCCCTCTAAATATATCACTTACACTGAAGTTATTCCTTCACACTTGATTGAAACTGTTATATTTAAATATGTTTACCTTTAGGATCAACCATCAAAATGAGGCTTTGTATTATTAATGAAAATAACCAGGTCTTATTATCTACCGTGAAAGCACTGTGACAATGTGACGCAACCGCTTCCATTAACGAGCCGAAACTATAATAATAACGCAAAATCATACATTCCCTGCGCGTTTTGATGGAATTATCACCAGCGACGTAAAACAGGACTTTTATCAGCGGGCCGACCTACTAAGGATAAAGTAGGACGTTGTGATAACAGTGTGCCCACCATTAATGATTCGGTTTACGTGTTGTGGTTGAACAAAGGCGTGCAGTTATACTACACTTTTAAAGGGCTTACTGAAACCAAAAATTGTTTAAAACGAGGTTTAAAATAACCTCTTCGTTAGTCCGTTGCGTCATCACACAAGGGGGCAAAGGAGGACGGGCACACGGGGTGACACCACCTGGGGGGTGACAAAGATTTATGTTATAATATGTATGCCTCAAAGTAGGAACAACATTTTGATTAATTTATATATGTGATTTTGGTATGATGAGAGCAAAAAAAAAATATTTTAACGTGTGAGAAATACTTTTTTAATTAGTTATTTTAAACGATAAGAAAGTATTGATAATCTTTACTTCACTGAGCCATCGAAACAACTTTTACACTTGCGCATTATGACTTACCAATATCTGCATTGTTTAAATATTTTAAAGTTGAAAAACTTTGTTTTATCCGCTAGATTAAAGATATGTAATGTACTTAGGACTCTTTTTGTCACCTAAAAACGTTTAAAAAATTATTGTTTTCTATTACATAATTTTGTATACAGATATTTCTCTCCTCAATGGAATTAAGATAAATTCATTGCAAAACTGAACGATTTATGGGAAAGCATTCAAATTTACTAATCAATTCATATTTTGGGAGGCGGGTATACGTACTGCCGCCCCGGGAGCCATTTATAGGATAACCAACACCTCTGCCATAGGTCACCCCAAGTGGTTCGCTACGTTTGGTGACTTAGCAGTGGTTCCTAGCTTCGTGGGGTGAGGTTTCTCAAGGTCTTGTAAGCTGATGTGTCTGCCCACCCGCTGCGTGATGAGCCGGATCGAGAGGGACTGGTTGTGGTCTTTTGACCTCTCCAGCCAGAGTCTTGCCTTGCACCGCAGTTGAAGGGATGGATTCATACGTCCGTCACTCCTAGACATACTGACCCCCAGATTTCTACCCACTCCTCATACCTAATTCCTTCCCAGAACTTATTTTTCTGCATTTTCTTGAAAAAACCCCTAAGACGACATAGGCCCTGAAGGAAATTGTTTTCCTCGGGGCGTCTTGTGTGGATCTAATGTAAATAAAATATTCATTTTTCCTACCACATTATGTTCATTTCTCAGGTTCTCAAATCCCTGAAGCGTATGTGTGTAAAACCATGATCTTATAAGAAATGAGGAGATTCGCAAATAATGCAAGGCTGATGTAAGCATAATAAGTAAGATAAAGAAAGAAATGCTGGATGATTCGGGCATGTAGAAGGGCAGGCATAAAGGAAGACAGGAGTGTTAGGAGAATAGTATATTTTTATGTTCGAATTAAAAGAAGTCGGGGACGAAGAAGAAGAGAATATTTTATTGAAAACATGGTTCGATTGAGAGAACCAGATACTTGAATCGGCCCATGGCAAGTGTCAGAATAACGGAAGGGTACCTACTATATGTATTTATGAATGTGAATTAATGTGTGGCACGATCGAGTTGTTTGGCGGTCCATCCTCTCTGCCTAGGATGTGGATTGTTCATTGAGTTGACATCGGAAGTTTATTATGTATTTATTATAATTGATTTAGAGCATAAAGGTATCAAAGGTTTAGATAACTAAAATAACATAAATGGGTATGACACATGGTATACAGGTAAAAAGTATAACATAATACAATAAAAGACAGAAAAAGATCAGTTTTGCATATGGCATAAAGTATAATAAACAATAAATGTGTGGGTTCTTAATACCTTTCTAATTTTTATGTGCTAAATGTGTAGCGAAATGGATTTAAAAACAAAAATACACACTACCGATTTGCACAGCACTAAAAACTAATATTCAAAACGATTCTACTGAATCCTTTTACATTATCGTCAGAACTTGTACTTAGAAATTTCATTTTCAGTAAATAAAATGCTTTATACTGCTTTCACGCCACATTTCAGATTTATAAAAATAATCTAAGATAATAATGTAAGTTTATATGTTTATTGTCCTGAAGAAGGTCGAGTTCGACCGAAACCGGTCGACGAATATAAATTTATATTAAGTAGTTTTAAACAAAGAACTTGTTTCATTCTGTAAAAATGTCAAGCCACAAAGTGTTTGCTTTCTTTGATAATTTAATGTAAGATAGTTACACTATCACGGAAAGGACAAATGAGTTCGATAATTTAATATAATAACGTGAGTATCAAAAAATAAGTACGACGATAAGTCGTTAAAGTAATTTTATTATTATTATTACACAGATAAACATGAATAGATTGTTGTAGAGTTTTCTTTAACCTTTATTACTCGCCCTATATGGCGGGTGTTTTGCAAAACATAGCTAAGCTGATGTAAATATTCTAATAGGCTGAATCAAAGTTTGGACACTGATTGATGATACACATCGATTGAACTTCATTTACTTCCAAGTTTGTACCGCCTTTCGATGGGCGAGTTTTTTACATAATTATTAGCAGATATGCGAACAAAATACTGCGAAGTTAAAGTTAATGCAGTTAAGTTACAATGTATTGAGTGACACCAACCCTAGTATCTAGTGACGCCACTGTCACTGCCGTTGATACGTGTTTTCAATCAATATGCTAAAGTTGGGACAACTATGTTTGATAAACGTAATGCATATTTTAAAATTTCTTCACAGCGTATAAATTCATAAAGGAAAACCGCAAGCCAAAATAGTTTTGAATCAAATATCCCATTCAGAATTCCTTGGACAGACTGAGTTACAAATATATAGTGGTCATGCTGTGAATGTCTAATGGCAAGGAAAATTTCAACACGATCACACCAAGCTAGGACTAGATAGGGCGGTTAATAAGTATCAAACAGTCTGAAATAGTTCATCCTTTAATAAAAGGAAGCATTACCGGAAAAGTGCCGCAAAAGGCTTCGGGCTGATGAATCTCCGGGAGCGGAATATCCGCAGCACAATATCTCATTTCCAGGCTGCAGCGTCAAGGGCTACAGTCTCAATGATGCTGTGCATTTGTGCAACCCTTGATTAGAGAGAGCATCAACCGGATGAATTCATTATTCATTCATGCTTTAATGAAAAAATAAATATGTGCCCGTTCATCTTTTGGACTGAAAACTGCGTTTAAAATATTTTGAAATTTCTTCACCAACAACATTCATTATAGGAAGTGGTTAAGCCATCTGAACTTTTTGAATGAAATCCCATTGCTTTAATGTGTCGACAAGCTTTCAAGTTTTTGTTAAACTTTTGATTGTTAACATTTGTTGTTAACAGTTGTTAACATTATTTTTCATAAATTCGGATGATAATAAATTATAATCCTGTAATAAAGTTACCACAACTTGGGTGTGCATTTCCTTCGTCGTTATATTTTCAAACGCGTATTGATTATGCAAATGCCAAAAAAAAGCCTTCACTATTCAAAGCGCAATATCACATTTCTTATCAAATGTGTCTGGATGTCATTTGTCGAAATAATTTCCCTCGAGGCCTTCTTTGCGGAGTTAAAATAAAATATGAAAGAAATCTTGGGAATTTTTCAGTAAATTTTCTAAATTAATCTTAGGATTGTGACTTGACTTAAATTATATAACGCGACCTGACACACTCGAACATGACCCAACTGTACCTAATGACTTTGAAACGTATGTATGTTTAATGTAAATTTAATATTTGACTAATGGGACAAAGTCAAAAACAAATTTCGTTTTTAATGAAGTTTTTTTAAAAGCGTGGGATGAAGCGTTTAACAAGTCTTTATACAAGTTTTTTTTTAGTAATGGTTTGTTCTGCATTTTAATCGTCCAATTAACTGAACTGTTCACTAGGTCTTGTTAGGTGCGTTTAATTTGTGCTATAACCATAAAAAGGGTGGTGCACCATTGCTTTAGATATAATCGATTAGGTATATTTTAAGTAAATTTAATTTAATGACGTTGTTATTACGTTTTGCAAGTTTAGTATTTTAATTTTTTTGTGATCGTTTCGACGTTCAAGGCCATTATCAAATTGCGGTTGTGTCACATTGAGACGACTTACTTATACGATTCTTTGTACCGCTGCACTATTTTTAATTTTTATGATGTTTAAAATGTTAAAATTTATAATGTTTAAAAATTGTAAAATTTATGATGTTTAAAAATTAAAAAAATAATTATTAATATTTTCGTAAAAAAAAATTTACTTATAAAATCAATTGTGTGAAGCTCTCTTCGTATTTTTTTTGTTTTCTCCGCTTAAATGGTGGCAGATTTGTCATAATTCTTTTTATAATGATGTTATCAATTTGGGAGGCGGGAATGGGTACCGCCGCCCTGGGAACCTTTATTGGATAACCAACACCTCTGCCATAGGTCACCCCAAGTGATTCAATACGTGGTGATTTAGCAAGGGTGCCCGGGTTCATGGGGTGAGGTTTGTCTAGATCTTGGAGGCGGATGACCAGGACACACTGAACCCCAAATTCCTACCCATCGCTTTAACCCCTTTCCTTCCCAGAACTCTCCTTCCCTTCCTTTCCTTAAAAAACCCTCCACACAGCATCCCCAAAGATGACATAGGCCCTGAGGGAAATTATTTTTCTCCGGGCCTCCTGTGTGGAGCTCATGTAAAAAAAAATACTTATAAGGTCATCTACTTTTTGACATTACCCAGATATGAAAATGAATTAAAAATGGTTTTGCATTCAGGAATTATCACACATTTGCCGTGTTGATGGACACTGTCGCTGTCCAAAACGTTAGCTGAAGAAGGAGGTAACGCAACACGGCATAACATCCCAAAAAGAAATAACGAAAAAGGAATTATATGTTTCAGTTTCTTGAAAATACTAAGGAGTGGAGAAACATTTTTCTTTGATTATTTATTTATATTTCGACCAAAATAAATATATTTTCAAATCGAAGTAGCTTTACGTCATAATTTCACCTTTGTATACAAAGCAATTTTCAGATTACATTTTTTTCGAAAATTTTCTTTTCACGTTATTGGAAAGAAGTCATGGTTCATCCTTAGTAGCTAAGGAATATTCTAAAAAACGCTTTTTAAAATCCTGAATATTATTTTAGGCTTCAAAGACCTGATGCCGGTTAATCTGTGGTTCGAACGAAAATAGAATTTAACCACAAACTTACCTGGAAATTCGTTTACCTGTAAAACCCCTAGCAACAGCTCAAATTACTCGAACCCACGCCTTTTTCTGGAAATGTAATATTTTAATAGGTCGGTAGGTGTATTTTGATTGATATAACAAAATGATTCATATCTGAAAAAAATTAATTAACTGGGACGCTATAGATGTTCTCGACCTTAATTTTTAAATTACAGTAGTTGTTACATTTTTATATCAGTGCAAATAAGAAGGTCAATATTTAAAAATAAAATAAAAAATTGGATTTTACTTCATATTGAAATTTTTGTTTTGTAATAAAATTAATATACTTATAAATTTAAAGAGCCTGCAAATGGGCTCTCTCTCTTATCTGGGTACGCAATTGAGAATTACTCATTATTATCATCTAAGCTACTTTAAGAAACTTGTCAGAAAAAATACACAAATACTACAAAATAACATGCATTTCAAATATTCAGATTTTGAATATTTTTTTAAGAAAATTTTATATTGTTTTAAATTTTATAATCTTATATTTTTTTCTTAGGACGGGTTGTTTCAAAAAATTTGATGGATTCATCAAATATTTGAAGTTAATTTTCATGTTTTGTGTAAGTTCTATTCAAGTTCTGTGAGTATTTTAGTATTGTGAAGCAATTGTCCTATAACAATATAATAACAGAACTTGAAAAGAACTTACACAGAACGTGAAAATCAACTTCAAATATTTGATGAATCCATCAAATTTTTTGAAACAACCCATCCTTAATGTTATTTTAAAGCAGTCAAGGAGAACCACAACGAAACCACTATGAACCACTAGTTATGCAAACCTAATGTGTTCTTTTGTTTGCAAGTTGGATTGCTTAGAAACATGTTGGATCCTTTTATTAAATACTCTGAGTAGAACACATTTTTTTTTTTTTTTTTACAGTTAATACCGCACAAGTGTCCCAACTGCTCCCGTCTGGAGCCAGTGAGACTATGGCATCCCCAATCGGGGTATGTTGTGAGGCTGAAGGTAGTGGGGAGGGGAAGGAGATAGGGAAGAGGAAGGTGGGGAAGTACCTGGCTATTCAGATCTGGTCACTAAACACGGCTAAAGCCATTTCAAGCAACGTTTCAATTCTGAATGGTGGTCTTACACCAGGGCGATACTGTTATATAGTATCTTCACACATAACCGAGTCTTTCAAATAAGTCTTTTTATAAGCCCAAAAAAGCAAGTATCGGGCCTATAAAAACTGCTTAAAAGTTCAAAATTTATTATTTACAAAGCCATTTTGGGTTATGGTTTTGTTAAATAATGTGGAAAATGGACGTGATGTATCGACTAAATGATTTTCTTTTAAAATTCTGAATAACATAAACCAAGTCATCTAAATACATTAAAAAAAATTGCTCTCTCCCCTGCGGGTAAATTAGTAAAGAAAGTAATTTATCACAAGCAAAGAATTCATCGAGAATTGTCCTCAGCCTCATTGGCTTCGGTTTAGGTCATGGGACTCCCCTTCAGCTCACCGCTCACCTCGACGATATTATTTTCTATTGAAAGTGTACACAGCTTCATAAAGCAATCTGTTATAACAAAGCTACTCAAACTCAATTTGTACAGCCTGCTGAAGGATTTCTCAATCTGTGGGTTTATTTGTATGGTGTTATTTTTATTTCGAAGACCGTCGGTCTAAACCGCACTACACACGGACGAGTTGATTTATGTACTTAGCTAAGTTGAGTATATATAAAAATAAACAATTTCTTATTTGCTTTTTTTTCCATATAACAGCAAAAATACTTGGAAGAAATCATATTTTTACTAAACGACGTTTTACAATAAAAATATGAATTGCAAAATTCAAAGAAGGATTAAAATCAAATTTATAACCTATTTTAAAAATAGCGGGTAAAAACGGATTTCGTTCATAAATATTTTGAAGATTTGCCCGAACGACCAAATCCTCGTCATCTGATTCAATTTGTTGGTTTGGGAGATTAACAATTTGGGAGGCGTTTATAGATACTTACCGCCGCCCTGGATAAAAAGCAATCATTGGATAACTACTAATTCCTCTGTCACAAATCACTCAAAGTGGTTCGCTATGTTTGATGACTTAGCAAGTGTGCCAGGGATAATGGGATGAGGTTTGACTAGGTCCTGGTGGCGGATGCATACTGGGTGGCCATCCGGATTTGGAAATACTTGCACCTTGCACCGCAATAGGAAGAATGAATTAAAACTCCTGGACATACTGACCCTCAGATTCCTACCTAAAGTTGACATTAGCCCTGAGCGAAATTATGTTTCACATGCCTTCTGTGTGGAGTATATTTTCAAAAATGGCGATTTGCACGGTACTCCACACAGCAGTTGATCAATTTATTCTTCAGCTTTTGAGGCTTGTTCTTTTCTACTCACCACATCTTGGAGATGTCATTTCCCTCCCCTTTTTATCACATTGACATTTAAATGATCGCAGCCTGCATTCTTGCATACATGTAAAACTACGATTATTTCCTCAAAAAGTTTAGAAACCCCTGCTTTATGGAGTTTCGTAGGCGTTAACGTAATACGGTTCATGTTGACACAAACAGTTCATATATACCCACGTTCACTGTTTACTTTGTATTACCACCCCTGTTGCTTCCAGAATTGGTTTTATTCAAATTCAGAATTATCAAGTTCTACGAAAATAAATAAACTTAATTAAATGAAGACATTATGAGCGAAACTCAATCGAAAATCTGGAAACAGAAAAATCAGAAAAAGATATTGGCACCTCTGGGACTCGAACCCAGGACCTCCCTACTTTCCGGGTTGGGCGCTCTTATCCACTGAGCTAAGGTGTCGATATCCAATTCGGTCACTTTTAACTGTACCATACTTTGACTAAGAACCACCCATATTATCTTCATTTTTCTTAACGCATATTTTTATTGGCTGCCATCTTTATGAATGATTGCAAGATTCAACTCGAACTAAATGCAATCTAGATGGTGTCTGGATAAATTATTATCCATTTTATTTTAATGTGCGACATCTATTGACTCTTCTGCAAGTCTGGCATGAATATTATTTTTTTTTTTTTTTACTTTATGAGTAAAACCTCAAACTGTAATATTTAATTAAATGAAGACATTATGAGCGAAACTCAATCGAAAATCTGGAAACAGAAAAATCAGAAAAAGATATTGGCACCTCTGGGACTCGAACCCAGGACCTCCCTACTTTCCGGGTTGGGCGCTCTTATCCACTGAGCTAAGGTGTCGATATCCAATTCGGTCACTTTTAACTGTACCATACTTCGACTAAGAACCACCCATATTATCTTCATTTTTCTTAACGCATATTTTTATTGGCTGCCATCTTTATGAATGATTGCAAGATTCAACTCGAACTAAATGCAATCTAGATGGTGTCTGGATAAATTATTATCCATTTTATTTTAATGTGCGACATCTATTGACTCTTCTGCAAGTCTGGGATGAATATTATTATTTTTTTTTTTTACTTTATGAGTAAAACCTCAAACTGTAATATTTAATTAAATGAAGACATTATGAGCGAAACTCAATCGAAAATCTGGAAACAGAAAAATCAGAAAAAGTTATTGGCACCTCTGGGACTCGAACCCAGGACCTCCCTACTTTCCGGGTTGGGCGCTCTTATCCACTGAGCTAAGGTGTCGATATCCAATTCGGTCACTTTTAACTGTACCATACTTCGACTAAGAACCACCCATATTATCTTCATTTTTCTTAACGCATATTTTTATTGGCTGCCATCTTTATGAATGATTGCAAGATTCAACTCGAACTAAATGCAATCTAGATGGTGTCTGGATAAATTATTATCCATTTTATTTGATTGAGTTTCGCTCATAATGTCTTCATTTAATTAAATATTACAGTTTGAGGTTTTACTCATAAAGTAAAAAAAAAAAATAATAATATTCATCCCAGACTTGCAGAAGAGTCAATAGATGTCGCACATTAAAATAAAATGGATAATAATTTATCCAGACACCATCTAGATTGCATTTAGTTCGAGTTGAATCTTGCAATCATTCATAAAGATGGCAGCCAATAAAAATATGCGTTAAGAAAAATGAAGATAATATGGGTGGTTCTTAGTCGAAGTATGGTACAGTTAAAAGTGACCGAATTGGATATCGACACCTTAGCTCAGTGGATAAGAGCGCCCAACCCAGAAAGTAGGGAGGTCCTGGGTTCGAGTCCCAGAGGTGCCAATATCTTTTTCTGATTTTTCTGTTTCCAAATTTTCGATTGAGTTTCGCTCATAATGTCTTCATTTAATTAAATATTACAGTTTGAGGTTTTACTCATAAAGTAAAAAAAAAAAAAAATAATATTCATCCCAGACTTGCAGAAGAGTCAATAGATGTCGCACATTAAAATAAAATGGATAATAATTTATCCAGACACCATCTAGATTGCATTTAGTTCGAGTTGAATCTTGCAATCATTCATAAAGATGGCAGCCAATAAAAATATGCGTTAAGAAAAATGAAGATAATATGGGTGGTTCTTAGTCGAAGTATGGTACAGTTAAAAGTGACCGAATTGGATATCGACACCTTAGCTCAGTGGATAAGAGCGCCCAACCCGGAAAGTAGGGAGGTCCTGGGTTCGAGTCCCAGAGGTGCCAATATCTTTTTCTGATTTTTCTGTTTCCAGATTTTCGATTGAGTTTCGCTCATAATGTCTTCATTTAATTAAATATTACAGTTTGAGGTTTTACTCATAAAGTAAAAAAAAAAAAAATAATAACAAATAAACTTGCTAATTCTTCACGCTTGCCGGGAGGTGGAGAAGCACGAGTTGGTTTCTACATTCTAGAAGATGTATTTTCACAAATTTTACCGTGGACTTGAGATCGAGGTCTACAGAATCTAATAGGGTGGCATTTGTGTGAATAGATCAATGACTAGCTGTTTATCACAACCGGAGTTTTTGCACGTCGAAAAATTACAATTTACGTTCTGTAGCAAACAATTGTTGCGTGTTAAGTAAGAATTCCCAAGACAGACCAAATACCTAACTAACGTAGCGGTCGTGACAAGAATGTCCAAGGTCAAGCATATTATCAACACGTTCAAAAACTAAACTAGTTATAAGAAAAGAGATGTTAATAATGTGAAGCCCTTAGATTTTTCAGGGGGGTGTACGTGACGGTATACGGCAGAAGGCAAAATTAATAACTGAGGAGTCTTGTTGAGTCGCTCCACAATGTTTTGAATCCGGCTTACGGTGTAAAGGGTTCAAGGTTCATCAACCATCGGTTGGAGTGAAATAATATCTAATTATTACATATTTTATCTCCTCTAATGTAGTCTCAAAAAAAACTACTGATAACTCATGGAAGAACTACAATAGAACTCTTGTTACATGTTCAAATCCCTGTGTCTCAGTCACGACCATCAAATAGTGTTTTGGTCGATGATGATAGGTTGGGTTAGTTTTAAGTCAGACGTAATCAGTCTTAGTCGTAAGTCACTAGTTATAATTTTAAATCTTAGTTGTAAGTCTATCGTATTAATTTTATTTTTTTATATGTTTATATGTTCAGCGCCCTTGAGATGATTTTTCATGAAAATGGCGCTTTATAAATAAGCCAAATTATTATTATTATTATCATTTGTACTTTTGTACCTTTTGGAATAAAGTGTTTACGTTTCAAAATATTTTTTTCCTTGTAAAAAATTAAAACTGGTGTTCGGTTTCCACAAAAAGCGATGATATTTTATGTGAAGCGGATAATGATTATTCTTAGTATAAAACAGACGTAGATTTCTATTAAAGTCTTCGAAGGTGATCTCTCTTCCAGAGAAACGTAATTAACGATTCTCGGGAAGTTCGTAAGGATTCGAGAAGCGTTACAATTTCCGATCGAAAAGCAATCGGAGATTGTTTAATATATTTGGTGTTTTACCATTGAATATTTTTCTGAACTCTCTTACACCATTTACATTACTTTATTTTATTTCCTACTATGTTTTACGTTACATTACCCGTATCTGTATTATGTTTCACTATGTACAAATTTAACAGCTCGCGAGGAATATTTGACTACTGGGCATTTGGTTAACACGCAGAACAAGTAACTTATCCGATGATAAATCACAACTTTGATGGAAACAATTAAATATTGAAAATGTTAAGGTTTACAGCTGAATCGAAGTATTGTGAAATAAAATTATTGGAAACACAAAACGATGCAATTATGGGATCGTTTTAATCAAGATAAATGAAGATAAATGAAATGAATAGCGACGAACTTAATTGAAATATTAATTTCGGAATCAGTTTATTTATTTCTCTTCTATACGCCCAAGAGACTTTTACATTGGGTACCCAGAATGGGTTTGGAATCGGTTTAGTAAAAAAACAATGGTTTCATATGGTTTACAATTTGAATACATTAAAAAAAAAAACGCAAACAGTAATTTATTTTTTTACACGCCATACGGGGAGCCCCGTGTGGAAAATAATTTCTCTCAGGGCCTGTGTCATATTTGGGGATGCTTCGTGGAGAGAAAAGAAAGAAAGAAGGTGAAGATCTGGAAAGGAAAAATGTATGAAAGGTGGGTAGGAATCCAGGGTTCAGTGTATCCAGGAGTGATGAACGTGTGGATTGATCTCTCCCACTGCGTTGCAAGACGATGGGTCGAGAGTGACAAGCTGGAGAAATTAACGGGTTTCTCCAAGCCAGCCTCTCCCGGTCCAGCCCGCAGGCAGCAGGTGCGCATTATTTTGGCGCGTCCGCCGCCAAGATCTGAACATACCACACAGGATGAACTCGGAAACCCCTGCTATATCACCAAACGTGGCGAACCATTTGGAGTAACCTATTGCCTTGTGTTGGTTATGCAATAAACAGCTCCCGGGGCGGTGTAAGTTTAAACATTTTCAGAAATAATATTTTGACACGAAATAATTGTTTACGTATGTTTTAAGCATTGAATTTGTTGTATAAAAACATCGATATTATTTGTATATACGTTTGCTAAACTAAGTAGGCGAGGAATAGGCAAGTTTGCTATATAATTTGTTTGTGAACGGTAATACTGAAATACGTATCTACGCCTAGTGAGTGTATCAAGTAGGTATTAAATAGAAATAAAACTCTTTTGCAAACAGTTGTTGTAAACACGATAAAATTTGAATTTGAATATAATGTAAGATTCAAAATATTATATATTTGAGTATGTTTAACAGATCACGTCGATTTCAGCGTATTTAAGTTATATTTTACGATCATTTTTTACTATAAAAACGACAGTTTTTTCGATCTCCGGGAGAGGAAACGGCTGAGGAACCAATTTTATAAGTGTCTTCAGATTTTACAATCAATACCAAAGCACGAAAACTAGCAGCACACATAATAAAGTTAATTTTTGGCAATACATTGATTGCGCTTCTGTGAAAATTGAACCCTTATCTTGCCAGGTATGTTTTTAGGTTTTCACGGCCAAAAGTATTTTTTGGACAGCCGTGTCAGTGTCCGAAACGTTGGCTAAAGAAGGAGGTAGCGAAACACGGTATAACACCCCAAAAATACCTTATCTTGCCATCTGAAAGCCGATAAGCTACTAATAGGCTACTGAATCCTCCTTATGTACTATATGTACTAGGTTTGCAACTTTTTGGGGTTAGTTATATAATGCGATTCTTGCTATCCTATCATTTGTTTTCCAAGCATGAAAAAGGTTTTTTGACGCTTTCTTTATCTCCTCACGACTTGCTCTACACTAGCCCACTGTTACGTTATGGAATGTACTGGTTCTTTGGGAAGATTTTATGGATCTTTCCATCCGTAAGAATATATTACGTAAATTACGTTGGGACACTGTAGCGAATAAGATTTTCTCGAAATATTTACATATGTCGTAGACTAAGGCCCTATTATGTGTATTTAGGTTTATGTTTATTTAGATATATTTTCTTTGCGACGAAAACGCTCAGAGTGAAATTAATTTTATTAAACTTAAAGTTTTCTTTGAAGAAAGGGTTTTTTTTTTAAATTAAGTGTCGTTCTTCTAAAGGAAATGAAACCTAAATAGGAGCACTTTCGTAAAACGAATGAATCAAACTTATCGAATATTTTTTTTTGGGTTGTTATGCCGTGATGCGCTATCTCCTTCTAAAGCCAACGTTTCATATAACGTTACAGTGTTCATTATCAGGGCAAAGGTAAACAAGGTATAATAACGCAAAAATTAATACCGATTTGACCGTGAAAAGCTCAAATCACATCGAATGTATTGAATCTTCTTTATAAAATAAATGAGATATCATAGACCAAAATGTGGCGTCATATAATATATTATTCTCGTGTTATTTAGGGTAAAGAAATAAACACATATTTTTTAATGATGAGTTTTTTTCCAAAATAATGATGTATAAAAAGTTGTCTATTACGGACGTAAAAGGTTTTTTCAATGTTCAAAAACACGTTTTTTTCTCTTTCATTACATTTTATTACGAGACTCGATTCTTGGACTTTATCGAAATTTTATTCTGGCTTTGACTTGACACTATCTTTTCTATCTACGTAAGTGCTCTTTTGTCTTACTTTTTGTCATTGCCCTATTCCCAGGGGCGGTTCGTAGGTTTAAAAAGTGGTCACAATAGCGCTAGAGCTAATCGTAAGTGATCGGTTCTACTTCGGAAGTGTTCGGTTTATTATTTCGGTTAAACTGAACGACATGTGACTGCGTAACGGCTACCATTTATTTCGATTCTTTGTGACTTTCATACTTTTCTCCGGCTACGTGAAATCAACGGCCATGGAGGCGGGCCCCATCTCTGCCTCCCAATCGTATTATTGTACTGCGTTGTGTAGTAGCTCGTCGCGGCGCGCGGAAATCCACATGTGGCCGGCCGCGTTGCACTGGTGTGATGAGTTACATTATTTAAAGACAACCAGCCCTAGTGAAATACGATAATATTCATGGTTAGTGTGTAACTGAAGCAACTTTAAGACTTATACAATTTTAAAAATGGAAACATTTTTTTTAAAGAATGACAAACATTCCCGAGTTACGAATAACAACGTTTGAAAATCTCCTACTTCCACCACAGAAAGCCGAAAATGTTGCTTGTGTTGTGATGGAGGACTTAGCCAGCCGAGGAATCGAACACAGGATGCCCGGGTGAGACCCAAACGCGATGCCCACTCAACCACTGACCGATCGGATTAAAATTAAATGTATGGATACGTGTGTCTTGTATCGTTTTCCCCCTTTTCTTCTCTATTTTTGGAGAAGCACAGCCTTCTTTGCTTCATAACCTGAACCGCAACTGCTTGTGAGTGTGTGTGTGTGTGTGTGTGTGTGAGTGTGTGTGTGTGTGTGTGTGTGTGTGTGTGCGTTGGTGCGTGCGTGCGTGCGTGCGTGCGTGCGTGCGTGCATGCGTGTGTGTGTGTGTGTGTGTGTGTGTGTGTGTGTGTGTGTGTGTGCGTGCGTGCGTGCGTGCGTGTGTGTGTGTGTGTGTGTGTGTGTGTGTGTGTGTGTGTGTGTGTGTGTGTGAGTGTGTGTTTGTGTGTGTGCTTTCCTTTCGAAGTCATAATAATAATAATAATAATTGGATAATTTGTAGAGCGCCGTTTTTGTGAAAAATCACCTCAAGGGCGCTGTACAGCTTATTATTAATTCCTAGGTTCTATCTAATTTAACTATTTACAAACAGATACAGAAACATACTTACCTGGCAGGTCACTTCCAAGAAATTAGAAAATTAATAGATACGTTAAGATAGTTGCAGAAGATACGGTTTTGCACGCGGAGGGCATTATATTTAAAACACTGGACATTGCATGAATTTACATTAAAATATTAGTGGCAAAAGTAGAGTTGTATTTATTTTGAGAGACTGGAGAATTTAGAAGTCTTTAGGGAATCTTCATGAAATGACCCTTATATAACGCTTACAACTGAGTTTTTTTTTTCAAATTTATTTTTTATTTTTTTTTTTATAATTTTTTTTTTTTTTATTTTTTTTTTTTTTTAATCTTTTTTTTTTTTTTTTTAACAAATAAGTTATTTTTACAATGTCGCGGGCATTGAAGGTTAAGGTGAAAGGTTTTTGAATTTAAGGGTATGACTGTCTGAAAAGGTGGGTTTTAAGTTTAGTTCTAAATTCCGCTGAATTTGTGATCATCCTTAAGTCGTGTGGCAGTCCATTCCAGGCTTTAGGTCCTGACACTCCAAAAGCGCGCTCACCGAACTTAGTATCTGGTGAACGCTTTGGTTCCTTTAACCTTCCGAAAGCTGATGACGCTGCTGATCTCAGGGTTAACTGTCGAGAATTGGAATTTTCTGGAATACACAATTCCGATAAGTAAGCCGGAGCCATTCCGTTGAGGGACTTAAATACCATCCAGCAGAGTTTAAATTGGATTCTTTCAGGACATTTGAGCCAATGAAGATTTTTGAGATGCTCTGAAATGTGGGAATATTTAGATACGCCGGTGATAAGTCTTGCCGCAGCGTTGAAAACGGATTGTAGTTTATTGATTTGATATTTCGGAAGACTGGCATATATTCCGTTGCAATAATCTAGACGTGAAATGACATACGAATTGACTAGTAATTTAGTCGCCTCCGTTGGTAGGTTTCGCTTCACTGCTTTAATTTGCCTTAATTGAAAGAAGCCCGTGCTTACGGTTCTGTTCACTTGAGTTTTAAGGGAAAAATCAGCGTCCAGATATTTTATCCAGTAGTTTTATACACTTATTTGGAGTGATGTCATTTCCTGAAATGGTTATTGGGGAGTTATCAATGTTACGCTGACGTCTGCTTGTGGCGGTCCAGAGAAACTCAGTCTTCGACGGATTCAGTTTCAATCTATTTGAGGTCATCCAGCGGGTGATTGCCTCTAGACACTGATAATTAAATAAATAAAAAATCTCGCTGTAATAATTATCCAGTGCCAGTGCTGTCATCTCCAGACTAATCTCCATTAAAATACAGTGTAAATACAAAATAAAATTAGTAATCAACTTTCGCGAGTAATGTTTCCCATCAAATTTAAAAAAAAAAATAATAAAATTATTACAAAACAATCGTCACGACAACTTTATTTTTTTTTCCAAACTCAACGATTTGTATTAATCTAAAACAGTCCTATCTCTTTTGATACAATTGTGCGTGATTATTCAATGTCTTTTTCTAAATATCTGTTTTATTTTAATATTTCTCAATATTTGCTATAATTAATAAGAATTAATTATATACTGAACTCAATAAAGATCGTGTGAAACACAAAAATCAGATATTATTAATCGAGTTCAAGTTGTTCTTCAAATTATTTTTGGTACAAAAATACGTCAAACGTCGTGAATTAAATTTGCAAGTTGATATTTTGTCCTTTAAAACTCGCTTTAAAATCCTTTACGATTGCAACATTAAACTTACTTATTCACAAAATGAACTGGGAAATCCGAGTATATTTTATACGGTGGTGAGGCGGAGTTACAAATTATTTGTAAGGAGATATTTTCCATTCTCAGCCCGAGGGGGACTACGAAGCAATTACGACCCCTTCACGCATGCTCAATGTCGTCTGGAACTCTACAAGGCTACCGAATCGTTCTCAACCCAATATATTATTAGTGGTTGTTTTATATAAGGTTTAAATTAATGATTTATTAAATCTAGAACCAGTGGGTCATTTATTTCCAGCACCACGTTCGATGCTGCTACAAATGCTTTTCCATTAATCTTGGACTTGAGTAATGAATGAGTGAATTTAGTAAAATCGTTTTGCCGGAGAGAAATTTCTACCAAAAATAGATTTTCTACGTAATTTTAAATAAATTTTATATTGTGCTCTACATCACCAATTTAATTAGTTAGTTAATAAAATGCGCTTGAATCGTATGTAATAATAATATTTGGATTACTTCTACAGCATTTTCTTGGTAAAATCACCTTATGGCGCTTGTTTTTACAGAAACGTCATAAAAACATATTGCTTTATCCATTCATACTTTGTGTAAGAGAAAAGAAATTTGGATAAAGCAGTTCTATTTTCTAAAATATTAAAAACTAGCTTTTCCCCGCGGCTTCGCTCGCATGGTATTACGGGAAATCACTGTGGCGTTTGCACTTATCGATTAACCCCAATCCCCCCCACTCCCTCCATACATTCATTCCCGGTACATTCAGTTTTCTAACATCTTGCCTGCCACCTAAATTTCATTATGCTATAGCTCAAAGAAAAAATGAATTATCCAATTTTGTTTATTCGTTCGGAATCTATGCGCTTACAAACATTTCGGATATTTATTTTTTATTTAAATATTTGTAAATATAATAAACAAAACACTATTTATTATACAGTCTTTATAATCGTTACGAATTATATTTTTAATGTAGGAACTCTCATCTAACATTTATTCCAAAACATAAGCTTGTCCCAAAAAAACAAAACATATTCTAATATTTTAATTTTCTGGAGCAGCAGCCGACCAGTGGGTAAGGGCTGAGTACCCGCCAGCATAGAGCCCATAAATATATCAACATCGTTTCCATGGCAACTATTTTTTTCTGACGTTAGCAATAACTCGCTTTTGTTGGCGACAGAAAACGTATAAAAATATAATTTATTAATATTTATTATTTCATAACGCCAGAGCTTACCATTATATACAGCCTATAGTCCTCACATATAATTTAGCTTTCTATTTATGAAATAAATTTAAAAATCTTTTTATTGTTTTATGCGTGAAAGCGTAACAAACAAACTCGAGCAGTTTCGCATTTATAATATTAGTATAGATATCTGTACTATGTACTAAAAAGTTTAGTTTTTTTACAGGTTTAATGTCCACGGTGAGATAGATCAGTCATTTGCTTAATCTTAGAAGTAGTTAATTTTTTTTTCATATAAACCTACGTATTTTGCTGTTGGCCTCCCTCAAGTGATTGATTTTGCCGAATCTTGATAACTTCCAACCTTTGTTGTTACAAAAATTATCAGCATATTATTGAATTTGTGGTTGAAATTAGCTTTATTTAAACTTTTCATCTATTATAACCTTGCCACGTAATCAGAATTATAGTCCCACTTGAGAGTGTGGATTGAGTCGGCTACTTTCTTCTACGTTCTGGTTTACTAGTCACTTTGTCTATAATAAGTTCAATCCGAACCTAATTGCGTTGGTCATCATAATGACAAGATTAACGGAGGTTTATATACATAACATTTGAGGGAGGGGAAGCGGGGTGGTCTTAAGGGTTTTAATCAATTATACTAATTACATTTGTTACTAAGTAGTTTTAGACTGTTGAATTTCTAAATATTTTGGTTATTCCAGTGAGTTAATTACCTTGGGTTTGTAGCTCACTTCAATATTGTTTAGGAAAAACCTTACAAGTGGTTTAAATTATTAATAATTCATACCACTTGTAAGGTTTTTCCTAAACAATATTGAAGTGAGCTACAAACCCAAGGTAATTAACTCACTGGAATAACCAAAATATTTAGAAATTCAACAGTCTAAAACTACTTAGTAACAAATGTAATTAGTATAATTGATTAAAACCCTTAAGACCACCCCGCTTCCCCTCCCTCAAATGTTATGTATATAAACCGTAGATTAAGAATATTTTGTACCAGTCTGAAGATGGCTCTAGCGAGCTGAAACCGGTTACGGTCATTAAACTTAAAGTGGAAAAAAGTTTTATATTTGTTTTTATTATAATATATTATAATGGAATTCCACCATGAATTATCAGTTTCAAAAATAGAAATATTAACGGAGGTTTGTTTTTCATAAAATAAAGATCAGATTGTTAAAATATAAACCCTATTTCCGTGAGCAAAAAACAACCACAAATCTTCAACCCTTTATTTAAAAGTATCAAAAAATGCGTAGGCAATTTGTAAAAGCTTTTTCCCGTACAGCTCCCCCGTCATTACAGGTAGAGTTTGCGTCATTCCCAATCTGTTCAGCTGGGGTCGGTCCTGGTTATAACGTTCGTTTATTTTGTGGATAGAAAGGAGGGGTCCGGAACCTGTCATTCCTTACCACGTTTAAATGACATGCTAATATAATGAGACTCCTGCTTGCCACGAGTCGGAAATTTATTCAAATTGTTTATCGGAAATTATAGGATATGGACTCTTTTCTAATATGCAAGTCAATATTTTGGTATGAATTCATTACGTCTTGGTCTCTAACGCTTTTCATGTTGGCTAATAAGAATATTAAAACACCGTATTACGTAGAAGCGATGGGTATTTCTCTTTTGAAAAACAAAAAACGGTTAGTAGCTGAGTAAACAAATGCGTCGGGTTCCTACCCAGGTGTCATGGATTCAAATCCTTTGGAAATTCCATTCAAATCTCCATCATTGAACAAGCAACATTTACCCAATAAAATAATTTGGTTTTTCAAATATTTTCTAGTTATTCATAAGCCGGGAATGGATATCATTATTTAAAAACAAAAGCAAACAACTGTCATCTTTTTGGGTTTGAATTTAAAATTAAAATTCATGACTCTATTGTTATATTGTAGAAATATTTTTATTTATATATAATTATGAACTGTTGTATTGATACTTTGGAGCAAAATATCAACTATCCCGTAAATACGTTTCTAAAATATAATATAATTAATAAAAACTATTAGAAATTTCCAAATGAGCCAAACTCTTCCTTTAATATTAAATTTGTGCGCCAATTGAAATTTGTTAATACTTTGGAATAGAACTTTTAATTTATGTAATTGATTTATTTAAATCTTTTTTAAGTAATCAAAGTTTTGTGATAAAATAATAAAACAAATAAATTAAAACTTATTTCCACTTAATTTATTTGTAACCGTAACCGGTTTCAGCCTGTTAAGGCCTTCAGACTGTCCCATTTTTTGAGAAGCTTTGTGCTGGTAGCTTAACTCATGCATGTTGGCTTTATCAATTAATGTAATGTAGCGATAGTGACAGTTAAGATAAATATAGTTATTTTCGTTGAAGTGGAATATCAATTTTATCGGAAATATCAATAAACGAAATTTTTTGAAACCTTTTAGCCCTGACGTGATAAGACTTCATCTTCTTCTAAAACCTGGAATATTATAAAATTTTTCTTTGCAAACCAGATTATTAACGAAAGTTTATTTTTAATTCTTTGAATGCATGAGTTAGGAATTATTAATACTGATTTTACTGTCGAATCAGTTTATCAGCATGCCAATTTCCCAATATTCATTAAAGCACTAAATTATGGTTTTTTTCATTAATGTGAAGAACAATCCAGTTATTAAAACTCATTTGATATACAAACAGGTAAATAAAATTACAAAAACTACTCAGACGAAGGATTAATAATAATATCTTCATAAAAATTTAAACAGATACCTCCGTCAATCTCTGCGGGAATCAGCGTGATGGTTATTTAGGCAGTTAGTTAGTTGTAAAAAAGTCACTCCATGAAAAATATTACAAAGAGAGACGAGAGACACAAGAGACACAGAGATATACAAGTGGTACACGATATGATTAGCTTATTAATTGTTATATATTTTTTGGTAAAAGCAAAATATTTTTTCTTAATCTGTTCAAATTATCGACAAAAATATCTACTTTAGAACACTTATCATTATATAATCACACATATTTGGGTAAGAGGGCTAAAATAGGCGACATTATTTTTAAATATATTTAGATGAAACATGCTAATGGGGTTTAAGACGATGGTAATTAGGAACATTTATTTAAATATTGTTGAAGCACAACGGAGTATCAAGATGATCGTGAATTAAATTATGTAAAAATATTAAATCAGTCAATTTTCTCTTATTTTTTAGTGTACTTGTCTTGAAGTAGTCACAAAGTATGTCGTATGATCTAAGCTGGTCATTTTGAACACGTAAAAGAGAATAGTTTAAGCCTTTTTCGAACCAATTTTGCATATGCAGTATGTAAAATACGCAGTAATGTGGATTCAAAATAGTGCTTACACATTCAAGTTTTCTTCTAATTAAGGCATTGTGAAAAGGTTTGAAATTAATTGAGGGTCTTTGAATGGTTTACAAATTCTGTGAATAAATCACATATATTTTGTTTAAAGTGGAACGACCAATGCATGTGTGACCTGTATCAATATTACAATTAGTACAGTCGGGGCGTTAAAATATAAAATTTTAAGAAATAAAGAAAGATTGCACCGTTTCTATGATTTCCACGCTACAAGAGTGAAAATATATTTTTATGTAGTGGTAATTGGCGAAACTATGCTTGGTGACATGAGTATTTGAAAAAGGCAGAGTTTGACAATAGAGTTTTGATAACATTATACGCGCATTTTTACATTAAAAATAATTCACAAAAGCAAATCGATTATAATACTTTATTAACACGTAGCTGAGTTTTGAACTTGCGACCTCTGAACTCAGGAACAAAGCTTTTATAGACTGTTGCCAAACTCACCAAAATTTCCTACCCTAGCACCATAAACCAAAGTAAAGTGTTTTAATCCGGTAAAATCAGAATTCATTCGAAACAATATTTGATTTAATGAATCTGAACATGCAAAGCACTCAAAGTAGTGAACATTATATTTTCCATATGTCAAAAACAAATTCATTTGCGTTGTAGACCCAATCATCGTATACCGCAAATACCAACTGTGTGGGAAAGTCTGACTCGTTAGTGGGCTGAACTACTGAAGTATTGCTTTGTTCGATTCAAACTTATTTGTATAGGCTTTCAAGCAATTCATGTTCATTATAGTGAAAACTCAAGGTCGTCAACGTTTCTAGAGGCAACACCGATTACTGAAGGAAAAGAACTCCAACTGAACTGAAGGAAAAGAAGGGCTTAAATAAACATATATTATGTACACATTTTAAAATGTGGTGCAAAATTTTGCACATTCCAAATACTTGCACATAGTTGAATCTATTATCAAACGTCTGCAACTCATAAACTTACAAATACCCACAGTAACAACACGACATAATACACTATTCTACTGCAACATTACTCGCTCTCCAATATCAATCTATCATTCTAAGATCTCAAAAAATACAAAACGTGTTTAGAAATAATAGTGTTGTATATATTTTACATGATTCAAAACTTGATTGATTTTAAATATGTCAACATCACGTATTGATTTTCCAAGTGTGAAATCGTTAAATCTATGGAATCTCTCGATCTATGGAAATATTTAACTTGGACAGTCAATCTCTGGAATCTCTCGAAGTATGGAAATTTTCTACGATTTTATACTTGTCATATTTAATGTCGATTAATCATATTTAATGTCGATAGAGTTTTGTGGATCATGAAAAATATTATATATAACACTATTATTCCTAAACACATTTTGAATTTTTGTAAACCTATCTGGCCCCTGTATTTTTTAGTTTTTGCTTCATATATTTTTATGACTAATGTGTACTTTTATCCAATGTAATTTTATTTTTATTGTTTTTTTCTTAAGTTTCAAAATTTTCTGTCATGTTTAAATTGTACTTCTATCAAGTAAAAGCCGGCTGGGCGTTAAATGAATAAATAAATATTTATTTTTTCAAAATTCGCAAATTCACTTTGTGGCGTCATTAAATTAATTGTGGTGTACACAAAATTATTTGTTTTCATTAAAAAAAAAATATATTTTTCTTGAAAATAACTCGTAAAATAATAATTTGCTTAGTATTGCAAAATATGAGAGTTATTATTTGTGTCCGTTTTAACAGAAGGTAACACGTAATATTTGAGAGAAAAAATTAATGAACACTTTCATACTAAAAGCGACACACCTTACGCCACCGTCATGTCACTAACTCTGAATGAATGGTGGAGTGCAGGTAATTTACTTAACGAAGTATGCGTTAGTCACTAATTAGCTGTTGTTTACGGAAGCGACGCTGGCAATCCCCAGCCCCACAGGAGTTCTGAAATTAGACCTGATTATTATGTGGCAGGACTAACACGGGAAATGCGCCAGTAGATCGGCAGAAGAAATTATATTCCTTACAAGTATCTGTCATAAAAACAAATACAGCAATGAAGAAACCAAAAATTGTGTGATTACAATGGCAATTTTATTTTGTTCTTGTGTGAATGAATGTCTCCAACCGTCCGTCCAGCCGGAGCCAGTGAGACTATTACATAACAAATTAGGTTATGTTGTGAGGATAGAGGGAAAGATAAAGAGATGAGGAAGAAGAAGGTGGGGAAGTACCTGGTTATTCAGATCTAGTCACCAAACACGGTTGGTAATTTTTATTTTTATAAATGTCTATTTTAAAATACAAATTAAGGTAGTTTATTCACAGTTCTTTCCGAGGTGGATTGTAGGTTGTTGTTTTGGAATTAAATCATGATTTCGTCTTCTTCGTGTATATTGATTTCCAAAAAATAAAGAATAAATAATTTTTTAAATCTTTATGCTTTTTGACTGTAGGAAGTGTTGGATTTATAATGTGAATGAATTTGTCATCTTGGTGTTTAACTTTTTTTTCTACATGGTGTTTTTAATTTCACTTGGAAGGGAGTTATTTAATATAGTTGTGTGAAAATTACGGTATTTCTGGCCAAAAGATGTATTTAATTTTGGGATGTTCAGTAGATTTGAAGCTTATATCCTAAAGGCATTTTGGGCAGCAAGGAACTCATTTATTCCTCTGATTTAGAGCAGAGTTTTATAATACTGAAAACTTTAAAGTTTTAGAAATTTCTTTTGACGGAGTTTTTAAGGGTACTTTTAGGATTATGTTTATTATTGCTTTTTATGCTTAAGCGAGCTGCTTCATGTGGGTATTTAAGAATCCCCATCCAATAATTCCATGTTAAATATACGTGGTTGGAAAAGAGCGAAGTAGACTTTAAACAGATCATTTATACTTTTATATTGCGTGTGTTTCAAAAGAAGTACATAAGCTTGTGAGGTTCTTTGCGATGCTATTTATATGGGTGTCGCATCAAAGGTTTTCATTGATTTCAATGCCAAGATATTTTATGGAGTGTTTTATAGTGGAGCGGTGGCATGATTGCTTTCAGGTTTTCCCTTGACTCTAATGTAATATGAGAGCATAATCATCAGCTGGCTGTCCTCTGGCCATTATAGAAAATGTCAAATATTTGGTTTTGTTGGCACTAAGTGTAAGTGAGTTTTACTTGAGCCATTTTTGCATTACAATCCCGTGTTTAATATAATAATAAATAATGCTTGGAAAATCACCTCAAGGACGCAAAAAATAGTTTATTTTTATATAGTTCTCCAAACACTTGCATTAAATAAAATGAGAGTGTCGTCGGAAAAACTAATGATTTTTCCTTTGGTGTGTAAGTTGTAGATTTCATTGATTTCAGAAAAATGACAGTCCTAAGACACTTCCTTGTGGTACACTGTATTTGATTGGGAGAGGTTTACTTTTTCGCTTTTCAATTTTAACACACTGTGAACATTCTGACTTTAACTGATATGAACTTATTTATTACTCAAGATTTTTAAAATCGTACCCAGATTTCTTCTAAATGTATCATCAACTAGTTGTGTTTTTAATACTTTTTCTAATGTTTTAGAAAATTTTAATTTTTAATTATGTTAATACACCAGGGCCATACCGAGAACATCTTCCACTCTGGGACATGCCGCAAAAAAATCGAATAAGTGGAGAAAAAGCAGAGAAAGATCAAGTTTTTTTGGCTCTCATGGTGGAGAACCGCGAGAAGTGAAGGAGCAAGGTCCATAATGGAAACTGTAATGGGTTCACGATCCTCATCAATGAGGAACAGATTTAAGAAGAATAATCAAATGTAATTTGATTGATGGATTTGAGCCTGTGATCTTCGGATGTCAGTCAAGAGCCTTATCCTTCGATCTCGGAGGCCGTCAAATGACTTAATGAATACAATTCAGGCATGATCAATACAGAAAAAGATATTGGCACCTCTGGGACTCGAACCCAGGACCTCCCTACTTTCCGGGTTGGGAACCAACCCGGAAAGTAGGGAGGTCCTGGGTTCGAGTCCCAGAGGTGCCAATATCTTTTTCTGATTTTTCTGTTTCCAGATTTTCGATTGAGTTTCGCTCATAATGTCTTCATTTAATTAAATATTACAGTTTGAGGTTTTACTCATAAAGTTAAAAATAATAAATAATAATGATCAATACAATCCAGGAAAGAAACTTTTAGGATGTTTCGATACGTAATCTAAAAAGGGTTTCAAGAGTAAAATGACATGTCATATACATAAAATAAAGACAATTCTCCGAGAAACTGAGGAATTAGCTAAATAGTACCATTATTTGTCTAGGGCCTAGATGCACGCACTTAACGAACCTTCCGCACCCTTGTTGCTCTGCATGGAGAGGTGCGGATAGTATTTTTTGGTTTTAATCTTTTTAATTATTTGTTTCAGTTATTCTTGGAATGTTCTCGGGACGTCTATGAAATTTATTAATTTATTGTAATCAAGTTTAATTTGAGAAACCTTAAGAATTTAAAGTTTCTATGTATAACTTAAGTAATAACTATAGTTTCTATGATAACTTAAGTACATTCATTGACCTCCGTAAAGTTTTTGATAGTGACTCAAATTCAAAATTAATTAATAAACTTAATAATATAGGCATAACTGGCAAAGGTAAATCATGGACAAAAAGTTATCTCTATCAAAGAATTCAACAGGTGAAAGTAAACAACGAGCTAAGTTCAATTTGGGAGGCGAGAATGGGTACCGCCGCCCCGGGAACTTTTATTGGATAACCAACACCTCTGCCGTAGGTCACCCCAAGTGGTTCGCTGCGTTTGGTGATTTAGCAGGGGTGCCCGGGTTCATGGTGGGAGGTTTGTCTAGGTGGATGACCATCATGACTGAACCCCAGATTTTTACCCACCCCTTAAACCCTTTTCCTTCCCAGAACTCTACTCCCCTTCCTTTTCTAAAAAAAAAACCTCCACACAGCATCCCCAAAGATGACATAGGCCATGAGGGAAATTATTTTTCTCAAGGCCTCCTGTGTGGAGCTCATGTGCAAAAAAAAATAGGAAATATAGATTTTGGAATTCCACAAGGAACTGTTTTAGGACCTTTACTATTCATATTGTATTTAAATGAACTTTTTGAACTCCCAATCATTGGAAACGTTATATCTTACGCCGATGATACAGTGATAACTATTGAAGGAAATTTTTGGAATGAGGTCGAAGTATTAGCTAATAATGCAATAAATACCGTAAAACTATGGTTTGACGAAAATTTATTGTCACTAAATGAAAAAAAAACATTTTTTACCTAATAGCCAATCAGGGAATATCTCAAATATAAATGTAAACATAAAAATTCACGAATGAAATTGTCTTCTTTGAATTGCACCCTGTAACTCAAACTGTATTAACATTAGTAGAAAGGAAAAAATAAAATATCTTGGAATAATTATCGATAATAACAGTCAAATAAATTCCACAGTAGACAGAATGAGAAAACTGATATATTTGGGCTTTGAAATACTGCATCATTAAAAAAACTAAAAGATATTTATTATGCGCATTCTGTACTACAATACGGAATCGTGGCTTGCGGGGGGGTGCATATAAATCATCCCTACTTCCCCTGGAGACAATTCAAAAAATATTAATAAAAATCATCTTAAAAAGCCCTGTTACTATCCAACAATGAGATGTATAGGTTCCCCCTCTTAACAAAAATTTATGACAAAATTGCACTACTACAATTACATAAAGTTTTTTTTAATAAAAAAATACACCACAATTAAATATAAGCAAAAGGATAATATCTGTTGGAGGACTAACCGTACCACTAGTACGAACCACAACAGCACAGCATCATTTTATATTCAAGGGTATAAAATTATTCAATAAATTACCCCTAGATATACGATCGAAAGAAAACTACAACAAAAATAAAAATAAAAAATTTAAATACTCTAGTACCACCTCATAACTTTACTTATTGTTTACAACAGTTGTTCCCAAAGTGGTCCAAGTGGACCCCTAGGGGTCCACGGGAGACCCGACCGGGGTCTGCGTAGGCGCGTTAAAGAAATGGGGGTTCACAAGTTGTAAGTGGGGTCCACGAACTGGTCTTGATTGAGACCCATCTCGTGCCCCATATCCATATCCCATCCCACCCCCACAGTTGTGACAGACCACACCTCGCCATTTAAAATTCAGTACAACGCGTTGTTCTTTCTTCTTAAACGCTTCACTAAAAAACCCAATCAACCTCAACATTAATAAAACATTTCAGAAGTTCTTCTAATTATATGTGTTTAGAAGGGAAGTTTTTAAAAGTCGAAATTACCAAACTGAGCACTGAACTTACAACGTAAAATGTATTTAAAATAATCTCTTGTCAGAAGACGCGAAAAAATTTTAAAATCTTATCGAAACTATAAATTTATCTGTAATATTTAATTAAATGAAGACATTATGAGCGAAACTCAATCGAAAATCTGGAAACAGAAAAATTAGAAAAAGATATTGGCACCTCTGGGACTCGAACCCAGGATAGATGTCGCACATTAAATAAAATGGATAATAATTTATCCAGACACCATCTAGATTGCATTAAGTTCGAGTTGAATCTTGCAATCATTCATAAAGATGGCAGCCAATAAAAATATGCGTTAAGAAAAATGAAGATAATATGGGTGGTTCTTAGTCGAAGTATGGTACAGTTAAAAGTGACCGAATTGGATATCGACACCTTAGCTCAGTGGATAAGAGCGCCCAACCCGGAAAGTAGGGAGGTCCTGGGTTCGAGTCCCAGAGGTGCCAATATCTTTTTCTGATTTTTCTGTTTCCAGATTTTCGATTGAGTTTCGCTCATAATGTCTTCATTTAATTAAATATTACAGTTTGAGGTTTTACTCATAAATTTAAAATAATAAATAATAATATAAATTTATCTTTTCGTAAAATTATAATGCATAAATAAAAATGAGATCGAAGAAAAGAGATTTTTTTTCTTTTCTCTTTTATTATCAAGACTTCTCATAAAAAAATCACTCTTCTTACTTCAAGGATGTTCTTAGCCATCGATTCAAACAACTGTTAAAATTGACAGGAACGCCATTAATTTCATTAGGAAAGCAAGTAATTGAATTTTATAATGAAAAAAAATTCCTTGAAATTGAGACGTAGCTAGTTAATAAGTCATGAACGCTTCATACGACGACGTATGTCCGGTAATGTTATTTTATCGTGAAAACAAGATTATGGGTCGAAGTGGTTAAGAACGTAAGATATTTGATTACAGATTAGGATAACCAATACACTTGAGTTTCATATTATCCTAGAGCATATAGTTAACTCAAAGGCACTCTAATTTTATTTTCAATCCGCGACAAATTGAAACAAAACCAGCTGTCCACCCAACACACAGGTTATTGATTTTAGTAGTGAATATTTTATGTTTACCTTGTCCCTGTAAAACGATTGATTTTACCCAATGATTTCAAATATTCATTACAAACAACAAATTTTATTTAAGTACAAATATCAAATGTTCATTACAAATACAAATAACAAGTAAAATCACTCCCGATTTGAGTATCCTGTGAGACTGAAAATAGTTTGGAGGAAAAGAGAAGAGGAAACTAGAGAAATACCTGGTTATTCAGATACGGTCACCAAACATGGCGTTATACCATTTCCCGCAGTGTTTTCAATTCAACAAGGTAATATATCCTTTATGAGCTACGCGGCCATGAATATCCAATTAACCCCAAAAAAAGATTCCAACTGATTTATCAAATAACCTTTTTTAATCAGTGCATGGATTTATTATAAAACTATTTCTCCTTGTCAATCAATAATCACTTAATATTAATTGACCTAAACGGACTAATTAGTTCAATATTAATTCATAACTTCAACTCTTTACAGTATTTGCAACTATTTGAACACGGTTAAACCAATCGGTAAACGCAACTTTTTATGCATGATTCAACAATCCAGTTCACTTAATCTCGAAGCGCGTTGTAACGGTTTATTAGGTAATTAAGCGATTGCGTGGTAAGGAAATTAGGCGTTTTGAGCTCAAAGGTTTATCGGCACCACATGTAATAATTGTAAATGAACAAAAAATATTAAATTTCAAAACAGCCAGATTGAAAAAGACACTTGTGAGTTTCACACGCAGCAATGTCGATAGTTTTTTTTCCCCAACTGACTGATCTAACACATCGTATCCTTGCCTAGCAATTTAAATACTGTTTCTGTTATCCTACACGGTCAATCCTCATCTAACCTGATTTCACGAACATAATACATGTCTGGGCTGGACTAAAGTCGAAAGAGTTTAAAAAATATTGTATTTAATTTTGATCCTTATTTTGATGCCGAATATTGTAAGGAAAAGGTACATTTAAACTATCCTGAAATCCTGATACCCAAAAGACATGCAAATTTACAAATGTTTTTTTATGATCACGATAGTAAATTATAAAATATTCCTGTATGTAAATGAAATTATTTAAAATGTTGCACTTCGACAGCTTAAACTGTACGGCAACGTCTTTGCCTAACCAAATTTTAACAAGTTTTATAAATTTCACCAACTACCATCCATATTTTAAATTCCTGCTTTTACAAGACATCAAATTTACGACCTTTATTAGATTTTCTACCTGTCAGATTTGCGAAATTCTGACATTTCGCGAAAACTTTGTTTCACAGCTGGGCGTAAAACACGCAAGAATTACAAAAAAATTGTGAAAGTAATTTGTTTTGCGGATTGCCGAAACCATTTAATAATGCCACGCAATATAGAAAATCCGTGCAATCCATGAAAAAGAAAAAAGAATGGTATTATAATTTTACGAATGAAAAAAAAAGGTTTCTAAAATATGTGTGCTTATTAAGTGATGAGATTTGCAATGCATACAGAATACTGACGTGTAGGACTAGAGAGTAGGTTTTTTTCATGATTCCAGTGGTATGTAGGTACCTTATGAAAATGAAATTAATGTTCTCGTTCGAAAAAAAAATTTTTAAAAGATGCAGAAAACTGGACAAGTTTCTAATAGAGACTGGATAATAGATTTTGAAATCTCAAATGACATCATGAAAACGTAAAACATATGGTATTATGCAACAGTTATTATTTATATTGATTACAAAATTAAATACATAATGTTTAATAATTTCCTTAGAGAAAATAACCATTTGGAAGTGTACATAAAAGTGTTGATTACCGGTAAATTAACAGGCTACAAAAATTATTTAAAATGTTGTATTATACAGTAAAAAAGGGTGTGGATTTGAACTAAAAAGAAATGTTATTGTGACGTTATGTCTCAACGATAGCGGTTTCTATTTTAAGATCTATGCAAGTTATTGATTCTTTTATTTTGGTGAGCGAACCCGAAACTGAATAAATCTTTGGTAACACCACTGGTGTCAATCAAACAGAGAACCCATTATCAAACACTTTTCCCCAAATTATCTAATATGACAGAAATGCATTTATCAACTCTGAAAAAAATGTTGTTCAGAAAATTGCACAAACATTGAGATGTCCTTTTCCATTAAATCTCGTATATTTGAGTGCGGCATCAAAACTAATTTCAGAAATTGAATAAGTGATGGAAGAATATCTTAGAAAGATAAATCTGTGGATTGTGAAATATGAATGGATTAATATTTTGTTTAGAGTGCCGAACAGAACAACGCGATTCTGACAGGAGATAGAATAAGCACAAAAATCATTAGATTTGTAAAAATGTATTTTAGCCGTATCGCTTTAGATAGTTTAGCAAAGTATTGAATTAACAGTAGTGTAGAATATAATTTTTCAAAAAGTACTAACCTTTTGTAAGTTATGTGAATTTTCCTGCTGATTTGTCCACAATCGCTCCCCGTCGAGTGTAGCTCCAGATACAAGCTGAGCTAGCCGCGTCCCACTCTGGCGCGCGCGCGCCCGCCCACTCGAGAAAAGGACGACAACACACTACTGGTGAATATCGATTTTTGGCTATCACTGGTTTGGTTTACAACTGGCTACGTGTTCTTCAGAAGATTCCTTTATCATTCACTAAACTGTTAATATTACGAACTTAAATATAGCAAAAAAGGCTACTTTATCAAATCTATTAATTTGAGAAATTTTCAAATTTTCAAAAAAAGAACACAAATTTTTCAAAGTAATCGTAAAGATAATAAACAAATTATTTTATAAACAAGCTTGAAAGGTGGCAGACATTTGAAATTTCCCCGTGTTCATGTGATTCTTTTATTGTAAGCTATTTTTCCGAGAGGCGCAAACAGTATCCGAGGCTTTGGTCGAAAGTATTTGTATCCAGCTATATCTGACAGGGAAATTCAAAATGGCGTCCCAGGGGCATGCGCGGAACCTCCTGTCCCCTCCGCGACACCCTCGCTGCACATTCTCGACAAGCTGTAAAAAGAGTAATGGTTATCCTATCACGTCCTTCGCTTAAGAATATAAAAGATTGAACTTTTCTGTGCAGCGATTTTATGTTGCATCATCAAATCAAATCCTTGTTCACGAAAACAATTTAACCACATTTTTAATAGTGAAATACAGGTATAATTATGGAGCGAGTAAAAAATGACATTTTTTATTTATTTTCAGTCAAGCGTTTAATATTAATTTTTCTGTAAGGTGGCACTTGTTTACGTGTCAGGTTTTTGTGGGTGTGAAAATGTAGCATTGCCTATGACAGTCAAACATTGAAGGTCGACATACAACTAAGGACAATCGATCCTCTCTAACTAGGAAAATGCCTCGGTCGATCTCTGTGGTTAGAGGAAGATGAATGTTTTTCTCAAAGAAAGGCTTCCCTACAGCAGTTCTCGGAGGTATTTTAATCCCAGAGTGCGGGTAAAACCACCGATCAGATTTCTGGAATACGTGGGCATACAAATGCGACGAAGCACAGCAATTTTGGAAGTATGTTGTTTTATGCTGATAAGGATTGGTAATTGAATTTATGGAAAGGCTCTACAAACTATGAATATTGTCATACAAGCGAGTAACTGGATTAAATATATATACTCGTATAATGATGGACAGAAATCACATGTGACAACACAGTTTTAACAATTTTTTTTAAGATGGTAAAATTGGTAAAAGGATTTAAGTTCTTTATATATTGATATATTTTCTACATTTTTAAGTGGTTTGACCAGTTGATGTTAATATATATTGTAAGACCTAAAATCGACATTCAACATGTCAAAAAGTCAGAAAAACCAAAGAAGATGGCAAATTGTGAACCAGGGAACTATATGCTCGTTGGGAGCTATCATCTGAAAAGTGCGCTATTGATGCACTTTTATTGTATTATTTTTTTTATTACATTTCCAGAAGAGGGTGCATGAAAAAATAATGATGAACACGCTCCGAGTGCAATATAATTTGGCCTCCCTTGATGATGCAGCGTGGCGCTACGGCTTGCAATCATAAAAGTATGTGCATTGGATCTTGAGGCGGCACAACAATACACATGGGGGATTATGTTTTACCATTATGTTTTTGATTTCTAAATTTTAAAATGGATATTTCATCAATTATGTTGGACTAGAACACTCTTTTAAGGGTCTACTATTCGTATTTCGACCGATTTCTTACATATCTCCCTTAAACATTTGAAGTTTTTAAGCTCTTAAAAAAATATATGTTATTTTTGAAGATAATATCTAGATACGTTCCACGCCGAAACGCAAATTATATGAAATTCCCTCGATAGAAAAAAATGGCAAAGTATGCTCCGAAAATTATTTTAAACAAGTCTATTTCTTTTATTTTGCTAGTTATATTTGTGAAAAAATTCACAATGTTTCTTTAAATGATACTTAAGATACGTTGCTCTATTTTAAACGAGTCATGTTTTATTAAGCTTTTTCGCAATTTTCGCTGCTATTCTACGACTTAAAATATTAGCGCGCTCTGTCCAACATTCGTAATTACATATCTCTCCATCTTCTTCTTTTTCAGCGCCGTGCGTTTCAAGAGTGCGGCCTAAAATGATTTTAATATGCTTAAATTGACAGAAGGATTTTCACTGACTTTGTACATATTTCTACATAACATTTAAAATGGTGCCACAAAATAAGTTTGCTCTGCGAAATAAATTACTTGCTTTCATAAGCTTTCGAATTCCACTACGTAATACTAGAAGTAAAGATTTATTTCAGTGTAGAAATTCTGAGACTAACTACTGTATATATATTATATTTCTCTTTGCCCAGAATACTAATGAAGGTAAATAATTATACTATATCAGTCATGTCAGTGGACATCTCCAATTTATCACTAAACTATTACAAAATGTTTTGCTGAGGCAGTTTAGTTATGTACAATAAATACGGTATAACTTTTTATTTTTCATGTGCAAAAGCCCATAAAAAGACCGTAAATAAATAGACGTGTTAAAAAAAAGAAAGATGATAATAATTAATATTATTTAATCAGTCTGCGTGTGGAGCTGGAGAAGATAAATAATAATTAGGCGTTACGAGACATGAATCACCGTGACATAAAGATATACTATTCGAAAGTTTGCGTGATGTCAGTGTTTTATATTTTCAAAATGTTTGTATTTGTAAAACCATTTTCATATTTCACGTAATAAGAAAATAAATGAGAATATCATCACATCTAAATGATACGTTTCTGTAAAAGGGAACTTGTCTAACAAGCTTCAAATTTTTTTGAGGAAGAGTTTATCCCAATTCATTTGTTTTTTAATTCCTGGTGAAAAGTCCGTCATTTTAACCAGATACATAATTTTCTAGTCAAGTTTAATTATGATTCATGATAATGCCATTTCAAAGGTAAAATTTAAAGTTATCCAGTTCGTAGCCTCCCCACTCTTGTCTACTTTAGTTTTTAGAAGGTTTCACTTCTACCACGTGTGAACTGCACACAAATTTTTTTGAATGAAAACATTTTTAGTACTTTTGTGATTTGAATCTCGATGAAACGAAAAAGCGACACTAAAAAGAGACAAACACGTAATTTTTTTGGATTAAGCTTGCGAGAAAATGAAATAGAAAAGCCCTTTGAGCACCGCACAAAGAGGAGACCGATGTAGTCTCCCTTGTATACTTTTACCGTTTTTTTAAGGTTTTTTCCGAAGGTTTCACTTCTACCATGTGTGAACTGCACAGATTTTTTTCTCAAACATAAATTTTCCTTTGGTTTTCCTAAGTGTAGTCCTTTAGAACATAAATATATTATCATATATGTATTTATTTATTTTTTTACATTAATTCCACGGAGGAGGTATTGCGGAAAATATTTATTTTCAGGGTCTGCAATCTTAAGGGATGATGTTTGGAGGGTCTTCGTAAGGAAAGGAAGGAGAGGAAGTTCAGCGAAATAAATAGGTAAGAAATGGATCGGAATTAGGGGTTAGTGGGTCTAATAATGGAGTGAATCCATCCCTCCCAGAGTCTGGCTGGAGAGGTCAAAAAGCATACCTCAACCGGTTTTTCTCGATCTGGCTCGCCATGCAGTAAGACCTGGACAAACCTCACCCCGTGTACCCAGACCCTTATACTAAGTCACCAAACATAGCGAATCACTTTGTGTGATCTGTGGTAGGGGTGCTGGTTATCCAATAAGTGGCGGCGATACCCATACCCCTCCCAAATTATTATAAAACATGGAAAGTTCAAAATAAATTGTTTTTTAGATATGTATATGTAAGAAAACCAACTAATTTTGAAACCAGCCGTTTTTTGCCGTAGGAAATGAACGTCTACAGTTACATAAAATCCTGAGATTACATGCATTTGTAAACGTCGGGTGCAGTCAGCGTAAGATTGAAGGTAGAAAAAGGGCCTTGGGGTGTTTTCCGTGACCCCGGCTCCTGACTGACCTATATTCGGGCCGGAGCAGGTGCCCCCCTCGCCGGCCCCTGGTTACCGCACTGCCTTCCGGTCTGACTATTCGCTATTGGCGAGATTGGTTGACCTACATACTTGTTCACAGGAAGCAATAAACGAAATTGGTCGATAATTATTACATAAGACCTGATTATGATAAATACATTAAAACATTTTATTATTACAATGATCTGAATAGAAATTAAAAAACCACAATGGTCAGATTTTCTTCCAACCATAATACATTTTTTTAATTGATTCAACTTTGTTTTAAAATTTAAGGCTTTACTATTGTGTATTTCATAGTGAGATTTTTTTTTTCCTATTTTTTATTGTCGTTATTTTGGATAATCGAAGGAAAATAATACATTTGTTTGATCCATCATTTTTATTCCAGTGTAAAGTGACATCTATCGGAGTTTTTCATAGTGGGAAGGATATTTTCCGGGGAAATCTCTTTCGTGGTTGGGAGCTTCGATACATTTCGACAGATGTCTCTAGGAAAGTAAACCTTTTTTTTATTACATCGCTTCTTCGAATATAAATGTTATATTTTATAAACATTTATAATAAATTAATCCAAGGGAGAAGACTGCATTATTAAATTCATAATAATAAGGTTTTTTATTATTGTTGTTTTGTAGCAGTGGTCAAAAGAGTAACTAACTGACAAAATGCATAATGTTTTTCAAATCACACTTTATTGTATATCTACAATATCTAATTCAAAGTAATATGCTATTGTATGGGTACTAGAAATATTCATTAATAAAATTCCATAAAATATTAATTTAAATAACTAATAAAACCATTGTTTTAACAAGAGGCTGATTTTGTTCCTAAAAAGGTTGTGAAATATGAGGTTTTCGCACGTCGAAGATATTATCGAAAAAACCTAATAAAATTCTTTCACAGTGATGTAATTTTATTTTATAAAAATTGCCCATTTCAGCAATTACTTTCCACTAAAAAGCAACTTTCCCAAAAATTAAGACTTGAAGACCCATTTACAGTAGATAATAATATAAAATATCACCTCTGCCAAACCACAAAGTAATTACTTTCAACAAAATTGTAAGGTTAATTAAATTGGTAAATTCTTTTCGTTTGATAGACAGGAAGTTTGCCGATATGCTACTAACATTTTTAACAATATAACTACAAAACCAAAAAAAAAAATTTTAATAATTGGATTTCTCTACGATATTTTTCAAGAGAAAATTACCTCAAGGACGCTAATGTATCTAACCTATAATTTATTACTTACTTAATAACTATGTACCAACTTCTGAGATTTGTTACCAATGAGTGACTTTTTTACCAATGAGTGTATCTAAGACTTATAGCTATCAACTAACTACCGAGACTTAGGTATAACTTGTGACTCAATCTCTATCTCATACCTATAAATAGCTAGTGTATTAATTGTTTTCGTGTTTAATTCACAGAACTCCATTTAATTTTTTAAATTTAATTAAAATTAGATTTGATAATATTATTATCAAGTTCTACTAGTAATACATGCATTACAAACACCAATGGCTCGGAGGGCTTTGAAGCAAAGAATGGACGGTAACCTCGAAAGTGTTTTCTCTTGAGGTAAGAATAACCTCGTCGAATTTAATGTTTCAAAGACCCGATCATGTCTGATTACGTCTAAAAGGGATCGAAATGAAAATCTAGTCTCCTTCGACGGAAGCAATCTCCCAAACAGGCCTTCCATTGATATGCTCTAAGTGACCAGCCCAGGTACGGGGGCTCCATCGAAGCCAGAGTTAAGTTAGCCTCCCAGAAACTAGGCGTACTGTACAGGGCCCGCAGATACTTTAATAGTACACAACTGCTAACCCTGTACAAATCGCAAGTGCACCCCACGGTTGAATTTGGCAGCCACCTCTGGGATGGAGCCCCAAAATACCTAAAAAAAAAAACCCTCGACTCTGTGCAGAAACGGGCGGTCCGTTTGATTGGTTCTCCTAACTTAACAAAAGGATTACAATCTTTAGAGCACAGGCGTCAGGTGGGAATGCTGTCCTTGTTCTACCGGTATTACAATGGAAGATGCTCCGAGGAACTGATCCCCTCGGCATCGGTGCGTAGTCGAGAAACACGCCAAACACGCGCCCAACATTTGTACACGGTTGACATTAGTCACATGAGAACGGGTCGTTTCTACAACTCGTTCTTGAGTTCAACAGCTCGGCTGTGGAACGATTTGTCAGCTTCTGTGCTTCCTCCCTCCTACAACAAGAGTCTCTTCAAGACCCATGTTCACTTCTTCCTCTCCTCAAAAACACCCTACCACATCATCTTCAAAGATGACATAGGCCACGAGGAAAATTATTTTCCTCAGGGCCTCCTGTGTGGAGTAAATGTAAAAAAAAAAATATTTTAATTAAATTTTAAAAATTATAGAAAGTGGCTAAAAACGTATGGAATTCATATTATGACTCACATTTTGCTCTTTAGCAACAATATTCTACAAACATGTTAATGTTTATGTCAAATATCAGAGAAAAATATTTAATTTTTTTAATTTAGTTACTATATTTTAATTTTTACATTTATAGAAGATACATGTTAAATATAAACGTAAAATAAATGTAGATTATATTCGTAGTCCTTCTCACTAGGAGATCCTGTTCTGACCCCTCAGCTTGGGCCAATGTTTTGGATAAGTTTTCAGCTACTTCTCTGGTAAAACTTCATGCTTTGGGTAAGAAACTTTTATGGCGATGTTTTTAATATAAAAGTAAGTTCTTTTTCCGATAGTTCCTTAACCAAAGATTTAATGTTTTAATTTGTTTGAGACTGATTGGGAGTTTTTTATACACCTTTACTGTTAAAATACTTCAAATACTGTGTTACTTAATTGACTATTCTTAAATTGCTTCGATTAATCAACATTCATATACCCAAAAGATCTTGTCGACATTTACTACCCTTTTACTTTAACAACACCAGGACACATTTCTCCGATTCCGAGTCTGTAAAGTCTCGGAAATAAATATTCTGATCTGGGAGATATATTATACCTTAAAAATAGCCAGTACGAACAGTGTGAAATTCCAATTCTTTTATACAACAAGGCACAAATAGACGTGCATGATTTCTGCAATTTTTGTATAAATTGCAACGATTTATGTGTGACTTTCTATCATTTTTACAAATTTATTTTATATAATGATTTCATTGCGTATTTTTATATATATTAAATACCTATTTATGTTTGACTTCCTATCATTTTTACACATGTACTTTATTTCATTATATGATTTTGTTGTAATTTTTTTCATTGTATTATTTTTTATTTTAGTTTTGAAGTATTTAAAATAACTGCGATACTCAACTTAAAACTAGAATGTAAAAGCTCATTAGGGCGTGTAATAACAAAAAAATAAAAATAAAATTCAGAGCTTATTATTTGTCCGAAGGTTGAATTACACTCTGTAACTCTCTAATATATTTTCGCATGTAGCAATTACTTTGTTATTTCATATAATTTATTTTGAATAAAATAACTTTATTTGGACACCACTTTATTGCGTATGTAAATCAACCGATTGGTTTCTATAATTATTTATGTACCCAACAAGTTGGTGTTCTGAGTTATTCTATTCGAATCTCTTATAAATAAAAACAAGCGAGTTAATTTGAAATTAAATTTCATCGTAGCACTGATTGCTCAACAAGTGTCCACAATCAAGCATGTGATTCAAGCACTTGAAATGGCGCCAGATTTTTGCATGTTTAGCCCTTCCTACCGATCTACGCTACAACTTGTAAAGTGTTCTACTGCACAGCCACATTGCACAGTCTGCACAGGTGTGCCAAGTGCCAAGTGTTCCCCTCTCTCCTCTCGACAGATGGATAGCAGCTTCTTCCCGGTGCCAAGAGCTGGCCAATTAGGTGACTGCTGTTCCGGGTATCATCCTAGATCCAAGCGGGTCAAGGAGTAGTTTAGTGTTGACGTGGGGGAACGCGAGGGCTAATAGAAGAGACGCTTTGTGACGACATACGGTATCAAAAAGCCTTGGATTTTGATGGGCCTGTGTTTTTATAATCCGAAATGAACTGAACGAACATTTTATCACAGTGAAACTTAATACATATCTCAAATTTTTCCAGAAGTAGGTGTTCCCCCTTTCAATATATAAAACATAACGAAAAATGTATCCCAAGAAACATTTTTCTCAGTTGCCTGACTTTCTCTTCTATGCTTTATAAATAGGTCGCGTAAGATCTTAATTAAAATATCTTGTTTTAATTTGTAGCTATTGAACATACACGTATTTGTATGTTTCAGTGTTTCTAAATCAAGGGTAAACAAAAATAAAAACAAAAACAAACAAAAAAATTGTGTGAAAAGGAGATAGACGTGAAATCTGCTTGACGGAACTCAAATTTGTTTTGAATTTAAAAGCATATTTCAAAATTGGAATTAATTGTGAGAAGAATTCAGAAAAACGATAAAATACCTACCTTTAATGCAAGATTAAGGAAAATGATCTTAATTGGCGTTTTAAAAATTGGAACTGATTTAACAAGAATTCAAATTGTTTGAATTTGATGTTTCGCGAGTCTGCGCTAGTAATTATAGTAATTGCTTGCGATATGTTTCAATCTTGACTTAATTATGTATACACAACTTTTAAATTGCGGGTTGTGCCCTTCTGCCTGACTCACGATAGGAATAGATTCGAATACGTTCGACAGTCAGTAATAATTGTTTATTTTTGGGAGCTTTCTGGCTTGTCTCATTTGCTTGACCGTAAAATGCACCTTGAAAGTGGTTGCACGATTTTAATGATATGATTAATTCAACGTATTCTACATTTACGTTTCTTTTTATTATTCATTTTCCAGCGCTTTGTTATGACAATGATTTAACCAATTTGTGGTGTTAAGAGCATCATTCACGTTCGTTAAAACATTGCAGATCGTTAGAACATTTAAATAAATATAAAAAAAGAGTTTTTTGGATTTCTATTATAAAATATCTCTGGAAAGGTAGCTACATTCGAATTTTTGTGCGCATACATTCATGACATGCATTTTACTCTTTAACCTTCTGACTTCCCGGAAAGTGGCTTATTGCAGTAACCGTAGAATTTATGCTCTAAAAATATGAAATAATTTGATACAAAAACGCTGAGCCGAGTAAAGCTTTTGAGTAGGAGCAGGAAGATGAATACGTGACATTTAATACCAAGCTTTAAAGGAAAACTATTTCTACTTTGACGTCATTTTTGCAATAAAGTCTTCCCTGCAAATCTTTTCTAACTCATCCACATTCTAACATCTTCCATACAACATTCTCTTCTAAATTTTGTTATTAAACTACTAAAGAAAAACATGATTTTTTTGGTGGTGCCATGTCCCCATGGAACATCCACGACTTCTTCTTTCAAACACCGGCGGGTTTCTTAAATCTTCGTTTTACCGTTTCTCATCATATTCATTACACGCCGATTGGCCACGTAATATAGGTCTCTCTACCAACAACCTACAACTTCTTTGGCTCTAAACTTAGTGGTTGCAATGATTTTTTTTGATTGAAGACTTTGTGATTGTTATTTATTGAAAAAGTCAGAATAGCCAGGTTAAATGCTTTTTTTTTTTTTTTGTTATTGTTTTTGGGGTGTTATGCCGTGTTTCGCTACCTCCTTCTTTAGCCAACGTTTCGGACAGCGTTACAGTGTCCATCATCAGGGCAGATGAGTGACTCATCTGCCCTGATGATGGACACTGTAACGCTGTCCGAAACGTTGGCTAAAGAAGGAGGTAGCGAAACACGGCATAACACCCCAAAAACAATAACAAAAATACTTTTTGGCCGTGAAAACCTAAAAACATACCAGGTTAAATGCTATTTAAAGTTTCTTAAGATGTCAAGAAATTTTTGCTTTATTTTAAGTAGGTCACGTTTCATACATTTTCGCTTATGCCTAATCCGTATTTTAATATTAGTGCGCTCCTTCTACCTCATTCATTTTTACAAATCTCCCTTTACAACCATCTTCAGAAATCTTCGTCCCTTTGAACGCGTATAATGGAGCCTAAATTTATCTTCCTCAATTAATTCAGACTCATAACAGTTGAAAGCAGGACTACCATGGATCCAGTGGATTCGGGAGTTTATCAAAAAAATGTACATAATGGGATCAAAATTTCATATGAAAATGCAATTACATAACCTCCTTTCAATTATTGTACTTACCTTAAATAGTGTAAAGTTGCATTGAAATTTATAAATATCACTTAAAAAAAATTTAAAGAACGACCAATATTTTTTGATATAAATAGACAAAAGAAAACAAGTTAAATTCCATTTATACTGGATTTTCTAAGGCTTTTGACAAAGTAAATAATGTCATACTGCTAAATAAGCTCTCAAAGATTGGTATAAGCGGAATTCTTCTAGGACGGTTCTCATCTTACATTGAAAATAGAAATCAAGCTATTACACGAAAAGGTTTTAAATATGTCACAAATAATGTAAATTTCCCCAGGTGTACCACAAGGCCACATGCTGGGGTTTCTTTTGTTCTCTTTGTATATAAATAATATCAAACACGTTATCAATCCCTCCGATTTCCTATTTTTTATAGATGACATGAAAATATATAAATATCTTGGCCCTAAAGATGATTGTAATAAGTAACAAGATGTTAACCGGATTAATAAATACTGAAAAAAAAACAAACAATTATTCTTAATGTTAACAACTGTATTTTTATAATATTTAGACGGATAAGACACTTTTTTATTTATTCTTACTATTTAAAACATTTAACTTTGCTGCAAGTGGAAAAAAATCAGAGGACCTTAGGGTTTTATAAGACCCTAAAATGCTAGGATCATATTATGGAACCAATTTTAGAAAAGGACAATAAGCAAATGGAATTTGTTTTGCGCATTGCAAAGCTTTTTACCATACTTATTTTGCTATTATAGCATAAATATGTAAGATCACAACTTGATTTTGACTCAGTCATTTGGATTCCCAAATACCAAACTGATATTGATCACATTTAAAAAAAAAAAAATATTTGCGTATGTCTATCATATCGATTTAGTAATCACCATTGTTATAAATGTGTGTAGAAAAATCACAAATGCGTTGGTCTTATACAAAATTGTTGACAGGAACATATAAAGAATCACTATATAATAAGATTCACTATAACATATCTATCTTAGAAAGGATTGCTTGTCGTTGCCTGCCACACCAGATAGAACGATTTATTCAAAATTCCACAACACAAATTTTTTAATTTATTTATTTTATTTGTTTTCGGGAAATCGACAGTTTACATTTTATCAGTTTGTAGTATAGCCATAATAAAACCAATTATGGATCATATCTTTGTGACTTTACCCCAAATAAGACAACATAATAAAAAAAACTAATAATATCTTTATTGTGAAAGTTAGAAAATCAATTCTTGTATTTAGCTTATTCTGTTATAATTGTAGAAGTCATTTTAAGACAAGATATCATATTGTAATAAAAATAGGAATAGAACATTTATTATGTTCAATACATAATTATATTAAAAAAATTACCACATAGACTCACTCATGAAAATAATAATTCAGAAACACATATTTTTTTCAGCGTTAACCTCTGAAGTCACGGTTGTCATTTATTGAAGAAAGATATACCTACATAAAGCATAAAAAATATATTATGAATCAACAAATTAATAATAAATCTCAGTATGCGCAAAATTAAAAAATTGGAGGATAACTATTGAGGAGGCCAAGACCCACCAGGGGTTATAGAACCAAGAGTGATGCGCAAAATTCATTGATTGGACGTATCTGTAAAATATGAGATTTAGACATTTTTAAAAGTACCTTGCGTACATACAAGATCAATCTGACTAAATTTATCATTTGATGCAAACATTTTTAAATACTTATTTTTGCTGTTTTTACTATTCTTATTTGTTATAACGTTTTATTTTCTTCTCTTTTTTGGTAACATTGTACATATACATCGACCAAATATCGATGAGCACCCATGTGTAATATATTCTTGTAGATCATTAATGGAACTTATTTTTTTTATCGTGTCTTTATTTTAATAGTAATAATCTCACAAATAACCGTTTGTTTCCTAAACATAATAAAAAAAATAAAATAGCCAAAAACTTTCAGTTTTCTAACAGGAGATCATATCAGCAGAATGCATAGTATAATGTAATATATCACCCGGTGAGATGGAAACTGGTCCGCCCTAATTACATCCCCGATGTGTAATATTATTGGTTCTGCTGCCAATATCTTGCAAACCCTGAACCACGAATGGTGTCATTGTCAGATGCATTCGAGTCGCTCTAATCTAGTTCATAATATATTGACTGGTGATAATGACACTGAACAGAATAACCTTGATGGCCAGCGTTGGTAAACAATAGGGGTATTATTTTAAGATTTTTTCTTAGAATTTTTAAGGCCAATAAATACGATTAGAAGGGTACATTATGGTATCAAGGTAGTCTCAAAAGTCATAATTTTTGCTATATTTATATGCATGTACGTTTTAATAATAGTGGTCTATTTAGCTTGTTTATAATTACATCCGACCAGCACGATATTACATATTTTTAGAAATCTCTTAAAAAATGTATTTCGATGGATGAGCGCTGAGCACTTGGCTGATTGATATTCAAAGTAACAATTCAAATTATATCTCGAAAGTGGTGTTTGAGAGGTCACCAATATATTATTCGAGAGCATTTTGCACCAATAATGCTGGCGAGGGCACTGTGAAATAAGTGATTACGTTTTTAAGGTGTTTGTTGGCATTTAAAGACAAATCCATTATATCCTGGACCTATATCTTACCGGGACAATACTCTGACCACCGAGTTATTGAGAACTGATTATTTTCGGTCATTTATAGTTTTTGTTTCTTGTTTTAGAGTTTTTGCTTAAGGCGCCGTATCCTCGCCCGAAAAGAAGAAGATGGAGAAGTAATTACGAATGTTGAAGAGAGCGCGCTAATATTTAAAACTATAAAATTGGAGCGAAAATTGCGAAAATGTTTAATAAAACACGACTTGTTTAGAAAAGAGCAAAAATCTCAAGGGGGTTGTCTAAAATAACATTCAAAGAAACACTTTGATTTTTTCGTACATACTCGTATAACTTATTAAATAATAGAGACAGACGTGAAAATAAAAATTTTCGGAGTATACTTTGCGATTTTTTTCTATCTAGGAAATTTCATATAATTTGCGTTTCGGCATGGGAATTGTATAGATATTATCTTAAAAAATAACAAAAATTTTTTAAGAGCTTAAAATTTCCAATTTTCAAGGGAGATATGCAAGAAATCGGTAGAAATTCAGGTAGCGGCTGCTTAAGATCGATAAAAATAAAAAGGTCCTGGGTTGGATTCCAAACTGCGATCTTTACCTTATTTTATTTACTGTGTCTCGTTCTGTTTTATGTTTTGTTTAGATTTATTAAATACCTTTTATATTTTCTCACTGATTAAGTATTACATTGTTGTTTTAACACTTCAAAAGTTATTCCAACAAGTTGAAGATTTACTCTCTTTAAATTTTGATTTAATGTTTTTGCGATGCGTTTTTCAAAGATTTCTTTTAGATAGGAGTTCCTGTTAGGCTTATATAATACTCAAATGTTGAAGATTATTCTTAGTTTATGAAAGGAGAGAATTATGAAAAGTAAATTAGCTACTTTCAACCACGACAGTGAATTTCCGGCATACCATAGACACAAAATATGCAGTCGTTTTATGGAAAATACGGTTTATCCACTAACATAAAACAAAACTAAGTATACCCGAAGGCGCGGCCAGGGAGGTTGTATAACAAAAGTATAAAACATATTTTCATGCAACCACATCAAAGAAAAAACTACTTCTCAGTATACTGTATATTAGTGTGGGCAGTTTTTTTTTTCTTCCGAATTCCTTTTGGCGCTAGTGATAAAAAGTTGTTTTTGCACCTAAAACATCAAAAAAATTTAGTTTAAAAAAAATCAAAAAATATCCTTGGATTCCGCAAGTCTTTTGAAGTTTGAAAAAATATCGAAATATTTCTATTTTTTCAGCCTTTGTACAAAATATTCTGAAATAGTTTAAAGATATTAATTTATGAGCTCTTGTTTAAAAAAGTCTATAGCTTCGATGTATAAAACCACCATTTATTATTTTTGTAGTAGTATGGCACTAAACCACGTCCGCCCGCAGTCCCCAAACACGCCCTCGCTTGAGCAGCGTGCCATATTGGCCGTTTCTTAATCGACCAAGGACCCTCCGTTTCGTGATATTGTTGTCTAGGTAAATAAAAGTATTTTGAAAATATGGGATAAAGCTTCTTTGCCAACCATTTCGAAAGAAATAATTACAAAAATTATTAAGGCATATCAACATAAGTATATAAACTTGTTGAAGTCAGAAAAAGGTAGAAGAAATACAGTTTCCTTTCAAAGAAGAGTCTCTCCATTTAAAATCGCAAGCTCCCTATTGTTTGTTATTGATATTGTAAATGGAAAGACAATAAGTGCAATTAATTAATGCAAATAACAAACAATAAATGAAAGTTTCCCATAAGGAAAAAGAGTTTTTGGAAGACCAAAGAGGTGAGAGAAAGATGTTCATCGGCAGTATTGATATACCGACTATGAAACAATTGCTAAAGCCTATGAAGAGAAAATGATAAGATCTTACCAAATTAAATAAACAGGTTTGAGAAGAAAAAGCTTTAGAATTTGTGGACACTTTGAATCATTGTTTATCATTGCGTATCATTATCTTTCACCTTAACATCAAAATTATCTTCTCCGGTCGCAAAATCAAATCGGCTACTTAAGACTAATAGCACCGCCTTTCCGACAACCAGCAATTCTTCGTCTTTTACAGTTTTCTCCAAGATCTATGACAGGTTCCGGATATCGGATCGAGCTGGAGCAGCAATCGCTTCTGTCATTTAAATGATTTCAACATAATCACACAGGATAATAAAGTTATAGACAAAAATAGACTGCGTCACGGACGTCCGCGTACCAGATCTGTACTCATCAAAGCTATGTGCATAAAGTAAGTAAACAATTTTTTAATGGTCGAAAGGAAAAGACCTTAGCTAATATAAAAAAGACACAAATACTATGAAAGCACAGTACTCGAAGAACACGTTTCGGTAATCGAGGAACCAATTTTCTTGACGCGTATTATGCCTAGGTCAGCACTGCCGTAAACATAGCCAATCCAATAATGGAATATTTTGCTGGTCAAAACATTTCACTCTACCATTTAAAAGCAATTGGGTGTGACGGCACAAATTTAACACGGGAATAACTGTTGGTATGATTCAAACGATGCAGAAACACTTGAATGGACCGGCACAGTGGCTGATCTGCATTTTTCATTGCAACGAGCTGCTTCTACGCCATTTGATTATGAAGTCGGATGGTACAAACACTGGACTTTTGAAAATTTTTCCGGTTCGACTCTTCATAATTGGCATCATTTACTGGTATAATCTTTTTTCAAATTTATTTTGAGTATTCAACACCAAGATTTAAGCACCGATCAAAAATACTTGCTTAATATTTTCAAAGTAGTTTCCAGCGGACGTTGTCATCCTAATAATGCCAGAAGAACCCATGAGTGATTACTACAGCGAGTCAAATCCCACGATTATATATTGGAAGCGCAATGCCATCATTTTTTTTCGTTATGTTAGCCACGTTTATCATGAGGGATACGCTTCTATGTGGTTTGATATAAAACTACATGGGTCGTGCAAAAAGGTGCGAGGCATATTTTTAGCACGATTAAATATTCGCGCTATCTTCCGGGTGAATTAAAAGTAATAGTTAATCCTGTATAGCAAAGGGCATACTTCGCTCATATTGAAAATTTACTCTTGTCAATGATGACCGATGAATCACCTACCATCAAAGAACTTGGAATAAGGCGTTTATCGAAAGCCAGAGAGTTATTCCGGATAAAAAATTGAACATTTAAAGTACCCCCATTGAATTTTGATGCACAATCCTACTTTGACATGATATCGTGGCAAGATACGCCAATCATGAATCCTCCCATTTTGGAAAATGTAACGGAAGAAGAATTAGAAGAACTTAACCTAACTTCAGAAGTCAGCTCCATTTACAAAGAAGCTTTTTCCCATATTTTAATAATACTTTTATTTACCTACAAAAGAATATCACGAAACGGAGGGTCCTTGGTCGACTAAGGAACGGCCAATATGGCGCGCTGCTCAAGCGAGGGCGGGTTTGGGGACCGCGGGCGGACGTGGTTTAGTGCCATACTCCTACAAAAATAATAAATGGTGGTTTTATACATTGAAGCTATAGACTTTATTAAACAAGAGCTCATAAATTAATATCTTAAAACTATTTCAGAATATTTTGTGCAAAGGCTGAAAAAATGGAAATATTTCGATATTTTCTCAAACTTCAAAAGACTTGCGGAACCCAAGGATATTTTTTGATTTTTTTTTAAACTTAATTAATTTGATGTTTCAGAAGCGAAGACAACTTTTTATTACTAGCGTTTAAGGAAATAAGACCTTTTTTTCCGCCATACAGTTGCGGCCCACACTTCTGTATATACCAGCGTATAAGTAGAACTAATCGATAAGTAATAAATTTGTTTGATATCCATGCCAACTTATTTGGTTTGAAATAGATAAATAATGCACAAAAAATCATATATATATAAAAATCATATTTTCGGTAGGGCAACTGTCGGGTCACTATCAAACATGCATTGCTTTAACTGTCTGTTGCGTTGAAAAAGGCAACCTTTGATGCAGTTATGCATTGATCTAACAAGTTTTTACACTTTATACTAATAACATAAAATGATTTTTCATTCTTTTTTTTGTGATTGTTCTACAAAATACCTCGGATTGCATTGCTGCCAATTTTGGCAAATTTTCCCTTTTTTGAGTAATTTAGTAAAAGTTTATGATTTTATAATATTTTATCTTTAAATCCTACGAATATATGATAATCGACCAAAAATATGTGAATTTATTGGCTATATCGAACTATAATCAGTTTATATGTCTCCATATTAAAATACGGAGGTATGATTTTTTTTAATTTGGGTGGAAAATTTTCAAAATGATCACCAAAAAATGTCGAGTAATCGGAGAAAAAAATTTTAAATTGCGCTGTCACTCTAGTGGTTAATTACCCATTTACAGAACACATTATCACATTATATATGCAGTGGGAAAACATTTAGGTACTAATCTACCATCATAATATTATAGCTACCATCCGGGATTAGATCTCCGGGACGAATGACTGCTCTAATTATCTGAACTATCGAAGTAATCTGATTGGCTAATCTGATTACTTATGCAGTGACTACAAACAAATTTTTGGATATATTTTTTTTTTAATTCTCCATCTAATTGTGATTTTTTTATCAGTAGATATGTACGACGCTAAAAATATTATTAATACTGGACGGGGAAAAGTAAATTTCGTTAACGTTTTTATGTCAAAAGCAATATCCGTAATTTTATCTTGTTCACACAAAATGCGTATATTATTACAGAGCTCACACAAATCGATCAAACTCAAGTGAACTATTATTCTCTCAAGTTTTTAGACATTTACGAATTGTTATTTTTGCAAAGGTACCCATTACACTAGATTTTACCCCGAATTGAAATTGAAGTAAGTAAATAACACTAAATGATATTACACATTATAAGAATATTGAAATAAAACTCATTATGTATAGTACACCGAACTTTCTGTCGACCAATACCTTTCAATTTTCCGACGCTTTTACAGAAAAAAAAAAACATTATTTTACGATGTCTATGTATTGTTTTTCACTTATTTTACAATTGGTAGTCTTGTAACAAGCAAAATATTAACCAAAATAATATAATTCGAAGCTTTGTAACAATGACGAATATAAAAAATGCTTATATTTATCTAAGGAAAATACGGTGGAAACCTTAGAACAAATATTGTTTTTCTAAAGTGAAAACAGGATAAAATATCGACTTAAATCTCATTAGAGTGATTTTTGTTTGATGATTTTGTAAGTATATACCTAAAAATTGAATGATAATAATGGTACTGTGATAAATTTAGAGTGAGACATATTTTATGTTAATTTATGCAAAATAAATATTTAGTTCTCAACAAATGTAGAATATTATTGCATTTGTTCCACAAGTATTTAATTTTGCAGAAAAAACTTAGAATGTTAAAATAATAATTCACATCAATACACATGTCATCACAAAGAGACCAATAAAAATGAATAAATTCAAATATGAATGATGCATTTTAATTGCAACCAGCTAATTTATCGAGGCGTCCTGTCCAGGGTTTTTTTTAGATTGGTCAGCCTTTACCAGGTTTTTTAGGTTAGTTTCCTTTTTTGATTTCTTGTATCAAGCAGTTTTTTAATGCCTTCTGAAGGCGGAATAGCTGTCGCTGATAATTATTATTACATTACTAATAATTACAAAGCAGTACTTGTTTAATAATAAACTGGTTTTATAAATTGTTAAGCGAGTACCCGGCAAGCGACGCAATGCCACCCAAAGTAAGAAAGTGTTTGCTCCCTCCCTGCCGCAAAATTGTATGAAATACATACGTTTATCAATCAACTTACACGCTAACTATTGTAAATATTCTGTACAAAGTTCTAATGCCAGAGCTCACCATTACATGAAGAAAACTTCGCGGGCGTGCTGACAACAAAACACCAAAGTTTCATCGCGATCGGACGAATGGTATAGGAACGCATACGGGACAAATAAAGAAACATAAATTTTTTATAAATAAAGATGATTAATGGTATTATTGAATGCATAAAAGAAAAACTTTAAATTAAATTTGAGTTTTCCAAAATAAACTTAACAATAAAATCCTGGCGTCGCAAATGAATTTTATTTGATTAATTTGTGTTGTTTCACAATTAATTCATTTAAAATAATATGTAGTATATTAATTTGCGGCACGTTCCAAAGTGGAATACACTCCCAGTATCGCCCTGGTGTAATACCACCATTCAGAATTGAAACGTTGCTTGAAATGGCTTTAGCCGTGTATGGTGACCAGATCAGAATAGCCAGGTACTTCCCACCTTTCTCTTCACCGTCTCGTCCACTCTCCACTTTTTTTTACATTAACTCCACACAGGAGGCCCTGAGGAAAACGATTTCCCTCAGGGCCTATGTCATCTTTAAAGATGCTGTGTGGGGGGTGTTTTTGAGGAGAGGAAAGAGTGAACATGAACATGAAAAGAGTGAACATACTGTAGGAGGGGGGAAACTCAGAGGCTGGCAAATCGTTCCACAGCCGAGTTTTTGAACTCAAGAATGAGTCGAGGAAACGACCCGTTCTCATGTGACTAATGTCAACCGTGTACAAATGTTGGGCGCGTGTTTGGCGTGTTTCCCGACTATGCACCGATGCCGAGGGGATCAATGACGCTAGTTCCTCGGTTTTACTACTTTCAGCCTCACAACATACCCCAATTGGGAATGCCATAGTCTCACTGACTCTATACAGGAGCATTCGGGACCCTTGTGCGGTATACGTTTAAAAAAATAGATAATTTTGGGGGTGTTAAATTACAGAAACACGTAAAAATCCTCAAAGTTCGCTCCTGTAAAATAACAGATAAACTGCTTAGCGTTGCCGTTGATTCGCATGCGTAATTTTCACAACGTAATTACGTAATCAATTAATGTATTTGACAATATCTGTGAAATTACATCCCGGAAAATCTGCCTTTAATTGGAGCTTAGGCCTTACTAATTAGCCTGTGTGATAAAGTTATCAAAGCTGAGGTTTTAACTGAAGCCGAGCAACCAAACCAAAGATAATATATTGATTGTTCGACTTTGTCTATCTGAAATTGACGGTTTGTTTATCTGTTTCTTCGTACGGTTTTCTATGAATACAAATATGTGTGCTTTACCCTGTGATCGATTCGATCGATCGAACGACATGAGCATTTTTTATTGTTTGGACTCTATTACTCTATCTATATTAATAATAATTGGATGTTTATTCCGGTATGTGGGGAGGTTAGTGCAGTCCCACACATTCCATAAAGACAAACATTACAAATGCAGGTGAATATAATTATGCATGAAAAACAAGAAACAAATAATAATAATAAAATAATAGTAATTGTAAAGAGAAAACCAAAAAAATACGCCTATGATATAAAAAATAATTTAGGATACTATAACTACATTAGGAGCTAGTATTTTTTTCTCGTATTTTCTCTCTTAATTAGACGACCCTTGCCACTTTACAAATTTATTTATTATTTGAAACATTTTCAGAGTGTTACAAATATTATAAATATGTACTGTAAGTCAAACAGATACCAAATGCACTCCCAAAAGCTTGGTATCTGTTTGACCATATATAGTAATAAAATTGTTGCTGGGATGTTCATAGATATTAACACTCCAATTAGAAATGTTCACGGCATTGGTAATCAAGGATTAGTTGTTACTAGGCGGTGATGCTTGTAGTGTTATAACAAAAATAATAATAAATATAAATTAGACATAAAACATAGTAGAGTGAAATACAAAACATAGCCTGCAGAGAAAGAGAAAAAAGAAAGAAAGAATGAAAAGACATATTTCAATTCAATTAAATTCAATTTATTCATTTTAAAAACATAACCAAATTACAATTACAACGCATTTTTAAAAGAGAAATTATTTTAGATGAGATAAATAGATTTTGAATAACAGCAACACAGCTTGCCGTTTGAATTGTGCTTCATTGATGTTTATCGATATTCGCAGTGATTCTATTTAACAACAATACAGCTCTCCCGACTGGCATGACCATTGGCAAGCGGTTTTGTAAGTCGGGAGATAAAACAGTCTATGCTCTCAGTGACGGAGATGATCATAAAAAATTATGCTCTCCATGACAGTCGAGTTTTCGAACCATCCACGAATCAGCCTGAAGAAATGTGTTACAATGAGCACATCCCTTCTGTCCCGTAGAAAAAAAAAAAAAAAGCATTTACATTACTGTTCTCCATGAAGATTGTTAATTTTTTTTTTAAATATGTGAGAATGTTTGCGTAGATATCTACATGGTCAGATACAATGGTGCTATAGAGACGACACATTCAAGACAGTAGATTGAAGTATGCAATATTGTTATTAAATAATTATGACGGAATATATTGTGACTCCTTAAATTACGTATATTAGGAACGTTATAATATTGCTCAGACAATTATTGTTTTTGGGGTGTTATGCCGTGTTTCGCTAACTCCTTCTTTAGCCAACGTTTCGGACAGCGTTACAGTGTCCATCATCAGGGCAGATGAGCTGATGATGGACACTGTAACGCTGTCCGAAACGTTGGCTAAAGAAGGAGTTAGCGACACACGGCATAACACCCCAAAAACAATAACAAAAATACTTTTTGGCCTTGAAAACCTAAAAACATACCTTCTCAGACAATGGTTAGATGCTTCCGCAAATTGTTTTCTTTTTTCCAGGGTTGTAAAATTAAATAATTGTTGTAGTCGATCCTCGTAAAATAGAATTAAGGCATTTATTCCAAGTTTCAATTAATGATAACAGTCTTAGGATTTTTTTTTTGTACAGATTCAATAGAGTTTTGAAAATTTTAAATAGTGTGGGTTACAGAAAACACTCCGATATTCCAATTGGGTAAACCATAATATCACCAACTCTAGGTACTTTCCCACCTTTCTCTTCCCCATCTTCTTTCCTTCCTAATACCTTCAGCCTCACAACATACCCCGATTGACGATGCCGTAGTCTTACTGACTTCAGACGATTGGAAGCAATTGAGACGCGAAATCACATTAAAAAAAATTGGTTGAGTTGTTGAGTTAGGGGTTGGTTAAAGGTATTGAAGGCCTGTAGAACCATTTACAAAAATAATCAAATCGGCTATTAAAGAGCACGGTTGGGAGGTCATTCTATATCCGCTCTATTTTGCTGATCTTTCTCCATTAAATCTCTCTATCCAACTATCTTCGAAAAAACTCCTATCAACGATGCTACTCTTCAAAATTGCCTTGACGACTTTTTCATCTACAAATCACCGGATTTCTTGAGGCGTGGAATCGAAAAACTGCCAATACGTCGAGAGTCAATCGCAAGCAGTGCAGGGGAATAACAACATATTGATGATTAGCTTTCTTTTTTTATTAATTTTTTAATAATATCTGTTTTGATAATAACACTCGACCTTATTTACTTATTTTCGTGTGTGTTTAAGTACGTAGTAAATATATGTCATAATACAGTCATTATATGGGCAACGTACATATATTATTTTTAAAATATCTTATTAATTTATGTTCAAATTTTTATATATTTTCTCCTATTTTATTTCATTTTGTAATTTGGAAGGCGGGAATGGGTACCGCCGCCCCGGGAACCTTTACTGGATAACCAACACCTCTGCCAATGGTCACCCCATATGGTTCGCTACGTTTGATGATTTAGCAGGGGTGCCCGGGATCATGGGGTGAAGTTTGTTTAGGTCTTGGAGGCGAATGACCAGGACACACTAACCCCAGATTCCTACCCACCTATTTTTTTAGATGAGCTCCACACAGGAGGCACTGAGGAAAATAATTTCCCTCAGGGCCTATTTCATCTTTAGGGATGCTGTGTGGAGGGTTTTTTTAAGGAAAGAAATGGGGGGAGAGTTCTGGGAAGGAAAAGGGTTTGAGGGGTGGATAGGAACCCCTAGGGTTTAAGGGGCAGGTACCCCTTCCTTCCCAGAACTTTCCTCTCCTTCCTTTCCTTGAAAACCCCTCCACATAGCATCCCCAAAGATGACATAGGCCTTGGGGGGAATTATTTTCCTCAGGGCCTCATGTGTGGAGCTTATGTAAAAAAAAAATTAAAAATTCGCCAAATGTTTTTATCATTTAACTCCGATTTTTTTTCTGAAAGGGAGAGCCATAAATTTAATTTATTTTCTTCCTTTCATGTATGTTTCAAGTTTTCTTAAAAATTCAATTGCTGTGTGGCAATTAATTATTTAGTAGATTAAAAATAAAATATTGAAGTAAATAATTTGATGTCTTAGATTTTAGTGTTCAAAAATTACGAAACAACACAATGAACCTACCTAACAGCTTGCCATTCAAAATCGATCTGGTGGACCTAATGTATACAAAAATCAAAGGTTTTTTAATTTTATTTGTTAACTTCGAAAAATAAGTTGTTTTTTTTCAAACATTCTTCATTATTGAGATGGGCAATAACCCGGCGCCGGGTAGAACGCTTGGCTAAGAGGACGGTTCGAGTTGGATATTCGGATAAACGTTTTTTCGACACAATTTGCGTTTATTGAAAAGGTCTATGGAATAAAAATCTTAGTGTCCAGCTTATTTTTATTTAGTAAACTAGCTGTTGGATTTGTGAAGCTGAAAGTTTATCAGAAAAAGTGTTCACGAAATTTACAAATTTACAGGTATGTACTTGTACTGTATCGTTGGTCTAAATACTTGGCACATCAGTCCCAATTTTCGAAAATGAAAAAGGTAATCATTAAAATCTCAAATTTTAATATTTAATTAATTAAAACAATATAAGCGACACTCAGTCGACAATCTGAAACGGAAAAATTATTAAAAGATGCATACATAATGATAGCAGCAAATAAAAATATGCCATAAGAAAATGAAGATAATGTTGGCAGTTCTTAATTGAATTATGAGACAGTTAAATATTACCGAATTCGATAAAGTCTCATTAGCTCAGTGATAGAGCACCGTCCGTTAGATTCCGTTGAGACGGTATCTTTTGCTTATTTTTCTGTTTCAGATTTTCGTTTGAGTGTCGCTAATATTGTCTCTATTAATAATTTTCTGTTAAAATATTTTATCACAGACTTTATCGCTTATCATTCTTGACGTAATCAGTTCCAATTTCCAAGGCTTAAAATTGAAGCAAACTGAGCTACAATCATCACAGATTTTCAAGTTTTGTAAATTACCACGCATTATTTCTAACAGCTCAAGAATTGTTCTGTACATTCTAAATCCGGGCACGGTCGCCAGCAATTCTTTATTTGGTTGTTTTGACAATCGAGACGTGGAGGAAGCTTTTGATGTTACTTGTACTTGGTAGTTATCTCCAACTCCTGATATGCAATCACCAGCAGGCGCTGTGAGCGGGATATGATTGGCCCCGCTACCTTGACTAGATATTGATCGGCCGCGAGTACCCGCTGTAAGTGATAAGGCTGGCTCCTACAAATGGGAGTTATCAGCTACGTTTATGCCTGGTGTCTGATGTCATAAAACGATATCATATCGGTATTACTGACTTCGCATGAACGCCAAGCATCGACTACCTTTCCAGGTAAAGGCATAAAGTTTTACGAACATATCTACTGTTTTTCGTGTGTGTTCCATATTCAGTTTATTATAATATGATAAGGATCGAGCTACGAAGCTTTCATTTAGTAAACAGAACAATTTTAGCATTGCACGCTTTTATGAACCGTTTTTATAATCAAAAATACTTACCCAAACGTCTGAAATGATATTGGTTCCGTAAATTATGGATGAAACGCAGACGGGAGTTAAACTAAAATTATTAAGAAGAGTATATTCTTTAACTTTTAACTCTGCACATAAGCTAGATAAGTTTGAGGACCTCTGTGGTCGAGAGATGTGGCTTTTGACGTATCCCTATATGAGTAATCCGAAAATAGCGGATTCAAATTCCGGCGTGCCCAAATAAAATTTGCATTATTTCACAATCCATTAAAAATAATATATTTTGTATTTGCTGTACGAGAAAGAGATGGGATTGGGCGCAAAATTGAGCATTTTGAAAGTCTGTTGCACGTTGCTGATGATTTGGTGCTGATTTCTGTATGGAAGATCTACAGTCTCTCGTGTCTAGAATGAACATAGTTAGAAAAATGAGTTAATGATGAAGTCAAGTTTGAAAGAGAGAATACACGTAAAATTTGCAACATATGTGGATTACTTGGAACAGGTGCATGAGTTTGTGTATCTGGTAAATATGTGTACGAGTAATAGAAAGGCTGATAAAGATATTGAAAGATTTGTTAATGCAGGTAATTTCATTAATGGACGACTGAATGCCGTTGGCGCTGGCAAAAACTGTCCCAGCAGTCCACAATGGAGCGCTGGTATCTACCCTGATGTATGGCAGCAAGGCATAGTATTGGCAGAGAAAGGATGAAAGTGGACCGAATGCTGTAGAAATGAGATCCCTGAAGCTTACGTGTGGTAAAAACTTTGACGATCGTGTGATAAATGTGCCGCAAATGCTGATGTAAGCTTAATGGGTAAGGTTAAGAAATGAACCCTCAGATGGTTTGGGCATGTTGAGCAAGTGAACGAAGACAGAAAAAAGAATATATATACAATATAAAGAATATATGATGCAAATATGAATGGTAAAAGAAGTCGGGAACTCTCTAGGAAGAAATGGCACGATGAAGTGAATCAGATACTTAAGTTGGGCCAAGTCAAGAGTCAAAATAGTAGAAGGGTATGAATGAGACGATGTATGAATGTGAATGAGGCAAAAGGTATGTGCCAAGACCTAGTTGTTTGCGGTCCATCATCTCTCCCCATCCCAACGGGGAAACGTGATGGTTAGTTATTTAGTTTGCGGAATGTTTCAGAGTGGAAGATACTCTCAATATCACCCCTGAATGGTGGTCTTATACAGTGGTGTAAGACCACCATTCAGAATTGAAACTTTGCTTAAAATGGCTTTTGCCATGTTTGGTTACCAGATCTGAATAGCCAGGTAATTCCTCACCTTCCTCTTTTGCACCTTCTTATTTCCCAACTCCTTTTCCTCCACACTACCTTCAGCCTCACAACATACTCCAATTAGGGATGTCATTGTCTCGCTGACTCCAGACGGGAGTAGCTGGAATTCTTGCGCGGTATTCACATTTCAAAATTAAAAATATGATTTAATCTTCTCAATATTTCATGCTTCTACAAATCTTGTTCGCACTTTCACTCCTCCTCTCTTTGCCGTTACCATCGTGAGTAATCACTACCCCAAGAGAATCAAACTTTGGTTCGAGTCGGCGCTAACTTATTAAAATTTCACAATTATATAAAGCCGCAATATACGTAACATAATTATATATTTTGCATGAAAATTTGGCTTTTAAATCCCGGTAGGAAGATAAAGATTTTCTTTGAGATTTCAGAATCCGTCCGTTACCCGCTTTGTGTTGAATCACAAAGAACATAAAAATTATGTTTCTGATCAAAGTACGAGTACAAGGTACCCAACCATTCTAGTCAATCAAAATAATATTTAATATGTCTTTCCTTTCATCTTTTCCAGTGCATTCACAGCATTTGTGCGCGATTCAGTAGTATTTCTAACATTATTTCCTTGCCTTTTCTAATACCAAGTGACGAAAATGTCCTTTAAATCTTAAAATTCGTCCTTCCATGGAACGAAGATTAGGTTCGTATGTTTAGTATTATTGTGGAAACCGTGGAGAGGCATCTATCGGAACGTGTCAAGAGTGTTACCAAATCTGACAGTTATTTTCAACCTAGCGCGAAACCTACATATAATGTACCCTGATAACCCGATTTTAGTGCTAACCAAAAATGTTTATTAATTAATAGTGAAACTGTTCACATCAAGATAAAATGATTCATATTATAAATTAATTTTGGTTCTCCTTATGCGCGATGTAGATCTTTTATTAGATTAGCTCTCCTTTTCGACAATGACCCGTGTTTACATTCTATGTCTATGTCCCGAAAGCCCCAGAAAAGCTATTCCGCAATACAAAATACACCAGGTAGGTACTAGGAATCCAATAATTTATCCGTAAACTTTGAAGTAATACTCGTATGTAAAAATACAAAAGTATTTTGGAAGGGAAGTTTCAAATGTGTACTTTATATTAATAAAGATGTTGAGTAAGGAAAAACTGATTAATCATTTTGTTTAGTTGTGATTTCTGTGGCGCAAATGTGAAATGAATATAAAATATGAGTGCATTTTCAACCACATCTATCCACTCTCCTTGGCTCCAAACTTTGCGACCCTAAGTGGTTTCGCCTAACTTGTTTATCTAGTTTATCCGGTGGATCTTAGTGCAGCCTCGAGCTCTCTCGGTTGCTTCCTAATCCAATCGTTTCTTTTCCGATCTCTTCATCACCCCACAAGTTCACTCACAAGGTTCATTACTGTTAGTTTTGGGAACTCTTTCCGAATAGGTTTGATATTTTTATAATATCTGCATAAATTAAATAAAAACATTTGCACTTGAAAGCGATTTCTACCTACGTAAACATCTGTGTATTTTAATTTTTTATGTGAAATATTCTAAATACGAATGATTTTAATTCAAGTTTTCAAAGCTGATTTAACTCATGTAATTTTTGATTAGAAACCTAGACACACTATATTGCTTTATTTTCAATGTTTTTCCAATCGGTCTGAAATCTTAGATTCTAAACATAGCATTGATACAGGAGAGATATAATTCAGACACGCCTTAATATAACGCCACAGGCAAATAAATTGAGTGAAATTTTCGAAATTGTAACATTATGCATTTGGCATAAATCAAGACGAAAATATTTTTTTGCTGACGCTTCACCACATTTAAGAAATCGTCGCTTCAGTTCTTATTTGTCCAATAGATCATTTTAGTTTTTGTTCAATCTCCATTTTAAAATTGAAAATAGAGTATAAAAAAGTATAGTTAATCACTTAACTAAGAATTATTTTAACTAATGAGACCTTTATCTTTACGGAAATAGCTTTATCTTGAACACCTTTCAGAATATTTCATTGAAATAATGAAAGAAAACCTTCTCTTCCAGTAAAATTTTTTAATGGTCTGTTGGACAAATACGAACTAAAGCGACGAAATAACAAAAACTGATTGGGACAGGAAAATGTTATTTTTAAACAAAGCACTTACGAGAAGATAGTATTATCGACGCGAAGAAGATGTAAAACAATCCAAAATTCATCATTACTGTGTATTTGAAACACCCTGAAAATGAGATAATCATTTTCCAGTCGAATGCTTTATTCAATCAGTTAATTAAATCTGATAGTATCTGCTCCGAGGTACAGGGATAATTTAATGCCCCCAGTAACCGGATTTCGGATCAGTACGTTTTAACGTATCATTAATGGTAGAGATATGCCCAATTAAATACTCTGATTTAGAACTGGTTGTTTTTCGTTTTCCAAATGGCCCATTTTTAATTTCAGGAGAGCAAAAATAAGATTTCGATTGAGTCTTTCAACCGATATATTTGGCTAATTTTCTTGTTTTAGTTTGCTGTCTGTTAGTCTTAATAATGGAAATTTTTGTTATAGTATTACAAATGGGCTGTCTAGCCACCTTTTCTTTGTTGATTTTTAAAATGTTTCATTTACATCAACATTACCTATTTAAAGTGTAAATTTCATAATTATATAGAAAAATAGAAGCGAGTTCAGACTTAAAAGAGATGAGATGTTAAATGGAGCTGAGACGATTTGCAATAAGGCTTGATAGAAAATAGGCTATTTGTCTACGTAGTCAATATATCATTTTATGTACAGTTTTAATCTTACTTTTCATACATAATATTACATTACAATATTTTTTTAATTTTACGAAAATTCCTATGAGTTATAATACTATTTTGGGACGGGAAGAATTTAAAAGTAAGATAATACAAAGTTACATATTTTGCACAATGCAGAACAAAAATAAAGATGATAGGTAATTAGTGTTAAAAGAGATTAAACGAATAAGTAGATATAAATGATAATAAGAAAAAACAAACGCTAATCATAAATATTTATACATGTTAGCACAAACTCAATGTAGGAATTTACAAACAAAAAAAACTAAATTTGTTGAATTTAAAAAGTTTTTATGTTTATAAACAAAAGTTTGTATTTAAAAAACGAAATGATCCAACTGAAAAACATTCATTAGTGTTATACTTACAAAAGTAGTTATGTTAATTATATTAAATTAATGAAGACAATTTCAGCGAAACTCAAGTGAAAATCTGAAACAGAAAAATCAGAAAAAAATATGGTCACATCTTTGTCCTAGATATGACCGTTTCTTTTTCTGATTTTTCTGTTTCAGATCTTCCATTGAGTTTCGCTAATATTTTCATTAATAAAATATTACAATTTGAGATATTACTCATTAAGTTCAAAATAAAAATAAATTATAAACTCTTAATTATAATCAATGAAAACTGCGAGAAGAGAAAAAAATATATATTATATAGTTCTTTACGAGTATGAGAATAATCCCCACCTAGTAGAAGCACCAAATTTCTGTTAACCCGCACCAGCTGATCACAGTTCGTGACATCGAAACTTGTGCAATTTGTTAAGTGCTAATCTGTTCTAAAAAATTCCGGATTATAGTCTGCTAGAGATATAATACAATAGCCAACCGCTGATACTAAAAGGTGAGAAAAGAAGAAAATTGTTGTAAAACCTAAGTGACCATAATGCTTAATTTTAAATATAATAATCTGTTTGTAAAGAGACAAACATGTTTTATTCACCTAAAATGAATATCTTTACAGTTTTGTTATGTGTTAACCTAAACTTTTATTAAATCTACTAAGTTCTTTTATGACTCTCCCGTGACAGTTGTCATGAAACACAAACATATTAAAGCTATCCGATAAGAAAAATACTTGGACCATTACCATTAACTAATAATATAAGCTGCGGCTCTTAAACTGATTAAAAGCATTATAACTTTTATGGGATACATTTTAGACTTCTTGAGGTATAAAACAGCATTGTTTTATTATTAACACAGCAAAGAAAGAATATACAGTTTAATGTTCCTTTGAATCAATAAAGGAATAATTTTATAAGTATGAGTACATGATTCTCGTATTTTTGTATGCTGTTCTATAACTTATTATATTATATTATTAAAAAAAAAAAAAACAAATGCAAAACTTTTTTTAACTTTAATTTTTTTGACCGTGACCGGTTTCAGCTCGCTTAAGCCATCTTCAGACTGGTACAAATTATTCTTAGTCTACGGTTTTCATACATAGCATATGATGGAAAGAAAACGGGGTGGTCTAAAAGGATTTTAACCAATTATATTAATTATATTCGTTACTTAGTCATTTTAGACTGTCAAATTTCTGATTTTGTTGGTAATTCCAGTAAGCTAATTATCTTGGGTTTGTAGCTCTCTTAACATTGTTCAGGAAAAACCTTACAAGTAATACGAATTATTAATGACCTTATTTTGTTGTCAAATCGTTATTATATTTATGATGCATGGAATTTTTTATTGCTTTTTGAAGGGATACATGTTTGCATTGGAGTAGGAATGGTCATTATATTAAGTCATTATACAACTAAGTACATATTTTAATTTCGAAATTATTATGAAAATTACAATGGATACAAAAGCGGAGACTTAGCAAATGATTCTAATTGCTTATTCACCACAAAATTATGGTCTATTTTATAGTTAAGCGGAATATTTCTAAAGATTCTAGTCTATCTAGTTTATGACCTTTAATGTTCTATAATTTATTAAACCATTGACTTCGGTGGTAGCCAACACAATATAGTTTTATGTATTTAATGACATGACCGTAACTAAAGATATGCACGTAAAACGGAACACTTCACGAAGGCCGATTTTTCTGAAATTTTTAGTGTTACCTGCGGTCCCCGAAATTTTCAAAAAGTGTACAGCCGACCACTTTTATAATATATGATATCACAGAATAGCAACGAGTTTGAAAATATGTCTATGTTGTTATATTAAAATTTTCGTTGTTTAAACTAGATATTATTGATGAAAAACTACCTTAAATAAAAATATGCATGTTTTATGATACCTTTAACTAATTAATTACCAGTATTGTAATGTTTTTATAGATACTTATTTGTCTATACTTGTTTGTCTATTGTTATTGATTATAAATGATAATTGTGTTAATTTTCATTATATCCTGACGAAAAAACGATTAGTCTCAAAACACGCAGATAATTCTGATTAAATAAGTGGTGTATACAAAGTGATTCTTTTTTTTTACATTAACTCCACACAGGAGGCCCTGAGGAAAATAATTTCCCTCAGGGCCTTTGTCATCTGGGATGCTATGTGGAGGGTCTTTTTGAGGAGAGGAAGGAATGAACATTGCTCCTGAAGAGACCCATGTTGTAGGAGGGAGGAAACACAGATGTCGGCAAATCGTTCCATAGCCGAGCTGTTGAACTCACGAGTTGAAAAAACGACCCGTTCTCTTGTGACAAATGTCAACCGTGTACATATGTTGGGCGCGCGTTTGGCGTGTCTCCCGACTATGCACCGGTGCCGAAGGGATCAATGACGCTAGTTCCTCAGAGCATCTTCCATTTAAATACCGGTAGAACATGGATAGCATTCCTACCCGACGCCTGTGCTCTAAAGATTGCAATCCGTTCGTTAAGATGGGAGAATCTATCAAACGGACCGCCCGTTTCTGCATAGAGTCGAGGGTATTTTTCAAGTATTTTGGAGCTCCAGACCAGAGGTGGCTGCCAAATTCAACCGTGGGGCGCACTTGCGATTTGTATAGGGTTATCAGTTGTGTACTATTAAAGTATCTGCGGGCCCTGTACAGTACGCCCAGCTTTTGAGAAGATTCATTTTCATTCAAAGAAAAAAGAAAAACCAATCCAGAAAAAAAAACAATGTTTGGTTCTAACACATGATGTTTTGATTGACTGTGTGATTTTACTTATGAAGTTATTGTCAACTACATATTATGAACCTACCTTAAAAAAATTGCTATCGAATCAATTAATTTTCTACTTTCGTGCAAATTTCGATATTTAAAAAAAATTGATACCCGCCGATATTGCTGATGGTAGTTTAGTGGTGCACTGCAATAAAATAGAACTAACTCCGTACCAAACTATTTCGCTTTGCACCTGAACAAACCACATTACTTATTTATACTAGCAAAAAACAAACACCTTCAATTTATGCAAAATCATAGGAAATGCCCAAATATTTACAAACGTGAACATTATGAATGAGCAACTTTCAGCAAAATACACAAACAGTTCATTTGTTTATTTTAAACTGCTTGCCAAACAAGAGTTTTATTGCCCAAAAGCACTGGGCTACGGCACCCTCAATAATCTTGGAATATTGTGAGAAATTACTATCCATAGGGATGTTATGTCATAGGTAAACTTAATCAGGATATCTGTTCCCCAGAAAATCTCAAAATGTGAACAAAAAGTAGTAGAATAATAAATGTTTTTCTATTATGTTTATTACTAATTACTTGAATTAGTGGTAGAGAAAAAATATGTTATTTTTAAATATGCAAAAGAAGGTTACCGGCAAACGCAACAATATACATTTTCAACACCTTCATTAACCCACCAGGCTAATTTTCTTCACTTTTTGGAACAACTCTGAAAGGTTTCGTGGAAATGGTTGTATCTCTCTTACTATCATGGTTAGAAATATAAACAAAACGGCAGTAAAAATAAAAAAGCAATTTATATTCAAATATAACAATTAACCACAGAGTAATTAAATATATTATTTATAAAACCAAAGTTTCCGACCGCAATTTGAAAAAAAAAATGAAACTTTGGGAAATATTTATTAATTATTTTTTACATGAAACGACAAAAAAGGGAGAACAAACTTAAAAAAATACATTTGATTAATATTATTTGTCTGTGATGTTTTTTTCGTTGTCAGTAGTTTAAGTTCTCAATTTGGGAGGCGGGAGTGGGCACCGCCACCCCGGGAACCTTTATTAGATAATCAACACCTCTGCCGTAGGTCACCCCAAGTGGTTCGCTACGTTTGGTGATTTAGCAGGGGTGCCCTGGTTCATGGGGTGAGGTTTGTCTAGGTCTTGGACCCACCCCTTAAACCCTTTTCCTTCCCAGAACTCTCCTCTCCTCCTTTTCCTTAAAAAACCCTCCACACAGCATCCCCAAAGATGACATAGGCCCTAAGGGAAATTATTTTCTTCAGGGCCTCATGTGTGGGGCTCGTGTAAAAAAAAAAAAAAGTTAGAAAAAAAGGTTAGTCATTTTTAAAGCTTTTTTATATTTGTATTCAGTTTTGTTTTTTTTTTTTTTTTTAATTATATGTTTATTTCGATTGACAAAATTCGTAAGCCTTTTTCATCACCTTCTAAAACCAGGTTTTAATTTTCGGGTGCGTTCAGAATAAAATTGTACAACCGATAAGACAAGGAAATGAAGTTTTAACCATGTTTTACGTGTTTTTTAATATTGTATTTCTCGGAAAGGTATGTTTACTTGCTATTTCATCGGGCAATGGAAAGAGAGTTTTCCAAGTATCCGAGAGTCAGTTGACCCTAACATAAAAATAGATGCTAGGATACAAAAAAAAAATTACAAGGCGTTGCAAAATAAACCTCAGAATGCTAAAATAAGTAATTCATGCTTGCATTTCTTCTATAAGTTTTTTATAAACTAGCGATTTCCCGGCATACGTTGCAATGCCACTAATAAAGAAATTGTTTCTCCCTGCGAGTATTTTCCCATTCTTCCCGTTCCCCTTCCGCCACGCCTCCCCCTCCCCATGTCCCCTTCCCCTCACGCGTTCCCCCTTCACCTTCCCTGCCTTCCCTCACCCCTCTCCCGCAAACTCCCATCCCGCGATCCCCACCCTCTCCCGCGTTCAGTCCCGGTACATTCAGATTTTCAAACAGCTAGCGTGCCACCTATCGCAATTTTTTTTTAACAATTTTTCTTTTTTAATATATTACAAATGGTCATTTTGTATATTTTAAGGACAATCAATCAAATTTGGTAACTAACATAGGTACCTATTTAAAATAAGATTTTTGTTAGTACCTTAGGTAAGTATATCGATTAAATTCGTTAATTTAAAGAGTTTATTCGACAACTGAATTTTGATTTAACCAAAGATGGTTTGCAAAAGGTCATTCTCGAATTGTGACATTTTAGACTGTTTCGAAAGAGTTTTTGTAATGATTGAAAACACTTTTCAGGTGTATTGTCACGTGGTTGTAATAATATAGCAATGCACAGACAATTCACATATATATATAAATAAGCATATTTTTATTTATATAAATAAAGCCATAGATTTTTATCTCTATATTAGCATCAGATACACTGATTCATTAAAGCAGGCAAAACATATGAAGACAACCTCCATTATTAGTATGCCGGAAATAACATGTTTCGTACCCGACACAATGGTTCCAACTTCAGTCAGTGAAGGCCTCGCCGGGGTTTAATCAATTATTCGTACATCGATGTTCCTCAATGTGACATGTCGGAGGTTGCCTTTGTTTCCTATAAGGTTTGCTGATAAGGTACGAAGGGAATATCAATTAAATGTTGTTGATTGAAAATTCAAAAGGTTGGCCCTTTGCCTGTATAATGCTTAGTCAAACTAATTTGAGTAGGTACCGAATCTTCATTTTTTAGAAAAAATAATTTTTAAAACGAACCAATATATATGTACATTTAACATGGACCAAACATAATCCTGTTTTAGTTTATAGTGTAAAGTAGAGAATTAATTTGAAAAAAAATGTAGTTTTGCCCATCTAGCGAATATTTCATCTTTGAAGATGCTGTGCGTGGGGTCTTTTAAGGGAAAGGAAGAAGTGGAAGATCTGAAAAAAAAGGTATGAGGGGTGGGTAGGAAACTGGGGGCCAGAGTCCAGGAGAGACGGACGTATGAATCCATTCCTCCATCTGCGTTGCATGGCGGAGAGTCCAGCTGGAAAGGTCAAAAAGTCACCCTCAACCAGTCTCTCCCGTTCCGGCCCGCCACGCAGAAGGTGCGCAGACGCTTCCGCCGCCAAGCATACATAGACGTACCTCAACCCATGAATCCGGGCACCCCTGCTAAGTCACCAAACGTACCAAACCACTGGGGGTGACCTATGGCAAAAGTGTTGGTTATCCAACAAATGTTGCCTAGGGCGGATTCGCACATGAAATTTAAATGTAATTATGTAAAACAACTTATGAAAGAGTGCATTTTCATTTTAATATCCAATTAATAACAATTGTGAGGAGTATAAATTTTCCTTTTTGGCTTTTTTATAAGTATTACCAATTCGCAAAATGTAACAATTTATTTATTGCAGGTAATCTAACTTATATTGAATCAATGCATTACTGGCGCTCCTACCCATCGAAGCGAGTGCACAGAGCTTTAGAAGCGCTGATCGCGCTTTCTCCTTTCTCGCGGTCTCGTGGTTTTCTTACCTGCATCGCGCGAGCGGCTTTAGTCAAAATGATTAGAGATATTCTGAACCATCAGAAGAGACGACGGGCAAATTCATTTAAAATGCTAATTTTTCCATTATATTAACAATACCTTTATTGCTTTTATCAAATCTTAATTCACAATGTCCATAAATACAAAAATATACATAAGTTCAGTTAAGACACGTAGTTAAAATATCCGAAAAAAGGGTACAAACTTTCTTTGTTTCTTTTCATTGTGGAATTTTTCTTTGTGAAAATATTGTTATTATATTCGAGCAGCCTGCTTCGAGTAATTCAATTAGTGCACATTATTTATTGTCAAAGTTGCAAACTCCTTCATTAAACGAATAAAAAGCTGCTAAATAAAGGAATTATTTGACGTAAGAGACCATGAATCATCTGTACCAATATTGAAATATCGTACACTAATGAAAATGGTTGTCATTGGAATCATTGGAAGGTTCAATAGTAAATCTTCATATTTAATTATCAATCTAAACAAATATTTGACATTATTGGATATCTATAAGAGATGTGGATCGTTATTTAATTTTTCTGGGAAAGGTGAACATTCCCTGGTTACGATTAACTTATAACCAATTGGCTTCCCAAATTTCGGTTGGTTATTTTTTTAAATTAAAATGAATTATAAAATTGACATTGTGTTGTTTTTTTTTTTCAACATTATGAAATCTTAAAATTTGGGATAAACGGTGGAATCTGGATGGATTCATTGGCTTTAAACCGCAGTAAGCTGTTTCCATTTTCATATTTGGAGGTATGATATTAATTAAATCGAGAGGTCTAATCGAAAACTGAACACCTCAAAATCCCTTTCACTCGAGTGGCTGTGGAAAATGTTTCATTTGCTCTGCTTCTAATCGGTCCATGTTTGACGACCGTTGGTCAAATGGTCGTCTTCTCGGTAAACAACTTCGTTTACAGTCTACAAGACGATTATATAAGTCACATGTTTTCGGCATGAAAATTACGAGACAAATCAATAAATATCATCATTATTCTTTATATTATCTACTTACTTATGCTCTGTATTGTATTCCTACAATATTAGATAATTTATATTTTAATCGGGTTTTCATGTTACGACTAATCTATACACTCCCGTGAAAGTGCGCAATAAACAAAAACCCTAAATAACAACGATAATTTTTCACGTATTTATAGTATTTCTCACTTTCTCTTTATATAAATTCGTCTTTTCGAAAGGAAGTTCGGAAAAAAATAATAACCATTCCCACTTCCACCCCTCCCTCGTAGCCACCTCCCCTCCTCGCCCCCACTTAAGTTGATGTTCTTTCTCCCTCTTCTAATTAACATGTAATTTTTGAATATCTGTATTTTGTTTAGTATATTTTTATTCTTCCCTGAAGAAGGTTCAGGTTGAACCGAAACTAGTTGGATAAGAAAATAAAAAGTGGAATTAAACAAAGTTATACCATCGTGTTTATTATAATGTATTCCCACAATGTGTTTGCTACATGTGAAAATTTAATAACCATTGATTTTGACAACAAGCACTAAATAGTCTAGAATACTGTTATTTTATTATTTACTCACCTCCCGAAGTTAAAAGACTTTCCTCTTGTTCACCTAATATTTTCAACATTGTTTTATACATCATTCCGTACTTCTAATGTTTTGACAAAACCAGAGCATTAGAAATGGAGGAATTCCTTTTAATCTCAAGTATTTTTCTTTCTTCTCCCTTCTAAAATCTGCTTGTTTATATGTTGTATTTCACGTAACATGTTTCTGGGCCAATGTGTCGCCAATGGAAAAAATTTTCAAACTTTATCCATCGAAAACATAAGGAAGTTTGATAATACTTTCGAAAAGCGAGAACGTTGCCACGGGAAAACAGAAAAATGAACCAAGTACAGGAAAAATGCAATAATGCTATATTAGGTACTTTTAAATGTGTGTATAAAAATGGGCATTTATCTATTTTGTTTTAAATAACAACATTTTCGCCATACTGATTTCTTTGAACCAACTAGTACCCGTTAGTGAGAGCTATACCTAGCATATCCTTTGTGGGTGAATATAGTTTTTTCGTTTCGCCAAAAAGATATGGAGAGTACGTGTGTTATTTATGGAACTGGGAGGCGGGAGTAAATCGAATCACTTGCGAGATCCCTCAGGGTGAAATCGTGAAATATATTTTCACGTACATCACCTTATTACGCACTTCATCCTTTGTTAAACTGCTATATTATTGGAACAGATTTGTATATTGTACAAGTCGACGTGTTAAAACAAACATGACATCCGTTAATTCATCGTAATATACAAAGGAACAAAAAAAAAACAGTTTCAGGTGTTACAGTTTCAACAAATTTGATATATATATATAATTTAACAATTTTTTTGAGATTGCTAACTGTTTCTTTAGATATAAGTGGAATGGTAGAACTTTACTCCATAATTGTATGTTTTTAAAAACTTTCGTACATTATTCATTATCAGCATGAAAAATTACGGGACGACCTGAATTCTTGATGAATCAATTCCATTTTGAAAATAACAATTAAATTTTCTGTTAAAAATATTATATAACAGATGATAAATACAAATATCTTCCTTTTATATAATATTATAAATGACACTCAAATTAAGAGATAATTTGAGTTCACTGAACCAAAGATACGCAGGGCGCACAAACAACCGAAATAAGTGTTTTTGTTGATGATGTGACCGGACTACTCAAAATGAAATCGACTCAACACCACATTTGAAAAGTCATTAAAAGTGATGAAAAAAATATATAAAAAATTGGTTTAATAGGTTACGTTAGGTAAGGTTAAAGGCTATTTTACAAAGGAAAAATTCATAGCTTTTAATGACTTTTCAAAGCGGTGTTAAATTGAGTTGATTCTGAGTTGGCATGGAACCGTTGTAATAAGTTTTACATTGTAGAAGCACAATCAAGAAATATCCCAATTGAGTTAATTAAGTACCTACTTTTTGATTAATTTCATATATAAGTCGTCGTAAAGGGGGGACCCTGTAGTTGATCCCCCGACAGTCGGCCCCCGAAAGTATAATTCTTACAAAATTATATTTTTTGTGCATTATTTACCAATTACAATTATAAAATCGACTTCTAAAATACCTTTAATAATAAGTTGCTACGGATATCAAACGAATTTTTATAGTATCTTTTTTTTGCTGCTATATATGGTATGTATACAAGTGAATTTTTTCCTTTGATGCATTTGAATGAAAGTGTTATACTTTCGTTATTCGGCGGTACATCCCTCTCTGCACACCGCTCCACTTAGGGAAAACTTAGTTATATTTTGTGTCATAATACCGTATTTTCCCTAAACCAACTGCATATTGAATGTAAGTTTTTCGGGGACTCAACTGTCATGGAACCGTGTCGTAAATGTAAGCCACTAATCAGGACCGTATTGATGCGCAGGCGTACGGGCTTGCACCACAAAGGAGCGCTCTCCAAAAAAGGGCCCGCACCATAAATTGTTTAAAGTTGTGAAGATATTCCACCTAGGTAGCTTCAACAGTATGAAGTGAAGGCACAAACATTTAGCCCCTGAGCTATTTCCAAGTTATTTTACACGTTGGTACCGACGACTACAATTTCTTATCTGCATTTCCATTGAATTTATTACAAATCATATACATGTAAAACTACAAAGAACTGTTTTTTTGCTAATTTGGGAACATGGAAAATCTCAATAATTTTGTGCACTTTTTTTAAATGCAGTTGTTTGTAGTAATGTTAATAAATCGGACATTCAATTATTTTCATTTTAATCCCATCAATTCATTTTCTTTTAAACATGCACAGTAAAATTTTAAACATTTTAATAATACCTACATATTAATTGGGTTCTTAAGTTTTTTAATTAAACTTTTGCAAGTTTAATTAAAAACTGGGGGCGAATTTAGTGGGGATTATTGATTATCCACCAGCCAGACCCTTCCCTGGTAGGACCCGCACCAAACGTTCACCCTCGGGTTCTACAGATCCTAAATACGGCTCTGCCATTAGTAGTCTAAATTTTTGGACCAATAGGAGAGAATACATTCATTTGTAAACACTATACATATTATTTGAAAGTATTAGCAAAAGCTTTTGAAGAAGAGAATTGAAATTTACTTAAAAAGACATTGGAAAATAATAGTGACTATTGCAAACCAATTGGCCCATACAGATGCAACAGTGCCTTAATCCAAACACTATGAAATTATTGAATCGTTTGTTATCGATTAGCTCTGCCGTAAGACAATAATTTTTCTGTAATTACAACATTGTGTTACCATAATTTGTTTGATGAAAATTAAACCAATTGAATATTTAAAAATGAGAAAAAACCCTCCGAATATTATGTATGTTATGTACAGCAGAAGTTTTGAATATTGAACTACATGTATTTGAAAATTACACGGGCCGTGAAAAGGTGAGTGATCAATTTTTTCCTCCCCTTTCCACATAAATTATTCGTCAATTCCATATTTTTATGGGCCGAAATTGACATCAGACCCGGAACACACATACAAATTTAAGTATCGTGGAGGGACCCTGACGCCGGGAGAGATGAAGTGTGCTTCACTTTGCCAAATGTCAAATAGCGTCAGTTGGCCCCGCCTAGAGCTTGGCCGGGCGGCTCGTAGATGGTGTTAGTGGACGCTTTCCACGGGCCGCACCACCCCGTGGAAATTCGACGGAAAGCTGAAAGACTCAAAAATAAAAGGTAAAATTCAATGGATGGAAGTGCGATTTAATATTGACGGATTGGTTGAGTTTTTTTAACTCGGTGGTCGTAGTTTATGGTCGGTTTAGTTGCGCGACGCGGCTGCGCGAGGAAGCCCCATAGCAAAAGCTCCTCGCGTCAGTTCGCAGGGAGCCAAGCTCGGTCTCGCCGCATCTCCCGGGTAAATCTATTTCCGCGCGAATCGGATCGTTTCGCAAGTGTTTTTTCGTCCGTTCCCGCCCCGCGATGTTTTGAACATTTAATTTCCCGAACCCGTTCGATGAGCAAAATAATTATAATAATCCCCGTTATTCTTTTTTGGCAACAGTGCAGTGGTGTTCTTTCAGTTAATAGTTTTATCCGTTTATATGAAGAGTGTTGTTTAGTTTTTTTACGACCAAAGTTCAATAGTTTTATTTAAAATCTCCTGGAAATAAACAAGGTATTAAATAAAATCTTAGAACACTTTAATAATCATTTCACAATTCAAAATACTATCCGAATTTTCAATAAAAACTTATTTTTTAATTAAATTATAACTATCTACCTTTTACCGGACCAATTCTGCACTAATAATAACAATATTTATACAACATGTTTAAACTATAACAATACGAACCATGTGTGAAGCTATTCATACAAACTGATTAACACGCTGTTAACCCTTTTCACAATCATACCACTAAAATAAAAAGAAAACTTTCTTAAAACAAAAAGTCCAATAATAATTTAATTAAATTTCTTCGAACTCTAAAAACATAAAGCAACTGTTGGCATCCATTAAACGCGGAATTTATTGTCTGGCGACACATACGAATTTCTTAGATAATCGGCCATTATTTGGATCGAATCTCGGATCATAAGGCAAAAAGCGTAAGTTTAAATTTTGTGTTGGTAGCATATATTATAATAATGTTTATCTAAATGTTGTATTTTAAATGTCGTATAGTATTTGTGGTTCTGCGTGGGACGCACGACGTTGCACGAATAAACCCGTCTCAGCTATATGAATAGAACGTTTGTAATGAGGAGAAATGATCCCACCCGAGATTCAAGGCAATGCATGGCAAAGCTTTCCCACTATAAAAAATAAATGTATTTTGCTGTCAAATTACTTGTTAATATTTTACACCTTGAAATTTTATTTTTAATCCCATCGCATGTTGTCCTAGAGCTAGGCGAATGTTTTACGATTGAAGTTCGGTAGCATCTCCCAAGACCAGATTTCAAGATGAGGTTGAAAAGGGATGTTCATTTAAATAATGGAAGGTCCAGGGGACCATGAAAGTTAGGGGAAAGGAAAGGATCTTACAGCATGTTTGCAGCAAGAAAAGGAGTATGATAAATATGTGCATTATGTATATTAATACTTTATTCCTATCAAAGCGTTCGTACTTTCATTAATATGTTTACCTGCCTCCCTTTTTCATGAAAATATTTTGTACATCTTTGCACACATCATTCATTAAAAAAAACTTTGGTAAATTACCTTAAATATTTTAATAAATTTTTTATATACATCAAGTCAATCAAGTCTACGATACCAATTAATCGGCTGCTGGATTTAGTATTCTGCAGTGATTTCTCAATACATGTTGATGAGCTCCTCTCCTTAGACTGCCACCACTCCGCTCTAAGCATAACCAATACGACACCAGACGACACAACTATTTTGCTTAATCTTACATACAATTTTTCCAAAGCTGACTATTCTTATATGAACCAATTTCTTTCAATGAAGACTGGTCTTTTCTTCATCTCAACAATAATGTTAACTATAATCTTGAAATATTTTATAGAATTATTAATAGAGCCTTTGAAAACTGTGTACCACTCTCACATCTCAAAGAAGCAAAGTTCAGCAGCGAACTAATTATCTTAGTTATCTGTAAAAAAAATTGCACACAAAAACGTTAAATAATCTAATTCCCTCAACGACTATAAAATATTTAACAACTACAGAACTCAATGTAAAAAACTGTAAAAAATCGTATTTAAATTATATGAATGGAATCAAAAAATCTACACCCTCTACCATACAAAATTTGTTCACACACGTAAACTCTTAGAAAAACAAACAAGTTTTACCCATCTCAATGCACTTCAAAGAAAAGAATAGCACAGATATGAAAGTAAAAGTTAACTATTTTCTTGATCACTTCAAAAGTGTCTATGAAGAAGATATCTTGGACAGTTGTATACCATCTCCTTCCCTTAATGAGAGATTACAAGTACATATTCCTGCAGTATATATCAACATAAATGACGTTAAAACTAAAATTAAATCTCTAGACAAAAACAAAAAGACCAGCATGAGCATCCCAATATCCTTATTAATTGCATTTTGCACAGGTTGCTTGCATGACATTTGGAGACGTTGCTATATAACCTCTTTATTAAAAAAGGATAATTAAAGTGATATCACTAACTGAAGACCAAATGTACCTAAGTTATCTATAATTCCGAAACTTTTTGGAAAAACTATTATTTGATAAAATTTCCCCTTGTATTAACTTATCATTGTTCCGAATCAACGCGGATTTTCGTCGGGCAGATCAACTCTAACAAATCTCTCGTTTTATGAAAACTATATATCGAACGCATTAGCTAACAGAACTCAAGTCGATTCCATGTATACGGATTTCATCAAGCTCTTTGACAAATTATGCTATAAAATTCTACTGGTTAAATTACGTAAACTCAAAAAACTTTCAGACTTTTTTGCGAGTGAAATCTGATAGAGTTCTACTTCTAAAAATTAATTTCCAATCAATTTATAGCTACCAGTGGTGTACCACAAAGGTCTCATTTACGCTCAATAATTGTGTTTTACTGTTTGTAAACGATATCGTTGATATATTTGATAAATATATACATGTATTGCTTTTCGCAGACTATTTAAAAATATTATAAATAATTAAAACCGCTGAGAATTGTATCTGTCTACAAAATAATTTAAAGAAGTTAATTAATTTGTGTTCTCTTAACAAAATGAATCTGAAAACAACTAAATGTCATTCAATAAGATTTTACAGAATAATTCAACAAAGAAATTATTCATCCGTATTAACAACTCAACCCTTACCTCAAAAAAAATGGCCCGGGCATAATTTTCGACTCTAAATTAAACTTTATATCCCATATGAACACAATCAATAATAAAGGTATGAAAATGCTTGGCTTCATTCTTAGAAATTCCAGAGGTTTTAGGAATATTTAAACATTAACAATTTTATAAATGTACATCCTTAGTCCGTTGACAAGTCGAATATAACTCCTCAATCTGGTCCGCCCACTTTTATATAACTTGCGTGGCAACTTTCCCTTATCCCTCTTCTCCCCTTACCCGTCCCAACCCAAAAACCTATTTTGCGGTCTATTTAAGTATTGTTATAATCACATTTATTTTATTGCTATGTCTATAGGTTTGTCATTTGTTGAATTTACTTTTGTATTATATTTTTTTTAATTGCTGCTTATTTCTGTTTTTTTTTTTTAATATTCTAGTTTACATCCAGTTAGTTTTATGTTTCTAAATACCCATCTGTCAACATTAATAATTGGTCTATTTTTGTCTTTCTCTTACGTACATTATATTATTATACTTAAACTGTTTATGTTACTAAAAATAAATTAATTATTAATATATTCTTATAAGACTTAATATTTATAGATACATTTTTAGATTATTATAGCCAAAAGTATTTTCGTTATTTGTTTTTGGGGTATTATGCCGTGTGCGCTACCTCCTTCTTTAGCCAACGTTTCGGACAGCATTACAGTGTCCATCATCAGGGCAGATGTGTAATTGTATAATATTTATGTTCAAAATTGTAAATGGTAGAATAGACATACGGTCCTGATTTAATTAACCTCGTTGAATTTCATATACCTACAAGAACCACTCGTTCTAAAATTCTGTTTAAATACAAAAATACCAGGATTGAATAAACGAAACACTCGCTTGTACCTAGGTTGCATGAAGTTAGTAATAGATTCGCAGATGTGGCAGATCTATTAAACTGCACGGAAGGTAGGTACAAGAAGGCTATGCTTTTACATCTTTTCAATAAATATTAATTTTATTTGTACTATAGATTTTTTACATAATTACATCTCTGTCATTCCTCAATCATTATTTAATTCTTTTTTATTTCTAATGTTTTTCGCATAATTGTGTAACATTTAACCAGTGTTTATGGTAAATTTACACCATCGATTTTAAATAAATAACGTGATGAAGTTGTTTTTGCTATTTTATTGCAAAAGTAGTTTTAATTCAAAAAGATAGGTATTATCGTAGGGTCAGAAAAATAAAAACTGAATCTTTTTTAAATCTAAATAAAAATAAAAAATAAAAAAAAAAAACAGAATTAGTTCATAATTCATCCAACCTCGATGACTTTTTTAGATTCCAAACACCCGACATATTTATTACATAACAAGACAACTTAAGCTTGCAGCTTTCGAAGATCGAAAAATTCAAACGTTTTTTATGAAAGAGTTATTGAGCAATAAATTCTTGAAAGTATCGAGTTTTTTTAGAACAATGCCTGGTCACGCAGGAATATATGAGACAAAAACACAATGTCTTCAACAAATACCTAACAGAAAAAATTGCTAATGTTTTGAAATTAACGAGAATAATCTCTCGTATGGTAAAAATATAAAATTTACATTGCCTGTTGATCAATTGTTTTTGATATTGTTGTTTTGTTTAGACATTTTAAATAAATTATCTGTGAGGTGGAATGAAACTTTGAACATTTTGAAACCAATACTAGTTAAAACAGTCCGTCCAAGTATTTTCCTAGTTCAAAATTATCTTCTTTCCGAAGCAGGGATTAACTTTAGGTTGTTATTTATTTTACGAATTACACTTCATTTTGATTAAAGATGTTAGTTACTTGCGATTAATTTAATTTTTTTAAATACCCGTTCATTCCATTCAAAATGCATATAAATGTGAATTAATTGTTGTATCATTAAACATCGGTTCAGGCACTTATCAATCGGATTTTCAAAAAAATTAGCTACTCGTGACCGTTTTCAAAGTTGTAAATTTAACATTTAATGAAAACAAAACATTCCGAGAATAAAAAAAAATGTTAATAGACCAGAATGGATAAAAGGTGTTTTACTGGAATAGAATTTACGGAACCCGCAGCCGAGCTGTTGTGTATTGAAAGCCACGTTTACACAAAATGTTTTTCAAATGATGATGATAGATTATGACTTTACTACTTTTGATGGAAAGCAATTTTCCTAAGTTCTTTGACAAAGGTAATCGATAGCCGATGCAAGAAGAGTAGTTATTGATGAATATTGGAAAATATTTATAATGCATTCACATACCAAATTATTCATCTTTAAATCGCAAGCTCGTAAAAGATATTTTTAGGGAAAACACATTAATATTTTATATTTTTATATTTTACAGATTACGGTAGTGGTAGAAACTCCTAGTATCGCACTGGCATCAACTTATCAATCATAATAATTGAAACGTTATTTAATCTGGCATTACCCGAAAGAGTGACAAGGCCCGAAAAGCCAGCCGCTTTGTAATAATGTTCCTCTTCCCCATCTCCTTTCCCGCCGCACTCCCTTCAACCTCGCAACATGGCATGTCAAAGTCCGGCTGGCTTTGGACATTTAGGACAGTTTTAGTTAGCATCTCTTGTTTTCCTCGAAGTGCATGGTATAAAAATATCTGAAATGAAAAAAGATTTATTCAAATCTCATTCTGAACTTTATTATTTGTTGCTAGAAAATAATAAAAACTCATTTAACAAAGCCAGCCAATAAAATCCGACATTTTAATAAAAAGTTACAAAATTGGTCGTAAATTCATTGATTATTTTCGTAACCATTCATATCTCTTTGTTAAAATTTTATCTCGAACCACGAAAGTTTTTTCAAGTTACGCCGTTCAATGTAAATATTTTTACTCATCAAGTTTGGTTTCGTGCTTTAGTCATTATCAAATACGATAAAAAAATCACAATAATAGAACACGTTCAAAATTCCAACAAAGGCAATTATGTACATACCAACCTGAACGAGATTTTTTTTAATATACTCGTACATAGATACCTAACGTTCTACCTATAATCTTTCCACGATTATTTTTATAAGGAACTGATTTCATATTTGTTTTTTATTCATTTTTTATAAATAATTCATTTCTAGACCTACCTGTGCATGTATGATAATATGTAACAAGATCGGAATGTTTAGGAATGAATGAATTTTCCTAGCTATTCCTTCCACCTCGCGGCGTTCCTTAATTGAGATAACTATGATAGAAGGTCTGACACTACTGACTAATATGTGGTATATGTAATTATTCTCTATTGTAGTCTGTTGGCAACTGCGAGATCTTTCAGCATTCGGTCTCTCTTGTACAGTAGGGAATATTATCAAAATAGCATTTACCTACCCATAGCTTAATTTGTGTTAACTTTGAAAAATTTTACTGTTTTCCAGTAATTGTATAAATGTAAACAAACATCTGTGATATATCTGCGTAACAAAAACTATTCTAAAAATTTAAAAATTTTGTAAATTCCTACGGATGGATTCTTTTTACCCACAGCTCTAAAACAGTTGCTTGAAATTGTCAGTCTAAAAGTCATCTAAAGGATTTGTCAAAATTTGATGATTTTGATTCGGTTCACAATGTACTTTTTCTTATCAAACTAATCCAAATAATGTCTAAAAATATCGTGTTGAAGATTCTAGTAGCTAGTGACCACTATTATAATATCACAATTGGAGACAAATGCACAAAATAAATGTCAGTGAGATGATTTTTTTTTACATGAGCTCCACACAGGAGGCCCTGAGGATGCTGTGAGGCATCTTTGGGGATGCTATGTGGAAGGTTTTTTAAGTAAAACGAGGAGAGGAGAGTTCTGGGAAGAAGAGAGGTTTAAGGAGTGGGTAGGAATCTGGGGTTCAGTGTGTCCTGTTCATCCGTCTCCAAGACAGACAAACCTTACCCCATGAACCCGGGCACCCCTGCTAAATCACCAAACGTAGCGAACCATTTGGGGTGACCTGTGGCAGAAGTGTTGGTTATCCAATAAAGGTTCCCGGGGTGGCGGTACCCATTCCCGCCTCCCAAATTGTTATGGATTAGAATTCCGATGGATTAGAAGAAACCGGGTGGCGTTTTGTCCAAACAAACGTAGTCCCCAATTTCCTCTCTGGATTTTGACACTACTGCAAATATTTTCAATATAATATAGATGTCAGTACGTTTTGTTTTTTTGATAAGTTGCTTCTTATAGGAATCAGCACTTTGCCTCGTTTGAAAATTGCCTCGTTTGAAGGCCATCAATAGACTTTCAGTATAAATACTAACTAGATATATTTTTTTAAAAGCGCAACGTACGAGTATCGAACAGTATTATTAATACATGAGCGTCTGCGTGGTTGAATTTCAGAACCCGGCTTCGAGTGCTTGTCTGACACCACGCCATCCGCGCCGCGCCACCAAAACGTCTGTATACGTAAAAAATTTAACCAAATTCGGTTTCTAATTTAATAATTCTTCAAAAGATGTCGCCACTTCCGGTAGCAGGTCGCGCGGAGACGTGCCCCAGGCATAAGTGCTACAAATTTGTGAATTTGTAGTATCTCTCTGGATATGGAAAGATTGACGGTTATACTCAGTTGTGAATAATAGTATCAAGCGACTATATATAGTTTTGAAGAAAAATGAGATTTTATTTAGGTATTATCAGCCTGTATTAGGCGGAGTAAGAGCGACAGTGACAGCAACAGTTTGGTAAAATACCTATTTTTCAAATTTCTCGGCGACCGGCTTTTCTCGTAACCACATTTTTTTGCAATAACTTGTATAATGTATGTGAAATTTTGTTTGCATTTGGCACTCATTTCATAAATAAATTATGACAATACACACGAGTATTAGGGATTAAAACCGCTGAAGATTTTGTACGGATTCCCCGAGGCTGTCTCCAGCGCAAATCGCTGCCTTAATGCCTCTTATGTGGGAACAACACGTATACTAGTACACTTACGTTCTTTTAAGCACTTAACATTATTCATTGTTTTTTGTCTCAATAGATTCCCAGGACGAATAATGGATAGATTCAGAAGAAAGCTACTTCGTGCCATTACGTACAACTAACGATATGTGTTCTTTAATAATGGCCGCCAATATTATTCGATTCTCGGCTTGGACGCATTGGAGCGTTTTAATGGAATACAATTCGATACAATTTTATAATCCCATCCAGGAGCACTCCTATCCCGGTGCGACCGGTACGCCAAGGGGCCCTGGTTTGCTAGAATTTGGAAGACGTGCTCCGAGAATGTAAAGGAGGTTGGAGGTTAATCGACCGGTATACACACAAAATAATAAGCAAATACTCGAACTTGGGAGAGCAGGAATCTTCGACCAAGTATATCAGGTCAATGGCAGGAATGAATGAATTGATTGGGCATTGGTTTCTCACTTTTGACATTTTCTTGCCTCTTCTGATATTTTCTAGCATATTCTTGCTTCGTATTGGCTCTTCTTGATTCTTTCTTGATTCTTTCTTGACTACTTCAGTATTTCCTAGTCTCTGTTTCCAACTCCTTGCTACTTATGTAATCTGCTTCTCAACTAAAAAAAGTTTATAAATGGCAACCATTTACACATTAACACTACGATCATTCGATTTCGAACTTTGAAATAAAACCTTTTTTTTACCAAAGACGGTAAAAAGACCAAATTTCTCACAATATCTCATTACAAAACAATTTTTTTTTAATAGGTATAGATTTTCACATTTGGGTTGATCAGTTTTGACGGTAGATATCAATAATATATCGGACATGCCTTTATTAATGAAATTTCTTATATATCTTGTGTATTTGTTAGTCCGCGGATGTGACATTAATAAACGATTAAAGCTTGTCCACATCCGCGGACCCATCTTGTATGTAAAATTTAGTATTTAGTTCTGTAATAATTCTGTACAAAATAAATAAACATGAACGATTAGCAGGTAGCCGAGCCCCAAGCAGGGTTGAACAGGCCGGCGGGGGATGAAGTTCGACCAATCAAAGTCCGGCATGTACCGTTAAATCGTAAGCTGTTGAAGTTTGAGCCCGACGCGGTCGGGTTTAAACTTCAACAAAAACCGCTTGCTTTTTCGGTACAGGCCTCTTTCGCTCGGACCTCTCTACTGGACGTGACTTCACCCCCTGCTCCTGCCGCCTGCCCCTGCCGCTGCCCCTGCTGCCTGCTAGTCGCTTCATTCTCTGCTGACGCTGACACTGTGCCTTTCATTTCTTCACCCAACCCGCGGCGGGAAATTGCAGCGAGCAGCGGACAGACAATACCTACAGCAACACAACCGTTCTTTTAAGAACGCCATTCTCAAAGCATTACACAAGGTGTCGAAAACCAACCGCCCTTATCAAGGCGATTTTCTTTATTTTGGCGTATACCAGGTCGTGTTATAACCAGCCCCTTCTTACAGTCTGTGTACTGACGACGGCCCGTCAGGTACATAGTGGTCCTTCTAACCGGATATCAACACGCCTTCACGCCTTCACGCCTTCACGCCTTCACGCCTTCAAGTCTTCACGCGTCCCTTTCTGCTCGCCTTGAAGGATGCCCACTCTACGTAGCTGCCGTGGCGCCTTGAGCTCCGCAGAGACGTCGCAGCCCGCCCCCGCAGCACCAGATGTGACTCCACCTGCCTCGGGCCCCCCTGCCTCGGGCCCCCCTGCCTCGGGCCCCCCTGCCTCGGGCCCCCCTGCCTCGAGCCCTCCTGCCTCGGGCCCCCCTGCCTCGAGCCCTCCTGCCTCGAGCCCTCCTGCCTCGAGCCCTCCTGCCTCGAGCCCTCCTGCCTCGAGCCCTCCTGCTTCGAGCCCTCCTGCTTCGAGCCCTACTGCCCCGTGCCCTCCTGCCCCGGGCCCTCCTGCCCCGGGCCTCGCACCTCTCTGCATGATGACCCCAGATGATGACGTCACGCCCGGATCGTCAACCGATGACACCGTCCGGATGTTACGTTTGGAGATGCATGCCATGCAGAATCGACACGCCCAGCAGATTGCGGACATATTGGCGGCTCTGAGGCCTGCCCATACAACCACGCCGGTGAACATCCCGGATACGGTGCCGCAATCTCCAGCCACGCCGGTGACCTTCCCGGTCGCTGTACCCACGCCGACGCACACCTCGTCCGTGGGGACCCTCACATCAGCCACGCCGGTGAACATCCCGGAGGCGGTGCCCCTAGCTCCATCCACGCTGAACACCATATTGAACGTCCCGGCCCCTGTGTCCCACACATACAATAGGACAAGTCAACAAGCGCCCATATCGCTTGCACCGGGCCCTAGTATGCGGGTCCCAGCGAGTGAAGCCGCCCCGAACGACGAGCCCGCCAGTCATCCACATGGTGTTATACCTACCGCGCTGAGGTACAATGGGCGCCCCGACCTAGCGACCGACTTTGCCGCCCCGTACGAGCCGCGGCCGGAAATACCTACTCAGCCCGAGTATAATGCGCACCCCGATGCAGTGACGGCGTGTCTAGCCGCTCCGTACAATGGGCCACAACGTACAGCGGCCAGTCAACCTCGTGCGGAAATACCTACCCAGCCCGGGTATAATGCGCACCCCAATGCAGTGGCGGCGTACCTAGCCGCCCCGTACGATGGGCCACAACATACAACGGCCACCCAACCTCCTGCGGATATTCCCTCACAGCCGGGGTATAATGTGCACCCCAATCATCGGATCCATACGGGCTACCAGCAGCAGACCTCCTCTAGTCAAGAGTTCTCACCTATATTTCCGCCACCACCTACTGCCGATGAGACATCTCGACGCACAAGCGAGTGGGCTAACCAAGGCTCGGACTCAGTTGCGCAACTTGCTTCCGCAATAACGAATGCCATTCGCGCCTCGCGATCCGAAGAGAGCCCCCGTCCCTCGGTAGAGGAGGATATGAGAATGGCTGCTCTAATAGCCAGGCAATCCACTGCGAAGGACCTACCTTCTTTCTCAGGGGACCCGCTCGAGTGGCCTACGTGGATGGCCCAATATACACAATCTACGGCCACCTGCAAGATGACCTCGAGTGAGAACCTTATCCGGTTACAGCGTGCGCTGAGGGGCAAAGCTCGGGAGGCTGTTGGCCCCCTGTTAATGGACCCTACGCAGGTTCCAGAGATTATTGCAGTTCTAGAACAGCGTTACGGTGGTTCAGGATCAATTGCAGCCTTGATGCTAGAGAAAGTGAAGAAGCTGCCTCATCTCTCCGCTGAAGCATCGCTCGAGGACTTGGCAGACTTTTCTGGTACAATCCAGAACCTCGTGGCGTCCCTGCGCATCCTGAGGACCGATGGTTATCTCACAAACCCCGCCTTGCTGTCCGACATCACAACGAAGATGCCATGCACGCTGCGGCTGGCTTGGTTAGCAGAAGTACGCGGACAAACGGTACCGGCTACCATAATGCAGTTCGCGGCATTTCTGAAAAGTTTCGCTAACGCGATTCCCCTGAGCGGAATGGTGGATCCCGCACGGTCCACACGTGCCCCGCGCCGGGAACAAGTACACGCAAATGTACCCGTGAAAAACAACACTGACAATAGTAATTGTGCGCAGTGCGGCGGGAATCATAAAACACGGGAGTGCCCGGCATTTGTCGCGAAAACGGTCGATCTTCGCTGGGAGACAGTACGTTCGAGCTCGTTGTGTCGAAAGTGCCTAGAAAAACATCACTCACGTGATTGCAAGTCCAAGGTGTGGTGTGGAGTGGGAGGTTGCCGCGCCCCCCACCACAGACTGCTACACACCCCCGCGCACACTCAAGAGAACGCCGTTGTGAATGGGGCCGTCAATCTATGACGCCAGAATGCGGATTGCCGAGTACTACTGAAGATCGTGCCCGTAGTGCTTCGCACTTCCCGTGAACTCCAACTGTCAGTCTTTGCTCTTCTCGACGAAGGCTCTACAGTGACACTCATTGACGCCGATACTGCAACACAAATTGGCGCGACCGGCCCGGTCCACGGGCTAAAAATACACGGGGCTAAGGGAATGTGCACATCAGACTCGCATTCTCGCCGGGTGAAGCTCACAATCAGAGGCGCAGGTAGCGGGGATACCTACAACATCACTGCCCACACAGTGACCGATCTTAATCTACCGGAACAGCGGGTCCCTGGGAGGCGTATCACTCCTAGTATATTGATCGGGCAAGACAATGCTCATTTAATAGTATCCAGGGACGTGCGGGAGAATATCGGCACCACGCGGATAGTATCAAGAACCGCACTGGGGTGGATTGCCCATGGAGGTACCGACCCCAGCAGTGATGGCCCAGCTACTACTCTGGCCCTGCAAATGGAGACAGCCGCGGATATACGCCTGAGGGAGTTGGTAAAATCCAACTTTGCCGTCGACTCCCTCGGCGTCACATCTGCGGCCAGAGTGAATGCAAACGAACTTAAAGCTACCGCTCTGATGGAAAGGACAACCCGTCGTCTACCACACAACAGATGGGAAACCGGATTATTATGGCGAAACCCGGAGGTCACGCTGCCCGACAATCGTCAATGTGCCCTAAAGCGATTGCAGTCCCTCGAGAGAAAACTGGCGGCCGATGCAGAACTAGCAGCGGCCTACACTGATAAGATGGGTCAGCTTGTAGCCAAAGGCTACGCAAGGAGGCTCTCTGACGCCGAAGCCTCAACACCTGCCTCCCGGAAGTGGTACCTGCCGCACTTCGCAGTTATCAATCCCAACAAACCCGGAAAAATAAGAATAGTGTTCGATGCCGCCAGCCGATGCCGAGGGACGTCGCTAAATGACCAGCTTCTCACCGGCCCAGACCTACTTTCTTCTCTCCTTGGGAACATCCTCCGCTTCCGGGAAGGGACCATTGCCATAGCAGCTGACATACAGGAGATGTTTCTGCGCATCAAGATGAGGAGGGATGACCAGCAGTCACAGCTGTTTCTGTGGAAATCGCCGATGTCTCGCGAACCTGAAACGTACCAGCTGACATCAATGATGTTTGGGGCTACATGCTCGCCAAGTAGTGCGCAGTACGTACGAGACAGAGTGGCCGGGGAATACGAACACGAGTACCCGGCCGCCGCGGCAGCCGTTCGTTCTAAATTTTATATGGACGATTATTTGGACGCAGTAGACACTACTATCGAAGCAGCCGCACTAGTCCGAGACGTGAGTGCCCTCCTTGCAAAGGGAGGGTTCCACCTGACGAACTGGGCCTCCAACAGTCCAGAAGCCATAGCTGACATTCCTTCCGAAGACCGGGCGAGCTCCACAATTCACATCAGCAGCGGAGACACAGAGATGGAACGTGTACTAGGACTGGTATGGGACCCGTCTGCCGACTGTTTCCTCTATTCCTTTCACAACGCAGTCAGCCCCGAAGAAGCTACACGGCCTACCAAGAGGCAACTTCTCTCCATTGTCATGAAGATTTTTGACCCGGTAGGCTTCGTCGCCTGCCTCACGATTCGGTCAAAGATCTTGCTACAAGCCGTGTGGCGGTCGGATGTTGGATGGGACGACCTTATCACCCCCGAGCACGCCGAGAGATGGAGAGACTGGCTGAGTTTACTCCACGAGAGCAGCGTTTCAGTGCCACGACGCTCCCTCCGGCACAAACAGAACAACGTCACGCTGCATTTGTTCTGCGATGCTTCTGAACAAGCTTGTTGTACCGTCGCATACTACACAGAAGACGTGCAAGGAACTTTACACGCAACATTCCTTGCCAGCAAATGTAAAGTGGCGCCATTGAAGCCCCTTTCCATTCCCCGCCTTGAGTTGCAAGCCGCGCTCATGGCGGCTAGACTATCCAAGACAATCCTAAAAGAGAGCCAGGCCTTGATAAACAGGACCATTTTCTGGACAGACTCCACGACAGTACTGTGCTGGTTACGCACTGATCCTCGCTCCTACTCAGCATTCGTGGCCAACAGACTGGGTGAAATAGATGAGATGACCAACATACCTAACTGGAGATGGGTACCGACAAAACTGAACCCTGCTGACATCGGGACACGCGACTCTGAAGTACCCGATCTGTCACCAAGAGGAAAATGGTTCTGCGGCCCGGCATTTCTCACTGCACCCGAAAGCGAGTGGCCTAAAGAGCGATCTCCCACCAAAAAACCGGACGACGAGGTATTGGAGGTTAGGCCCCAGTATGTCAGCCTCATAACCACCACAGGAGCGGCGTTTCCCTCAGTCGAGCGGTTTTCTTCCTGGACCCGGCTTATTCGAACTACAGCATGGATGCTCCGGTTTATCAGGCGATGCAGATTGGGGCCTCACAGACCTGCCGAGGGCCCACTACGAGCGGAGGAACTCAAAAAGGCGGAGGCCAGATGGGTTAGAAAATCGCAGGAGGACGCCTTCGCAGCTGACCTACATGCCGTGCGAAATGGGAAGGCCCTACCTGCCGGCAGTCGTCTAAATTCCCTGACCCCCTTTTTTGGCCCAGATGACATCTTGCGGATGGGCTCCCGATTGCAAGCTCTGACCAGTGCTAGGAGCGTGGCCAAGACTCCCGTCATACTGGATGGTGACAACCCATACGCTCGACTACTGGTCCGCCACTACCACGAGAAGGCAGACCATCCCAGTACAGAAAAAACAGTGGCGGAAATGCGCTGCAGTTTCTTTATTCTCCGGCTCCGCACTATTAGCCGAAAAATATCGCACGACTGCCCAACCTGCCGCATGCGAAAGAGCAAGCCCTCTCCACCGCTAATGGGAGCGCTACCACCTTCCCGTCTATTGCATCACGTTCGTCCGTTTACACATTGCGGGCTTGATTACTTCGGGCCGATGGAGGTCACAGTTGGCAGACACCGTGAGAAGCGCTATGGAGCAATATTTACCTGCCTCTCCACCCGCGCTATTCATCTGGAACTGGCTGTCACCCTGACTGCCGATTCGGCCATCATGGCCTTGCAGAGGATGACCGCTCGAAGAGGTCAGCCCGAAGTTTTGTACTCTGACAACGGGACAAATTTCCATGGGGCAGATGCCGAAATCAGCGAAGCCTTGGAGTCACTCCGCCAAGATGCCAGGATGTTGGATGCCATGTCTACCAGAGGCATTGAGTGGCGTTTCATACCACCCCTCAGTCCCCACATGGGGGGAGCCTGGGAAAGGCTAGTGCGCTCAGTAAAACGGGCCTTAAAAGCCACCTTAAAGGAAAGGGCGCCGAGGGAAGAGACCCTGCGCACGGCACTGGCAGAGGCTGAGTTTGTGGTCAATAACCGACCCCTGACCCATATCTCTGTTGATCCAAGAGATGAAGAGCCTTTGACCCCTAACCATTTCCTCCTGGGGTCAGCCGAAAAACGCCCCCATTTATCCCTTTACGATAAACAGGAAGAAGAGGTATGTCTCCGCCGCCAGTGGCGTATCGGACAGCAACTGGCGGATATGTTTTGGAGGCGGTGGCTCCGGGAGTACCTCCCCACCATGGGCGCTCGACAGAAATGGCACCATCCGGCCGACCCTATCAAGAAGGATGACCTGGTTGTGATCATGGATCCTGCTCTACCCCGCAACAGTTGGCCGCGCGGCCGAGTCATCGAAGCGAAGCCCGCCGCTGATGGTCAAGTGAGGACCGCCCGCATTCAGACAGCGTCCGGAGTATATGTGCGGCCGGCTGTTAAGATCGCCGTTCTACTACCAGCCCAGAAGACTGAGCCAACATCAACCACCACGCCAGGACCACCGGTAACGCGGCCCGTCACACTGCGTTCCAGAGATACCGTCTGCCGTCGCCGGAGTCGCCAGAATGTTGCACGTCCTCCCAAATAGCTTGGCGCACTCTGCGCCGGGGGGAGTATATCGGACATGCCTTTATTAATGAAATTTCTTATATATCTTGTGTATTTGTTAGTCCGCGGATGTGACATTAATAAACGATTAAAGCTTGTCCACATCCGCGGACCCATCTTGTATGTAAAATTTAGTATTTAGTTCTGTAATAATTCTGTACAAAATAAATAAACATGAACGATTAGCAGGTAGCCGAGCCCCAAGCAGGGTTGAACAGGCCGGCGGGGGATGAAGTTCGACCAATCAAAGTCCGGCATGTACCGTTAAATCGTAAGCTGTTGAAGTTTGAGCCCGACGCGGTCGGGTTTAAACTTCAACAAAAACCGCTTGCTTTTTCGGTACAGGCCTCTTTCGCTCGGACCTCTCTACTGGACGTGACTTCACCCCCTGCTCCTGCCGCCTGCCCCTGCCGCTGCCCCTGCTGCCTGCTAGTCGCTTCATTCTCTGCTGACGCTGACACTGTGCCTTTCATTTCTTCACCCAACCCGCGGCGGGAAATTGCAGCGAGCAGCGGACAGACAATACCTACAGCAACACAACCGTTCTTTTAAGAACGCCATTCTCAAAGCATTACACAAGGTGTCGAAAACCAACCGCCCTTATCAAGGCGATTTTCTTTATTTTGGCGTATACCAGGTCGTGTTATAACCAGCCCCTTCTTACAGTCTGTGTACTGACGACGGCCCGTCAGGTACAAATAATAACCCGTTCAAACGGAAATTACATGTCATCTTGAGTGACATCTGCCTTTACCTGCGAGAAAGGGTCTAGAAGAGGAAGGGTGTTGGTCTCAGTCCTTCCAGATGTTCCATTAGTCGATGGATATCAATTTCCAAAATGTTAACCCTTCTTTTTAAGGTCTTAAAGGTCGGTGAACTTTAATAAGATTTTTCCAGAAAATTGTTTATTTCCCATACATTTCTATTTCTCGCAATATTTTTTGTAGTTGTGATGAAACGTTAACATTCATAATATTCTTATCAGTGATATAATTTAATAATTGAAAAAAATATATCTCGATAATTTTTATGACGGAAACTTCTGGGTAACTAACCTATCTGAAATTTTGAGATTTTTTGTTTTTGTTTTGAAGAGTTTTATTTTATGTGTAGGAACATTTGTTACTCAAAAATGTTTAATTTTGAAGAGTTTCATTTTGTACATATGTTACATCACATTTTTTGTTACCGGTTTCGACATCCGTGTCATTCACTGGCAAACTTAAAACTTTTTGTTTTCACTTTCACACGGCATTCTAAGGAAAAAATAGGGTTTTCTCCTTCACCGTGCACGTAACGACTCTAATTTTGGTTAATTGAAATAACACAGTTACTTAGTTTATAACCAAGATTTATTTTAAAATTTTTACTACCGATCGTTTTCGCTTAACAAAAACATCTTCAGGGTATCATCATCAGTATATTAAAATTATAATTATACGTGAAGCAAAAACTTTGTACCCCTTTTTACGAAAATTGCGCGGACGGAGGAGTGTGAAATTTCGCACACTTAGGATGGGCGTACGCTGAGACATCGGTCGCGCAACATGTTCAGCGCAAGATAGTTTTGGTTTTTGTGTTGTATGGAAGTGTATGGAGCGACATACGCTGAGACGTGCATGTTTCTCATACATTCCACAACTGCGCTGAACATGCTGCGCGACCGATGTCTCAGCGTACGCCCATCCTTATAGTTTATATAGAGAAAGAGTGCAGATTGCTAATAATTTTTTAAAATTATGCATAAAAAATACATTAAATCAATAAATAAAAATTACACATTAAATTAATTATGGCCGAATTTCGAACATTGGGCGACCACTAGTAAAAATTAAACCGTAAATAAAAGCTTAATTTTGCTTATGTTAAACGAAACCGGTCGGTAGTAGAAAAAATCAAACAAATCTTAGTTACTAACTAAGTTACCGTGTTATTTCAATTAATAATATGTCAAAGCATAAAGTTACTGCTTTCTACCAAAAAAAATCTATTTTTGTTTATAAAGAAAGCTACTTCTTTCTCAAATGACCCCAATGTCCGTGAATATATTGTTAGTTGGCTGCACGCGAGTGCGTACTTGGTGTTAGTTATGTATATATAAAACTTGAATCACTTCTGATGTCAGCCACTGGTGTTTTCTGGAAGAGAATAAAGGTTTCATTTTGAAGAAGGCATTGATGGATTTGTGGAGATGGTGATCTGAGTGTGAAGCCAATCCAGAGCAGTTGGCTTTTAATCGTCCGGCAGTCCCGCCGACTAAGTGCTGAGCAGTTGGTTCGTCTAGCGTAGAGACACGACGTTCGCGCCGCTTAGCCGGCTTCCTGATAGGCCCTCGAAGAAAGTTGGGAATAATTGGGAGCAATTCGAAGACCCTGGGAAAAACAAATTACGGGCAGTGAATAATCGCCTGGTGCAGGTCCTGATTAGAGTCCAGGTCCTAGTTCGGGCCCGAGCCTTGCGTTGTGGCACCCGCCACAGCACCCAGTACCCAGTTGGTACCCAAGAACTCGAAACCTAGAATCGACTTCTAGAACTCGAGTTGTTTTGAAAGAAAGCACTCCTAGGAGGCCTTCGACAAAACGCAGAACCTACTCATCTCTACCAAAAACGAGAGACCTTAGTTAGGAATAAAATCGGAAAACCATTCCATATTAATTCATTGATACTCACCCAAATCGAAAAATGTGAATCTAATCAAGAATTTTAGGTATTTAAAATAGTTACCTATTTAATAGGTATCTATGTTAGCTACGAAATTTGATTGATCATTCTTATAATATATTTAAAAGAATAGTAGTTTGTAATGAATGAAAAATTATTTTTTTATAAAAAAATTGCTACAGGTGCCACGCGAGCTGTTTGTAAACTGAACGAACCGAGACCAAATATATCGAACGCGGGAGAGGGGAAAGGAATGCAGGAGGGGATTCGCGGGACAAGTAAACGAGAGAGGGAAAGGGAAGGCGGGGTAGACACAGGGTAAACGCGCGAGGGGAAGAGGACATGGGACGTTAAGGGGAGGCTGAAGGCAAAGGACACCCAGCTAAAAACAACTGTTTCATTAAGTGGCATTGCAACGCATGCCGGGAACTCGCTAGTTTACTATAAATTTATATTTATATGTTACTGGCTATACTACCCGGCTTTGCCCGAAAACTTCAATTTATTTTTTCACATGTACACTTTGTGGGAATACATAATTATAATAAACACAATGATATAATTTCGTTTAATTCCACTTTATTTTTTCCTTATCCAACCGGTTTCGGTTCGACCTAAACCTTCATCAGGGACGAATATCAATATATTTTTATTCATCTCTGATGAAGGTTCAGGTCGAACTGAAACCGGTTGGATTAGGAAATAATAAAGCGGAATTAAACAAAGTTATATCATTGTGTTTATTATACTTTAATCTATATAACATGATTGACTAATCTGCAGCGGTAATAACTTTCAGTAATAACGGTCAATTTAAATGCTCTATATTCACGATGAAAATTATGTTGACTTAACTTGTGCATTGTCAAAAAATGTAGACAGTAAAAGCTTTTAAATTTAATCTGAATCTGAATTAATTGCTGGGTTAAAAAAAACCTAATTTTTATTGCGTATTTCGATAGGTAACCTGAGATTTTGTCGGTTTTAGAAAATGATGTAAGACCGTACGTTTGCGGGTTGAGGGTTGAGAAGTAAATTTATGTTTCCATCAACAAGAAGCAAGTCTATGTCATCGTACGAGTATCTTCATTCGCATCTCAGCAAATTAAGTATACATCATGTGGCGCTGCATAGCACATCTGTCTAGTCTAAAACAGAACACCAACTCTCCGAGTCATGCATTTGCATCGTAAAGCTCTCCGGCGGGTTTTCATCGTATCAAAGTGACGCATGACGTGTCGTCTAACTTTTAATTGATTATATTTTCTAGTAAAATACGCTGCTTTCTATGGAATTATTTGATGAACGTTTTATAAAATCATAAAAAAAACATTATCGTTATTTTAATTCATGTTTTTAGATTTTCACGGCCAAAGGTGTTTTCGTTATTTTTTTGTGTTATGCTGTGTTGCGCTATTCCTTGTTTAGCCAACGTTTCGGAGAACATTACATACGTCCATCATCAGGGCAGATGTGTGAAACGTGTGCTTATGTACTTAGCAGCAATATCATGTTGCCAGCTCCACTCCACTGCGAGCTAGTATTACAGTATAATTCAGAATGGTTGTAGATTTCAATTGCCTCCGTAATCAGGCGTTCTCCAATAGGAACTGGTTCCAAAAACCTGTTTCCTGAATCCACTGTCATCTAGTGATCCCTAGTCACCGGTACAAAATACTTGTTCCTACAAGCTACTTTGCCCTGATGATGGATACTGTAAAGCTGTCCAAAAAGTTGGCTAAAGAAAGAAGTAGCGCAACATGGCATACCACCCCTCAAAAACAACTAACGAAGATTTTTTCACTGGGTTCTGTACACAAATATCACTTTTCGACAACTGGGGTGGGATAATTTATATCGGTTAGTAAACGTGAAAATTTTAAATACAATTTTGGTATTGCGTGTTTTTCACAACCCTTTCCAGAAGATATTTTTTAAGAATCTATAAATGGTTAGGAAAGGCTTTTGCAGCAGTTGAATGGTTTGAATAACTACGTCATTAGTATCATTACCATCCTTCTTAGTTTTCCTTCCTTCCTTCATATCCTTCAAATCCCCACAATATTCCATTACTGGAATACACTAGATACATTGGCTTCGGGCAAGAAGAATGATACTGTTTATCGTATCTTTAAAAAAAATGCCACAATATGAGATGCTGAAGATTTTTTCGGACAGACTTCGTAAAGTTTTCGATATTAAATTCTATATGTCTCGTAACACAAAAATTACGAGAATGAGATAATACTTTGTATTATCCATTATTAACAATTTATTAAATAACTAATACCTCCGCCGTAGGTCACCCCAAATGGATTGCTACGTTTGGTGACTTAGCAGGGAAGCCGGAGGAGGTTTATTCAGATCTTAGCGGCGAGTCTGCCGGGCCGGATCGGAAGAGGTCAGTTGAGGGAGACCCATTGACCTCTCGAATTTGACTCTCTCAACCCATCAGCTTGCACCGCAGTGGAAGAGATTAATTCATTCGTACGTCACACCTCATACCTTTTTTATTCTCAGAACGTTCTCTCCTTCCTTTTTTTAAAAATATACTCTATACATCATCTCCAAAGTTGACACAGATTTCGAGAGAAATTATTTTTCCCTGGACCTCCTGTTTGCAGTTATTAATAAAATTATTACAGTTTTTTTATGTTTACAAGAAGTTACCTACTAAATAGACAATTGTATTAACTTGGTACCTACTTTGTAACTAACTTGGTACCTGCTTTGTGTTTATGTGCTGATAAGTACCCAACAACACATTATTTCCTAAACGAAAACTTATCACATAGATATTCGAATTTGCAAGATAATTTTTTTCACAAGTCTTCAAAGTTACTGCTTATAAAAGAAGCCATCAGAGTGAAAATCTTTGGGAAATAAGTATATTTAAAAGGAAAAAAATACGTGAGCATACAGGAGCAATGTGAGTTATTCTATTAACTTATCTAAAAGAGAAGAATAAACAAATTCCAATAAAAACATACTTGTTGTATGAAACTAAATACTGTATAAAAACCGCAGATAACATAGAAAAACTTAGAAAGGTCGCTTTTCAATTTTACAACAAAAAATATTATTATGCAAAGGAATCCGCACATAAAGCTTTCATCAATTTGAATTCAAGAACATCTCCAGTAATAATATATATATAAAACCTAGAATCTATTGATAACTAGGTTGTGAAATATCTCCACTTTATTGTATTCTACAATACAATAGAAATCTCACTCGATTTATTTTCCAGTGAAAGAAATTCATCCATACAGGTTTAGGAAATAACTCTGTTCCCATTAAAGCGTGACTTAAATATTGAGGAGGTGATAATGGTTCAGATATTTGGTATGCAAACACATAATATATGTTTCTAAATATACTCATTAATGCTTTGTGTCTAAAGACCTCTGATAACGATCATTAAATATTAGCTGATAATATAAATTTATACAACAATCTAAATAATGTAATAATATGAATAATGAACGATACAATACCAAAGGGGAACAACCCATATATCATAACAACATACTAAGGTGGGTTGTGGGTCTGTCACTCTCTAAGTGGAATAAGCTTGGAATTGTTTTGATTTCAAGTGTCAAGTATTCAAAAAAGAGGTAAAGTCCCAACCTATATTATAATATTTAAAAATATATAAATATATTATAATTGTCATTTTCAATACTGGAACCGATGTGTCATTTAGGCTATCTAGTGATTTTTCACGGGACTGCGCTGGTAATAAAAATAATTATTTTATTCCGAACTTTATGCAATGGTCTTGCAGTGCAATGCAATCCATACTGGCATAGCATACAATAAAATATTAAAAATAAAATGTGCTTAAAGGATTTTAAAAGTTGCCGATTCCAGTTTTTTTTAATATTTATTCAATAATATGATTCCGTTAATCCGATTACTAAAATTATAAAATAAATTTGACAAAATAAACACAAAACAATAAATGTCAATGTTTTGTAGAATGAACACAAGAAATAGAAGCTTTCAGTTTCTCTCTAAACTCGAAATATGTACCTCAATATCTCAAATCTGGAAGACAGAAGAGCACCGTTATTCATTTGTATCTGTACAATGTGGGTAATGAACAATGCCATAAATAATTGTCCCAGGATTCAACAAGACATAAATATTCAAGTGTATCCTGTGAAAACTCTAGATTCTAGACATTATAACCTGTTTTCTAGGGACTAGGGGTAATCCTGTCAAAAAAACGTCGTCAAGGGCAGAAGCTTTGTACCAATTTTATTCATATTTCGAAAGAAATTAAAACTTCAATTCATTTTTATGTATTCACTTTTCGTTTTCTAATTTTATCAAAATAAAAGCTTTATTTATAATGCTGAACTCAAATTTATTACGATATAATACTAATTAGTTACGGCCATGACATAAAAAATCGTGTGCAACATAAATAAGATTTCCCCCTCGATTATATTTCTATTATGTTAATCGATAATTCGGTATTTATAATACTATCATTATAATCTATATTTCGATACATATAACACTATTATTATAATCGATAACTCGATACGTACATCACGATTATGATAATACAAAACTTGTCGGAAGACCCTAATCTATAAAATCATTAAAAGAGTGATGTTATGTCGAAGTTGGTAAGCATTTCTTAGTTTTTTTTATTCCCTCAATATTTAGAAATCGTTCTAAAATACATATTTTGAAATTATTTACACGAAAAATATTTTTATGTCGAATAAAACTATTATCCCGCGCACATGTGTTTGTAGACGTATGGGCTTATTTATGACGTAAAGGGTTAATTCTTTCAGCAATCAAAGATTAGAAGGTTTTTAAAAACATGTTTAGTTATTCCAATAACTGGATTTCGGCAGTGATTTAATAGCGAAACTCGAAATAAAATTTAAAGGTAATATTAATAGAACATCCTAAATCATAAAGTTCCCAATGTATGAGACTTATAAATATCAATAAATCAAAAATCTTTTCAAAAATTCTCATGTTTTTCCTACATTTCCCTCATCAATTTAGCAATGTAGCATATTTTTCTGACCTTTATTCAAAGTATTCATCCTTATGGAAATATCGTCCGTATTTCCCTTCCATTTATACGGAGGAACAAATTGTTGCCTTATTTTATTTTCTAAGATCCGCCTTCTTGAAAATGAATAAAAGAATCTGAATTACAATTTTTGGATTTATTTGAATAATATTTGTTTCCATCAAAGCGTGGTCCTTGTTATAATTATTTCTATATTGATGAGTTCGAAGCAACCTGTATGGCCAGTAGTTTTTTTGAAAGCACGTAATTATATCGACATTTCGACGGTTGATACTTTCATTAGTGTCCAGATTTTCATACAGTAGAAACAATGAAAAAAAGTAAAAGATCTTGAAATTAGTTTAAGGCAGTACGAAAAGGCTTGCGGGCCACGTGAAACGGTCCCGCAGGCCGCGGGTTGCCGCAGGTCTTAGGTATCATTCATTAGTTACAAAAAGATGGTATTTCTATTTTATTGTACATGATAATACAAGTTAAAAAGATGTATTATTTTTTAGGGTTTACGTTTTTAAGGTACCTAGATTTCAGTTAAAAAAGTTTTTTTGTATGGATAGAAATATTTACTTGAAAAAATCAATCAATATCTTTAAAAGAAATTTATTTAGTTTTTTTTACATTAACTCCACACAGGAGGAAATAATTTCCTTCGGGGCCTATGTCATCTGAGATGCTGTGTGGAGGGTCTTTTTGACGATAGGAAGAAATGAACATTGGTCTTGAAGAGACCCATGTTGTAGGAAGGAGAAAACACAGAGGCCAGCAAATCGTTCCACAACCGAGCTGTTGAACACAAGAACGAGTCGAAAAAGCGACCCGTTCTCATGTGACAAATGTCAACCGTGTACATATGTGGGGCACGCGTGTCTTCCGACTATGCACCGGTGCCGAAGGGATCAATGACGCTGGTTCCTCAGAGCATCTTCCATTGAAATACCGGTAGAACAGGGATAGCATTCCCACCCAACGCATGTGCTCTAAAAATTGCAATCCGTTCGTTAAGGTGGGAGAATGTATCAAACGGACCGCCCATTTCTGCACAGAGTCGAGGGTATTTGGTATTATGAGGTATTTTGGAGCTCCAGACCAGAGGTGGCTGCCAAATTCACCCGTGGGGCGCACTTGCGATTTGTACAGGGTTAGCAGTTGTGTACTATTAAAGTATCTGCGGGCCCTGTACAGCACGCCCAGTTTTTGAAACGCTAACTTTACTCTGGCTTTGATGGAAGCCAGAGTAAAGTTACCATACCTGAGCTGGTCACTAATAGTTACACCAAGCATATCAATGGAGGGTCTAATCGGAAGATTGCTTCCGTTGAAGGAAACTAGATTTTAATTTTGATCCCTTTTAGACGTAATCAGACATGATTGGGACTTTGAAACATTGAATTCGACGAGGTTATTCTTACCCCGAGAGAAAACACTCTCGAGGTAACCGTCCATTCTTTGCTTCAAAGCCCTCCGAGCCGTCAGTGTGCCTTTTGGGGGCTTGTCAAACAAAAATCCATCATGGACAGTACTGTACTGGTTACTTTGTATCCTGATGAAAAACCCTTTGATTTTGAAACATGCAGATAATTTTTGTTCGTAATAGTGATGTAAGCCGAGTTGGTTATAATATTTGTGCCAACCCGTTGTACGTTACTTGACCATTTGAACACCCCTCGCTTATCTTGTGCACAATGCACTAGCACTAGAGTATGCCATTGACCCTTAAATTATTGCACTTACTGGTACGTTATGTTCGCCATTATGACTCAGAGGACAGATCAAAAACGTTGGCAAATTGTCAGCAGTCTCCTGAACACTGCTAAAGTTCAGCCGGAATTTTTCTAGGAGAGAAAAAGTTTTATTATTTTATCGTTTCCGATTTTTTAGTGGCAAGACGGTGCCATTGTATTTCATTTTTTAACAATTCTTTAAATCTGCTTCTAGAGAGAATTAACCGTGGTTCATGGACTATGCTTAATATCTATAAACTCCTACTACCGAATTGGATATGTTGTAAAGAATTAAATAAAATACACAAAAATACTTCAACCGTTCATAGAAATGCATTCGTTTTTTTTTAAATATTCCATATAACATCCCAAATGATTAAAATGAATCATTTATTGGAAAATCTCTTTCACAAATCCATATAAGAATTTAATTGTATCATAAACCGGGTTAACTATTTATCAATTTTTGGAATTTTTCACTTTGAAATAAAAAAATTTTGTAGCAAGTATTATCGAATTTTAATGGCAAGGTAATAATTGATATGAGCCATGAGCAACATCTTTACGTTTCGTAGTATACCTAGTGTTCTATAAATTATTTACAGCTTTGAAAATTTTTCTATAGTTGCTCCTACGAGGGGGTGACTGCATTGCATCATTTTCGTATGTCTAGTATATAATTGGTGTATTAGACACCAAAAATTGTTGCAATATATAAACAAAATATTTTAGGTATTCAGTAAATAGTAAGGCATATTTACCCATAAGTGTCATTATTAATCATTCTTTCTGAAAAGTTCCCCCGTGAGATGCAAAGTAGCCTCGGTTTACGGTACCTACCTTTTTTTAATAACTTCTAGTTCCGGCGTATCTAGATGGCCGGCAAGGTCAAGCGGTAAAGCTCTCGACTCGCAATCCGAAGGACACGGGATCGAATCCCGGCGAGGCAGATAAATTTTATTTGATTGATTTGTGTTATTTCTCAATTAATTCATTTAAAATTATATATTTAGCGGGACGTTCCAGAGTGGAAGATACTCTCAGTATGGCCCGATGTAAGACTACCATTTAGAATTAAAACGTTTCTTGAAATGGCTCTAGCCATGTTACCAGATCTGAATAGCCAGGTACTTCCTCACCTTCATCTTCCTCATCTCCTTCTGCTCCCCACTACCTTCAACCTCACAACATACCCCAATTGGGGATGCCATAGTCTCACTGGCTCCAGACGGGAGCAGTTGGGACTCTTGTGCGGTATTCATTTTTAAAAAAAGTTCCACTACAACCAGAGAGAGGTCGTGCGTGACATCATCATTCTTGAATCTGCTGTCTTTTTCGTTTTGATACAACACGTGTGAGAAGGAAAACGACGATCATCGATGACGTGCGTGCGAATTCTCTCTGGGACTACATAAGCACAAGCCAAAAGCAATAAGCTTGTTTGTTTCTAACTGTGTGAATAAGAGGAAAATCGAAAAGTTTATTTCAGATATAATTTAATTCGTCCGTACGGCGACTTGCTTTAAGAGTTAAAATTAACAACGGAATTGTCGCTTTTTCAACGCCTAAAATAGGAGTAACCTTTCCAAAGGAGATGTGGGCTTATCCAGAGTGTTTCTTTAAGTAGCTGTAAGCTGTTTTAGTAGAAACGTTTTGATCCAAGTATAGAATATTGTTAAAAAATAAGAGACAACTTTGTGAAATGAATTTAATTAAATAGTTTATTGTGTTTGCTGTTTGCCGCTTATCTTAAAAAAATTATAATTATAATTAAAATATTACTCTGACGGTAAATACGAGCTTTGGACAAAAACATTATAATTATCATGCTATAAAAGCGTTCAACATTCTTACAATCGAAAATTTAATTGAGGAAAACCAAAATAAATTCAGACACAAAATAACAAAATGGATTAAAGAACAAAAAAGACAATTTTACCGAAATTTCATAACATGAAAGAATAACACGCAACACACAAAAACAATATAAAACACACAACACTCACAAACACACAACACATAGCATATGCCAATTTTTAAATTTAATTGTATATGTTTAATTTTACTTTAATTTTCACTTTAATATTACTTTTATCTTTAGTTTAAAGTTATCATAATTTAATGTTTTTTTATAGTTATGTACCAACATTATATTTTTTTCTTACCAAAATTTGATATGTATAAAAAATAAAAATTAAATCTTGTTTTATAAAATGGGGGACTCAGCACGGGTAAGTCAACCAGCAAGGTTTATACTTAGAAACGTAAAGTATTGCATCAAATAAATAAATAATAATTGTTTTTCATTAAATTTCATTAAAATAATAATTGTTTCGTAAAAAGGCACATCCCTGATTGGATATATTTTCAACAGCTCTTGACAAGCAAATTAGCGATGTCATATAATGAAGCCATTCAAGCTGGTTCATATTTCAATATCAATACTAATTTCTTCATATTATGTAGTCAGATTTGTTGGTTGACGACTGAACAAAACATTATTTGATTATCGCCTTACTTGTTTAGTGGAACGTTGACAAATGCCATGTACATATGTATATTTTGTATGGTTTGGCTCGATCGAACATGTTGATGTGGAACTATTCTCGTCGTTTCATCCACACACTAGAGCAGCTCGACACAATACGATAATTTATTTATTTTTAAGAAAAAAACAGCTTTTACATAATATACAGTGATAAATATAGGAACAAGTGAATTGAAGTCAAGCCACAGAAATTTCTTATGCTAAAGTTAATTGGAAATGAAGTTTTAATATCTTAAAATTAATTTTGGGTAATAGGAAGCGGAGAGGAAGAGGAATATAGAAAAAGGATAGGAGATGCTCCCGATACATTCCATACTCTCATATTAACAATCGATCGTACGCGTTACTTCATATCGAAATTTATTACTAAAAATGTCAATGCTGTGAAATTTTGTTTTATATTGTGCACATACCCGAGGAAGTGGGGAATTTTTTTAATACTAATAATAATAATACACAATACACATACCACCACATAGTGTCGAACATCGAGCAAGAATTACGGTGGTTGATTTTTTTTCGCATCAAGAGATTGGCTCGATATCGAACAAAAAAACATCGAGATAGATGGTAGACACATTTAGATATGTTCGAATGAAAAACCATCAAACATGATCGTCGGTACTGGCCGTATGACGGGTGACGTCCAATATAGGAATTATGAAATTTTAATCGTCTTATCAGACTTTTGAAAAAAATTTGAGAATACAAAGAGTGACCCTGTGACGCTGTGTAGATTGTTTTCAGTGAGAAGAAATTAATAAACTTTGATCGAGAGACTACCTTATTAGAGCAGGGAACAAATTAAAAACCTTATATCTACGTAACGTGCTGAAAATGTGGGTGGTGTTGCTGCGAGCACAGAATGTAAATGGGTTTTTTATACGTCCTTTATATTAAGTTTATTTATCAAATATTGTTAATTTGTCAGCTTATTTTTCTGTTGTTGTAATTAACTAGATTTTTTATTTAAATCAGCATATTTTTTACGGCCGTAAAAAGTGTTCCTTGAGTAAAAATTCCTATTATATTCCATACAAAATCCGGATGGCAATAATTGCATCGTACTAAAAGACCCCCATTGTTAAGGGAGCCATGCATGTGTGTTTTTTTGTAGAGCGTTATTATTTATTAACTGAAACTCGCTTTAGTTAACGGTAACACCAAACCACATTTTGAGGCATTTATTTTATTATTTGACCATTTGTTTTGAAAAGTGGGATATGAAATTTGACATGAATATAAAACAACGGCTGACTGGCGCTTTTAAAAAAGAACGTTTTCATATTATATGTGCATGCATGTACATATGTATATTGTATATGTACGTACAAACCATTAATGTACAAAAATATATTCGCGCTTAATGATTTCATTGTTAAGCTTTGCAAGCTATTCACATTTATATTTAAACACGATGCTTTTGTTCTCGTAAAAACCTTAATAAATAACTAATAATTTTTTTCTTATTTTAAAACTAATGAGTAGTATTCGTAGTAAAATTATGCGACAATATTGTTTTTAAGAGACTATATAATTATTTTATGTATCCACATTATGGCACTAAAAGTTGATTTTAAAATTAAAAGGATAAAAGTTGTTAACGATAATATTTAAATGAATATATTTAAAATTTTAATTTGCCAGCGGTAAAAATTTAAGTTTGTTGTCTTTGTAATCGTTAAAAACGAAATAATTTGGTTAATATTAATAAATAATTATATTTACACAAAAAATCATTTTTATTAATATTTTTACTATTCCGAACCTACTTTTTTTCCGTCTTGTATGGTGGAATATTTTATTTTTGTGGTGGTATGCTCATTTAGATGCTCTTCACGTAAAAAAAATATAACCCCCAGCTGGGCTTTTCACGTAAAACATGAAAAGCCCAGCTGGGTGTGAAATTCTAGTTCAATAAATATATATATATAATTGAAAGTATTTTTATTTTGTAGTACGTAGTACAAACATTTAATGAAATATTTTAGTTTATTAACGAATCGTTTTATGCCCTTGCGTCTGCAGATTAAATTTAACTTGACTTCAAATCAATCATTAAAAAAGTTCAACATGTCAAATAATAATGATGAACACGATAAAATTTTAAGATTTTAAAATATTGAAGAAATTAACCAAAAGCAAAATGTAGTATTATTAATTATTTTAGACATGAGATTTACCGCTTAGATGTACAAAATTTAAATACTTGGGTTATAAACGCACTTATTGTATTTTAGACTAGCTTTTGAAGTAAGGCACCAAGGCCGTCAAAATTGAAATTCAATATGCGGTGATGTGTTTTCACTTATCTTTTCCCGATAAAGGTATTTGGGGTGTTCAAGTTTAACTAAATATCATTCGTTTTTTATATCCCAAGACCATAAATATTTAAAAAAAACTTTCTACAATTTTCTTTCATTACGTTACTGTATATTACTATTTTGTTCTTCTCCACTTTAGTCTATATATATGTGGAATAAAAATACCCATCAAGGGAAAGTTTAAAATATCAGATGCGATTTAAATCCTTAAAAATAATTCTTACTCACTCGCTAAAAGCTTATTTATTAGGTACATCATAAGCTCTGTTAAATGAACGATTATCTTGCATTTTATTTCAGCTTTTAGCGAATTGACAATTTATTAGATATCAGTTAATTCACTTCGGTCATCGACGGTATTTTCGTTTCAATAAATTAAAATTACTTAATTAATATATTAGACAAACCTACACGATGAGGACGAAGCCTAACATAAATAGTTGCTTGCACGTTCTTGTGCCTAAAACACGTTGCACTGAATTATGGTATCCAAATTATCTACAAAATTCAATAGAGTTTATCAAATTCGGTTCTTGTATCCTAATTCAATTCCGCAGATAGACCAATAAATAGATTAATAGAAACTTTGACCTTTTTGAGTAATTGAACTATCGCAAACTTTGATCAAAGTTAAACACTTGTAGCAAATAAGTTTAGGTTTCTGTGTGCTCTGAACTTGTCTGTGAAAATACAAAGCAATTCCAAAGTCTCGTTGGAAGATGATTGTAAATTGTAACTGCTCTGAAAAGACTGTGGACGCAAGTCAGCGATATGATTGAGGAATTTTTGATTGTTTTAGTTGAATTCAACATCTCGTTCAGATAAAAATAACCCCTTCCTGTGAATCCTGCATTCATTTCATTGCGCCACTTGCATCATGTTTTGTCTGAATTAGGTAAAAATTCTAAAAAATTCTGTGTTTTTTTAAACCATGGCAATAATTCGAAAATTTCAGTACACAAAACCGTTTTTCTTTTATAAACCGGAAATATCGAAAATCATTAATTGGTGCAAAAAAATACCTAATCAAAAATCATTTAAAATAAGGTCATCGAATTCCGCACGATTAGGAGAGGGGAATAACAGTCATACTATAAAAAATATTACATCTCGTAAATTTTTTTCCTTGATAAATCGTACAGATACTAACATCATAATTTTCAACGTCATTAGACAAAACTAAATATTTTTAAATAAAATCAAAAGGTTTACCAACAATAAGAAACATAATATAAACGAGTGAGAAGGTTCACATAAAATATATGAAAACGAAGGATGGTTTTTGCAAATAACATTATTATTCTTAAACAAATATTTATCTTGTTTTTTTGATGATTGTAATTATCCAAAGTTTCAGATTTAAATTATACTCGTACTCGTAAACTTTTATAAAGTATGATTTGGTTAAAATCGGCACCCTCGCCGTTATGCTTATATTCTATTCGGAGGCCTACGGACCTGTACAAACTTCTTCATAACATCAGATCTGTCAAAATTCGAATTGCCGGGAGCGCGGACGGTGTGTTTTATTGTTTAAAAGTGGATTCATATATCTACCACAGGATCAGAGATCGTAAAAATAGCTATGCATATTGTATGATCTAAAAGATAGCTTTATAATTTCGTGAAACAACTTTTGCAGGCTGCAAATACAAGTAAATAACTTGTTAAATTTTTGTTATGTTTTTCAAAATATTTTGAGAATTCCGTGGAGTATTTTATAAAAAATACATAAATAAAATCGGAGAGCGGACATATTTATGTAGTGATGTCACGAGTTAAAAATATATTTAGAATACTTTCTTATTAAAATACAATAAATTAGTCATTTTTTTTGAAACATGTTCGTGGTGTTGGTAAAAACATATATCCTTACATCTTTTTCCAAGTCATTATAAAATGCATGCAAGTGGCCAATTAAAAGCAAAACAGTTCGAAATTAACTGCGATATTAAATAGTACGTTCCAAAATGTTTTCACGAACAGCGATAATTGTGTTTCTCAGAAGCAGAAGCACTCTACTAAGGGGCGAGCGGGCGGAAATTTAATTATTTGTTTCATTTTCTATCCTCCAACATTTCATAATTAATATTTGACACGTCAACATTAAATTGCTTTATCAAATGTCGCAAAAGTGGAACTACATCATAAATTGTAATTTCAGTAAAAACAAAAGTAGGTACCGATCTGTGCTCAAATTTACATTTCATTTGTGTGTGTTTTAGATATACTTGTAATTAAATTATTATTACTTGTGACGTATCGTTACACAAAAAATGTTGAGATAAATGATGTGCTCATCTATGATTAGAATCATCACTTTAACCTTATTAAAATTGTAAATTGCTGTAATAATTATAAGATGTATTCTGTTGGCGAACCAATAAATACACAAACAAAATAACATTCGAAAAGATCCGATCGTGGCCTACCTGTATCCTAGCCAGGTTTCTCATATTGTTATTTTATTTTATTTTTATTTTATTTATTCATACACGCCTTGAAGGCTTTTACAGAATCACATTATTCAAGTTACACATGTTATTCAAGAGTATAATTGTAAGATTGAAGTATATAACATTATAAACTGTACTTTAAGGATACAAACAGGTTTAATATGTACATAGGTATGTAGTTTCGTTATCATTAAAATTGTACAAAGGAGTTAAAAAGTTTACATAGTGTAATAATGGTAAAACAGAAGAGTGCTTAAGATACTTTAAAAGTAGTGGAAACATTCCAAAATGATAACCTACGTGGTCGAGGGGTAAGGCTTTCCACTACGAATCTAGAGGGCGCGAGTTCGAATCTCGGCAAGCGCAAATAATTTAACTTGATTGATGTGTTATTTATTATTTTTACTTATATTTCACAATTTATTAATTTTAAATTAATATAAGGCATATTTGCAACACATTCCAGAAAGGAAGATACTCTCAGTATCGTCCTGGTGTTAGACTATTCAGAACTGAAACGTTGCTTGAAATGGCTTTAGCCGTGTTTAGTGACTAGATCTGAATAGCTTTGTACTTCCCAACCTTCTTCTTCATTATCTCCTTTCCCTCCCAACCTTTCAACCTCACAACAGACCCCGATTGAGGATGCCATAATCTCACTGACTCCGGTAGCCTTTCGCCTTTTCGCCTTCTTTGGAATTCGAAACAGGAAACGAAATATTACAACCAGAGTGATGTCAATTTCGCCCGAAACGTAAGCAATGTGATTGATTTGTCAACAATCGTTTAAAAAGGTAAATAATTTTCTAATTTTTAAATTCTTCTATCTTTGTTTGCTTTCTTTATAGGCTAAATTAAAGTTAATTTCAATTCATTAATTTAAGCATCAATTTCCCCTCAAATAGGAATTGATAAAAAAAGCAAAACCCTAAAAAATTTTCAACAGAATCTTAGTGTCGGATGTTATTTTCTTATGCTATTTATCGGCCATCGTTTTAAAAGAAATGTGATTCAGTGGAGTAGATTCTGAGTTTATTGAAGTAGATTCTGAGATCGTTGAAGTAGAATGTCAATTTCCAGTGAGGCAAGAATTATAATGTAACATACCCTTACGATTCTTAAAATTTCTCAGTATTGTCTAATCCTTGTTGTATACACGTGACACAATCTTCTATACTGATCTGTTTATCTCCCAAATCTTCTTTAAGTGTCCCGGCTGACGTGGATCTTTTTTTATATAAATCTACAATTGATGAAATTTTACACACTTCACCTTCAAAACTCAGGACTTAAAGGTCACTCTTTTCATGAAATTTCGAAAACCAACTCCATTCCCTTTTGTGGCAAAATGGGATAGGTGGTTATCTCGTGAATAAAAAAAATAAAATTAAAAATCGGTCATACAGAATTGATTGACAACGATATTGCATATGGAATACAGATAATACAGATCTGATATGCAATTTTTCTCGACTGTAGACATTGATTCCTACATTTAATATTATCTTCACCTAATTTAATAAAGCATGGTTTATAGCTTCGTTTTACAAATCTACAATTTTATTTCGATTTTGATTAAATTTGCACACATGACCTTCAATATGAGAGTCCCCTTCCGTCCCCTTTTCCTACCCCTTACAGCAGAACTTCGAAACTTTTTGATTAAATTTACAGACTTTCAGATTCATAAAGCCCGTGCGACGCCGGGGACTTCAACTTGTAGAAACCAAGATGCTCTAATAATTTTCTTTGCAATACTTGAGTCCTTTCCCCAAACGATATTGTGTCCAAAAATATTATTTTTCGATAAAAATTGAAAAAACGAAATCTCTTACATTTGATTACATTTAATATTTAAAATAAAACAAACATATAATTCTTAAGAGTTATACATGAAAATAGGTAAAAAAAGCAATTAAATTAGTATTTCATCAATAACTCAAAATTAATAGTTTTGTTGAATACAACCTTATTATGTGCAAGGACTCAATTATTTTTTTATTAATCTACTATTTGAATCATCCATTTAACTACCAATAAATAAGAAAAATAGCAATTTGGAACGTGAATTTTAACCAAACCACGGGCAACGCCGGGTTGAAACCTGTTGGAAAGAATTCAGAAAACTTTGGAAATCATTTAGGCAAGCATGTTATGTAAAGTGTGTTAAGTCATAAATATATCTACCTTGTTGTAGGAACCTACTCTCACATGTTATTCAATTATCTACGTCAACAAAGACGGGTGTAGTTTTTTAAAGAATGTGCCAAAAAAAAACTTGTGTAACGTATTCTATTATTACTGTTACGTATTATCGAAATTCTCTATTGTGTATGGACAAAGCAGTCTATGCAAAGTTCCAATAATTGACTTGCGTTCATCAAAAATCCGGAAGTGATATTTAAAATACTTTTATGTAAAATGCTTTTATCGAACTAATTTTCTTATATAATTGAAAACTCAATTACTTTGGGTGCATACCTTTATATATTTTTTAGAACAAACCGAACTTTACACATCTACTTATGCCAAAAAGCTTTGACGCTTCTTGACTTTTTGATCTAAATCTTTAATCGTAAAATTTTGAAACCGTTTTTGTTCAGAACCATTGTGGATTGTCAGTAATGTGAGTACACGATCTAAATAAATTTTGTATCATAGTTCAACGCGTAGTAAATGGCAGTCGCCATTATCGTGCTAATTAATAAAAATAGGTGATAATTCTGAAGTTTAAATTAAGACCGGAAATAAGAATTAAGCCTTGGATGATTCAGATATTTCGGAAAATTAGTTATTGATCTAAATAAAGTAAGTTCCTACTCAATTCTTGTATTTGTACCTACTCACGACAAAAATAAGTACGGTGATTCCAGGATAAAACGAACATTGGTAGGCAGTCCTTTTAGAAAGGATTGCATATCGTTGCCCTGAACGCAATACCAGATCGAATACCTTATTTTGTATACAACATTTCAAATCGATATATGCACAAAAATCTTTGCTCGGGCGTATGTGCAAATCTTACTGAATGACTCTATGAAGCCACTTTGCGCGATACAGCGCCTGCGGATGACGATTCGATAGTTTGTCTGATTCAACCAAATAAACATAGTACAACACAAGTAAGAGGTACACACTGCGATGTTCACTGATATAATCCACAGGCACCCGATATTGTTAGTTGATTCACTAACGGCGACTAGTTACGAATCGATGAAGAACATGGAGCAACGATAAGAAGGACGATAGTTTTGCTCCATGCGCGAATTACGATTAAATTTACGATAAATTGACGCTCTTCAATCGGCTAACGATTATTGTCCGCGCTCGCCCGTGTGAGTACTCAGATTGTGCGAAATTATGTACGGTAGAATCTCTGCTGGCTATCTAGTCAAAAAACAGAACAAACATATGCCCTGGTACCCACGGCATCACGAAACAAGAGATTTCTAATGTATTCTTGAAACTTTTAAAATAAAATTAACCTTACAATGATTTTAAAACAAGTCAATTATTTCTTTACTATTTTTATTTGTTTTTTTTTTATCTATACTGACTTGTAATATTATGACTGAAAATTTATTTGATTCCTAATCTGTAATCATAAGAAAAGATATTATAAATGGAGCTTAGCTGATTTAAACAAAATTCGCTTTTAAATAATCTTTTTTATAAATGACTTTAATGTGCACCTTATTCTGGTTGATTAAGTAACACGATTTTATATACGATTTTGACAAATATACGAATTTATGACAAATATACGGATTCTGTCAAAAAAATAATAACTACTCAGAACAAAAGGATAAAATACGATTATGACAAATATACGGATTTTGTCAAAAAAATAATAACTACTCAGAACAAAGGGATAAAAAATAAATTGTGTTTTGGTTAATTAAGTTACGCTTTATCTGTCAAAATAATCGTGATCAACGCATCCGAAATAATCGAAGGATGTGTTTACATGAAATAATCATTCCAAATTAGTGTAATTCACTCAATAGTTAAATACGCACTTTATTATTAAAACAAATTTCTCGAAGTCCGAAATTATTTATGTTTTTTCTTAATGTGAATACTGCGCAAGAGTCTCAACCGCTCCTGACCCCAGTGAAACTATGACATCCCTTATTTGGATATGTGTGAGGCTGAAGTTAGTGGGAATGGGAAGGAGATGGAGGAGAAGAAGATGGGACAGTTCTTGACTATTCAGATCTGATCACCAAATACGGCAAAAGCCATTTCAAGCATCGTTTTAATTCTCAACGGTGGTCTTACGCCAGGGCGATACTAAGAGTATTCTCCACTCTGAAACATGCCGTAAATATATATTTTGTTATTTTATATGATTGAGAAATAACACAATTCAGTCAAATAAAATTTACTTGCACGCGGAATTTAAAACAGCGACCTTCGGATTGCTAGTCTCGGATTGCCTTACCTCTCGACTACGGAGACCGGTTTGTTGTTTTTAAAACAAAAATAGGCTCAGTTCTATTTTTTGGACGATTATTCCGAATCGATCAGATGCAAAAATAATTATTTTTCCTTTTCATGAAGTATAATTCACCTCCAGGCTTGTTTTTGCAAATGTCAATCTCACGTTTTCCACATCAAAGCCTTTTGTGTGATGACTGTGCTTGTTTTGAGTTCCGAAATAAACTAGTGTTGTTCAGTGCATATTTCAATTCTTATTACTCCGGCCTTTTTGAAATGAAACGCATTTGATTCTGAAAGCTTATTTGTGTTTGATAGATTTGAATCCGAATATGATAACCCGTTCAGTTGTAAGTTTCCACTGTTTGAACTTCGATATCAAACGCTTCGTTGAATATCAACTGTGCTTGATCAAAACGCATTGTATTGTTAATGTTGGCGGGATAACATACATTATTTCGATATTATTTTGGTGGGGCTAAAATGTAATTTATTTGTATTCACAATGATATTATTATCCTCAGTATTAAAATTTGGTCAAAACTATTGAACTGTGCGTTGTATAATGCGTAGATTGCACACAGTGTAGATTGCACACAGTGTAGATTGGGCACAGTGTAGATCATGCACAGTATAGATTGCGCACGGTGTAGATTGTGCACAGTGTAGATTATGTACAATGTACATAGCGCACAGTGTAGATTGCGCACAGTGTAGATTGCGCTCACTGTAGATTGCGCACAGTGCAGATTATGCACATAGATTGCGCATGATGTAGATTGCGCACAGTGTAAATTGCGCACAGTGTAAATTGCACACCGTGTAGATTGTGCACAGCGTAGATTGCGCACAGTGTATATTGCATATAGTGTAGATTGCGCACAGTGTAGATTGGGCACAGTGTAGATAGCAGAGTGGGGATAACAACGTACTTCTGAAAATGTATTTAATGGGTTTATAACTGCTTAAATGTCACTTAATACACATGAGTATTATAATATTATATTTTAAATCAATCGTTGGTCTTTGTTATATGGGAAATAGCGTAAATCCGTGAAAAATCACGGGATAGTCTATATTTTTGTTTAAAAGTATATTGATAAATTTTCTGTTAAAAATACTATATTAAAGGTAGATATTTTATCATTAAAAAAGAAGAAGATAACAATAAGGTACTTTCTCGCTGATCGAAATTCTTTACTTAGATCTAAATTGTTCATAGTCAGTAAATTTTATAAATTCAGTCCAAATATTGAAAATGCACTTAAATTCAAATCAAAATTTAGTTAATTGAACTAGATTTCATGCAGGACTAAAACAAATCGCAATATATACTAACAGCGCATCACAGATCATCATAGTTTGTGTGATGTTATTCATGTTATTCTATTTTTGATGTACGTGAAAATCAATAATGATATTGAAGAAACTTTTCATTTTATTTATACGTCAAACTGTTATTTATAATTTACATCTTGATCCAAAATAAATTTCTATAAACCTTTTTTAAGTATATACAATGCATAAAGTATGCAACGTTTCCACAAGTGTTCATTGGCTGAGCGTAGCAAAGTCCTGTTTTAAATCGACCACCTGACATCATCATTCTATTTGTATTTCTTTTGTTACGTTCCGGTTCCGGTTCAATATGGAGATTGTTTTAACCTATCGTTTACAAAAAAAATATATACACTTTTATACATTTATTTTGCAAAAAACAAGACGTTATAACCAAAATAGAATCAGAAGTCCACAGCAAAAATTTTGCATCGGCCCACGATGATTCAGTAAAGATTCGTTTTTTAAATGTGAAATCGTCGTGTTTATTAATTAAGTGGTGAGGTATTTTAGTATCTACTTAAACATCTTATGATTTCAGTTAAAAAAAAATATTTTCATTTAATAAATAAGATAAAATTGAGTAAAAAAAAAGTAGTGAATATATATTACTTTTTGGACGCGATTACTACGCGTCCAGATTACAACTTACTACTACTAATAAACTTATTGTGGAGTTATATGCAGTCACAGTATAGCTTTAGACATATTTGCAAAGGCCAGTGTTTATGTCAATCAGATACTTGAGTCGGGCCATAGAATAACAGAAGAGTATGTATGAGACGATGTATGAATGTGAATGATGCAAAGAGTGTCATCATTTATTTCTACCCCTGCGTGGAAACGGCTTGTTGGTTAGTTGGTTAGTTAGTTGGTTAGTTAGTTCGTTAGGCAGTGTTTATAATATTGTGTCCTATGCATGCAAAATCGTTTCTGAGTTTGTCTGAGGTGACCTGCTTCTGCAAGCACAAAACGTACTATTATTCACAATACATAATCAACTTAATATACAATACATAATCAACATCAACTAATATTAGACATGATTTGAGATTTTTGCTGCCAAAAGCATTATCGCGATTTATTTTTGGGGAATTATGACTTGTCGCGCATCCCAAAAATAAAAAAAATTATAACATCAATATTACACCATTTTTAATGATGAAGTTTTTAAGTCTACATGTTAAGATCAAGGCTATTTTAAACTTCGGCCTTTGACCTAAAAATCAAAGCACGAAGGAAGATTGGTTCACCCAAATTCATTATCTCTCCAAATTAACCATAATCTCCCGGCAGCTGCCATATCCAAAGTCCTTTGGTAAAGGATTATGTGGCTACTTCATATAATTGGGGCTCTGTGGAACATTTACAAAAGTATATGCCATTGTTCTTCCAGCTCATACAATTTTGATGGTGTCTATTTTAAACGAGATATGGTCCAAAGCTCTGTGGGGAACCCGCTTACACAGCGCGGGTGTAAACTGTGCGACCTAAAGTTTAAGTGTAGACTTACGGAATTCAATACTTTGTTTGTATAAAAGCACTAAGAAACCATACACGATCTTACTTCAATGGCAAGCCAGAGATGAAAGTAATTTTTAGATAAAAAATACAATTTGTAAGGTACAATACCTAATTGCCAATTATTCACGTGTTTAACATGAAATTACCACATCTGTGGGGCATTTTCGTGTAAATAAACAAGATAGAATTGTTTACTTTACAAAGGCTTCCAAATGGTTAGCTCAGTTCTCAGTGAAATAAAAAATGTTCCTTAATTAAGAATGTTTAAATAAAAATGTAAAAATTATGTTAAAATAAGCAGTGTAAACTAAAATGTGTTAGACCACATGGGGTGAAAATATTTTAAATTTCATAAATAGAAAATATAATGTTATGAAGAGTTTTATTTTTTATATTTGTACTTTTTTTAATTAAATTTCATTTTTTCTGCCACCGGTTTCGACACCTCCTCCCTCCACCTAATTCAATTTAATCATGTTTGTACTTGTATAGAAATTTGAAGTTTTAAGTTTGCCGGTGAATAACACGGGTGTGTCGAAACCGGTCGAAGAAAAATTAAAATTAAAGTGAAAAATGTACCTACACGGAAAATAAAACTCTGCATAACAAAATATCTAGAAATGGCTAAAATTGTTACAAAGTGTCTAAAAATACCGAAAAAATACAAAAAAAAAATTAATAAAAAATATATTTGTTTGAATACCACATTATTTTATATACGAGTATATTTAAAACAAAAAACTAACCGGTTTCCATTCAACCTGAACCTTCATCAGTGTTTTATAAAAATATATGAAATTAATTACACAGTCACAGTAACATAGAAGAGGGAGATAGATAAGAGAGGGTTCCATGCCAATTGAGAATAAAGACAACTCAACATCTCTTTGAAAAGTCATTAAAAGCTATGAAAAAAAATATTTTAAAATAACCCATAACCCTTACCTAACAAAACCTATTTAATTAATTTTTTATATATTTTTTTCATCACTCTTAATGACTTTTCTGAGGTGGTTCTGAGTTGGTTTCATTCGGAGTTGTCCGGTCACCGTAAGATAGAGGGGGTAAAAACAGGTGTAAGGAACGGGAATTCGTTTAAATTGGGCTATTTAATAAATCTAATTGTTAATTTAATAAATTGGATATTATTTATTTTTAAGGATGTTTTTATTTTATTTCAAGAGCTTCTAGATTATTTAGAAGTAAACCTATTCCATTTCCAAGTAGTACATCTATACCTGAAGCACGTGACAAATTCTAAAAACCTACTGCTTAGACACCTAAAGGGTTCAACCACCCTCATTTGAACATATCTTGTAGTTTTACCTGAATGCCAGAATGACTTAAGGCCCCGTATTAAGTGTTCAAAAAGAAGAAGAAAGGGATATATATAAATGTAATAAAAGAATGTAAAAGGAAGCGCGCGAAAAAAAAAAACGATTATAATTAAGCAAAAATAGTGAAAATGTATAAAACAACATGACATTATTTAAAATAGAGCAAAAATCTTTTGACGAATGTTTAAGGTGCATTTAAGGAAACTTGTGATTTTTTTTATTATAACACGTTTAATAACAAAACAATGTGTGTTTAATAACTCGCGATTATTTTTTCTATCGAAGGAATTTTATGCAATTACCGTTTTGACAGTACAGATGTGTCGATATTATTTTTAAAAATAAAACATATTTTTTAACTTAAAAATTGAAAGTGTTTAAAATAAATATCTTATAAGTCGGTAGAAATGCGGAATGCGGGGGTTCAAATTATTTTCTTTGTCAATTGAAATGATGAAAAGTTTCCATTGAACAAATATATTCATGTTTCAATCTTTTCTTTAGGGAATAAACAGTAATAATTTAATACGTTAATCGGTTTATCTTTTGATACTCGTAAATACGCCTTTAATGTCAGAGTCATTCACGACATTAGTAACTTAATAATAAATTTCTTAATAGATAAAGGCATTGCCTCACCGAGTATACTTTAGCTGTAATGCTTTAGCAAATTGCTTGTCCGCAAAGCAACTGGGGATAAAATTATCCAAATCAAACATGAAAATGATCTGAAAAAAATGGGAAAACAAACGTAGATTATTAATTCCCCCTTATGTAAATTTTATGTATTGTGTATAATTTAATATGGCTGAATTACTAAACTCAATCAACTCAACAAGCACTCACTTACATTATTCAACAAATGATACAAAACTATGCGATAATATCTATAGCAACCCGGGCACCCTAACTCTACTCAACCAAAATATAAGATCAATCAGCAAAAACTATGACGAACTAGACATGCTCTTGTCCACCTTTAAAATAGACTTCAAAATTATTATCCTAACGGAATGCTGGATCTCCAACACTTTTACTGTAAAACACAAAAAAAACTATTCCACTTATCTCACAACAAAAAACCAAAATCAAAATGATGGAGTTGTTGTTTACATAAAAGATAGCCTTAACGCTTCTGTATCAGAAATCGCTTTAGAAAACTCTAACTGTTTACAAATAATTTCTGACCCAGATACGTGCATACTCGCTATTTACAGATCACCATCCAGACACAACATTGCGCCCTTTATAATAGCTCTCGATACTCACATAAAAAACATTTCCCACTTCAAAAACATCATCGTTGCTGGGGATCTTAACATAAATATACTTCCACAAGGCCACCCCCAAAACATCGAATACCAGCTGATGCTCCTTGAACATGGCTTAATAAGCGCCATCAACACTCCAACCAGAGTTACCAGAGACTCAGAATCTTGTTTAGATCACTTAATGATCAAATCCAAAAACAAATTTTGTAGCGTAGTATTCGAATCCACCATTACAGATCACTACACAACAATGATAGGCCTGACCCCACAGACTCTGAACCCAACAACTCAAAATAATACCACAAAATTTCAAACTACTGACTACGTTAACCTAAAAAATTGTCTAGAAAATCAAACGTGGGAACATCTAAAAAGAATTAATACGACAGAAGAAGCCTGGAATTACTTTATAGCATACCTTCAAACGGTCATCACTCAAAACACCACTACAACAGTCAACTCTATCACGCACCGTAAAAAAAGACTTAAAAAATGGATCACCCAAAGCGTACTAAATAGCATAAAAAAACGGGACAAACTGCACAAACAAGTCAAACGCAACCCAAATGATACTTTTCTTTACTCTTTCTATAAAAGGTACAGAAATATTTGTTCTCTAATTATACGGAAAGCCAAAGAATTATATTACAAAAACAAACTGATAACTGCAAACTTTGACCCGAAAAGCGTTTGGTCAATTCTGAGAGAAAGCACCCACACACAAAAAAACAATGATGATAAAATCAAAAATTTAGTTATCGACGACGAAGAAGTCGACTTTCACAAAAATCCTACTCTCATTCTTAATTACATAAACAGACATTACACAAATATCGGAGCTAGCCTAGCCGAAAATATAAAAAAAATGTCGACTGGAATCGAAAATCAAGATCTTCGAAACAATATGACTCAGTGCTCTAATATAAACAATGATAGACATTTCAAATTAAATAAAGTAACACTGGAAGACACCAAACAAATAATACAATCCCTAAAGGATAACACTACATCGGGACCTGACGGAATAGACTCGAAAACAATAATAACACTAAGCCAACAACTGCTTATACCACTAACATACGTGATAAATCTTAGTCTCAAAGAAGGAATTTTCCCGAGCATTCTAAAAAAAGGTATGGTTATTCCAATTTATAAATCAGGACCAAAAAATAATGTTAATAACTATAGACCCATTACATTATTAAACACTTTGTCAAAAATTCTCGAAAAGGCAATAAAAGTACAGCTACAACATTATCTGGAAAACAGGCAAATACTCTCAGTAAACCAATACGGCTTTAGAAAAAATAGGAACACAGAAAACGCAATTGCCACCGTAACCGAGTTTATTACACATAACCTAGATGCTAAAAAAAAAGTAATATCAATTTATTTAGACTTATGTAAAGCATTTGACACAATTTCTCACGAAAAACTTTTCAAAAAACTAAAGAACGTCGGTGTTAGTGGAATAGAACTAGACTTACTGAAAAGCTTCATGTCGGGTAGAATGCAACAAGTTAAAATTAACAACATGTCAAGCGAGCCACTTCTATCTAGATATGGAGTACCACAGGGAAGCGTTCTTGGTCCCTTAATGTTCCTTATTTACATTAACGACCTATGTGACATTGATATCGATGGTCAAATCGTAACATTTGCTGACGATACAGTACTTCTCTGCCAGGCAGAAACATGGAATGAGGTATATACAAAGGCCGAAAATAATTTATCGGTGGTCAAAAATTGGCTAAACAACAACATTCTTACCCTTAACACAACAAAAACCAATTATATTACACACAGCATCACACAAAGAGGCCAACCTCCACCGCACACAGACCTTATCTTACATAACTGTGGTCAAACTTCTCGTACATGTCAATGCGAGCGAATTGAAAGGGTTAATCAGACTAAATACCTTTGAGTTATAATAGATGCCAACTTACGCTGGACTGACCACATATCTTACATCACAAACAAACTGAAACGAGTCATGCATCTCATAAAGTCAATTAAAAACATATTTCCAAGAACAATCCTCAGAACCATATTCTTTTCACTTTGTCAATCCATTATCTCTTATGGCATACTGGCTTGGGGAAGTGCAACGAATACAACAATTGACCCAATAGAAAAAATTCAAAAGGCAACAATCAAACTTATCCTCCAAGTTCCTCGCTACACAAGCTCAAATGTAATTTACGAAACACTAGACGTCATGACAATAAGACAACTGTATGCCAAATCTGTTCTACTTTACTTCTTCCAACATAAACTCCACGTTCCAATGCAAACCCAATTATCAATTAAAACCAGGGCCTCTACAAATAAAACACTAAATATACCGATAGCTCATACCTCACACGGGCAAAGAAACTTTAAGTACTACGCAACCAAACTATATAACTGCATGCCTACCACACTGAAGCAACTACTAACTACAAATTCATCTACCATAGTTCTCAAAAAACACATAAAAGACTGGATCAAACAACAAGGTATTCAATTTACTCAAAAAATTATAACATCTTACCAAACATAACCCATCCCAAATATAAAAAAAATATACTTAAATAAACTTTGTTTCGAGACAGAAAATATTACCACAATATCCGTGATTATACCATTGGCGCGTGGTCCATAGAAAAATATATCTACCGTTTATCAAGACAATTATTTATCTTACTCATAATCTAGATTCTAAGAACAACTGTATATATAGATCCCCACCGAAACTAATCTTTTAATTTATGTGTAGGATACTGCCGCCATAGGTCGACCCACAGTGCCCTTCTTGACAATATCAAGGAGGTTACAGTGTTTCTACTTAGGTCGACAGAATAGCACTTAATCCCAAACATGGGAACACCTCAGCACAGGTTCGCCTAGTGAGGTGTTCACAAAACACTACGACTAACCTATTTACATACAGTTACGGATCTTTAACATGTTTTTTTTTCTTATTAATAACCTATTATCTATGTAAACTATGTAATTATTTGTAAAGTGTGTGTACAAGAATAGAAATAAATAAAAAAATTTAAAAAAATGGCAACCATTCCGTTGAATCTTTGTAGCTTGGATTGTATTAGAAGATAGTCCATTTGAAATAATTATTTCTTGTAATATTGAAACTATCATTGTAATTGAATCGTTGTTTCATTAATTACTTCTAGGAAAAAGTGTTCTCTTGGGAAAATTTGAATTGCAAAATAAACTAGAAATTTATTTATTTTCTTGGACTGAAAGTTCAGGGTTCGCAATTTAAAGTCGATATTTTTTTAAGGAACAACTTATTCCTGAAAGTATCCCTAGAGAGTCTTTTCCATTAAAATATTTCATTTTCTTCTTTTTACAACGCAGTGGGGATGACCACCGCCGGATAGTTTGTCCTTATTTCGCGAGGGTCAAAAAGTTTTCCACTCGACTTTCTCGTCTTTTTCCTTTAACAGAATAGACAGTAAAAATGTTATCTATGGAATTTGAAGCTAAAAACTATCAATTATATATATATAAGCCTTGTTTAGTTAGCAATTGTATTTTCACGCTACTTGCTTTGAAAATTTGAATGCAGGAAAAAAATCATCATATTATACTACAACCAAATGAGAAAAAAACGAACGATTTGTACTGATACAATTTCAAACATTATCTGGAAAGTCTTATAGGTTAGTAATAATATTTGATAGTGTTAGGAAAAAGACAAATATTCTGGCTGGCAAAGAAAATGTTGTTTATGGAAAATGTTTTTGGCTAGGTCAAATGATTACACGTGGCACCATCGTAAATCTAGACCTAGCGACAAGGGTGAGCTGCGGTGGGCTCATGCCAAACTAAATAACCACACGTTATACCTAAAGTAGAACCAGGAAAGTGTCCGTAGAAAGAAACTAAAGGGACTGAAATACGACAAAAATTTACGTTCTAATTGCATCCCTTATTACGTTCATTGTATGATTATGTCTTTATAAATTTAGAATTCAAGTTATCCATATGGGAGTCGTATGAAAACACATTTTTTTTTAATGGAAGTCTACAAGTTAAGCTTGTTATAAATAAATTATTATTTAAATTAAATCATTTAACACCGTGCATGTTAAATTCCATAAATCTCTGTACACACAGTAGAGTTTTAATAAATAAAAACACCAGAGCTGGTAATCTCTATGCAAACTCAATTAAAAACTCCAGAACTGTGTGGAAAAAAAATCTTCTTCATTAGTGATTTTTGCAGACTAAAAAACGTTTTACTTGGAGCGGAATTCATGAGTTTTTCCGCTCTATTTAACTGAATTTACTAGATTACTTGCTTGAATCCGAGAAAAATCACGGTAAAGTGTTTATTCATTTAAATTTAAACATTTCATTTAGTTTAAAAGCTATGTTAAGAAAGTTTTCTACATAGCTTAAATTTTCTGACATTATTCATTACCTTATGTCCTTGGAGAAACAATTTTATAAAAAAAAACGATATTTCTACCTTTAAAAACAAAGGAATGATTTTTGGTAGCATTATTATAAATACTAATTAGGTATTAATACGATCGGGTTAATAACCAAAAACATTGTTCTTATATTGTTCTATAATATATGTTCATTGTTCTTTTGTTGTAATTTGTTCTGAGTAGTCGGGTATAGCACGGGGCGGGACACGTGATAAGCAGTCCGTCTCGTTTTTTTTTAAATTTAAAGTGAATTTTCATTAATAACCTGTTTTAATAATAATGTTTTATAGTACTTTGTGTTTAGACATAAGATAAATAATTGTCTCACCACAAAGCGATTGCTTTCTGTCAAAGTTGTGTAACATTATTTTTTCAAAAGTAACATTACAGGACCTAAGACTTTTGTAGATAACATAATATTTTAAACGTATGAATCGAATTATTAGTTATAGACACCTGCTTTGTAGATTTAGTATTCCGGCCTTAATAACATGATACTAATTGGGAACATGCATGGCTTTGATTACGTTTATTGTTAGAATGGAAAGTATTCATTTGCATTTCAACGCTATTTTAATTACAAAACAATCCTCGATCATTATGAAAGGGGCTTATCACCCAAATACCGGGCATAGCTCTGCTAAAATTGTACTTTCGCCAATCATAATATTGAATCACAAAGCAGGAGCTTTGTGATTTAATACTACTGGCGATATCGACAATTCTCCATTCTCTAGTTCATTCTGGCAGGTTTTACAGAAGACTAAGTAGTTCGCTATGTGTAATAGTAGTCTTCTGATTTCTACCAACACCACAAGCAATGATTTTAGATTTTCACGGCCAAAATTTTATTTATTTGCCAATATTGCGTTATTTATTTTTAGGGCGTTATGCCTTGTTGCGCTACCTCATTCACTAGCCAACGTTTTGAACAGCGTTACAGTGTCCATTATCAGGGCACATCTGCCCAAATTTCATATTTATGATTTTGAGCGATTTTACATGTTAGTCTCAAAATGATTAATGATTAAATAAACATTATTGGAACTTGTAATTTTAACGATGATTTATACGTTGAATCTCTCAAAACACAGTAAAGTTCTGATCATCATCATTAGTTATCATCACGCGTTAAGAGCCGCCAGAATTTATTTAAGCGTCTCTCTTGTGAGGCTATTAAGCCCCCTCTTTATGATAATTATATGAACTATCCAGAGGCGCCGCGACCTCACGTGAAGTGTGTGCGGCGCACACAGGCGACCAAACCTAGTGGCGGTCACTAGTTCTCAGCGACCGGCTTAATATTCATTAAAAACTGCGCAATCGTTGGGAAATCTTATGGCAATATCAGGATTATCGTGGAGGAAAATCGAAAAAAATAAAATCGGGTTTGAGGAATTTCGTTCCAAATTAATTCATACTTACAATGCAGATTTTTTTTTTCATAATTAACGCTTGCGTGAAGTTTATAAACTATTCTCAGAACTTCACAGCATACTTAAGCAGTTATATCTCATACATTATGATGAAAGGGCTATTATTTATATTATTTGCGTAATTTTTTTTAATTTAGTGGTATTGTTTTCCACACACGTTCTCTGTACAACTTTTTGCAGGTAAATGTAAAATCGGTTTACTATCAGTAATAGAAAAATAATAAAATATAATAAAATGAAATATTAAAAGTGTTAAGGTGATTATAAGTATATTTAATATAAGCGTCCATTATACGCAAATGAAGCAATCACAAAAATAGACGAAAACTGCTCAGTATAGATAATTAGTGGTTAGCCGAATGCAACGCAGAAAATCCCTGCTAGTGAGATCTACACTGATTTACAGGAAAACTCATATTCAAAAATTCACCAAAACCCGACTCCATACAGTCAATGAATTAATTGTACATCTGCTCGAGAAAGGAAATTGAATCTGACTCGCATGTAGAACGAGCTACGGTAAACTGTTCAGTATATCCATCTTCATATAATACGGGCCTCTTCAAATCTCTTCCTATAGCCCTTATGACCTACTTGTTGGCAATATCGTTCCCTTGTATTGTTACACTGTACGGATACAGTCGCTCTTGTGCGGTATAACTTTAAAAATTACAAAAAAAAAAACATTTACAACAACACAAGAAAATTTCCCTCCTCCGGGGGACAAAAAAAAAGTCACTCCCATATCACAATATTTCAATTGATTTAACTTTAAATTTACTTCTTTTTACTTCTTCATTTATATTTAAATTTACCTTTCCCTTTTCTACAATTTGAAATGATGGCCTAGAACACCCTTGATGGGTGAAAGCCAGAAATAATTGAAAAAAAAAAAAAAAAAAACTTTAAATGGTTCTTTCCCTCGCTCCGGCCCTGTATATACCTACGTCAGACGAGATGTCTCGCTAGTTAGCGAAATAGCGCAAGTGCGTAAAAAATGACGCGTCATTAGACGACTTTTCATAACAAATGATACGGTACTGAAAATATATTTCTACATAGCTCGGCCAGTCACCAGTCAGCAGCCACTATCCGCGATACGCGATGACAGCTGAACTAGGCGGGCCGCTAGCAGTACTGGCACTACTGGCTACTGGCATGGCGCTGGCCTCAGTGATAGCGTCCGAGAAGTTATTATAAAATATGACAAACGCACGCAAATAGCGCTAGGTGAAAAAAACATAACGACACTTAAAAGTCAGCGGACTTTGTGCAGTTTATCGGGACAACTTGTCCAGAATAATAATCGTCGTCTCAGCCAAAAAACAACTAAGCACCACGCCATTTCACCAAAAATATTTATTAATAAAATTTTATTTTTTATTTTTTACCTATTGAATACCTCTCAGCCGCTCCCTTCTAAAGCCAGTGTGACCACAGCATCCCCAATCGGGGAATGTTGTGAGGCTGAAGGTAGTGAGGAGGGGAAGGGGATGGGGAGGAGGATGGTGGGGAAGTACCTGTCTATTCAGATCTGGTCACCAAACACGGCTAGAGCTTACACCAGGGCAATATTGAGAGTATCTTCCACTCAGAAAGATGCCGCAAAAATACTATATATTATTTTTAAATTAATTAAATGTGAAATAACACACATTAATCGAGATTCGATCCCACGACCTTCGGATTACGAGTCAAGGGCCTGACCCCTCGACAGGCCGTCGTTTTTTCAGGTATAGAAAATTTTGACTCAAAATTGAATAAGGCTCTCGACTAGCAACCTGGAAGTCGCGAGTTCAAATCCCAGCGTGCGTAAGAAAAATTTATTTTATCTAATTTATTAATTGAAAAATAAGAGTTTTTTTTAATATACTTGCGGCACATTCCCGAAGAAAAGATATTCTCAGAATCGCCCCGGTGAAAGAAAAACGTTGCTTGAAATGGTTTTATTCTCGTTTAGCGGCCAGATCTAAATAGCCAGGAATTTTCCCTCCTTCCTCTTATCCCACAAACTCTAATTGTGGATGCCTTAGTTTCGCTTCATTAACTTGACCTATGTAAGACTAGCTGGACTATTGCACCAAGTTTTAGACCAAATGTGATCATCGTACGCAATATATAGCTGAAGGTTTTTTTTAATCAAGTTCAAGTTTGTTCGCACAACGCTTCTATGTGTGTAATGAAAGAAAAAATCGTGATAAACACCAGTTACGGGGTGTCGGGCAGATTTATCACCACCTTGTTGGGGAAAGACAAATATCGTTTTTCGTACACGGGATTTTTTATTGTGATATACTATGCAGTACAGAACTTATATTTGAAAAATAATCAGAAAGAAAACGTAATAATAATGTACTAAAATATTCTTATGCTCGCTGTATTCTTGTTAATCTGAGTTTAAAACTATTCGACCAGAGTAACAGAACCAATCTGTTATGAAACAATCGGTTATAAACACAAAACCGTTCCGCAAATAGAAAAAAACGTTTCAGTTCAGCGTTGGATTTTACGTGAAAAATCTGATAGAAAAATTTGCACACAAAATTTTTTGATATATGCATTCCGCAAAAAATGGTAGGTAATAATAAAAACTCCTTCAATTTCGAAAAGTATTTTGAAATACGTGATATGTGTTTCATAATTAGCTTGAAAACCTAATATATTTCAGAAGTTTGCTAGGCGATAATTTTAAATTTGAATTAATCTGTGTTTTGTGATAATAATATTCGTTAATTAATTAGTAAAATTAAACTTACTGTATACTTTTACTACCGGATATTGTATTGATACATTAATATAATAAAACATATGCCAAGGAGTGGTCCTTGTACGTCATATACATTAGGGCGTATTAATAATTATTACAGTCATTAAAATTGATATAAAGAGAGAGTATGAATAATTAACGTGGCACGTGTTTAATTAGGAAATGTCTAATTATTTATTTTTATGTTTATTTTTTTTACAATAGCTCCAAAGAGGAGACCCTGCGGAAAATAATCAACCTCAAGGCCTATCTTTGTGAAGGGTCTTTTAAGAAAAGGAAGTTCTTGGAAGGAAAAGGTATACGAAGTGAGTAGAAATCTGGGAGTCAGTGTGTCTAGGGGTAACGAACATATCAAACCCTCCCACTGCGGAGCAGGATGATGTTCCGAGAGAGTCCTGCAGGAAAAATCAAAAGGTCTCTCTAACCAGTCTCTCCCGATCCGGCCTGCCACGCAGTTGGTGGGCAGACGCATCAGCCGCTAAAACCCGAACAAACGTCACTCCATAACCCCACACCAAATGTCGCCAATCATTTGGGATGACCTGTGGCAGAGGTGTTGATCATCTAAAAAATGGTGCCCGGGGCGCCGCGCCGGTAATTATGCGTAAAAGGTAATTAATATACAGATGTTAAAATTATTACCAAACTCTTATTTTGTGTTGTTTAATCAGAACACGATTCTAATTGCAAAAGAATTTTTGAAACCACTCGGGTCGACATTCAATTAACAAGTTCTTCTTCCCTCACAATAATATTTCTAAAGACACACCTGATACGATGTTATAACGATTTTGACTTGTAGGACTTTGGCTTGTGGCTGATAATGAAAATGAAGAAGGGCTTCTTTGAACGTTTTGGATATTATTTTCTTCGAATTTCTTGTGTTTTCCGTTGAAGGAATTATTGGTATTGACAAAATAATCGACTTTTTCCAAATTCTTGCCTTCGGGTAATAAAGATTTTGATTAAGGTAACAAATAAATTTGTCTTTTATTAAAGATGACTGTTTATGTAGATTTCAAAATTTGCGAGTTGATCTCAGATTTAACAGTGTAATAAATTCTTAAATTCGTAAATAAATTCCTCTACGTTTTCGTCTTCGTCTCGATTTCTGGTAAAAAACTTAAATATTTCCACTGTTACGTTTATTGTGGGCAATACGTGTTAATCATAGAGTAATATGATTTTATCAAAGGTATTTTTCTCCGTTGTGAGTTCAGATGAATTAAAAAATTCTACTCCTTTCGGGTCAATCACGTGTCGGAACCCAGCCACTTTTGGACTTCCCTTTCTTCGTTAAAGTCGTTTGCCATGCGACGTGAACGTCGATCCGATGACAATTAGGGAAAATACGGTATACCTAATTACACAAAATGTAACCAAATGACCCCGAAGGGTTATGCAGACAGCTGTACCGCCAAATAGCAAAAGTATAAAACATATTTTCATTCAAATGCATCAAGGAAAAATCTGCGTATACCATATACTACCATAAGTACAAAAAATCGACACTATTTTTATATTCATTTGACTTTACGTGGTATTATTAGCTTTCACCTCAAGTAGATATAATGTCCAATGTCCATCATTTTTCTTCTACAGTTTTGTTTTTAACAACGCAAACAAATGTGTGCAAGAATTCTCTTATCACGTGGAAATATTGTACATCTTTTTAATGATTCAACTTAATATCAAAATTATGTCGATGTTGGAAATTGCCATTTATTATTTGTCATGAAAACTGCTAAGTGGTAGATTAGGTAATTTGATGTGTCACGCTTACATCACTTGCCTTGAGAGCAAATTTAAATTATCTGCGCCGGCATCGGCACGTTGAAAGTAAAATCAGAATATGTTTTCTAGTATGTACAGTTAACTAGGTGTGTAATGGTCCCAAACCATAGATACTGAAAATACTAGATTGGCTTTTGAAGCACAGTACGTCATATTTCCAGATCGATAAGATTCTTTACAGAACCTAAAAATCAACTTAAAAAATTATGAATTGTTCAAATTCTGTGAAACAACTGCCCCTGAATTAAAAATTGCATAACACCATACTTCATCAACAATGTACAGTTTTTAACCATCGTCTGTTGAATGAAGGTCTCCCTAAGTTATATCCACTCCGTTCGATTTACGCTTTACATACAATTATTAACCACCGCCTGTTGAATGAAGGCCTACCTAAGCTACATCGTCTCCGTTCAACTCAAGCTGGACATGCAATTATTAACCACCGCCCGTTGAATGAAGGCCTACTTAAGCTACATCCACTCCGTTCAATTCACGCTTTAACTGGCGTTAGTCTCCGCCCAACCTATTGTTACTTAAATTTTTGCTGGTTAACGAAATTAATCTATGTATTATCCATGTCCCATAAAATCGACGTCTTCGAAATTTTCCATTTACATTGTCAAATACATAAATAATTTCGATTAACATTTTTGTAAAAAGCATTAACTTTGTGGCTCGCCATAATTTACAACAGATCATACTTTTAATAAGGATACAGGGGTTAAAATTCTTCACCGTAACAATAAAAGCAAAAAATTAGATAATTTCGAATCACTTGAAATTAGAAAATCCCTAAATAAGAATTCTAGTATATTGAATAATCAAATTAATTTATCTTTTAGTCCCATTTTAAATATATTTCCAGGGAACCGCTCTGTTCTTTCCGGAAATCCCGCAATTACCTCTATCCCCTTGCTTACCTCCCACCCACACACCTAAAATTTGTATGTCCATTGTGCCGGGGTGTATTTATGTATTTACTTGTTTATTTGGGGTTTACTTTGTTTATATTTTCTTGTTTATTTTTCTTGTTTATTTGGGGTTTATTTTTTTATATTTTCTTGTTTATTTTTTTTATATTTTCCGATAGTCTTTAGATGTGGTGTTGCAATACACTTTTTTACACGATCATTAGTTTTAGATAGGAGTTCAATGGTACGTACCTAGGACATTACTGAAAATCGATCCATGTTGGAACATGTCTTCACTGTTCGAAAAACTGTTGAAACCAATACTCACAAGAGAAGGGTCAATCTACGCTGCCCTGCTCCCTGCTCAATGCTTTCTGCACGCTGTTAGGAATTAGAATTTGCCGCCTTGTAGTGACGCATAAACGCCAGGGACGCGGATACCGATGCCGATCCCCGCTCTCCTATGGACGCCACGTGTCTTTAACAAGCACTCTCAGCGGCCAAGAGGAAGACCTGAAGTTTGCACAGAAGTTATTTGTCATTTTGCGTTTTGCAGTAACTGTTAATTAGGTTTACATGAAAGTTCGACCAAATAAAAAAAACTTTGAATCCTTGGTTCCAACAGTTATCGATCTAGTGTGTTTATGTGGTATTTTTGCGAGTTTATGAAGATTGATAATGATATTTGTAAAAGTTTAAACACTGTAAAATTAGCTGATGGAGAAGTGCATGCGCTAGTCACAAATGATATGTTGTAATTAGGTCGGCGAAACTAACATTCTACAATTACAAAGGTATCTGGCAATGGTACCTGGTAGTGAGGCCTGGCAGTAGTGCCTTACCAGAGGAAGTATGATAGTAGGCTGAATGTTAAAAAAATTATCCTGTAAGTGTGATTAAACCATATATAATGGAATTACGGACGAGGGAATTCGGAAATAATGCAAGTACGGTATACCTTAGTGTAATTTTAATAAGATGAAGAAAATAACCAATTTAAGGCTCAACTATTCCAGTAATTCTGAGGATTTTGAGTTATCGTTATGATCGTTATAAATGTATCAACTGCTGTTTCGGCGAAAGAATTTGAACGGCAAATTTATTGTGTTGCTCGAGGTCAGTACTTGGCAACAAATTATAATTGAAAGGAAGGTACTTACGGTAGGTAGTGGTGAGATGAATTCTCTGCTATGAAGTTCACTTTGTTATTTAAATGATTTCACTAGGGATGATGACTTTCGCGATACGATTTCAATCGTGTTTTTTTAAATGAGTTCACGGCGTGACTGTATTTCAATTGATCGCGAACTGCCGTCCGGGAAGGAAGTCTAGAGAGGGGAAGGGAGCATAGAAAACTTCATAGTCAAAGATCAATCAAAATTCCCAACAAAAACAATTCGTCGGGTTGTCTCTTATAATCGGCCCAAACACTCGCACTTTAAAATCCGCCTACTTTTCGGACGAAGATAATTGAACTAATGTCAGGCCGAAGAGAGGAGAATATTTTTATTTGTACAGTGTAAATAGATATAAGTAGTCAGGAATATACCAGACATGATGCATGATATTAATCAACGAATCACGATTCGTTTTGATGAATAAGTAGGTTTGCAGAAGATAATATGAATGCGAAGTGTGTATGTAAAATCATTACTGCAAGACTAATTCAAGTGAAATGTAAGAAAGATAAGATGTATGGATTGACTGTAGGATAACGAAGAAAATAAGTATATTTCTCCTTATTACGTCAATACAGTACCTATAGTGGTTTCATAGTTTCGTTTACTTTCTCGTCTCCGTGCTGAGGTCTATCTTTGTCAATGTTCTCTCATCGAAGTGGTTCGACCCGATCCCCTTCATTAATTCAGGGTGGCCCTGAAGCATTCTTAACCGAGAGAACTTGGGTAAAGATCAAATCTCGAGGACTTATTAAAAATGGACGAACCCCTTCAATATTGACGGCACTTCTGGGCTAGATAGACAACACTACCTTTTTTTAAATTAATGCTTTACTTTATACTCCAAACAAAAAATAGGATTGTTTTTGGTCCATGTTAAATATTCATATACATTGATAGTCCAGTCGATTATTCAGAAATCTCCAAAAAATCAATATTATAGTTGAGTATGCAGTTATACGTAAAAGTGTGTCTCTTTCTGGTATAATACTCAGGTTACTCATAAACACATAAAAACTTGTAGTGATCCAAACAAAGTGTTTTCATTTTCTGGATCACTTGTAGGATATTTCAAAATTTCATACTAATTTATAAGTTATGCCTTTCGGGTTTTTTTTATAACATACATAAAATGTAAAACACAGAAAACATAATTATTATATATATTATTTAATCGGTCATACACAGCAATTCAACGCCGACAACAATATTATCTCTAAAACATCAATAATATACGAAGATGGTTCTAACCGAATGAACTTTGATTGTACAACGGGGACGGGTGGTAACAGCCCAGCCCTTGAATCAAAGATAGCGAATGACCCGCGCCTTTTGTGTTGAACAAGAGTCCTGTAGTAATATTGTGTACAAATGTTTACTTGAATAATTACAACCTATTCAAGTCTTAATAAGTGTTGGTTCACATAACTGCCGCATTACCGAAGTCTATTTCTAAAGGAGATAATAATAATAATATTTTGATGACTTGTATAGCGCCATTTTTGTGAAAAATCACTTCAAAGGCGCTGTACAAACTTATAATACAATTCTACAATCTTACTTCTAACTAAAAGCTAGAAAAATCACTATAACAACTTATGGCTAAAAATTGCATCCACTGATTCATCGATCACCGATGCGAAATTATATGCACAATGATTTGACCAATGAACGCGATGCTGCTGTAAAAATGTACTGTACAGGCAGAAAATATATACAGGACCATACTTACCTGGTGGATTATTAGAGATTAACGCTGTTATTGTTTATTTACAGAAATTTAGGTACAGTTCGCACGCAGAGGAAATAAATGGGAAATATAATATTATATGATATGTTTTTTAATGAGCGTATTTTGAAAACAAAAGCAAATTTTTATGATGGGTGGTACAATAGTACAAGGATTTTATCAGAATATTTATCTTCCTAGATGTGATTCGTTTTTTTTTTACATGAATACCGCACAAGAGTACAAACTGCTGCCGTCTGGAGCCAGTGAGACCATGGCATCCCCAATTGGGGTATGTTGTGAGGCTGAAGGTAGTGGAGAGGGGAGGGAGATGGGGAATAGGAAGGTGGGAAGAACCTGGCTATTCAGATCTGGTCACCAAACACGGCTAAAGCCATTTCAAGGAACGTTTCAATTCTGAACGGTGGTCTTACACCAGGGCGATACTGAGAGTATCTTCCACTTTGGAACGTGCCGCAAATATACTTTATATTATTTTAAATGAATAAATTGTGAATAAACACAAATTAATTAAATAAAATTTATTTGCCACGCCGGGATTCAATCCCGCGACCTTCGGAATGCGAGCCAAGAGCCTTACCGCTGGGCTACACCGGCCGTCCTTCCTTGGTAAGAGAAAGATTGATGTGTAAGGATTCGAATAAAGTTAATCCAATCAGAAAAGTGTGATTAAGGTATATTTATTTAAACCCTTAATGAGAGACCAAAAAGGTAGGTTTTTAATTTGGACCTAAATTCTGTTGGGCTTGTTGTGCATCTAAGTTCCGAAGGAAGTTTATTCCAAGCCTTTGGCCCAGATACTCCGAAAACGTGATTTCCAAACTTAGTATTTGGCCTGCGTTTGGGTTCCATTAGTCTGCTTATAGCTGATGATGTTGCTGATCTAAGGTTGTCTGCCTCGGACAGTATTTTCCGGGACGCATAGTTTAGAGATGTAAGATGGGGCCATTTCATTTATTGATTTAAACACCATCCAGCACAATTTTTACTGGATCCTTTCAGGGTTGAGCCAGTGAAGGTAACGAAGGTGTTCTGAAAAGTGTGAATATTTAGAGACTCCGGTTATGAGCCGTGGCGCTGCATTGCTCATAACCAGATAGTCAAGCATAATAAGATAACAAACATAAATTGCATTTTTGAAATGAAGCCGTTTCCGATACTAATTCGCACAAACGTACAGGTCGAAGTCGTAAAACAAATAAAACGGGTTCTTTATAAGTTAACAGCACCATTTCATACGATCGGCATCCATAAACTGTGAAATCGAACACATCAATCTTGTCTCGCGCTATTAAGTGCATCTTCACAATGCAATCTCGCACTCTCAGTGTCGACTTGTCGGGTAATATTAGAATTATAGTTTCAAAGTCACAATGTATGACCGTGATTCGACAGTAGATATCCGTGGCTCTAAATACTCGTTAGTATTTGTCGTCTTGATTATTCGCGAATTGGGCTCGCCTTGACCAGTCATTAAACCTTGTTAGCGGCCAACTGTGCTTGAGCTGGGGAAGCAAAGACGATAAGACGAAAGCAAGGAAAGCGCACTATTCAACTGCTTTTGTGTACGTGCAGGCTGACGTCGAAATCCTACAACGAATGCTTAATTACCAAAAATAATGCACACCATGAACTTGTAAAGGTTTGAATTAGTTCGTATTGTGGAAATTCTTACAAACCTTCACATTTGTGTCCTCTTCCATATTCATCAGCTGCACAGCATTCCAGAAACGGGCGTGCCACTGGCTCCAGTAGGTTTATTTGTACTTCAACCGCATTATGTATAATTAAAAGAAATCAAAAATAGAAGAGTGTGTATGAGAGAAGGAGTCTATTCCAAGACCGTGTTGTTTATCGGTCCATCCTCTCTGCCTACCCCTGCGGAGAACCGGAGTAATGGTTAGTTAGTTAGTTTATGTATAGCTGGTCCCCGGCATGCGTTGCAATGCCATTCAAAGAAATTTCCCTGCATGTGTCCTTTCGTGCTTCCACCTTCCCCGCCTCTCTGGTCTCTTCCCTCTCCGCGAATCCCACATCCCCCGTTCCCCTTCCCCCCGCCTCTCCTCCCTACCGCTAAAATATATGAAATATACACTTTTTCATTTATTCAAATTTCATAACACCAGAGCTTACCATTATATGTAGCATTTTTGCTATTCTGATAAATGAGCTATATTATTTTAAAGTTTCATTATAATCAATTCAGTAGTTTTTGCGTGAAAGAGTAACAAACATAAATACAAACTTTCGCATTTGTAATATAAGTAGGATTGTATGAGATCGTTCAAATTGCGAAGACAGAATTACAGTCTGTCCTCTTCTATCCAATGACAGCTTCTTAACAGGTCGCCATTGTTGTCACAAGGACTTTGCATTAGTCATGGTCATTTCATCAGCAAAAAAGATTTTAAATTTTAAAAGGTTAAAAGACTTTATCTCTAACGGATACAGTGCAGCTTTACGTTAATTCTGAGGTGGAAGTTTCATAAAATTTTAAATTTTATTTCCTAATTTACAATGAAATATATTTTTGTTCGTTTATTTTTACACTTCTACCCACTGAACACGCAATTAAAAGCAAATTATTTTACTTGTCATTTATTAACACAATCTTAAAAGCATTTCCATTTAATTGTTGCGGATAAAGGGCTTAGCTAATGCCTTAATAATGCCTTAAAATACTTTGATTGCCCTTGTTACCGAGCGAAGTTTCATCGAAAATTGAAATTGAATTTCAAATTTTCCCAAACTCAATATTTGAGGTGCTATAGCTTGAATAGTAAATGAATATTAAATATTAACGACTAGTTTTTCCCGGCCTTACTCTGGTGTAAAAATACCAATTCTGAGATTCGCTAATGGCTCCAAACCAACGCAGGCCATTAATAAAGCAGCACAATTTTTTTTTACATTTTGATTCCGCTTTTGGAAGAAGGCATCCCCGATAAATTGCCTTACACCTTCTTCATTTCATATTTACACCACTTAAATCAGCCCTTAATCTCACCGTATTCCAATAATTTCGTAATTTTCAAAAATTCGCGATATTTCTATATCGGTGTTTAAAAATGAATACGAACGCTCCAGGTTTAATGAACTTTGAAGTCGTTTACTATCTCCGGTCTCAATCTACATTCTAACTTCGCGGCAACTTCTTCTAAGGAAATTATGGAGTTTTTTCAGCAACCGCTATCTCTTGATAATCTAAAATCCTTGATTATATTGACAAATTAATGTTATTTTGAGAAAATTTAATTTTTCTTCTATATCGAAATAAGGATTAAAGAACATATGAAATCTTTTATCAATAACAGTTTTTCGGAGTTCGCCAATCATCTGTTGGAGATTAGTCACACTTTTGACTTCAATAGTGGAATCGAATTGTTACATTGTAATTTTAATGGCATTCAGTTGAATAAATCAGAAATATTAGAGATCTAAAAGAGCGTGAATGCGAATTTGAATATTATTAATAATCAAAAATTATTTTTAAGTAACCCAATAATTAACCTGTTCCCTTTGTAAATTGTTCCCTATTGCCCCTCTTTCCTCTACGAATTCTCACCTTTCCATTGACCATGTCTATTATTTATAATTATGTTGTCTATATCTATGACCATTGTCTTTATTGTCATTGTCATCTACTATTTATAATTAGTTTTAAGTAAATCCCAAAGAACATGTTGGTTTTATAAACAATACAAGTGGTAAAAACCAAGTTTTTTATTAGTTTTGAATTTATTTATTTACGGAACATAAACAGTCTTAGTTATATAATAAACATGAGAGGATGATAAAAAAACAGACCAATTATTAATGTTCACAGATAGGTATTTAGAAACAAGACTTACTAAATGTAAACTAGAATATTTAAGAAAAATTAAGAAAAGAAAACAGAACTAAGCAGCAATTAAAAAAATAGTAATAATTGTACAAATCTGAATTCAACAAATACACAACAATAAAATTATAACTAAAACAATAGGTATTTGGTTTGGAAAGGGTAAGGGGAGGAGAGGGATAAGGGAAAGTTAAGGGAAAGTTGCCACGCAAGTAATATAAAAATATTAGATACAATTAATTAATATTCATTAATTAAAATGGTGTCACAAAATAAGTTGTGGCGTTTGATGAAATTTAATTTTGGTTACAATTAATTTATTTTCAATATAACGTACATAGTTTTAAGTTAGTAGTTAAGTTCCAAGACATGAATATAATAACTTTTCATATTTTTACACATCGTATTTTGCAATATTTATTAATCTAAGAATAATCGTTTTCTTTGAACGGCGTGTCCCGTAATCTGGTTATTTATATAACTGGCCGTCATATTCTCTCGAGGCAGCTGTGTGTGTGCTATTTCTTAAACTTCAGATTGCAAAAAATATATTCGTTTCTTCTCTTCTTGTGTTATGACACTCGAGTGTGTTGTCAAAGGATTCGCAGCGGACCGAGTTTTGTTGCGGCCTTTATTACTTTTACTTCATTGAAACTTTTTCAACATTTTCAAGTAAAGGTCAGCGTTTATTGTTTGAGAAATTTGATGTTTTATGTTGTTACATATTTTTTCAAACAATAAATCAACTGATGTGACGTACCTTGAAAACAAAGAAATGTATTTAAGAAAAAAATACAATACGTTATATTCAGAAAACTCTTGAATTTGAGCTGTGATCTGTAGTAGCTATATCCCCTTGCTATACCTGTTACATCACTTATTTTATTGAATTTTACACATATATGTCATTTCAAATTAATAAATTAGAATACACTAGAGTTCTACGAAAGGCAGAAAGAAAAAAAATTGACCCGTAATATGAAAAAAAGTTTTTTCCTACAATACTTCCATTTTTAATTTTCGGGTAGGTAAGTAGACAATTTCAGAGAAATGTGTATCAGTGGCGGTCCGTGAATTTTCAGTGCGCTAGAGTGCAAAAAAAGTGATTGAAAAAAAACGACCTTATTTATGTTGTTGTAGCTGAAAGCCAATCTTATTTTTTTTTTCAAAATTTCAGCTTTTTGCCTGAAGATATAAATCCTGAAAATCTTCATACAGAATACCAAATTTCGAAAAAAATAAAATTCATTTACAGCTACAAAAACATCAATAACGTCGTTTTTTTCAATCTTTGCACTCTAGCTCACTGAAAACTCATGGACCGCCACTGATGTGTATGTGCGCGTGTACGTATGTTAGTACCACTAAAAGCTTAAAGTGGGTATTTTCATCGATAACGAGTATATCTGCCGAGTTTCAGGTCGATCGGGTACCGGGAAGTAGTTTAATTTTCATTTCCAAGATTTATTCACGAAAATAAATTTGAAATTCAAAATGGCCAGCGAATCAATTCATATTATTGTATTGGACGAACTTAACATCTTTGTAGAAATAAAATAAACCTGATTGTTTATTGAACCTGCGTTCTTACTTTAAGAGTCGAAAATAATTTTATCAAAAGATGAAACAGATTAAGTCAAAATCAAATGTTTCTAAAGGAATTTGCATGGAGAATAACGTACTTTATTTACTTCAAAGTGAAATAGAGCAAACCACATATCACAAGTGGCTCCACTATTATCAGATAAGAGAGAAGATAGCCATTGGTATTAATTGAATAACACGCTAGATGTAACAAACACGCTCTTATTGGCGACGAATTCAAGCATTCATAAAATTAAATCATAATTTAACATTTAAAACCACTATCAGTTTGTGGGTGTGATTTTTTCTTTTTGTAACCGATATTAATGTAGGTATTATCACAGAAATCCGCACCAGAAAAATAATAATAATATTTTTGAAATACTTTTCTAATTTTAAAATAATCATTACATCTCTTGGCGCTTGAAACAATCATTGAATTACAGCGGTCATGAGAAACAGTGTCTTTTCGCATCATTTCTTTTGCAAGAATGCTTTCTGAGAACGGAACTAGCAACACGGCGCCCGCGAGAATACGCAGAAAACTCTCGCAAGAGAGAATGAACGAAAATGAAAAGCTCGGCGTCTGAGCTTTCACCGAGAGCGGTTTCGCCACGGCTCAGCGGCTCAGCGGCTCAGCGGCTCGGCGCGGCTCGGCTGGCGAGTACGTTAACCTGAAAATAGACGAAAATGCTCCGTTTCCACCGCGCAAACACTTCGGGCGACAGACCTTGACAAACGGCGACCTTCTGGCGTTGGGCTAGGCTCGAGATCCAACTGATTTTCACTCTTTAATCTTCTGCTTTACATCACTTTAAATCGTCAACAGGAAGAGAGAAATAACATGCATACCGTCACGTGTTCAAACTCTACTTGTGGTGTTGTGCAGATTGTCAAAACAGATTGATAACTGACATTGAAAATAATACAGCTTTAAATATTTTTTCTCACAATAAATCACTAAAATGACAAGAAACTATAAAAAAGTGATGTCTACATCTTGATAACAGAATGGTAAATTCCTTAGCTTAGAACCAGAGGTAACGGGAACAAAACCCGCATAGAATATAAACAGTTAAAAATGATTATATTTCTACGTAGTTTTTAATAAAACAAAAACCTGTAAAGAACCACCAACAGAATGGCAAGTTGCTTAAAATTGCTTTAGCCATGGTTGTTGAATATATCTTAATTTTCAAGTACCTTCAAGCATTTTTTTAATTATAAGCCCCCACCTTCTTCAGCCTCATAAAGATCTGTTCAGAAGGCACAGCTTTTTGATGGTCAGATTACCAGCGCCTCTATGAAGCTCAGATATTTAAATTCACACTCCAAGCATCTCAATGGACTCTTCATTCGGGAGGATTCTACCATCAAAGTGTAACAGTAATTAATCTCTCTTTGACCGAAAAATGATACGTTGTAATTTTTGATGCTTTGACTTTGACTTTGACCTGTTTACTCTACACAAGCACAAATCTGCATTGCTTTACGATTGTCTTCAAGTATTAAATAACTTTGCGTTCCAGGTTTTAGTTCTCAAAGCGCAATAAAATACCGTATCATTACGTATTGTCGGATTCTTTGGGATCTGGAGCCAGCTATTCCTACAACTATTCAGTAATTACTGCGCCCAGAAATGTCTAGCCTAGAATAATTTATCTGGCGAAGAATTCGTTTTAGCGGAGAATGTATTGGGGTGTTTACATTATATTAACGAAGCGATAGCTTGGGGTTACTTACTTTATAGTCATATCCTTTGAAAAACAAAGAACAGCACTCACAAAACAGGGTTATCACTAGAACAATGTGTAGATGCTAGCACTAAGAGCCAATAGGAAGGCGATCCATAAAAAAGTTAATTAACACATTATGCAATGTACTAATTTTAGAAATAACACTTGACAAGTAAAATGAGCCATGCAAGACGTCATTTATTTTCCGTGTCAGCAGGATTTTCTCGTTAAATCCCTCGTCTCGTTGTAATGAAATATGTCGTTAACCTGATTTATTCTATTCAGCAATACCCTTGTGACGGAAAAATCATTATTAGCAGGTTGGTTCTTTACTGAAGATGATAAAATAATATGTTTTGATGACGCTGATTTATATTGCGGATATCTTAGATATGGAGACTTCTGCTCCCACTAGATAAACTGCCACAGTTTGAAAAAATGACGGCACATCTGTCCCCTTTGAACTGAAATCCGAGAAAATGCACGTTAAAAATAATAAAATAGGTGTACATCCACCGTGGATATTAACCATTCTCCTTAAAGTATAGAAAACTCTAAACAAAACCCATTACCAAATGTCATGTTAAAGTAAGGAAAGAAAAAATAAATGGTTTTCGGTTTTGGCCATCAAAAAATGCTTTCTGCGATAACTTACCTTAAGCAACGTTGTAAAAACAGACTGTTCAACCTGACAGAGCGTTGTAAGTTTATATTAAACGCAACATATTTTTTTAAGAAAAGCTAGCAAAAAACTGTGAAGAAAATAAATGAAAAACTGCCAGCTGCAATCTTACAACCTTCAAAGTTCGGTATACAAGTGAGACAGGCTTGAAATAATCCGCCTGCATCCCATTTCTCTTATAAAACTTTGAGGAAAGATGTTCATTATACTCGTTATTATTTCTTCGGAACTTTCGTGAACATCAACAGCTGTGCTTGTTACAGACTTTGAGATCACAATTGAGCGTCGTTCTTCAGAAGTAAGATGATGTAAAACACAAACACAAGATGAACACTTTTCAGAAAAGCGTTTACGTAACCAAATTCGTTCAAACTCATGAAATAACGCTTATTTTCTTAAATTGTATATTTTACAAAGGCCTCATGAAAAAAAAACTTTTCATGGTGACATAAATTTTAAGATATGATATGTTACTGTCAAAAGTTTATTTTGGACATTTTAGTGAAGATTATATTTACCTACGTTAGACCTACGTAAATAGTGGTTACTTTTTCCAACTAAATAATACATAGCTAATCCACACCATCTGACCGTCCTTTTATTTAACTTAACCATTACGCTTATATCAACATCGCATTATTGTATGTAATTAAAGTTTGTTCTTTAGACTAAAATCAATGTTTGTTTGTAGTACCTATCTACTGATAAACACCAGGTGAACACCTTCCTGTGGTGACCCTGTGTAATACGCAATATCTGTTGACACAGTAAGGAATAAATTTGAGGCATTAAAATGGGTGATATTTACATAGACCGAAGGGATTTTGTATAACAGATGATGCTAGAGAATGTTGATTTAAAATCGCCTTAGGGATGATTTTGACTCTAATTCTCTAACATTGTTAAAATATTCCAGTATGAGATTCAACACCGAAAGATTTTTAAACCTCTTTAAGTAGGTAACATTCATAATTACAGTGCTAATTGTCTTGCACTAGTATATTTAATTCAAATTAAAATAACATAAACACCGTTTTAAGAAAAAAAAATTATTACTACAGTATTTTCAACTGCAATGTTATAACATTTTAAAAACGTCTAAATAAGATAAAGAACTATAAAAGTAATCAAATACTGGTCATAAGAAAAGTCAAAATAACAGATGAGTATGTATGAATTTTTGGATGAAGCAAGGGGTGTGTGACGGAATGTCTGTTTGGGGTACCATCCCCTCTGCCTTAACGGCGGTAAAATAATTACTTAATGACATGAAATTGGAGTGAAGGTTAAATGTTCACGAAAAGACAAGTAAATTTGTTTATGTAAACTTTGTTATGAGATTAAAAAACGAACATATTACATTTATAAATGACATTTTTTCAAGCAAACGAGATTTGCGCCTAAGTTCTAAATCTTACTTTGTGGGCGAACTTCAAAGTTTAAAGGAATTGAATGATTACGTGGAAGCGTGATTTTCCTGCGACATTTGTAATAATTCGATTAAATATGACCTTTGAGAACAGAAGTGGATTTATGTATGTATTTTTTTTTTCCTTTATTTTTCACAATTTTTACATTTAGTATACACAATATTATAAAAATCACAAGAATAATGGGAACCTACTACGACGCAGCCTATGCGTGGGTAACAAAGTTAAATACCTTGTATTATTGTACCTAGAAAGAAACAAACAGTGGGCAAATAAAGCTAAAACAAGATCACAATTTGTCTAAACAGTTTGTATAAAAAATGTATAAACGTGTATAGTGTGTTTATAAGTGTATAGTAACAAAAAGTCGTCTTAATTAAATAAATAATGTTTCAACTTCTGTATTGTAAAGCCATAATTTTAACACTTTTGAGTATTCAGGAAGTTTAGTTATCACATGAATATTTTTTGGTAAAAGATTGAAAGTACGAGGTCCAATAAAACAGCCGTGTATTTGCATTTGTTTGGTATTCGTTTGGGGGGTATAAAATATATTATTATTTCTAATGTTGATTCTGCTTTCATTTTTTTTTTATTTATTTTTGATTTTGAAGATATATTTCATAGTTTGCGGTAAACGTAAATAGTTTACGGAGGCTGAATAACTTAGATTCTTTGTATAACACATTTGTCCTTAATGTTCTTTTTCTATTGTACATAACTTGATAATATAATTTTGAGTTATTTGTAAAGGTTTTATATGCGCATCAAGCAAACCGCCCCAATCTATCATCCTATTATTATCCGTTTGATTTCAATTAAACTTCTTTTTTGCAATTTTGAAAGGAAAATGATTCATTCGAGTCAAATTTATTTTAAGTAAAAATTCAATTAAAAATATTTTTTTTATCAAATATACTCATATAGGCTTTGAATACAGTTTTAAAGTGATACACGAATTAAAATATATTTTCAATTTTATTTAAATAACTTTTTAAAGGCTTTACCCTTCAATGTAACATATCATGGAAGAAAAAAATAACAATTTTCACATGTAGCAATCACTTTGTGGGAATACATAATTATAATAAACCCAAAGATATAACTTTGTTTTATTCCACTATTATATTCTTCTCCAACATCCATACTTAACATTATAAATGCGAAACTGCTCTAGTTTGTTTATGACCTTTTCACGCATAACACAATATAAAGACTTTAATAATTATTTCACCAATATAAAGCTAAATTATATGCGCAAACTACAGGTTGTATATGATGGTAAGCTCTGGCATTATGAAATTATAAATATTAATATATTATATTTGTTATACGTTTTCTGTCGCTAACAAAAGCGAGTTTTTGCTAACGTCAGAAAAAAATCTTTTCCATGGAAACAATGTTGAAATATTTTTGGGCTCTATGCTGGTAGGTACTCAGTATACTGGTCAGCTACTACTGCAGAAAATTCAAATAGTAGAATTCGTTTTTTTTTTTTGGACAATCTTGGAATAAATGTCAGATTTGAGTTCCTATATTAAAAATATAATTCGTAACAATTATAAAGACTGAATGATAAATAGAGTATTTTTTTATTATATTAACGAACTTCAAAATATTTAAATAAAAATAAACATCCGAAATGTTTGTAAGCGCATAAATTCCGAACGAATGAACAAAATTGGATAAGTAATTCTTTTTTTCTTTGAGCTATAGCATTATGAAATTTAGGTGGTAGGCGAGATGTTTGAAAACTGAATGTAAGGGAATGAATATATGGAATGCGGGAGGGGATTGGGGTGGGGTGGGGGGGGAGATAATTGATAAGTGCAAGCGCTACAGTAATTTCCCGTAATACCATGCGAGCGAAGCCGCGGGGAAAAGCTAGTAATAGTATATTTTTATTCATCCCTGATGAAGGTTCACGTCGAACCGAAACTGGTTGGAGAAGAATATAATAAAGTGGAATAAAACAAAGTTATATCATTGTGTTTATTACAAAAAAAAAACACTTACAAAACATAAACGAAACCTAAAACAGAACACGACATTTATTTATTTATTAAACGAACGATTGACCCTATTATAAAACTCATCATCATCATCTTCATCCCCTTATCCTATTCGGGTCGGGGACCCATTGCATCGACAAGGCTCCTCCATACGTCCCTGTCTTGTGCTGATTGTTCGGCCTCCGTCCATGGCAGTCCTATCCTTATATTTAGTCTCCACTTCTCAGTTTGTTTAGAAGAGTTAAACAATACATTTAAATAAGTCATTTTTAAACAATTAAAAACACAAAATAGAGAATCTGTTGTCACAAATGTTTTCTCAGTTAATTGGTTTAACCGGTACTAAATTAATTAAGGCACCTCCAAAATTAAAATTTAGAATCATATAAATAAGTCGTCTGAAAATAGTCTAACGACTTTTGAAAATGGCTTTGTAAGTCGAAACAGCTGTCATAATAATGAAAAACTAAAATTTCATAAAACCATTATAAAATTTAACTTTAACGCAAAAACTATTAATTATTAATTAAGAAAAAAGATGCAGAAAAAAGTCAACGGTCGCAACTGGGAATCGACGGCCTCCGTGGTCCCGAGGCAAGGCTCTCGACTCACAATCCGAAGGTCGCGGGTTCGAACCCGGCGTGCGCAAATAAATTTTATTTGATTAATTTGTGTTATTTCACAATTTATTTATTTAAAAATAATAAATAGTATATTTGCGGCACGTTCCAGAGTGGAAGATACTATCAGTATCGCCCTGGTGTAAGACCACCATTCAGAATTGAAACGTTGCTTGAAATGGCTTTAGCCGTGTTTAGTGACCAGATCTGAATAGCCAGGTACTTCCCCACCTTCCTCTTCCCTATCTCCTTCCCCTCCCCACTACCTTCAGCCTCACAACATACCCCGATTGGGGATGCCATAGTCTCACTGGCTCCAGACGGGAGCAGTTGGAACTCTTGTGCGGTATAAAATGTTAAAAAAAAAAAAAAAAAATCGAACCCACAATCTCTTACCGGGACACATTATTATGAGAACGACAAAAATTATATAAAATAAGAGTTTCAATGGCCGAGTTGGTTAACGCGCCGCTATTGTTTCAAGAATATGTCCCGCTAAGAAAGGAGATCTTGGCTTCAATTCCAAGTTGCGAACGATATCTTTTATATTTCTGTGTCTTGTTCTATTTCATGTTTCACTCCGATGTATAAGTGTTATTTTTTAAACTCCAAGCTAATTGAAAATTTTCAACGTCGTCACATGACACGCTATTTCTTATTATCAAAATACTAATATATCAGTCAACATGCCGCCCTTGAATTAGTATCACCACGACACGCAAATTAACCACGTAATTTGTTGGTTTTCAATCAATATAATAATATAATTATTTGGTGACAGAATATTATTTAATAGATCGGGCCCATATTCTTGAAATAACCGGTGGCAGTCGTGACTTTTTCGATTTAAAAAATGAAATGTGAAAGATTTTATTCTCCTAACCCCTCAGGCTAATTTTGTTCGCTTTTCGGAACAAGTCATAGAAATCGTTGTATCCCTCTTGCTATCATAGTGAAAAATATGATATGAACGTTGTATTAAAATGCAAAAATTAACAGAAGTAAAATGTACGCCTTCATTAAACCAATGTTTCGGATCGCATTTTTTTCACCCTTCAGTTCTATTGAATATTGTTGCTTATTATTGTGAACGAAAAGCAGGCTCAACGGCAAACGCACGCTCCTCACTGTTTCAATGCATGATGGCGACTAAATTGTGTCGGGACAAAACTTTATAGTTCCGCTTCTCGAAGAGATCACTAGCGCTCCGCTACGACATCTACCGACTGAATGGCGCACATTTTAAAAAAGGAAGTTATGCTGCCGCAACATTCGTCTAACAAAATATGTGTTTGTTTTTATATTTTTATCATTATCTGTAATTTTAGTTAGAAAAAGGTGAGCCATTTTTAAAACTCTTACCATTGCCTGCATTTTTTTTTTAAATTTATATTTGTTTTGAATTACAAAATTTGAAAGCGTGAAACCTTTCAAAAATAGTTATTAGTTCTCGGATCTGAAATGTTCCGTTAATTTACATTTTGTTGTAAACAGGAAAAATATAAAAATACGGAACATCATCGTTTAACGAAATGGCATATTTTCTTAAGTGATTTACGGCCTCAGGGGCCATTGTTGTATTTATTTTATATAACACGTCAGAAACATAGACGAGAACAATAATCACGATCAAACTAAGAGACTTTTCAGTTTTCGCAGCCATCAGACGAAAGATGTCATTTCTTCCAGAGTCCCAGAGTTAATGGTTCCCCATCCCATCGCCTATCGCGATAGAGCGGACACGGTGATTCAAAATAGACCCGCACATGTTAATGACACATTTTTTCATCGCAAGGTCACTGGCTTGGACCCAACTGATTGGGAACCGCATATATGCCAACTCGCGATATCTAGACGCGGAATGACGCGGATATTATCTCGGCTAATAAAAATAGATGAGCCGAACTTTACGGCTTGTTGCGAATAAAACTTAAGCGCTGCATATTTAATTAATGCACGGGAAGATAATGTATTAAGGAAGCTGAATTTTATGATTGTTTAATGTTTATTGCAATGTAAATATTTTATAAGTGTTAAAATAAACATTGAGATCATTTTACAGGTTTTATTTCAGTCTCGATTAATCCACAATAATTAAAACATAATTTTTTTTAGTTTCATATATAAATATAACAATATTAGTAGGCACCATAATTAATTTTCAACATTATTTAATTGAATGCTTTACATTACCTACCTCTAGGTGTACAATAAAAAAATGATTTGCAAAGTTATTGATTGATTTGGTAGATATCTTGGCTAACTATTCGTAAGTTCGAGCAACAAATAGTAAACTCGAACTTAATCTATGAATAAGCTATCAGTGGGAGGGATGGATTCTTATCACTCTTGGACATACTGACCCCCAAATTCCTACCCACCCCTCATACTTTTTTTCCTTCGGCATTCTCAGAGATGACATAGGCCTTGAGGAAAATTTGTTTTTCTCAGGGCCTCTTGTATGGAGATAATGTATAAAAAAAAACATTATGTTTTCCCAACTGTTTTTATTTAGTTTTAATTTAAAGCCACTACTTTAAAACATACTTTTGCCCCGCAAATTACGAAACTCTAGTGCCTAAATAAAACTAATCAAAAATGCAATAATATTTTATAAAGGTGAAATTTGAGATCAATATTATTTGTGATCCGTAATTTACATGATCTAATGTTTACCTATATCTTCTTCTGCCCCTTATCCTTTCGGGTCGGGGACCCATTGCATCGACGAGGCTCCTCCAAACGTCCCTGTCTAGTGCTAATTATTCGGCCTCCGTCCATGGCAGTCCCCTCCTCTCCTCACACAGTTTCTGGAGTTACCTCGCCCAACTGTGTCTGGGGCGGCCCACTGGACATCTACGCTCTGAAATCGCACTCAGTATTTTTACCTATAGTTAACCTATATAATTATTATTACGTTAAAATAATTGATTGTGTTTTCCTATATTATATTTATGACTAACCGTCTTTAGATTATGACATCCTCAATTGTGGAGTATGTTGTGAGGCTGAAGGTAGTAGGAAGGGGAACAAGATGGGTAAGAGGATGGTTGGGAAGAACCGGGCTATTCCGTTCTGATCACCGAAGACGGCTAATGCCATTTCAAGCGTCGTTTTGGTTCTGAATGGTGGTCTATCATTCAAAAGTAACACTGAAATGTGGCGCAAAAATTCTATATATCATATTTAATGAATAAATCATCAAAATAATTTGAAATACGAACCAGCGACCTCACTCACGGAACCACTCTAGGCATCGCGCGTCGATGTTTTATTTACTCAATTTTATTTAAATATTTTATTGTTTTATTTATTGTCACCGCCTCGATGGACTTTTACATAACTTTTACATAGAGTTATCGTGTACGTATTCTTTTTTTTGATAAGATATCAAAAATAATGCTCGTAACAGGCACTTTACCGATATATTATTTTTATTTTTTCATTTATTTAAATTGTTTATTGTTATTGTTATTGTTGTTTTTTTACAATAAAATAATGTACATCTTTTATACGCTATTCACAGGGAAATTATTTTCTCAGGGCCTACTGTGTGGGGTTAAAGTGAATAAAAGTGTTTAACACACAATATAACACATGAAAACTTGTTTTTTTTCCTAATAAATTGAATATATGAATAAAATAATAATACTCACGGTATTTTTTTACATATAACACATTGTATTTATTAATTTGACGAGATATATTTGACAACAATAAATTAATTTTCTGACTAATTTTTTTAAGTTTATGTTTGCATTGAACCAAGTTATTAATCGTTCCACTTGTTGAAAATTGAGTTTGAATAGAAAAAGCAAAGCAATCCTCGGTAGCAATGAACTACAAAATTATGTGCCGATTTGTTCAACTTTCAGCACGTAAAATTGTACAATAATCCTCTTATTTACGTGGATTCTAAATTGAGTTAGTAAATACACCTCTTACTTTAAATACAAAGTTAAAATAGAACAAACTATTAACATCATATTTCATGAATTTATGAATACTTGCGTCTGTTTACATCAGAATTATGTCAGATTTCGACGAAAACGTTTCAAATGGGTTTCTCTAAATTCTCGTCCGAGTCTGAATTAAACCCACAAACAGTTGAATAATATTTTCGTGTCTTAAGTTTAAAACAAAATTGTAAATAAAAAAAAAAAAAGTGGTAAAATTTTTTCTCAACAAAAAATAAGTAAAGAAAAAGACATTTAACGTATTAGAAAACATTTGAAACAAAATTTGAATCATAGTTTCCTAAATATTAAGGAACGGTAGTACGTCTGTAATTTCTTACAAAATTTTTTTTGTCGAAGATGCAAAATGCTCGAATATTTCGATTTTTCAATTTTTTATAGAGTTCTCTTTTAAGAGCAAAGCGGAGAAAAGAAATATTAATATTTACTAATATCACTTTAAAAAATTACTTGTATAAGTATGTACGAGTTAAAATATAGTAATATAGTAAGAAAATATAGTAATACACTAGCTGGTACCCGGCATGCGTTGCTATGCCATTTAATAAAGATTTTTTTCTCCCTGCGTGTCCTTTCCTATTCGTCCCGTTCCCCCCCACCCCCCCTCACACATTCCATTCCCTCATTCCCGGTACATTCAGTTTTCAAACCTACACTTCATAATGCCAGAGCTCACCAGTAGTAATAAAAAGAATTATCTAATATGGTGCAATCGTTCGGAAGTTATGCGTGTACAAACATTTCGGAGATTCATTTTTCGGAGATTCATTTTTATTTACATAGATAGATATTAACTGTATAGACATGATATTAAATTTCCCGCAACATCGTTTCCACAGTAACGATTCATTTTCTGATGTTAGCAATAACGCGCTTTTGTTAGCGACAGAAAACGTATAATAAATATAATATATTAATATTTATAATTTCATAACGCCAGAGCTTGTCGTTAAATATAGCGATATTAATTGCATATAGTGAAGCTTTCTATTGGTGAAAGAATTTTAAAAATCGGTTTATTGGTTTATGCGTGAAACCGTAACAAACAAACACACGCAGTTTCACATTTATAATATAAGTATATATAGTATTCAGAAGCGAATTAACTAACATTCATAGAGTTAGTAATGCAGACAAATTTTTAGCATTTAAATTTATTTCATATAAGTGTGAGCACTGGCGAACGCGCTTTGCGAATGCACTGTAGACAAAGTTCGCGAAAACACTTGGGAAATGTGTGTTAATAGTTTTTCTGTTGTTATTTTGGATGAGACTCTTGAATAATGTATTACATAATTGAGTTGAGAAAAGAATGTTTCAATTCGTTGCGAGATCGAATTTATATTTAGTTATTTGCTGTGGAGGAGATACTATGTTGCTTTATAACGCTAATAGACCATTAAAAAAAATATCCTATGTCATTGTACAGCTTTCTTTACACACGTAAGTTTTTTCTCGTAAGTCGCTTGCACAAACTTAAGCAAAATTACCAATGTATACGACATTGTGAGTCAATAACTTTAATTTATGATACATACTTAACAGAATTTATAAGAGGTCTGAATTTCGACAGGTCTAAACGTGTCTGTGCGAACTTACAACCTTCTCACAGCTTATGAAATCAGTTTGATAAGTTGAGACGCTCACCGTAAGAATTGGTACCTAAACGCGCCGATGCGGGATGTCAAAAATTAAAGATACATGTTTTTGTAGATTTTTCCTTTAAAGTAAGCTCGTTATGATCTCCAGAAAACGGTTTTAAAACACTATTTCAAACACAGAAAACTTAAATTGTGACACCATTTTAGTTAAAAATTAATGTATACTTATTTTTAACTACTTTTATTGTTTAAAAAGCCAACATGTTTTAAGTTAACCCTGTTGAACTAAGCAATACTTATGAAATATGGTGGTCTCAAAATAAATGAAGGTTTTTTTTTATTTCGATTATTATAAAACATAATATAACAAACAATACGTAAAGCCCAAATAAGCACTACGAAAACGAATGTAAGTAGAAAAAAATTCTGATTCGCAGATATATCATTTGTTTTTCAAGTGGTTTAAATTGATGATGAAGCTTTCTGAACAGAACATTCTTCTTTTTGATTAGCGGTTCAATCTTTTCTAAATTCAATGATTCTGTTTCTAACATGACGTATTTGAATTCGAAGTCGGTTGCTTTTATCTTGCTGTTATTCGGATCAAATTAAAGAACTGCTGTTAGCCTTTTTTATGTCAAACTAATATCTCTTATGTCGTTTTTGACAGAATTGTGTAAATTTATGACAGCAGCAAATCTGTTGTTGTCAGCACGTACAAAAGTTAAACTTCCGTACAACTTACGTGAGCATTAATTACCCTAAGTTGGATGCATATGTTGTAAACACACTTGTGAGTAACTTATAAAAACGTACGTAAGTCGTAAATTATACTTACGAGTGTAAAATCGGCCTAAGTATGAAGTTTTTATATTAAATATAAAAACAACATATCTACCTGACAATTCCGTCGAGGTGGTTGGTGTGATTTTATGTTACCAACTCAGGTATGTGGGTTCCATTAGAGCCATAGTTCAGCTGTTTCCTCAAGAGCTTGACATAGAATCTTAAGGTACTTTGTTAGTACATAACTGTTGACTCAACAACTTAACTCAACTCTTGTACAAAGTCCACCTTATTGTAGAGTTCGGCAGGCAACTCCACTCCGGACTCCTAAAGTGCTTGAATTCTCAGTTCTGCATAAATGGGAATACCTGAACTAAGATTTCACCTCTTAACAGACGAATTTCAAGGGTCAAACAATATTGAGCGAGTTAGAATTAAATATCTCTGCCAATATTTCAGTCTCCAAGCAACAAACGTCATGGAATCCCTCTCCGTGCCTGGACCATTCAGGCGACGCAGAACACTATTGACATGTTTTATATCGTCAAAAAATCAACACATAAAAAACTAAGTTTTTACTAAAATTCATATATTTTAACTTTTATAACTATTGTACCATCTCTTGCTGGTAACAATTTCAAAGGAGAAAAAAATTATATTTTTTATTTAGCTGACGATTGAACCTTCCTCCCCAGTACTGAAGCTCTTAAACTGATCTTTTAAAATGTCTATATATATATATAGATATTTAAATTTTTTTTTTTTTGGTTTGGCTGAAATTTAATCCTTCCTCCCCAGGGACCGGAATAAACAACGTTAACTTCTGAGCCAAATCCCAATTGCACAGTACTGATATTTATTTCATGATATTATATTATACTCGATTATTATATTGCTGTAATGTCATACAATTCCAGAAAAATGCGTGCTTGTGTGCAGCGTGTAGGCGTGATTGTCACAGTTGCCAAATAAAAATAATACATTATCACCGTCAACCAGTCTCTCTGCCGAATTTCAGCTTGATCGGATGTCGGCAAGTGGATTAATTTCCACTTCCAAAATTCTACATCAATCAATTATTCAAGAAAATAAAATCGAATTTCATATATGTAGACGTATTTTAAAAAAACACGTTCCCGTCCTGATACGGGTAAAAACTGAATGCTACTAGCTTCCCTAAGAACCTCTGATTTGGAGTTAATATTAAAAAAATATTCAAACATGATGGTTTTATACGAACTTCAAATACAGACAAAGGTGTTACGAAGACTTATGGAAAAATAAAGTGATTTCATCTTAAACTTGATCTATGTAGGTGTAGAAAATGTTTCTTAGTGAAAGAGCTAAAGTTAATTCTCTAAGTACTTCGCCCGCTTTTCAAACATAACTCTGTGAGCTAAGCGCCCTCTGTTGACTCGGGTACATTGGCTTTCCACTGATTAAATCAAGTTTTCCAGCGGTTGAGAAGTGTTTTGCATCCTTTCAAGAGTTTATATTGTTTTGTTTCCTCCAGCTGGCTGGCAGGTTGAACAAAATGTGAGCATAGAAGATACAGCTTTATGAGAGAGAAAAGCTAAACGATTCACAATTACCGCCTATGCATTTTTATTTATCTCTCTCTAACTGAAAGCTATAAGCTTTCGTTTTGAATATATGCCACGGTCTAAATATTGGGACATCTCCCAGCTGCAACGAGTAAAGTTATTTGCACTTCTTGAATACAATTCTATGTTCAATTTTATTAGGTATAACTCATCAAACCCCATAAACCTTATTCAATGTCTGTCTGTTTCATATTTTCATTGAAGATTGTTGATTATATCTTCGTCACCTATTCAATGTATTCAAATTGTGCTACTCAGTATTAACTAATCGATAGAAGAGAATTCGTTAAATAAATTAACTGTTATCGAATCAGTTATGTTTTATATTTTCTCAAATGAAGCTGGTCGAGATATTAAAACACATTTGAGTTATGAAGAATCTTTCGACGAGATAGTATCGGAATCATTTAAGAATGTCAATCTAGTTTGTATTGCCAAGGCCAGGTTTGACGTACTCTTTCGAAGTTCTTCTCAGATCTATTTCAATTTAAAATGCAATGTCAAAGTCCTCTGACATAAATCATATTTTTCTTCAGCCACTTCATCTTTGACTATTGTAACTGTCTGTTGACGACGTTACATTTAAAATATAAACACTTTTTTTATATAAACACGTGATTTTTAATGCACCGGATTCGATGGCCTCATCAAATAAATTAAATCAGAAAGTAATAACTTTACCGGTTTTCACTTTGCTTTCAGCGCTAGATTGATCTCCTTCCGCCATGATGATTTTATTATTAGTGTTTTTTGGCCAAATTAACAGATTTTGAAAAAAAAATCCAGGCCATCGTTAATTGGATTCGGTGATAGAGGGTCGGATTAGCTAATTAGTCCAGTAGTTATATGGAAACCGTATATCCTGGCTTCGTCGCATATTTTTCTCTATAAGCACGTGAAAGACATAATAAAGATTTAAATCAGTGGAACTTTTAATAAAGGTAATATCATATGTTGTGTTTGCCAACATTTTTAATTCACGATAAGTAGGTTAACCTTTTATTCATAACAAGTCCAAATCGTCGTCGTTAAAAACTTAACAAAGAGTATTTTAATTATTGAAGAAGAAGATAACACTTTTAAATCTAAATGAAAATATGAAAGAAAACAAGACACAGAAAAACAGAAAAAGACAATGGTCGCAACTGGGACTCGAACCCAGACCTCTCGTCTAACCGGGACGGCGCGTTTTCCAATTTCGCTATTGCCACCTTCTGTCAAACCGTCATATTTGTCAATCTCATATTTCAAATATTTAGAATCATTAATATTATCTTCAACTAGTTCTTTTTCCATATTATAGGCAACTACTCTTTTTATTGGAAACAATCATTCAAAGAATTGGTTTGTAACCTGAATAGCGTCTCGGATAAATGTATCCGAATTTATTCATACTGAACTATTGACTTTATGAAAGTCTAAATGAATTTTCAATTTTTTACGAGAAAAACTCTCTCTTTATATGAGATTGACAAATATGACGGTTTGACAGAAGGTGGCAATAGCGAAATTGGAAAACGCGCCGTCCCGGTTAGACGAGAGGTCTGGGTTCGAGTCCCAGTTGCGACCATTGTCTTTTTCTGTTTTTCTGTGTCTTGTTTTCTTTCATATTTTCATTTAGATTTAAAAGTGTTATCTTCTTCTTCAATGATATATTACGTTGATGGGAATTACCTTCAAAAGTTATAAAAAGAGAGTTTTTCTCGTAAAAAATTGAGTATTTTAATTCCCTAATGGGCATGTCATTATTTTTTATTAGTGTATGATTTTTATATACCTGCCTCGGTTTCCATTTCTAAACTAGAACTAGAACTTTATTATCTATAATAATCTACTCACTGCCATTTAAAAAAATATATTTAAATTGTATTTTTGGATACCATAACTTATAGTATCTATTTCCTTTTAGTACCTATTACCTTCTTCGCGGTAGTAGAAAAACCACTTATAATATTATATACATAAACCATATACACCTATAGCAAAATGACGACTGTTGAATCGGTTTCACAAGTAAAACGCCAAGATAGTGTAATTCGTCAAATCGATTAGGTATAATATACATACTTAAAAATCGTTCTCCATAAACATTTTGACAAAATTCAAATGATTAATATAGGTGGCAAACTACTAAGCTTATCGATTTGTACATATTATATACCTACATACGTATGTAATCATCGTTTATGCCATTAGCAAATTGCTTTGTAGGAGCTCCATAGGGAAATAATTTCCCAAGAATAGAACTTTTTCTATATACTAATTAACGCTGCGTAATTGACTGGGACATGTGAAGTTATTCTACGAACACGCCTACGAATTTCGAAAATAATATACGTTTTTTAAATAATAATTGTCTACATTTTTTTCTTCATTAAACAGTTGTGTATCTAAAAGTTAAATTTTTAAACTTTGTTGTAAGTATATTTTAGCGAGAGACGAAAGTTCATTGACAGACGAAGTCCGTAGATTTAATTTGTTAAAAAAAACAATGAAAGACAATCGGTTCGACTAATTTGGAATGACACAAAAGTTCCAGTTTCACCCTAATCATAATTATGATGTAATTTAGGTAATTCAGTGACGTGTTTTTTTGTTAAGAAATTGCCAAGAATCTACGAATGCCAAATGGTCGTTTCGGGAGTTTTTCTTCAGTTTAGAAAGTTTTCGGTAGATAAAAGTTGAAGCTTGTATTGTGAATTAAATCATTTAAACATTTTGATAATAATTATTCTTTAATAAAATCATTAGATGTTAACAATTATTCTTTAATGAAATCATTAGATGTTAATAATTATTATTTAATAAAATCATTAGATATTAACAATTATTATTTAATAAAATCATTAGATGCTTTCAAAAAGAAGAATATGATGCAATTTTACAAAATAATTTTATAGATAGTTTTTCAGAGATAGTTCAGGCCTTTCGTAAACTTCGGACAGTCTCTTCATAAAATCAGTCTTGTTTCAAATCTCTTAGAGATGAAAAAGTAATAGATAGCCTCCACTACCTAAAAAGAGATTGCTGTTTTATTAGTCCTGTCGATTGTATTTTAGGAAGCATATTGTTTTTTTTTATATGCATATCTGCATTAGTTAAATTATTCTATACACGTTGTCGCTTTAAATGTATTTATTGGTTTTATTTTACAATGTTAATTCTGAAAAAACTTGTCGTTTCAATATTAAAGTTATGTTGTCGCTTTTTCCAATCGAGTTGAGCAACAATTTGACTAAAGGCCACAGAATCGATGTCGTCGACAGGGCAATTAAATATTGCTAATCGAGAATATATGTTAATCTCTAGAAATAACTGGATGATACGTATATCAAAATGAATGGGGTAGTTTATTATTTAATGTATTCTTAGAAATGTTGCAGCAAGGTTGCAGAATCCTAACAAATATAATGGGTACCAATGATGAAGTTTGCTCTACTCATTCTGTTAATTTGTGTTTCTAATTTCTTGGGAATATTTGTATCAATTTCTTTAAATTTTTAAGAAGATATAATGTAGAATTATTTTGTCAGTAAAAAATAAAATAGTTGAAGTTATTGGAAACATTAACTAAACAAAACGTTGATTAATCAGACATCTCCAAATAAGAAGTTGTGAAAATAATGAGAAAAAAAATGTTCGAATGCTGCCATTAATCAAATATTATTTACACGTGCCTGTGTTTTACACATTATGTCAAAGTGTTCAAATATTAGGTACTGATAAAGATTTGTGGGGTAGAAGCTAAGTTACAAGCTTTTTTCTGAGACTAATGAACCAGATTTTGTTCGGAAAAAAAACATATTCTTTACAATTATTTCGATTTGTTTCAGAAATCAGCCAGACATTTGTGTTTAAAATGGAATCAATTCGTTCGGCGTCCCCGTTCTACCATTCAAATTCTCTATATACGAAAGCCTCCGTACACTCCTATTTCGTTCGTTCCCTGACAACCTCCTGGTCGAGGGGTAAGGCTCTCGACTAGCAATCTGAAGGTTGCGGGTTCGAATCCTTACGCAAATAAATTTTATTTGATTGATTTGTGTTATTTCACAATTTTTACATTAAAAATAATATAAAGAATAATATTTGCGACACGTTCCAAAGGGAAAGACACTCTCAGTGTCGCCGTGGTATAAGACGCCATTCAGAATTGAAGCATTGCTTGAAATGGCTTTCGCCGTATTTGATGACCAGATTTGAATAACCAGGAACTTTCATCTTCCTCTTCCCCGTCTCCTTTCCCTCCCCACTAGCTTCTATCTCACAACGAACCCCTATTGGGGATGCCATAGTTTCTGGCACAGGCTCCAGCAGTTGGGACTCTTGTTCGATATTCACATAAAATAAAATAGCAATTCAAGAAAGCAATTTAGTCAGACATTGCCAAAAGTCTCACAGTGAACTGCGCTGTAAATCGTTATCTTACTTCCGGTCTTTAGTTTTCTGCGCAGCGGCTTGAAGTGGCGCGTGGCTCGGTCGCTCCGAAGTGTTCGTGCGGGGGGTGCTATTGTACTTTGGCTTTACTAAGGACAAACACTCCCTAAATTACCGATTTTCCAAAATTCTTCAAGAGTTTTAAATTTTTAATAATTAAGACATTTTGTTTAATTGACTACAAGTTTTTCTGCATTATAATCGATTTGGTGTTGTTTATGAGTAATCTGAGTAACAGATAGAGATTTGTATGGAATGTTCATCTAACTTTTTAACGCCTAATTTGTGGATGTCTGATTTCGTTGATTTTTCTAAATCTGTTCTGTCCGTACTTAAAGAAATACATCCAATAAATAATTAGTAGCGGCTGGTGATATATTTCTCACAAAATACCTGCAAATATTAATAATTTAGAATTATTAATAGGTTTATGATTAAATCTTTTTCCAATGATTTCTAGATGAAAAAAATCACCGCAGTCACTACCAATGATTATATTTTTGCATATCAATCGTGTGAAATTAACAGTAGATCTTACATTTACAAAACATTTATTTAATTTTGGTCACTTGAGATGGGCGTTTTTTCGTGTGATGACGGATAATACGAACAAGTATTGTATGCATTTAAAACTGTGAAACTTTTTCTTCGTGTGTTAAAGGAGAGTTGGTAGAGGTCAAATTGGGATGATGAGATTACTCAGCTAGTCGACGGCAAAGGGAGTCAATTGGTTCAGCACAGTAGTGCTATGGTAAAACTGATGATGGCAACATTCTTCTAAGATGTGTTCTGTTGTTTGACTTTATTTAATTTAAAATAATTTTATTTAATTTAAATTAATTAGATTCGCTTAGGCTCTATTTATGTATGAACAACGGCTGTGACTGCACTGAGAGGAGCCCTTTCTTATTATTGTTTTTCTGTATTCATCTTTAATTTTTCTTATATTACTTTAAAACACTTTCACACTCATCAAAAGTTAATTATAAAATGCTTTTGCTAAACAAAATCAATATGTTTCTTTTTTTTTCTTTATTACAGAGCAAAGTTCCACCAAGAATAAAACATTCCCCTCATCCTATAGTATGAAAATAAGAAATAAATTGGATGAAACGAATAAAATATGAGTTTACGCAAGCATATTTCGTACTTTCCTAATAGTAAGAAAACTTATTTAATATTTACAACATCGAAAAAAATAGTTTAATATAAGACAGTGTTTCGTTAAAGTATGATACAAGTTCCATAATATATTCCCCCTTCAATATTCTTATTCGTAGATATGAATAATTTATTACAATAAAACAAGGAATATTGATCCACCAGATGCTGCAGTATTATAGAGGAATGTGAACCTACACAAATGATACTTGAAAAAAGTTTGTGAAGCTATTAACATCATGGCAAGAATAAAAGCCATCCGGTGACTATTTTTGTGAGAAACGTCAGAAGAAAGTGTCGGTCAGAGATCGATAGTAATATATCTTAAACGTAAGAAATCAATTATAGTTTGTTTGGTAAAGGAAGCTACTAGACAGAAGCTAGAGTGCGGGGCTCCAGTGGGCGCTGGACTACCCCGGGCGCCATGCCGGCTGGCCAGGAATGTACGTGATATTCCCCGCAGAGGAAGTAGTATATTACACGTACGGAATCCACAACCCTCTCAAGGTCCACCCCCGCCCCACTCTGGATCACCTGCCACCCTACCTGCCGCCCCGCCCAGTCACGGAGCGCCGCAGGACCCCGGACATCTTCGACTACCAGCCAGGCCATGGCTCCCGCCCTCCCAGTGCGGGTGCGGGTGCTGGCGCGGGCAAGGCGGCCGAGTCCGACAAGCTCAAGGACAAGGCCAAGCGGAAGTTCCTCCGCCTGGGCCGGCAGCAGGACCCCGAGTTCGGGCGCACGCTGCGCAGCCCGCTGGTCTTCAATTACGAGCAGCCCGCCCCCCTTTCCACTCCCGCCTTCTCCAAGAAGAACATCTTCGACCGCGACTTTGACGCGCTCTTCGAGGTGGCGCACATTCCCGAGTTCGCGGAGACCGTGAGGGTCGTCACCCCCGAGCCCGTGCGACAGTCCCGCGAACAGGAGGAGGAGGCCGCCAACCTGCACTGGGAGCTGGAAGAGGAGGAGGGGACGGGAGGCGGCGGCAGCGGGAGCGGGGGCGATCAGCTGCAGCTGCGCGTCCCGCCCCTGCCCACCTTCACTCCCCCCACCCCGCCTATAGGCAAATCGTCCTCGTTAGAAGGTTTACTTTTATCATTTCTTTTGAGTTTTGTTTGTTTTTCTTTTCGAGTGCGTTTGTGCTACGCGAGGTAACTAGGAACAGAAGATCTCACTGCGTCAGGTGCCGTAGCTTGGGGGACCGGGTCCGTAGTTGTCGCTCGGAACTCTGTAGTTGACTAATACCAACTGTTGCCTCGAGTCTACTAATGTTCATCAAATCATCGAGTGTGTTAGCAAAATCCAATCAACATTTGACTTTCATGCGAAGTACAAAATATGTTTGTTGTAAAAATCATTTCTCCATCAGTTTTATTTTCATCGAACTGAACGCTCATCACACGATCAAAACCAAAAAGCCTAATTTCGTGACATACAAGTATTATTTCAAAATTGTGTTGCTGGGTCACCAAATTAAAATACTTCACATTATGCTAACATTGCATTCATTCAACATTCAATTCATTCTTAGGGGGAATGGTTATGCGGCCTTTTTCATACAAAGTGGATTTGAGGCCAAAACACCCAACTAAATTGAAAATGCATGCATGCAAAAAAGGGTTAAAAGTGTCTAGTACGAAAATGTCCTTTCTAATGTATTTGTGTTTTAATTTTAAAATAATTGAAATTTTCTTGATTTTAGAGGAAACTTTTGCAATTCTTTGTAAATTAATGACAATGATTTAAAAAAATTCTCTATTTAGTAAGCCAATATGATTAAATATAAAACTAAATATATTTTTAAAAACTATTTTGATGGACTTTAATTTAATTTATGTAATATCGATTTACGTAGGTTCATACATTTGTTCTGTGTGAATTAAAATGTCTTCTAAAAAACGCCCTCTAAAAACTTTTTTTTTTTTTTCACTATATTCACAAAGTATGTGAGACGAGATAGTTTTTTAAGATTAAGATTAACTCACAAAAAATGCCAAAGTCGTATACAAAATCATGCAAAATTGAGTTTTTATTGGCCTTTATATCATAATTTAAAAGATAAATAAATAATATACCACATATTCGTATTAGATATTTGTTATAGCTTTTGTTAAAAAACATATTATTGAGTTTTGTTGTCTTGTATGAAAAAGGCCGCGCAACCGTTCCTCTTAATTCGTATGCTCTTTTATTGTGATTTCTAAAACGATTCCTATAATTTTCATCCAATCATTATTTAATGTAACTTTTAATTTTCCAGTTTGACATAAAAGAAGTTCGCAGAAAACTTTGTTAAAATACTAAAGGTTTGTAAGCTTTCATTAATTTAGCCAAAAAAACTGTTTTTCTTCCAATAACTGTTATGATTGTGTGTCGATATGATGTTTTATTTTCGCTTTTAAATTGCATGCTGATTTTAATAAACTATGAATGATACAATATAAATGACATAATTTTGTAACAATTTTTTTCATAAAACTATCCTAAATGTTTTAATTTTTTGTGATTGAAGAAAAAAAATTAATAGAATTCCTACATTACTGGGTACAGTTTCAGAAATATAAAATAATTTTTTTGATTATTTGAAGAAACCCTTTTTTATTTGTACGATCTCAATATATAAAAGAAGTGCCGTTCTGTCATAATTTACAGAATGCAAATCGGAAGTCAATTTTTTTCTCTCGTGCTTTCTAATGAAATAGGTTGTGCATTTTGCGAGCAAGCAATCAAAATAGCATTAAACCGCAGCACCCAATGGACTTGCAGTATGAAATTGCAACTGAAAATTCTTTTGTGTGTTTTATTGTGTTTTATCGCACTGTTTTTTAAACCTTTTCAATATGATTTTTCATTCGTTTTAAAAATTTCTCTTTCCGAAATTTACTTTTATTGGTAGTCTGGGTTAAATGTTTACAAAGTTTCTTACCAAATGCTTTCAAAAATAATGATACAAAACTGTGGAAATTACTTATAAGTAATCCAAAATTAAGTAGTGCAAAATGTTGGTAATGTAATAAGAAAAAACTCAATATCTATGCTTGTGTAGCATATTTAAAGATTTATTTGTAAAAAGCTGGATAATCCTATTTCATGTTAATTTTATGTTTAGGGTCAGCTGCATTTTGTAAGTAACAAAATAAAATCTTTATACAATCCCAAAGCACGACCAACGCGTGTCCAACATTATTATTTGTATTGGGTTGACATCTTCCGCATGAGAACGGGTTATTTCAATGTCTGTACTCTTTTGTTCGATTAGTTACTTTTGTGTTTCCTTTTTTATAGCACGGATCTTTTCTTTAAGACCCAGGGTCAACCATCTGTTTCTAAAAACAAACAAACTCATAATATCACCCACAAGATGTAGTGGTGTGTACGGAATTATTAATACAAATAATTTTCACTTAGACATGTTTTACCACAGACAAAGATATTAAAATATGAAACTTAAATGTGTTGTTTGACTGCAGAACCATCCCCTTCGCGCTCGCGCTCCTCCAAGGGCGGTTTCTTCTCGCGCATCCGCCACCGCTCAGCCGAGCCCCCCGGCAGCCGCAGCCCCCGGGGCAGGATGGGCGCGCCGCAGACCGAGTCCGTGCTCAGGGACCTCACACACCCCAGCTACAACGAGCACCTCAAGAACCACAATGCCGTCAGCTTCAAGCTCGTCAAGACAGGTAAGACTTGTTTTATTCAATTATCCTGTTTGTGTATTCGTGTTTGTGCGTAGCTAATCGCGTTATTTGAACCCTTCTAAGGTTTTTCTGGTTTAATCAATTAGGCAGAGCTCAGGGCGTGCTGGGAATTTCATTTTGACTGCCGTCATTTGATAATGAGTTATACGACAGAATTTTTATTTAACATATATATATATTTTTTTTTTGAAACACAAACAAAATATTTCCATAAAAGTGTCAAAACACAATGCAGTAATTAAATTAAAGCTTCCGATGATTTAATTCACCATTCATTAATTTTTAATTCTCCATTAATTACATTGGAAACCCACTTGCACAGCTCGGATGTAAACTATGCGCTCTAAAATTTAAGCTTCGGTTAACGGAATTCAAAACTTTTTTAGTGTAAAAACTATATGTAACAATCCATAAAAATATAAAACATTTTATTGGTATAAAATGGCACTAAAATGGTGCATTCATTAGTAAACCCTGAAGAAGTAAGCTTAGCTTACTAAACATGTTGGTTTTTAAACAATAAAAGTGGTTAAAACTAAGTTTTTTATTTATTTTGAATTAAATTTATTAAAATTACACATTTAGAATAACGAATGACTTAGACCATTTATGTAAAATCATAAATTCTATTATTGACAGCCTTGAATTAAATTATATTTGATTTCTTTCCGTACATGATATGTATGATTTTTTTTCTGTTTACTGTTAAATATTTATCTTTTTTTTTTCCGCCTTTTTAACTCGAGCTCTGTTCTAAAAAAAGGTGTAATACGTATAAACTATTTTTTTTTTAAATGAAAACTATATTCGATGTATAAATTTACATGAATAAATAAAACAAAATAATAGCACGTAAACCAACATCGACGCAATGTCTATCGTTTTACTGTGACACGGAATCACAACTGTATAACATTCGCCGGATACAGAATTTGGGTAACGATTATAAGGATTTTGTTGACACATTTGACAAATCAATCACCAAATATAAAGAGGTCTTGGTAGAATTTACATCGGAAAGCAGAATGACAACTATTGTAATTTAAAAAAAAACTGCTTAGCTCTGCGATTTATTTAATTTATTTCAACATACACAATCTAATATTTAGCCGTCTTGCATGGTGGAGTAGGTATTTCGTTTTTGAGATGTTCTTCGTGTTAAAAAAATAACCATGTAGAAGGTCAGCTGGGCGCAACATTTAAAATAAATAAATAACCTACCGTAATTTTGTAGCATTGTTTTATACGCCAATTAGTTTTACCTCTTACCATACTTTAAGAAATATTTAAAAATTTACAAGAAATGAGTAATTTAAGTATATTAGTCATATTTTATAATATAATTCCTGGTTTGTGATGTGGTGAAATAGATAGGTAATGTTTAAAAAATGAAAACAATGCAAATAAATTTATTCCACCGAAAACGGTTTTCGCTGTTTAATTACGCAAATATACTGAATTATTTAATGTGGCCTACGCAGTAACTACCCAGTAACTACCCAGTAACTACCCAGTAACTACCCAGTAACTACCCAGTAACTACCCAGTAACTACCCAGTAACTACCCAGTAATTACCCAGTAACTACCCAGTAACTACCCAGTAACTACCCAGTAACTATCCAGTAACCACCCAGTAACTACCCAGTAACTACCCAGTAACTACCCATTCTACCCAACCGCCCGGCACGTTCATTATAATTCAAATCCGTGCTTCGTATATTATCAGCTTTTTGAGAAACTGGAGCACCTAGGCGTATTCATCGACATTATAATATTGGAATTTTTAAACCAAGGACTTTTTTTATCTTTTTTATTAGTTTGGAATATCTTGAATAACAGGCTAGAGACTGATAAAGACTATTCAGAACTCAAAACGACACCCAAACTCAAATCTCATCTTCTCATTTATAAAATCATCGTATCCATAGAGATAAATAAAGTTAAAGCTAAATGTAATTTCAGATCTTGCTCACAATTGATTCTGCAATACTGTTTTTGCTTCTCACAGGTGGCCCTGAGGAAAAAAATCCTTCTGGGCCGGTGTCATCTTTGGGGATGATTTGTGAAGGATCCTTTAGGGAATGGAAGGGGAGGAAGTCGGTTACAGAGGTCAAAATATCTCCCTCAATCAGTCTCTCTCTAGCCACGCATTAAGTGAACAAATGCATCCACCGCCAAAAATATACAAATCTCAACCAATGAAGTCGAGCATCCCTGACAAGTCATCAAACATAGCGAACCACTTGGGGTGACGTACGGTACGAGTGTGGGTTATCCAATAACTGGTTTCCGGGGCGGCTGTACCCATACCCGCTTTCCAAAAACGTACTTCGATTAAAAAATACGATGTTTATTTTTCTAATTTTTTTAAGGTCCTTTAAAAGTCCCGATATTTCCCGATAGTAAGCAGTTTGTTAACGGGTTCTTTTATTTTTTTTATTAACATGCCGCAAATTTTTGGTACTTAAATTATATTCAAAGGTTATTTGATCGTGTTCATTTTGATATCTTGGAATTATTAGTCAATGTTTTGCAGTCAGTCTTGTGTTCTGAGCTTGTTTCGCTATTTTGTCGTATTCAGATTGAGATGTCTGCTTACTTACAATTATTATTTAGGGCCACAAAATAGCACGAACAGATAAAGTTCAGAATCATAATATAACAAAGATTTATCTATAATATCATGTATTGTATTATATTCGTTATATTTATAATATAATATTCGTCAACTAACGGCATTCGGGTACGAAGATTTTAGCTCTTCAATAGATTTTAAAATAAATTATTGAAAAAAGCAAACACTTTGTGGCTTAACATTTTACAGAATGAACCAAGTTTTTTGTTTAAAACCACTTTATTTAAATTTATATTCGTCGACCGGTTTCGGTCGAACTCTATCATCTTCAGGACAATAAACATATAAACAGTATGTATGTTTATTGCCCTGAAACCGGTCGATGAAAATAAATTTAAATAAAGTGGTCTTAAAAAAAGAACTTGTTTCATTCTGATTTTAAAATACATACCGTTAGAGTAGCTTTATTGAAATTGATAATATAATAAAACATTTCCTTTTGGTGGCGTATTCATAATGAAAACACACAGTGTTATCACCTTTATCGTATGAAAATAGCCTGAAAAGTTATTTCATTCTGTAAACAAGTGAAACATTCCCGTGTTCGCGATAAGTCAAGCGGCCTTAAAGTTCCTTCCGTCAAAAAAATGTTCTGGCTTGTTTCAGGGCTGCCTTTTATCTCGTTGACAGATGAATTGATAAATGGTGATATCTGTAGTGGCGTGAAGGTTAAGCATAAATAAAAACGGCTATTTATTATGCACATCGCGACCGGCAAAATGGCTCTTGAACTTTTGAATTGCCATGAATTAATTATTAGGTATTTTGAGCGAGCACCACAGTCAAATGATAGGAGCATTGAGTATTGTCCAATATTCATTATTTTTACGATAAGTACAAATGTAAAACACTCCACGAACCACGTGTTTTTTCTGCAAAAGGGAGAGCGGAGAAGGTGTAGGATTCAAGTATTATCTTCTTGGGACGTCACCGATCGTACCATTTACTTCGACCACGAGGAATCCTCATCTTTTTTGTGAAGTTTTTCAAAAACACACTTTTTTTGACAATCATTTTTTCGTTCATATGACGATACGAGTAAAGCGCCAATTTCTTCATTTGGTTAATTATTTAATTATTTTTAATATCAATTAAAATAAAATATTTTTTTATTATGACGAACTGATCGGCTTCTTATTTTGCTTGTTGCGTAATAAACATTTAGCCTTTGAATCCAATATTACTTTAAAAATACAAGCAATATACGTCTATTTTCAATTTTCGACCTGGTTGCGTCATCTCTTGGGTCAGCTAGTAGGCAATTATTAAAGAAGAAAAAAGTTGGTTTTACTGAGGATTAAACCTACCTCCCCAGGGACTGGTTGTAAGAAGTGAACACCGCTAACATTTAAGTCAAATCCTAATCGGATGGTACCGACGTGTATTTCGTATCTGCTGCAAACATTTAAATATAATGTCAACCGCTTTCAGAAAAATGGCTATATGCGAACGTGTATATGCATGAGTGGCACCAAATCTGATAGAATGCATAGTCATCGACAACAAGTCTATGTGCGATTGGATATCGGGAAGCGAGTTAATTTTTCACTCACAAGATTTTGCTTTTAAAAAACTATAGTAAAATCCAATATAAATTATTGAACAAACTACTCACAAAAACCATAATTCAACAAACTTCTCACAAAAAAAAATTCAATATAAATTATTGAACAAACTACTCACAAAAACCTTACCTACATATTTTATAATATGGTGGCTATATGGTCTGATTACATAAATTCCTAGTGGATAAACCAACTTTATCTCTACTACTGCATTCATTCTACTTTGATCCTGAATTATCCATACCTGTCTGCAATACACTGCCTTACGGAGCTCCGTTGCGGACGGTTGGCCTCGCTTCCTTTGACAGCTTCTTATTTGTGACTACTGCAGCAGCTTTCAGCCCTCCATTAACCGTATTTCCCGCATTCACCCTTCAGCCAATTTTCGTACAGGCTTTCCATGACAGAATTTTTATGAAAATGATTAACTTTTGGCAAGCAAAGATGCAAAATTAAAACATGGTTGCCATGAAGGGTGACTCTTTTATCCAACGCTTTAATATTATTTTGCTTTTATAAATTTTGGTGTTAACCATTAGGTGTTTTCGTGAAATTGTTATAATTATGTAGTTAAATTTTATATAAAACTTCTATATTGATTGCCTCCGGCCCATAACTGACTTGAACTGACTCTCGGGGTATTAAACTCACCGCGTGTGACGCGACCGGCGGGAGATTTTACATTACCCCATCATGCAGCTTTGGCAATAGCGCGAGCTAATAGATGGCGTGCATCATCCACGAGGCAGCCACTGCGCGCGTATAATAGGTGCTTTTCTAATCCCTACAACTACGGCACGGCAACTGCATAAACAAAATATAAACCTACGTTCTTTATCAATGCTGCAGCTCTTTCTTAAGGCGGCGCTTCTCGGCTGAAAAAGAAGAAGATGGAGAGATATGTAAAATGAATGTTGGACAGAGCGCGCTAAGAGTTAAAGTGTTAAATTGAAGCGAAAATTACGAAAAAGCTTAATAAAACATGACTCGTTTAAAATAGAGAAAAAATCTCGTGGAACGTTTCTTAAGATTATTTAAAGAAACGTTGTGAATTTTTTCACAAATATAACTTGTAAAATAATAGAAATAGACTTGTTTTAAATCATTTTCGGAGCATACTTTGCGATTTTTTTCTATCGAGGGAATTTCATATAATTTGCGTTTCGGCGTGGAACGTATCTAGATATTATCTTCAAAAATAACATTTATTTTTTAAGAGCTTAAAAGCTTCAAATGTTTAAGAGAGATATGTAAGAAATCGGTCGAAATTCAGATAGCGGCGGCTTAAGTCTTGATTACATTGAGCTAGTTTACAAGCTACTAGCTGGCGAATTCACTATCTGCGAGTAAATTTTTTCAGTTTAAAATCTGCTAGTTATCTAGTAAATATGATTACACTGAGCGAGTTTACCAGCAGATAGTGAATTCGCTGGCAAGTAGCTTATAAACTCGGTCAATGAAATCGAGGCTTTACTAATTAAATGACGGCCTCCGTGGTCTCAATTATCAAACCAGGCCTGCGCAAGTAAATTTTATTTGTATTATTTCACAATTTAATCACTTAAAACAATTTAAGGTATATTTGCGGCACGTTCCAGGGTGGAAGATATTCTCATTATCACCCATTGATCAAAATTGAAATATTACTTGATATGGCTTTAGCTGTTGCTGGGTTTCGGTGGGGTTGCTGGCTTAGTTGTTCCCATGGTTAGCTCAGCGGGTAGGGAAAGATACTCTGTTCTACAGGGTCATAGTCGGCAAGGATGCCTACGCTCGGCCGGGCAAACAAGGAGGGCAATCGGGCTGTATCCAATGAAAGAGTGTGGTCAGACATACAGGGTTTATTGGAGTAATGGGCACATGACATGGTTACGACACTCACAAGATAACATCAAATGGTATCCTGGCTATTATAAATGGTTCTCTCTCTCGGCGTGGGCAAAATGGTAGGTAGCACATTAAAGGGGGGATAATTGTGTGTGGCTTACGCAAGCGGTGGCTGCTCGGGAGGGCGGCATTCTATGATACCGGGGTTCTGCCGTCATCCTGGGTAAACTGAGTCAGGCTCTCGTCCTGAGAACGTGAAGGGTTGAGCGTAACCCCATGCGTAGGCGGGAGACGCTCCGGGAGATTCATACACACGACTGGTCGCGAGCGCGTACCGCAGGATTCTGCGGATTCTGCCGTTGGCGGTCCGCGAGGGAAGGTGGTGCGGTGGGGGGCGTGTGACGTCATCTCTCATTATTTGTGTAATGTGGTAACATAACACTGTGTTTGGTGGCAAGATCTGAATAGCCGGGTACTTCCCGACCTATCTCTTTCTCATCTGTTTTCCCAACCAAATTACTTTCAGTCACACAACACACCCCAATTGGATATGCCATAGTTTCACTGGCTCCAGGCGATTGGGAGCAATTGAGACTCTTGTGCGGTATTCATATAAAACAAAAAAATTATTAAAATGCTGCCGCTCTTTCATGCAGACTATATAATAGACAAACAATGAACGTGCAATGTCTGCTTCCTCCAAAGGATTAAAAGTATAATCGTTTTCTCGCATCTCCCTCACTCGTATCAAAGAAATGTGGTGCCGTGAGCCGTTGTTGTTACCGTACCCTTGCCGTAAGAGTAATAAAGCAGATTTTTTTATTACTTTTATCGTTCTTTCTCATAAAATTACTAACAGTTTTTTTAATAATATTTTTATTTTAAATTGATGTAAAAACATTTAGTTGTCCTCTCCTAAACACAAGCAGCTACTTTATTAGGAGAGTGATTAAAATATTTAAGTTATATATTATGTTATAAAATTGTAACCTTAACAAATGTTTCAATTATGTTAATACATAAAAAAATAAAAAATAAAAATAAATTCAAAAAAGCAGCCAGTAGGCGGTTTTATAACTCCTACGGTAACGGAACGGCAACGGCAAAAATGCATAAAACGGAAGTTCTTCATCAATAATGCCGCATCTCTTTCTTACACACTGAACAATAGTGAGACAAACGATGTGCGTCTGTCTGTTTCTACCAAAGGAGAAATGCAATCATTGTTTTATACCTTCCTCACTCGTATTAAAGAAGTCGATCGTTCAGTTGATTAGTGTCAATCTGTGTTTGTACATCTGTGTTTCCTCCCTCCTACAACATGGGTCTCTTCAAGACCAATGTTCATTCCTTCCTCTCCTCAAAAAGACCCTCCACACAGCATCCCAGATGACATAGGCCCTGAGGGGAATTATTTTCCTCAAGGCCTCCTGTGTGGAGTTAATGTAAAAAAAAGTCAGACTTCGAAAATCGAATTCTGACTTTTTCCTCGAATCCTCTGAGAAATCGAATTTGAGTTGAGTGTGCAGTTATATGTAAAAGAGTACCCATTATCTAGTACAATACCCAGATTATTCCTAAACACCAGCAACATAATGCAGAAATACTTGTCGTTAATTAAACAAAATATTGATGTTTTCTGGGTAACTAGGCTATTTCAAAATGTCACACTAATGTACCGGACCGTTATTTCTCCCGGTGTTCTCGTAGTATTTTTTTTATATGATTTACTTAATTACAATACCTAATAAATCGCTAGAAGGGTATTAACAAACCAAAACAATAACAAGGGTAATAAATGTTAATGTTTGTCTCTAAAATAATTTGATTTATGTTTTCGACTTCATACAACGAAATTGTGTGAACACAAAAAGTGGAAACGAGTACACAACATGTCCCAACAAACTAATGTGCTAAATTTCATTGTTTGTATATTGATGGGAAAAGTTCTGTGTACTTTGGAATAGTTTCAGCAGAAAATTCGTTCCACCGTACCTGGGCAGACCTATATTCTCCTGGGATCAGCTTTGCAAATAAGGTTCTGATAAGGCACGTCCACGAGCCTTGAAAGGACGTGGAAAATCTCGCATCTTCTGTTCTCCGGATAAAATAATGTATAAATTTTCCGCCTGATATGGTTTGATTTGAAGTTTCGGGTCAGTTTTATAGGCAGCATTCAAGAAATCACTTTCGGAAATATGAACACACCCACGAAACTAGTACCAACGAAAAAACTATTAGATCGGTTTGGATTTTTATCTTTTATGTATTGTTTGTAAATGTCTTCTTCAATATTTAAGCTGTAGACATGACTAGCGGATTAAAACAGTCAGTGTATAAGCGAGGGGTCATGGGAGTTAAGATCCCAGTTTAAGTGATAGTTGTTTGGTGTCCAAACTATTTCAGTGCTTCTACTAATAGACCTGCAACAAAAAACAGTTACTTTATTTATGTGAATATCGCATAAGAGTCCCATTTGCTCCCGTCTGGAGCCATTGAAACAATGGCATCCCCAATTGGGGTATGTTGTGTGGCTGAAGGCGGGGAAGGGAAGAAGATGTGGTAGAGGTAGGTGGAAAAGTACCTGGCTATTCAGATCTCGTCACCAAACACGGCTAAAGCCATTTTAAGTTACAATTCAATTCAATTCAAGTTTTAATTTCTTATTAAAATTGATGATTCTGATATCCTGCAACGTGCCGCAAATATACTTTATATTAGGTATGTTTTTAGGTTTTCACGGCCAAAAGTATTTTTGTTATTTATTTTTGGGGTGTTATGCCGTGTTTTGCTACCTCCTTCTTTAGCCAACGTTTCGGACAGCGTTACAGTGTCCATCATCATGATGATGATTGAAATTGATAATTTTTTTTGCGCACGCCGGGTTCGAGCCTGCGATCTTGTGAGTCGAGAGTCTTACCTCGAGACCACAAAGGCCGTCTTGATTAGTTGATAGTACATTATTAAACATAAAATAATATTTCAAATAAACATTACATATTTAGTCTAATAAAAATCGAGAAGAGTTACTTGGAGTTAAACACCGTATTTGCGAGTCGACACCATCCACCTATGCATTCATGCATTCGATTAGCTGGAAAGATTGTTTATAATATAATCATGAATACTCAATTTAGGATTTGTAAGTTAAGTGAATTTTTAATAATATGAATGTTTTTTCAGTATTATTTTCAGTGAAAAAAATTCCAAGCCTAGTTAGCACCATTTTAGTCGTTAGCATTATTTTTGCGTTTGTTTTTTGACACAGATATAAAAATAATGTTTAAAGATAACTTTTACTTTCGCTCCAATGTTCAGAAATGTTCGTGGGGCAAGTCAATTAATTATAAAACCCTTCCTTAAACATTTTAGTAAGAAGACATTCGTGTACAAGTCTAAAGTTGAAAACAGCTCTGACATAGAAAAAGTATTTTTTAAATTTAATAAAATTAAATTTGATAATTTTATTATCAAGTTCTGCAAGTATTTTAGAATACATTTTTGTTACAGCTGTTTCGGTTTAAAATGGCTGAAATGTTTGAAAATGGCTCATTTAAAGCAGAAAATCTGTATGAATTAGTAAAAACTATTTAAGGATGAACTCTTAGATATGAAATTAGAGAAATGATTTTGCCTCTATTTTCATATAATTATGTTTTCGCGAATTTTAAAAAATTCTGATAATCCATCCATTTCAATCATTTGTTTTCTTTCCGAGGCCGGTGAAAAAAGCTATTTAAGTATTTATTTATTTAAAACATACTATTTGATCCCAGTAATTTACTCTAATGACTATCTATCAATATTATTAATTCCGATTGCGTTTCGGTTTGGGTTTAGCTTCAACAGAACTTATTATTAGATTAAATTATAGTGAAACTTGGTACTCGTATGTTGTGAAACAAAGTTTCAAATAATAATTTTCTTCAAATTGTATCCAATAGAAATAGAGTATTTTCATTCTACCCCCTTTTTGGAATTGATGTTTAAAATCACAGAATCTAGTTTAACTAATTCATATTTTACCTAAAATCCCTTTAGGCTGAAAGACTAATAGCCGGGTTATGAAGATAAAGACAAGAAGGGTCTCGACCCTCGTCTCCGAGTTCTTCGAACCTTTATTCCAGAATTTAACAAGCTTTAATTTATGATTCACGCATAGACATACTAAGACTATACCTAGTTAATAACTTTTAATTGGGAACTTTCTCTTTTTTGATAACGAGGGTTTGGAATTGCTTTTTGGCGAAGCTTTTTCAACATTTTATACCAAAATGTTATAGACGTTAAGTCAAATTAAGCCTTTTTTTTAGAAAGATATAGGAAAGACTTTGCATTTTCAAAATTATTAACGGTATGATTGACTCACCTACTTTGTTTCAACTCATCCCTATCCATTCCTCATCCCTTCTCGTGGACTCGAAAATAATTATTTCTTCAAAATTCGCAAATTCACATCATTATTAATTTATTTATAAAATTAAATCATTAAATCAAAAATAATTCATCGCTTTTTCTCAATCAACACTCCAGAAATTTTGACCAGACTTGTCAACTCAAAAGTCAGGGCATTTTTTGGTGCCAGTCTTAGGACGGGTAGTTTCATCAAATTTCATAGTCAAAATTCAAGTATTTTAAAAGTTTTATTGAAGTTCTGTTATTGTTTCATCAATTGCCGGTTGCTTCACAGTACTTTGATAATAACAGAACTTGAATAGAACTTTCACATTTTTTTTAATTATTACTACTATACTTTGAAATTTGATGAATTGTTCTTTTTTCTGAAACAACCCGTCCTGATGATTTGAAGTTGTAGAAGTCGTGAAATCCATCAAGACCTTGTTTATGTCTTCACTAGACATCATCTTTTTTGTTTTTCTGTGCCCTTTTTTAAGGGGTGTATTTTTTATCCTACATTGCTGCGGTTTTCAAACCTTTTAAGTTCGCTGTCCTCAGAAAAAAATCACCACTTCGTGACGCCCCAGCTTTTTTGTGTTAAATCAGTGACGATCAACCTTTTTAGCCGCAGAGCCAATAGATCAATTTTCAGTTTGTGTGCGGGCCCTGGGTGGTAGGGTACATACAGTTTGTGTGCGGGCCCTGGGTGGTAGGGACATACAGCTTGATATGGTTCACTTTTTCGTCATATGCGCGTTCCTTTAGAAAAAATTTGATAAATTTGGTTTGAGCAGCAAATCAATAGTTTCGCTGAATGTGGAATATATTTATAAAAATAAGAGTGTCTGTGGCGGGCGATGCGGTTTTTGATTTTATACAAAAAATTTTAAAATTAAGAAACGTTGTTAAAAACTACCCTATCCATTTTCATATCCTCAAAATTAGAATTTTGATCCTTCTTGATGAAATTTTGCGTAAAATTAGATAAAAATTACAGTTTACACCTGATTTCGAAAAACACTACGCAAAACTCGGGGAACACCGAGACTTTAATTAGTCTATAATAAAGTTGTTTTTCTTGGGATGTGTTTATTCCTTCAAATAATGTGTTCGTTTGCGTTAATATTTTATACATAATATTATAATATAGTTTTTTTTTGTATTTTTGAATCTAGTAAATTCATTCTCTATGTTGTTTGAGGATGCATTTTGGTTTTTAGTCGATAACAAATATTTACTAAAAAGGCATTTCACTAATTTTAATGATTTTTTTAAGTGAAAATTTCTTTAGCACCGTTGTATTTGAAACTCGATGAAACGAAAAATAGCGAAGCTAAAATATATACAAGCACATACATAGGATTTAGCCTGCGAGAGAATGTGAGAATATAATAGATGCGTTCTGCGAGATAATGCGAGAACATGTGAGAGTATGATAGGTCTTCTTTTTGCGGTGCTTCGTGACCTCCCTACTCTTCTACTTTAGTTTTCTGAGGGTTTCACTTCTACTACGTGTGAATTGCACACTCTGTTTTTTTATTGTATAGAAATGAAAAAAAGTATAGCCTATATAAAGGCTAATATGTTTATAAACAGTAAAAGTCATTTGAATTGTAACGTGAATATATTGGTCGGCGTCCCCTTTGTTACATAAAGCACTAGTTGAAACAGCTGCCATCAATTAATTATTTTCCATCAAGTACAGAGATGGAAGATATTAGATTAAACTATTGGAATTGTTATTTGAGGTTCTCTCAGAATGTCGGAGAAATTAAGCATATTGTTTGAGACAGAAGAGGCAGAATTTTGCCATCCGCGGAAAACACCAGATTTGAAAACTGTTTGAATTCCTAGATGTGAAAGGCCTGATTTGTCAAGTGACATTAGAGCCAGAATAAAATTTCTAAGCCAACTTAAATCTTGGAAATAATTGCTTCATTAAGTTTGTTGTTATTATGCAAACTTATACAGGAAATAATTTAATTTGAAGAGTTTTACTTTCCATGTACATTTCGTCGCCTTAATTATTAATTGTCCAAACGACCATTAGAAAATTTTACAAAAGGAGAAGGTTTTCTTTCATTATTTCAATGAACATTATGATAGGTGTTTAAAATAATGAACGCTATTTCCATAAAGGTAAAGTTCCCATTAATTAAAATAATTCTTAGTTAAGTGATAAACTATCATTTTTCGTACTTAATTTTTAATTTTAAAGTGGAGATTGAACACAAACTAAAATGGTCGTTTAGAACTAAGGCTAATGATTTGTTACTTAAATTTTAATAAAATAATTCTTAGTTAATAATATTCGCACTATTGTTCTTTTTGTTTCATTTCTTCTGTGATCTGTGGAAATATGCAATGATCAATAAGTTTTTTCCTTGAGAAAATTAAAAAATATGGTGAATGCGGAGATGTCCCTTTTGTCTTTTAAAAATCGACAAAATGACGCTTCTTTAATTTGTTGACTTACATATAACTTTTTCTAATAAAAAATATTACTTGTAATAGTAATAATTAATAATTTATGCAGATTGTAAATTTACCGTTTTTCATGTAGGTACGTCAAAGGTTATGATTTCATCACAATACTTGAAATGGGAATCTAAATATGATATACTTACTTTGATTTTATCGCGTTGTAGTTAAATTTATTCAGTATCGGTTCAATTGGAAAATTCAATGTTTTCAGAGAATTTGAATAAATCCAAACATCACCAGACCTCGTTCTGAAAGCCACGTTTCATTTAATCATGATTAGGGATGGCTTGAATGTTAAAAAATAATATTTCGATGGAAACTTCATGTCGTGAATATATTATTATGTTGTAGTTATACATCGGAAATTCACATGAAGCTTTCAAATCTAGCAAGGATATGAGAAAATTGTGTAATATAATATCTTCAACCCTTAAGTGTTCAGTTGAATAAATAATGTATGAATATTATTATTTTTTTTACGCTAACTTCACACAAGAGGCGTGAGGCCCTCAGGAAAATAATTTCCCTCAGGGTCTATGACGTCTTTGTGGATAAAGGGGGTATGGAGAGGGTCTTTTAGAGGAAAGAAAGGAGTGAACATGGGTTTTTAAGAGAGCAACGTTGTAGGAGGGATGAAGCACAGAGGCTGGAAAATCGTTCTATAGCCGAGCTGTTGAACTCAAGAACTCAAGAACGGTTTTCACGTGACAAATGTTTCCCTATGATTATGCACCGATGCCGAGGGGATCAATACTGCTATTATTTCCTCAGAGCATATTCCATTGAAAAACCGGTAGAACAAGGACAGCATTCCCACCCGAAGTCGCACTCTAAGGACCGTTATTGTGTACGAGATAAAAGTTTACCTCGTGAACTTTTAGATCTCCAGGACTTAGATTTGTCATGAAATTATAAAAAATTTATATAGTTTTTAATAACCTTTTTAGCATAAAACTGGATATATCTGTAACCACTATATAATGGAGCAATAGGTTCACTCCTTCCAGGATCACTTCTTTCTTTCCGAAAAAAAAATCCACACAGTATTCCCAAGTATGACGTAGGTCCTGAGAGAAATTATTTTTCTCAGGGCCTCCTGAGTTATGTAAGAAGCTGCACGCGGCTATAAAAATAAACTAGGTTTATAAAAATAAAACGTATTATCCATCTAAGTACATGTGCGTGCAAAATATTCTACTTTTTCATGCAATTTCCCCGATACCAAGAAGGCTTAGAAAAATTAAATTAGAAATTTTTGTGAAGGAAAATTTCTGGCTATTTTAATATTTTGATAAAATATATTACAGAAAAGCACGTCCACAAGCATGGCAGAATGTTGCGCTTATTACACTTTCTGAAATAGACAAAGAAACATGTCTACATGAAAAAATCCATCGTTAGGATTTAAATACAAAATGCTTGATAATGTGGCATCAAAATTGAAAGGAAAAAATCAAAATAATGTCGAGCGGTACGCCAAAACATCAGAAAAATACTTCACACACCTGTTATAAATCTCGTTGTTAATATTATATTGAATATTGTGCGGTTAAAATTATCAGATTATGTAATGAAAACTATAAACGTAATTAGAAGTATTTCGATTTAAAAAAACTGCTTCGAGAACGTTTTTAATAAAAGTGTCCAAATAATAATAATCCAAATAATAATCCGAATAATCCAAACATTTTATCAATTTAATTTATCCAACAGAAAGATAAATGACTTAATGATTTTTTTTTTTGTTAATTTACTCAAAACTTTAAAATTCATTCACGAAACCGTTTTAATTGGCTAGTTTAAAGATAATTGGAGGGTGAATGGAACATTTTAAGCACAAAGTTCCATTACAACTAAATAACATTTTTAGAACATTGCTGGAAATGTATGTAGGTATATTAATAACAGTTTTTAACCTAAGTGCCTCTACACTGAGTCCTGAAACAATAATTTGCGTTTTAATTCAGTTCAACTACCAATTCCTTCAAGACCAGTTTACGTTCCATTAGGTCCACGGGGACAAGTAAACTTTCCGATGATTGACAAGCGAACAATCCGATAAGTTATTTTCATATGAAGACGCTGAGGATCCAGCATCGGGATGTACTCCAAGTCTCACGAGGGCTTGTTTTTAATAAAGCTAATGGGCCTGATGGAATACCTGCCCTGGTAGTGCAGAGGTGCGCTGCAGAAATAGTTCCAATTTTGACGAAGCTTTTTAAAATGTCCCTGAATTCTGACTCTGTGCCATCTGGTTGGGAAAAAGTTGTCAACCATCCTATTCCAAAAAAGAGTGACCGCTCCAAACCGGCCAACTACCGCCCTACAGCGATCACATCAGTTCTATCCAAGGTGATGGAACGTGTGATTAACGACAAACTGCTAAAGTACAAAATTATTAACGACCGTCAACACGGGTTCCGGCGGAATCTCTTGTGTGGTGATCTTCTCGCGTATGTGACGCATGTTTGGGGGCGGCGCCTGGAACGTTTTGGGGAGACCCTAACGGTTGCACCGAACATTTTCAAGGTTTTTGACCAGGCTTGGCACCGAGGATTTGTCAATAAACTGCCTTCTTACGAATTTCCCGCATCCTTCTGTTTGTGGATTGCCGACTTTTTGAGGGATAGGCCGATTCAGACGGTTGCTTGTGGTTTCACCTCTTCCTCGCACTCGATAAATGCTGGCGTCCCACAGGGATCGGTTCTGTCTCCGACTTTGTTTTTTATTGTTACACGGATGTACAGTCCATAGCTTTTTGTTTGACAAACCCCCAAAGGGCGCACGAACTCCAACGGCTCGGAGGGCTTTGGAGCAAAGAATGGACGGTTATCTCGAGAGTGTTTTTTCTTGGGGTAAAAATAATCTCATTGAATTTATTGTTTCAAAGACTCAATCATGTCCGATTACGTCTAAAAAGGATCGAAATGAAAATCTAGTCTACTTCAACAGAAGCAATCTTCCGATCATTGCCCTCCATTGATGTGCTTGGTGTAACTCTAAGTGACTAGCTCAGATATGGGGGCTCTATCAAAGCCAAAGTTAAGTTAGCCTCTCAAAAACTGGGCATACTGTACAGTGTGTACATGGCCCGCAGATACTTTAATGGTACACCACTGCTAATCCTGTACAAATTTCAAGTGCACCCTACAGTTGAATTCGGCAGCCACCTCTGGTCTGAAGCTCCAAAACATCTAAAAAACCCTCAACTTTGTGCAGAAACGGGCGTTTGATATATTTTCCTAACTGACAAATGGATTGCAATCTTTAGAGCACAGGCATCGGGTGGGAATGCTATCCTTGTTCAACCCGTATTTCAATGGAAGATGCCCGAGGAAATAGCGTCATTGATCCCTTCGGCACCAACTCGGTTGTGAAATGATTTACCAGCCTCTGTGTTTTCTCCTTTCTACAACATGGGTCTCTTAAAGACCAATTTTCATTCCATCCTCTTTTCAAAAAAACCCTCCACGCAGCTCTCAGATGTAAACATAGGCTCTGTGGGATTTTTTTTCCTCAGGGCATCTTGTGTGGAGTTAAGGTACAGAAAAATAAACGACGGTTCAAGTATCTAGTCGACTACTTCACTACTCACACACCTGTGCAAGTTTTGCCGATATTTTGTAAAGTTGTCGGTGTTGGTGACGCGACCAGCCTGTCGAAGTCGTAACCACTCACGTCGTCGTCGTCGAGACTTTTTGCATGGCCGTATTTACACACGACAATATCATCGTTAATTGTGTCAGACATTTTGTAACAATACTAGGAACAAAACAGACAAGAAAAAATGACACCTACAGCAGTTGTAAGTGAGGTTATGAAAGCTAGTTTTGATGTTTAGAGAGGTGGTGGCTACGCGGGTCTCGTAATTTTAATAGCGGCTTGTACGGCTGTTCGAATGTGCGTGTGCGCGACAAGTCGTTTGTTACGCGAATACTCAACAACTGGTTTGGACGCTTGTTATGTGAAATATCGAATGAATCGAAGTATTCTTGTGGAAGAAGGGCCTTATGTATGGTTTTGTTTAAAAAAATGTAACTTAAATTTTCATCGTACGCAAAAATATAACGTTTTATTTCCCAATAGTCGATACTTTTCGTCCATAATAACAATCTTTGCTCTCAAATTCTTCCTTTCATTTATGAACATTATAGGGGAGATTGGAAGGTTATTCTAGTGATTTCTATTTCATATTTTCCCCTCAACATTAAAAGTTTTTTTGCTTATTACCTGCCGAGAGACAAATTGGATTGCTCAAACATCATTAACAGTCGGTTCTTGCGAACTCTTGACTAACTCTGGTCGGTCGGGGTAGATTACAAGACGTATTCATTACCCTTAATGCTGGATCGTGGCGGTATAAAAATCCGGTGGTGTGAGAGACTCTATCGTTCATGGACCCCCCTCCCCAATCTACCTACCAAGGTTCACCAGACACAGTTAGTATCGTGTCTGATGGACTGAGAAAGTGGCCATTAAAATACCGGCGATAAAACGTATTCGCGCCGAATTAGATGTAATCAAACTTTGTGGGAAACAACCATGAGGTAAATAGTTCTTTCACATTTGTTTTATCCGAGAAAGATTGCTGATTCAGGTTTTAAAACAATAACCAACAACTTGCCGGTTAAAAACGGTATAAGCTAAAATACATACATTTTATTGAGTTTTGGAGTGACCTTTTTGAATTCTGTTTTTTAATTGTTGCGATGTGTTTATCCTTATTATTGACTTATAAAGCTCCAAAAGGAAATTAATCATGTATTTCTCTAAAACATCATAAATATAAGTCCTCTAGTAGTTACTACTCGCCTTCATACTTTTCCATGATATTTACACCAAATTTGTCGCCAATAAAAAAAAATGAACATTACGGCGTGTCTTACTTTTAGAGTAAAATTGATACTGCTGGTACGAGTATCATAGGTCAATGATGACTAGAACTGCGATATGAACATATATATTTTTAAATTTAAGTGTATATACATCATAATAAAATATCGCCGTTAAGGCTGCTTCAGAAAACAGATATCTGCTGAATCGTGTAAATTTTTTGGTTTTTTCACGCATGCGTAATTTTCGATGTGTCTGCTGAAAAGATCAGCAACTTTTGTTTATGATGTCCATTAATATGATAAATGTTGAAAAGGGGTTCTTTCAAGGGTCGAAAATATTCAATCGTCAAAAATCACAACGAATACAAATCTCCAAAGAATATATGAATCATTAATCACACTCCTGCGTGCGGTAGGACATCAAACAGCCCATTTAGTATTTGAACTACATTATATTATAGACCAAAAAACTAGCTATTTATCAATTATTACATACATTAAATTTAAGTTCCGTAAGTATGTTTTTTAAGATGAAATTTAAAATCTTTTAAATTGTCGTTTGTATTTCTGGAACTTTCTTGTAATGTATTAAAAAAATACTTAAAGATATTTATTTATAAATGAATAGGTATTTTTATCATTTTGTTTTTTTTTTCATTTTGGAGCTAGGAGAATTGATTTTTGTGTGAGATTGCTATTATTTAAAAATTTAGAATTTTATATTTTCAAATTTGTAAGATTGCATGGTAAAAATTAAGTGTTTTTATTTTTACTTTAAATTCTTTAAACATAAGTTCTAAAAAAATGCGTAAATAAAAGGGATTGTTTTTATTATTAATTTTTGTGCTTTGTAAAACGGCTGTGTGTTTTTTTTTATAAGTTCCACCCCATCCTATAATGCCGTGTAGTATTATTGATTGGCAGAAGGCAGAGTACTTTATTCTCAGAAAACTTTATTTTGGGCATGTCTTAGACATCTAAAGATGAATGTTAGTTTCCTCACGTCTTTAAGTATGCTTATGTATGTGGACTATTTTAGGCTTTGACTTACTGTAATGCCTATGTATTTTAATTCGGTTTTGCTTTATATCACTAAAGCCGAATTTTCGCAATTATGTTGTCGTTTTTTGTCCTAGATTGAAGATTGTAATTTATATTTCAAAATGCAAATCGGTATACAATAAGAGTATTTAAATTTAGTATTAGTAAGTTTATGGCAAACCACTTTCTTAGACTATTGAAACCTTATATATTAACTTTTAGCAGTAGCACTGTGTTATCTGTGTAGGAGATAATTTCTCAGTATTTGGAGGCATTAATTAATATCGTTGACATGTATTAAATATTGCTTACCTATTTTAAATATATTTTTATAGAGATTGTAGAGATGCAAGGATTACTAAATTATTATCTAGGGCAGGTTTAAACGTTTTTTAAACAATTTTTTTCATTGTTTAAAGTTCATTAAAACAGGTTTATAAATTTTTAACAAAAAAGGAGACTTGCGTACAATTAAATAAAACGCGTCATTAAAAATCGCGTGCTTGCTAATGCGTTATTTGATGCTATCTGAAAATATGGTAATCTCCCTATCGATCGTAGCAGCAACAAGTACAAGCGAAGAGGCCTGTCCGCCCGGCGGCGGCGGCGGCCGTAGAGCGAGCTCCGACTGTGCGGTGCTACGATGCTACGATGCTACGCGCTACGGGTCGACGGATCTACACGAACTAAGTTCCCGGCTAGTTAAGTGAGTGATCCTGCGGCGGTTAATATCGCTATCCCAAATTACTTCATTAACTAGAGTCGCTCTTGACGGTCGGGAGAAATAATTTATCTGAGCATTCAGGAGAGCATATATATTACATGCGAAGAGTGTAATTCGTCACAAACTTTGATTAAATAGTAATAATATTGCGATCATAAGATTTATTTGTCAACGTTATATAAGTTAGTAATGGCTCATTTAAACGTGGTGACAGTATTGTGTCACTAAATCATGATGTTTGAACGTGAAGATAAAGCATTTTAGCTATTATTTAAACGCCATATTGCAATATCGGCTTATTATTTCTTTTTTATCGGTCATATTATAAAAAAAGAATTACTGTGAAACAAATAATTTAAAACGATTTAATAATTTTAGAAACGTTAATAATGAAAAATTTAAAAAGAATTGTCGTTTTGAAGTACAGCTTTTTTTAGACAAATTCGAAGGGAAAACTTTTATTTTTTTTTATTAATTGTATTGTTCGTATGTAGATGAAATTAAGTGCAGGTGAATTTAAATATATATGTATGTTTTCGTTTTGTTCTGTACATAAACTGTATCTAAATCTATTTTTCGATAAGTGAATTTTCGAACTTTCATTACGGTATGTGTTCTAATATTTGACTTTTTAATTCTAATATTACTCTAAAATTTTTAATTTTTGGTTTTACAAGCACCACTATATTGGAGTTTAAAGTTAACTTATTTTCATCGAAATAGTATTACATTGGACGAAGTTAGTACGTTTTTTTTAATGAACTAAATAATATAGCACATTAAGTGCGCCTACACAATATAGGAACCTTACTGACAACATATATGTATTTATTTGAGTATAATTTGGTCACATGTATATTTATATCTAAGCACCGCCGCCGCTTGCATCCATTTCCAGGTCAAAGAATTCTCACCTTAGATATTCCAAGCATGAAGTTCTCTGGGGGTGTTCTTGTTCACCATATATACTCGTATTTCCAAGTATTATTTAGAAGTATCTTTCTGTGTTACCCTTTCGTATCTCAAAGGAATCTGAAATGATGTGGTAGCGGTTATTTTCTTAGATTCTATTCACAGCCGCAAGTAAACACGTTTATTTTTATTTGATTTTATGACGACTCGTTGATTATTATTTACTTAGGGCCTTACAAAAGCCTTTCAAATGTTACACAGCCGATAAACATCCGTTTAACATACGTAAATAGTTGTTTTTTACTTGTATAAAATTTCAAAAACTTTTCTTAGTAAGGGGGTTAGGGTGTGCTGTTCTTAATATCTAAGCATTTGTTCGTAGGACAATATAGGAAAAAATAATTAAAAGTACCTACCAAAATAATAGGCCACTTTTTTTTTTTATTTTTTCCGGTTTAGGCAAATATTCTAAAACATTCCGCATTTTTTATTTTTTTACTGTATTTTTGAAACCGTGGAAATTTTCAAAAAATTTCCAGGGTCCGGGGAAAAAACCGGAAAGACGGGACATAATTTGTAAAGTACCCGTAACGAAGTTCGCAGGCAATGAAGCAAGTGAATTTTTTGCTTCTTCCACACCTTTCAACACCGAACTTCGAACTCTAAAATGGCGGACATCGAGCAGCTGATTCGGCGCTGTATCTTATCAGTTGCCTACAATTGTGCAGGCAATGCTTCGGTTTCCGTGATATTGATTTCGATTCGCAAAGCAAAAAAAAAATATTTTTTTGGTTCATATGAAGCAGATACTTTGTGATGTGACATTTTAATTTAAAATAAAACAATAACTTTGTAAACACCACTTTTAAAAAAAAAAATTATTTAAAAAAATTAATAATCATTTTTACCGCTCTCCCGTAATAATATTGCGCAGACTGATGTGTTGAGCCAAATCGTCCAAATTCAAATTCATTCGTCCAAATTCAAATCCAAACGTTTGTAGTCGGAAGTTGGCCCCAGTGTGGCCCTATCACTAGTGTCAAATTAAAGAAAGTATTGTAATATATTTAAAAAAATCAGTGTGGAATTTTACAAAATTAATTGAATATTATCGGAGTCGGAACATTTTCGTGTAGTGACTTCACGAGCCCGAAAAACGGATTTATCTAATTAAAAATAAAGAAAATATTAATTTCTAAAAAATTTTAATAACATTTTGGTAATCAAAATACAAAAATCTATCCATACGATTTCGATGCATAGATTTACGAGTCATTGTGAAATCCATGCAAGTGGCCTATTGGGGTGAAAATTGTTATTTTTTTAATGTCAAAAAGTTCTTGTAGCTTGTCACAACTTTATGAAACACCCCGAATGCGCACGCATTGAATGAAAGTTTTACCCGGTATTGGATAATTTGGGAATTGCGAGGGAATTTGTTATCAAAAAATATAACCACTCGATGATACCCGCATTAATCAACTACAGCCACTAAGTGCTACAGAAAAAAATAACTTGAACAATAATCTACGGCCAAATATGTTTTGTAACTATCCAATAAAACGTCAGTAACAACCGTATAGCAGTCGTAGACCGCGGAATGAGCTTTAGATTTCGGTTCATGTTTAAAATTCGGTTACTTTAAAAACTTCCAAATAATAAGCTTATAGTCACACCCGAAAAGCTTGCTGTAAATACGCCGAATGCGCCAGTAAGTTTTATTAAACGAAATTAAATGGAAATTTTGTGAAAACTAACAACTCTGGCTTGATTAAATCAGGCAGGTGACCGTTTTTCTCCATTAGATATTTTCCCTCGGCGTAGACGGGGTATGAAGAATGTGTCACACTCAGTATTAACCTCCTATTCGAGGCTGCTGTTACTGCTGTCCTATGATATTCCAGAACAAAGGATTCTGAACTAGAGCAAAAAATATTTCATAGCTTCATAAATAATATCTGCATGAATATTACAATTTTCTTTTGCAAAATTGTTTTGAAAAGGCTGGGTATCCTTTTTGAAGACACAAGTTCTGACTATTTTACGGTTGAATAAAAGTAAATTGCGTTTTTAAGTCGTTTCCTTTTTCATTAATTTAGTGAGGGTGAAGCTGAAAATTTATAAAAATTTTTACTAGTGAATACTTGAAATTAACAATGTGCATTTTTAAATTTTTTTATTAATTAAAAAGTGTTTCACATACTTGTAGTTCTCGCGTACCATTTTTGGCAGCAGTCGTTTTTTGTATTTAAGAACTTGCTTTGAGAAAATTTCCGATTTTGTTACATTAGCTCCACGCAGAAGGCCCTCAGGAAAATAATTTACCTAAAGATCTATGTCATATTTGGGGATGCTGTATGGAGGATCTTTTTGAGGAGAGAAAAGAGAGAACATGGGTCTTGAAGAGATCATTTTGTAGGAGGGAAAGAATGATTTAAAAAAGAAGGATTTGCCGACATCTTCCCTGGGAAGATGTTTGCAAATCGTTCCACAGCCGAGCTCTTGAACTTGAGAGCAATTCGTAAAAGCGACCCGTTTTCATATCACAAATGTCAATCATGCACATATGTTAGGCGCGCGTTTGGTGTGTTTCCCGATTATTTTGCCGAAGGGATCAATGACGTTAGTTCCTCGGAGCATCTTTCATAATAATAATAATAATAATAATATATCTTTATTCAATGAAATTTGGAACATTATAACTAAGAAAATACATATTCAGTGTAGTTTACAGTAGATTATATCAGTACAAAAAGTTTACAAGTAGAAAGTAGTATACATATGAACAGTAGGTTAAAGGTAAATTAAAGAATACTAATGTGTAGTTAGTTATATAGTTGAAGATTCTTATAATATCCATTGATTACCTTATTGTGTGATGTCCTTATTTTACCGGTTAATACCGGTAAAATAAGGACATCACAATGTGTAATCAATAATGTAATCAATGGATATTATAAGAATCTTCAACTATATAACTAACTACACATTAGTATTCTTTAATTTACCTTAATGGATGTGATGTCCTTATTTTACCGGTAAAATAAGGACATCACACCTACCTGACGCTTGTGCTCTAAGATTGCAATACGTTTGTTAAGATAGGGGAATCTATCAAACAGACCGCCCGTATCGGCACAGTAAAGGGCTTTTTTCAGATATTTGAGGCTCCAGACCAGATGTTGCTAACAAATTCAACAGTGGGGCGCTCTCGCAATTTGTACAGGGTGAGCAATTGTGCATTAATGAGGTGCAAAAATGACTAAAAGATAAGAAAACTCCTTTCAGAAACTGGCAAAACTGTAAGTGCGAGAGCGAGAAAGAGCAACTCCAGATAGTGTATAAGCAAGTCAAAAAGACAGCAAAGAAACTAGGTATGTTTTTAGGTTTTCACGGCCAAAAAGTATTTTTGTTATTGTTTTTGGGGTGTTATGCCGTGTTTCGCTACCTCTTTCTTTAGCCAACGTTTCGGACAACGTTACTTAGTCTTTGCCGACCTCAGTAGGTCTTGGATTTTGGTTGTCGTTCCGAAGACCGTCTTGATGTTCTCTTTTCTCAACAGCCTGGCAATTCTGAGAAAAGAGAACATCAAGACGGTCTTCGGAACGACAACCAAAATCCAAGACCTACTGAGGTCGGCAAAGACTGACTGACAAAACAGTCAGAATCATAGTTCAAAAATATCGAGATGCAAAAAAAGACTTACACATGGTTTTTAAAGCACTTGACAGGGTACCCCGAAGCCTGATATGGGTGGCATTGAGATATCATAACAAAGATACGTGCTCTCTATGTTAGTATACAAGATATGTATACTAACATAGAAACACAAGTAGGATGCACATCAGGGACATCACCAAAATTTCCAATTAAATTGGGGGTATACCAAGGATCTGTCCTCAGCCCACTATTCATAAAAGTCATGAATTATCTAACGATTTAAGAAATGAACAGTATTTTCAAGACTATGTTTTTTGGAAACGATGTAGTTTTGAAAGCCTATAGATGAATTACAGAATAGCCTGGATGGAGAAAGATAATGAAGAATATTGGCCTTAAAATTAGTAGGAAAAACACTGAGTATGTGTACTAGCCATTTGAAGACACAAATGCTGCAACTCCTACGATGCAAATGGGTAGATAGAATAGGTGTGGGATCCGAAAATGCCTATAAAACTTAAAGGAAAGATATACCGGACTATTTTTAGATCCGCGAAAATGTATGGCTCCAAATGCTGGACTATATACAAAAGGGTGGGTCACGACTGAATGGGGAATTTTTTTTTCTTAATTTGATTTGCTATTGATAAAAGGGTGTTAAATGGAGATATAAAATCACGTTATTTTTTTTAAATATTTGGATAGCATCTTCTTCCTCCGGATTGACTTTGAAATTTCACATAATAGAGAAAAACCCACTCTCGTCAAATCTTAAAAAAAAATTAGATAAACCATTAAAAATGAACTATTTTTAATAAAATACGAAAAAGAGCGAATATTTATATTTATTTATTAAAAAATATATTTGAATATAATTCAAATTATCTCAAGGCAGTGTATTCAAATACCATCAAATTCCTTCTTACTCTCGAATTTCGGCATTATTTTGCGAGACTCAATTTTGGGACTTTTTAAGTTATTTCTTAAGACTTATTAAGTGATTTCGTCAAAATATACTACTTTGCTATGGAAAAGTACAAAAAATATGGTTTGGTAAAAAATTTTTTAAATTAAAAAATATTTTTTTTCAAAAAATATTAAAATTGTCAAAACTTTGAAGTGAATCCGGAGGAAGAAGATCGTATCAGAAATTTGAAAAATTTTAAACACGTCGTTTTGAACCCATTTGGCACCCTTTTATCGCTCTTAGAATTTAAAAATAACATTTTTTGTTAAACGACCCACCTTAACGTACAACTCCTACCCTAGGCAACTCGAAACAGCAGAAACGCGAATACTTAGATGGTCGGCAGGTGTATCACTAAAAGAGAGGATTAAAAGTTCACGCATTCGTGGTAGCATTCTGGGTGTCACGGACATAAACAGTAAACTGGAGGAACGATACTTGGATGGTATAGGCACATAAGACGGAGACCACCACACCACACAGTGAAACAGGCAATGTCTGTGTAGCTTCATCGACAACCATCAAGAGGAACACCAAAGAACTCCTGGATGACTCAATACTTCAAAATATTGCAGAGAAACGACCTGGATGAAAGCGATGCCCATAACCGAAGAAGATACAGCCTGAGAATGAGTAGAGCTGACCCCAATAGCCTACCTAGGCAATGAGACAATGCAAGGAAGAATATGAAGCAGTTGTGTACGTCTAAATTATCAGTACAGTACTGTACCGTACAATACGCCCAGTTTATGGAAAGCTAACTTAACTCTGGCTTTGATGGAGCCTTAGAACTTAATAAAAATCTGCGGCTATAGCTTATACATTAATAAATATCATATAAGATTACGTTTTTCAGCCTGAATATGTATATATATATTTATATATATATAAACATTTTTTTTTACATTAACTCCACACAGGAGGAAAATAATTTCCGTCAGGGCCAATGTCATCTGGGATGCTGTGTGGAGGGTCTTTTTGAGGAGAGGAAGGAATGAACATTGGTCTTGAAGAGACCCATGTTGTAGGAGGGAGGATACACAGATGCCAGCAAATCGTTCCATAGCCGAGCTGTTGAACTCAAGAACGAGTCGAAAAAACGACCCGTTCTCATATGACAAATGTCAAACGTGTACATATGTTGGGCGCGCGTTTGGCGTGTCTCCCGACTATGCACCGGTGCCGAAGGGATCAATGACGCTAGTTCCTCAGAGCATCTTCCATTGAAATACCGGTAGAACATGGATAGCATTCCCACCCGACGCCTGTGCTCTAAAGATTGCAATCCGTTCGTTAAGATGGGAGAATCTATCAAACGGACAGCCGGTTTCTGCACAGAATCGAGGGTATTTTTCAAGTATTTTGGAGCTCCAGACCAGAGGTGGCTGCCAAATTCAACCGTGGGGCGCACTTGCGATTTGTACAGGGTTAGCAGTTCTGTACTATTAAAGTATCTGCGGGCCCTGTACAGTACGCCCAGTTTTTGAGAAGCTAACTTTACTCTGGCTTCGATGGAGCCCCCATACCTGAGCTGGTCACTTATAGTTACACCAAGATATCAATGGAGGGTCTGTTCGGAAGACCGCTTCCGTTGAAGGAGACTAGATTTTCATTTCGATCCCTTTTAGACGTAATCAGACATGATTGGGTCTTTGAAACATTGAATTCGACGAGTTTATTCTTACCCCAAGAGAAAACACTCTCGAGGTAATCATCCATTCTTTGCTTCAAAGCCCTCCGAGCCGTTGGAGTTAATGTGCCCTTTGGGGGCTTGTCAAACGAAAAGCTGTCATGGACTGTACTGTCATCCGCGTAACAATGAATTGGTGCACATGACAAAAGGTCGTTGATGTGCAACAAAAACAAAGTCGGGGACAGAACCGATCCCTGTGGGACGCCAGCATTTATTGGATGTGAGGAAGAGGTGAAACCATCAGCAACCGTCTGAACTGACCTCTCCCTCAAAAAGTCAGCAATCCACATACACAGGGATACGCAAAGTCCGTAAGATATATATAACATACGGAAAACAGGGATGACAGTGGTATTTTCTGAATTATTATAGAATCTTTCAAAGGGTCGCACGTAAAAAATGCTCGCCAAAATTTTAAACGGGATATTATTATTTTTTTTATTTTAACTTCGATAAGTAAAACCTCAAATTATAATTTTGAATTAAATTTATTTATTTTTATTTATTTATTTCATTTTTATTTAGTAAAATATTTACACATTTATGTACATTATTTATAAAATGTTTTGACTGTCCAACTAGGATGATTCCCGTTTTAGGACAGTCAAATTAGGATAAGTGTGAATATATATGGACAATGATTTATACAAAAAGAGGGAAAATTGAGGAAATGAAAAGAAGAGAAAGAATAAAACATAAAATTGGAAAGTTAAAAGCGTATTAACAAATTACTTAAAAAAAAGGTTTATGTATAGGTTCTTGAAAAAAAAGGGCTTAAACATATAGTTCACTTGTGTATGCATGGCATACAACAGTTATTAAAATGATAATAATAATAAATAAAAGGAATAAAAATATTTTTACACTTAAACATAAAGAAAAATTAAGATAATATGGGTGGTTCTTAGTCGAAGTATGGTACAGTTAAAGGTGACCGAATTCGATATCGACACCTTAGCTCAGTGGACAAGAGCACCCACCCGGAAAGTAGGGAGGTCCTGGGTTCGAGAGTCCCAGAGGTGCAAATATCTTTTTCTGATTTTTCTGTTTCCAGATTTTCGATTGAGTTTCGCTCATAGTGTCTTCATTTAATTTAATTGTAAAAAGGAATTTACGTGTGTGTTCCTTGAAATGGTTGTTTAAAACGTCCAGGTAAAATGTGTAGTAATTTTGCCTTCAACTTTGATATTCTCTATCTGTACCCCCCGCCCCGCAACAGGTGTCCCCTCTTTAACCACCCGAGGCTGGGGTCGCCACCGCACGCCATCAACTCTATCAGGGAAGGCTTAAATGTCACCGGAGTGCAACGGCCTTTCGTCCTGCGTGCTAAATGCATTACCGATATAGATGCAATAGCAGCCCGCGCAGCCCGGAAAATTAAACGCCCTCGGCTTTGTCATTACCTGCCGATAAAAATAAATATTGTGTATGCATAAATGTTGGTTTTTTTTTTAATTTCCAACCAAAAGGAGTTACATCAGATTTGTAAAATCGGCCTGATATAATAGAATAGTGAAGTGTTTTTTTAAGCCAAAAATTTCTTAAATGACAATCCAGATGTAACCTGCTTGATTGTTGAAGTATTTTCATAAGAAATTTAAAATCAGCTTTGTTGGTGATATTATTTAAGTAGTCGCGTTATAAAACATATTTTCAGTGAACTGAAAAAAAATAGTTTTCCAAACTTCGACAGAATTCATCGTGAGAGTGTGGTCGAATTTTTATCGCAATTTTTTTTTGTGAATATCGCACAAGAGTCCCAACCGCTCCCGTTTGGGTCCAGTGAAACTATGGCATCTCCAATTGGGGTATGTTGTGAGGGTGAAGGTAGTGGGGGGTGAGATGTGGAAGAGGAAGGTGGGAAGGTACCTGGCTATTCAGATCTGGTCACCCAACATGCCTAAAGCCATTTCAATCAACGATTTAATTATTAATGGTGGTTTTATCCGAGAGTGATTCTCATAGTATCTTCCACTCAGGAACATGCCACAAATATGCTGTATATTATTTTTAATTAATTGATTGTGAAATAACACAAATTATTTTTTTGTTTTGTTTTGCGCATGCCGGGTTTGAACCCGCGACCTTCGTCTTGCGAGTCGAGAGTCTTACCCCCCACCATGGAGGTCGACAAAGGTCATAATGTCCAAATTCCTTAATGTGCTTGCAAATGAAAACATGCCTTAAAAAAATACTAGTTATGATTTTCACGTGAAAGCACGTTTCGAAGCTTACGAAATTATTATGGCAAAATCAAATTCAAAAGCTATTCAATTTATCAAATATTTAGAGTAAATTGAATATTGAAGAAAACAAAAGAAATTGGTAATTCTAGATTATTTTCTGTAACATAGTGCTAAAATTAGACCTTAGTATTGGTATTGCATTTACACAGGAGCTTCTCTCAGGGAAACTTCGTTGTTTTCGATTAATAATTCTAGGAAAACTTGATACAGCACTTCGAAAGAATCCCTACTCAGAGAACTAAAAATAAAACATGGCATTAGGTATTGAATGCATCGTGGGAACGATGTTTCTTCCATTCTTGTGTGACGCTTGTAGAATCCTGAAAAATAGATAACACCGTTGGTACGGTTATAGATTTTCCTGTCAAGCCTTTGCACTCACGCCTTTGTCTGGTTTAGAGGACGGAATGGGTAGAGGTAGTATCAGTAGCTGCATTATTCCCCGACCAACCACATATTAATATTTTATTATGCACGCGATGTATTCGTACCTTAAATCAAAGGTTGTTGAAGCACGTTTTTTTCATTTGAAAATTATCAATTGTGGAATTTATATTGCTGAGTTTGTTAGACCTTATCAACAATGGCTTTAAATCATACATGTTTTGTTTAAATCATATTTTCAAATGGAAGCAAAATGATAAGTGTGGACAATATATATTTTTTACAAAGTACATACTTGACTTTTAATAATAATAATAATTGGATAATTTGTAGACCGCCGTTTTTGTGAAAAATCACCTCAAGGGCTCTGTACAATTTGTTAAGAATTCCTAATTTAATTATTTTCAAACAGATACAGAGATATACTTACCTGGCAGGTCACTTCCGAAAAACACACTTTAATTAGAAAGTTAATGCTTACAGAAAATACGGCTTTGCACGCGGAGGGCATTATATTTAAAACACTGGACATTGCATGATTTTACATTATTTGCTACCCCCATCACTGTTAGTATTACATTTATTAACAGATTAGTGGCAAAAGTAGAGTTGATATTTATTTTGAGAAGACTGGAGAATTTAGGACTCTTTAGGGCTGGAGAATGTTCATGAAATGACCTTTACTAACAAATGAGTTTTTTTTAAATTTTATTTCCTTATTTATAAATATATACTTTTTAATTTTTATTAATGAGTTATTTGAAGGTGGGGGGTGAAGGTTTTTTGAGTTTATAGATACGACTGTCTGAAAAGGTGAGTTTAAAGTTTAGCTCATTTCCAACATTAAATCGATGTATGATTTAATGGTCAGATTCTGAGACTTATAATCCCATAGCCGAGGATTAATCGTTTTAATAGAGGTCCTTGAAATTTACAGTAATGTAATTGAATCGTAATTCATAACCGTGTCCTTTACCTATATAAATGTCAATATGTTGGTATGTTCCTCACCTCTAAAAGTATCAGGTACGCGGATAGATGAAGTAGGCTCCGTGAAAAGGGTTTCAACGTGTTCCAACATACAACAAATGATATGACATTTTAAATGGGTTCATTCGAAGTTGGAGAAACAAACGTCGAATTTATACCTTACCTGAAAAATATATTCCTTCTTGTAAAACACGGACGACGCATATACGTATCTCCTTTTAATCCTGCCGAAGTCAGATCTAATCAAGTCCAGGCAGCATACTAAAATGCAATACTTTGTGGCTCCTGCCAAAGCAATGTGCGCAACAGTTTTCCCCGGGGGTAGATTTGTCCTTTGAACCCCCCTTTAAGGGTTTTTCCCGACCCTTCTCTTATCTTACGTACATATAAATATTTAATTCAGTAAACAAGGTGGCATTCACAACAAGCACGTCCTGGAGGTTTTCTATCAAATTTATAACGAAATAAATACGTGGTTACGCTATAAAGTATAATATCTTAACCTAACAGCTGAAATCTTTGGATTGAAGAATCAATGGTCAACTCTAGCGAAATGAAATTCGTGAATTTTTTTTGTATGGATTTTTTTATCACTACTATTTTTAACACATTGTTACATTTCAATGTTAGCTTGTAACTTTTATTTAGTTGTAAATATGACGAGACGAAAAAAATCACCAATTGTTGTACGTTGTGAGGCTAAAGGTAGCGGATAGGGGAAAGAGATGGAAAGAGGTAGGTAGAGAAGTACCTAGCGTATTATTCAGATCCGGATACCAAACACGGCTAAAGCATTTCAAGCAACTGAAACGTTGCTTGAAATGGCTTTCAATTCTGAATGGTGGTCTTCCACCAGGGTAATACCGAAAGTATCTTTCACTCTGCCTACAAATATAATATATATTATCAAAACTTAATTAATTGTGAAATATCACAAAATAATAAAATAAAATGTATTTGCGTATGCCGGGATTTGATACCGCGACCTTCGGATTGATGGTCAAGATCAAGAACCCTCCGCCACGGAGGCCATCAAAAACGTTAATAAAATGAAAATCTTTATTAAATGTGTATTCTGCGCATTTGATAAATTTTCAGTACAGAAAAAGGAATGGGAAAACATACTAAGTTCAGAAGATAATAATATTTTAGGAGGCGAGTGTGGGTACCGCCGCCCCGGGAACCATTTATTGGATGACCAACACTTCAGCTGTAGATCACCTCAAGTGATTCGATACGTTTAGTTGCTTGCAGGGGTGCCGGGTTCATGGGTTTAAATCTATCTGGGTCTTCGTGGCGGATGCATCTGCCCACCTACCGCGTGGCAGGCCGGATCGGGAGAGACTGCTTGAGAAAGACCTTTTGATCTCTCGAGCAGGACTCTCTCGGAACAGTGCCTTGTTGGTTACTTACGAACACATTGACTTCCAGATTCCTATCCACCCCTCATAACTTTTTCCTTCCCAGAGCTTCCTCTCCTTCCTTTTCTAAAATGACCCTCCACACGCATCCCCAAATATGGCACAGTCCCTGAGGGGAATTTATTTCGTCAGGGCCTCCTGGTGTAAACTTATTTTAAAAAAAAGTAATATTGTAACATAATTATATCATGTTATAATATAATTACATAGTAATATTATATTATAACATAATATTACGCAAAAGTATTTCAGATTGACCCATTTAAAAATTCACTCGTAAAATGTACTGGACGGACGGATTTATTACTTCATAGATAGTAAAAACATCATAAATGTGAGATGTGCTTTCTTTTACGGCAGTGAAAAGATATTAATCAAACAAACAAACAAAGAGATCTCTATTATTTAATGCCGGGTAAAAGATCTATCAGCTTAATGTAATGTTGACTTTATTACTAAATTAACTACCGTTAGAAGTCTGCGGCAAGAGAATTAAAACATCAACAACATTTCTACTTTGTTTCATTGCCAGGGTATATTTTTATGATCTGAATTATTGAAACGGATACTATATTGGTGTATTGGTAGTATGATACGCCTACAGATTGATTTAGAAGCTATGCGTGATGAATGATTCACTTCCTTTCTAAATATTTATGCCAAAATTCAACAACACGCGAATTTGGAACAATAGAGGTTAAAACAAAATTAATCAAATTGAAAGTATTTTTTTCTGACGAGTGTTAGTGTTTTTTTTTTGTAATTGAAGTTTTTACCTGAGCTAACGCTAATTAACTCAAATTCTTTACAGTAAGGAACATAAAATTGTACATTGTGATTTGGGTAGCTAATTAAATAGTTGACGAGGGTAGGCTCTGATAAACACAATCTGGTAATGGCAGCTTATCTTTAGGGTCCCAATCTTTAGGCGATCCCTAATTTGTTAAATATTTAATATTGTCATTATCTAAATTGTTTGTTTTTTATTTTTATGTATTAACGTTGATCTTTTCGTGTAGATTTATGGACTGCTTAACTATCTGTTTAAAACACTGACAATATTAACCTCTTCACGAGTATGGACGAAACGGTTCGTCAGCAGCTATTATTCAAATACCGTCATATTTGATGAAATTATTTGACTTGAAGTGGTTTCTATTGATATCTGCGCGTAGTTTGTTGAAGTTTTGGAAGACATGCCTACAATACCAACTTCACATTCTTTGTTTAAAAATTCTTTTTGTGTCATTTTGCAGTCGTCAGAGGAAGGAAGCAGTTTTTTTGTATGGACATGTTTTTTTTCGAAGTTGGTTTATTATTGTGGATTGATGTCGACGACGTTTTAATTCAAAATATAATATTATTTTTAGTTAATTTATAAAAAAAATATTAAAAAAACGAACCAAAAAAAAACTCACTCCTCACGTACAGTTTGTTCGCCAAAACTCACTCGCGGAGAGGTTAAAACATTATGTACTTAGTTTTATTCAGTAACGTCTAGATGAGTAAAAATGGGAATAACAAATTGTAGATTCTATAATGGTATTGTAGGGAATACCTGTGCCATAGGATGGTTAGGGATAAAAAAATAAAAATTTTGACATTATTAATAAAGTTTTTTTTTTGTTTTTGGTCAGAAATGTTATAAATATTTTATAAAAAGTTTAGTCCGTACTAATCAGAAGACGCTGGTACCTAATAAATTTAAGCCGGTTTCATCTGAAATAAAGAAGTAGAATAAACTTAAAAAATGCATTCAATACAAAATAATGACTGGAATTTCAGCACGATGTACACTAGAGTGGTAACAATTAATAAAGCTTAGCTAATTTCCTCAATAAATAGTAAATTTATCAATTGAACCATTATAACTAAATAATTAGAAAACTTGTCGTGAAACACGACTTTGCAACTAAAATGGTAAAATCCGTGTAATTTTGATAAAAATCATTTTAACCAACCTCTGATTCCCCACCCCCCCTTCGTCAAATTTCGTGTATATATATATACCATAGTTCAAGGCCCGGTAGTACCCGTTCAAAAAGAAGAAGAAGAAGAAGAGATATGTAAAAACAAAAGTTAGAGGGAGCGCACTAATATTAAAAACGATAATATTTAAGCGAAAATGTTTAAAAAACACGACTCAATTAAAAGAGAGGAAAAATTTCGTGACGAATGTCTAACAAAGCATTTAAAGAAACACAATTTAATTTGTTTCATAATACCATTATAATTTTCCAATATTAGGATTTACATAAGGAATTTCACCATCATGTGGAACGGAAATTTTATATTAGATCGACCGGTCAGTGGTTGAGTGGGCGTCGCGTTTGGGTCCCACCCGGGCGTCCCGTGTTCAATTTCTCGGCTAGCTAAGTCCTCCATCACAACACAAGCAACATTTTCGGCTTTCTGTGGTGGTAGAGAGAGATTTTCAAACATCGTTGGGATATTTGTAAGCCGGGAATGTAATATAACATCTTTCTTTTTAAAAAAAATTAGATAAGGTGAGGATACGTTAGGTTAGGTAGTACTAATGCATTAGCGTGCTAGGTATGTTGCTAGACGAGTTTCTGAAAAATGCCTTGGCCGGTTAAAGCTCAAAGATTTGTCGACATCCGCATGCACATGCGAGTAAATGTACGTAAAATTTAACCAGCAGGCCATATGAGGTGATAATCTGGCGAATACCATGAATAATGCAGCTGCATCGCATGCATGGGGAATGCAGCAACTGTGAAACCGCGCAACTCCTGCTAACAAACTGTGCAACACTATCACTGTAAATATAACTATGCTGCAACATTAAACTATATTTGCACAACATTGCGGCATGATTTCGCCACAATGATTACTCATTATTATTGTAACCATCAAAGTTGCATGAATAAACATTTGTCCGGGAAACTTATTAATTTTGGAACTGTAAACCTTGTTTTAAACAGAACAGATGGTACACTGATACTTAATGTAAGTCTTCGTGGCGTAGTCTTTCCCCATTTTATAAGATGTTATCCTTGCCCTTGCAGCATTTGTATTCTTAAGGTGATACTTAGAATAATTCATAATCTGCTTTTTCACAGATGACGATAGTTTAGTTAGTTTTGCGAAAATCACGATTGTTTTTGTCTTACTCCGCTTACTGGTTAATACGCAATATTTCTTATTCAAACAGTTAGATTTAACTTTATTATCACAAAAAGTGAGTATTTACGTCGGGGGAGATGAAAAAATATGCATAAAACATGTTTGTTAAATTAAAATTATTTCACTCGCGCGGTATACGCCATTTGTATTTTCATCGTTTTTTGGTTTACATTTCATAGACAATTAATCATCAATCAATCATTCCAATAGAATAATTACACATACCCGTTAGTATATTTGCACGTTCCAGAGTGAAAGATACTCTCAGTATCGCCCTGGTGTAAGACCACCATTCAGAATTGAAACGTTGCTTGAAATGGCTTTCGCCGTGTTTAGTGACCAGATCTGAAAAGCCAGGTATTTCCCACCTTCCTCTTTCCCATCTCCTTCCCCTCCCCTTCCTCTACCTTCAGCCTCACAACATACCCCAATTGGGGATGCCATAGTCTCACTGGCTCCAGACGGGAGCAGTTGGGACTCTTGTGAGGTATTCATATAAAAAAAAGACAAACCCTGCTTTGTCAAACAAACCATTAAAAACCTGGGATGTATATCTAAATTATGATGACATCCAGCTTTTGCAGCTTGAATCTCAACCCAGGAATAATTCGAAGTAGGTACTTTTCTGTTTTTATTTTGACGAGAATTTATTTTATAAGATTGGTACTTCCGATAAATGTCTATTAGTTAAAAAAGGAATATTCCGTATTATCCGTGTGTCGAACTTCAACAATACGAACGGTCCGTATTATCCGCGAGGAGGGCTTATACAATTTTACCAAATCACGTTTTGCAAGTTATATAAATATGAATAAATAGGTTTTCCCACAAACAACACAAATCTTTCAAGAAACAAAAAAGGCTAACGTACACAATTTTGTATCGGTGATTCAATCCAATATTGTGTTTGTATGCTTTTCTTGAAAGATTTGTTCATGAACTAAACTATTTAGTCATACAAGCAATTAATGAATCTCTATTTTAAAGCATAACTTGCAGAGCATGCTTTTTGCTAAAATAATTAAATTGTTGCCATCTGTGTAGGTATCACTTTAAGAGTAAGTTTAAATCATTCATGAAGTACTCTTTCATTGATAGCTCTAATTGACTTACTTTAGGAAAAAGTACTTTTTTCATATTCAAATTCTTAATACATAAATGTATCTCAATATTTTGGAACATTACTAAAGCACTAAATTTGGCGAATTTATGATAATTAATGAATAATTGAAAGTTTACTCTTAACTTCTACACGGTGACCGGAAAACTCAGAATGAAATCAACTCAGAACCTCCTTTGAAATGTCATTAAAAGTGATGAAAAAATATATATAAAAAAAATAGTTAACGTTGTATTAGGGTTATCGGCTATTTTAAAATTATTTTTTTCATAGTTTTTATTGACTTTACAAAGAGGTATTGAGGATAAACGCCTAGTTCGCCGTTTTGAGATATATGCTTTCCAATGACTTTGTGTATTTGAAAGAGAGTGTACGAAAACAATGTGCAACATAGTTGTGAATGGTGAATATTTTGAGCAGGTGGATAAGTTTGTGTGCTTGGAAAGTATGTTTACGAGAGATGGAAAGGCTGATAGAGATATTGAAATAAGGGTAAATGCAGGTAACTCCATTAATGGAGGACTGAACGCCGTTGGCGCCAACAAAAAACTGTCCAAAAAAGCGAAGCTAGCCGTACATAATGGAGTGCTGGTACCTACCCTGATGTATGTCAGAGAGGCATGGAACTGGCAGAGGAAGGATGAAAGTAGACTGAATGCTATGGAAATGAGATCCCTGAAGCGTACGTGTGGTAAAACCATGATCGCGTAAGAAACGTGGAGATCCGAAAAGAATGCAAGGTTGACGTAAGCGTAATGAGTAAAATTAAGAAAGGGACGCTCAGTTTGTGCATGTAGAGCGAATGAACGAGGAAAAGAGTGTAAGGAGAATATATGACGCAAATGTGAATGGTAGAAGAAGTTGGGGACCCCCGAGGAAGACATGGCACGACCAAGTGAATCAGATACTTGAGTCGTGCCATGTCAAAAGTCAGAATAATAGAAGAGTATGTATGAGACGATGTCCTCTCTGTCTACCCCTGCGGAAAAATGACGTGATGGTTAGTTAGTTAGTTTGGGGTTATCTATTTTGTTGTTTAACGGGTTACTTAGAAATATTATTTCTGACATGAAATAAGATATTTAAATTAATCGCGCAGATCGCATTTTTTTTTAATTTTTTACAGTTTGTTCATAGACTGTAGTATACGTTTTTTTTTATTTTCGTTTCTAATATTAGTCTACAACTCGCCATATTTATATGGAATCTACATGTTATAGGTGGGCCATAGGAAAACCATTTTAAAGAGAACACGTTTGAATGTATTTGCTCATACCGACAGTATTGAAAAAAACTAGTTTTGAACCCCAGCCCGCAGTCCCCTCTTACCCCGCAAATGTCCAAATATACTGGGTGGGTGAAGGTGTTTATCTATTTCATTTAAATTTGGACTGAAATTAAATTTGAATTCAATTAGAAAAAAAATCTTGCCAAAAACAATTTTGTGCATTTGTAATTTTTCTGAATTAGGTACATTCCAACTTTCTAACAAAAACAAAACAAAAATTAATTTCTGATTATGTCTCTCTTCGGTGTGTTATTAAATTATTAAAATCTTCAACCAACTTGATCGAAGATTAAAATAAATTATTTTTGTAACCATCCAGTACACCACTACACGTGAAACATTATACTCACTAAGAAATGATTTACCGTCTTTTATAAGGAGGGTTCAAAATTAGAGAGGCTTACTCCAGGGGACTTCTGATTAATTAACGAAAAGCATTTCTAGAATTCTTAGAAAGATGTTTCTTTTTCTTAAGAAAAAAACAATTTCATCTAAAATATAAATTAAACACAGAAATATCGTAGGACTAATTCGCGCAGTGACCAACTAACCATTATTTGCAATGAATTTCTGAAAACATTGAACCAATTTAAAAGTAAATATTTGTATAGTAAATGGGCTTTCGGAGTCGTTTTGTTGAAGTTTTGCGGTACTTCGTACGCCAAGCAAAAAGCTAAATTACAATCGCCTTTTACCACGGCGCTAGGAAGAAATAATGGAATAACAATACTGACCTAACCCACACTTCTTAGTCGCAGTCAGTCATTGTCTCTTTCCTTCTTTTCTACTACCACCTGACTATGACATGACCTAATAATTTGATACCATAATATAAGAGTGATTCACAACACTTAATATAAGTCAAAGACAAATAAATAAAAAGACAGGCTATATTCATACTAATCGAACAAAAAATATGACACGTTCTTGTTTGATGATGTATAGCTAAAACGACATTAATAAGAGAGGGATGGCATTTCAGAGAAAATGTGCCTGCGTATGAAATAGCGACACAATGGCGCGCGTATCTCTTGATTTTAGTTTCAAGCGAAAAACGAAACCCATAAAAAAGGATAGCAATTCAAAAATATATGCGTATGGATGAAATACATAGATGTATTATCTATAGCCCCGCCAGGCTTGCGTCGCGGTAGCGAGCAGCGTATTTCTAATACGACGCGCAACGTACTGTCACTATCGTTGTCCATCCTACACTTATGTGTTTCTGCGATCTCTATCTCGCCTTATTTTATTTCAACGTATACCTATTTCTGGTATGGAAAAGCCCTGAATAATTATGTTAATTTAAATGATTTGTTTGTATTTACGTATGGAGGTAAACTTCATTGGATTTGTTTTTTGGTCGAGAATGATTTTTAAGCTTCTCAAAAGCACAGGAAGGCATTTTTTCTCAAAAAACAGTCCATAGTGACGTGTTTGAGACAACTTGTGGCAACTCGTCTGACGAACGAAGTTATATGCAATTATAACGCACTAAATCTCAAGGATTACCACACGTGTTGTTTCAGTAACCTTTTTCTCTTTTAATTCATCTAAGATATCAATATTGGTTTCTTTATTTGTAAGACTATTTAACAAAAGAGGTTTAATTTTCACTGAAATGATGAATGTTGATGAATAACCTAACTCAACTCTATGATAAATCTGCCTGTAGTTAATTTCAATGTATTTTCGAAAAATTGCATCGAGAAAATGTTTATTAAGTAATAAATAAGAAAAAGTAACACAATAGCTTTCGCAGTGCAAGAAAATTCTTCAGGGAAATTAACTTTCATGGCAGAATTGCCGAGTAATTCTCACAGAATCTGCCGTGTAATTTAATTATCTGTCTCGAGTAAACCTAGACTAGATGATTGAACCTAACAAAATTATATTGCCTGTCTTCGAAAACAAAGAGTCTTCGTATTGTAGCCATAAATATATTTTTATGCATTATTTGACGTCGATGTCAATTTAAAGAATTTAACCAGTTTTATTCAAGCGATAGCCAAAATATTATTTCGAAGTTGCTACATTACATTTCCACAATTCGTTTCTAAACCGAACTTCTGCAACTTATAAACGTGCGCATACCCACAAGAACAACACGACATAATTCTTTATTCTACTGCAGCTTACCTAAGCATAACTGCATTACTCATTCCCCGATACAGCAGTTTCACACTATGGGAAACCAATACTTGGGTGATATTTATTATTTATTTATTTTGACATTTATTTTATATTGATATTGTATTTTTATTACATTGATATTTTATTTTTATAGTGACATATTTAATGTTAACCTGGTGAATTTTGTGGATCATATTTAATACTTATTCTAACCTATTCTTAAGCCTTCTGTAACCTCTTATCAAATCGCTTATTATTTTTTGTTTGTATCTTTATTTATATGTTTTCTTTCTTATGTGCAAAATTATTTCTCATGGTTGTACTATATATATTTATTTATTTATTTTACGCCTATTTAGGCTTTTACATATACAAAACAATATTTAAGAAATTATACTTGTAAATAGTACAGTTTAAGACACTTGTAAAAAATACGTATACGACACTTGTACAAAAATAGAGTAAAAACATTATTAAATTTTATCCATACAGTATGTAAGGTACAAAATATAAAAAAAAACAAAACAGCTTTTTTTCTTTCAGCCGATAAAATAGGCTTTTTATTTAATTGGCTTTTTATTCCCCTACTTGATGAAAAAAACTTAATTGGCTTTTTATTCCCCCACTTGATGAAAAAAACTTTAACAAGGTATTCTTAAATATTAAAATTGATGAACTAAATATATCAACAATATCGGAGTATTTGTTTCTTAGCTGTTGAATCCGTCGCATAGGAGTGTAATATTGGGAGGTTGAAGTAGAATTGTCACAATAATAAGGTAGGTACTGTCTTGTAACTGACCTGCCAGGAGTATGAAAAGAGATTACATACATTAAATCAGGGGTATCAAACATTGAATTTACGATTTTATACAAACAGGAAATCGGAAATGATTCTACGATCAGATAATTTTATTAAATTTAATGAACAAAGTACATTATCGTAATTTAGGCATTCTCTAGGAATGCCCATTTTAAAATTAACATACCTTAAAAATTTATTTTGTATTCTTTCAATCGCATTTATGTGAAAGCCTCTAGGTATTCATGGTTTTAATAATGGTTTTCCAGATTGGTTTTTTAGTTCTGGTTTTGTCAGTGCTCCAAAGAATCAGATAATAAGAGAAACGAAATTATCAGATTAAAGGGGTGTTTTCTATAATTGTTACTCTCAGGTTTCGCCAGAAATTCATTTTGTATTTTTTTTCTTTTACAAAACAATAAGGCGAGGATTACTTAATTAATTTTGTTGGGTTTTATTTATTTTAAATTATAATTTTTTTTATTTCTTCAAAATAGGCATATTTACTTTGGGGTGTCATCATTAATTTTATGAAAAACAAATACCTTTGTCATTCTTTTGATATTAATAAAAGTTTAAAAATTTTACACACTAACACAACGGGTATACAATTAGATAATTTAGAAATTTTAGAAATTAGAAAAAGTGTTAATAGTAAATTAAATATTATAAATAACCAAACGTTTTTTAAAAATAGCCATCTTTTAAATTTATTTTCGTATTAATACTTATACTTATAATAATTTATTTTGTTATTTAGACTTCTTGTTTTCCTTTTAAAAGATTTTTTATTATGTTAATGTAATTTTTTACCCATTCTAAAATAATTTTTATATTTTATTTTATATAATTGTTTTTTATGATATATTTTAGGTAATTAATCACCTCTCCTTTCTAATATTTTGTCTATGTTCTAATTAGTCTATACTTGTTTGTCTTTTGTTATTTATTATTGACTTATTATCCTGACGAAGAAAACATAGTTTTCGAAACATGTTGATATTGTTAATAAAATAGTGGTGTTATACAAAGGTATTTGTTTTTCATAAAAATAAAAAAAAAATAAAATATTATTTCTTTGTTGCATACATGGATATAAATTACGTAATAAGTTTTTTTATACACAGTAAAAAAAAAGAGCAATAAAATTAGAATGTAGTCAAACAAAAAATATTATAAAATATACTTTGTCTATTTAAGGCTGCTAAAATTTATTCGTATAAACATTATATTTGTAGGAAATTTAAAAAAAATATATTCGTGCTTACACAATTACAATTCAAAAAACAAGTTAATTAAAGCAAAATAAATACTTATATTACAGCAGGAAAAATATTCCAGCAGATAAATAAATATTCGTAATATTGGTTGTGATCCATCGTTTTATTACATTTCTATACTTGCTTTAAGACGATATATTTTTACATTTAATTTCTGTAGTCTTATATATTGAATTATACATTTTTGAAGTAATGAAATAAGCAAGTCTTATTCGATACTCCATAATTAAACTGATATGATAACACAGTTACAACAAAGAATTCCATTTTATTTAGATAATGTCATTTTCCTATTCACTTTCTTATGAATGGATATAGTTTTCATTCTAATCCAGCAATTATAAAACTTCTGGTCGTAATAAACTAAAAAAATCTAATATAAATAAGTCTTGATAAATGTCGGCGTGAAGAAAACTCCAGACGAATCATGCTAACGACGATAATAAATTTCAATTACAAAAATAACTCTACTACGATCGTAATGGGGGATAAGACTGATTCGAAAAATTGCGATAAAAAATAAATATCAGATTGAGTTTCCGATAAATAGCAGATGACTTTAAATTAATGTTGATAATGAAGTAAATAGTTGAGTAAGCAATTTCTTTAAAGTTCTAAAATAACTTAAGCTTTTTGACATCCGCCCACCGGATCTTCAAGAAATTATTCAATGTTGATTCATATCTAACGATCGTTTTTTGGGTGAATAATATTTAAATAAAGTGGTTTCTCCTCAATAAAACTTCGTCAAAAATAAGAAGGTCAAAAATAAGAAGTTCTATTTCGAAGTAAATTGGCTAACATCATACTTTACTATAATCATTTTAAGTAAAATATGAAAAAGTAAGCCGAATCGATAGAATAGGCTATGGAAGGTGTTGTCCAAGTATGGAGTGTATATTAATCTCATACAAGCAATCGCATAACTGTTTGGGGGATTTGGTGTTAGGTTCATCAGTGATTTTAAGGAGTAGTTTGACATCACAAAAAGTGTTAAGCAAGGTTATGTAATATCATCGTGATTAATTAATCTATACGTTGAAAATTATGCATGAATCGAAACAGGTATTGGGCGCGAAATAGAGTAATCGGAAAGGATAATGCCTGCGTGGAAGATCTACAGTATATTTACAGTATCTCGTGACAAGGACCAAGTGAACCAAATGAAGTGACCAGTCAGTGATTGAGTTGGAATCACACCTAGGTCCCACCCAGGCATCATAAGTTCAATTCCACGGCAGGCTAAGTCCTCCATCAAGACACAAGCAAAATTTCCTCCTAAACTTTGGTAGTAGTAGGACATTTTCAAATTATTTTCAGGTTATTCGTAATCCGGAGTGATTGTCTTTCTTTAAAAATAATACTTGAATCTTGCCTTGTCAAGAATCAGGATAACAGAAGTGCGTGAGACGATGTATGTATGTGAATGAAGCAAGGAGAGTAAGCCAAGACCAAGACCAAGACGTTTGGTGTCCGTCCTCTCTCCCTACCCATTAGAGAAACGGCGTGATGATTATTAAAGACACACAGTTGGGTTCTCTAAAATACTTTTACCGAAAATAAATGTTAAGAATCAGTAGCTCTTTCTCTGCATACCCACTTAATAGAAAAATAACACTTTATTAATTGAAGAAAATTTATATCATTTAATTGACTGAACAGAAACTGTAGATACAACAAAATTTCACTTACATCGTATTCGAAAGAAATTAATTTCATTATTTTAACGGTTGTTTAATATATTATAGTTAGTACATAGTATGTTCAACTTAATTCGAACCAAATGATGACAAATATTAAAAACAACCTTAACGGAACACTAACAAAACTTTGCGGAACGATCGTCTCACTTTAAACTGTCAATGTAAATCATTATACTTCTTGAAAAGTAACTGCTGGAAGTTGGCATCTGATTTTAATGATCGAGCAATTATTATTTAGTTGAGCGACGAGTTTCTATGGGAGCATTCAGAGCACAGAGCACAGTGCGCACTGCACTGGCTGCACAGTCCCAAAGCCTTCTGGCTCCTCTCAAATTACACGAAGCTAAATAAATTATAACTATTGCAGAATCTAGCCGAGATACTGAGTGTGTTGGTGAAATTATTTTTCTCTTGTGAACAATTTTAAATTGTAAAAACGTGAACCTCGAAAAGCAAGCTGCAGCATTAAAAATATGCTTTTGAGAATTTCTCCTATTTATTTTACTGTGTGGTTGTTTTCCTATAAAGCTGTAGATGCTTTCAGTATTGCCCTGAAAAAAGAACACCATTCAGAATCAAAACGTTGCTTTAAATGGCTGTAGCCGTGTTTGGTGACCAGATCTGAATAGCTGGTTACTTCCCCATCTCCATCCCATTCCCACTGACTTCGGCTTCACATCGTACTCTAATTGGGGATGCCATTGGCTCCAGACGGCTGGTAGCAGTTGGGGCTCATGAGCAGTACTCATAAAATAAAATGAAAGGAAGACCGATTCCCATTATCAAATTACTTAAATGGCCAAAGGCTTAAATTTCCAACTCCAATTGGATTGCTATAATAATCGTACTTCATTCGTAAAAAGCGTGTACTTCACAGTTTGCCATAATGGCAATATAAACACATAAGTTTGTTTTCAACCAGTTTATTTTTATAGAGAATAATACTGATTGGTAACTGATAATTTTTTTCTTTATGTAAATAAATAAAGGAAAAATACTAGATTTTTTCTAAATCTTAGCCGTCGAAGAGAAGAGTTCGATACCAGGTATATGACGCTAAATAGTATAAATAAAATAAAGTTAATTTAATCCAAGTCATTACTTATGGTAAGATCGTAACCAATTTTCCTGTTGTAAAATACACTTAAAATAAAATATTTCGTGGTTCATAATAAGAATAAGCTTCCGATGTGTGAATCATTTTTTCTTCCTTAAAACATCATTTTGTAGAGCGCCTTTCAATTGCTATAGCCTTTGAGTTATCCATTTCGTTGAACTTTAAACTTGTGTTGTACAAGTAAACTTCTTTGTAGGCTATGTTTTGTGTGTTTCCTGAAGAGTTTTGAAAGTTCTGAAAGAGTAGGAAGCAAGTTTAAAGTTAAGAGAAAGTTCCTGCGATAAATTGCTCAAAACTAATAATTATTGTGACTGGTAATAAGAAATGCATAACCACATCTCGCTTGACCATTTGCTATTATTACTGTACAATTTAAAATTAAAATGATTTAATTTTTTTGTATGCAATGCGAATTAAATTTTAAAATTGTCTCGTATGTCAAATAGCCCGCAGTACCCAAACTAATGTGTGAATCTGACCTTTATTTTTTCTATCTCTGCACCATATTTTATTTTTTTCATATTTTTTTTTATAAAATATGTGAAGTTGTGTACCTACCTAACCCTAAAGAAGGCACAACTTCCCTGAAAATTAGTAACAAAACATTTGTTGAAATAAACTGGCGTTTGAAGATGTCCCCCACGGTTGAGTGATTCGATCCTCGGCTACTAATCCAGAGGACGCGGATAATATATGGTATATTTGCAGCAGGTTCCGGAGAGGTAGAAACTTTCCTAAAAGAAAGAATTAATATCGGAATTGCTTCACATGGTCAGATATTAATAAACTTTCCTTTCCCTAAATCTTCAGCTTCACATCATACGCCATTTGGGAATGCCAGAGTCTAACTGGTTCCAGACGACGAAGCAGTTTGGATTCATGTGCGGTATTTACATTAAAAAATTGTAAAAAATAACGTTTATGAAAATATTCACGTACTTATCGTCCGAATTAATCAAAAAAATTCCGAAAATTCGTATAATTTTTGGCATTTTCCTCAAATACCAAGTGATATCACGTATCTATCTCCTCTGGTGTGAATGCGTACGGCGCGCGGCGCGACGTCCAGTCACGAGATTCAGATATTATAAATACAGCAGCGGCCTAAAAGTGGTCGGCCTTGCAACTGGCAAGAAGCAAAAGACAAAGCTTTTCTAGACCGTACTTCCGTTACTAATGCCGTACTTCGCAAGATCCAGTGAAAAGTGAGCTTTCAAATATGATTTATTCCTTGAATAATTAAGTGGATGGTACAGGGAAGAAGGGAGATTGTCACAATTTGTTAATGTCGAGAGGACATTTTCAGATTTGCCGTCAGCAGCTCTTATCGGTAATTTTGCCTTTCACCGTGGTTTTCCACCGACGTTCAGGTGTAGCTCTAAAATTATTATAAAGACATAAAATTATTATTATATAGGATGTTACTAGACTTACTTTAACCAATGGTTCCCGGCATTATTTGGAATGAAAAACGTGAATGAAATTTTGGTCTCCGATGGCATTTTTGATGTTTTTTTTTTGTTTTTTTTTTTCAACTTAAGACATAACAATCAGTAGGTTTTGGATAGTTAGAGTCGGGGTAAGGATTTGACCGGTAACTCAACTGAGTGACCAATGATAAAATGCAGAAGATTTTTTTGTTGTTGTTTGGTTTTGAAGAAAAACATTTTTTTCAATAATAAAAAAGTCACCAACGATCAAATTTTTATTTACATTTTGTACTCCAAATATTGGCAGGAATCAGTAAATAAGTAAGTCAAGTACGTCCCTTAAAGCCTTGTATAAATATGAAATGTAACATAATATACCTAGTGTTGCCCGGCTTTATTCTGTTTTACGAGGTGGGAAAAGGGGATGGGGGTAAGTTTTTGAAATCTTATGTAGACAGTGACCTTTCTCTTACATTGAGGTGAAGTGTGCATCAATCTCGGAACAACGCTGTAAAATTTTTATAAAACAAACCGACACCAAAAGATACCATTTTTATTTTGATAGACGATCTTATAGTATTTCAGTTCTAATGGTCTTTTTGAGATTTTTGTCCGCATCTGTTACACCTCTGAAAAAACAGCAATCCTTTTAATAGTTCCCCTGTCTTGTCGAACGGAATGCAATCAACGGAACATAACAGAAAGATATAAATGTTGTGTTTATTCTACTGTATGTTAATGGAAGATATCCAGAAATATATCACTGTTAACTTCGGTTTCTTAAGGGTACATGGGTTCACTGCTTTGATGCACCACAGAATAGCCGGGATGAGTCAGCGCTATCGAAGATCGCAAAACACTCTCATCCAGGCCGTGGCCCAGTGGCATGGCGCGCCTTTACAACAAACATGGAGAATTTACTTAAAGCCTCCGCAGTATACAAAATATGTTTACTATTATGTTTTATTTTATGTATTTTTTTATTATGTTATTATATCTTATTATGTTTTATTTTGTTTCATCTTGCATATTCCATTTAATGTAATTATTTAATGGAATTTTATAGATGTATGCTTTTATATGGCTGACAGAGTATGGCATTCACCGCTCTGTTCGGTTGAAATAAACACAATTATTTTTATTATTAATCCTCAAAATTGAAATTTTACTGATTTAAAAGATGTAAATAAATATATTTTTTAAGATATAAAATTAGTAAATATATTTCATAAGATATAAAATTAGTATGATAACAATCTATAACTGAGAAAAAACTCATTGCCTGATAATAAAATTAGAAAAAGCGAGAATGACCAATTTAATTAATTCAATTTCCTTGTTTTTTATACAGGTTAATATTATGACGGTAATCGAAAGATAAAGAATTTTTAAAGAATACGTAAAATGTTGTATGGAGATAGATTATTCCATATAGATAGTTGAATTTATTTCACGTAAGTTCATCAAACATTCAATGTAGGTATCATCTGGACATTCTGAAACGAGATTAGATTTTCAACGTATTGGAAACCAGTAGCTCTGAGAAGCAAATTACAAAAGAAATCAATACTGTCACCTTTATCAGATTTTGGATGGTTTATGTACTGTTTTTTGTGACGGCGCCACGACTTTTTCAAAATTTACTGCAGTATTCTGAGCTGAACAAACATGGCGATATGACTTTATGGTAGGTGGGTTTACATTTATCTGACGTGTCGTGTCGTGATGTGCTCCGATATGATGGCGAGGGTTCACATCTAAATGTCGTGTTTTGACGCTTTCTGACGATATTTTGAATCAGTACAGTCGTCACAACACAACACTGGCTTGTGCACACTAGTCTGATCTGTCATGATGCGGCCGCCCCCGCGCTCCCCACCTTCACGCTCTGACAAAAATCGAGATAGCTTCTGATGCGATACAACAGAACGCATCACGTCAGATAGCGACACACTAATATAAAAGTCACCGTACTAAATGTATGAAACCGATACCGTTCTAACGCGTCATGACACGACACGACAGACAAGTTTAAATTACGCGTCCCTTTTTTTGTTGACCGGATAACACCGAATGAAATCAACTCAACACCTCCTCGGAAAAGTCATAAAAAGTGATGAAAAAAATATGTTTATCAAAATGAAAATGTGCAATTCACACGCGGTAGAAGTGAAACCTTCAGCAAACTAAAGTAGGCAAGAGTTCAGGAGCTACAAAGCACCGCAAACAGAGGAGACCGATAGGCTGTAAAGCACCACACAAAGAGGAGACCGATGAATGTCTTTGTCTCTTTTTAGTGTCGCTATTTTTTTTGTCATCGAGTTTCAAATCACAACAGTGCTAAAGAAGTTTTCACATAAAAATTGATTTATTAGGTTAGGTTAGGTTAGGCTTTGGAGTATTTTTAAATATTTTTTTACAGGTTTTTATTTTAAACGGAACAAAAAAAATCCACACTCAGCCAAGTAGCCGTCCAACCCCCCGTTTTTTTTATTATAAGTTGAAACATTGACTATTTAATATTTCTGTTTTTGATACCGACAATTCGTGAAGGGATGTTCTTATAATAATTTATTAAAAGAAATATAAAACTTTGTTCCACTTAATTTATTTGTGACCGTAAAAATTTTAGATGTAAAATGGCAAAATATGTGACGTCATACTAGGGGGGCGGGGTCTCACAAATGTGACGATGTGTGACAGGGACGGGGGGGGGGGGTCGAAAATCATGAAATTCGTGTGACATAATTTATGGATGGCCCCTTATTAAAAATCGTTAATTATATTTGTTTATATATATTAAAACATATACATTCATTATATATGTTTTAATATATTATGTAATATTGACATTTCTTACCCCTAGTAATGTCAGCAAACACTGATTTTAGTCAAGTTCCTTAACACTGCGTTAATTTATATTTATATATTAGAGACGCCACCGCCACCTCAGGAACCATTTATTGGATAATCAACACCTCTGCCATATGTCACCCCAAGTGGTTGGCTACGTTAGTGACTTACCTGGGGTGCCCTTGATGGCGCACAGTTAGTAATTTTGAGCATCTAGCGTAACTTTATTATTTTAGTACTAGCTTTTCCCCGCGGCTTCGCTCGCTTGGTATTACGGGAAATTACTATAGCGCTTGCACTTATCAGTTATTATAAGGTGATTTTTCATGAAGATTTTTTTCACAGTGGGTCATTTTTTTCTGCCAAGTGAGAAAACAGCAGACAAACCTTTTCCCACGCCCTTCAAGCGTTTTATTTTCCTGTTTTTTTCTCTGTCGCTCTTGATAGAAAACATCTTAAGACATTTGCGCGTCAGTTTTAACGGTGTCACAGTCGTTTTTATCTACTTTTGACAATGTTTTCAGTTTGACTCGGGTCATTAAAAATAACTCATTACTGTGTTCAACGCAAAATTTAAACGATTTTCTGTTTGAAATTCAGAAAAAAATGTTATCTTTTCGCACGAATAAATTTTGGTATTAATTTGACAGCAAACATCTTATATTTACATAACATTAAACACCTGTCACGCTTTCCTGTAATAATTCTTAAAATTTGTTATTCCATTAATATTTTTTACTGTCTCATTAAAATGAAACAATAATGACATTTTTTTATTGAAGCATTCTTTTGAAGATTTTTTTTTTCTGGCGGGAATTTTTTGCACGCTGTCATTTCTTTATTTTAATTAATTTATCGTTATCAAGTTTGATTTGTAGTACGCCATTTCAGTTTTAAGTTTTTCTTTTATATACTTATGTTTTCTTGTCGAAAACAATCTCTCAAATTTAATGAATCCACTTAACTACTTGAACCCATAAGCTTGTTTTCACGATAATATAATATTACCAGACATGTGTATGACATGTGAGGCGTACCTGACTAAAACAACTGCGAGATGCGTTCATCTCTTATCATCAGAAAAAAATGCTTAAACTTTATATTATAATAAAAAAAATATTTAAGTAAGTATGTAGTGAAGTGGCAGACGATCATCGACGGTCCGAGATGATCTGAACATTGAACCACTGCTACTCTTCATAGAAAAATCACAATTGAGGTGGCTTGGACATACTAAGAATGTCTGATGACTGAATTCTGAGGAAAATATTGAGTGCGATTCCAGAGGGTAGACGTCCAGTGGGCCAACCCAGACACAGCTGGGCGAGGCAACTCCAGAAACTCCAGTGTGTGGAGAGGATGGGACTGCCATGGACGGAGGCCGAACAATCAGTACAAGACAGGAAAGTATGAAGCAACCTTGTCGATGCAATGGGTTCCCGTCCCGAATAAGATAAGGGGAAGAAGAAGAAGAAGTATGTAGTGAAATTTAATACAAAAAAAAAAATAAGTGGCATAATTTTTGTGATTAGAACAATAATTCTCAAACACTGTTTCACAGAATTAAAACATTTATCAAATATAATTTTCAAGTTTTGTGAAAGTCTTCTTATCTTTTAAGTTAAGTATTTAAGTCGTTTAAGTTATATACCAGCAGTTAAAAACACGATCCGCGGGTTTTTGCCGGTAGGCCCTCCGGGCAGCTTTTGATTCGGCTTTGCCCACTTTAATTTTTGGTGACCATTTACAGGGCTTCGCCCAGTTCGCCCGTGTTAATTTGTAATACTTAAATCTGAAAGAGTCTTTCATCTGCTTTCAAAAACAGTATTTTATTTTGAAATATGCTCATAAACAGCGAATTTATCTCGAATCGAATGTAATGCAAGAATATATTTCGCAGAATACGCATTCTGACAGTTCACATATTACGACAGTAGCTTAGTCACAAACTCCACGTACACAGATGGTGTTCGTAGGACGGAAATGTACTCAAAGTCGGGTTCTTAAATTTAAACCGTACAGACGCTAGGGTATTAATACTATCAGATTAACGGAATTTGAAAATTGATTAAATGTTCAAATTCTGTGAAACAACCCGCCCGTAATCAGGTACCCATTCAACAATGTCAAAACACTTGTTTTGAAATAGAAATGTTGTTGTCCTGGTCAACAATTTAACATCGTAAAGTCACTAGCAAAGCATCTTTAACACCATTAACCTGTATTAGCAGATGAAAATTTGGATTCTAAACAACCGGTAATTAACTGGGCAGATAAAATGCGGGAGAAGCAGAGTATGAAATTTTAGCAAGTTTAAAACAAAACAATTATACAATTTGGGACGTGGGTACGGGTACCGCCGTCCCAAGAACTGTTCATTGGATAACCAAAACACCTTTGTTATTAGTCACCCCGAGTGGTTCGCAATGTTTGGTATAGATTTTTCCTTTCCAGACTTACCTCTCTTTCCTTCGCTTAAAAAAAACCCTCCACACAACTTTCCGAACATGACATAGATCAGTGGAAAATTATTTTCAGTTTTCAGTTTTTTGTTTTTTTCAAAGAATTTTTTTTTTCTTTGCCGAAAATTTTAACAAAACATAGTTAGACGCGTAGAATAAAGAAAAACACAACAAATGCCTAGTGGACATGTTTCGTGATCCAAATATTTTGCCAATCAGGCCATAAATCTATAATAAAAAATTGTGATCGGGATGGAGATCCACGATGTCAGGCGAGTGTAAGTGAGACAGAACGCGTGCAAAATGGAATATGTATTACTATTCAAATTTGTTTTGTCGATACTTCTTGTTTTCTTCTTTATTCTATGGTTAGGGTTGTGGTCATTATACGTAAATGTTTACTGGCAAAATTCAAATTTAGTAACAGTAACTGATAATGGCGTCAAAATGCAAATTTGTCAGGATGTAAAAGACAAAAGGGGTTTTCTCCCGTATTTTTATAAATTATGAGTGATAATAAAACCCGTCTTATCGTCTAATTTTAAATATGCCTGGTTTAATTAGTACACAGAGAAATACAGCTGCGTTAATTATAAGCGCTTTGTTATTTCCTGTTAAGAAATGTTGTTCTGAAATGTTAAGATGGAGAAAGCATTAAAATAACGATACGACATAAAATATTTTTTATCGTGTTATTAAATGTGTAGCTGTTTGAGAAATAAAACTTGTTTCCGACTTCCTAGTGGTAAAGAAATAACGGAATACAGCTGATTCTATGGTAATTCTTTGTCTTTTCACGGTAAATATACTCCAAGTAAGCCGTTCTCCAGTCGTGTCATCCTTAAACTAAACTTCTTTGATGTGACGAACTTTCAAAGTCGGTGTATTGTCGTGGCATATGTTATAAAGACATTTCTCGACAAACAGCGGAACGTCTTTATCGACAGGTAGTTCCATTCCACGCTGTTTGGTAACGGGTGATCCGTGTCGACGTCGATGCGGATAAGCGCTTAAACGCCGCGACGCCATGAAAATATTTATGACTGTAAAATGACCAGAATCGTGATCCCAAATTATTCTGTATCATTTTGATTGTGTAAAAGAACATCATTCTTATTTCAGATTATCCTCATCTTGTATTAAAAATTAAACTTCAAAATTGAGATAACCTCGTGAATGACAACAATTATAAGACAATTATAAATTATTGAAACAGTTCTCCTCAAATTTTGCGTGCTGCAGTCCGCAAAGTTTTATTTTATAATAGAAAACTTCTCATAAAAGGGCAATGGAAGAAAATATTTTATGTGAAAATATTAAAAACATCCGATTCCCGGAGCTAGTGGGGCGACATCATGCCTAATGACAGACGCTTTTCATCGGAAGGAAATAGGGGGAAACAAAAAGAAGATTTTATAAATACGATTTTAAGTTGTGATTTTATCAACGATGCTGAAAGGTTCTGAACAAACTAACATCACGCTGTATAAACCAACCAAATGAAGACTTAGAAAAAAGAATCACCGAAATCGAGAGAGACCAAGAAAGAAGAAACCGAGAATCAAATAACGCTTGTCTAGAATTTCGGGGTATTCCGGAATTTAAAGAAGAAACGACCCAATCCCTGAAAGACATCACCTTTAACGCCAGCAAAATAGTGAACTGCCAGCTCAACACCAACGACATAGAGAATATATATAGAGTCACTCCACGAAATAAAAATATTTCTCCGACCGTGAAATCCAGAACAGTGATCATTCGTTTTAATTCAACGGCTTTAAAAGAACAATTACATAACGCTATAAAAACATACAATAGATCTTGTGAACAAAACAGTGATAAACTAAATAATGTTGTTATTAGATTACCGGGTCCCCGTTCGCCAATCTATGTTTGTGAACTCCTTACCCCACGCGCCAAACATCTATGGTACCTGGCGCGTCAAGTCGCAGCTGATTGTAAGTACAAATACGTTTGGACTAAAGCCTGTCAGATCTTTATTAAAAAGGATGACAAATCACGACCGTTTCTAATAGATTCCGAATTGGCTCTATCAAAACTATGACTACCTATCATTTTCATTACTCTTTCCCTCGATATTACCACTCTAAACCAAACTAAAATGTCACATCATGAATATCAACATAATAAAATACAACAAAAAAAATATGTCTCATAAACAACAAATAATTTTCTTGTATCCTTATATTATTACTTATATCATAATTACTTGTATTATTATTTTATGTGTAATAATTATAAATCAACATCAGATTAACATCGGATATTTGAGGATATGTATTACATATTGGAAATATAAATCTCCAAACCGGCCGCGGCCTTACGAATGTACAAACCGCTCAAATTCTAATAAAAAAAAACTGAAATATCTCCACACCGATCATCTATCAAATAATACATTGTACAACTGGAAAAATTATATGTTAAAGATTGTTAAACAAAAAACTATTACGACACTGTATAAAATTGTAACATCCATAAAGAAACTTTCAACTCAATTAATTTTAAATGGATGATTTCATATCTAGTCAAATAGAAAATATCTACAAAATCCATGAATACAAATGTGCAAGCACAGACACCTGTAATGAATTTTTCCCCCACAACTTAACGGTTTATTTATATTACACCAAAATATTCGTAGTATTTTCCAAAATTTCGACGAGTTTATTATTAAAATTAATAACTTAAAAATTCAACCAGACTGCATTATATTAACAGAGACATTTACAAATGAGTCACCAGCTTACCATCTACCCAACTACACATACATTCCGACAAAAATAAATATTAATAAAAATAGTGGAATCGCAATATTCGTTCACACCAAATTCAGTATTGTCACGATTTTAGAATACCCAATATTACTGACTAATTGTATTCAAATCGAAATAAAACTCGACAAATATATTTATCACATTATTGTAATTTACAGAACACACGAATCAAATATTTCACATTTTATAAATCAACTGAAAACTATTTTACTAACCCTTAAAAATAAAACCTGCTTTATTGCGGGGGATTTTAATATTAATATTAACGAAAAATCTGAAAATATTTTCAAAAATGAGTATCTAAATAATTGTATGTCTGAATTAGATTTTAAATCATGCGTAAACAAAAATACTCGAGAAATGCATGGACAACAATCGTCACGCTTAGATCATATTTGGGTAAACATAAAATTACAAAACCTTTATAAAATCAAAACAATCGTTTGGCAAACGAATATTACTGACCACCATACGTGCTTATTATTATATGATAACGAAATGAAATCAGAAATAAAAGCTCCAATTACGATTAAAAAAACCACAAATATTGCCATGTTAGAGAAAAAATTGAAAGCAGAAACTTGGTATACAATATTAGAATCTAACGACGTTGAAAAATGCTCCAGTATGTTTGAAAAAATACTTATGAATCATATTGAAACCTCCACAACAGAGGTTTCACTGTACACAAATTCAAAGTTCAGACGTATAAAACCTTGGATCACTTGTGGTCTAATAAAATCTATTAGGGAAAAAGAAAAACTGTATAAAACTACAATCAAAAATCCGCACGATGAAAAGGCTAAGATTGTTTTAAAAAAATATAGAAATAAATTAACAACTTTAATTAAAAAAAGTAAAGACGACTACTTTAAAAATATAATCTCTACTTCAGAAAACAATCCGAAGGTTATTTGGAAAATGGTAAATTATGCAATTGAAAATAAGAAAAAAAATAATTCTATAAAATACATACAACATGAAAATAATATCATAGATGTATCCAAAGACCCAAAACTGACAGCAAACATTTTTAATTCTTATTTCTCTAAAGTAGGAAATGATCTCGCTGAAAAAATCTCTAAACCTTTACACACGCCAAAACCTATAACTAGCAATATACAAAGACGCAATACACTATCCACTTTTAAAAAAACTACTGAAACTGAAATACAACTTATAATAGAAAACATGAAAGACGGATCATCTCCAGGTTTTGATCACATTACCGTGAAAATTCTTAAAACAATGAAAATGTATCTACTGAAACCTCTTAACCATCTTATTAATCTCAGTCTGACTAAAGGCATATTCCCTACTAATTATAAACAATCTATAATATCCCCTATCTTTAAAACCGGTGACCCACAAAACATTTCAAATTATCGACCGATATCCTTAATATCAAATATTGCAAAAAGATTGTGAAAAAACGGGTTGTAGATTTTCTGGAGAACAACAAAATATTACACTGCAATCAATTCGGGTTCGTAAAAACAAAAAGCACGCAAGACGCAATAGCAATGTAACATCACTTATATACTCGGCACTTGATGAAGGCAATAAATGCGCAGGAATATTCATTGACCTAAGAAAAGCATTTGATAGTATCTCACACGTAAAGCTTATTAAAAAACTGAAATCAAATAACATCAATGATAAAGCCGTCCAATGGATAGAAAGTTACTTGAACAATCGTGCACAATTTGTTAAAATAAATGACTAAACAAGCGACAAAGAAACACCAAGTTTTGGTATCCCACAGGGCACCGTGCTGGGACCAATATTGTTCATTTTGTATGTAAACGACATATTTATTCAACCATTACATGGACAAATTATCTCTTACGCCGATGATACAGTGCTTATAATAAAAGAAAAAACATGGGAAAAAATTAATTTAAAAGCCACGGAAGACATAAACACTCTAAAAATATGGTTTGACAATAACCTCCTGTCGTTAAATAGTGATAAAACATATGTCATCCCTTTCGAAATTAACACAAACAATATACCTCCAAATCTACAAATCTACAAATAATCTTACATGATCATTCTCTCGAACAACACGACACTAATCACTGTCGACAAAAATGTTCACTCCTGAAAATAGCGGATAAAATAACATATCTTGGAATTATCGTAGATAAAAACCTCAAATGGAAAGATCACATCGGCCATACAATAAAAAGAATTAGGAAATTAATTTATATATTCTTACGAATTAGAAACTTCTTATCAACGAAAAATCTATACTCAATATACTACGCATTAGTACAGTCTATTCTTCAGTATGCCGTTACCAGTTGGGGTGCAGCTTACAAAACTAGTTTGACCCCCATAGAAATTGTTCAAAAACTCGTAATAAAAATTATTTTAAAAAAACCTCCAGACTTCCCTACTGAAAGAATATTCGAAGAATTTAAAGTCCCAACATTCAAAAATCTATTTATAAAAAATTCAATCTTACAAATTGTAAAAGAAAAAGAAAAACACTCATTCGTAACGGAAAATCGTACCAGACTCAAACATGTATTTGTATGCCCGAAACTAAACACTTCTTTTGCTCAACATCATTTTTCATACCAAGGAAAATACTTTTTTAACAACCTACCCATAGAAATCAGAATCATTAATAACAAAATAAAATTATCGAACTCTATCAAAAATCATTTTAAAGAAATCAGCAACGGGAAGACTGCTTCCCCTATTTCCACATGAATGTAACACTAAAAATTATACTTGTTTTTACTCTTATGGAATGCATGGATGTCTTTTAGTTAAAAATTGCGATGTGTTTGTATTAACTGCACTAATTACTTATGTAACGCTCGTGACTGTTTAAATGTATTAATAAATATGGAATGTAAACTCTTCTTCCATCCACAAGCAAATGCTTTTAATGGAAGACCAGTACTACTTTAAATGTACCATTTTTGAGATAAACAAATAAAAAAAAAAAATAAATAAAAAAAAATAAATAAAAAAAATCTACTTTGAATAGTGTTCAAATATTATTAAAAAAATATTTACTGGTTTACATGAATCAAAATAAAAATCCGTTCATTTTCCCGTTGTGCCTAGAATAATTTTTCGAATGGTTTGCGTTTCTTTTTTGTCGTTTTATTAGCTTGTATTATTCTAAGTCTTTAGTTTTATGGTCATCCCTTTGGAACTGTTTTTTTCGTTGCGAGAATGACACTGCAAGTTTCTATACATAAATATAGGGCATTATTAGATTGCCTATAATCAATAGCACTTTGTGTGATGCATTTTCCTAAGGATGGGTTGTTTCAAAAAATTTGATGGATTCATCAGATATTTGAAGCTGATTTTCACATTCTGTGTAAGTTCTATTCAAGTTCTGTTATTACATAGTTATAGGACAGTTACTTAACAAAACTGAAATAATCACAGAACTTACACAAAACGTGAAAATTAACTTCAAATATTTGATGAATCCGTCGAATTTTTTGAAACAACCCGTCCTAAGTAAATCATAAAATTGACGGTGAACGCTAAATACGTTACATGTTGTTTGGACCTTCATGGAATGGCCGTTAATTGTGCAGTTGGGCCATAATAACCTGATATCGGAGCGTCGGTATTGTTGGGTCAAGGAGATACTGTCATTAATAATTATTATGGGCCTCTTCCTGGAAACGTCATTAAAACTGATTATTATAGTCGATGACAAATTTCTAATAATACAGCAATGATCTCCATGATAGTGGATAGCTTTGGACTATAGTCCCAGAGGTAGCGCATTAAAATAAAACAGGAAAAGTAATAATTGATTAATATTATTTAAAATAATTAATTTAATTATAACATCTATATTTGCTTTTTTCGTGTCACCCTATTAAGAGTCCATTATTTAAAAACGAAATGCTGTTTCTTAAAATTAATTAATTATGTGATGAACAATGAACTGTTTCAAAATGCTATAAAAGAATTATTAACTTAATATGGGTCGAGAATTTTTTTACGGTTTTTAATTTTAAGTTATAGGTTATATCATCAATAATGCTAACTTTGGTTTTAGTTGCGTTCTGCGTAACTCTGGACAACGGAATAGATTTTGTTTGAATTGAAGATTCATTTTCAAAATTTAACTGATTTTTTAACTTAATGGAAATAATTCAGAGAAGCAGTAAAATGTAACGGTTTTACCTGTATTCTAATATTTTAAAAATATATATTATAATTTGAATTTTCAAAATTGGACCTGATTTGTCAAGAATTCAGACTCAGGATTTTCACGTGTTATGGTATCACGATTCTGGTTTTTGGGTAAATATTATACCACTGTTTGACTTACCGAATAAATGGTTTCATTTTCATTTAAAATATTGTTGTAGGGAATCAATGTGTACTTTCAAAATTAATGAAATACAAAAGATGTGTTGAAACTTGTCTTCTTTTAATTTTATCATGTTCTCCGTGTAAAACAAATAAAATTCTTTACCTGTCAAAACTGTCTAATATTGTTGACAGTTTCTGCTGCAAGTGATTAGTTTAACCATTATTTAATCAATCCTTACACATTAATATATAGCTTCAGTGGATGGTGAAGAAACATTAGTTACGTTTAATAACGGCTTGGTAGGGAATAAATTAATCCTATCGGAACACTAATGAAACTCGGGGAAATAACCCCAAACCGTATTATTAATCATGTATGGTTCACAATAAATAAAACACCGTGTTGCGAGAGATCAATACATGGAAGGACTTAAACCTATTGTTAAAAAAACATTGGCAGTCATTAGCCAAGGTGGGGTTTTTCACATACACTAACGTGAAGTTTAAACTACGTATGTTTCCAATGTAACAATAAAGTACAATCAATACTTTGACCTTACAAACATTCTATTTTCATTCAAATATGCTGATATATGTGAAGACGAATTACAGTGAAAATGGATATTGACACATTTAGTATTACTGTGGCTATATTTCGTAAAAGTCATTGTCAAATATTGTACCTGCTCTTAACGTTATATATAGAAATAGCAAAGATGGGGAAGAAGGCAAATAAGGTTTTTAGCTATTAAATGTAGTTGCTAAGCAAGTCAGTAAGCTGCGTTTAAAAAAATGGAATCTTGAGATTTTTATTTTTATTTATTTATTTTTATTTTTTCTGTTTAATTTATTTATATATTTATTTATATTCTTTAAATTTATTTATTTATTTTATTTATACAATACATGTTACATAATTGTGATATTTACTTAAAGTAGGTATACTAAATCACCTTACTAGGCGGTTGCCTGTTACATGGTGACCAATGAAGGATACTTTGAATGAAGTCTAATGTAAACACATGGATTTAGTATAAATGATGCTAAAAATTGTAATAAAAAGTAGAATATGGAAAGGAGAAAATAAATAAATAAGCATTAGATTATAGAAATGTACATAACTTTTTTTTTTTCTTTTTTTAGTATGTGTGCATGTAAGCACACTTGCATATATAGGTGCACACATCTATACAGATATAAACATAAAATACATACATATTGACACATAAACAATACGTATATATTTAATTAATAATTCCATATAAATTAAAGTTACGATTGTGAATCATTTTTCGTGGGCTTTCGTTTTTCTTACTGCCTTTAAAACGGTGCTATGTATGCGATAGTGTCCTAAAAAAGCCGAAATTAAATTTTTAAAAATTGTGGACACAAATAATGCATATTTTGTTTAACACTTTGTGTACGAATTTTATAGATTTTTGTCACAACATCATTTTTTCTTGTTTTTGGGCCATTTTCATGAATTAAAGAGGCTGTGAAATAGCACCCCCGCGGTAACGTTGACACAAAGAGGCTTTATTATCAGCGGCCTCCTGGCATTAGTCATTTTGCTTTAAATACAGCCCACGTAAGCTTATTTCTCGTCATGCCGTGAGGTATCCATATATATGAATGAAGGTGAATGTTCACCATTAATAACGTGTTTTCCATAATTTTTTTTTTCATTTGACCAGGATGTGTAATTATTCACCAAATTAAATAATATATTTTCGCAAATATTTTCCTTTTTACTCTCAAACTTGATTTCTATATTATATTCCAAGGACATCCATTTTTCTATTGAAGTGTTTTATCAAATAGACCAACCAACTACATCATCTGCTTAAATAAGTATTGGTTTCATTGCAAATATTCAATATGCATATTGAACGATATGAAATTCTTCTTGAAAAATCTTCACTCGAACATTCGAAGCAATCGAGTGGAAAACTGAAGCGATATGTTCAATACATTTCTCAGTCGAGTGATTTTAAAAGTACTCGGGACTCTGTTATTTGAGATACTGTGTTTAGTAAGGTGAGCAGATATCACCATCCGACGAGAATGTACTCACTCGCATTTGCCAATAATATTGGTATTGCATTTGCACATTCCGTTGTTGGCACAAAATACTTAAATCGCTTTCATTGAAAGCCGTAAAAGCGTGAATTTCGATATGCAATAAAAATGTATCGATAACACGGAGAAAGAATATCGCCAGAGTAGCAAATGAGTGCATTATGACGAAGGGAGGAGATAACAAAAGGGGGGAAAGAGGTGTTTAATAGTCTGTCACAGGTTGAAACATGCATCCTTGCTTAGAGGCATTGCATTTGAAGATCAATAAAAGTATTTTCTAGTATTTCCTTGTAAATAATTCAGAGTTGTGTTTTGCGCCGATATTATTTGCTGTTCAAAAATTATTTTTATTTACATTTTGATTTCCATTTAGTAAAACTGGGACTGAGTGTCACGGTGTTTTGGGCGTCAAAAATGTCGATGGTTCTGATAAAATGGATATTAGTACAAGTTTTAAATGGTACCGGTCAGTGGCTGTGTTGGCATCGCGTCTTGTTACCACCCAGGCGTCTCGTCGTTCAATTCCTCGGCTGTCTAATAATAACTATTACCATATTTCGCCGATTTACATAGCACCGTTATTTTGCAAAATCACCTAAAGGGCACTGTACAAATAATAAAAGTAATATAACGTCTTGCAACTAAGATCTATAATTATAACTGGTGACTCACATCTAAGACTTGTAACTAATGAAGTACGACTCTCTCCGATGGCGCTACAGCCCATATCGAGCCTTGGCCTCCTGCAACATTCGCCTCCAACTCCTCCTGCCCTCAGCTGCTGACTTCCAGTTTGTTATTTGGAGAAGCTGTGCTACGAGACAAGACGTAGAACTACTGACCTAAAACTATTGACTTATTAACAACTTGACTTAAAATTAGAGATTGACAACTAACATACTTATATTTAAAAATACATGTTTTTGATTTTGCCAGGGTTGTCGGTTAGGTACAAAAAGAAGTTTGACAAACTTGTACATACATATGTATTATATTATTGTATTATTGTATTATATAGTAATATTAAGTGACTCAATTTACATCACAAAGTATCTGCTTTATATGAACCAATTTACATTATATTCTACGCATTTTACACATGTATACAACATTCTCTTTTTTAATGTTAAGGCTAAGTCCTCCATCACGACACAAGCAATATTTCGCTTAATGTGTTAGTCGTAAGCGATTTACATATTTTGGTAAGTCATTCGTAACCCGGGAAAATTTCTTTCTTAAATAAATCAATTCATATACAAATAAAAGATGCCCACTTGTATTAATCGAATCCTTATATCAATGTGAAATGGTTTTATTTATAAACAATAATCTAATTTTTTGTTTATCATTGGTATTACACTACATTATTTTTTTGTCAATCTGGTTATAATATTTGTAATATTATAACCAACAAATAATTTGCATTTTTTCCAGGTTAGCACTTTGAAAATTAGTGACCCTTGTGTATTTTATGCCTAATTTTGAGACCTGTGAGAATTTAGCAACAGTGTTGTTTAATTTGAAGTTGTTGTAGGAAATATAAGAAACATTATGAATGTTCATTTATTTTATGTTTGGACCAACAATAAATCAAAGTAAGGTGAGAACTGAAATAATAAGTAATAAATATTAATAAAGCAAAGCTATTAAGTGACTCAATTTGGGAGGCGGGAATGGGTACCGCCGCCCCGGGAACCTTTATTGGATAACCAACACCTCTGCCATAGGTCACCCCAAATGGTTCGCTACGTTTGGTGATTTAACAGGGGTGCCCGTGTTTGTCTAGGTCTTGGAGGCGGATGATCAGGACATACTGAATCCCAGATTCCTACCCACCCCTTAAACCCTTTTCCTTCCTAAAAATCTCCTCTCCTTCCTTTCCTTAAAAAATCCTCCACACAGCATCCCCAAAGATGACATAGGCCCTGAGAGAAAATATTTTCCTGCGCGCCTCCTGTATGGAGCTTTGTAAAAAAAAGTGAATTGTTTGTGTCATTATTTCAGTTTATATATTCAATTGATAGTTCACTTCAAGCGTCAATATGGTGATCCTTTGATAAACCTTAGAAGTTTGGGTGAAAAACCGGAAAAACACTAAGGATGGGTTGTTTCAAAAAATTTGATGGATTCATCAAATATTTGAAGTTGATTTTTACGTTTTGTGTAGGTTCTATTCAAGTTCTGTTATTATATCGTTATAAGACAGCTGCTTCACAAAACTGAAATAATCACAGAACTTAAATAGAACTTACACGGAACGTGAAAATTAACATCAAATATTTGATGTTAATTTTCTAATAATGTCAAGTTCTGTTATTATTTCAGTTTTGTGAAGCAGCTGTCCCATAACGATATAACAACAGAACTTGAATAGAACTTACACAGAACGTGAAAATCAACTTGAAATATTTGATGAATCCATCAAATTTTTTGAAACAACACATCCTAAGCAGAGAAGTTCACACTTAAAAATTGTGTTTATCATCGCACTATTGCTAGTCATATAATAGTATAATCCACAAGAAATAATTAATCTTCCAGAACAAAAGCTAGATTAAGCATACCTAGTTTTTAGAAGCTAAATGCTAGAACTTTGCCTCGCCGAATGCGCTAAAGTGAAAAGTTTTGGCGGCAATCTTCCCAGACTCCAATTAAAGCGACCAGCTCTACGCTTTGCTGCGACAATTTCTATGCTTTATGTTCAAACAGTGGTAGATGTCGAGCGTATGCAGAGGATCATCACTAGAAAATCTCTTATTTTGTGTTTTTTTATGTGAATACCGTACAAGATACTCAACCGCTGCGAACCGCTTGGAGCTAGTGAGACTATGACATCCCCAATAATTGGGGTTTATTGTGAGTAAATATAATGGATATGGGAATAGTAATAGAGACTGATCGATCATGAGGAATATATACACCCAATAATATAATAGCGCATTTCGGTACCAGCAAGGACTTTTCGTTAATGTATTTATTTGTAAAAATTACGTGTTTTTCAAGACAAAATACCTTAAAATATATTCAGAATCTTATTGACGTAAGTAAAGGAGCCGTATACACAAATTGCGACTCGCGACCCGTGTATTGGACGGACCTACTATTGAATTTGCTCTATCGAAGAAAAGAAGAAGAAGACAGATAATGTGGGAATCTTAACGACGTAAGTGAAGAAAGCGTGTAAACAAATATACGCCCGCGGGACGGCGTATTAGACGAATTCCCCCTAGCGGGCCTGGAGATTCGTGTAAACAAATATACGCCCGCGGGACGGCGTATTAGACGAATTCCCCCTAGCGGGCCTGGAGATTCGTGTAAACAAATATACGCCCGCGGGACGGCGTATTAGACGAATTCCCCCTAGCGGGCCTGGAGATTCGTGTAAACAAATATACGCCCGCGGGACGGCGTATTAGACGAATTCCCCCTAGCGGGCCTGGAGATTCGACCTTTCCGCCGCGTTCCTTTTAATTCATTCTGAAGAACGTGTTGCAAATATTTAAGATGATTTATGAATCCATCCCGAAGTTATTAATTCATCGTCTAGAAAAATAAAATCTGATGTTCACCGCTAACTTTGTAGTTGAATAATTTGTTGTAATGTTTAAAATAGTTGTACGTAAAATATATTAATGGTAAGGTATTGTTTTTATTAATTTTAAATATAAAGAACTTACATACCCAGGGGTCTGTTGGAATAAAAAAAGTTATTTTTGTTACGAATTTGCCGGAAACGACTAAAATGTGAGTGTTGAGCAAACAAAAATTATTAGGGTTGTGTATCGCCTTAACTATCCTGCTAATTTTTTTAAAGCTTTTCATTATTTTCTCGGTCATTAACTATGAAACGATTCCTAGACATTTTTTCTTGAAGAGTTTTATTAATTATGTAAATTACTTACTTAATTTTATTTTTTTGCTGTCGGTTTCGACACATACGTTTCACTAGCGTTCTTAAAAATTAACTTAACTTTAAAAATGTACTGGTACAGAAATTTTAGTTGTTATTATGTGAGGTTAGTGGGAGTGATGATTTGGGAGGAGAACGGAGGTGGGAGGAGTCAAAATAACAAGGAAACATGGTCACCAAGGACGACATAGAAAGTGCTTTTATTTTGTATACTTAAATTAATTTGTGATTTATTTTTTTGTTTATTTCAAAGATTTCTAAGGTGCACAAATTAAATTACTTATTAAAATTTTAATGTCTAAGGATAGTTTTTTTCTTTACTGAAACTATGGCATGCCTCTAATAAAAGATGTTGATAATCTCTAATAAAATCGGAGTACTTATTATTTCGTAAACAGAGTTCAATTTAATGAATTTATAGGTTTGTGCTTTAATTTTAATTTCACGTTCTTATTGCACTGTTTAAAAAAAACCGATAGCCACAACATGAGCATGTGTCAAGTCTAGTGGTAGCAAAATTAAAATGCCCATAATAAACTCTATGTATAATATTACACTAAATAAATAAAAATAAATTGGGCCGATACACAATGAGTGCCCAGAATATCTCATTTCTTTTTTATTTCGTCAAAATACCCGAATTCAGAAGCCAAAAATCGGTATAATATTTATGTCGGGGAATTTTTTTTTAACTATCGTAATATCTTGACAGTAAGGGACCGGCATTTTAAATATGTCGGATTTGAAAATGCTTCATTTCGGCGCCTGTATCTATTTAAATGCAAAGTATCTATCTTTCACCACCTCGCTTTTCACCACAACATAAAGACTTAAGAGAATAATAAATTATATTTTCCCCCTCATTATCTTTCCTTGTGGTCATTATTTTGCAGAAACAATTACTCTTCTTAATTTTCCTCTCCTTTGTTTCAGGTAAGCTTCTAAAGGCAAGGCGAAAACTATGTGCTACCTCGGCGCCTTACATGGTAACAAAAGCCTCGGATTAAAATTTGCCAAGTTCTTCAAGCAGGTAAGTCTTATCATACTGGAAGTAATAAACCGCAAGATTCCCAACGTATTAAACGCATTTTGTTGCGGAGAAGATGAAATTATTTAACCTCAAAATACCTGCGAGACTTTACCTCCATAACGCCCCCTTTCCCCACAGAATCACAACTTCGTTGTGTACTAGGGGTATTCGAGTAATACCAATTCGTTGAATTTTGAATGAATCTTAAAAATATATATATATATGTACCGACTATAATAATGCAAATAAATCTAATTCACTAGTTCAAACGATTCGCCGATGAATAGAGAGTGAAAGTTTTTTTTTTTAAATTGAACTGTAATTTTTTTACTTGAATCGATAATTTAGGTTAAAAATATTCATCGATGAACCGAGTTTAAACGTATGTTTTATTTTAGTAATCTTTGTAACAGCAACGTAAATCGAACTCGCCATTCAAACGAAACATCTATATACGAGTATATTCATCCATTTCGGATCAGTTCACGTGAATCACTCGTACAGGTTTTGAACATAAATTTTGCTAATTTTGTATTTTCTGAGGAAACACAACAATAAATGATTCGTTGTTAATACAAGTTACGCTATAAAATGAAGAAAAAAAATTATGTTTATAAGTTGTAATATATGAATGGACAAAATTGAATCGATTCATACTGATGTTCCGAATTTCATATCGCTACCGTCAGTACGTACGCTATATTTCGTATCGCTACCAGTACTTACAGCTTTCCTCGCGTTTTATCTCAAAGGCAATAATCAGGTACCTACCAACTAGGTACCAGCCAAATAATTGCGGGAAGAGTTTCTGTGTTTTGCCGGAGATGAATTTTTTTTTATTTTATTTATAGCCTTTTTTATTAAAACATTGTAGAAAGCCATAAAATAATAAACATATTGAGGGGGCTTCTGTAGCGTTGTGGTTCAAGTAGTATAATTTTTTATTATAATTTTTATTTTTGAAAATGCATTATAATTTTTGAAAACCTCTTTCTTTATTTTCACGCAGGAGGTCTTGAGGATAACAATTTTCCCTCCGGGCCTTAATCAACTTTGGGATGGTGGGTGGAAGATCTTTTTAGGGGAAGAAAGGGGAGGAAGTTCTGAGAAGGAAAAAGATATGAGGGTTGGGTTGTTGGGTAGGGATCTGGGGGTTAAATATCTCCGTCTCCCGATCCGGCCCGCCTTGCAGTAAGTGGGCAAATGTGCCGCCAAGGCCTAAACAAATCTTACCCTATGAATCCGGGCACCCATGCTAAATCTAAACTCCCTCAAACGTAGCGAACTCCTTGAGGTAACCTGTAGCAGGGGTGTTGGTTATCCAATAAATGGTTTCCGGGGCGGCGGTACCCAAACTCGCCTCCTACATTGAATATATATAATTAAGATATTAATGGATTGATAGGGCTTTAACTGAACAAAGCTAGTTGTGAGAGTTATATAATTCAAATCAGGTTGTTCATTGTAAGTGAGTAATTTGCAAATATTTTTCTCGTCTCTTACATCTTTCTTATTTGGACTTAATTGAAGAGAAGAGTAACAGAAGAGAAAATCGTATAGTTCTGAACATACTCGTAAACGTACTTCTTTATATTACCTGTCATTTAATGTTCAGGTATTTTATTTATTTTTTTAATTACAAATGTAAAATTCAATGTCGTAAATAATTTTACATTAACTTACGAGGGTTTTTGTAAGTTGGGACTATCGGCGGTGAGCTATTACCTCCATCCTCGGGGTCCGTCGAATTTTTCAAGATGAGACGTGAAATTTATGAAAAGAAAACCTTGGGAGAAATCTGCAAAATGTTATCTACCTGCCGCCGGCCGCCCTCCCGCCCGCCCCCGCCCCCCGCCCCCCGCCCCACGCCTGCCCGACTAGCATACGTTAAATCTCATCCATCATTCGTTTCATAAAGCACTTCTTCAGAAACTTAAACACGTGACGTCGTAAGTGGCTAGATCAAATGACGAGGTAACAGGAATTGGTAATAGTGGGGAAAGGATGACCTTTTTTATTCATTAATTACGTTGCCTTTGATGCATTAAAATAGCAAAAATAACAAAATAATGACTTAAAGTATTTATAGTGTGTACAAGTGTTATTAAGTCTTGTTAGGTCGATACTAGTTCCCAGCTTGGCAAATTGCATGTTCTTAGGAATCGTATTTTAACTTTGTGACACCAACAGTACATAAATCAAATGAGTGGTTATAATATTATTCATAAAATCTTATAAGACATGTTTCTGTGAAATATTTGTTAAGTGATTCTTCATATGTTTTGGTCTGTGTGTTGCTTCTGTAAAATGTTTTGTAAAATTTTTCTTCATTTATTGTGTCTGCATATTGGGTTGGGTTGGGTTTATCTTTTCAAATGTACCAATTGGCGATCCCTTAATGAGTTTTTATAACTCAAGGAAATGCAACTTCGTTGTATGTTTTATTTTAAAAAAAATTTTAAAAAAATGCTCTTAAAAATTCCAAATGAATTGTGCTGTTTTTTTTTAATACTAATACTAAGTTTTGACTAAATGTGTCATTAATAGGTAACTATGTGTAATTTAATTTATTTTTTTTACGTGAGCTCCACACAGGAGGCCCTGAGGAAAACAATTTTCCTCAGGGCCTATGTCGTCCTTAGGGACGCTGTGTGGAGGGTTTTTTTTTAGGGAAAAGGAGGAAAGGAAAGTTCTGGGAAGGAAAAGGGTTTAAGGGGTGGGTAGGAATCTGGGGTTCAGTGTGTCCTGGTCATCCGCCTCCAAGACCTAGACAAACCTCACCCCATGAACCCGGGCACCCCTTCTAAATCACCAAACGTAGCGAACCACTTGAGGTGACTTATGGCAGAGGTGTTGGTTATCCAATAAAGGTTCCCGGGGCGGCGGTACCCATTCCCGCCTCCCAAATTATAAAGTGACTTTATTTAGCAATCTCTTATACTTATATGTTATAGTTAGTGTTATAAATAATACATTATGAACATAAATTTCCTTCTATCCATTTAAAAGCCCACCAGGGCGTTAATAAATATAAATAAATGAAATAAATCATAAAAGCGAAGCCATCGAAAAAAATATTTTTTTCCAGTTGCAAAATCCGGCTCGAAGAACCAAGGTATTTGGGGTCTGTCACAGAAGTTACGCTCCCATTTCCTACAGATATATAACATCACTCCGATAACCCAATGCCATCGTCCACTGTCTCCGTTTAGTTGGGGCTCTTGTGCGTAGATCACGTTATAGTCTGTCTTGCACCCCTTTCTCATTTCATCCTGAAACTTGTTTCTCACGACACATTTAGTCTCTCATCGCCCTCGGATGTAATAATTATTAAACAGTGTTAAAAAATAGTGCAGTTGGGCCAATTTACAAATGAAGTAGTTACAACTATTATGTGCACAATCGAATTCTGAGGTAAAACCCAGTATAGGTATATTATATCGATGGTAGAAGCTTTCATAATATGAACGACCATCTATCTATCTATCTAACGAGGGCACATGTCATTCCATGCGGATCATATCTCAAACAAAATATATTGAAACCTTTATACGAGACAATAAAATGATGCGATGATTTTTAGAACCTTCTCCTATTACAATCGGACAGCTCTTTTATCGAATCATAGATTATATCAACCCCTTGTCAAATCCACGTTATTCAAATTGTGCGAATACAATTCTCGAGAACATAAATATTTTCAAAAAGCATTAACTTTGTGGCTCGCCATAATTTACAATAGAAACACATAAATTTGTTGTAGACCACTTTAATTTTATTACACTCTACCGGTTTCGGAAGGCCCTTCCTTCTTCAGGAGAATATTGTATTTCTCCTGACGAAGGAAGGGCCTTCCGAAACCGATAGAGTGTTATAAATTAAAAGTGGTCTACAACAATTTTTGTTATTGTTTTTGGGGTGTTATGCCGTGTTTCGCTACCTCCTTCTTTAGCCAACGTTTCGGACAGCGTTACAGTGTCCATCATCAGGGCAGATGAGCTCATCTGCCCTGATGATGGACACTGTAACGCTGTTCGAAACGTTGGCTAAAGAAAGAGGTAGCGAAACACGGCATAACACCAAAAACAATAACAAAAATACTTTTTGGCCGTGAAAACCTAAAAACATACCAGGTCTACAACAAATTTATGTGTTTTTATTGTATAAATATTTTCTTCTAAAATACAGCAAATAATTTATTTTGTTCAACTTGAATGCATTTGTTTACAAAAAAGCTTAAAAAGAAAAAAAAAGTTTCAAAATTATTTGACATCGAATTATTAAACCATTTTATTTAAAATTTGATTCTGCCTCTTTAATTATCTTATGAAGAGCTAAAAACACGACAGGCCGTGATACATTAAATTGATAATGAGATCAATAAGTCTTACTGTAACCTAAATTGATAATGAGATCAATAAGTCTTACTCCATTTTATTTATTTATTTATTTAAGGAACATTAACAGTCTTAGTAATACAATAAACATAAGAGGATGATAAAAAAACAGACCAATTATTAATGTTCACAGATAGGTATTTAGAAACATGACTAACTGAATATAAACTAGAAATTTTAAAAAAATAATAAGAGTACAAATGTGAATTCAACAAATGGTAAACTAATACACAACATTAAAATAAGTGTGATTATAACTGAAATAGACTGCAAAATAGGGATTTGGGTTGGGAAGGGTAAGGGGAGGAGAGGGATAAGGGAAAGTTGCCAAGTAATATAAAAATATTAGATACAATTAATTCATGTGTTATTCGCACCTAAAATGTTATATAGTGAAGTTCTGTAGCGACAGTAACTAGCAGTAAATACGTCAGCACGTGTGTCTATATTTGCAAATTTGTTGTTATGGTAGTTACATGTCCTTTGTATAAATTCATTTTGATTGGAATTGGTGTTGCATCTATCAATATAGAAAAGGGTATTTTGTCTACCATATCGAATGGACGTGTGGAAATTTATTTTGTTTAGCAAATCCGGGCAGTCAACTTTTGAGTTAATAATTTTGTACAGGAGCATCTGATCAGCGACAAGCCTCCTGTTGAATAGTTTTGTGATTCGAAAATGTTTCTCGATTTCGTCGTAAGAGTTGTATATGTTGAATGATTTAAAATTGAGGAATTTGAGAAATCGCTCCTGAACTCTTTCTAACCTGTTAACATAAACAATATAGCGCGGGTTCCAAACCTGTGAACAGTATTCCAGGTGAGGACGAACATGTGAATTGTAGAGAATCAGATAAGTCTTAGGACGGGTTGGGTATGTTTTTAGGTTTTCACGGCCAAAAAGTATTTTTGTTATTGTTTTTGGGGTGTTATGCCGTGTTTCGCTACCTCCTTCTTTAGCCAACGTTTCGGACAGCGTTACAGTGTCCATCATCAGGGCAGATGAGTGATGATGGACACTGTAACGCTGTCCGAAACGTTGGCTAAAGAAGGAGGTAGCGAAACACGGCATAACACCCCAAAAACAATAACAAAAATACTTAGGACGGGTTGTTTCAAAAAATTTGATGGATTCATCAAATATTTGAAGTTGATTTTCACATTCTGTGTAAGTTCTATTCAAGTTCTGTGATTATTTCAGTTTTGTGAGGCAACTGTCCTATAACGATGTAAAAACAGAACTTGAATAGAACTTACATAGAACGTGAAAATCAACTTCAAATATTTGATGAATCCATCAAATTTTTTGAAACAGCCCATCCTTAGTGTTTTTGAAAAATTTGCATGTTCTCAGTACGAAACCCAAACTTTTTGTTGCTTTAGTGACAATGTTATCAAAGTGCTTTTCAAATGTAAGTTTAGAGTCCAAAATAACACCGAGGTCACGTATATAATCTTTATTTGTTAGCTGCGATCCAGAAATGGTGTAATCGTGCAGTATTTTCACACGGTTACGTGTGAATGTAACTTTGCAACATTTAGAAATATTAATAAAAAGTTTTTAATTTAATTTTTTTAATTTTGGTTACAATGATCACTAGGCTGCCGGTGTATTAATTATAACGATGTTAATACACAACAATAACATAATGTCAGTTAAAATTAACTTTTTATCCACTAACATGTTTTCCTTCACCTTTTTTTGCTTAAAATTTTCCAGATTTGTATTCGTTATTTTCATTCCACTTCCTGCTCGGGTCGGTGACAATTTATTCCACAAATTGCCTTATTTTAGAACGAGGAATCGATTTTGCAACCTTCCATATTAAATTCAGACCACTTTTACTAGTCAGACATGATTTCTTGTCTATCCATTAGTTTCACATACTTGAAATTACAAACATTTTTCACTGTGTTCGTCATCCGAAAGTTGATAAAAACCTTTTCATTGGATTCGCTTACATTGATAGCATAACAGGCAATAGTAATATTGATTAAAACCCAAAGTATTGAAAGCAGCAGGTACTCCGTCTTGCTCAATAACTTAAACCAATTCCTTTAAAAGGCTAGCTAAATCTCCCGTGAATACACCTACGGACTCCCAGTACTTATTAGGCAACATGCACATAAATGGAGATCTATTTTGGTTCTCCCTATAAACTGAAAAACTGTCGAACTGTCGTTGGGGAATCAGCTCATTAATCGAGAAACTTTTTCATAACTCTTTGCGTATGCATTTAATTATAACAACCGTATGCACTTAAATATAACTTCACCGGCAGAATAAACATTTAACTGAGCATAGTGAAGACCTGTTTTAACTCGATCGTTCGCATTTCGTCCGTCATGTCTATCTCGTGTGTGTGTTTACGGTTCAAGAATCTTTTTAAGTGCATCAATTAGAATTTAACTTTTGTTTGTTTGATGCGGAATCTTGGAAGTGGAAATTAACCCACTTCCCGATATCCGATCGAGCTGAAACTCGGCAGATAAATTCGGTTTTTTTTACATGAGCTTCACACAGGAGGTCCTGTGGAAAATAATTTCCGTCAGGGCCTATGTCATATTTGGGGATGCTGTGTGGAGTCTTTTTTAAGGAAAAGGAGAGGAGAGTTCTGGGAAGGAAAAGGGTTTAAAGGGTGGGTAGGAATCTGGGGTTCAGTGTGTCCTGGTCATTCGCCTCCAAGACCTAGCCAAACCTCACCCCATGAACCCGGGCACTCCTGCTAAATCACCAAACGTAGCGAACCACCTGGGGTGACCTATGGCAAAGGTGTTGGTTATCCAATAAAGATTCCCGGGGCGGCGGTACGCATTCTCGCCTCCCAAAATGTAAGATATTGGCAATCATTCACAAACACACGCATTACGTACCTACACATATGCATTTTTCTCACTCGTAATGTAGCTCACCTTGTGCTTTAATTTTAGCAAATTTGTTCTACTTTCAAAAGGGTCCGAATGATTTTGACGACAAACGTTTATTTTTTTTAATATACAGCAAAAACAAAAACAACTACCAATGTTTGCTGTTTTGACCAGGCGCGGGGGTTTGCAGAGGTCAAAAACTTGGTTTTAATAACACTGACATCCCAAACACAACAATATATCAAAATTCAAAACTAACCGACCGTTTGCAAGAATTCCCATTTTTGTGTGATATTGACTGGACTAAAAAGGTTAGCCAAACATTCGTCAAACTTTCACTTGCAATTGCGCCTAAACGGTACGCGTGGGAAAAAAACTTGTGAATTCCTAAATTATAATAAATTTTATGTTAATTATTTCAGCGGTGATTATATTCTTCCAAAAGTTGATAATTTTTGAGATGAAATTAAAAAAAAATGAAAACATAAGTAAACAGCAGTAGCAAATATTTTTTTTGTTCGTTGATTTTCACCTCTGCTCCGACCCGGATGGTATAATTAATTTATGATTAGTTTTACTCATCAGGCTAATTTTTTAACTTTTCGGTTCAACTCATATAGGTCTTTTATTAATCGTTGTGTCTCTCTTACTATCGTATGATAAATATGATCTAAACAGTGTTAGAAAGAGAAAACACCGTACATTATATTCAAATTTACAAATTAACCACAATGTAAACCTCTATAAAAACAAGGTTTCGGACCGCAATTTGAAAAAAACATATAATAACTATTTTTACATGGTACCACAAAAAAAAAGTCAGGTGACGCAAACGTTTACAAAACATTTTTCTAATAAAACATGCATGTGTTTTTTGGTCATCAGTAATTTTAGTTAGAAAAAAACTTAAGGTTTGCCATTTTAAAAAATTTTATATGTTTGCATGCAAAATTTTTATATTTTTAAAATTATATGTTTATTTAAAATTAAACAATTTGAAAGCGTATTTTACCACCTTTTAAAAACAGTTTTTAGTTTGCGGATAAGTTCAGAAACATTTCATTTATTTGGATTTTATTGTAAAGCGGAAATATTTTGACCCTCCGACAAAATATGGTCGAGACCCGAGGATTTAAAATGTACCAGGATGATGAATATTACATTTCGGTGTCTAAAACCGGTAAATAAATCATTATTATCAATTTAGATTTTCAAATATTACAGTTCACCTTCAAAGCAAATTAATGACGGCCCCCGTGGCATAGTGGTTTGACTTTAATTTGGGAGATTGCGGGCTTGTTTCCCTTATCTAAAATAAACAGATTTGTCGAAGAAATTGGTCGCCGACCTGAACAGGAAATGGAATAAAAATACCAGTTAATCAAAAGCTACCGGACCCTAAAACCCAATAAAACCCACCCAAACACATTAACATGTTGAAATAATTCAACACGTACGACAAAATAATACGTTTATTAGTTTTGTAATCGGGTAGGTTTATTACCGGAACAGGAACTTTTCCAATGTTGTTGTGCATTATGTCCGAGGTTCGATGAATGTGGATTCTTGAACATACCGGAACACAAACTCGGAACTGAAACACAACAGGTCCGGCGAACATGATATATTCACACAAATCCTGGATTTCGAAATAATCCGGTAATTACGTATGTCAGAGGAAATAGTTAAATCTATGTTCTTCCGAATAAACCCACAAACGCGAAGCAATAAAGTAACATTTTCAATTTTGCAATGTGGTATACGCTACATAGAGGCGAGTCGTTCGCGAACGAGTCAGTGATCCGGATTTTCGTACTGATCCGTAAGATCCGGGTCCCAAAGACCGATCTTCACGGTTCGCGGATCTTTGAACGAGTGAGCGGGTGACCCGGTGAGCCGACTGACCCGTGGGAGCCGAGAGCGTGTATCGTTCAACGGATCTCGCGGCTCGCGGGTCACTCGGCTCACCGGGTCACCCGCTCACTCGTTCAAAGATCCGCGAACCAGATTGGTCTTTGGGATTGATCGTTCGTTCAGTCGGCCGCGCAGAAAAGTAAAATATGAAAGTAAGGTAACGGGTTTACAGCTCAGATCACTGTGAGACTTTTCTGCGCGGTGGCGTACCGTTTCTGCTAAGTGTGCATGTTATTATCGAAATACAATATAATAATATCGAAATTCATGCGTGTGTGCGTGCATAATACTTCAGTCGCGACGTCAGCGCTCCGGCCACATTATATTGTTTAATATAACAAAAGTAAGGATGAATTATTTTATTATTATGCTCATGTTTATTTTCAGTAAATCATTGATTGTTTATTTTCAATATGTCATCAAGAAATAATGGTTAAAAAAGTAATTTTGGTATTGAGTACTTACATGACTAGATGTAATAATCTTTGTTGAATGTATGTTTAGTACACGATGGTTAAATATTATTTTTCTACCGAAATTTAACACATTTTTCTACACAATTCTTTTAACCTTTTCGTCCCGGAACGAAAAAAATCACACATGACCCGAAGGGGGGTCACTCGGGGACCCCAATTTGTTTTGCTTATTAAAGGGTGTTAATGACATATTTTTTTGTAATTTGTTATGATAATAATTAGAGGGAAGTATATTCATCGTATTTCAGTAGTCATTTTAAAAATCGTTTGATAAATAAAGTCATAATTAATATTCTAATGAATTTAGACCATAGCGTGTATTTTTCCATAGAAAACAGAGAAGGCGGGCCGATAGCCAACGTAACACCTTGTTTCCGAATCTCGACTGGCGATTGGCGTTCACCGGAAACGACTCAGACCGAATGATCTTTGACCGGCAAGCGAACATTATAGCATTGTAAAAAGAGCAAACGAGATGCGCAGTGTAAACGAACGCGATCTAGTCCTTTCCACTAACAACTTAGAAATTACTTGCTATCGTTTAGAATTATCCCGATACATTCAGCAGATAGGGACGGGGTACGCCCGAACAGAGGGGAAGGGGGGCGGGTGGCACAGATTATTCGCCGGAATTTGTTATAAACTATTTAATTTTAAGAAAAGTAGTAATGCGATATTAATTTTTTTAATGCAGATCGATAACCAAATATTTTTTCTAGGATTATCTAAATTATTGAGTATGTGGTTTAAAAAACAACATAGATACAGCGTAAAACTCTCGTTAGTGTAAGTGCGTTCCCCTGGTCCGGTACGGAAGTGTTAACAGCGAACTGAACTAAAAAGCAAACTGAAATTTCGATACTGTTTCGTACCAAAACTCAATTAAACAAAGGATTTCATTTTTTCATTCTAAGGGAAATCCAATTAAAAGGGAATTAAAAAGAGATCCGAAATTCAAATAAAAAAGGGAACCCCAAAATATTGGGGTTCCCTTGAGATGGACTAAATTCGGTCGTTCAACGAGCCGGTTCACTGACCCGGATCTTTTCATTGAACGAGACCTAGTGAAGCGGCTCGTTCAACTGACCCGCTTTGCCCGCCTCTAACGCTACATACTCCACTTATCTGAATATGTTTGGCACTGACTTTGTTTCATAAAATAAGGTGATGAATAAAATTTACTCTTTATAATAATTCCATTTTATGAGAAAGTAGATGAAACTTGATAAACGCAAACAAGCGACCACCTCAGTGCGGTTGTGTGTTTAAGTTCCTTGCTTACGAATCTGGAGGTTGAGGGCTCAATTAATTTGTGTTCTTTGACACTTTATTAATTAAAAATCAGAATGTGCAATTCACAGGCGGCAGAAGTTTTACCTTCAGAAAACTAAAGTAGACAATAGTGGGGAAACTACGACCACTTTTTTAACAATGTGAAGGATGATTTTTTCCATATTTTTGTCGTCGAATTCCATTGCACCTTAACCTATACATTTGGTCATCTCGTTAGTATTTGTGTTTTCTTCTTCCAAGTCGCTATATGTCGTTTTCTTTTGTGTTTTCTTTTGCCTGATAATTTTGGAGTAGTTTGAAGATTGGCTGTTGATTTAAATTTTTTTTTTTGGGATTCATAGATATTCGATTCTCGTTCCGCTAATTGTCTGCAAAGGTTCTTCAGGCACTTTATACCACTATAACAAAGGAGACTTACTTGGGACCGTATATTTATCGTATTATATTGGAATCGAGTACCTACCCGTGAATCAAATAAATATTTCATTCTCATTCCTTGACTTAAAACTTTTAAAAACAGTGTACTTCTCACTATGCCAATCTCACATCGAATACGGAATTTTAGCTTGGGGTAATGCTTATTCCAGTGCCCTCGATCCCATCATTAAAGCACAAAAACTTATCATAAAAATTATTCTTAAACTGCCTCTTACTACCGGCACTGATACGATCTTCAATACTTTCAACGTTATGGACATTAAACAACTCTACGCAAGATCCATATTAGTTAATTTACACAAAAACAACAAAACATCATACAAAACAACACAAACAACGCACAATACCCGAGCCAAAAACAAAGAACTTTTCCAAACTCCTTTTTCCAAAACTACCTTTGGACAAAGACACTTCAAATACATAGCTTGCAAACTATACAATACACTACCAGCTACAATCAGACATACTGAATCCTTGACAAAATTCAAACAAGACGTAAAGAAATGGATTGTTAGTATTGGACGCCACACTACTGCAAACATCTGTAAAGTAAATCATTAATAGACAGTGAACAATTTGCATACGACCTAATCCATGTAAAATAACTTAAAAATAGAATCATGTCAAATTAATTAATCAATCCCATAAATAGATTTGACAGAATTTACTATACATCATCATTTACTGTACATCATCTCTTCCTACATTTACATAACTCTCTTTAAAGTGAACCCACACTTCCAATCACCTTTCCATTTTTATAGTATTCAATTGAATTTGTATGTTACTTAAAATATTCTTGTAATTTTAAATATGTACCTCTAAGCCTGTCTCAACACAGGTAAATCCTAGTGAGACAGGCATCAATTAAACCCTATGTATAACCCTATGTTTATAGATTAATAAAAATAAAAAAAATAAAAAATTCTCTCGCAGGCTAAATCTTATAGATGTATGTGTTTGTCTCTTTTTAGTGTTGCTCGCTTCCGTTTCATCGTGTTTCAAATAACTACGGTGTTAGAAAAGTTTTCACTTCAAAAATATATAAACGGTATCTATCTTTATTTATGGTTCAAGTGTGATAGATATTTTCACTGTCGCCCTAGTGAAAGAGTACCATTAAAATCCAAACCTTGCTCGAAGTGGTTTCAGCCGTGTTCGGTGACCAGATCTGAATTCTGAACTTTCAACCTCACAACATAATTTTATTGGATACCTTAGAGCCTCACTGGGTTCAGTTAGATGAGAATCTTACTTACTTAGATAATCTAGTAGAAACTATTTTTAAAAAAAATAATTAAAAAAAAAAAAACAAAACGGAAATTGGTTTGTATTTAACAAATGAATAAATAATAAAGTTTCGACAATGTAGCTCCATTAAATCAAAGTTTTTAACCGGAAAATGTTTCCATTTTATGAAAGTACTCGTATAATATTCGTCAATATTGATCGTACGGTAAACACACAAAGCATTATTTTATTAAAATAATACGTTTCCTGGAAAGTATTTTGTTGAAATAATGTTTCGATTTTAATAGAAATTGTGTTGCTGTAATAACCCCCTTAAAAAGGTTATAATATGCTCATGCAACCGTATTAAAAATTGAATATTCAATATGCGATCGTTTAAAACGGTGCCTAGTATTAAAAAATAAAGTGAATTTGAGAAGCGGCCTGGGTAAAGTACTTCCCTAGAGCTAAAATCTCGGTCTTTATTCCCTTCGCATAGCTTCTAGCTTCCGGGGGTTTTGAGGTAGTTTTTAGGTAAAAACGTAGAACTGTTAGTAAAAAATAATGTATTCTTCTAGTAAAAAATATTTTTATAAGGAAAAAAACAATGTAGCTTAAAAAAGTTTTTTATTATAAAATATTTCAGACATACGAGTCCCTTCTATACTATTATATTTTAAAACAAAATATTATCCACTGGAGCGACAGCGAAATTTAAAACTTTTTTTCTCGTATTGCTCGACATTTTTTGGAGATGATTTTGAATATTTTCCGCCCAAATTAAAAAAAATCAGTCCTCCGAATTTTAATATGGAGACAAACAAACTGATTATAGTTCTATATAGCCAATGAATTCACTAATATTTTGTCGATTATCACACATTCATATAATTTATTAAAAAAAAATTATAAAATCGTAAGCTTCTACTTAATTACATACTAATAAGGGAAAATTTGCCAAAATTGGCGGCAAAGCAATCCGAGGTATTTTAAATAGTGCCATATTGTGGCAAAAATCACTCCAGTGGATTTGTCATTTTTAAATAAAAACTCATTTGTCGATAATTCAGACTATTTCGTGGTTTTTGGCACATAATGGCTGAATAATAATTTTGTATAAGAAAAAAGTCGTTTTTAATTGCCGGTAATTAAAAAGGACTGTTGAACGTTGCGCGATGGTTCAAGATAACACGACAACTTATGATGGTACGAGTAGAATGGGAACTAATGCTTTTTAAACATCGTCTATCTATCCTTATCCACGTTATTTCATCAAGTCAACATTAACTCCAGACATGAATCCAAACACCCTTTTCAGGAAATTCTAGTAGAAGGTTTACTTTTGGTTGTGAAGATAGTGACTGCTCAATAGATGTCAGCATGTCATGTCATTACAACAATAAATATCATTGACAGCTGTCGAGTTTTTTTTTTGTGTCCTACTTGAAACTTACAAATAGAATAAATAAAACAGTGTATTTAAACAAATCTCAGTGTACTGCAACATAATTTAGTGCACTACGTTTATTTATTAATAACCATTGCAAAATCAACCTAAAAATTCAACATTATTATCAAAATTTATAAATCGATTTGTTTAACAATCATTTGTGTGCAGTGTTCCCTACGTCTCGCTCTAACAAGTGACAGGATCAGGTAGCGACGTATTCTCTCCCTCGCACTTACTGGATAACACTTGCGGACGCTCCCGCTACCTACTACTGCTAATTACCTGTACATTGCGAGCAGGGTTGTCACCTACATTCTTTTCTTTTATAAAAAAAAAAAAAATCTCATTTTCGAAATGAATAATAATGAAGCAATTGCTTTCTTAAACAAAGCTAAGGAGGAGATTAATAGCATCCACAATGCCATTACCGATCCTGCCTTGAAAATAACAAAAGATCAAATGGCAAAAATACTCAGTAAACTTTCTAATCTATCTGGAACTATGCAAGACCTTGGAGTAACTGTTGGAGTTCTTGAAGGAAAAGTTATGACATTCGAAAAAATCATTGAAAAGAAAGTATTACCACAGGAAACAACACCAATTTGTGACGTGCTTGCTGAGATAGAGGAACGCAAGACCCGCTCGAAGAACGTCATTTTACTCAACGTCCCCGAGTGTAATTCGAACTCTAACACGGTGAGTGTCTTGGAGGATGGAAAAAAGGTGTTAGCAGCTATTAGTGAAATTAATAGCGAGTTCAATCTAGAAGATGTGAAAATTTGCAGACTTGGAAGTAAAATTCTAAACAAAACCAGGCCAATTAAATTAGAATTTGATGAAGTCAAACAGGCGAAATTAATACTATTTAACAAAACTATTCTTTCTAATGGAATTAAAATCAAACCTGACAGGACTCTACAACAAAGGCAGCATTTAACTGACCTCTGGAAGGAATTAGAAGAGAGGAAAGAAAAGGGCGAAGTCGATTTACGAATCAAACATTTCAATGGAATTCCCAAAATCATCAAAACCCAAGCAAAAAACTGAAAAACAAACAGAACAGATTTTCTAGACTAACAGGATATTATCAAAATGTACGGGGGATGCGCACGAAATTGCACCAACTTAAAACTAACTCCCCAATCTTCTCACACGACATTCTGTTTTTAACTGAAACATGGTTAAATGCTGATATCAGCTCGTCAGAATTAGGCCTACATCACTATACCACATATCGTTATGATCGAAATTCTATCACGAGCAAAAAGTCTAACGGGGGAGGTGTGATGCTGTGCGTATCCAAGAATATACCATCTATTAAATTACCGGTTAAACACAAAAGTGTTGAACAAATTTTTGTATTGCTCAATATACCTAATGGAAAAATTATTATCAGCTGTGTCTATATCCCACCTGCATCGGATTTGCAAACGTATAAAAATCACAATGAGGACATAGAAGCACTCAAATTCAAATATCCTAAAGCAAAATTCATTATTGCCGGTGATTATAACCTTCCTAACTGGACCAGCCAAGATGACAACAGACCTGCTATAAACCAAGCCGAATTACAGTGTGCTAAATGCAGTGAAATTCGTGATATGTCAGTATTCCTGGGATTAACTCAATCAAACAAGATTTTCAACTTTAACAATCGAATGTTGGATTTAGTGTTTTCAAGTGATTCGAAAATAGTGGTTGAGTTATCCGACGAATTATTATTACCGTTAGATCAACACCACCCACCATTGGACATTATCATAACAAATATGCCTTTAACATCTTCAAAAAAAACAAGTGCCCCATCGTATAACTTTTCCAAAGCTGAATACCATCATATTACTGAGTACCTTACCCAAACAGATTGGTCTTTTTTAGATGAGGAAAATAATATTAATGATCAAATTGAATACTTTTACTCGATTTTAAATACCTCTATAGAACAATTTGTTCCCAGGGTTAGCTTCACATCATCTAATTATCCAAAATGGTTTTCAAGGGAACTAACTAGTTTAATTAATAAAAAAAAATGTATCCATAGAAAATATAAACATACCAGAAATCCTAACGATTATATAACATTTTCTAAACTACGAAAACAATGTAAAGAATTATCATTAAAATGCTATAGTGATTATGTTAATGTAATAGAAAATGAGGTACATCATCACAATGTGAAAAAATTCTGGAATTTTACTAAATCTCAACGAAAAGACAACTGTGGATATCCTAATAGCATGTACTTTAAAGAAAAATGTGTTGACAGTATTGAGGGTATAGTAAATCTCTTTGCTGACTCATTTAAAAGTGTTTACGATAAAGATATTCCCGTCAATGCAATCTCCAGTACGTCAGTAGAAGAGTCATTAAACCTAAGCCAATGTTTCATAAATTTAGAATCCATAGAAAGGGGCATTAAAGCATTAGATAGTAATAAATCTGCTGGACCGGATGGTATTCCTCCCATATTTTTAATAACTTGCATTGATAGTTTGATATATCCTTTACATAAACTTTTTAACAAATCCTTAGCTTCTGGCTGTTTTCCGGCTTTGTGGAAAAAGAGTTATTTAACGCCTATTCATAAAAAAGGTGACAAAAGCGATATATCAAACTATAGACCTATTTGCATTATGTCTGCTTTACCCAAACTTTTCGAGTCATTAGTATTAGATACCATTGTAAAACCTATCAACAATATTATTGTTCCTAACCAACATGGCTTTATCAGAGGTCGATCTACCTTAAGTAATTTAACTATCTATAATAATTACATATGCGAATCCCTTAGTCTGAAACAACAAGTGGATTCTATTTACACCGATTTCAGTAAAGCATTTGATAAGGTTCGACATCACATTCTTATATCTAAACTCAGACTGTTGGGCATCAAAGGTAGTTTATTGACATGGATTATCAGTTACCTCAGTAATAGAGTGCTTAGTGTCAGGATTAATTTTATAGAATCCTATGTATTCGAGGCCACAAGTGGTGTCCCGCAAGGGTCCCACCTCGGCCCAATATTCTTCTTAATATTCATTAATGACATTGTAAATATATTTAAAGATGTACAAGTCCTACTTTTTGCAGATGATCTAAAATTGTTTAAAAGAATACGAAATAAACATGATTGCCTAATTTTACAAGCTAATTTAGATGAACTTTTTAAATGGTGCAAACAAAATATGTTATTTTTGAACATTGAGAAATGTCAAGTAATTCGATTTTCCAGAACTCATTCTCAAATCTTACATGAATATAATTTAAATAATGTTAAATTAACACCAGTATCACAAATTCGCGACTTGGGAGTTATATTCGATTCAAACTTAACTTTCACAGCTCATATAGATGAAATAACTAATAAGGCTTTAAAGATGCTTGGCTTCCTTTGTAGAACCTTAACTGATTTTAAGTCCTTTGATTGCATGAAAACACTCTATATTTCATTAGTTAGAAATCAAGTGGAATATAATTCACCTATTTGGTCCCCTTTCTATAAAGTACACTCTAACAAAATAGAACGGGTTCAACACAAATTTCTTAGGTACTTAAATTTCAAGCTCAAAATCCCAATAGAAAACATTAATTATATAAGTTTGATGAATCGACTTAATTTAATTACGCTATGTGACAGAAGAATCATTTCAGATTTAATTTTATTATACAGAGTCATGAACAACCTAATTGACAGCCCTGCCATTGTTAGTACCATTAAACTCCATGTACCGACAAGGAATACTAGACAAAATATTACATTCCTTTGCAACACATACACAACCAACTATCAATCACACTCACTTACCAATAGGATGCATGATTTAGGCAACAAGTTTGGTGATATTGTAGATATATTCGCTGATTCCCTTTATAATCTAAAATGCATTTTAAACCAACACTTTGTGGAATCCTACAAATTATTGTAACGTGGGTGTAATATATTTAACGATTTGATGTGTTATTGTAATGTTTTATATTGTATTTTATTCTATGTTATTGTCAAATGTTATATTGTTTCAAATATTTCACGGTTTTACGCTATAATCTTCAAAAACTACCTTTATATTTTTTAAATGTTTTCATTTTTATAACTTTTGATTTAAATTCTATTTATGTTTAATCCTCGATATCTTAAATATTATTGTATAATCTACGTAAAAGCCCATATGGGCGTATAACAACAATAAATAAATGTCGTGAGAGCTAATATGGTTCGTGCACTTCCTTCTCCCGCCTGGCTCCGGCCACTTTGGAAGTGATTACAGTCATCAGGCCCCATTAACGTGAAAGCCTCTATTTGAGGAAGCCGGGGAAAATGTCAGTCGTCGCGACTCGCCACATTAACCGGCGAAGCCTTTCCCCGAACACTGATTCCAACTTACAAATAATTAATTCTTATTCACGGCCTGCAGAATAATAATTAGTATTTGGATGTGTGGAGCGGGACTCGGAACCAGCGATATTGAGTTTCCGCGACGTAATAAATACAAAATATAAAGGTAGTTCACATAATGATACTAGTTTACCAAGCTAACGGCAGCCTCCACTAACTTTTTTAACCAGCATTCACTATTTACCGAAGCACAAAATTTTCATTTGCTTTCTTTACTGCATTTTTCTATAATAAAATTCGACGAAAAACTCTATAAATATTAAGTTTTTCCGTGAAATTTACCGATCATACATTTTATTTTAAATTTTTATTCCGCCAACCATTTATTTCTATTTTTCTTTCTTTGAACAAGGTATTTTTCATTTTAGTCACCATGAAAAGTTTCATAATCAACGTTTAAGTTTTTTTTTCTCAATAAGTCAGGTATGCCTTACGCGTCAAACATATTTCTGAAAGGGTTATATTATCGTAAAAACAAGCTTGTGGGTCCGTGTGGTTAAGGTTCCAGTTATATTTTTTTTTAATTGCGCGTTAATATGCGAATCGAACACCTTTCCATGAAAAGTTTTTAAAATCCAACAACGATTTGTGGCATTGTTTACTTGTTATTAGAATAACAACCGTTAAAATAATAAAAAGGCACATGTAAAAAAAAATTATAATCGCTTCAATTAATTCAGTATTTTCCCAAGTGGTTTAATATAAAAAGGCATATGTTAATTTTTTTAAATCACTTCTATTAATTCAGTATTTTCCCAAGTGGTTTTTTTTTTCACGGTCTGTCACCCCTTTTTCATGAATTCCTCCCAACAACATCCGTATTTTTGGGGAGGCCATTCCATTGTCTGTCTTTTATCTTTTAGTCGGACTCCTGTTGGTTGTTCACTTCTTTTTAATACAGACCAGATGTACGGAAATTCGTTGGAGACCTTGAAACCTCCTCTGGTTAATCAAGTATCATGCATTCATACCAATTACTATTGACATTTACTCGGTTGACGACTTCTGTTCCTTATTCCTTTATGCCGTGCATACACGAAGAAAAAAATACGATAATACTGTGTAAATCGAATTTCGGTAAGACTTTTATTTTTTGATTGCTTGGTGAGATTTTTTCTCAATTCAAGTATTATGAATTTATCTTGATTTTTGCGAGCACAGAACTGATGCATATTTTGGGTTCCCTACTTTAATTATCATAAGGGGGAGTTTCACCAGGATTTGCAGATTTTCTCTACTTGTTTCGTAAAGTAACACTCGTTTCGGGACTTTTCTTTTACTTCTTCACCTTCTTCTTCTCATCTCCATCTCTTCTCCTCTACCTTCAGCTTCACAACATACTCCAATTGGGGATGCCATAGTATCTCTGGCTCCTTACTAAAAAAAAAGTTCCAAAGTTCACTATCAAGCGAAAAAACTTATTTGTTCTATATTGCCATATTCAGACTCATCCAAATCCAAGCCATCCGCTTTTTCCTAGCAGAAAAAGATTAATTCGTGTTTTTCCACAAATACCACAAAACTACCTTACAAACTGGCGAAATGTCTGTAATGACTTTAATCTACTTTACCTCGAGCTTTGTTGTAAATATTTGAGTCGAGTGCCGCCTCTACCCCACAATACATACATAAAACACTTCTACATTTGCACTCTGCACCTTTTTAGCAGTTGCTGCACAAAGCCTGTATCGTTATACACCCTCAAGACCACAAAAGCTCTAATTCTAGCGGCCGCGCTTTGGCTTGAAAGCTTTACTTTTTGAAGTGAACTTCGCTGTAATTTATTCAGTGGACTATATTAGACGACGGTTTATTAAAATTTTACTTCATTATCGAATAAGTTCGTAAAAATTTCTGATGATAACTAGAAAAACTTTATTTTTTTAGATATTTGATCTAGAATATGGCAAATTGTATATTTTCTTCTTCTAGAACCCTCGCCAATGGAAGGATGGCTGTTATCGGGAAAATTTTCAGAAAATATTTTTTTATACACAAATATAAGCCTAATCAAACAGCCATTTCGATAATATAAGTTTAAGTTGATCACCATCACCAATGAATATTCGAATTTTATATTTTAACTTTGTTTAAGTCAATAACAAAAAACTAATTCTCAATACAAATAGCTTGTAATTTATTTTTATTATTTTGTTTTCTAACGCTGTGGAATGTAAAGGTTGTCGATATGAGAAAATAAAATCGGAAAAGAAATTGAAAATTGCTTTGATTTACATAATTCATTTTTGGTGTTTATTTTCTAGAAAATTGACAAAATTTGAGATGATGGAAGATTCCATTCAAGTTTTGTAATAATATGTCTCAGGCGTCATTTTTTTTTAAAATAATGTCTATTCAATAGATTGATAATTTCTTGCCTCTTGAACACAAATTTTACTCGATTCTCGCCCATGAAAGGTAAATATAATTTGAAGAGCGAGATCGTTGATTCGATTACGAGTAGGTGAATATGTATTTGAATATCAGGAATATAGAAATGAATTTTGGGAATCATAATTTTGAGGATGTATCTTCAAGCTTGCCAACTAAATAATAATAGTCGAGTTGATATATACCTATAAGTGGCGGCAGTCAATAAAGAAAATGCCTTGTCTAACAAGCGTTAGATTGGCTGATTTGTTTTAAAATATAATATTCATAAACATAATACGGTGGCGTGATAAATTGTCCAATAAATATATTTTTTTATATTAAGTATGTATTTCTACACCAATGCGGCAAACATAGCGAATCACTTGGGGTGAGGTATGGCAGAGGTGTTGGTTATCCAATAAAGGTTCCCGCCTTCCAAATTGCAACATGAAAAAATATTATCCTGATTTGATATTGATATTTACACTTTTAGCGATGGCTGATTACATGAAAAATCAATCATTAAAACACTTAGATGGGTATTTAACGACCGTCACATGAATATTTTTATTGAAAACCATTTTTTGCTTTTCTACCAAACACCAACAAAAAAAAAGTCATGACATTATAACTCAAAACTAACCCTGGTCAAATAGTAATGCACGCTACTATCGCCTTTAACGCATTCACGAGCATTGCGCAAGCACAATACGAGTATTGTAAAATAATTATGTAACGACAAAACAATTATTTTCAGAATACTGTATCCAAAGGGTCGATGTTTTCTTCTCTAGTTCCGCCATCGAGCTTTTCCAGCTATTTTCGAATGCCGGAAATATCATGAATAACTGGATTTGAAGAAAGCCCTGTGAAGGATGTCTTTTGAGAGGTTTGTCAATTCCAATGTTTGAACAGCAGTAATTTCCCATTATTATAAAACGTAGCGGGAGGTTGGGGTGAAATTGAAACGCCTCCCGTCGCCTCGTTTACCCCGGGGCGCCCAACCCTCCATTCCTCGTGCAAATAATATTCCTAATTAAGATATATTTCGGTGATCATTGAGATAATTCATTTTAACTAAGCCGTACAGGATCACGTTTTCACATTGGCGAATGTTTCACCTTCATGGGAGGATAAGGCCGAAATACAATTTTAATTTTACCCTGAGTAATAAAAATTTCTGAGGAGCTATCAAAAAGTCTGAAGTAATTTAAACTTTTCGGAAGCGGGTATGGGTCCTGCCGCCCCTAAATCATTAATTGCTTAACCAACACTTCTGCCATAGGTCACCCACAGATGGTTCACAACGTTTGGTGACTCTCAGGGATGCCTTATCAAAAGTAAGGGGGATCCTTTGACCTCTCCAGCCAGACTCTCTCAATCCATCGCCTTGTACCACAGTGGAAAAGAAGACACATATGACGCATTCCATTTGCCTTCAGGACTGGGCATGACAGAATTTTAAATGTTTTTAGTGTATTTATGATTAGTTAATTTTATTTATTTATTTATTTATTTAAACGCCCATAGGGCTTTTACATATAGTGCAGTACATGTGTTTGGAAAAATATAAGAAATAACATAATATAATATAAACATAATATAAATATAAGAAACAAAATAAAGATAACATAAGATATACAAAATATAGATAACACCAAGTATAATAGTTGACACAAAGCAGGTAACATAGAATATATGGTAAGTAAATTAATGTGAGATTGTTATTTTAATTAAAGAGGGAAATACGATAGGATTGTCAATACTTATGTTTGTAATTAGCAAACTTTTTTAAAGTATTTATTACGTGTTTATCGAAACATAGCTACCATAATATTTCGATTAAGGTGCTATATAGTGCATGATATTAATAGATTTATTTTAATTGTTCTAATACACTGAGTTTAAATTTTGACATCGATTGATGACGGTAAACGTCTATAGAGGAATATTTGTTACCGAGTATATGGAGTCTTTGCAGAGGAGAGTTAACAAAATAATTACTAGCAGAATTAGTTACAAGGTAAATCGCATTAGAGCGAGTATCGCGCGTGGGTATTCTCAAATTAATTTTACTGATTAAATCAAGGGCGTCCAGTCTGCCATTTGAAATATTAAAAAGACAAAATAAATCGCTCGCTACGCGCCTTGACGCTAAATCGCTTATATTAAGTAACTCCATTAAATATACATAATTTAGATCTTCGACAGGTATACCGAGTTTATAATTAATAAATCTTAAGAACTTATGCTGTATTCTTTCAATTCTTAGTTGGTGTGTCTTATATAATGGAGCCCAGATGGTTGAATTGTATTCTAAATTTGATCTCACCAGCCCAGTGTACAGCAATTTAAACGAATTTAGTGATTTAAATTCTTTAACCGTCCTCAGGATGAACCCCAGACTTTTCATGGCCTTGTTAGTTATTACATTAATGTGAGGAACAAAAGTTAATTTACTATCAAATATAATACCGAGGTCCTTGATTTGATCTACTCTTTTCAGGAAAATGTTGTTGATGCTATATTGAAAATTAATGGGATTTTTGATTCGCGATTTTAACAAATTCTTCATTTGAAAGGACAAGGTTTTCAATCAAATGTCAGTATAAGGTTTAATTTAAAGAAAAGGTTGTTAATTCTCAAAACTAAAGGTGAAATAAACACAATCGTGATGGTGAAATAAACACAAAACGTCAAAAACATCAGAAACATAAAAAAAAATCGAGTGCAGTAAAAGCGGTAGAAGCGAAACTTTACCAAAACAATCTCAACCAACACTTGAAAAGTGAGGTCATAATCAAAGCAACCAATGAGCCCAGACCTCGCGTAATTTCCGTTTCATATCTCAATTAATCAAAGCGGCCGATGAGCGCAGTTGATGCGTCGCAGGTGCAGTAATCGTCATTTCCGTTTCATCCGAAATCCAAATCACAGCCGCGCTGTAGAAGTTACACTTCAAAAATATTCACGGGGCTGCCAATAGAATCGTCTCTTAAACCCTTCGAATTAAAGAATATATAATAATAAGAACATTGAAGTATACGTAAAAATTAAACATTCGACAAAGTTTGTCGAGACGACGAGTAATTTTTCATTTGTACGTGGCGCGTAACGAGTAACTCTTGACCGTTATTGGAATCGCAGCCCTGAATCGTGTCTCGTACGACATCACGAAACACCATTGCATATTTTTTACCGAAGTTCACTATACCAAGTTCCCTTTGAAATCTTCGTATATTTTATAGAGATCAAATACTATTTGGAGACCTTCTCATTGAGCGTAAAGTACTTCCATACATTAACTTCTCAAAATTCTTTTAAATTGAATAAATAATTCGCGGAATTAAAATAGTTAACTACTATTTTTTTCATTTTTTACCGTGGTACTGTTTGAAGGCGTTATTTTATTTTTTAATCTGTAATTTTTTCAACGAAAAATAAAAATTATTTCCGAAAAAATCACGGGTTGTTCCTTTCTGTCTTTTCAGGGTCGATAGTGTACAAAAATCTATCTAAGACCAGTCTTTGATTGCGCCACTCTAAGACGGGAGATTTTTGGTTGGGGTTATTAATGGGCGGGCGTTTTGACATCTCATCGGACCACAAGTTAGCGCAGTAAGCGGGACTCGCCGGCATTACTTTTTGCACATCTCTAAGACCCCTTGATGAAAATAAATGGCAGATCGTTTAGCCAATTTCAAAATAACAAGCTACTAAGTTTTGTGAAATAAATACTCAGTCTTTGATTTACCGAAAAAAAAATGCTACGTTGTGAGCTTTGGCGTGAACTTGATATTTTCTATATGTTTAGTTAATATTCCTTTTACGCAATATTTTGTTAATAAGGGATTATAATTTTTTTTTTTTAAGTGATGATTTCACTTTTTTCCTCCGCTTCGTCCGAGATTTCGAAACAATTATTTCTTATTATTATTTATTATTTTAACTTTATGAGTAAAACCTCAAACTGTAATATTTAATTAAATGAAGACATTATGAGCGAAACTCAATCGAAAATCTGGAAACAGAAAAATCAGAAAAAGATATTGGCACCTCTGGGACTCGAACCCAGGACCTCCCTACTTTCCGGGTTGGGCGCTCTTATCCACTGAGCTAAGGTGTCGATATCCAATTCGGTCACTTTTAACTGTACCATACTTCGACTAAGAACCACCCATATTATCTTCATTTTTCTTAACGCATATTTTTTATTTTTTTTTTATTGGCTGCCATCTTTATGAATGATTGCAAGATTCAACTCGAACTAAATGCAATCTAGATGGTGATGAGTTTCGCTCATAATGTCTTCATTTAATTAAATATTACAGTTTGAGGTTTTACTCATAAAGTTAAAATAATAAATAATAATATTCATCCCAGACTTGGAGAAGAGTCAATAGATGTCGCACATTAAATAAAATGGATAATAATTTATCCAGACACCATCTAGATTGCATTTAGTTCGAGTTGAATCTTGCAATCATTCATAAAGATGGCAGCCAATAAAAAAAAATAAAAATATGCGTTAAGAAAAATGAAGATAATATGGGTGGTTCTTAGTCGAAGTATGGTACAGTTAAAAGTGACCGAATTGGATATCGACACCTTAGCTCAGTGGATAAGAGCGCCCAACCCGGAAAGTAGGGAGGTCCTGGGTTCGAGTCCCAGAGGTGCCAATATCTTTTTCTGATTTTTCTGTTTCCAGATTTTCGATTGAGTTTCGCTCATAATGTCTTCATTTAATTAAATTATTTCTTAAACGGAACAAACATAATCTTGTCTTTCTTTTGTAACAAATAAATATATATAGAATTAAACATTAAATTTTTTAATCACCAATTTATTTAACATTTTCCATTAGCTCACGTTTCATCAGGTAACCAATTTTACCTGATAATCCAAACCAAGCAAAACCGGTTGGTAAATTTAAATATGTTAGTATTTTTTTAACAAATTGTATTATTAATTTCAAAATATATCAAACCACAAAATTATTTCCTTCTCAATAGAAGGAAATAATTCAATAATCATATTTTTTTAATCTTTTTTTTAAAGATTATGGTTAAAACGATCTAACTGTAAGTTCTGTGAACAGTAGACCTCGCTTCCAAAAAATATTCAGAATTTACTCTTTTTCATCAAAATTTCCTCCGAACTGATAAAATTTGTAAGTCTATAGGACTAAATATCTTTACGGGAAATTAAATATAATATTATAATATTTTTTTGGTTTTCTTTTATCAAATAAGTAATAACACAGTTTTTCCAAATAAACGTCACTGTCTCAATGACAATTCTTTTTTTAACTTTCTTCATGCATGGAATAACCATAATAATGAAAATCTCGTCAATGTTAGCCACCTAGTCAAAGTACAACTTCCTTGTATAATAAAGTGGATGCAGTTGATTTTCATAGCCGGAAACGGAACTTAGATACAAATTTACAGAAAGATGAAATGCCAAACGGTCGAGATAAAACAGCACGTCGCTCCGCCCAATCACCTGCTCAATGGCAGGTAATCTGAAATGCTCGAATCAACCATTGGAGCTCTTATTCCAACGCAATGGCGAAAGTTTTTTCACAAAAGTTTAATAATGTTGGTGATTAAATGTATTAATGTTTTATTGTGCCTTTATGTTCCTCGAGAACATTTGGACATATGTTTCTTACTGATGAACAGTTAAGATAAAAGCGATTGTGCCTTCAAAATATATGAATTTACACCAATATGAAATTCTCGTATTTACAGTTAACATTTTTATTTTATCAGAATACGTGATGCCTCTGAAATTTATTGTAATCATTACTATAGTCTAATTTGATCAAAAATCTATTTTATCAGCCATAAAGATATAAATAAACTTGAGTTTACCTCATTTTTCAACATTTTAGTTAAAAAAATCGTCTGGCGCAAGCCGCCCATTAAAAAAAAAAAAGTCTTCTTCATTTTATTCTGTTTAAAGCATCTAAAGATAAATTCGTTCATAGGAAAGCAAAAATAGTTATAGATAATAGGTTGCGGTCATAAACAAATGAAACCTTCCTTTTTCCCAATTACTTTTGCACTTGTATTTCTAAAATCTCAATTTTAATATCTTCTGACACTTCAATTACTTATCAACCATTTTCTTTTAAATGACTTCAAATTTTAAAAAAACTATCTGTTAAACAATATCACATAGCTGTCATATGATGCAAATGATAGCCAACTACACCGGCGCCATCTGCTTCGAGCTTTCCACATTATTTGCCATTGTATTGACACCTGACGTCATATTGGCATTGAAAATTTTTGATGAGACGGAGATTTTCGAGACTAATGAGTATAATGATTTATTTTTGTAATATGTGTGGGAGCGAACAATGCAGCGCCTTTCAAGACAAGCACTTCTATTCATGGACAAGCCCTTGTATACTATTGGTAGCTCGTACGCCAATAGCAGACAAGGGCCTTTTATCATCAGCGACGCGACGGGCTAAGCTGAAAAGCTAATCATTCTGTTTCCGATTGCCGTCGACTCAACTCCACCCGAATTGCTCTACCTTCTTTTTCCACCTTCTCCACCTTTTCCACTTTCTGATAAATAATCTGTTACATAAATAGAAATTATGCTCTTGAATATTGTTCAATAAACCTGTAGGTATATTACCGTCGACTTAACTCTTGGTGAATTGCTTGATCTTCCGTTTCCACCTTTTCCACCTTCTGATAAATTATCTCTTATGTAAATGTAAATTATGTTCTCAAATATCGTTCAATAAACCTGTTAGTACTAAGTCTTGCTTATTTGATTTACCTTTGCAATTCTTTTTATCCCCGTAAATGTATTTAATAATAGATAAATGTCGAGTCATATAAAAATTTTGATATTCGTAGATTTTCAATGTTCGTCTTTCAGCAAGAACCTATCATTTTTCTTCGTGAGGAACCTTCTATTCAGTGATTCGTGATAGCTTTTCCAGAAATATTTTTGTGTGGTTACAATAAATTATTTTCTTTACAAAACTCCCGAACGGGTTTTTCTAGAATTCGCCAATTCCAATTATTATTAAGTCTTTACAATGAATTTATTTCTTAACACATTAATTGGATGTGTATCTTGCTCCCTGTGACCTGATGGACACCTGTAGCCTGTAGAACTTATGGCGTCGCTTTATCTCATAGAGGATGGCTGACATGACCTCCTGTCCCCCACTAAACCGGTCAACAGAAGTTTTTTAAGGTTGCCGAGGTCTCTTCTGGCAATTTGCCAATTTTACCAGAATAATTCTAAGATAGGTGATGTAGGAAGATTCTTATTTATTAAGGTTTTTCAAAGTCAGTTAGTATTCAACGTGTACAGTAGATCTCGAAAAAAATAATTTTAACATATATTTGGTAACCCAAACAGTACAAAAGTATTAAAAAAATGTAATAAGATTATTTTCTAACCAGTTTTCATAATTCTATTAATACTTATTATCAAAAATACTAATTTCGATTGTGAATGTGTCGTGCGTGACTCTGGTTAAATGATCCCTCAGGTCGTCTCCTTCACCAAAAGTTCATGTTTTGTACAAATGCATCATATGAATTAAAGCTTGTTGAGGGACTTCCTTTATGAATTTTTGGAAAATACTGAACATTGCCGAAGACAAAAGCTGTCAAAATGTTGATTTTTGCTGCCCGCCGAAAAGCAGATGAGCGGCGCTACTGCAGCACCGGAAACGGCAGTATTGCCATTCGATTTATGAATTGTTCTGAATCGTGTCTCATGTGATGACACGAGACACCTTCGGATACATTTTACCATTTTCACTTTGAAAGCCCTTAACTTCATCATTTTTGGAGATATATAATAAACAATTATTTTTACTGTCATTAATAACTCTTTTAAAAATATTTTCTCGGAGGAAGCGAATACTTTGTGATGTGACATTGTATATTAAATGAAAAAACGCCAGAAATAAAGCTCGCTTTTTAAACTAATAATTACTTAGGTAAATACTTCATTATTGATACTTAAGATATTGATGATAAACTTAGCCACTCGGGCATATATAAACTTAATTGTAATGATTGTTCTGCTTTTTATATTGGAAAAAAGGCCCGGAACGTTAACATAAGAATTAAAGAACATCTGAAATGTTTAAATAATAATGCTTTTCAGAATCCGCGAACCATCTACTAGAAACTAACCACTCATTCGATAAAATCTCATTAATTTTGATTTCGGATTTGGTTAAACAATTTAGAAGTCCTCAAAATTAAAAAAAATACTGATTAGTAATTTCCATTCTTTTATTTTCTTTTTTAAATGTGTCTGTAGGTAATTAATTATCTTTATTTTATATAATAAGCGAAACCTTGTTGGCTATTAAATATTAATTCAAATAAAAAGTGAAGTTTTACAAAGTGCATTTTTCATTCAATATAATTCAATTTCATTTAAAAAATGATACCATCTCAAAATGTCATTTTCAAAATTTGAGAATGACACATTGAGATGGTAGAGAATTCAGATTGTCCTGTAATTTTTCTGTTGTATGCACTAATCAACAACACGCAACTTCATTGAAAACCTCCATTGAAAAGTTATTCAATGTGATGATTTTTTTTAATTGTTCAAATAGGTTAGAAGAGGCTATGGGCTATTTTATCGTTCATAACTTTTAATGAATTTTCAAAGCGGGTGTTAAATTCCACTTTATTGAGTTGTCAAAGAACCATATATGTTTTATCATTCCAACAACTTCTAAGATGATATTTATCTCCATTCCTTTAATTAAAATTCATCACTTTTTCACAAATCTAACAATCACTTCTTTCGGCATGCCATCAACACCTCGATGCCGTCGAAGAGAAACGTGAGAAGTAAAATTTTAATGAATGCAGTTAGGTTCCTGCTGAAATAATTTTCATTATTCAATCCCAGTTGTACCCGTGAAAGCCTCCTCCTTCCACCCATTAATTCAGACCTTGATAAATTAATAATTTCGCTTTAAAGCACCTTAAGTTGAGTGTCAAATCAAGACCGAATCTTTCATTTAGAATATCCTTACACGACACGTGGCACATTGCTCATGAAAAGGCAGAAAGGAATAATTCACTTTTAGGTTGGAAATCATTTCTTTGCTCATTGGAGGGGACCCCAACACTTTCCCACGGCGTTATAAGGAAACATATGGTTTCCTCCTTCACCGCACACGTCAAGACTCTACTTTTTTATTGAACGAAGCTACATTTATTTGATCGACTCTAGACCCTCTAATGTCCATGCATACGGGGTTATTAAGCAGTATGCAAGTACTTACATTAACATAATACAAGAAAAAGAAATAAAAGTGGCAGACCGTGGAATAATTCTTCTGAAATTCTATATAAAATATATAAAAATATTAGTAAAAATAAAAATAAGAGCTGCACCCGGTTGAGGAAGCCTGGAATACGGAAAATAATGAAAAAATAATATAACAGTAATAATGTAATGCAAGTATTTACAAATTATAACAGAGAGAAAGTAAGACGGATAAAATAGTCGCAGTAGGTTTTCCACAAACCACCCGGCAGTCCCAATGACAATGTGCATGGCTATCGGCCCAACCGCTGACGGAACCCGAAGTCCGCTCTTTATTAAATTTCTTTGCTCAATACATTCTTGTAAGTTTATTAAAGACATTTTATGATTTTATTCATCTTACAAAAATCGCATGTAGGACAGAAGAAGTGTATCCGCCAGATACTATTTCGTATTAATTTAAAAGTATTTAGAAAAACAACCCGACATATTCAGTGGTTTTAGGTAGAGAGAAAAATTCCATTCAATTTCCAAGGCCCAGTTATATCGCAGAAATTCATCTGTAACATTATTATAAAATGACCATTCAGCATCATTTTGTTTGTTTGGTGCGTTTCAGTTTTATATCAGACTAGCTGACCCGGCCACGCGTTGCTGTGACGTGATATCGAAACTGGATGATTACTCGACCTAGATAACCAAGTCTAGATAACCAACTGACACTGTTAGACACTTATGGAACTTATACAAATATTACATGGCATTGTCCTATACCAAACATTTAATGAACATTTTATTCGCAATAATAAATTTGAGGTCAATAATCGAGATAAAAACTATCCTATCTTTTAAGTTGGACCAAATTACATACAGTCAGCCAAATTTTATCAAAATCGGTTAAGTAGTTTCCGAGTTCATCTTGAACAAACATCGTGACGCGAGATTTTTATATACAGATTGTAATAAGTAGACAAGCTTAACAACGAGATAGTTGTCCTCTTTAGCTAATCACAAGCTGTTCACAAGCTGAATCGAACTTAGAATTGATATTTAACGGGAACATTTCAATTGTCAAAAAACAAAATGGCAATGAATGGACGTTTAAAATGGTCCTAAAAGTATCTAGCTGAAAAAATATTGAATAGTTTTGTGGAAATATTTCTTTTAAATTTTTTTTTCTATTTAGAATGGTTAAAGAACGTAGGTATCCTTTGCATGAATAATTAATTACAAGTATTTTTGTGACCTATAATTAAAACTTAATGATATTTTATCATCATATAAACGAATTGAAAATAGTAATAGATATATTGTTGGTTCTGCGTAATAATGCTATAATTCTTTCTACTCTGCAACGTGTCCTCGATGGCGAACTGGCTTACTCCAAGACGAGGTCGAATGTGTACACGTTGTACTGTGGAGGAAGGAGGGCATTAAATTTGAATGTTAAACATTTGAGCTTCCTACAGAAGGTAATGGGATATTCCAATTCATGCTTTATACATGCAAATGACGGAAGAAACTGTCCCGCCGACTTCCCGTTCTGACTTTTATACGACGTGTAAATATGCATAATTAAAAATTCCCACGCCTGAGAAAATCCTGTAAATGGATGTTTGTTCATTATCTTCTTCGCTGCTTTATTTATTTTATTCACTGGATTTGCTAAAGCTGATATGATTTTTCCCCTTTATATATGACTGCTAGCAATTAATTTCCCGTGTATTATACACGAAAGAGCTGTACGCACAATACTAGTAGCAATTTTATTTTAAAACTTTGTATAGACAATTTATTCACCATGGCACTTGTTGCCCGCAAATGCGAAAAATATAAAATTATCAAAACTTATTTTTCGATTAATATCTTTCACATTTTCATAAAAAGTAAGTTTGTGGAGGAACATTAATTAAAAAACAGCTGGTTTCCTATAAAGTGGTGTGTCCTATAGGACAGTATTTTTAACGATCATCGATCATTTCAAGGACAATTACAACCATGAAAAAAACTAGCAGCATTATTAAAAACAAAACACTTCACGACCGTTAACGAGTGTTTTTGTTCACAATGTACATTGTACATTGTACAAATACCGTATATTTTACAATTCAAGTAATTACTTATAACAAAAATCTCCAATTCTATTTTTCACATGGGGCAACACTGAATCGCGCGTGCGCTGATAGCAATTATATTTGCCGCGCTTAGCGTTTTGCAATGTGTTGTGTTAAAGATATGTAGGTCTAGAAATCTCTACAAAAATGGCATGTTTTTTTGTATAATTGTCATTTTTTATATACACGTTCGTTTATCAATTGAATAAAATTTTCACGACGTTTTTAGCAAGGCAGCGGGGAGTTTATTTTGAAACCTGTACGATATTTAACACCAAACTTCAACGAATTTTTCCTCTTTCCTTAAGTTTTGCCGCATACTTAGAACGTAGTAAAGCCAAGATAGTGATTTTTACTGAAAATAATTTCTCTATTTTGAAATCCGCTATATCAATTTCATTAGATGAAGCACAAACTTTGTTAAAATTCAAACAATAAATGATTATAATTCACCTGTTGCTTATTCCCTTCTGTCTCGCGATGAAATAAAATTTGTTGATGAATGTATTAACAAACCATAGACTTTTGGAGCTTAATTATTAATTTAATTATTTTTTTATGTTTTTTTATTTAATTAATTACAATAAAAGCTTTCGTAGTAATAATACTTTAGGTATTGTAATCTAGGTGCTTTTCCTAGGTTAAGCTCCGTGGCGAGGAAAATGGCTTATTTAATTACGGTGAAATTTTTATTATCCGTCAGCCATTACTTTTTATACACCATTAAACAAAAAGATAAGTTATTAAAACAATCATTTTACAGCTTATTAATATAAAATACATATTTACACACCTAATTATAATATATCTCCTTTCCATTTCATTCCATTTGAATGTATTTTGTCCCTCGCTAAAAGTATTATTAAGAGATTTTTTTGATGTTCCAAACGGGAGGCCCTCATTCGATACTATACGATTGTACCACCCCAGCCAGGAGCACTCCTATCCCGGTGAGACCGGCACAACAAGGGGAACTGTTTTGTTAGGACTGGAACATGTGCTCCAGTCCTAATCCAAGAGGTTGGATTCAATCGACCAGTGTCATGCAACCAAATAAGCCAATATTGGAATATAGGATGGGCAGGAATAAAGGAATGGAATGCGCTTTGGTTTTCGTTTCTCGCCTTTCACTCATCTTTGCTTCCCGTTTCTTCTCGCTTCCCGCTTCCAATTTTCCGCTTCTATCTTCCCGCTTTTAGCATCCAGTTTCAAGCTTTCAGCTTCCAGCTTTGCGCGTAATATTGTTTGGTTGTTGCTTCTCTCTGCTTCTTGCTTCTCGCTTCCACCTTCCCGTTATTTTATGCTTTTCGCTACACACTTCCAGCTTCCCTCCGCTTCTTCTTTCCCGTTTCCCGTGGCTTAATGATTTTCTGTTCCACTGCTTCTCGCTACCTATTTCAGGCTTCCCGCTTACTTTTTTTTTGCTTTCCGCTACTTTACTACAACTCGCGGTTTTAAAATAAGTAGGCTCAATATATACTAACTAAAACCATGATTACACATTACTAGAAAGCCGCTTTAGATCTGTGTGATGAAAAATATACACTGTAATGTTGTGTATGTAAGGCTCTCCAAAACTCATTGTGAATTGATAAATATTTATTATTACAAAATTGGGGTTTGATATTTGTAAATAACGAACTCAGTCTTGTAATTAATAATTCATTTTCTCTCAAATCTCGTACAATTTTATAGAATTTACTGCTTCGTAGAAATAGAGCAAGGATGTAATCACTGAAATTAGAAATAGTCATATAACAATATTAAATTACGATGTCAACTTTTCAATCAGTGCCTACCAAAGTGAACTAGTGATCAAATCACTATTTTATTTTTCAATCAACATTATACCGTCAAATAACTGTTTGCTATATTCAAACAATAATTTATGTCAGATGTCGATTACGATTATAAAGTAACAAGTTTTGGAAAGTTGCATTTTGCTTTTGGTTCATCGAAAAGATGATTAGGTACAGTATAATACTGAAAACTGGCATCCTTAGCCTAGAAACCTCCGCACTAGTGAGATTTGACTCTCCACAGCTCAATATATTCCTATTCCAGGATTATTCTTGGATTTTTCCAGATTGCTGCAAGAAGCGTGTATTGTGATTTATATGCATTATGTTGAATGTTGTCTTGTGAACATTAAAAATATGTTTTTCAGCTGTCATATGAATAATTAATTATGTAAATATTGTGATCATGGTCAGGACCTTGGGACTGTACCTGTTTTCTACTAGAAGTCTGTACGTCAAGTTTACCCCAGGACCGTACCTGTTTTTTACTAAACAAAGTCAAATCAAGTTTTATAATTATTACAAGAAATCGTTCATAGCTGTCGTAAACAAGCGAAAAAAATAATTAAACAATGAGGTTTATGCTATCCACTGTCGGTGTCTAAAAATCTCAACATTGACATAACATCATGATTATTTTATACACTTAAAAAATAAATTAATTTTAAGTTACTTTGATTTTTAGTTCAAATCCAAATAATAATTTGCATTTCGGCAATTGACAAAAGCAAGTCATAAAATACGCGGGCTTTATTGCGTGGAGCACGAACCGTATCAGCGTGCCTGTCCTCTTTTAAGGATTCGTGATTTACGAATACATCCTGGTATCGGCTTTGGGGGAAATAATCGAGTTTTAGCATTTCACAAAACCAAACCCGATAAAGCACGCGACTTCTTTGTGCTGTTCGCTCTTCAATCCCGCAGGGGCAGAATTAGATTGCATATTAGCATTTTAATACTGTGTAATATGATGGGCCGTAGGGTTTTACATAACTATCTTCATATAAAGATACGGTTTTTGTCAACAACACCATTTTAGAAAAAATACGAGCGACTACTTTATTTAACCAGTCAATGCTTTAGTTGATTAGCATAGACCAAAGAACAGAGATTTGCAAATAAGAACACTTTTTTGTATAAACTACCTCTCTAATCTGAGCCTGTCCTGAGGTGAATTTGGACACTGATGATTTCATTTTTTTTTACATGAGCTCCACACAGGAGGCTCTGAGGAAAATAATTTCTCTCAGGGCCTATGTCATCTTTGGGGATGCTGTGTGGAGGGTTTTTTTTTTAGGAAAGGAAGGGGAGGAGAGTTCTGGGAAGGAAAAGGGTTTAAGGGGTGGGTAGGAATCTGGGGTTCAGTGTGTCCTGGTCATCCGCCTCCAGGACCTAGTTGTCGATTTTGAATCACCAAACGTAGCGAACCACTTGGGGTGACCTATGGCAGGTAATATGGCAATAAGGTTAGCGATAATCTTTCAGTACAAATTTGTGCCTCTACTGACTGCAGACAGTATGTTGTATATTTGCACAAATAATTTACTCGTGTCACACTACCGTATACACGATATTATTATCCCATTGCTTTAATCTTTCTAGGGATATTTTTTTGCTTTGTGGTTTGTTCAAAATTGGTAATTCAATGTGTGAAACATGCGAAATTAATAAAACAGAAAAAATGCAATATTTAGTAACAATATGGTGGTTTCACCAATGGTAAAGTAAAAACATATTGTGTTTGATGTAAACAATAAAATTTTCCCAGAACGTAAATAGCTTCATAGAGATGCAAAACGTAGTTGGGTAAACAGCGGCCTTTTGCCGCCCCATCACGTCATCGACAATTTCAAATATGGAAGTAAGTAATATTCCAGCCTTTTTCAGCGTGGGAAAATAAAGTGACTCGAACTACTGAAGGTACTTTAGGGAGGATCCATTTTGTGTGGATTAATAAAATAAACATTCTTATCGGTATGCATTTTTGTATGAGTATTGAGTATGATGGGAAAAAATATTGCAATAATTTTTTAAGCTGAAAATGGTGTCAAACGCGTACGTCGGTAATATATGGAGTGTAATAGCACGTACCGTAGGATTTTAACCAGCGATAAAAATATTATTCCATCATACGTCGCAATCGAGTAGTCGGGCATAGCAAAGCGGCGGGTCACGTGATAAACAGTCCGTCTCGTTTCAGCATCACGGCAACACACGAAACAGCACGCGTATCACATGATCTCATCGCAACGTGTAGGAACGGGATCAGTGGCGACGTGTGATTGAAAAATATATTTTTAGGTTTTGAATAGAAAGAAAATACCTTCATATAACAAAACGACATCTCCCATTTAAATTCCAATTATGCGCAAAAATCGCTGGTTAAAATCCTTCGGGTATGTTCTATTGCACTCTTTATAGGTTAATGAATGAAGAGCTCTAGTCCACGCGTTATATACGAGGTCCTTCCGTCCAGCTCGTCAGCGCTACGTCGCCAGTCGACCTACCGTACAGATGGCAAAATTTCCAGCGTTAAGGCCAATTTAAATCCAAAATATTTATGAATCGTGGTAACTAAAATTAATTTTCTATGAAGTACCTCTCAATTTCCAAAAGTTCCAAATATCCGAAGCCAATAGGACTAGATATAATGAGGCCGGGGAAAGTTATGGAGTGGAAGTACACCTGGCTTCTCTTAGATCAGCTTACTGTACTGTACATACTGGTACATACCAAAAACCTTTTCTGGCAACCTATTTTTTAAATTTTAAACTTAAACTTTGAAACACAAGAAAGCATTGTTATCATGAACTTCATGGAAGCAAACGGTTTTGGTGGTTTAATATTTTGTTTCCATTTTTATATACATTTTATTTCCAAATTTCCAGCCCATATTTGCATAGCATAAATGTGCTAAGGCGAGCACAGTTGTACGACACAACACGTATTTGTGTCGTTTAAAGCTAGACACGTGAAACACATGGATAATAAAGAATGTAGACATCATGATACAGGGCGAAATGTGAAGAACGGGACGTTTATTGCTACATTAACTCACGTCAGACAAATTACTCAGCCGCTCGGAAGGATGCGAAACATTTCCCTCTAATACCATTGCTATATTAACCAAATTAATTTTTTTACGCAACAATATTTTATTGCATAAAAATAATAAATGTATTATATTATTATTAATTTGGTCTATGTGGCAATGTATTTTTGTCAATACAATCAGTTGTGAAAGTTGAAAACAGGATATAATCATCACCCAGGTCACAGCTTTCTGCTTAAAGGACTACAAATATTATTAAGGTACCGCCGCCCCGGAAACCATTTATTGGATAACAAACACCACTGATATAAGTCACTCCAAGTAGTTCGCTACATTTGGTGACTTAACAGGAGTTTACAGGTTCATGGAGTGAGGTTTGTCTAGGTTTTGGCGGCGAGTGCATTTACCTAACTACTGCGTGTCGGATCCAAAGAGGCTGGTTGAGGGAGACATAACTTAGACCTCTCCAGCTGGACTCTCTCGACCCACCGACTTGCACCGCAGCGGGAAGGATTGATTCAATGGTCCGTCCCTCCTGGACACATTGACCCCTTGATTCTTACCCACCACTCTTACCTTTTTCCTCCCCAGAACTTCCTCTCCTTCATTTCCCTAAAAATATCCACTACACTGCATCCTGCAAAGTTTTTACTGTTATAAATACGTTACATGATAATATGTAATAGTTCATATATTACATTTGTTCGTTTGGGATTAGGTCAATGTTATAATTTTCATCTCAGTAACGCCATTACTATCTTAGCTTAGGTATTAAAAGATTAAAAAAATACACCAATTTATAGGTAAACATTTTAAACATGGCCAAAAGAGCGTATCAATAAATTATAATTAAACAACTTGACTAGGAAAAGATGTTGTTATCGTTAAAAAAACTCAGCTCTTCTGAAACTGCATAGTTTATTATTAATAATACTGTTTTGTTTTTCCGAGTTTAGGTGAGGACCTAAACAGGGGCAGTTTTCCACATACCACATACATCATCTGTTGGTAATTTGGCATTCAATTCATGTGAAAAGGAGGCATGGGGGGTGGGGAGGTGACTTTATGTCCGGGACTCGAGATAAGGCGTGCATAATGAATAATCATTCTGATGTCTCCAGCCTTTATCCGTGATGGATCCTCGAGCCCATATGGCTGCTTCGAGTAATATATTATTGACAAACATTTTGCTTTCCCTAAAGACAAAACAATTTTTTGGTTTGTTCGAGAAGGACTACTCCTTCTCTACTATATAGTATAGTAGATAGACGTTGAGCATCGGTATCAGAAACATCATTAATGACCGCTTTCACTGATAAAACTAAATAACCACACAGTTATAATTTGGCTCAAATGATTATTTTCAGTGTCTCAAACCAGAATGCGTCAAAATTACATGGCTAAGCCTCTGCAATGAGCTATCAAAATTGATTTTTATACGTTGAACTGATGTTATAACGTTTTTGAGATTTGTACCATAAAAAGTAAAAAATATTAAAATGTTTTCAAGATTGAAAAAAAAATGGATGTCAAACAAATATTTTAAAAAGTTTATTATTATAATTATGGATAAGTTAATAAAAAATGCGAATGAAGAGAACCCACGAAATTAGATTGAAGGAATAGATATATCATATACTCGTCGCTTATCACAAGCATCAATATAATTTTAGTTTTTCACTGAAATAATGGCAACCTTTTATAAAATTTATTTGACCTACAGCGAAATCTCCACAAGAGGTCTATATGGGCGCACTATAAATACACCACAAACTATAAGCTATGTGATAAATATATGACAAAACTCGCTTCCTAAATTAATGTTACCAATGGTATCAGCGAGAAAAATCGTTTTTTTACCCACAAATCACAGAAAACATTTTTCAAAAACATTCAACATTTCAAGAAATTTTCCCAATAGGCAGAGGTTAGTGAACCAAGAGAGATGTTGTGGACTCTTGAACTGGTATAATTATCGTTTTAAACCATTCTAAATTATGGAATACAATATATAAAGTACCTTAATTTTTTTCAAAACATTTTGAAAGAAACCCAACAAGGCGTCAAATTAATGAACGTAAAAAAACATCATTCTCAATAACATTTTAAGGTTCCTTGGAAATTTTACGTTTTGCTGGAATTTCTGATAATTTCATTTTAGCCTGTATTTCTGTGTGCCGAACTTTACCTGGTCTAATTGGAACAACATGCTGCCAAAACTCTTCTCGTGTAGTTTGTCGAGTTACATCTGACGGTTATTTATATTTTGAAATACGAAGCCTGTCGCTTGGTACCGCTGCATAATTATGGGAACTTACAATGTTTTTTTCTGTGTTCACTGGAAAGATATTTTTTGTGATCGAGAACTTTTTTCCGCAAAAAAATATATTCACCTTTAAACGTCGTCCACGATTGTGTCTAAGCTTTTGTTGGGACGGTACGTATTAAGGGCTAATAAATTACTAATAAACGTGTTAAAAATGTTAACGACTGATAAACAATCATTTTTTATGTATGGTTAACAATAATTATTACCATTATATTATCATTTGCAAGACATACATATATATTATCGTATTACATATTAAAAACAATACTTAAGATAAAACCCACCCAATTTTTCGGGAAGGAAAATATGAAGAAAACCCTTCCTTTTTAAAACGTGTTATAAAATGTGCACTCTGAAAGGCCTTCTTACAGTAACAGAAAATATATCCCCGTCATTCTTTGTACATAATATGTGCAAGCCAAATTATTCATCCATCGAGTGGTGGATTTCATCAATTAATTAATTTGTGAAAAAAGAAATTTGTATCTTAAATTTTCCCTCTCAGAATTCAAAATTTTCAATAACATGAAAAAATAATAATTGTACACCGATAAACAGGCAGAGAACAATTCTTGTTTGGAATTACTTTAAAATAGGCTAACCGCATAAGTACCTACCAGATTAATGCACATTATAAACACGTAGAGGCATGAAACTTTGGCCAACTTTAAAACTCAGACGTAATTATAAACTAACCAACACAAAAATAAATTATATGTAATGGAGCTTAACCAATATTCGTTAATTTATTTATCATGTAGTAAGTATTTGCCCACGGATGTTAAAGATTACTTAAAAATAAAATATTGTAATGAGTGTACGACTACGTATATGGTTTTAATTATCTCTTTTCATTAATTCGAGTGAATGGATGATTGTAATAAAATTGTACATATTATGAATAACGACGGTGTGTTTCATTATTGGATTGTATATTGAATTCAATTGTATTCATTGTATACAACAACACCATTGTATCAATGGTATCAAAACAAAAGCAATACAATATTTTGAAGTCCTGTAAATTGAAATATTCATACATAACGGTGTCAAAACAAAGAAGATCATATTTGTAATAATAAATTGTGTGCATCCTTTCCACCTGAATCAATTCAATTTTTGGCTCCTAAGAGCATTTCTTACTCTTTACTTGTTACAATTTTTTTTCATATTTATAATTTTACACTTTTTATTATTTTTAAGATATCTATCTTATAGTCTATACATACTACTTTTGACTGTATTATTTCCTACTTTTTAACTTTCTGAATCAATCTGTAACTTTTCATTATACTTTATATTTTATAATTTTATGCTTTTACTTTATACTTTCATTTATCTATCTTACTTTTTACTTACTGCTTACTACCTCAACTCCTTTATTTACCTTTTGTTTTTATATTTAACTTCAATTTATGTTGTTACTTTCGTTTTGTTATGGTTTTATAATACATATATAATATAATTTATGTTAATGGCACATGTTGTGTCGTATGTTTTTGAAATAAATAAATTAAATTAATTGTTTAGGTTTTTTCGTTTTCTGGACAGTTATTTCACAGAACTTGAACAATTCATATATTTTTTTAGTTAGTATCCAAGCTCCGTTAAAGTTCTTTTCAAGTTTTGTAAAACGACTGCTTCGTAATGGAATGATAATAGAACTTGATTTGAACATTCACATAACTTCGATATTAACTTACAACCTGTATGGATTATTCATTTTCTGTTAAACAACGACCCTACGACTATCACTCATTTTTCCCGACAAATGATAATTTATGAAAGGCAACCAATAAAAGATAATAATATTCCAGAAGGTCGTTTCATTTCATTTCAGAATCGTTGGTACTACCAAAATATTTGATTATACTTCATTATCACCAACGCGTAACGCGAGCTCACATCGTTTCATGTCTGTTTATTCTCTTTTGGGTAAATAAGCAATTTTCATCAAAAGACCAGAAACACCGGAAATAAAGATAAAATAATTTGACGCAGAATAAACAACACTCTTTCGAGAAAGAGCGAGTGGCTCTTCATCTCGAAATATATTTATTTCTTCATTAATAAAGCACCAATGTACACACAGACTGTTTTGGTTGGAAGCCTTATTATAATCATAACGGGTCGCTTCTTCGACTCGTTTGCCGGCCTCGTGTTTCCTACGTCGTACAACATGGGTCTTGAAGAAACCAATGTTGTACTGTTGTATGTTTACTTCTTCTTCTCTTCAGGAAGACCTCCACACAGCGTTCCCAAAAATGACAAAAAATGATATTGCAAGTTGTATTTACAACCATTAACCCTCCGATAAGTAATGTACTTTTATCCCTTTGGATGGGCAATGTGACCTATCCAGGCCACATAAGAGGTTTGGGCTATCAAACATGTTTTAGATAAAAGCAGGTGTGCAACTAGTGTACATGAACGCATCAATATGTTATACATGTATATTTTATGTACGATAAATTCTTTCTCTATTGAGTTGGGCAGCTTGTTAAAAAGAAATTAATATACTGTGATTATTTTTAAGAACCATATTGTTTTCTTATTATTTCTTCTATTTTAACTTTTATGAGTAAAACCTCAAATTGTAATATTTAATTAAATGAAGACATTAGGAGCGAAACTCAATCGAAAATCTGGAAACAGAAAAATCAGAAAAAGATATTTACACCTCTGGGACTCGAACCCAAAATATGCGTTAAGAAAAATGAAGATAATATGGACGGTTCTTAGTCGAAGTATGGTTCAGTTAAAGGTGACCGAATTGGATATCGACACCTTAGTTCAGTGGATAAGAGTACCCGCCCGGAAAGTAGGAAGGTCCTGGGTTCGAGTCCCAGAGGTGTAAATATCTTTTTCTGATTTTTCTGTTTCCAGATTTTCGATGGAGTTTCGCTCATAATGTCTTCATTTAATAACATATTCTTTTCCTTTAAATCTGTTATACGTATGTATTTTAAAATAAATAAAAATATATGTATTATGTTAATAATAGATTAAAAAAACATGATTCCAGTAGCTGTTTTTAATTTATTTAAAAAAGGTTAAATATATATATTTTTTTAAATTAACTCCACACAAGAGGCCCTGAGGGAAATAGCTTCCCTCCGGGCCTATGTCATCTTTGAAGATGCTGTGTGGAGGGTGTTTTTTGAGGAGAGGAAGGAGTGAACATGGGTCTTGAAGAGACCCATGTTGTAGGAGGGAGGAAACACAGAGGCCGGTTAAACTCAAGAACGAGTCGTAGAAACGACCTGTTCTCATGTGACTAATGTCAACCGTGTACAAATATTGGGCGCGTGTTTGACGTGTTTCCCGACTATGCACCGGTGCCGAAGGGATCAATGACGCTAGTTCCTCGGAGCATCTTCCATTGTAATACCGGTAGAACAAGGACAGCATTTCCACCTGACGCCTATGCTCTAAAGATTGCAATCCGTTTGTTAATCTGGGAGAGTCTATCAATCGGACCGCCCGTTTCTGCACAGAGTCGAGGGTTTTTTTTAGGTATATTGGGGCTCCAGATCGGAGGTGGCTGACAAATTCAACCGTGGGGCGCACTTGCGATTTGTACAGGGTTAGCAGTTGTGTACTATTATTATTAAAAAAATATATTCTTCTATTAAATATCATTGTATTATAATGATATTTGGTAGAATCCTTCTAATATCATCCTCCTAAACAATCCTTCTAAAATCAAAACAAACAAAAGCACCATTCGACGCAGCTCACCGAGTTGTATATTATTGTATAGTGTATTGATACCGTTTGCAAAAAAAAATTAATTCAAAATGATCTGGCCAAGCCACGTTACCCATCGAGGGTTAAGATCCTGAACAAAAATGGAAACAAATTTTACCTGTTTCAGGTTATACAATATTTTTGTTATCGGGTAAGTCGAGATACAGTTTGGTGCCAGTGTAAGCTACCGTGGGCGGCAATATAAGCTACCGTGGGCGCTAATGAGAGCTGCCAGCCTAGAAACACTCAAAATTGGAGCCGCACTGGGGCTCCAAGGGGCGCTCTTGGCTCTGTAGGTACCCAAAGATTCCGGATCATCTCAAGGGCAATCACGAGTGCTAGCTCAGTATGGGAAACTCTATTCTCAGAAGAATCGACCGCAGTCTTAACACCATAGCATCGTCGGGTGGTCTTCAGTCTTGTTCAATAATCAACTCAGGAGTACATTTGAACACATAGAATCAGTACACACACAATTTATCCTAATTAGAAAATAATGTCTCTCTCTCGTGGTAGACAAACGCGTGGATTTAGAAAATTAGGCACATTAGATGAGGAAAGGCGGTTAGCTTACGGCACTGGAGGTGGCCAAGAATAGCGTGAGATAGGTGGCAACCATTGTCTTCGGCAACTCAGGAAGTCCACGCAAGAAAGGGGCAAGCGCCAATATAGCGTCGCCAGCCCACTCGTATTTAACGGTCAGGACCGGGAACGAGCTACACGTTCATCTCGCAGCTAGCTGGTTTTGAAGCAGGGAAGCTTGTGGACGCGTGGAGTGCTTCGAGTGTTGCGTAAGGTTTCTGCGCACGCGGCCTGCGCAGGGGTTTGTGAGGCTATTGCGTCTGTTCTGCGCACACAATTTTAATAGTGTCAAATTTGAATGTAGGGAAAGCGTGTAACGTAAAAAGTTTTCATTTTTTGCTCGAGTATTATCATAATAAATAATCATATCGAAATAATCATTTGTGTATAGCAAAATTTCACGAATAAGTGGTTTTTTTACGAAGTCGTCAGGAAAAAAATCCCTCACGACCTGTGTCATCTTTGGGAATGCTGTGAGGGAATCTTTTTAGGGAAAGAAGAAGGTCTGGGTAGACAAAAGGTATGAGGGGTGGGTAGGAATTTAGGGCTCAATGTAACCAGGAGTGACGGATGTATGAATACATCCCGCCCACTGCGGTTCAAGGCGAAGGGTTGAGAGAGTTCGATTGAAGAAGTCTAGGTAAGATTTCCTTCAATCCGCCACACAGTGGTTATACAAATGCATTCACCGCTAAGACCTAGATAAACCCAATAATAAATATTCGAAATTAAAAGATTCTTAAAATTGAAACACAAAATTCGTATGTTGTGACAAAACTACTTGTACTATATGTACTTACTTGAAAGTTCGCTTCTGGAAAGTAACAGATTTGTGGAATAATTCTCTGCAGGGCACGTCGATATTCTTTTTTGCAATGTAAAATTTTCGCGAAACTTTTTTCCTTCCAAAATGAAAATTGACGAGCGCCAACGCATATAAAATTGACACCGTGTATTTTGGTAGAGAGCAGAAAAATTGCCTGAAGCTATTAGGGGGTGATAGCATTTCAACCCCAAATTACAGGTGCTATTAGTTCGGCATCACTTCCACTGTGCATTATCTGAAAAAGTAGGGAAACGATTTACAGAACCTTTGAGTTCTTAATTGACACATTAAATCTGTTAAACCGACTGTACAAGATAAGTTGATGGGAGCGAAGTGCTAATGTAGAGTTGTAATTCTCCTACTTCGTAAATAAAATAATAAAATTATTGCAAAAAGAATTGCTCAAATCGTTGGGTAGGAGATTGTTTGACAATGTGTTTTTTTTTTGTAATTTATCATTACCTTTTTTTATACATACTACTTATTCTAAATCCTTCTAATTCGTGTTACTTTTATTATATTGTGTGTACATATTAAAGAATATAGGATATGGGCGTAATATCATGTAATGGTCTACTAGAGCGCTAATGAGTGAGTATAAAAACATCGTTATTCCACCGGGAAGAACAGAGATAATAAATAGAAAGCCAGAATCATTATATTCACCAACACACCTTGATTCAATTTCTCTATGCATACAACTCCAATTTTTTTCCTTTTATATGACTTGCCTCAAGAACTTGTAGCGACAAAACACTTATAACTTCTTATGAGTATTTCGACTTCAATTATCCACTTTATTCTTAGTAGATGTTAAAGATAATGCATTTAATTACTAAGTAAGATATTGTTTATCATATTGAATAATCACATAAAGGAATATTTTTGATGCCCGCCATGAAATGAAAATTCCTTATTCGTGTTTTGTAAACCAGTATAATCTTGTTTTACATTGTGACATATCATTTTGACTTTATTTTATTTGTATTTTTACGCTAGAAGTATTTTTTTCTCCTTCGCTTTGTCATGGAGTGTCTTCACTTTAAGAAAAGCTAAGTGCTTTTATCTTGGAGAAGACTAGTATTATATTGTGTATCTATAGGATGAGGACTTGTTTTTCTTTTCCTTTCTTGATTTCCATAGTACTTCTTTGCCTGGTTTTTTGTATCGTTAATAATACGAAATATACAAATGAATCATCACTAGCTTTTAGGTGAATATCATGTTATATTTTTAAAATTGTCGGAATATGTGTGTATTGATAACTGACTGCGAATGCATAACATAAAAATATTGGTCTGTGGGATTGGATGATACACTTCTTTTTCGTTTTTCAAGGTGCCTAGTTGCGCTGCGGTGCAACGGCGGCGTTTCAATAATTTTTTTAATCAAATCAATTAATATAGTCTTTTTTTTCGAGAGTACAACAGCCTCCATGTTTTTTATCGCGTGGGACTACTATTCAGAATCAAAATATTTCTGAGTAGAAATGGCCGTAGCTATATTTAATGTTTTGAAACAGAAAATAATGGCCATATACAAACTACCTAAACTTTCGTTTCTTGAACTTAGTTAATGGGGTGAGGTGTGTCCAGATTTTGGTGGTGGTTGCGTCCGCTCATAAACTGCGAAGAGGGCCGGACAGACCCTTTGACCTCTCCATCCTGACCCTCTCGGCCTATCGCGTTGCCTTGGTAGGGATGGATTCGTACGTCCGTCACTCTTAAACACACTGATCCCCAGATTAATATCCACTCCTCATGTCCTCCCTTGAACTTCCTTTCATTCCTTTCCCTAAAAATACCCTTCACACAGCACCCCCAAAGATGACAGTTCCCGGAGGGAAATTATCATTATAAAATGAGCGGGTAAGCCACCCAGTGAGGTTAATATTGCTGGATTATACTATGAAATGTAAAATATTGTATCAAAATAAAAATAAAATAATATTTATGTCCAAAGTACGTACATGCTTCGGAATTTCCACTAAGTTGATTGGTGGAATAAATAAGCATGACAGGGTTTTGTTTTTATCGTCCAATAAATGATGAATAAATGGATGTAATTTTACGTTACTTTTCACTCGAATAATAAGTGAAAGCTGCAATCCATTAAAAATATCAATTCCATTAGCAATCGTCGGTCTAATACCTTCTAATTCGTTTTCTCTCGGGGGTTTTTGCCTATAAAATTGACTAAAAGACGTTTAATTAAGAGCTCTTAAGCCTAATTCTCAATGGGTAAATGTTCGACGTCGGCGATTCACACGACTTCATGCTACAATCGCGCTGTCAGATTGGCGTTAAAATTTTTACAGGGTTAACATGGCAATTGCTTTTATCAATACAATATTATAAGAGTTTGAATCGAGGTTAATAGTTATTTGTTTCCTTTTAGACATAAACTAATTACTTAATTTGAATAATGCTAATCGTCATTTACCTGCTCAATCTACAACTTTAACTTCCGATGTTTTAGCAGCAGTCTAGACCAAATTATCGGATTTTGTGCACTTCTTCATAAATATTCAGAAGTAGCGAATACCCGGCATGAGTTGCAACGCCACTGAAAGAAAGAAAGTTGTGTTTATTTTTTTTATGAGCTCCACACAGGAGGTCCTGAGCAAAATAATTTCCCTATGGGCCTATGTCATCTTTTGGATGCTGTTTGGAGGGTTTTTTTAAGGAAAGGAAGGAAAAGAGAGTTCTGGGAAGGAAAATGGTGTAAGGTGTGGATAGGAATCTGGGGTTCATTGTTTCCTGGTCATCCACCTTCAAGACCTAAACAAACCTCACCCCATGAACCCGGAACATTATGTTTGTTGAAGTGATTTCCCTCCCTCCCGCCTTCCCTTCCTGCCGCTAAACTATATGAAATAAACACATTTTTCAAACAACTCGTCCGCCACCAATTGTAAAATTTTATTACGAATTTCATCAAGTCAGAGCTCACTAGTTTTTACATGGAAATCTTTACGGGCGTGCGCACAACAATTCACCAAAGTTTCGTCGTAATCGGATGAATGGTGTATGAAATAATTTTATGCCGCCAGAGCTCGCTATTATATATAGAAACCATCGCGGGCATGCGCACATCAAATCCTCAAAGTTTCATCTCAATTAAATGAATGGTTTACCAACGCATGAGGGACAAACAAACATGCAAGTAAACCACTTTTCTGCTTTACTTTATTATTACTTATTTACTTGTTCTTACTTCACTTACTTACTCTGTTTTTTATTACTTATTCACTTGTTCTTACATTTCATTATTACTTATTTACTTATTCTTACGTCACTTACTTACTTTATGCTTCCTTTCTGCTATGTTAAGCTTAGTGAATGGGTGTAAAATGTAATCATAGGGTTTTGTTACGTACTTGGATATAATCACCTTCACTTAGTCTTTAAAACTCGCTAATGAACACCTATTAACAGTTAATTGAAATAATAAAAGCATCACGTGCGATACTTGTTAAAAAATATCCTCGATGTAGTTATAATTCTATAAAAACTGGGCACTTTTTTATTCAATGATCAAGCGTGTAAACTGCTGTCAGATTTGTATAAAGCTGAGCAGCTTTTTCATGGCATAATATTATTACAGCTCTTTAACAGATAAAAAGCTAAACAACTTGTGACGTGTTGTTTCCGTCCATAGAATAAAGGAAGATCAAAGATAATAGCAGAAAAGAAAACAACAAAAAAATTCAGGGGAAAAGTAGAACGATGGGTACTTTAATAGTAGAAATAACGTATTGTGATGGAGACAAACGAACGCAATAAAAAGACAGCATAAAAACACAGTTCTGGGCGGATTCGATTATGAAAGCCAAAAATAATAATTTTATTATTGGACGTGTTATTTTTTCGTAGACAGAAAGTAAAGGTTACAATCGGGTATATTTTTGTGAGAAGAAAAATGGAAGTATCATGTGGAAAGAAGCCAGCGCACTACGTGCAATGTGATAAATAATTCTATGACAGTTGATCTCCCGACACTTCGCCCCCAGACAATGTGTACAATATGCAATCGGCTTAGGAAAAATAAGGTTTACCTATTTACACAATTGTAAAGTAATATAATTAAATGCGCGGAACATTCAGCCGAATAACAAAAGTGTAAAACATATTTTCAATCAAATGTATCAAGAAAAAACTACTTGTGTAAAAAAAAAATAGTTACAATCGTTGCAAATTAACTTACAAACCCCAGATTTTTTCGAAAAATCACACTTGCCCTTGTTATATAATATATATATATATATTTTTTAATTTAGTTGTGGCGATGATTAATTACCTGGAGAAGTATCGAGGCCGAACAATACAGGGTGTTAAGATGCGTAGGTACTTGACTTCATTTATCCAGTGATTCCTGACATTATTTGGAGAAAAAAATGTAAAGAAAATTTTGTAAGAATGAAAAAATTTTAGAATAAACAAAATCTCAAAAATAGTCTTAGACATAAAATTTTCAAAAAATTGTTTCTTATACTTCATAGTTAAATCATGAAAAAACATTTTTATAGAGGTTTACGCTTATATTTTTTGTTATGTAAATAATAGTTTTATTGTAATTCCAATACAAAAAAAGCTAGTAAAAGCTTCAATTTATCTGTACCATATTTTTTCATGTTCATAATGAAAACCGATTCGTTGTAAAGATTAATCCAAATAGTATCTAAATAGAATTTCACGTATATATTCATCTTAACACCCTGTATAATTATGTCGTGATTGTGTTGTGTACTCCTGATGATACGATGGTAAATGATTGGTCATTCCTTTTTCCTGCAATACCTTGTTCCTCCCTACACATTCTAACACCCAATTCTAGAAAAAAAATATTTTGTCTTACAAGTGCATCTGAATTGATTGGTGAGCAGTTACTGACTTTATTGAATAGATATAAATAACAACAACTATAATGAGTAGCATCAACTACATTAAATATATGTTGGTACAATCGTACAATCCATAACAGCGTCATGAATTGAGGTCTTTGGATTGTTTACTTGAACGGAATTCTAAAGTAATCCTGGACAGAACGCATAACTACCGTCGAAGTATTTCTTCATACGAAGAATGAAAGCGACCTCCGTCTAACAATCAAGAAGAAAATAACTGCATATCTACGTCACATTCAGTTAAATGAAAAATTCCACCCCTAAACTTATTATGAATGGAAAAATAAATAATAAAGTCAGAGTCGGAAGTCGGCAACTGTCATGGACGCGGAGGACGAGCAATTGTGAGCTAAATAAGTTTTTTTTATATAGTTTCACTATGGAGTAATGCAGAAAACTACACAATGCCCGCATAACGCACTGTGCCAGAAAATAAATAATTTTATTAAACAGTCAAAGACAAAATGACGTGCATGAAATCAATTGTAACTTATAGTTTATTAGGGACTTTGCATCTTTATAGGAAACTGAGTGACACCGTCAAAATGGTAAATCCTATGATGGGAAGGTCGGAATACATGTTTATGGTCATAATTGATTTGATTCATATTATTTTACCATTTTTACTGGTTAATTTAATTATTTATTTGCAAGTTGGTAGCGGCCTAGTGCGTTTTTGTACGGACGTCTTTTGCACGTAGAGGGACTAACGCCAACCTTCTCTGAAAAATATGAGAGGCAAAATGATGTGATATGACTAATAGTAATAATTTGTTTAATTAAATGCGTAATATTATCGTCTTCCATTAACGTTTATAGAAATGTAATACTTCCAGGTTATTGTTTATTCCCTGCGTATAATTTGTGAGGGAGGAGCACATGAATTTTTAATGAGGAAATAATACAGCCCCGCTTAAATTATTTGTGTGGCAACTCACTTCGTGTTGTTAATTGCTTTTGGATATTTTGTTTGTAAGCAGGCAGGTAAATAAATTTTGATTTGTTTATTTTGTAAATGTGGCCTAGTTTTATATTTAAATATGAGTAAGAGTCAGAATAACAGAAGAGTATTTTTGAGACAAAATGTGCATGAAGCAAGGAGTTATGCCGAGTCAGAATGGTCCGGCAGTCTATTATCTCTGCGTACATCTACTGTAAACGATGCGATGTTAAGTTAGTTAATTATAATAAAAAGAGAATAGAAAATTCGCGAGGAATTGACTTTTTTTATTAATGTACCTAACCAAGAACAGATCGCAGGTGTTTTATTTATAAAAGTTTGACGACCTCCGTGGTCGAGGAGTAGGGCACTCGACTACGAATATAAAATATATAAGGGTGGAAGGTGGGTCACGTACTTCGAGGGGAAAAGTATCACTTGCTCCAATTAATATTGAAAGGAAAAATAGAAGGTCGCCGAGGGCCTGGTAGGAGACAAATGTCTTGGCTACGAAATATACGAGAGTGGACCGGCATTAGAAGTGCGGAGGATCTATTCTGGGCAGCACAAGATAGAGAGACATTTTCCAGAGTGATCGCCAACGTCGGGGGACCTGATGGGGCACACGAAGGAGAAGAAGAAGGGTGGAAGATACTCTCAGTATCGCCCTAGTGTAAGACCACCATTCAGAATCGAAACGTTGCTTGAAATGGCTTCAGCCATTTGGTTACCAGATCTGAATAGCCAAGTACTTCCTCTTCCCCATCTCCTCACCTTCCCCACTACCTGCAGCCTCACAATATCCCCCAATTGGAGATACCATAATCTAACTTGCTCCAGACGGGAGCAGTTGGAACTCTTGTGGTATTCACATAAAAAAACTTTCAAAATCTTCAGTGAAAACTATAAAACGATTGTTAGCTGCAACCTCGAAATAATGTAAAAATTACTTTTTTTTCGGAAACTAATTTTTTTCTAAATGTCATATTTCTCTAACGACAGATTGAAAAAGTAAAATTAAATTACTACACTACACTACTAAAAAAAACTTAAATTACTGTGAAATTGTTTCGATTCTACATATATTTCTATTGCGACTACTGGTGATGCTCGAGATACCAATATTACTGTTTATGTTTATTCCTTGAAAATATTTCTGTTTACCGAGTGAAGAGTTCAAATAATAATGGTCGCCATTTCCTGAAATCTTCGGCAGCATTTTTTGCCTTTTCAATGATCCTTCCCGTAGAGGCAGGCACATGATGTATAATATAAAGTACATCTTGAAAAGCCATTCAACTTTGACATAGATTAGCCGATCAATTCGACAGAGCCTTATTGAATGTAATAAGAACGAGTTTATTCACTGCTTCACATTCTCTTTTTGCAATTAAATTTGATAGCAGTCATGATTCCATTTAATCCCAAATTAAAGTTAACTCTTACCCATTTTCAAAGTTGAAATGATTCTACGATGCTATTTCAGATATAATTTTGATAAGTCCTTGATTAAAAATAGAACTTTCAACGAATTTAATAACTTTGTTGCTTGACATTATAATTAAATGAAACTTTATTTATTTTGAATCACTTTCTTATAATTTACCACTTTATTGGAATAGGTTTTTACCTTAATTATTTGGAAAAATTATAAATAACGGAATAAGTAAAATTTATAATTGACGAATGTTAAATAAACAAAATAATTTTTTCCGGAAGTCCGATTTAAAGTTGTTTCCTGTCTGTATATGTAACTCCTATCCTCCCTTTACTTTCTCCCACCCCCTCTCTGATGCTCCGACCTCTAATACTCTTTCTCTCTTTTTTACTATGACTCTGAAGAGCGTTACTCATCATCCGATTTACAGCTTCTTGCACGACTGCAACCGAATTTCCGACCGAACAATTTTTATTCCAACTACCAAAGGGAAAAATAATTATTCGGCTGGCAGTTTTGCCTACATATGATCCGATTTGCGGTGACCTGCGCGCAGTCTGGCAAGCAGTGCTTTAAATCGAGTGATGAATAACGCGTTTGAATGTCATACTGAAATTTCTGAATCCTCCTTTAACATTCTTGATGTAGATCGGTGGTCTCTGATGTTCTCCATAGCGACTAGACATTTATTGATAGGATGTGAAGGGATGGGAAAAAGGTTATGTATACATCATTTTACGAACCTTGAAACAAGCGAGTGGTAAGATTTTTGGCTGCTTCCCCAAAAGTCGCCAGTTCTAAACCCCATTCAAAAAATATCTTTCCATTTCGTGTCAGAACGAAAAACATTCTTAATACATAATTATGATTTACCAATCAAGCGATAGTTTAAATTCGGATAGCTCCGCTAATTCCCTTGAGTAACAGCTGTGGGGGGGTTATTTTTATGAAAAAATGAACTTATTATATTTTTCATAAAACCTAAAAATATGGGATACACTTTGAAATACAGGTGAATTCACAGGCTTTGATGCACATATAAGCCTCGTATGCTTTCGTATTAATATTCGGAGATATAAGTTTTGGATTGAGCGTTTCCGTATCTAAAACCAGAAATCTCTTTCGATTAAGTCGTTTTCTTTTCTTTTAAATAAGTACGCTATCGCTAGAGTGTTAAAAGATTTTTTTTATAAAAATTGTTTTCATATCATTCAAGCCATGTTTTTCTTAACGATGATGGCGTCTGCAGCTCAATCATCTTTTATCATACAATTAAAACTAATAATCTAGCTAGCTATAGACATATTTTTTGTGCAAATTTACAGATTTTTAAATGTAAAATGTCTTGCAATATTATTAAGCTAATTGAAAAGCATACCTTTTGAAAACACGGTGAATGGAGTCCTTTACGCCCAGCCCATTCACTAGAATCTGTTATCGAATCATCTGATAATCCTTCAGGCGATCTACCTCATCTCGGCAGTCTGATTTTGGAATAGAATGAATAATTTCATTAGTAAGTAGAGCTGGTTCGAACCAGCCGGGCCACGACTAGAGGGTAGCGGGGGGAGGGTAACGGGTAGGGGTTGCAGCCATTCACGAAGGTTCCAGGGATTAGTTCACTGTTACAGATAATTACCATCTCAATGGAAGATCCAAATAGGTCACGCTCACTAATGGAAGCTAAAATTACTCTTACGTAAATGGGATGTTATTATTCACGGCGACTTTAAGACTTCATATTTTTGTAATTATACCTACGTTCAGTAAACATTTGTTTTCCTGTGAAAATCAAGGAAAAAAAATAGGTACGCTTACAAGATGATTTAATTCTTATTTTTATGGATTAAAACATCTTTTTAACTTTCTACCGATTTTTGTGTTAATCCATAAAAAAGTCATAATGGAATCGAATTTAATCATGAATTAAAGGTTTTATTAACGATGATGAAAAGTTATAAATAATTTGGCTTACATGAAATTTAACACATACGTAATCAAAAATATACTCCAGGAGAAACAACATGAAGTGAATTAAATCATTATTACAATTTTATGAAGCATCATCAAGTTATTAAATCACTGCCTTTCACCTGATCCTGAGCAATTGAACGTAGCTAATGAGAAATCGTATTTTTTTCGTTTTTTATTAATTTTCTGTAAACCTCAAAAAAATATGCATTGCTGTGTTTAACCTTATTCTCTGTGCAAATGTACCTCCTATATATGTTCCGATGAAGCTATTTCCCAGTAAAACCGAGATTGAACAATCATGAAAATTATGTTTTATCATGATAAATAATAAATTTAAAAACTTGTAAAAATATATATACATTCGGTTGTTTAGGTCAAAACACAAGGATTGACAACCAAATAAGAAAACTAACACTTTTTTTACTGCGGTTATTCGGGTCGAAACCCAAGAAACGGGAACCAAATAAGAAAACTAATACTATTTTTACTGCGTTTATTTGTATCAAAAACCCGAGGAACTGAAAAAACTAATACTATTTTTACTGCGTTTATTTGGGTCAAAAACCCGAGGAACTAAAAAAACTAATACTATTTTTACTGCGTTTATTTGGTCAAAAACCCGAAGAAAAGGAACCAAATAAAAAACTAATACTATTTTTACTGCGTTTATTGTGGGTCAAAAAACCGAGGATAGGGAACCAAATAAGAAAACTAATTCTATTTTTACTGCCAATTAAGAAAACTCATACTGTTTTTACTGCGTTTATTTGGGTCAAAAACCCAAGAAAAAGGAACCAGATAAGGAAACTAATACCTTTTTTACTGCAGTTGTTTGGGACACCGTTCCGTTTAGATAATTAGGAGAAATTTTGAACAAATATGTCTCAGTAAATGAATTTCAGTTAATAAGAACAGAAGGAACGCGGCGCAGTTTAGTTTTATTTAAAGTCTCTCGTGTTTGGCTAAAGTCGTATTCATTTTCCGAATATTTATTTGTCAGGTTTTTAAAGGCTGACATCTAGGTTTAAAACCAAAGAGCATACACCTCTGCCCTTAAAGTGATCAGAGCCGTAGGGGTTGCCTTTTGTCGTCACTAATTTCAAAATAACTAAGAATTCCGGCATTCTACATTTCTATTCCTCCGGAGAATAAACTGAACCCAAAAAAGGGAAAAGGAGTTGAATTTGTTTTTTTCATGTCTAACCAAGTTTGTTCACCGAGATACACTTATTTTCAAAAGCAAACGAAAACATTTCGTAAAATGAATTTATGGAATGTGGTGCACACATAACTTTTTGATTATATTCAAATGTCTAGTCCGATTCATCCCTCAGAGGCCTTCGCAATTTACATATAAAGTACACCAATCTAAAAGCACGTGTATTATCATTATTGGAAAACTATTTTAATTGCAATATGCATGTGTCTGTAGCGTAAAATAACATATTTTGTAAACATTGTAAGAAATAATTTTTCTAAAATAATAAAAATTTTTCGACGATTTTTTCTCGGTGAACAGTGTGCAGTTTGTTGGAGGTACGGTTTGTTCGCCTATCTCGAATGATGTTTGCTCGGCCAACAAATTAGATTCCACCTTGTGCTCCAATCAGAATGCGCGCTACTGGAGTTCAGAGTTCGGAGTGGAAAGCACGAAAAAAGCGAACAATGCTGAGCACTTCGACAAATAGAAACAAGTTTTGATTTACCTAGCACAAACACCGATATTTTCACGAAAATAACATTTTTCGCAAAGTGTTAAACATGTTTTTATTCGTAAATCTTTAGTTCACAGGAAATTCAACAAATTGTACAACTCAATGTATGTATATTATATTATTTTTATCAAGTTTAGTAAGTAATAATCAATCTTGTCAAAATACGATAGAGAATAAAATATTAAAATAATTCGTCTGCGTTACTGTGAGTCAGGATCAGTGAAATTAGAAACATTATTTATAGGTTGTTTTGTATTTTAATTCAGCTTCGATAGCAAATGAACTTCTTGTATGTTTTTAGGTTTTCACGGCCAAAAAGTATTTTTGTTATGATTTTTGGGGTGTTATGACGTGTTTCGCTACCTCCTTCTTTAGCCAACGTTTCGGACAGCGATGAGATGGGCTTATCTGCCCTGATGATGGACACTGTAACGCTGTCCGAAACGTTGGCTAAAGAAGGAGGTAGCAAAACACGGCATAACACCCCAAAAATCATAACTAAAATGAACTTCTTATTAAAAAAAAAATAAATTTTAAATTCGGTCTAATGTAATGATTTTTTTTTACATTAGCTCTAGACAGGAGGAAAAAAATGAAGAAAAATTTCCTGTAATAAAATGTGTCATCTTTGGAGATGCCGTGTAGAGGTCTTTTAAGAGAAAGGAAGGAGAGGAAGTTCTGGGAAGGAAAAAGGTTTAAGTGGTGGATAGAAATCTGGTGGTCAATGTGTCCAGGAGTGACGAACGTACGAACCCATCCGCGCCCACTGTGGTGCAAGGCGGCGGGTCTAGACCCTAGACCAGTGATTCCCAAAGTGGTCCAGGTGGACCCCCAGGGGTTCACGAGAGATTCGACGGGGGTCCACGTTGGCGTGGTAAAAAAATGGGAGTCCACAAGTTGTAAGGGGGGGTCCACGAAAATTTATCTGGTTTTGATAGTAAAAAACAAAAATGTTGGCTTGGCTTTACCTGTCAATCTAGGAAGATAGTACACTAGTATTTCGTTGAAAAATTGTCATATTTATTTATTTATTTATTTAAAATTTACGGCACAAAGTGCCATTTACAAGCTTGTGTATATTTAATTAAGTCATAGTACATTATACAGGCATTAAAAATAAACAATAATATCAAAAAATCATTATGTAGTGACCTCGTTAACGTATAATTGGCTGAAATATTCGATCAGTACAACCTTATATTTCAGTATGGAAATATTAAAAATATCAGCCACATTGGCATAAAAATTTCCAGTGGTGTGTAATCTATTTACAACTGAATTGGAGCCTGATACCGACATAAAGTTGTCACAATAAAACAAACTAGGGAACCTTGATCTTATTGTAGGTATATGAAAGTTAATCAGTTTTAATATATCAGGGCTATCCAACTGATAGTTAATGATTTTATACAAAAATATCAGATCAAAAATTTTTCTTCTGTCACTTAATTTCAACAATTTTAATGAGTGCAACAAAAAATCATAATTTATTGATTCTAAGGGAATTCCAAGTCTAAAATTAATACACCTCAAAAATTTGTGTTGGGCTCTTTCAATGGTATTGATGTGATTGTTGAAGACAGGTGACCAAATTGTTGAATTATATTCAAGAATGCTTCTAACAAGAGATGTGAACAGAATTTTTAATGTGTAAATATTTTTAAAATCCTTGGAAATCCTTAATATAAAACCTAACATTTTCATAGCCCTGTTAGCTATAGAAGTTACATGAGATGCAAAGCAGAGTTTCTGATCAAAAATGATGCCCAGGTCAAGTATTTCGACTACAGAGATTAAGTCAACATTACAGAGTGCATAATTATATATTATTGGATGTTTAATTTTGTAGAACCTCATAACTTGGCATTTGTTAATATTTAGCTGAAGTTTATTATCTGAACACCATTTGAAAAAGTTATTAAGGTTTTCTTGCAAGATTATGCAATCGTGCACATCATTTATGACTTTAAACAGCTTCATGTCATCAGCAAAGAGTAAGACTTCAACACTATGGAAAATGCTTGTGACATCATTGATGAATAGGATAAATAATAAAGGTCCTAGGTGCGAACCTTGCGGGACTCCGCTGGTGGCAATAAATTGGTGGGATAGACAGTCATTGATCTTTACAAAGAGTAATCTATCAGATAAATAGCTGATCAACCAAGCCAAGAAATTGCCACTTAACCCTAATTTTTTTAGTTTATTTATTAGTATTTTGTGGCAGACCTTATCAAAAGCCTTGGAGAAATCTGTATAGACGGAGTCAACCTGTTGCCTGTTAGTCAAAGCTGAGTTTATATAGTTTTCATATACTGTGAGGTTCGTGAGAGTAGATCTAGATGAGACAAAACCGTGTTGGAAATTGGTAATAATATGTTTAATATTAGAGGATATTTTGCTAAGAACGATTTTTTCAAAGAGCTTAGGAATACTAGACAGAATACAAATAGGTCTGTAATTGCATACATCATTTTTTGAACCCTTCTTGAACACGGGCGTGAGATAGCAGGATTTCCAGGTATTGGGGAATCGACCTGATTTAAGAGATTTGTTAAAGATTGTGTACAATGGATAGGAAAGACTATTGACACAATTTTTCAAAAATATGGGTGGAACATTATCAGGGCCAGAACTTGTTTTAGGTTCCAAGAGTTTAATCGAGACATTGATGTCATTACGTTCAATTACTAATTCAGATAATTGCAAGTTAATATCAGTGACAAATTCAGGAACTCTATCAACAGGGATATCATCCTCATATACACTTTTGAAAAAGTCTGCAAATAGATTGACAATGTTGAGACCCATCCCGTGCCCATATCCCATCCTGCCCCCGTCTTATATCACATTACCCCCCCCCCCCCCCCCCCCTTTCCCCCCCGTTGTGACAGACCACAACTCCAGCGTTATATTCAATATTCAGTACAACGCGTGTCGAGTTTTGGGAATATGGTTGAAATGTTGCAACAGGGGTCCACCGAAACCAGTAAAATTTTGAAAGTGGACAACGAGAAAAAAAAGTTTGGGAACCTCTGCTCTAGACTCATCGCCTTGCACTGCACGCCAATGGAACCACTGGTCTAGAGAGTCCGGAGGAGATATTAAAAGGTCTCCCTCATCCAGTTTCTTCCGATCCTGCCTCTACTGTCAATTCCTAGACAAACCTCACTCCGCGCTACGCGCCTCCCAAATTTATAAATGCATTAATTCAAGAATTCTTGTCAAGAAAATTTCATGAAAATTGGACTGGAATATCTGATCAATGCTATTCAGCTCGAAACGTCATTTTCATCTTGAAAACAGCAAGAAATTTGTAAAATAATAATATAAATGTTGCTCCGATGAAACGATTTTTCGTGTTCGAATAGCAAGTAGTGTGTCTAAAGAAGACGTCTCGAAGCATTAAGTGCTAGGGGATGTTTTTATTTACCTTTTCAACAAAGAAATAACGTATCGTCTTGCTTGAGGCCGCTCGGTCTGTGTTAATATTTAAGGGAGTTCACCGCAGTTTTTCTTGGCGAACAACTCCCAAATTGCGGGCGAGAGGTTCCGAGAACGGGGAGCCCTAAAAATACCTCAATTACACGTTAAAGTCTTCCCTTTGATACTTCAAAGGGGCAATTACCAATAACTTCTTTGTTTGCGGAGCTAATTGTAAAGGGATTCTTTTTTATGTCCAAGGAAATGAATAGAACATGCTTATTAATAAATAATAAAGCTTCTAATCAGTTAGGAGACCTCCGCAGAGCTTTGTGGGATCAATTCCTTTTGAAGCACAAAAATTCTTCAATATTTAAATTATGATGGAAATTTAAAATATTTTAAGTGGGTTTAGTGATACTAAAAGTATTATTTTTTTTTATTTTAACTTTTATGAGTAAAAACTCAAATTGTAATATTTAATTAAATGTAGCCACTATGAGCGAAACTCAATCAAAAATCTGGAAACAGAAAAATCAGAAAAAGATGTTTGCACCTCTGGGACACGAACCCAGGACCTCTATTCTTTCCGGGCGAGTGTTTTTGACCACTGAGCTAAAGTGTGGATATCCAATTCGGTCACTTTTAACTGTACCATACTTCGACTAAGAACCACCCATATAATCTATCTATCTAAAACTACCCAATTTATATATTACAAAATATATAAATTGGGTAGTTTTAACCACTATTATAATAAATTAATAAATACCCAGAAAATAAATCGTTATTTATTTTCGGGGTATTATGCCGCGTTGCGCTGCCTCTTTCTTTAGCCAAAGTTTTGAACAGCGTTCCAGTGACCATCATCATGGCAGATGTGCCCTGCCCTGATGATGGACACAGGAGATAGCGCAACACGGCATAACATCCCAAAAATAAAATACGAAAAAAAATATGGATACGTTTTTTGGAAGTGAGTATACGAAACGTTGGAATCTGTTCTCTTTTATTATTTCTTTACTAGCTGGTACCCGGCATGCGTTGCAATGCCATTCAAAGAAATAAATATATTCTCCCTGCTGTCCTTTCTTGTGCGTCCCCGTTCACCTCCCGAAACCCATTACCTTCCCGCGTTCCCCTTCCACGTTTCCCGCCTTCCCCCTCCTTCGTCACCCCTCCCGTGAACCCCACTTCCCCCGTTCCCCACCCCCTCCTGCCCTTTCTCCCTGCCGCTAAAATATTCGAAATACACACATTTTCATTTTCACAAATTTTATAACGCCAGAGCTTACTATTATATATAACCTGTAACCTTCGCGGGCGTGCGCACAAAAAATTACCAAAATTTCATCGCTATCAAATGAACGGTATGGCAGAGCATAAAATACGAACAAACAAACAAATATTGATTTTTATATATAAGATTTTACTTGTGTGATAGTGAAACATATAATTCCGCTTAAGTCACTTCACACTGACATTCAGGTATTAGTATTACGGTGAAGTCACGTGTTAACATTATTTATGTAAATTTAAATTGACTGTCACAATGTGAAATACATTTAACACTATTCTATCGTTGATAAAATATTACAAAAGTATATGGGTATCTTCCAGATATTCCATTCCGCAGCAACAAAAGCTTCAAATATTTAATGTCCTGCGTATAGCATTATCGGCCGTTTAAAGGTTCAGTCCATCATCCATTATGTATTCATCCGTAGTCAGTTAAGTAAATTACATTTGGAAATGTGTTTCTTTGGATTTGTATAGCCGGACACAATGCGGCGTTGGTATTATATTATAATGATGATGTCCATCAATATTTTTCCATTAGATCAAAATGTATTTGAAGGAAATGTAAATGTCACCATATTTAAAAAGCTGGACAAACGCCGTAAATACGTGACGTTCATTTTATTACTCCCCCAAGCTTCAGTAAAGGCGCTCGTTTACATTTTTGATTCGGCATACATTTTTAATTTAGTCATCATGGAAGTTAATGACAATATTGCGTATCTCAAAAGAAAATTTCGGACACTCCTAGAAAGATCAGCGTTTATTTGTGAAAACACTTCGTTCCACGGGATGAAATATGTTGTCAGTAGCAAAAGGTGGTATTCAAAATTGTTTTGGATTTTCGTGATTTTTCTGTGCTACCTGGGACTCTACAGGATCCTTACTGCTTCAATTACGTCACTGAAGGAACAGTCGATTAGCTTCACCCTCGAGACAACTTACCTGGGCTGGAACACAACCTTCCCAGCCGTCACTGTGTGCGAACTTTTCAACAGCGAGAAGATTTGGGATATCGCCACTGAAGTCTACGGAAACAAACGAAGCTACCCAATCGACGAGTTTCTCGGAGACGTAGCTTTCTTTTATGGTACTTGCTTTAGCTGCTCATCGGTATGTACGCGAAATAATAAATGTCCAAATAATTTAACACTCATCGTTGAAAAATTTAGGGCAAAATGCGAAGAAATATTTGTGGAATGCTCGTGGAATGGTATCATTTTCGACTGTTGCTCAAATTTTCTACCTTTGGAAACTGAATTTGGACTTTGTTATTCATTCAATTCCAAATACACCAAAACCGATCATTTTCACTTGAAAACGTCAAATCAGAAACAAGGAGTTGGAATCTTAGAAATAAGTGCGGCCGAAGACTACGAAGCATTCATCCACCCACCAGAAGACGTTCCGTTTATTAACGGGGAGCTTGACATGAAAACTACCATATTACTCGAGAGTGCTTCCTCGATTACATTCAGCATTATAGAAGTAACAAGTGACAATGACGTGGAGCAAGTCTCTCCCGCTGTTAGGAATTGTCGTTTTCCGTTTGAGAAACCTGAAGAGTTGAAAGCGTACAACATATACAGTTACTCCAGCTGCATTGTGCAGTGCCACATCGATGCTCAAATAAGACTGTGTAACTGCACACATCACCTGATGCCGTCGCCCTACAAGGACCGCTTCTGTGACATATCTGGTTTAAGATGTCTCAGTGACAACTACGGCACCCTAACCGCCCTGAGAACAAAAGAGTCCAACAAGGCTGGTTTGGATTGCGATTGTCAGCCTGCATGTGACGAGCCGGAATATTCGCTGATAGAATACTATACGCACGATTTACCAGATGGATTGAAGGAAAGCAAGGCGAAGTTTGTCCTGAACAGTTTGCCAACACTCCGGTACAACAGGAAAGTGATGAGAACGGGACTGGATTTGTTGGTTGCCATCGGCAGTGCTTTTGGTCTCTTCTTCGGAGCGTCAATATTGAGTATTGTTGAAGTTGTATACTTTTTATTCTTGAGAAAGTGGAATTAGTTAATGATTCTTAAATATAAATCTTTTGACATACCTACAGACTCTATTTTAAACATAACGGATTTGGTTTACCGATCAGCTTACAAAGATTTTACAGTTTAAAAGTTAGTCAAAAACATACCCTCCGTTTGTGTGTTCTAATAATGATCAGAAATACTAATTTCGGTGCAATTCCTGCGTAATACTTGAAAATATTACTTTTATTTTTCAAAATTGGAACTGGAATTCATTAATTCCAACCAACATTATTTTATTTATGAACTAGCGAGTTCCGGGCATGCGTTGCAATGCCACGTAAATAAAGAAATTGTTTCTCCCTGCACGTCTCAGTGTCCCCTTCCTCTCCTGCGTTTCTCTTCCACCTTCCGCGCCTTCCCCCTATCTTTATCCGCTTCTACCCCCCCCCCCCCCCCCCCCCCCCTCCTGCGTTTCCTCCCACTTTCCCCTTCTTTCCACTCCTGCGTATCCTTCTCCCTTCCCGCGTACCTCTTCCACCTCCCCGCTCCTGCGAACCCTCCCTTTTTCGTTCCTCTCCCCCCCTCCCGGATTCCCTAACTTACTTACACATATTTTTCAAAAAGCTTGCGCGCCACCATTATATTTCGAAACCTTCGCGGAATTGCTCACAGCAATTCATCATAATTTCATCGCAATCGAATGAATGATATAGGAAAAATTTCATAACGCCAGACTCACTATTATACGTAGAAACAATCACAATTATGCGCTCATCATATCACCAATGTTTCATCGCAATCGGATGAATGGTTTAGGAACAAAGAAGGGGCAAACTGAGAAACATTAAGTTAAACACATTTATTAAAATAATTATTTATCTGAAATGTGTATTTGTTCTATTTAAATTTTCCGCAGATTTACCTGGCAGGTCAATTCAGATTAACACTTTTATTAGAAAATTTAATTATTATTAATAGTTTTTGTGTTTAATTCGTAAAACTCCATTTTATTTTTAAAAAATATATTAATTTTAATTAATTTCAATAATGGTAATAGTTTTGCTATTATTTTACTTCATTATCTTAGTTTTATTTATTACTATCAACAAAATGATGGCCTTCCTATGGGATCATCGTTAAGTCCACTTCTGGCGGAGATTCAATCATAAGTAGAATTATTTATATAGCAACTTACATCGATTCAAAAAACAAACACGATGTTACAATAAAAGCACTTTTTCGAAATTCGCAGAACATCTATTACAGCCCTACTAAAAAAACGACTTCACGACCGATAAATGGTGTTTTTGTTATACATTATCATTAAACAATGGCCGTACATTTTTAAAATTCGATTTATTAGTAACTAGCTGGTACCCGGCATGTCATTTAATAAAGAAATGGCTATGCCATTAAATACATAAATTGTTTCTCCCTGCGTGTCCTTTCCCGTTCGTCCCGTTCCCCTTTCGCCTCCCCATCCTCTTCCCACTCCGGCTACTCAACCTTCCCTCTCCCCACTCCACTCTCCCCCCCTTCCCCCGTACCGCAAACCACCCCTCACGAGTTCCCCTCCCCCCTCCCAGGTTCCCCTCCCGCCATTCCCCCCCCCCCCCCTCCCCCCTCCGCTCCTCCTCCCACCCCATCTTCACGACATCTTCATGTATAAGCAAAATATATATCCTTCCATATTTTTGGTTAGTTTCTAATTAGTAAGGTTTTCTAATGCACGGTCGTTTATCAATTGAATAAAATATTAATTACGTTTTTAGTAAGACTGTTAGTAAATAATCACTTTCCACTTAACAACAAACTAAAACCGTTACATATAGAAAGAAAAGGTCTTAGATGATATTTACTTGAACAATTAGAAATCAATAAACGAACAAACGACCCTTATACAACACTAATGGAAAATTATTTATTTCCCACTTCTCAGTGCGTTTTTAAGACCTTAACAATATAACACATTTAAATAAGGCAATAGCAGTCACGTCGTGATTCAATAATTTTGAACACATTAACAATTAATTTAGAAAAAAACAAATTTCGAAATACCCCACAAAATATAGAATCAGTTGTCACAATTATTTTCTCGGTAAATCGGTTTAACCACCTTTAGGCACCTTCAAAATTGAATTTTTGAATTATATTAATAAGTCGTCTCAAAATGGTCTAACCACCATTTGAAACAGGTCTTGTAAGCCCAAACAGCTCTCACAAAAATAAAAATAAAATAAAAACTTGCAGAACTTAATAAAAACAGTATTAAATTTAATAATAAAAACAGTTTTAAATGATTTTTTTTTATTCATACTTACAAGGGTGCACGGGGTCGAATCGAATCGAACCCTTTATTCTCTTTGCCCCTATTCGATTGTGTTTAATGTAATAAAACAGTTCTTTGGATTAAGTCTGATTCCTGAATAGAATAAATTAGCTAAAAAGTTTCGACTTCTATTAAAACTTTAAGCTCCGTGTTTATCAACCACTTTGTTTCGGCAGGTACGAAAATTATTTAGGGTGACGTTTTGGAATGAAACTTCCACGTTTTATTAACACTGGGATTTGTTTACAACTCCGAGCTGAAATGTATGCCTAAACGACAAACATAATAAACATTTACTGTGATCTGATAATAAATTGAAAGAGTGCACAGGAAGATATACACATGTTTATAAAATTAAAATTTAGGTATATAAAAATATTTAATCTTTCACATTATAATAGCACGAGTGTTTTATTGTATTCTTGTCACATATATTATTGTTCATATAATAAATCATTTTATGTATTTTTAATCTTCTTTGTACTAGTGTATTTTTTATACGTTATGCGATGTGTGTGAGTGATTGCATTTACCTCCCTGTATTCCGTATAAAGTTTTTTTTTAATTTTTTTTTTTTTAAATCAATACGTACTAAGTTAATTTCGGTTTCCTGTGCTGTGCGATAGTCCTGCGTGAAATCTGATTCAATGATCTCAAATTTCCTTGTAATTTAAGTTTCATTTTAGAATTGAGAACTGATTATGTGGAGAATTGAGGCAAGCGGGGAAATATCTACCCATTTCATTAAAAGTTTTAAAGAACATTATTTTACTTGCCATTTTCAAAATTGGATCTCATTTTTGAAGAATTCAGGCTATCCCGTGATTTTTCAGGCTATCCCGTGATTTTTCACGTTTTAAGTAACTTTTCTTCTACTTTACTTCTGCGCCAGAAGTAAAGTAGAAGAAAAGTTACTTAAAACATTTGCAGCTTATACTTTTGATTAGAGACCTGCAAGCGTTTTAATAGAACTGTGTGAATTTTCATACTAAAAAAATATTGGTTTTGATTGTCTTTCCATTAACAAAAATGTTTTTAAAAATGTTATTCTGACTGTAATCCCATTTTTTTACATGATTTAAATAAAATTGAACAAAAATGGAAATTCCTGATAACTTCGTCAATATTCTATCAGCTGACAAAAAAAAAAATAAAAGAAAAAAAAAATGATCCTGACTTTGTAATCGGCAGACAGCAGAATCTCGCCGACGTACTGAAATATGTTAAAGTTGTTGGTGTAGCCATAATTGCGGCTCTATTGAGTAATTAATTGACTATCAACAAATGAGGCATGCACAAAATAAATCTCGGAGAACCAATTTCACCAGACTTCTAAATAACTATTAATTTTCCTTGCAGCGCGAACAGCTTTGTTGTTATTTTAACTAAGCTGAGACTTCAATTCAAAGACTATTTACTGCCGTTGAGAAAAATTAATATCATGTTGAATAAATACGGGTTGAAAAGTGAAAGATCTCCCGGTGTCACAAATGATTTCGTGTCTGTATTCTACCATTCACACTGTACGGAGTATAAGAATGTGTAACTCGTATAAGGTAAAAGTATCAGGACGTTGACAAAGTAATATATATTTTTTATGAAGGCAAAACTTTTTAACAATATCATAACGTGTATATTTTGTGTCGTGCCGCGGTAACGAGAAACCAGATAGGGGAATGCTTTGTTGGCGACATATGGCTGAGGAAGTGAGCCTCCACGGAATGTATGTTAATATATACAAAGTTATGGAATAAGGTATATATGAGAAATCCAGGTTTTCTTTAGAAAAACGGTAAGCAAGGGAGGCCCTTTATTGAAGTCAACACGAAACAAGAGTTACACTCTATTTAACAAGACCATCACAAAAGGACAACGCGCAAACGAGTATATTTGGCGCCGCTTTATGTGTTCACTGGTTTATAGAGTCGGCGACTTAAACTGCTAAATATTTTTCAAGACGTAATGAAAACTGAAACTTTTCGGACGTTTAAACCACCCTAAATATTAACACTTTAATATCGATTCATTATACTGTTTTTGTTTCAATACATATAATAAAACTTTTCTTCAGTCGATCAAGTCATACATGTTCTGTGAATACACGTTCTTTTAATTTTTCAATTTCTTATTTGAAATCGTGTTTATGAAAATAGTCAGAGCAATCTGGTCTTATTTTGAAACCGTAAAGATGTTTAATTTTGTTTTTTTTTTAAAGAAAGACAAACATTCCGGGGTTACAAAAATTCTTTAAAATATTTTTTCTATCTGCTCTTACCATCATAAAAAGCGGAAAATGTTGCTTGTAGCGTGAAGTGGATCTTGGCCAGCCGAGGAATTGAACTCACGACACTTTGGTGGGAACCGGACGTGATGGCAATACTGCGACTGACCGGTCATGCAGTTAATTCAAGTGTATAAGCCTGTAGTCTATACAATTTCAGAAGTTTCTACCACCTTGGTGGGCCAAGAGAGCGGTTTTCCATCGGACAAGACCAAAATAGGTAACACCCTTGAGGTGATTTTCCCAAGAAACAGCACTACAAAAATAACCCATTTATTATTAGCAATAATCGATCATGTTCATTTGAGTATACTTCAAAAGTTTTAAGCCTATAGTTTTCCCACAAAGAGCTAATAAACTGAGCGTGCAGCGCAATTATTAAAACATGTACTTATCATTTCATATCAAATATCATACAGAGTGTGGAAACCTTCAGCACATTTAGCTAACTTCAAATCTCTCTCTTCACACCATTATTGTACTAAATAGCAACGCTCATAAGAAGCCTTGTTCTTTGAGAAGACATCAGGCTATTAAATTAATTAAGTCTGGCTGGCTTTGACACTTCTGAGAAGGCTACTTTATATCACACTTCAGTTACCTCATATATGTTTAATATGTATAAAATAAAGCACAAGCTTAAGGATGTTACTTAAAATGTTGTTCTCTTTATGCTTCCAGGGAGGTTTTAGTGGATGTATTTTAGTCAACTTTATCTCATTTTTCGCTTAATATTCGCTCGATATAAACATGAAATGTACCACTTTAATACCACTTTATAACCCTCCACACAGCATCTCCAAAGATGACATAGGCCCTGAGGGAAATTATTTCCCTCAGGGCCTCCTGTGTGGAGTTAATATAAAAAAAAAAAAAAAAAATGAATTGTAATGACTCAATTTGGGTACAATATTTGCGGAGAAATCTTTAGGTACATTTGTGTAAAAATTTTTGGGTATATGATTTGCCAGGTGACCAAATTGAAAGCAATCATCGAAGCAATGCATAAGTTGTTAAGATTAATAATTATGTTTTTTTATATTATTTATTTTTTAAAGAATTAAAACAAACACTTTGTATTTAAACCACGATTTTTTTTATATAGATCTACCGGCTTCGCTTTGACCAAGGATATAATAATAACTAAATATTTTATTATTATTATATCCTGATGAAGCTTGGTCGAAGCAAAACCGGTAGATATATAAAAAATAGAATAATAAATTCGTAGTTTAAATACAAATTGTTTGTTTTAATTCTTTTGAGTATAATATTTAACCACAAAGTAATTACTTCTTACGAAAAAAATACAGTACTTATGTAAATAATTATGTTTAGATTTTATGTATTTTCGTTATCAAGATAACACATTTTTTACGTAAGTGACAAACATACATAAAATACAATAAGAGCAAAAACGTTGGATTTATATGATAAGGACGTAAAACCTAAAGAATTATCATCAATAAAACATACAAATTATGGTTGTACATACTTTGCATTACTTCACGTTCAATGAACTCAAACGTGCTTTGAATGCATGTGTTATTTTTAAAATTGGAACTGCTTGAGTGAAAAATTATTTCGACAAGCGATTAATTTGGCACCTATCTATGATATAATGTTTTAACAGAAAAAAAAATTTTCGTTGTCAAAATTCTAATTTTAATATCCCGTGATTTTTCACGGATTTGTGCTATTCAAACGTGCTAATTTTATTTGTTTGTGATGACCGTTATTCCTGCGAGAAATTATTCACCTTCCATAAACTCAAATTCGTTTTGATGTTAAGTCTTATTTTAAATTGGAATTACAATATCCCGTTATTTTACACGGGTCTGCGCCAGTAGATTATCTACTACTTCGTCGTCTTTTGTTGTAAAGTCTGAATATTTTGATAATTTTGTATTCCTTGAAATTTACTTTACTATTCCCGTCAAAAATAACTAGCAGTTTAAGGTCATTATATTTTTGGCAACATTGGCCGTTAGTTGCAGTGATGCGTAAGTAAAGACCCATAATATTATTGGGATCTACTGCACCGTGATATACTCCTCAAATATTTGCTAGAGCGTTATCACGTGAAGGATCCGGTACGCATCATTTACGGCGTGCGAATGTTTGTCTATGACGAAGGAATGCTTTTCTAATCTAATGATATTTTAAATAATAAGACTCTCTGTATGGCTCCATATAATACCGCGTTGTAGTTTTTCGTGACTCTCGTCAACCCGAAGTCCGAAGCTCGACGCCTCAAATTCATGTCAATTACCGTAGCGTGGAAATGATACATATCATAGAAACATAAATATTTTGTTGTTTAGTGGAATCACTTCTAATATATTACTATCTATGGATATGTAACATGATCATCTTTTATTGAATAAAACCTTTATTTGAAACCTAGGTAATCATTTTTGTTTTTGAACCTGACTATTCAGGGTGGAATTCCATTATAATAATAAAATAAAAGAAATTTGAAACTTATCTTCACTTTAGTTTATTTAACTTGTTAAAGTTGTTACTTGTAAGGTATTCCGCAAACAAACTACGAACCCGAGTTAATCAAGCCTACTGGAAATAACAAAAATAATTTTAATTTCGACAGTCAAAGACGAATTAGTAACAAGTGTAAGAAAACCCACATAATTGAATAAAATCCTTGTAGACCACTCGTCTCCCTTCTCCAACGTACGTTATGTATACTAACCGTAGATTAAGAATGCTTTGTGCCAGTCTGAAGATGGCTTTAACAAGCTGAAATCTTTTACGGTCAAATAAATTAAATTGAAAATATATTTTAAATTTGTTTTATTATATTATTACAAGATAATTGCGTTAGTGACCACGCGTGTTTGACTGCACTTGTAATAACACGATAATCTAAATAAAGTTTCAATTACCTCCTTCTAAGGGTAAACATTTTTGTGATATCAATGGATTATATGTTTCTAAAATTATAAAGCTTATCAAAATATCTTTCACTGCAACAATACCAATTCATTTAATAACTCTCTCATACCACGCGTACAAAGCTTGGGTAACCAACTTGCACAAGAGGCAAATATTTTTAGTGGCACCGAAAAACGTACAAGAAAGCTTTTTGTTGACACAAGCTTAAATTTAATTTTTATCCTGAGTGAATTTAATTATATTAAAACATTTGCGCTGCGTATTTGTCTTAAAAAAATATATATTCCGTATATTTAAATGTACTTGTACCGTAAATAAACAAATCATAATAAAAATTCATATTATGCTCCAAGCCATTGCCACCCCTTGAAAGTATTTCCCTGAATTAAAAATCATCATCCATTAAGCTTTTTATTCTCAGAAAATCTATTTTCATACAAGTGCTAATGATTTTGAAACTCTAAGAGCAAAATGTAAAATTATTTACAAATGCTGACATCATCTTCTTCCAGTGATTTATGTTTTAGGATAAAGTGATAATCTTTCCGGTGTTTACCTTATTTTAAGATGGGGATTATTAATGAAGAAAGTAAAACAAAAGGGTCTTTAATAAGGCCAAAACATTTCAGAAATTTTACCCTTCTCAGAAAGTGTTTCAACAAAAATTGTCACCTACATTTAGCTACAGGCGACTAAATAGCTCATCTTGACTATACTTCTGGATCTGATAAATCTAAAGCCCAGTTTTGACTTCAAAAACCTTCCACATCGGTACCTTTAAAAGGCGTAATTGTTATAATTATATTTTTCTTCTAAATACTCGAGGGGATAATTCTGACAAAAAGAAAATGAAAACTTCCAACATTAAGGCACCAATTGTCTTTAATTCTTAATAAAATGGAAAATGCCTTGCAATATTCTTGTCGTCTCTATAATTTGCTTTGAAAAAAACATCTGAAAATCTACCTACAATTAAAATGAAGGCTTCCATTCCTACGAACAAAGCATTTGTTAATTATTCAAGGTGGCACTATACACAGAACTTAGTAGATGTATTATACCGTTTAAACGATCTACCATTCTACACCTTCCAGCCTTGGATAAATTATGTCACGCATTACTTAATATCTTAAAATTAAATTAAATTTAAATACGATTGTTTTATATATTTAAAAGGATTTTTCTTTTGATAAAATTTGGGGACAGGACTAAAAACTGTTTTTATTCATAATGATTTAAAAAAAACTCATAACAATAGAATACGATAGGGACATAATACATAGAAGAGTGTGTTAAAAATTTGTACATGAAGGTGGTATTTATAGGTTATAAGCCATTTTTATCAATCATTTTGCTTTTTAAACTTAAAAAATTCGAGTCCCAGTTGCGACCATTGTCTTTTTCTATTTTTCTGTGTCTTGTTTTCTTTCATATTTTCATTTAGATTTAAAAGTGTTATCTTCTTCTTCAATGATTAAAAACATATTTCACTTTAAAATTACCCTGTTTGAAATTGCGCCAATCATCCGCCTCAATCAGTTGCTCTAAAAATAGTTTGTTAGTCTGCGATTTGATAATATTTCCGGTAGCGTAGCGCGGCTACCTGCAAAGCCTTCCTTTGTCTTGTCACTCAGGAACCGCATACAATCCGAGAGGGGTATAATTCCAGGAACAGAGCAATAATAATTCCTGAATTTTACTCAAACAAAATACAAACAATAACTTCATTTATCATCTAGGTTCCTAAAAATGTTTGATGTTCCAGACAAGTAAAATAAAATGATGTCGTCCTAAACATTGTCGGTAAGGACCACAGACCAAAACGGTCGGTGAAAACAACAATATTTCAAAACTGAAAATCGATTAACTTGCTTAGAGTACCACTGAAGAAATCTATCTATATTACAAAATCTATCTATGTTACAATATTATTCATACTTCGACAGACGCACATATTCGGATGTTTTGCATGATGCGGCTGAATTAATGGTTTCATGCCAACTGAGAATAAAGTCAACTCAACACCTTTTTGAAAAGTCATTAAAAGCGATGAAAAAAATAATTTGAAAATAGCCCATAACCCTAACTTTTATAATTTTTTTAATGACTTTTCTGGTGCGGTTCTGAGTTGGTTTCACTCTGACTTGTCCGGTCACCGAATTAATTGACCGACAGTTTTCCCAGGAGAGCCACAAAGTTCTACTTTCATCCACGTATGCTCTTGTATACTCAATTATTAATTAAGTCTATTACAATAAATAATTTACTCGTAACGCTACACATTATCTAGGTCAAGAATTGCCCTAATAATCGGGCACACACGTGCTGTATTAAATTTTCCTTCTATTGTAAAGACAAGAAAGCCGATCTAATCTAAAATACCAGACGTTAGCTTATCTAAGCTTCAAATCAGCATTGCTGCGTAACCTTACCGTGATATTAAAGTTAGATATTACCTTATAAATTACATCATTTGATATTTTCCGTGAACGTCTTCGATCTTGTCATCTCTTCTCATAAAACAGTGTCATCGCTGTTCCGAGAAGAGAAAAATGTCCTAGCGAAACAGGACGACGTTCAATAATAAAAATCATATAACAACAAAAACGCTTTAGAGTTTTCACTTGCTTCTTTAATCCAGGCGGGAAATTTAATTTAATGGAACGCTTTTTGATCTTAAATCATAAATTTGTCCGACAAAACCTTTATCGTTCACGACGTTTTGAGTGCCCGCGCTACAGTCACTAAGTGCACAAGATAATCACGGAATAAATAGTACGTAAAATATTTATTTTCATAAAATCGAATAATATTTTTCCAATTTGTAAGATTTTTTTCAAATTCCTCCGCGCTTTAAAAGCATAAGTATAAATATTCTGCGTAACTGAAATTACCAGTATGAATATATTTTCTTTACCAAAACCTACAATATTCAACGAAAAATGTATTTGGGAATATTTAGAAACCGCGTGTATAAATACAAATACAATATCGCGTGTATAAATACAAATTCAATATGAAAACATTTTACGGTTATTCACACGTGCAGCGAGATTTAGCTTTAATGAAAAATTATAACATTGAGGGAAATATTTTAGCGCAATTCGCTGTGAGCTTTGTAACCTGAATTAGAATTTAATTATCTGAAAGCGTAGATGTGTGAAAATAAAGCATAATTATCTTATATTCTGCTGTACAATATAGGTACTAGTACATTTCGTGTAATAAAATTGAATTTACACCTTTAATGAAATAAATTTCAACTAATAAAAAATACCCAAAGGATCAAATACAAAATTTTACTCTGCTTTAACTTACACCCTTTGAAAACAGATGTGTAAGGATCTGATCTTTGAAAATATTGAAGCAATGTTTTGATACGCTGTTGTATTTACAATCGATATAAGCGACAATCATTTGCTATGTGAGTGTAAAATACAAAGATATGCAATAAATTAAGGAAACTTAACTCAAGGAGGTTGAGCGATCGATCAAATCAACCCCTTTCTTTAATAATTTACCCGAGCCTTGCGTTGTATGTGTAGTGAAGCAAAGTTGGTGATGTGAAGAGTTTGAAAAGGGTGGGTTTTTTTTCTTCGGGAAATATTTTTTGAACTGTTAATACTTGCCTAGAGTGTTCTTTGCCATCGATGAAATATAAAAGCATTGAAGCGAAGACGAAAAATTGAAAGTGAATATAGAATTATTTGAAAATTTGACATGGAGTTGAGTCTAATCCCATGTTAAAGAGGGACGAAAAGCAATTTTCAATTTTGAAATAAAATTTATTTTAATATATATACTACAATAAGTTTAAAAACAGGGAAGAAAAAATTAAAAGTTCAATTTCCATGCGAATAGTGTTTAACTGTTGTAACTTTATGTTAAGCATTCTTGGGGGGAAAATCAATAATCAATTGTGCAAACATAATATGTATATTATATGTTGGATTATATATTTATGAATTTCTTTTTTTTACATGAGCTCCACACAGGAGGCCCTGAGGACAATAATTACTCTCAGGGCCTATGTTATCTTTGGGGATGCTGTGAGGAGGGTTTTTTTAAGGAAAAGAAGGAGAAGAGGTTCTGGGAAGGAAAAGGGTTTAAGGGGTGGGTAGGAATCTGGGGTTCAGTGTGTCATCCGCCTCCAAGACCTAGACAAACCCCACCCCATGAGCCCGGGCACCCCTGCTAAATCACCAAACGTAGCGAACCACTTGGGGTGACCTATGGCAGAGATGTTGGTTATCCAATAAATGTTCCCGGGGCGGCGGTACCCATTCCCGCCTCCTAAATTGGATGAAATGATTTTGGAAAAGGAATATTTTTACAGTAAATAAATTTCCGTAGAAAATATCTTCAAAATCCTCCCAACCATCTACCAAGGAACCGCAGTCAAAACCAGGGCATTCAATGGAAGAAGATCAAAGAGATATTGATATTCAACTAAAGTGACGAAAATTCAATTTCAAAAGCGAAGTAAAATGTTAAGAATCTCGTCTAGGAAGATTTCATGATTCTTCGTAGAGACGGTCCGGTGCATTTAACAATAATTCAATCCCCGATATCAAATACGTGCCACGAATGTGGAACAGACAGACCCTTGTTGCTTAAGTGCTCCTACCTCGTAGACATTGGCAAGCTGAAGCCATCATGTGGAACTTCTACTCTACAACTTCTAGAACTTTGTTTCGTGTTTCTACTCTTCGCTGTGAAACTTTATTTCGGAATTAATCATCTGTTTATGTTCATTGTGTTAATTGCGGCTATTCAGATATACTCTACAGCAACTTACTTTTTACACATAATATCACAAAATAGTGTGCACAAATTAAATCAATGAGAAATATTAATTTATATTCCACACCAAAAAAAAAATATTTTCATCGTCGTCATCAGCTTCTTTCCCTTATCCAATTCGGGTCGGGGACCCAGTGCATTGACAAGGCGCCTCCTCGCGCTGATTGTTCGGCCTCCGTCCATGGCAGTCCCATCCTCTCCTCACACAGTTTCTGGAGTTTCCTCACCCAACTGTGTCTGAGAAAATATTTTCATTTGAGATAAATATGTAAAGTTACAATCTAAGATGTAAATGTGTTATTTGTGGTGTAATTGTGTTAGCAATAGCCTTCGCAGTGCTGGGCGAAATATACAAAGAAATATTATTGATGATAATATTTTTCTATTTATTGTTATCAAGTTTAGTTTGTAGAACTCCATTTTAATTTTTTTTTTTTTTTATCTATTCAGTAATATTATTATTCAATTTATTAATAAACAAGTTCTGCTTTCTAATTATTACTACGCATGACAGCTGTTTCGAAGGCATTATCAAACTGTTTGATAATGACTTCAGAAAACAAAACAGCCGTTATGAGTAATTATAATTACATAGTAGAACTTGTTTATTAATAAACTGTTTTTAAAAATTGAATAATAATATTATTGAAAATATAAAAGAAATTTTAAAAAAAAATTCTACCTACGCAATATAAGTTCGTGTTAATCCCATTGCAAGTTCCACAAGGAAGATATTTCTAACAACGTAATCCAATTTCTAGGGATTTGCTTACGCGAAACCGTAGATATTTTTCAATCAATTCCATTCTTTGTACCGATGCAAATCCTTGAAGCCATGAGGAATTTCCTAGGATTCTGCTGAAACAGGAAGATTGCCGGGTCTCTTATAAATCTGGGACAAAGCGTAAAGAATAGAAATCCAGTAATTGCATTATTAACTGAAGCTGCTTTTTAATCCTCCTTATAGGCAATCTTTAAACTGCCAAAGCAGTTTATCAACAGGTTAATTTCACATTATAAATTATAGCACTAAAGCACGCTACACATTATAGCAAATAGATATAAAAGGTTAGCATTTCAAGTGATTACAATACAAAGGTATAAAATACATAGACACATGTTCATACTCACAGGCATTCTCACAGGCATACTCACAGGCATACTCACAGGCATACTCACAGGCATACTCACAGGCATTCTCACAGGCATACTCACAGGCATACTGACAGGCATACTCACAGCATTCTCACACGCATACTCACAGGCATACTCACAGGCGTACTCACAGGCATACACATACTCAAAGGTACACAACATACATAAACACAATCATAGGCATATTTACACATAAGATTACATGCAAACAATGTATACTCAAATATTTGGAAACAATGTCAACATGAAAATCTTGATCTATTAACCATTTTTCAGCATTTTTTAGTTTAAAATGAGACCCTTCATTGAATTGCAATTTTTAGGATGTCTTCTTAAGCCAATATTTTCGACGGCAGTACAGGGTCTGTCATCAGAGGAAATGTGTAGATTACCCCAAAAATAAATTACGGTAATATTTGACCGCGAAAATCTCAAATTATACTCTTCGGAAATAATGAATTCTGTAATTCTAAACTTTAGGGTGCATGGTTTACACTAGCGTACCCTGCAGAACTTCAGTACATCTGTTGGACCATCCACTGGAAGGAGCACTATTTTATAATTTTTCCCAGTAAACCTAACATTGCGTGTAACGTTTCCTTCGTAGGAATTTTTTAAAGAAAATCAGCATTTTTTTACATTAACCTCACACAAGAGGCTTTGAGGAAAACAACCTCCCTCAAAGCCAATGTCATCAGTCTAAAAGCATCATCATCATTCAAATTATTAGATATAATTGATTTTGACTGTAATTTCCAATGTTTGACTTGTTTCCGGATTTAAAAATCGGTGGAATAAATTAAAATTTCCATGGGTCAGCATTTCCATGTTCCGGAAATGATAAGTTGTACAACATACAAATTGGGTAAGATAAATGTACGCTTACATTATTTTAGCAAGATTTCTGGAATGCCATCAGGTCCTGTAGTTTTTTTATTAGAAAGATTATTTAAGGGAGTATTCTAGTCTAGAAGCATGATTTGTAGGTATTTTTTCAGGTGCAACAAAAAAAAACCAATAATATTTTTGCCAACTATTATTTTATCAAATATTTATTAAACATTAAAGAATCAATTAAAAAAAATTCAAACGAAAAAATTAAAAATTCTAAAAGTTACAGGGTGTTGAAGTGGGGGGTCTCAAAAAAATGGCCCACCCTGGTTTACACTATTGCAACCCTCCTAGTAATCTAAAATTAATTCCTAATTCAAACAAATGCGGCTATGGCCCGAACTAAGGAAAAGTAAAAATAATTTTTTTGCAAAATGACGGCTGTCTGAAATAAAAAAGACGTTTTTGTACCAGTTTTTTTAACTTTCCAATTTCTTTTAAAATAGCAAAAATTGAAATTTTGTTATACTTCTAGTTCCCGCCATAGAGGAATGTATAGAAAGGGCTCATACCAAATTTCAAGTAAATTGGTATGGTAGAACTTGAGATATCGTGTCAACCGTCCCGAAAAAAGTGGTTTGGAGAAAAATGGGTTTAAAATTTTGTTCTATTTAGATTGTGGTTAGATTTCGTCAAAACCGCGAAATTAAAATGGTCATAACTTTTTAAGTAATGCGAATTTCAAAAAATCCTTTTAAGGAAATATTTTTGAATATGTAATCTTTGGAAATATGATGAAAAAAAAATTAGATTTTTTTTCTAGACTAGAATACCCCCTTAAGGATTGGTAAGCCTCTACAAGTGAAATTTGGCAATTATTCAAGTTAATATTATAGTTTTTTTTTTGCAAATTCACTTTGTGGCGTCATTATTAATTCAATGAAAAGAAATTACTTTGTGTAACACAACTATTTAATTAACAATATCAACATGTTTCGAAAACTATGTTTTCTTCGTCAGGATAATAAGTTAATAAAAAATAACAAAAGACAAACAAGTATAGACAAATTCAATGTTTTAATGCCCTCCCGTATAAAATCAAATCCGAAAAAAATTATAAAGTTTTTAAATCCCAAATCAAAAAACTACTAGACCAACCCAAAAATAATTATAAGTTTTAATCTCATAGAACAAATGTTTACTTATCTTATGATTACATGTACCCACTAGTAGAAATTGATAAAGTGCAAATTATAATATGTCCTTCTACTACGCAATTAATTTTTGATATCCTTATCAACAAAAAAAAAAAAATATTTCAGAACATATACTCTAAAAATATTTCATCAGCCTTCGAACTCAACTTGTACTTATTTGTATGCACCCAAATTGTAACAACTAACTATGATGTACCTACTTTACAATATTTTCGGCTCTCTCATTTCAAATATCAATGTTTTTAAACCAACTCTATGTACTTACCACCTACAATCAAATGCAAAAATAATACTTTTATTTCTGCTACATATCTATACCTGTTTTATCTATATTGTATGTCAAATTTTAACTCCTATTCTATTCTTGTTCATTATATAGACCGGTTATCATGAATAAAGGTTTATTTATTTTTTTCTTTGTAATTTAATTACTTAAAATAACATAATTTATGTACCTATTTTTTTACAATGGCACTACTCCAAAATTCAAACACGAGAAATTCTTTCTCTATTGAGTTGGGTAGCTTGTTAACAAGAAATTAATATATTGTAATTAGATTTAAGAACCATATTGTTTACCCTTAAATCTGTTATATGTATGTATTCTAAATAAAAAAAAATTAGAACATAGACAAAATATTAGAAGAGATAGGTGATTAATAACTTAAAATATCATAAAAAAATAGTGGTGTACACAAAGTTATTTGTTTTCATTAAATTAATATTATAATCATTTTTAAACGGGGGGATGGTACATGAATATACAGAGAAAAAGTGTTTAGCAAAAACGTTGGCGAGTAGCATGAGTTTTATAATAATACATACTTGAAGGGAGATCATTATCAGTACGTTTTTGCGCAACAAATTGTTAAAATTGTTTAGGATTTTGAAGTAATTTTGTCTCCGTAATTTCTACAAAAGATTTATAGCATTTAGCTGATTCGATTTCGGACAGTTCCCTTAATTGAGAAAAAAATTTATAAAAGCTTAAGTTGCCAGTGTCTTTAAGTAACTTATGAATTTTCTTTTTTTAAATTATTAATTGCTTAATTTTCGAGCTAAACCAATTTGGAAACTTGGATTGAGAGTAACATCCCTTAGGAACAATCAAATCTTTAGCACGTGATACATATTCCTTAAATTTAAATACGGCGTCATTAATATCAGAATTTAAAAATAAAATTGACCAATTAATCAGGGAAATATATTTTTTCATTTTCATGTTCACCGTTAAGATATTTGTAGTGAAAGGAGGCACTTGGTTTCAAAGAATCAAATTTGAAAAAAAATGTGATGATAATAGAGAGAGGTTGACGATATTTATCAATAGTTAACAAAGAGACATCAGCTTTACTTACTATGACATTAGGTATGCTAGTGAAAATTAAGTCCAGACAAGAACCTAGATAGTTAGTGACTGGATTTACTTGTAACATATTCATGTAAAAGGCAAAAAAAAATGCAATTTCAATAGCTTGTTGGGTAAAGATTACTAGAAGGAGTTTTGATCTCTTGGTTGTCATTCAGCCACAATACTTTATGTAAATTATAATCAATAAATAGCTACAAATAAATAAAGAATCAGCGTTTCTAGAGACGCTCAATTGAAGCTGTATATGACTTTTAAAATTTCTACCAAAGAGGAGGGAGGAATGTAAATACAACAGAGTACAAGTTTTTTGGTACCAAATAGATCACAAAAGAACAATTGATCAGAAACATTGTTAATGATTCTAGAACATGGCAAGGGTATTTTTAAGGGTTTACACATATCATCACTCCACTACTTTTACACTTCACAGAAGAGGTAGAACCCGACCGTTGTAGTCAAACAAAATTTCGTAATGTTGTTTGACTACAACATTACGAAAAATGTTGTAGTCAAACAGTCCAAATTCAGCAGATGAGACATTATCAGAGAACCATGTTTCAGTAAGAAATAAAAAGTCGTAATGACATACACTGACATTACAGTGAATAGTGTTCAGTTTTGTATTTAGGCCACGAACGTTTTGGTAGTACGTTGAATGATTCTTCAGATTCAACCTAAAAAAATTGTCTGAAAAAGTTCACGTCTCTGCGGGCGGGGCAGTCTTGAGCTCCAGTTTTGTGGAAAGCCGGTTTTCTGAAGAAGATGCAGGTGATACATAATGGAGATTTCTGCTTTGTGGGGCAGGCAGGCAGGGACTTGGCACTTGGAAGCTATGAGGACATATAATTGACAGTGGCCACACTTCAGGCTATCTACCCATTATCTTACGTGGTGTAGCTACCAACCAATGACAAGTTTTGTACGGCATATTAGAGAGTGATGCACAGATGAAGGGACTCTAAAAATTTGGATACAGTTACCAGTGCGAGAAAGATATGTTCTCTTTTAAATTTTATAAGAGAGACCGGTGTCGTTGGAAGATTGATGATAAATCGCCGTGATAATATCCTCAGACGAAATCTTTTGAGGCACGTCACGAGGGAGGCGATTTGGGGCGATCGTTGCTTTTAGATCACTTCAGATAGTTCTGGAGCATTTACCGATTTCGTTTGGAAGTGCTAGGGTGGATTATCACCCCACCACTTTTTAGTTTATGAACACCTGTTACTCAAATGTAGGGTGTCAGGATTGACTGCAGTTTTAAGAGTTTTCATGGTGGCTTTGGAAGTGGACTTGAAAGTGTTATTGGCCGAAAAAACGAGAACTGAAGGTCTAGCAGGGTCAGGAAGAGCATTGTTTTTTGTTATAAACGGCAAGCAGGGATACTGGGTACAACAGGTGTCAGAAGAGGAAGCAGCGACAGTATTCTAGACACGGGTAGGCGCAGTTGGTATTTTAATAGGCGTGCACTTAGATGTAAACACGGAAAGGGCCCCTTCCAGTTTACCTATTTTCGGAGCCATCATATTGGAAATGGAGAGAACAATTAAAGGCTCTTTTTGAAGCCTGATCTGCGTATCTTTAGTAGCTCGGCATGATGGATCAGTTACAATTGCCATTACGGCCTGGACCTTCTCGGCTAGCTGTTTAACATAACCAGTAATGTCACATTCCGGTATAAGGGATGTCTCATAACCCGGGTTAATAGCGGACACTTGGGCAGGGTCATATTTGGGAAGCAATTCATCATCTTCGACATCAGAGACAGGATTTTGATTTGGCGAGTGAGGTGGTGTTTGTTTTATTGTAGATTCATGTTAACGAAATGATTGTTTACTTTGCTATTTGACTAACCAAGACACTCGGAGAATAATTTTTACACTAAAACTTGTTTAAGAACACTCATTGTTTTGTTTTATTGCATAGTTTGTAAATTTTGGCACTAAAAGTTGTTTTAAACCATTAATTTATCAAGAGGAAAACAAAAACACAACAGTTGTCATTGACATTACATTGTTGCGTTTTTTTAAATCGATTGAAATTATATGAATGTTTATTAACTAATAAATGAAATATCTGTATGACAGCGGTGCACCATCAGACGATGCCACGATCCTGAAATAGACGATAATTTGAGTGGCTTCCATTGAAACCGATTTTATTTAAAAGTTATCTAGAGTAAAGCATACAAGCGAAACATTTCAATTCTAGCTAGATCCAAAGTAAGTTTGGCAGTTCCACGACTATTAATGGATTGGATAAATAAATAAATGGTCTGCTGGTTAGAGTTTCACTCTCCAGCCTCTACGGTCTACGGTCTACAGTCTACAGTGTCTACACGGTCCACACTACTGCCTCCAGCTTAGGCTGGAACCCCAGAGGATAATAAAATAATAATACATGACCATTGAAATGAAGTACACCAGATGAAACCGCCGCTTGAAGTAAATATCAAGAATGGATAAAACAGTTCCGCACCGCTTGGTCTTGACGGATCAGGCAGGGTTCGGAACACTTTATTTTGAATATGTCCACAAAGAATATATCATCAAAATAACTTTGCTTAAATATTATGGTATCAATAAATTTTCCGTCTTTTACACACATAACTTTTGTTAAAACAAATAAAAATATTGATATCATGATTAAAAAAAATTAAGTTAAGGATTTTTTGATTTGCCCCCAGAACGACAAGCTCGTTTTTGTTCGTGATTATGGCGTTAATGATGTCAAGCCGACCAACGTCGGTGACAGCCCTCTTACCAGCCAGTAGCGTTATCTACAACATCATAATGACGCTGTAGTCAGTTCTAACCGTTTCGTAATGTAGGGTTTTAAGTTGTTTTTAAAATCTCTCATTTTGAATGAAAATATTAAAATTATTAAAAAATATTAAAATTATTAATCTTTCTATTACGATTTTCAGAATAAGAAAAAAAAATTATAATAAAAATATTATTTTTTATGAGTATTTATTCATATTTATCGTGTAATAATATAATATTAGTGTTTCAGATTATAAATAAATATTTTATTTACTTTTACGAGAGTGTAACCACTCGTGTGTAAAGAGAAAATTAAAATTATAACTTGATAATACATATAAGAAAAAATATATAATTATAATTAGTTAGATACACAAAATCAAGTGAAAGAGAAAATAAAACGATTACAGTAACTTAAAGTTAATATGACACAAAACTAATTCACTTAATTATTGGATTAAAAAAACTAATGCGATATTATAGTGATGCCAATAATTAGCTGCATTATTAAAGGTAACAATTGTTTTATTTCATATAGATTTGAAAATTAACATTTTTTTTCCATAACTTTTAATAACTTTTCAAAAGAGGGTCACTTTGTTGAGTTATCTGGTCATCATCAGTAGTTTATGAAAATTATTTATTATTATTAAAGACCGACGATGAGGCTTTAGCATTAAATTATATGTTATCGGTAGGTAGGCTACACAAATAATGCGCCCCCAATGGCCATTAAGCACTCCTTGTCGGTCTCATGTTCCCCCTTTCTCCTAATTCCATATTAAACTTGCTCGGCTGTCCTAATCTCCATGATATCTGAAACAATATTCCCAACAAAAGCGCGTCTCGTATCGTCTGAATCAATGGCATGTCCCAACTCCATTGGGGCTAGTCGAAATATCAATCCACTTCTGTAAACATCAAGTTCCATGAACTCCGCGGTCTATAACGTGTTCCCTCCACTGACAAGCAAAGCCATGCACGAGCAATATTAGCAGTGGTTCGATTAGCGACCTCGATTTCCACGTCATATGGCATATCGCTCCACTTAAACAGCACAGTCACAAGCTAAAATATCTACTGCCAATAGCCAAATAACTAAAATCCGGTCGTCAAAGACGACATGGCAACAAATATGGAAAAACCATATTAATTGAATAAAATCTTTATATTTAATGAAAACTTGTATAACTGTGTAATATAATGTGTATAATAATAATATTTTCACGCCATTTTCGTGGGAAAATCACCTTAAGGACCGGCTTCCCGCATTTTTACCGATTTACCTCAAACACTTTAAGTTTAAAAGCTCTTAAAAATATATAATTTTTTCTTGAAGATAATACATTTACATACATCTATATACTATATATCTACACATTCCCCACGCGCCGGAACGGCAATTATATGAAACTCCCTCGATAGAAAAAAAAATGTAAGATATGCTCCAAAAATTATTAGAAACCTGTTCTTTTAAAAAATTTTGCAAGTTTATGTGTAAAAGAATTCACAGTGATTTTTAAACGATCTTTTAGTTTTATTTCTTCGAAATTCGCAAATTCACTTTGTGGCGTCATTATTTAATTTAATGAAAACAAATAACTTTGTGTACGCCACTATTTAATTAACAATATCAACATGTTTCGAAAACTATGTTTTCTTCGTCAGGATAATAAGTTAATAATAATAATAATAAGTTAGATATTCCTTGTAAGATTTTGCTCTATTTTAAAAGAGGTCTTTAAAAGGCTTTCTGTATAGACATATATATTTATTGGAGCAAAAAATACGTGTTTTAATATTATTTTTAAATTATTAAATAATATCATAATGTTTTTCTTACACCCATGTGCAATTTTTTGTTGTATATAATTTTCATTATTTCTTATTTTTTATTATGTTGTCTTATTAGAGGTAAAGTCAGGTACACGTACATGCTGATGAAACTGTCAATTTGCTGAAAATCAATAAATAAATATTTTCGAATATTATTAATACAAGTAACGGTAAAATATAAATGATTTTCCCACCTTTTTTATGTGAATACCTCACTAGAATCCCAACTGCTCCCGCTCAGAGCCAGTGAGACTATAGCATCCCCGATCGGGGTACGTTGTGAGGCTGAAGATAAGTTGGAAGGAGAAGGAGATAGCGCAGAGAAAGGAAGGGAAATATCTGGCAACTTTAGAGTATCTTCTACTCTGAAACGTGCCGCAAACATACCTTATATTATTTTTTGATATTTACTTTTAACTTTATGAGTAAAACCTCAAATTGTAATATTAAATTAAATGAAAACAATATTAGCTAAACTCAATCGAAAATCTGGAAACACATATGTTTTTCTGTCCCAGAGGTTCCAATATCTTTTTCTGATTCTTCTGTTTCCAGATTTTTGATTGAGTTTCGTTATTATTGCCTTATTTAATACTAACATACGCGGCATGCGTTGTAATGCCATTCAATGAAATAAATTGATTCTCTCTGCATGTCCTTTCTAAAATCGTAATATGCATGTTGATTAATCAGTAATTTATATATATATATTTTTAAGTTTTCTTTATTCATTGAATTGTTTTTTACATAAATTTTAGGATTTTTCGACCACCATGCTAGAGGCTCATGCCCGTGTTGTGGTGGTCGATTTTTTATATATGATTTTTTTTTTTTAATTTTTGTATTGGACATGGCACTACATGACATATATTACATGGTTAACTTTTTTCCCATCATCGTTTCGTTGGCTATCAAGTCCAACCAAGTTAATTACCAACTGGTTCCCAATATAGTGTACCTACCTATAATATAAACGTGTCTTTAAATGAGTTTATACAGGTGATACGAGATGAAGGTGTACGACTTTAATAACATTCTGTTAAAAATCAGTGCCTAATCGTTAGTATTATTTTGAAAGGCTTTAAGTATATTTATAAAGTATCATAATTCTATTTTTATTAAAATGATAAAAATATTAGCAATTCTTTGTGTATAATGATCTCTTTGAATTCAGATATGAAAGAGGTAACTGATGCAATTAGCTCCTTTGAGGTAAGAATTAAATTGAATCTCCTTTTGGTTTTGACAGCGGGTAAGAACAGGCTTTTAACCCTAGCATCTTGTGTGCAGCTGCAGGTGATCTAATGTAATTTAACTAAAAAGCCACATTCAGCAAACTTTGCCATTCTAAAACACGAACACGTTTTTTCAATTTCAAGAAGATTCTGCCAAAAATAGCAATCAGGAAAGGAGCCATGAAAATATGGTATTTTATCGGTAGATGAAAAAGCTTTTTTTTTTTTTTTTACATGAAATACCGCACAAGAGTCCCAACTGCTCCCGTCTGGAGCCAGTGAGACTATGGCATCCCCAATTGGGGTATGTTGTGAGGCTGAAGGTAGTGGGGGGGGGAAGGAGATAGGGTGAGGGAGGTGGGGAAGTACCTGGCTATTCAGATCTGGTCACTAAACACGGCTAAAGCCATTTCAAGCAACGTTTCAATTCTGAATGGTGGTCTTACACCAGGGCGATACTATTAGTATCTTCCACTCTGGAACGTGCCGCAAATATATCATATATTATTTTAAATGAATAAATTGTGAAATAACACAAATTAATCAAATAAAATTTATTTGCGCACGCCGGGTTCGAACCCGCGACCTTCGGGTTGTGAGTCGAGAGTCTTGCCTCGGGACCACGGAGGCCGTCAAAAAGCTAATTTGTTGAAGCAATAAAAAATTGTGCAGTTCAAACATCGTCAGAAGTCCATCTTGGTTGGAAGAGGGCTCTCATCTTTAGATGGATACAAAACAAATAACTTTGTGTACACCACTACTTAATTAACAATATCGACATGTTTCATTCGTTTTCACTAAATTAATAATAACGCCACAAAGTGACTTTGCGAAGTTTGAAGAAGAAATTATTGACATTTGAGAGAAGTCTTTGTATGTCCAACTACACAATGCTGGATGCTCGAAGCGTTGATGGAAATTTTTAAAAAAGCAAGCTTTGTATTTATTATTAACGTAACAAAATTAATAAATCTATCATCATCAGAATGTGAGTATTCTTTTAAAATGTATAGAAAGTGCCTCACACCACAAAGTTATTTGGAACTATGAAAACAATTTTCGATATTTTACTGTGTTTACCTTATCAATCTCAAATATATTCAATTTTAAACGAGATGAAAGTTTTATTAATTTCATTGTATCATGTTCTGTTTCAAATTGCTACTAAAAATTCCAATAGCGGTTATGATAGGCGCACGTTTCATGATTGCTTGCCAACTTTGTCATCCGAAATGTCCAGTGCCCGTTCTCCGAATTATTTTGTGCAATTCACTTATCAATCAAACCTGTAGCACAGAAGTTGTATGATTCCTCAAAATCCAATTATTTTGATTGTGGTCCCGTGATAAAGTTATTAATTAATCAATTGAAACGTTCTTTGACACAGCTGACAGGGAGGTGAAATTCGTTTGCATTTTGTTGACGTGGATAATTTTTCACTCTAAAAATACAATGTTTTTACGACCCGCAAATTGCTATTCCGCTTTAAATCCTCAGAGTCGAGTGTTCAGTATTGTTCAGCTATTGTGCACGGCAAAACTCTGTATACCATATAACGTAATCTAAATGCTTATTTTAAATTATCAACGTTCAGTGTTGAAAATTTTTTCAGGCAAAAACGTTGTTTTCATACTTTAATTATAACATTTTGAGTGATAATTTAAATTTTTTTATTTATTTTTTGTTTTTTTTACATGTGAGGTATAATGTTTACAATATCATTTATAACCTCACTAGATCAAGCCTGTGTTGTGGTTAATAATTCTATAATGTAACAAAATAACACAAAAATAATATAGATATTGAAGGAACAATATTGTTGCACGTTTCGTACAGATTTGACGGCCGGCATAGTCCAGCGGTAAGGCTCTTGACTCGCATTTCGAAGGTCGCGGGATCGAATCCCGGTGTGGCAAATAAATTTTATTTGATTTATTTGTGTTATTTCACAATTTATTCATTTAACAGAATAAATAGTATATTTGCGGCACGTTCCAGAGTGGAAGGTACTCTCAGTATCGCCCTGGTGTAAGACCACCGTTGAGAATTGAAACGTTGCTTGAAATGGCTTAATCCGTGTTTGATGACCATATCTGAATAGCCAGGTACTTCCCACCTTCCTCTCCCTCATCTCCTTCCCCTTCCTTCTATCTTCAGCTTCACAACATACCCCAATTGGGGATGCCATAGTCTCACTGGCTCCAGAAGGGAGCAGTTTGGACTCGAGTGCGGAATGCATATAAAATAAAATAAAAGATTATGGGTACCTACTAAGCTGAAGGGGCTAGTATATTATAATGTAAACGTGTAGGGTGACCATAGTGTTGAAATTTGATTTAAAATAATATATTTATTTTAAAAGGACTAAGATAAAAATAATATTGACAATTTATGATAGACAACATCTTCACGCATTAAATGTACGGTTTAGGATGTTTCTCGTAAGGATTTTCATTATGAAATCAATATCTCTTTAAGAAGCTGTTTTTTTCTTGTTTGGTTCACGTGACGTAGTAACGTGAACCAAAAAAGAATCAAAAGAGAAAAATAAACGTATAAAGTATGGTTTTGGCGACGAAAGCCGTGAATTCCCATTCTTCCCGTTTCGCCCCCAACTTCCTTAATCCTCCCTAGTTCCCCAAACGGGGATAACAAAGTTCCACACATCATTTGTGTAGAATCACACATTTTAAGTTTGCATTAAACAGTCCTTGAATTAATGTGCGATGCTTCTAAACCAATCAAATCTTTTACACTTCGATGAATAAATTAAAAACTTAAACTTTTTCTTGCTTGTGTCAAATATGTTTATTTGAAACATACTTGCTAATTGAAATCAATGTCAAGACTGACTTGACACTTTCCAGAACAAGCGATGATGTAGTTAATTTTGTTGCCAGATAATTGATAACTGGCAGGTTATTTCAATCACACAGAATGTCCAATGTTCACTGTTCAGACAGTGAGAGAATGTGCTCCGTTGACGTATTCAAACATAGAATAGTTTGTTGTCTGCTAGAATATCGGTTGCCAAAAATACCGCCAATGGTTTTTATCGACACGAGGGAACTTGAACCAGATCCGATCAATTATTTAGCCGGCGTATTTGTAGGCGAAGAGCTATGATTAAATTCTTAAGACAAAACACTGAACGGGATGCAGCACAGCAACAGTTTTACTGAACGAGCGATTAATAACTACCATAGCGCATTTTTAGCACCGTTGTGATTTGAAACTCGATGATACGGAAGCTAGCAAGACTAAATTTTTTTTATATGAATACCGCACATATATCTATAATCTATAGGATATAGCCTGCGAGAGAATGAGATAGCAATAAAATATTTATTTTATTAACGGATAATCGGTTCCCATATAATACGATAAATCCACGCAATCCTCCTTTGGTCTAGTGGTATGAAGTACTTGACGAACCTTAGCGGCCAGACATACAGCGGACCAAGAATCCTATTTAATTTTTTTTATTTTTCTAAAATCAATATCCAATCTTCAAACCACTTTAAAATGAACAGACAAACAAAACACAAAAGTAAGCGACATCTAGCGACTCCAAAAAAAACATAAATACTAATAAGATTACCAAATGTAAAGGAAAAGGTGCACTGGAATTGGTTAACAAAAATGCGGAAAAAATTATCCTTCACATTGATTTAAAAAAGTCATTCGTAGACTCCTCACTCTTTTCTGAAGATTTCACTTCTACCGCGAGTGAACGCATGCTGATTTTTTCTTTTATTAATTTGAATAATTGGTTTTCGCTTTCTGATTAATCAATCAAAATGCAATATTCGTCTCTTATAGTCTGCCCCCTACCTACCCCAGTATTATTTATGGTCTTCTTGGAGGCCGTTTTTCAATAAATATTGTGGTTTAACTATTTATTGGATAACAAACAACCCCTCCATAAGTCACCCCAAGTGGTTCGCCACGTTTGGTGACTTAGCAGAGATGCCCGAGTTCATAGGGTGAGATGTGTCTAGGTCTTGGTGGCGGATGCGTCTGCCCAGTTACTTGCGTAGCGTCAATTCGGGAGAGACTGGTTGAGGGAGTTCTTTCGACCTCTCCAACCGGATTCTCTCGACCCATCACCCTGCACCGTAGTGGGTAGGATGGAGTCATACGTGTGTCACTCCAGAACGCATTCCCCCCCTTTTTCCTACCCACCCTTCATACCTTTTTCCTTCCCAGAACTTAGTCTTCTTCCTTTCTCTAAACAGACCTTTCACACAGCTTTCCCAAAGATGACACAGGATTTGAAGAATTTTTTTCTTCAAGGCCTCCTGGATGGAGGTAATAAATATATTTTAAACATTATTGATGATTTTTTATTGATACATCAATGATTTTTCATGAGCAAAATGTGTTTTTCAATACACTATCGTCAAAAAAAATTTGAGTAGTGGAGCAAGAAAAAATCTATAACTCGAGGCAAAGAACCATTATTCCGTTACTCTCCGCGCTATAATCTTCGTGCTCAACTGAAAACTTTTCATTTCGTGAGCGGGGCGTAGGAACGATTTCCTAGAGATAGAAATAATCTATTTCGGTTTTAGATTACTAACATATCCTCGGATATTCCTTCGTCGTTGTTCAATTATTTGTAAAATAGAGATTAATTTCCTCGAATAGATATATCAAATTGTTCTTTTTCAATTTAGAGATGTTGCTCACTTTTGATAGCATCATTTCACGCTTGAGATATTGAAATTGGACCACTAATGGTTTCAGGATTACGATATTGCAAAACGTTCAAATGCGTTGGAAGAGGATCTATAGAAAGTTTTCATTTGGTTTTAATACTTCAAAATAATAGGGTAACGAAAAGAGCTGAAGAACGGACAATCAAAGACAATCAAAGACAATCAAAATGTTTAAATACCTTCCACGTACATCGCTTTCATGGTATATAGAGCAACAGTGTTATGATTTGTTTGATCATCTTCGATGGAGCAGGTAATTGAAATCATCAGTTAAATTAACGTTTAAAGAATATATTATATTTCATACTGATATGCTTTGCTCTTGTTTGAAAAGTACTCCATATGGAATGGGTATAACAATTTGTAAGGCTACAAGTGATCTTACGATTTTCTTTTATGCGAAAGAGTTAAAGGGCTTCTATTCCGGTCAACTCATCAAATTTCTCAGCCATGTCAATTGTCAGCTTCCGATTCTATTAAATCTTTCCGTTTATATTAATTCAACGAAGTCTGAATTTTTCTATTCTCAAAATAGAGTTAAGCTTTTCTCTTTTTACTTTGTGACAAGAAATTCCCTTTTTTCGCTCTGGCTTACAATATCCTCACTGACGTTTCTAGATGTCGATCAAGTCATCCATTAATCCAACATCTCAAAATTATTCACCTCCTTGGCTATTTTACTTCCTTTAATGTTCAATCTTGTTCTCGTATATCTGGAATTCGTTTGAAAATTGAGGCTGCTTCGTAAAATCTTTAAAGGGCCTCTTTACCGAGTTCTCTTGATGTCGGGATACTGTGAAAATGGAGTGTTAAACAGATCTTTAGCCCTTCAAATATGACCACTATGCAATATTATGCAAGTGCATACAGTACAAATTATGTACAATGTAAAAGTATTTACACAGCGGTAGTAAAGCAGAGGTCTTTAATGTGAGAGTAACATCAAGTACTCGAAAGCGGTTGCAGTTGATTGAGGTTTGAACTCACTTTGAGTCTCTCTAAGAATTATCTCCAGACATTATAGTTTACAAAGACACCTTTACAAAGCTGATGTCAACTCAGTGAGCACTGAATTGTTTAAGAATTGTCGAGGCTCAGAATGTCCAAGTGATTTTGCACCGAAATTTGTTATTCTGACTCCATTTACACACGCAAATTAATTTAGATTATAGAATTCTACCATGACGAATTCATAGTGAAAAGCGCAGTGTTGTACTTAACGTTGTCGTTATTATACGTTAATAAATTATTTCAATATGTATTTAATTACTACAGATTTTTTATTAATAAAACGGAGACTGCTTATATAGTTCTCGTCAGCACTAAGGCCATGAGCCCATTGTGCTAAATCTCATTTTACCTTATTAATTTGACAGTAACCCGGCCCCTTTGATGAGTAGTCGATGGAAATTCGAAAATGTCTCCTGGTTTCACAATGTGTCTTGCCAGGTGATTGAGCCCCGTTCTCATCAAAGTGCGACATTGACACCATGGGTGAATAGGTTCCTCTTCATTATCTTCAAATTTGGTGTCTATTGGAATTTTTTACTCTCAACAGCTTAACGTGTCTGAGGTGGCCAATGGCCATGCTCCATTAGTATTTCTAATGCGTAATTAGACAAGCTAGCAAAGGAATGAGTAGAACAAATTTGAGAAGATGCTCTTTGTTTTTCAGAATAATTTGATAATAACGTTATTATGTTTTGTTTCAGTATCCGACTTCACCTCCCAACTCTCCCAGATGTACGAGCAGCAGGCAGGGGAGCTGCAGATGCTGGTGGCCAACTACAGAAAGAAGAACAGTGAACTGAGAAAAGAACGGTAACTATAAAGACAAATTATTTAGTTTGGTTTTCTAAAGCACGACATCATTATTCTTCATTTTTATACAGGCATTCCCAGGATTTTTAGCACGATCAAATTGATACCTTGACAATATCGGATCGATATACTTAATTTTCGATGATTTTGTAAACATCCAAGATTGCGCTTTCGATACCCGAACTGATATAATACGGCAAAACTGGCGGATATGTCCATAAATTGACATTTCTAAACCTCAAACGTCAAACGGCTATGTAAAAATATGAATAAAGTGACAATTTTGAATTGAAATACATACTTAATTTGCATTAGCAGTCTATCTTTTGATGCTAAAAAGGGAGGTTTTTTAATTAAATGAAGACACTATGAGCGAAACTCAATCGAAAATCTGGAAACAGAAAAATCAGAAAAAGATATTTGCACCTCTGGAACTAATTAAATATTACAATTTGAGGTTTTACTCATAAAAGTTAAAATAAAAAATAATAAGCAGTTTTTTGTAAGTCTGATTATGTTTCATTGATGTTTAAATTGTTCATGGATGTTTAAATTGCTTAAATATGCTTGAATAGTAATATTTTCTCTACCTTAAAAACGATTTAAAATATTATTTTTTTAATGTTTTTAAATTGAAAAAATTGAATTGAATTAATTAAATGAAACCGTCTATCCTTCTCCACGTTCTATCGCCTCTTCCAGAATTAAATAATTAATAATTAATTTGATTTTTTTATTACTAAGAGGGTTGCAATCGTGTCAAGAGCCCCCCCCCCCCCCCCCTTCTTACAACACCCTGTAACTTATTGAATTTTGAATTTTTTCGTTTGGTTTTTTTATGTGTTCTTTAATGTTTAATTAATATTTGGTAAAGTAATGGCTATTAAAAATATTTGTTTTTTTTTATTGTGCCGAAAAAAAATAACTTCAATTCATGCTTCACGACTAGAATATCCCCTTATGTGCTGCTGTGCAGTTTTTGGAACATTACACTATGCAATAATGCGTATTTTTGTGATGAGATTCCGCTACCGGTTTTATAGCGCATAGTACATTATGTGGGTTATGAGTAGCATAGTACATTATAGCGCATATCTACCTTATGTGGGTTCTCATATCTGTTTTTTTCGTGTCACAGTCATTTTTAGTTTCCACTAGCGCTAATTTATTGATTTCTTTCTGTTACAAAGGTGTATGAACGGAACGATTTTTTTCAATCGAATGTCAGTTTTCAATAACCATTTGCTCTTGATCCAAATTGTGGTTGAAGTAATCCATTAACTGATATGTGAATGGAACTGATCGCGTGTTCACTTCACTTCAATAGTGAATTGGAAACAAGATATCTTCCGGCGAAACAACATATACCAGATATGCCCACCGACAGAAATCACTCTGCTTTAATGAAGGTACAAGATACTCATACATAAATAAAAGACCAACTTTGTTCAACTTTTTTGATATCGTGACCGTGTCAACTTAATTCATTATTAACTTTTGGTTTTAACGGCTTTCTTTGGTTTATTTTGTACCTTGATGATGCTTGTGTTAAGCGAAACCGGTCGGTCTTAATAATTTAAACAAGTTGCGTAGTGTAAAAAATATTCTTTGATTATTTTAACTAAATAAAAATCCATAAACGAACAAATAACCCTAATTTAGTACTATTAATTTAGTAAATTAAAGAAAAGTATTTATTCCCCGCTTCTCAGTATATTTATAATACCTAAATTATAAAAAAACATTTTAATAGCGGGCACGCCATTATTAAGAACTAACATTAAAATTTAAGGTTCTTAAATAAGTTCTTAATAAATGGTGGGGAATACAGATTTCAAAATAAAGAATCTATTGTCACAATAGGCCACTTGCATGAATTTCATAATGACTTGGATAAAATCGTGTGGATAGATTTTTCTACTAAGATTACGAAAATGCTAATATTTTTTTTTACACATTTATAGTTTTTTCTTTTTTAAATAAATAAATCCGTTTTTTGGGCTTGTGACGTCACTATATGGAAATGTTACGTCCCCGAAATATTCAATTAATTTTGTGAAATTCAACACTAATTTATTTTTTTTTATACGGCAACACTTTGATTTCCGGCGAATTTTTCAATTTGACACTTAAAATTCACTAGGTTTATTGTTTGTTACCTTACGAACTTTTGTTTGGTTTGACGTTTTGACAGATGGTATAAAGTGAACATCGTACAGATGCTTTCCGCAGCGGCTGACTTAGGAGTATAATGGTAACAGTGCTGATTTTAACAAAATCAAATTTTATAATATATTATTATAATTATAATTTACAAGTACAAATTTATTACATTGGATTTAGTCATATGTAGACATTGAATATTATAATGATTATTGATCAATAAGATGGATCAAGGAAACAAATATTTATGTGATGTAATATTTTTGGAATGCCTCATTATTTTCCTGTGCCATTCATGTGGAATAAGTCTTTTTTTTTTTTATGATTTTCGGCTATGTAATTATATTTTTTTCGCACCCATAAAATTATGTCCCGTCTTTCCGGTTTATAAAAAATGGTCTGATTTTTCGGATTGAAGTTTTCGAAAAATCGCCAGGGTTTCAAAAATACGATTAAAAAAAAATAATAGTACGGAATGTCTTAGAATATTTGCCTTAACTGGAAAAAAAAATTAAAAAATCTGATGCAAGTGGCCTATGTTTTCTCAATTTAGGAATTGAAATTGGCTGGGAGTAAATAGAATCCCATAAATAAGTCGTCTCAAAGTGGTCTAACCACCGTTTGAAAATGGTATCGTATTCCGAAACAGCTATCACAATAATTAAAACTAAAATACATGCAGAACGTAATAAGCACGTTATTTTATTTGATTTAAATTAAATTTAAAAATAAATAAAAATGAATAGTTAAGTGGTTATAAACAAAGTCGTTATTTTATTTAATTATCGCTAATTATTTATATGTTTTACATATTTAGTTATTTACAATGTGGGAATGACTTGACGGTTTTGATTGTCTAAAAGTAGGTAATTATGATAAATAAGGGGCAATTGAAAGGATTTTGCGTATTCGTGTTATAATATGCAGAATGTCCCTGTGGAAGTCAATCGTGTAATGAATGTGTTTGTGTACATTGTTAGATAAATGAGCAATAAATAACCTCTTTAGAATCTGCTGGACGGATATTACATGCTGTTAACACAAATTAACATCAGCTGTGGTCACTATTTGCACAAATTGCGTTGTAATAAACAAGCCTACCGAAAATTAATTAAAATCCTTATTTGAAGTCTTGTTTAGTCGTATTCTTTAACTACTGGAAAACTTTAGTATTAACATTGATAATAATAATTCAATTTAAAGTAACGAATTTAATTTAAAAACTGCATAGTCATCACAGGTAGAACAAAAGTACTTTATTTTTGTTGTTGAACTATTTTTTTCTCTGTTTTAAAAGCTGGGGAAAAACGGTGACAGTCATTTATGGACCACATTATTACATTTTCCAAGCAAAACTCATTGTTTGCCAATGTTAAATGTTTAACACTAACATAAAAAAATTATGTTCCTAATAATCATCATTTATTCATAATTTTACATCATCGGCACTAGCGCCTAGAAATGCATCAAAAAGTATCTCCCTGATGAGAGATCACAATCTATAGTCAGGCTGAAGAGATGTGAAATTAGTATCTTGGCATCAATTTTTTTATTTTTTGTGATAATATATTACAAAATTATTTCATAACAATTATAATACATTTCTCTCAATGAGTTTAATAAAACTCATTTTGGGAAGGACAACATTAAACAACTAATTATTTTTACACAAGAACACGAATTAAAATGAGTTCAAAATGAGTTCAATGAACAGTACATAGATTTTAAAACGGACCAGACACAGTTTATACAGTTAGTAGAATAATGTACAAGAGTTACAAAGAAACGCAGCTAAATTCGTCACCGGTTGCTGCTCAGAAAATACCTTTTAGAGCCTTTGCCAATGTTTTTATATGAATACCGCACAACATCCCAACTGCTCCCGTCTGGAGCCAGGGATACTATGGTATCCCCAATTGAGGTATGTTGTGTGGTTGAAGGTTGTGGGGGGGAAGGATATGGGGAAGAAAAGGGTGAGGATGTACCTGGCTATTCTGATCTTGTCACCAAACACGGCTAAAGTCATTTCAAGCAATGTTTCAATTCTGAATGGTGGTCTTGCACCAGGTCGATACTGAAAGTATCTTCCACTCTGAAACGTGCCTCAAATATACTATATATTATTTTAATTGTGTAATAACACAAGTTAAACAAATAAAATTTATTTGCCACGCCGGGATTCGGTCCCGCGACCTTCGGATTGCGAGTCAAGAGCCTTACCGCTAGAATACGCCTCACTTTTTACATTAGCCCCACACAGGAGGTCCTGAGGAAAATGTGTTTTCCTTAGGCCTATGCCATCTTTGGGGATGCTGTGTAGAATGGTCTGGTATTTTTTTTAAGAAGGCTTACCTAAGCCGATACCCCGAAAGACAAAAATTCCGTTTGCAAAGAGTAGTAAGGCACTTGACTACAATCTCTATTGAATAATGAACTTAGCTAATTTAACTTAACAAATTAGGTCAGTCTAGTTCATATTTAACATGCAACTGAATGTATCGATTACGTACGTGCATACATTATCGTTATTTATTCATTTTAATCTGTATAGTTCGTTTTTCAGGATGTTCAAAAGTTTAGTCATTCGTGATTTCGGCTTTCATGATTCCAACGAACGTTCGGAAGCAACCTAAACCCACGACGTACCGCACCGTATCTATAATCCGCGCTTTATTTCCCGTTTCCGCTCTCCCGGGGGATGCTGGTTATATTCCCGGCACGTCGGACAGATTAACCGGATCTCCGTGAACCCAATGCACACCCACTTACGTCCCGAACCCTCGCCCATGTCTCCAGTTATATGCCATTCAATCCTCCATGAACTACTGAAAACCCACTGTAGATTTCCCTCAATTTCCTCAATTCTAATAGAATAATCTCTACGTAAAAGCTTTTAAAGTACACTTTATTCACATTACATATTTAAAAACAGAAATAAATCATTAATTTCATTTTCAGAAAATGTACTGACTTTGTGATGACAAATTGCGTGAATGCATTTATCCCTAACCAGTATTTGTTTAGTTAATTAGTACCTTATCTTTCACGAGGTACTAATAATTAGTACCTCAATAGGCCACTTATACCACAGTTTTTTTTTAAAAAAATTCCGGTTTAGGCAAATATTCTAAGACATTCCGTATTTTATTTTATTTTTGAAATCCTGGAAATTTTTTGAAAATTTCAAAATTTCATTTTGCACCAAAGACAACCTTCCAACTCCGAACTTCGAAAATGGTGGACATCGAACAGCTGATTCGGCGCTGTATTTTATCAGTTGCCTACAACTGCGCAGGCGATGCTTCGGTTTCCATAATATCGATTTCAATTCGTAAAGATAAAAAAAAATTTTAAACGATTTTTAGACGCTTCTTTAATATTTTTTTACCACTCTCCCGTAATAATATTGCGCAGACTGATGTGTTGGGCCAAATCATCCAAACGTTTGCAGTTGAAAGTTGGCCCCAGTGTGGCTGTACCATTAGGGTCAAAAGTGTTGCAATGTATAAAAAAAAATCACTGATGGATTTAAAAAAATTAATTGAATATTATCGGAGACAGAAAATTTTCATATAGTGACGTCACGAGCCCAAAAAACGGATTAACGAGTAATATTTTCGTAATCTTGGTTGAAAAATCTATCCACACGATTTTTTTCAAGTCATTATGAAATATATGCAAGTGGCATATTGAAATAGAATTTCCTAATTTTAGTGTCAAATTAACACGTACCAAAATATTATTTTTAGACCGAGGTTTGTGTATTTTACAGACTATATTATTGATTGAGCTTAGCGAAGTCCTGTTTTAACTCGTCCGTTTGGCATTTCATCTATCTACAAATTTGTTATTACGATCTGTTTTGGGTTGGATATAACTTGTTTTACACTGCCAGAAGTCCAATGAGCGTCGATCAAACTACGGACTGTCAAATCGTGATACTCAATAACATTGTGGTACCAACCGGCATGAAGAAAGTTTGAAACAAAAATTTTCATTGAAATAGTGACTTTTCTTTGGACATATTGTATAATTCCTTATTTGAATTGCATAAAACGTTTATGGTTTTTTATTAAGTATGTAGTAGTTAGGTATGTGGGTTGTTCTTCTTTTTAACCCACATAACTTTTACCACTCTGTCACATTTCCACCACTCTGTCACATTTTGTTTTTACTATAAGTGAATTCTTTCTGGATCTCAAATGAGAAATTGTAGCAAGGGGGGAAGGAGACCTAAAATGCCTATTGGGACAAATACGAGCTGCGCGTATACCTATTTCGAATGACAACCCACGTGACAGAATTAACGTACGACATAAAAGTTGTAGGAGACTAGTTTTTGAGATTTTTTTACATATTTTATTAATCACACATTAAAAATAATAATCGCTGTTACATGATAGGTTTGGATTTTAAAAATAGTTTTATGTATAGGAGCAGTAGTCGTGTACTACATGGAATTAAATTTAACAAAAGAAAATGACCAAAATTTTTGTTACGTGATTGTTAGGGGTAAAGTTTCGTTGAAATGAAAACTTCTTTAGCACCGTTGTGGTTTGAAACCCGATGAAACGGAAGAGATCGACATTAAAAAGAGACAAACACATATATCTATAGGATTTGGCAGGCGAAAGAATGAAATAGCAACCAAATATTAATTTATTTCACGGGTACTCGGTTTCAATATAATACGATAAATCCACGATCCCACGCAAATCTTCTTTGATCTGGTGGTATAAATCGCCTGACATCCTTAACGGCCAAACATTCAGCCGACTAAGGATCGAATTCCATTAAATCAAAAAAAAAAATATGTTTATTTAAATTTTTGTAAAATCATTATCCAATCGTTAAACCACTCCAAAATGAACAAGAAAACACAAAAGAAAGCGACATCTAGTGACTCCGAAGTAGAAAACTCAAATACAAATAAGATGACCAAATATATGGGAAAGATGCATTGGAATTCGACGACAAAAATATGGAAAAAATCATCCTTCACGTTGAAAAAAAAAGTGCTTCGTAGTCTCCATACTCTTGTTAACTTAAGTTTTCTGAAGGTGTCATTTCTACCGCGTGTGAATTGCACAATCTAATTATTACTTTTTTTAGTACCTTTATTAATATGACTTGCTTTTGGGAGAGACCGTTTTAGTCATAATTTAGTAAAAATGGAGATATTTTGTTTGAACTGTTAAATTATAGGCTTGACCATTCAATATTCTACACCATTCATCACCAATCAGCTAAAGGCTGGTTTAGCTAATGATACTGTTCCCGAATACTCGTAGAGTGACGGATTCATGTAACGTCGGATGTCAGAGTTAATAGAGATAGAGGACATCGCTGATTGAAGGACGATAACACGCGCTAGTAACTACTTGATGGATGAACGGGTCATTTCAAATGTAGACCGAAATACTTAAATTTAATACATTAATTCAGTCGTAGGTTGTAATATTTAGTTTATTTCAACATGTTTGATTTGTAAAACAACATAAGGTTTCATATTTAAGAAAAAAATTATTTATTAATATTTTAAAACAATTTTAATTATTTATTAATATTTTAATCCTAAAGTATAATAGTTTAATCACAGACCTCCTCCCCAGGGAGTTCTGACTGTGGGTATTACGTATTACATGTGTGGGTATTCATTTATGAATTTATTAACTCCCTTTTAAGGGGCTTTTACATAGGAATAGTACCAAATTATACTTAACTGAACTGCCTCACTAGCAATATTTTACAATAGTACAATAGTTGTCTACTGACTAAGCGTAAGAATTTCCCTCCAAAAGGATTTTAAGAAATAAATCCCGACTTCTAGTATTACCTAGTGGAATCCGAAAGTTTATCAATGCAAGCAATTCTGGACTTTCAAATGCATCGTTCAGAACTTTATATAGAAATACCTGTAAAGACTGTGAAAATCCTTTTGTCTGATAATTTAAGCATATCCGTATCATTGTAGTTCAACAAAACTTCTGGAAAACCCATTTTAAAACATAGAAAACGTTATGAGTTTCTTTTGCATTCTTCCATTAGCTTGTATATGAATGTTCCAGACGGGAGAATTGTAATCAAGTTGTCTCCAAACAAAGGCAAAATATAACGGTTATATACACTTATTATTGTTGATATTTATAGTTAACCTAGTTTCAGATCCCAACATTTTTAACTCTTTGTTAGAGATTTCCGTTATGTGTTTAACGAATGATTTTTTTTACACGTGCTTATTTTAAATAAATAATTTGAATTCATAATAAAACAATGAATTGGCTTTAGATCGAGACTCTTGATACATAAGATGAAAGACAATACGCGATGAACTTTATGACTAAGCTTTAATAAGCTTTACATTTTGCATAATATCACAATTTTGATGGAAATGAAAGAGAAATAAAACAATAACACCAAAATCACCGTGTGGCATCATTTTTATAAAATAAAATAATTAACTTTGTTTACACCACTACTTAATAAAAATTATCAACATCTTTCAAAACGAATGGAATCTTCGCCAGGATAATTAAATATCATTAATTTAATAAATAAATAATTTTAATTTTCTCCTGACAAAGAAACCATTGATTTTTAAACATATAGATAATTTTTATTTAGTAGCGATGTAAACAAAGTTAACCATTCTATTTAATAAAAATGAGGCCACGCAGTGATTTGGCTGTAATTTTTTTTTAAGTTTCCTGTATTCATTATTTTGTTTGTTACATAATTAGTAAATTTTTCGACAATCATGCTTGTTGTCTGTGTTACGGTGGTCGAAATTTTTGTTTGATAATAATAATAAAATAAGTTGTGTTTTACAAAGTAATTTGTTTTAATTCAGCTATTTAATTGTCTTTTCTCTTTTGAACTTATTTAAAGTACACTTTGTACCCTAATGAAAAAACCATTGGTTTTTAATCATGTTGATATTTTTTTGGTAGAAACAAATTCACTTATTTACTTTTTTCTTATTATTCAGTTTTTGCCCCTGTAATCTAGAGCGTAGTGCTTTGTCATGTACCTATTTACATAACCTTATTTGATTGATATCTTTTTAATCCAAATAGCTAATTATAACCCGTAAACACAACATACCCGCCTTTCCATAGATTCTCATCACCTTAAATAATATGTTTGGCATCAACCTAGACAATATTTCATTAATGGTGGGTTAGGGTTAAGCTAAACGCTGGTGATTCCTTCAATAAAGGATACATTTATCAAACTTAATGGAAATATTGTGTAACTTAGTTGCCGGCATTCATTTAAATAAGTAAAGTTTTGAAAGCGCCCCTAATGCTTTTTAATGTTTAATCATCCCAAAACTTTTAACATAAATATTCTATACTAAATTCTAAATAGGAATTCGGACAGCGTTTTGTTTCTTTCGGATTAAGTGCTTTATTATTCAACAAATTAACTGGAGTTCTGCATATAAATTGTGCTTCATTTAGATTTTTGGCAGGGCAGGCTTCACCATAGGCTAAAATTTTGATCTAAAGCAGAAATCTGTTTTCTGAATTAATAAAAATGTTATTTATATATTTACGCCGTTAGGGCTTTTTCACAAAATAAGTCATAATAAAAATATTTGAATGATTTGTTTAGCGCCGTTTTTTTGAAAAAAATAACCTCAAAGGCTGTCTTATAAATTAATGTCTTTTTACAATCTTACTATAAACTAGACAAACTATTAAAACAACTAATGGCTTACTGTGGGCGTTTTTTGGTCCGGCTTCGCCCAGTTAGTGTTTTTGACCACTTTATAAATCCAATAGGAACTGATTCCAAAAATAGCCTATTCTTCGGATCCACTGTCATCCAGTGATAATCACTGGGAAAAAGTAACCGAGAGAGGCAATGACGTCACATGTAATTTATTGCCGCTTAATACTACTAATTATTACCGTCAATCTTTCCATATTCGGAAGGATACTGCTAGTTCACTAAATCGTAGTACTTATACTTGCCTGGGGCACGTCCACACCAACCTGCCGACGGAAGTGGCGACATCGTGTGAATACTCTTTGATGATGATGATAATATATTTATTCAATGCAACGTGAATGGAATTTACAATTCAATTTGTCCATTTCGGTATAATGTAGCAAAAAAAGAATATTAATAAAATAAGATTGGAAAAAATTGAATCAACGTAAGACTCCTAGGTAAAACAAATACAAAGAAAAGAAAAAGGTCTTGATATCTACTTACCTAAATAGCAAAAGTCAACATGAAAAGAAAAAATACATAAGTTTAATTTCAAATAATTATTTGAAAAGTAACTTAACAATTACGTAATATTAGAGAGCAAAATGTGAAAAAAAAAATATTTTTATTTTTTGTGGAATAAAACACATTTTTTTCTGTCCGAAATACCACAAGATATGGAGCTTAATTATTTATTTTTCATTAACTTAAAGCATGGGCCCTGAGGAAAAATATTTAGGGATAGGGGTAGATGGTATTTTGGAAGAAAGGAAAGAGTAACCTAGGTCTTGAAGAGACCAATGTTGTTGGAGAGAGAAAAGATGGAGGCCGGCAAATCGTTCCATAGCTGAACTTAGAACGAGTCTTAGAAACGACCAAATAATATAATAGTCATATTGTTTAATTCGTATTCATCAAAATATTCTGTTTAAAATAGATTGAAATGAACCCTGGTAATACCGAGCAATAGTAACTTCATAATGGAAAATGCAAACCAAACTCAAAGGAAAAGTCAATCAATAAAACCGAAAAATAGGCTTCTTCTCCGTAAAATGATAAAAATATTATATCATATCATGTGTTATACCACCTTAGTGTCATTTTGGCCAAAATGCGCGCTGCAGCAAGCAGGAGGTTCCAAATCGCTTCAATTTCGACCAAATTGAAATTGCCTTGAATACACCGAAAGCATTCTATTGTACAGCTTACATGTATTCTTGTGTGCTATGGTTACCATAATTAAACTGATTAAAAATATAAAACAATGTTTGTTTTATTCTATAATATTCCAGAATTAATTGAAATTGAAAAACATATGTTATATAATACTCATAATATGTGTACATATTATGTAGGCCAACATTTTATTTAATAAGTTCAGAGCTGATTACAGCAGCCTATCAAAATGTAGGTTAATAATGAAACCATAAAAGCCGACCAGATCTGCAAATCTGCCCTGATGACGGACACTGTAACGCTGTCCGAAACGTTGGCTAAAGAAGGAACAACACCCCAAAAACAAATACCAGAAGTACTTTTGGCCGTGAAAATCTAAAAACGAAGACAATATTAACGAAACTCCACCGAAAATCTGAAAACAGAAAAATCATAAAAATATACGGGCACATCTAGGAGTCCGTGCCGGGGCGGAGCTCTATCAACTGAGCTAATGTGTCCCTATCCGATTCGGTCATAATTAACTGTATCATACTTCGACTAAGAACTGCCAACTTTATCTTCATTTTCTTAACGCATATTTTTATTGACTTTATCTTTACGTATAATTGCAAGATTAATTGAGTTGAAAATAAAAATAAAAAAGAAAAAAAAATAATTATAACGGTCACAATTGATATCGTTTGCCCATTAAACAGATAAAAAAATATTTGTTCGTTGGAAAACTGCCTTTTTTACATTGGCTCCATACAAGAGGCCCTGAGGAAAATAATTCCCCTCAAGGCCTATTTCATCTTTGGGAATGCTGTGTGGAGGGTATTTTTAAGAGAGGATGTTCTGGGAAGGAAAAGGGTATAAGGGGTGGGTAGGAATCTGGGGGTCAGTGTGTTCAGGAATGACGGACGTATGAATCCATCCCTCCTACTTTGGTGCAAGGCGATGTTCCGAGAGAGTTCAGCTGGAGAATTCAAAGGGACCCTCAACCATTTTTCCCGATCCGGCCTGCCATGCAGCTGGTGGGCAGCTGCATCCGCCGCCAAGACTCGGATCTCCTCACGCCATGAACCCCGGTACCCCTGTTAAGTCACCAAACGTAGTGAACCACTTGGGGTGACCTATTGCAGAGGTGTTGGTTATCCAATAAATGGTTCCCGGGGCGGCGGCACCCATACCCACCTCTCGAATTGAAAACGCCGAGAGCACGGGTTGTGAACAGGGCTATTGGCACAAACCAATAATATTTGTACAACGACTTTAAACACGACATAATTTAAAAATAATAGATGGCATTACAAAATGGTTTAAAATCAATTAATATATGAACTTTTTTTCTTCCTGATTACTTAAGAAACCTCAACTAAAAATTTACTAGGTTAAATAAAATTTCTAGGTTAATTTATTACTTTAATTAAGTAATCAGTAATAAATAATGGTTAAAACTGTTCTAAGAAGTTGTCAGAGCCAAGAACCTAAAGATTAAACGTTAAACTAATTTGTATTTCAATCAAAATTGGCACTTCACTCCGATTTACTGAAATATAATAAATCGGCTCCTTTTTTTTAAATTTTCTCCGAAAGGTCACGTTACTTCACTTCGTTAATTAAAAGTTAACCCATCCTTAGACCTGACCAGAAGGTTGTATAACTTTTTGGCCTACAAAAAGAATTGACACATTATTATTATACTATAATGTAGTGGTTACATTTTTAAAATTCAGCTTCACCTAAAAATATTGTATTAAAAACGTGCCTTCACAGGTTGATTGACGATCTCTATAGAATTTAGAAATTTCCTACCTTTTCAAAAGCTTCAGACACATAAGTGTTTCTTTGTGACAAAATTAATCTTTACGTTTCATACAAAGATATCACCTTTTGGAAGGCTTATGAAGCATATCTCAAAAACTCATTTCAAAGTTAATTTCCTCTCTCACTTCCCGAAAATTTCCAACCACAGGAAAAATCATTTCCAAACCCGCTTTTAAAAAACGGAAACCGAGATAGATGCTTGAGATTTGAGATAATTGCCATTAGAGCGAAATCTTATCGAGCCCCGAAAATAATATATTAACACTATAGGTGGTTTGTAGCGATTATTTCATTTTTTTATGAAACCTGTTGCAAGGCCCACGGTCTACTGGTGCATATAATATGTCTGCACAAAGTTAGATGTCTAACTGAATATTTATAAACATGTGGTATGTACGCCGAAACTCTCACACTTTTTTAAGTGAAAACTTCTTTAGCACCATTGTGAAACTCGATGGAGACAATCGGCCTCGTCTTTGTACGGTGCTTCTTGGAATAAAATTTTAAATAATTTTTAAACTTGGTAACAATATTATAATAAATAAACACTACAATAATTATCCTACTCCTGACACTCTTCATTCGTCTCATTCTCTCGAAGTTTAGTTTTCTGAAGGTTTCATTTCTACCGCGTGTGAAGTCCACACATGATTTTTTTTAAATTAGCTACATACAGGAGGCCCTGAGGAATAAATCCTTCAGCCCCTTTGTTATCTTTGGGGATGCTGTGTGAAGGGTCTCTTTAGGAAAAGGAAGGAGAAAAGGTTCTGGGAAGGAAAAATGTATACGAGGTGAGTAGGAATCTGGGAGTCAATGCGTTCAGAAGTGACAAACGTATAAATCCATCCCTGCTACTGGGTCGATTTCAAGACGATGGGTCGAGTCCAGTCTCTCCCGATCGGGTCCGCCACGCAGTAGGTAGGCAAAAGCATCAGCCGCCAAGACTTAGACAAACCTCACCCTCTGAACCCGGGCACCCCTGCCAAGTAACCAAACGTAGCGATCCACTTGGAGTGGCCTACAGCAGGGGTGTTTGTTATCCAATAAATGGTTCCTAGGGCGGCGGTATCCACACCCGCCTCCCAAATTGTATTTATACCAAAACATTCATGGTAGTCCTGAAAATTGACACAACAATTTAAGGTCTATTTGAACATGTACACTAGTGCGTGTGGTTAACCAGGACTTTTAAACTACGACATAAGTATTCGAGAATATTTATACAATGGCGTGCGGCTGATGGCAACTGATGTATTTACAATACGGCATGTTTAAAGCGTGCGGTCTTCCAGAATGTTTATATTACAGTGTGAGATTTCCTGAAAATTAACACTACGGCAAACGATCTACCGGAACGTTGTGTACTTATGCTAGCTGAGCTTTTGTTTCTCGGTGAAATCTATACGTAGCATTCGATCTAGCGGAACTTTTACACTTTAGCGTGCGGTCGATCGAAAGTCACCGCTATAGCGTGCGGTCGACCAGGGCTGCTATTCTCCAAACCAGGTTGCTCGCAATCGCCGTCGAAAGTACGTGCATTGGTCGACTCGGTTATTCTTGAGTCTCTTCGAAGGTACATGCTTAGACGCCAAACGTCAAAAGTAATTCATCACGAGCGACGAGTGGGTCGAACCAGTCGTAGTCGTAATTAACTGTCAAAATCTAATGTTTTTGTTTTCACGCGCACACTTTCGCACCCGCAAAGCATCGTATATTTTTATAAAGTCCTTTTAAAGTTTCATATTACAATGGCTGATTTACCAGCGATTTTGTCTGCAATGTATCATGTCGAGCAAACTGAAGCAGCTACTTTGAGACCTGCAATATATCCTGAACTCCCAACCATTTCGAATATTATCAACTGTATGACATTTATACGTATTTTTATTCGGTATTAGTTATTATTTAAACTGAATTAAAAGATTGACACTTCAGAATTGTGTTTTTAAATCATACAGTGTACAGAAAAGATAGAAGCGAAGGCAATAAAACTAGAGAACGAGGTGTCCAGGTAATAAATAATAAACTTTACTCTAGGAAACTCAATTGCATATATACACATCTAGAACAATTATTCAACATGATGTCCACCAAAAGAGAAAAAAATATTATTGGCCATATGCACATTCCTCCATCTTTCGACGCCCAATTATATAAAGACCACTATCTTTAAATCGAAACAATTAGAAGAAAATTTCCTGGCGCCTGATTTGACAGAAGACTACAATCTGCAAATGTCATATGGGACATAGACTACAATAAAACTTCTTGCATGGAAAACATCAACTACGTTTCTCGTGAGATAATCGAGATGTCAAATTTTCTAAGTCAGTGCAGTTAAACTATGTATTTAATATTAATTATCGTCTTCTCTATCTAGTATTTTCCAATTATTTATTTGTTAAAGTATTAGCATCTACTGAATCTATTCTCCCAATAGACAAGTATCACCCCCTCTAACAATTGAATGCAACAGTTCTATAAAAATCTTATTTATCTTGTTTATAAATGATCTTACAAAAATATTTCATGATGTATCTATCTTACTTTTTGCTGATGACCTCAAAATTTTTAAAATTATTGAAAATATTTATCATTGCAACATTCTTCAAGATAATATCAACAAATTGTTAATTTGGTGTATGGAAAATAGACTTTATTTAAATATCTCAAAATGTCAAATTGTTAGATTTTCTAGAATAAAAAATCCAGTGATATTTAATTACAACATTGATAACAATGCTCTTCAGACATTAATGCAAATTAAAGACTTGGGCATCACTTTTCAATCAAATCTTTCATTTGTTAACCACATAACAGAAATCTGTAATAAGGGCTTAAAAATGTTGGGGTTTATAACTAGGCTAACTAGAAACTTTAACAATATAAAGTGTATTAAAATGTTATATTTTGCTTATGTTAGAAGCCAACTTGAGTACAATTCTCTTGTCTGGAATCCTCATTATAATATGCACGTACAAGCTGTTGAAAGAATACAAAACCAATTCTTACGTTTTCTAAATTTTAAAATGGGTATTTCAGCAAATATGTTAAACTACAACACACTTTTAAACGATATGAATATGCTTAAATTGTCAGACAGAAGAATTTTCACTGGCTTGGTATTTTTATATAAAATTCTAAATGATTTAGTTAATAGTCCGGTATTACTTGAATTGATAAGCTTCCGAATTCCACTTCGTAATACAAGAAGTCAGGATTTATTTCAGTGCAGAAATTCTGGGACTAACTACCATATGTATTCCTCTTTGCCCAGAATACTAATGAAGGGAGACAATTATACCAAGTCAGTGGACATCTTCAATTTATCTTTGAATAAATTTAAAATATTGTTATTGAGGCAGTTCAGTTATGTACAATAAAATGTTTTTTCTATGCTATATATGTAAAAGCCCCGAAAAAGGGCGTTTATTTATAAATAAATAAATAAACAAACAAACAAATCATTCTGCATCAACGAAATTGAACTTTTTCAAAACTGATCATAATCAGGTATGTTTTTAGGTTTTCACGGCCAAAAAGTATTTTTGTTATTGTTTTTGGGTTGTTATGCCGTGTTTCGCTACCTCCTTCTTTAGCCAACGTTTCGGATAGCGTTACAGTGTCCATCATCATCTGCCCTGATGATGATAACAAAAATGATCATAATCAAATCACTAATCGTTTATCTTCAACTGACTGGAACTAACTAACTCACGACCTGGCTTTTTAAGCCCGCCAGGTCGTGAATAAATAAATGAATAATAATATAAAAACCAGTTTTTATGTGTCGTATGGATATTATGTTATTGCTGTTACTACTCATTATTTACTTGTAATTTTTACATTTTTTTATAAACTATATACATTTATATACCTTAGAAGTGGGCATATTCTAATTTTTATACAAAAGGTTTGTACCTACAAATAACTGTTGTATGCATTTACGTATTTACTTGCTTTATTTGTCAAATGGTTATGGTTATATTATTGCTTTTATGTTATATGATATAATATGGTTACACCTATTGTGTACTTCACAATATTTTTTTTACACTGTATATATAAAAGCCCAATGGGCGTCTAAATAAACAAACAAATAAATTTCAAATTCTAACTATAGAAATTTCAAAAACATCAGGAACACAGACACTATTCACAGGGCTGCCAATATAATCATCTTGACATTGAAGAATACGTAGAAATGAAACATTCAACAAAGCTCGTCGCGATGACGAGTAATTTTTTGTTCGTAGATGGCGCATAATGAGTAACGATTGATCGTTGCTGTAGTATCGCTGCCCAGAAGGTATGCACTATAGCGTGCGGTTGACCACTGTAGCGTGCGATCGACCGTAAGGTACGCACTATATCGTGAGGTCGACTAGAATTTATTCACTATACCGTGCGGTCTACCAGAAAGTATGCACTACGGCGTGCGGTGATAATTTATTGGTAGTACCTCATTTTTATTTGTATTATGTTTACCTAGGCCCGGCTGCCCCAGCTCGCTGTTCCATACGTGGGAGACGCTGCTGCAAGAGGTAGAGGCAGACTCGCAGGCGCACAGCGACGTGGCGGGCGCGCTGGCCCGGCACGTGTCGCGCCCGCTGGTGGAGCGCACTTTCCACCGCAAGCTGCAGTCGCGCAAGCTCTTCGCGCACCGAGAAGGCTGCGACGCCATCATCTCCAAAACGGAGGAGAAACTGACCAAGGTAAATATTTTTTGTGACATTTCACAGTGAGGGTGGCATAGCGAAACCTTATTCCTGTTTCACGTTCCCCTCCCTGACACCATTTTTCTTATTTATTTATTTATAGTCCATTAATAATATAACAATAACACGAATAAAAAAAAAAGATTACAATAAAAAAGGAAAGTAAATATAAATGAAGAGCATTTACAAATTATAATATAAAAGAACGTATAGAAGACAACTACAAGTCAAAGCTTGAAGATGGATTTTAAAGACTTAAAAAAATACATATTTCGTATCAACTGCCGAAAGTCATTTAGGCTATCACCAAAAAATTCAATGCTTTGACTTGCGTTAACAAGTCTCGACATTCTGGATAAAGGAGAATGATATCCATAATTAGTAGAATGTTGATTGAGGAATAGCAATTCATTATTTCGGAGTCTACGGGAAGGGATGTTAAACTGGATGAGTTGTAACAAAGCAGGTGTGTCAGTAATTCTGTTGATTCTTCTGCCATTCTCTTTTAAAACATTCCCTTGATGTGAAATCTTCTTACTAAACCTTTTGCCTCACTTCATTGAGCCTCACACAATTTACTAAGTTTGGGAATGGTGATGCCATCGACCACAGGCTCTGGAAAGTCGCTGCTTGGACAGTGTAATATATTTTTGTTTATTTACTACGTAGTAGTGGTCGCCCAATGGTCGAAATGTAATGTAAATGTAATTGTAATGTTTTTTTAATTGATTCAATATATTTTTTATGCATAATTTTAAAAAAATATTAGCATTCTGCACTCCTTCTCTACATAAACTATAAGTGTGCGAAATTTCATACTCCTCTGTCCGCGCAATTTTCGTAAAAAGGGGTACAAAGTTTTTGCTTCACGTATTAATATACTGATGATGATGATGATTATATATCTGTCGTGAAATAATAATACACACTCTCTCTCTCTCTCGATTACGGGCAATTAGTAATTCTTAATCGTTGAAGAAGTTATTATAATATATATCTTCGCTAATTCACTTTGTGGCATCATTAAATTATAATAATATATAAGATTAATATAAGAAGAATTTCAATTTATTGAAAAACCAACACCTCTGCCATAACCAAGTGGTTCGCTACGTTTGGTACTTAGCAGGGGCATCCGGGTTCTGCTGCAGCTGCAAGGCAGGCCGAATCGGGAGGGAATGGTTGAGGGAGTCTCTTTGACTTCTTCAGCCGCACTCTCTCGGAACATCGTCTTACGCCGTAGTGGGAGGTATGGGTTCATACGTCTGTCACATGTGATTGAATCTATTTTTTTGTTTTTAATAGAAAAAAAATGTCATCGGACAGCAAAATGACATGAACATTTTTTACTCCAAAAATCTCTCGGGTACGTCCAATTAAACCCTGCATATGTATAAAAAGATAGTAAACAAAAAAATATGGGAACTAATTGAGGATAATAGTTATAACTCTTATTGGAAATTGGGATTGAAGAAAATGACGGGAAGTAATCAGTCTGAATCGCTCAGTGCTTAGGGCGTTGTCCTGTTAAGACAGAGGTCATGGCCCGAGGTCGTGGTTCGATCCCCAGTTGCGACCGTTGCTTGTTTTTATTTTCTGTGTCTATTTATTAATGTTATCTTCTTCTTCAATGGTTCATTATTTCAATGACCTTCAAAAATTGTTCCAATTAATTGAATTAGTAATACGTTCATTTGAAAGATTTCGATGGAGATACGTTAAATTTTAAATTTGCAGCATTTTTCGACTTTCTTCATTAAAAAAATTGAATAAATTATTTCTCAATTTTTATCTCAATTTTGTCCAATGCTAATAATAATAACGTCACAACCCAGATTCTTTTTATTTCAGCCAGACCATCAGTCAGTAAATAATATCGTTCGCGCACTCGTGCTGCGTTAATTTATTCTCACAGGGTCTATCGAATACTTCTGAATCTGCAATTTGAATACCAGATTTGTGAAATTCAAACGATTCGGATTTAAATAAATAAAAAATCGAAGCGCTAAATTCTTTAATCTGGCAATCAGTTTTTCTTCAACTCAATCATAAGAATAATGAAAAGCACAGGAATAATAACAGACCCTTTTATATTGAAATTTAGTTGAGCGTGTGTCAGGATTGGTCTAACCATTGATTGTATTAGAAAATAGAGATGCGCCGAAGGTAGAATCGAAATTTGCATGAAAATTCTACACTATTACAATGCGACAGTCGTGTTGACCAGACTGGGCGCTGACTTCTGTTGCCAATTTAATTTTGGAACTGCTTTTCAAATTCAGAACACGCAAGCAAGCACGCCAATTTGAACAGTGTTCAAATGTCTGCAAAAACAATAGAATCATTCTATGATATGCATTTTTAATTTCGGTCAGTCCTATGAAAACACTAAAAAAATTATTTTTTTATTGTTATATACCCTACACTGTTAATTTTATCGAAGAGTGGAAAATCTGTGTTGGTTTATTTATTTTAATCGTGTTTAATTCGTAGAACGTAGTTTTTTTTTGTTGAATTAAGTAAATCAAATTTATATTCATTGTATAAAAAAATGTTTAAGAAGTTTTCTAAAATACAAATTTAACCATGTTCGTGTTGTAGATATATTATTGTGAGATACATTTAATTCCGAACGATTTTATGTATGTAGGCCTCCGTGGTCGAGGGTTAAAACTCTCAACCAGCAAATCGGAGGTCGCAGGTTCAGACCCCGGCGCGCCTAAGTAATTGTTTTTTTTTTATAAATTCACTTCAAATAATCAACTGCATACTCTAGTATCAACCACCTTTCACAATTAAAACGTTACTTAAAATGGCTTTAGCCGTATTTTGTGACCAGATCTGAATATCCAGGTACTTCTCCATCTTCACCTTCCTCATCTCTTTCCCCTTTCCACAATTTTCTGCTTCACAATATATCCCAATTGGGGATAATGTAGAATCACTGGACCCAGACGGTTGGAAGCAGTTAGGAATGTTAGGGCACTTTTGTGCGGAGGTGTTCACATTAAATATATGTAAGGGTGTTAAGAGACATACTTAACTTACTTCAACCAGTGATTTTTCAAAATTTAATACAAACATTCCCGGATTAGCTACGAATAATATATGAATACCTCACAAGAGTCCCAGCTGCTCTCGTCTGGAGCCAGTGAGACTACGGCATCCCCATTTCGGGTATGTTGTGAGGCTGAAGGTAAGAGGAGTGGGAAGGAGATGGGGAAAAGGAAGGTGGGGATGTACCTGGATATTCAACCTGACAATATTTGAAAATCTCCTTCTCCCGCCACAATAAGCGGAAAATGTTGCGTGTGTTGTTATGGAGGACTTAGCCAGCCGAGGAATCGAACATGCGACGCCTGGGTGGGACCCAAAAGCTATGCCAACTCAGCTGCTGAACGGTTTGACTCCTGATGAGTATTAATTAATAAAAATGAAATTTTGGAATCCGGTGACTGTGAATGTTTTTTTTTTTTTTAATTTGAAAAACAAATGAAAACTAAAAATCTTCCACACTTCACCACCGGTTTCTCATCCCAAACCTAGCTGTCAAATAACTACAGATTTAAGTTTTAAGTTTTAAAAAAACATCGAAAACGTCACCGGAGACCAAAATGTCCTTCGCATTTTTTACTCCGAATAACCTCAGGAAGCACAGGTTAAAGTACGTACTAGTACGTCCCTAACATCCTGTATATATTTAATGTGAACACCGCACAAAAGTCCCAATTGCTCCAAACCGTCTGGAGCCAGTGATTCTATATTATCCCCAATTGGGATATGTTGAGTAGTATATAGATTTCTAAACTCTATCCCGAATCCCGTGGGATTTGAAAGGAGTGCGGGATTTGCAAACTCTATTTGTAGGGCTTTATATCTACACATCACTTTGAATGAATACAAATGGTGAACATTATCATGGTGTGGCCTCTGCAGTTTTCTTATTGTTAGCTATTTTCTAAAAAACTTTTTGCTCAAAGAGCTCGGAAAGCCACAACTTGTCAACCAACTTTCCAGGCTATTTCAAGTGCGCATTTAGATCCATATTATCTTTGTCATAAATCTTATCTTTTCCTTGTTTGGTAAAAGAATATTTATCAGTTGTGTAATATTTAAAGCACGCTTGTTAGAAAGGCATCTTCTATTCATGAGGAAATGGGGAAGCATGTTTGTAATTGCTTCTGCACTTGTCCGTGGGGAGGGGCGGGTTAGCCATTATTTCTTCGATAATTCAGCAGCCACAATACATTGTTGGTCCGGCTCTGATGACAGTCATAATTAATGACTTACTAATATTTACAAATGAAGCTTCTTGTTTCGTTTGATTGGTTTTCATGAAATCTGACGAAAACGACAACAGAATGCTTTACAAGTAGCTTTCAAGACAATCACTCAAGGTCTCTCAAATTATGCTGGGCATAATCGGGATCAAAAGTCCTCCAATTCGATAATCGAATAAAGCTTCAATAACACTTCGACTATAAAATCCTTTCAAGTGTACATATTATGTTATGTTACCCTCTTCTGTGTTATCGTGAAGGTACTCCAACTCTTAGATAAGTAATTTAGAATGTTTTTTTTATGAAAACAGATATAATCGAAATCGATTGGTTTTTATATAAAAAATAATATATCCATACTAATATTATAAATGCGAAACTGCTCGAGTTTGTTTATGACCTTTTCACGCATAACACAATATAAAGACTTTAATAATTCTTTCACCAATATAAAGCTAAATTATATGCGCAGACTACAGGTTGTATATGATGGTAAGCTCTGGCGTTATGAAATTATAAATATTAATATATTATATTTGTTATACGTTTTCTGTTGCTAACAAAAGCGAGTTTTTGCTAACGTCAGAAAAAAATCTTTTCCATGGAAACAATGTTGATATATTTTTGGGCTCTATGCTGGTAGGTACTCAGTCTATTGGTCAGCTACTACTGCAGAAAATTCAAATATTAGAATTCGTTTTTTTTTTGGACAAGCATGGAATAAATGTCAGATTTGAGTTCCTATATTAAAAATATAATTCGTAACGATTATAAGGACTGAATGATAAATAGATTATTTTTTTATTATATTAACGAACTTCCAAATATTTAAATAAAAATAAACATCCGAAATGTTTGTAAGCGCATAAATTCAATTAAACGAATGAACAAAATTGGAAAAGTATTCTTTTTTCTTTGAGCTATAGCTTTATGAAATTTAGGTGGTAGGCGAGATGTTTGAAAACTGAATGTAAGGGAATGAATATATGGAATGCGGGATGGGATGGGGGTGGGGTGGGGGGGGGAGATAATTGATAAGTGCAAGCGCTACAGTAATTTCCCGTAATACCATGCGAGCGAAGCCGCGGGGAAAAGCTAGTATTCAATAAATTGTATGTAAAACTAAGTTTTAAATTTAAATTTTACTTTGTTTGAACCACTTGCATTTTTAATGTATTATTATTAAAACAAATATTAAAGTTTTTTCCACTATAATTTTATTGACCGCTTTCAGCTCAGCTAGAGCCATCAGCCACCAGTCCAAAGATGGCTCTAGTGAGCTGAAACCGGTTACGGTCAATAAAATTATTGTGGAAAAAAGTTTTATATTTGTTTTTATTATAATATATTATAATGGAATTCCACCATGAATTATCAGTTTCAAAAATAGAAATATTAAAAAACTTGCATTTATATTTAATACGCCTACCGGTTTCGGAACAACCATTCCGTTCTCGTAGAAAAATGTACTAAATATAAATAAATATACTATTAGAGTATTTGTCTGGTCAGTGGTTGAGTAGGCATCGCGTTTGGGTTCCACCCGGGCGTCCCGCGTTCGATTCCTCAGCTGGCTAAGTCCTCCATCACAGCACAAGCAACATTTTCGGCTTTCTGTGGTGGTAGTAGGAGATTTTCAAATATTTTTGGGTTATTCGTAACCCGGGAATGTTTGTCTTTCTTTTTTTAAAGAAAAAAATATATATTTTGACCTAAAGTTCCGAAACCGGTTGGCGTATATAAAAAAAATATGTATATACATAAGTGGCTCAAACAAAGTAATTAGTAACATGTCGATTATTTTGATTAAATAGTGATGTACGAGTACAAAGCTATTTATTTTCATGAAGTTATTTTATCCCAATTAAAATTGTATACACTCACATACTCACAAAGTTTTTGATATATGAAATAAAAAATAATGTAAAATAAATTTTATCAAAAAAATAATCCGTATTTTCAAATGATATCAAATCGGTTAGTTGGTTGGTAAAATGTTCCTGTAGTGTTTTTCTATTGCATAGTTTGGATATTATTAATCTTATTTCAAGTTTTATGCAAATTTTAAAGTTTTAAAAAATATGTGAACAGGGTTATATATATATATTTTTTTTATACAATACATGTTACATAATTGTGACACTTACATAAAAAAAGATATATTAAATCACCATACTAGGCGGCTGTCATTGTGACCAATGGAGTATAGTTTTACTTTGTATGAAAAATGAAGTCTAGTGTAAACGTATGGATTTCGTTTAAATGATGCAAAAAGATTGGAAAAATTACAATATAAAGTAGAAATTATAATGAAAAGTAGAAAATAGAAAGCAGAAAGAAGTAAATTAACATTCGATTATAAAAATGCACATAACTTTTTTTTTTTTTTTTTTAGTATGTGTGCATGCAAGCACACATGCATATATAGGTGCACACATCTATACAAATATATACACACACATACACACATACAAACATACTCCTATATAACCACATCCCCACACATATAAACAATATATACACCTTTATAAATGATGATCAGGATGATATAGGATGATTATTGAATAACTGATCGATTATTACCACCTTTCGGAATCAGTTATTTTGATTATTAAAATCTGTCGATGTTTTCTCAACACAACCCTCTAAACTTAAAACAATAATTTGATAGTATGTAATTACTTAATTTTCTGTGTATTACCTGGTCTAGGAAAGCTTTGTATAGGGCGTAAGTTATAGTTCCATGTAGTAATAATTTACTCGCTGGAACGAGTGAATAATATTCTCAATGTATCTTTTATGAAGATTAAACTGAAAACAGAATCATAGTGTAAGTTGAGTTACAGAGAAAGCTGGAGAAGAATAATCTACATCTCTCTGCATTTGGAATGCGTACGTTGAATAAATTTGTCCATGTAATAGGTAGAATAACTTATTTATTTATTTGTAGGAAAGAAGCAGTTTTTATACTAGAGACATAAATAATAGACGTGACGTGAGACGTAGGATCAGTCACTCAGACCTTCTTCTAAAATCTGCTGCAATAGTAATTTTCTACGTCGACAGGTGGCAGCAGTCGTATTAGACAGCCTTCTGTGATTTATTCTTGACTGTAGAAGGTGTAATTGGCATGAAAGACTGAAAAATGTGTACCATGATGCAACAGTAGATGCCAGCAATGTTAGACGATGGGTTCTTCGCGAAGCTGGCTCACGAAAAGCGCAACGGTAGGCGTTGATTGCAGTGACTCCACGCAACATTCAGCGAGTTGGTGACATCATTCGTGGTGACCCCGGATAACTACAGATGTCGCATTCTCTCCCTCAGTAAAGGCAGTGTGATGACGATTATTCGACAACTGATTATTCAAAAAAGTTTGTGCAAAGTGATTACAAAGAAAGTTAACCTGCCAGAATAAAGAAACAAGGAAAACAATAGCCTCACAAGGAAAACAATGGCATTACACAAACTCACCGAGGACAAAAAAAAATCAAAACCGTGTGATCGGCTCTACGGCGTCACGTTGAAAAGTTACGGCGATGGAGTTCTGGATGTGACCGTGCTTTTTACAACACTGATATATGCTCTTGTTAAAAGATGGGCCAAAGCTGTGGGAATGGAATGGAGATTCATTTGAAAAGTAACAAATTGATTGTGAATAATGTGTTTTACTACCCTGGTAATCGCATTTTTTTATTTCTTGACAGGAGGAGAAAAAAAATAGGAGGCATTACTTTTTGACTAACCCTAATTGACCCTAATTTTTGAATAATCAGAGTGGAAGATACTATCAGTATCGCCCTGGTGTAAGACCACCATTCAGAATTGAAACGTTGCTTGAAAATGGCTTTAGCCGTGTTTAGTGACCAGATCTGAATAGCCAGGTACTTCCCCACCTTCCTCTTCCCTATCTCCTTCCCCTCCTCACTACCTTCAGCCTCACAACATACCCCGATTGGGGATGCCGTAGTCTCACTGGCTCCAGACGGGAGCAGTTGGGACTCTTGTGCGGTATTAACTATAAAAAATAAAAAAAAACCCTAGTATATACATAGGAGGATAATCAAGGTTAAGCTAAGAAAATATCGTACACTAGTGTTGGTTAGAGATAAGAGTTTTATTTTGCCTTAAATCTTAGAAGAAGGTAAAGGTAGAGAAATATGGGATAACGATAGAAGATGTTATCGATACATTCTATACTCATGCTTTTATTTGTGATCGTGTTCTTCACTTCTTGTTATTTCGTTAATTTCTGAAGGTTAGGTTAAATGCAGATGGTTTAGCCATGTAGAGCGAAAGAACGAGGAAAAGAGTGTAAGGAGAATATACGATGCAAATGTGAATGGTAAAAGAAGTCGTGGACGCCCGAGGAAGAAATGGCCAAGTGAATCAGTTTGAGTCGGGCCATGCCAAGAGTCAGAATAATAGAAGAACGTGTATGAGACGATGTATGAATGTGAATGAGGCAAGGAGTATGTGCCAAGATCGAGTTGTTTGGCGGTCTGTCTTGTCTGCCTGCCCCTGTGGGGAAACGGCGTGATGGTTAGATAGTTAGTCAGTTAGTTAAATGCAAGATAGATTACTTTTTTCCACAACCAAGATACCTGATGCATCGTTGTCTGGTATCACAAACAGGAGCAGACTCTTAAGGGTGTTGGCGTCCAGCGTGCGTGCTGACGCTAACGGCAGGGTTGGAGAAAGCTCTCACATATTTAATACAATTAGCTGCTGTATCTGCCCCAAATAATAACTAGCTCAAGATTTTGGCACAAGCAGGATTCCTCGTAACCTCAGGGCTAGTGCTTGTGGTTCGGAACTTCACGTTTCTCCATTGTCCCAGGGCCTCCCTCGTCAAGCAAAACACGGTAGGTTATCACATAAACAGTTTATTCAATTCTAGGAGACACAATAATACATAAAAAAGGAACGATCCTAGCTGAAAGTTAGTTTGAATGTCCGTCTCTCTTCTCTATCACGCGTGGTTAGGGTTAATACATTTAATTGCACACAAAGGATAACATGGTAATTGACTCACGGTTGATTATGGGCCAACAGCGGCTTCACACACTTGATTCTCTCAGTCTACGCACCGTCCATCGGGGAACGGAAGCGCACACGGCGAAACTGAACTGGTGTCGTCCATATTCGCGGGGTACGTGAGCCCGCGGAGCTCGCTTGCTGAAGACTGCGGAGCTTGCGGTCGGCGGCGCGTCTAGCGGCCGCTCCGTTTGTCGCTCGCGGGAGGGGATGGTGCGCGCGCATCTATATTGGCGGTCTATTTTGTAACGTAACACTTCCCCCCTCGCCGCAATAAAAGCGACGTGGTAATGGAGCTGTAGGACTAATAAATCCTCTTACCTTTTCAGCACTTGTGCCAAAACATTTAAGAGAAACGAGGAGAGAGAGAGAGAGAGAGATTCCTAGCTGGAGAATAGTTATGAACAGAACACAAAAGAGAAGATACATGGTGTAACAAGGAATTGTCAATAAATGTATATAAAGGCAGTGGCATACATAAATACAGTTGCAAAGAACAAGGATCTGTTGAAGAAAGGTACAAGGGTTATGCAGTGATAGAAAAAAAAAACTCTAAAATTGTATCATTGGTCTGTGAGCTAATGTTTGCGAACGTGGTTTGCGTAGGATGTCTGGGGTGGTTGAACGTTTCACTGAAGTTACAAGGTTACTTTGTCACAGTAACCTGGCCCATTTGAGATTACACTCAAGGGACACTAGGGCCTTTAAGAAAATACGAGGAAGAGAACACATGATGAGGCTTCTAGGTGGTGTGGAGAGTTCTACCTGTCACAGAGGTCGAAAGGGTAACTGCTTCCGGATCCTGTGGGTGAGCCAGTACGAAACCATTGAAGTACTGGAGAGTGGAATCGCAATTGGTGGTTGGTACACTGGTTTTTGTATGTAGTGGGATTGTTTTGTGAACAATCGTTGGTATTGTTATTTGCGCAAGGGCACAGGAGCATCCGCACAATGGCAGTAGGGCATTTGCATTATGCAGCAGGAACATTTGCATAATGGCAGCAGAAACATTTGCACAAGGGCAACAGGAACATTTGTATTATGCAGCAGGAATATTTGCATAATGGCAGCAGAGCATTTGCACAAGGGCAACAGGAACATTTGTATTATGCAGCAGGAATATTTGCATAATGGCAGCAGAGCATTTGCACAAGGGCAACAGGAACATTTGTATTATGCAGCAGGAATATTTGCATAATGGCAGCAGAGCATTTGCACAAGGGCAACAGGAACATTTGTATTATGCAGCAGGAATATTTGCATAATGGCAGCAGAGCATTTGCACAAGGGCAACAGGAACAGGAACCAACCTAGAGCTGGCGTGCTCGGGTTTGTTTTGAGTGTCGGTTCTTTGTGGTGATACGATTCGCAACTACACGCACGACTCACACTAGGTTATGTTAGATGCGGTCGGGTGCTTTTGGTACGCAGGGATTGAAGGCAAGGGACCTCCGTGACGGTAGCGAGGGCAGCATGAAGAGGCGCAGATGTAGATAGGGTGCAGAGCTGCTGGTTTTTTTTTTTAAATCCGGCAAAAATTATTATTAGAACAAAATTCTTGAAGTTTACCTGCCTAGTAGACCAATGATGAAAAAAGTTTGGAGAGAAACAAGTGTGCATGTTGAGAAAAAATTGGATTTGTTTGGCGTGTAGAGAGAGAGACGGAGAGAGAGCTAACTAAATGTGGCTAATTCCTAATACATGTTACAAAGGTACGTATTCAAGGACAGGTTCTGTGTAACCCCTTTTGGTTTTTTTCTTTACCAAATACATTTCCAAGAATACGTGGTTGAGGGATTGTACGTATAACAAAATTCCCATTCGAAAGAAGTTGGTCTTCCATGACCTATGCTCACGTCTATACGGTAGCATTTTTTCTACTTTCGAAAAACAAAACATTGCGTACAAGATTAGTTATAACAAAGTGGGAAAGGAGTAGGAAGTTGAAAGGATCCGCGTATGAAGATTGTCCCATTTGACAAACGAAACGCCAAGTGCGTAACGCATATATCCCCATTCACGGATAATTTCGAGGAAGGGGGAGGGTGATAATTGGGAACATTTGAACGAAGAAAACTGCTGGGGACTCGGCTATTTCCGAAATTCGACCTCTGGGTGGAGGTGAAACAAGGTCTACAGCAGTCATCCTGGCACATTACAATAATGACAACTGGGAAAGGAGTAGGAAGTTGAAAGGATCCGCGTATGAAGATTGTCCCATTTGACAAACGAAACGCCAAGTGCGTAACGCATATATCCCCATTCACGGATAATTTCGAGGAAGGGGAAGGGTGGTAATTGGGAACATTTGAACGAAGAAAACTGCTGGGGATTCGGCTATTTCCGAAATTCGACCTCTGGGTGGAGGTGAAACAAGGTCTACAGCAGTTATCCTGGCACATTACAATAATATTTGGTAATGTTGGACATGGTGAGTATTGTAACGTCTTCACGTATAGCGTACAAGATTGCAAAATCAAAAGATTTGCAAGTAAGTTTTATAACGTCTTCACGGATAACAATGAACGAATTACAACTGGGTTGCCCAGTATTGAAGGGAGGTGCAAAAGACTAGGTATTTATGACATTTCTGACAAAAACCCACAGAGTAATTATAACGGGCTCCCCGTATCGCATTTAGTAGATATTCTGAGATTCCCATCTATGACGGCAGATTTTATAAGGTTCCCACCTATGATGGCAGATTTTATAAGGTTCCCACCTATGATGGCAACAAAAGGTTAACGTTCATATAAAGGTACCTATTCAATACAGACGGCGAGACATACTGATGTACTTAGTACAACAATACCGTAGCATAATAAATCCATATTAGCGTACGTTAAAGACTTGCACAAAGGCAAAAACATATTTGAAGATCTGGCCAAGATTTTATACTTCAACAATTAAGGGACAAAAAAAAATTTCTGGCGTGCTGATGGAATGTGAATTTCATCTAAGCTTACCGCAAAAGAGATCCTTTGTGGTATAAACCCTTTTGGTTACGCACAGAGTATCGTATCGTGATGGTACAACTTTTGTTGTACTTACACGTACGATGGTAGCAACAATACAAGACATGCGCTTATCGTTGTTTGACAAGGAAAATTATTTACATTGGTCCGATTTGAGTGTTTAAGACCTTCTAGGTTTTACTTACTTAAACAGACTGCTATGAACACACTTTGGTGTTATGCACAGAGTATCGTATCGTGATGGTACAACTTTTGTTGTACTTACACGTACGATGGTAGCAACAATACAAGACATGCGCTTATCGTTGTTTGACAAGGCAAATTATTTACAAAGGTCCGATTTGAGTGTTTAAGACCTTCTAGGTTTTACTTACTTAAACAGACTGCGATGGACACACCTTGGTGTTATGAAAATTATAATAATGGGATGGGTTGTTCGCAGGGTGTTCACTTGGAGACCTGGCTTCTTGTTGTGACCTCGTACTTTGCACGTGATAAGTCACAACAAGGCAACCCCAAAATTTCAGTTTGAACAGTTGAGACCCAGGGTGACTCAATGTTGCTGAAATGTTGTAAAAAAAAATTTATCGTTAATGAAGAGGCACGTTGAAAGTTGTCCCTTTTATAACGATACTTTCCAGACTCCACATTCAGTTCTGGGGAGAGCTAGAGCAATTAGGGTTATTTATTGAGCGCCATTCTATTTTCTTAAAAAACAGAAAAAAAAAACTTAGAACGGGTAGCAAACATCTGATACCGCCGTGGGTTTACACAGGTTTGCTTACCTAATTTAATTACATATGACATAAGGGTTAGATGCACTTTGGCGAGGACCCGATATTTAATGTACAAAAAGATTTTCTAATATTTAGAAAGGGGTGACGAGGTATGACATGATGATGTGAAAATATGATGCTGCGAGTTGTGACGATGCACAAAACCTTGGGCACGTAGTCTCTGACTACTTGCAGTAAGCCACAGGGAATTCCTTTCTCCGAAGTGATCAATTTCAGGTAGAGGTGTGCATGCTTAGAAAAAAAAACGATGTTTCCAAGGTTTGACACCTGGGGCAGCAATTAGAGGCGAATGACTGATGATGACGAGATATTTATACAAACAAAAATAAAATAAAATGAAACGAAACCACAAGGGAGAATTATATTTTCTTCCATGACTTTGGCTACAGTTGACAACACTGTGCCAGAGCTAGAAAGGTTTCTAAAAACATTTCCTTTCGTTGTGCTCCGGTTTTATGCCGGGCGAAAGGCTTGGGCGAAAGTTTTCTTTGGGGGATCTTTCGTTTTTACAAAACGGGGTGCCAATTTGGCAGAGCAGTACAGCGCACCTTGCGACAGAGTGTTGTTTCTTCTCCAGACGTTCTTCCTTGGACGTGACGTGCTTCCTGATGTACTTTTTGTTGTAGAAGGAAGCATATTGAATAAGGCATTTTTTGGATTTATTCCTGGGAGAAATCTTTCTACTTCTCAGGGCCTGTAGTAGTTCTTCCTTTTTTGACGTAGAAATGTGGGGGATTATACCCAGCGTGACTTGAGGGACTTCCATAGTGTATAGGGTCGTGTCAGGGTGACCTTACGTTGGGAGAAAAACGAGAACTCGACTCTTTATCCGTAATTGGAAAGAAATTTTTTGCCAGGGATTGACCACTGGGGACGTATATGTATATTTTTTTTTTTAAAAAAATGCTTCTGCGAAAAAACGCGTATTTGTAAGTGTTTGGGTTATTTGAAAATTTGGGCAGAGGTTTGCCTCTGGCCGCGTGCTTTTTAGGAAAAATCCAAGCGCTTTGGAAAAAAATTTCGAAAATTTAAAAAAATCGAAAAGAAGGAAAAATCGGAAAAATTTTCAGAGTCCGAAAACTGGAGAAAATTTGCGCAGCGATTTTCCTCTGGCAATGCGTTTTTAAGAAAAACTCCAAGCGTTTGGAAAAAAATATTTCGAAAATTAAAAAAAATCGAAAAAAGGAAAAAATCGGAAAAATTTTCAGAGTCCGAAAACTGGAGAAAATTTGCGCAGCGATTTTCCTCTGGCAATGCGTTTTTAAGAAAAACTCCAAGCGTTTGGAAAAAAAATATTTCGAAAATTAAAAAAATCGAAAAAAGGAAAAAAAATCGGAAAAATTTTCAGAGTCCGAAAACTGGAGAAAATTTGCGCAGCGATTTTCCTCTGGCAATGCGTTTTTAAGAAAAACTCCAAGCGTTTTTGGAAAAAAAAATATTTCGAAAATTAAAAAAAATCGAAAAAAATTTTCACAAGTTTTCGTGGAAGTAATTTGTTTGAGAATTCAACAATATCTTGGGGGCATGGTTTCATTACGCGGCTTCCTATAGCCTGGCTTTAAACAGCACCAATTTTGGTATTTACCCGCGAATTCCCTTCGTCTTTTCGACAAGATATTACCTTCATTGTCAATTGACAAGGTATTATAGTGTCAGATGTCAAGGAATCCACGTCAACGCGAATTTAGTATTTTTTGCAATATTCGAATGTGATTTTGGCATGGCATGGCATGATCCGGTTTCATCAGACGACAGAGTCAAAAATACTTAATTGTCAAATGACAGAAAGAATTTAAATCCACTTGTTCCCTAGGTGTCAGCAAGTGTCTCGTTTAAAGAAACGTACCAGCGAGCTGCAAACTAGTATATTATTAAAAATATTTAGCACTTTCGAGACCAAGCGGATGATTTGTTTATCATGTACATGATTTTAATTGTTGAATAAATTCTTCTTTAATTTGTGTTTATTTCCACTATTCACTTGTATTGAAAATAGCAATTTTAATCGGCCGACACTTTGTAATCACTGTATTATTCGCAGCGACAACTTCCTAGGTTGGGCACCTTGCGTTGGAATACCGGTAATATTTTGTCGAGTGACGAGTCACAAATGATAAAATCGCGTCCGTAATAATTTAAATTGTGATTCGAAATTATGTTCGCGCCGAGATTCCTGTTGGAAGTGCTAGACAATTGGGAATAAACAATACATCATAATAACATTTCAGAGTTTACAATTGTTGCTTGGGAACGAGGCCGTGGTGGAACAGAAAAAATTTAAATGGCCCCACGTTTAGCGCCAGTGTTGGCGTCCAGCGTGCGTGCTGACGCTAACGGCAGGGTTGGAGAAAGCTCTCACATATTTAATACAATTAGCTGCTGTATCTGCCCCAAATAATAACTAGCTCAAGATTTTGGCACAAGCAGGATTCCTCGTAACCTCAGGGCTAGTGCTTGTGGTTCGGAACTTCACGTTTCTCCATTGTCCCAGGGCCTCCCTCGTCAAGCAAAACACGGTAGGTTATCACATAAACAGTTTATTCAATTCTAGGAGACACAATAATACATAAAAAAGGAACGATCCTAGCTGAAAGTTAGTTTGAATGTCCGTCTCTCTTCTCTATCACGCGTGGTTAGGGTTAATACATTTAATTGCACACAAAGGATAACATGGTAATTGACTCACGGTTGATTATGGGCCAACAGCGGCTTCACACACTTGATTCTCTCAGTCTACGCACCGTCCATCGGGGAACGGAAGCGCACACGGCGAAACTGAACTGGTGTCGTCCATATTCGCGGGGTACGTGAGCCCGCGGAGCTCGCTTGCTGAAGACTGCGGAGCTTGCGGTCGGCGGCGCGTCTAGCGGCCGCTCCGTTTGTCGCTCGCGGGAGGGGATGGTGCGCGCGCATCTATATTGGCGGTCTATTTTGTAACGTAACAAGGGTTCTATTCCGCATTCCGATGTTATGTCGGTTAGGGTGTTATAATAAAGTTTATGAACCTCGAAGATGTTGCTTTCAGACATATTCATAATTGCATTTTTTCTTGAGGCGCCGTATCCTCGCTCGAAAATAAGAAGATGGAGAGATATGTAATTACGAATGTTGGAGAGAGTGCGCTTATATTTAAAACGATAAAATTGTAGCTAAAGTGTGAAAAGGTTTAATAAAACACGACTCGTTTAGAATAGAACTTAAATCTCGTGGGGTTGTCTAAAACAACGTTCAAAGAAACACTGAATTTTTTCATACACATAACTTGTTAAATAATAGAGACAGGCGTTAAAATAAAAAATTTCGGAGCATACTTCGCGATTTTTTTCTATCGAGGGGATTTCATATAATTTGCATTTCGGCGTTGGTAATGTATAGATATTATCTTCAAAATTAACATACATTTTTTTAAGAGCTTAAAAACTTCAAATATTCAAGGGAGATATGCAAGAAATCGGTAGAAATTCGGGTAGCGGCGGCTTAAGTCAGTTCCTCGTTGCTGAGGATCCTGACGCTTCTCCAATTTAATAACGAAGAGATAAAATAAAAATTTCATTGATGCGCAGTTATGGGGCACGCCAGACGCATGCCTATACGTTTACCATAGGCGTAAGATATTATGCAGGCATTTAGATGTGTTTCCTCCCTTTTACAATATCTTCGAATCTCGGGTCTTCATCCTCTCTTTTAAACTTCTACAAGATATTGTATGTTTATGAGTAATAATTATCTGTCTTAAAATCACTCAAGTATACCCACGAACTGGCGATGCCTATGTGGGATTTTTTTGGTTAATCTGCTAATCTATTTATGTTATTCTCTACTTTTTTAAAACTGTTAATATAAAAAGTTTGTATTACAAAATTTTACCAACTGTACCAAAAAATTTGTTAATAAATAAAAAATAAATAAAATAAAATAAAATTTTAAAAAAAGTTTACAAACACAGCATCTGTTTTGAGCAAAATCCCAATGTTCTTGAGGTAACCTACACAGGTGTTTTAAATTTAACGGTTATTTTTTTTTTTTATTAAATGAAGACAATATTAGCGAAACTCAATCTAAAAGCTGAAAATTTTCGCTAATATTTTTTTCATTTAATTAAATATTACAATACGCTTAATATGTTTATATGTTAATATGTTAATATGCTTTTAACTTTCCAATTTTATGTTTTATTCTTTCTCTTCTTTTCATTTCCTCAATTTTCCCTCTTTTTGTATAAATCATGGTACATATATATTCACACTTATCCTAATTTGACTGTCCTAAAACGAGAATCATCCTAGTTGGACAGTCAAAACATTTTATAAATAATGTACATAAATGTGTAAATATTTTACTAAATAAAAATTAAATAAAAAAAAATTTAAAAAAAATAAAAAATAAATAAGATAAAAAAAATTATAATTTTTGTTTTTTTTTTGTTTTTTGTTTTTGGTGTGTTATGCCGTGTTTCGCTACCTCCTTCTTTAGCCAACGTTTCGGACAGCGTTACAGTGTCCATCATCAGGGCTGATAGGAGAGGTAGCGAAACACGTCATAACACCCCAAAAACAATAACAAAAATACTTTTTGGCCGTGAAAACCTAAAAACATACCAAAAAAAATTAAGTTAAAAATAGATATAAAAGTTGATTATTTGTTTTAAATTCTAACTGTTTCTGAAAATCATTGTTTTCTCTGTAAAGTAAGCTAATTTTAGTAAGTAAGCCGTTCACGCCCCACGTCTACCAAAAATGTGGTTGGCTGACTTAAATAAAGATTTACTTAGGTACACTTGATCCACCCTTCAAACCAATATATAATTCATAGCATGGAAACACGGCGCAGCCGCCACGTATTTTTGTAATTCTTCATTTTCCGATACGTATTAAATAGTCCACGTGTGAGGGGAACGTGAAGACATTCATCTTCTTGATCTAAAACATTCCATTCGCGTCACGTTTGCCAGCTCTTTTTTATAACTTCCTCTTAGAGGAAATTTCAGGACTCCTGTAGGTGAGCAATCTAACACATAAAGGATAATGAAATAAGGACAGCACCTTCTTGAAATAAATAACACACTCAACCTTACAGTTTTCGAGAGTTGATTTACGATGGAATTCGATGGAAGAACCCTTTGCTAAATCCTTGATTAAATTTATTCGATTTAATTTATAAACGAAATTCAAAATAACATACTTCGATTTGTCGTCGCTTAACGTAGTTTGGAAGACCCACTCATTTTAGACCATTTTCTAAAATACTGTTTATCTAAAACATTGATTCCCAAAGTGGTCCAGGCGGACCCCTAGGGGTCCAGGGGGTCGTGGACAGGGTCTACGGGGTTGTGGACGTCGGGACCCCTAGGGGTCCACGTAGGCACGATAAAGAAATGGGGATTCACCAACTGGTTTCGTGGACCCCCACTTGCCCCATATCCCATCCCACCCCATTTCAATGGAAGATGCTCCAAGGAACTAGCATCATTGATCCCCTCGGCACCGGTGCATAGCCGGGAAACACACCAAACGCGCGCCCGCGGTTCTTCATTCTTCACGTGAGAACGGGTCGCTTCTGCGACTCGTTGCAGAGCTCACAGCTCGGCTGTGGAACGTTTTGCCGGTCTCTGTGTTTCCTCCTTCCTACAACACGGGTCTCTTCAAGACCCATGTTCACTCCTTCCTCTCAAAAAAAGACTCACACAGCATAGGCCCTGAGGAAAATAGGGCCTCCCGTGTGGATTTAATACAAAAAAATTGGAACTATTGGCCCAAATTCTGGAATGAATATTCCACACCAGTTGAACGAATTGAAACGACGAATCACTCGTGTGAACAAGTGTAGTGTAGCCCATCAATACATAGTACCCACATATATATATCATATCATGGTGCTCACGTGCAGCGTCTATGAAAACTGTAAATACAAACTCAAGTGTTCAGCCTCTATCTGTTATAAGATGAGAGCAACCGACGAATGGTGTCAAGTGGATGGCTGAAATTGTTAACATAAGTTGAACTCATCATACTTCAAGTATTCAATGGTCTTACTCATTTTGTTTTGAAGAGTTTTACTTCCCATGTACATTTTTTACTTAAATTTTAATTTATCTGCTACCAGTTTTGACACATCCGTGCCATTCACTAGCAGACTTAAAACTAACTTTAAAATATATACAAGTACAGAAATGATTAGATTTTATTAGGTGGGTGTAGGGAGAGAACGAAAGTCTTAAAACTCTTCAAAACAAAATGTCTAGAAATTGTTACATAGTTAATGCCCAAGAAAAACAAAAAAATTTCACCTACTTTTTATTAATGTTTTCCTTCTTGCAATTAGGCGTTATTCGGTTACAATGTTTATTTATTTATTTATTCACGCCTTGAAGGCCATTATATATATTATAACGGTTAGGTTATAATATTAAAAAAAAAAATTATAAAAAAAAAATTCTTGCGAACGCCGGAATTTGAACCCGCGACCTCCGGATCGCTAGTCAACAGTCTAACCCCCTTGACGATGGAGGCCGTCGAGGACTTAAATGTTGTTTTCATGAATGTTTTAGTCGTCTGTTCTGCCAACCATTTCGTTGGTTACAAAAGTTGGGCATCAAGTTAATATACATAATGGTTCCATGACAGTTAGTTGGCCTCCGGCATACTTATATACAATATGTATTCGGTTTATGATACGGTATACCTACTTACACAAAATATAAGTGTCCCCTAAGGGGTTTCAGAGAGGATGCATCGCCGAAAAACAAACGTTTAAAACTTATTTTCATTCAAATGCATCAAGGAAAAAATTACTTATCTATAAACTGTGTTTATTTATTTCTATGTATTACAGTATTTACCTATTAATTAACATTTTTATATAATAGATCAATTTTGAAAACATTTTTACCGAATATATTTTGCAATTTTATTATGTTGGGTGTAAGGTAGATTTGTGAAGGTGAAACTGTGGATAGGTATTGTTTTATGTTTCGTGAACACCTCACTAGGAGAACCTGTGCTGAGGTGTTAATTTATGTTTATGTGTGACAAGTATTTATGTGTTGTAATAGAAAGTTTTTTATGTATTTTATTTTTTTTTAATTTTAATAGTTATTGTACATTGGTTATTTAGAAGAGAAAAAAAAGTATTTATATATATTAGAGGAATATAAAAATAAAAAAAAATATATAGACATACACCAGTATGTGTTTACCAGATTTTAATTAAATCTACACTGTAAATAAATTTGTTTGATAACTGATATCAAATTTTTATGAAAGGTATTTTAGAAGTCGATTTTAGATTTGAAATTGGTAAATAATGCATAAAAAATATAATTTAGTAACAATAAGGAACTCCAATGAAAAATATTATGTTGCCTACAAAATTGATGCTTCGGTTTCAAGCTAAAAAAATAGTAATTGCAAACAATTTTTTTACCACTCTCCCGTAATAATATTGAAAAATATAATTTTATAATAAATATAATATAATAAATAAATAATTCCACCTAAATAACGTTTTACATATTGAATAGTTTCATAGCTTCTTCTATACAAAATGACAACACCTGTTGAAGATAACTAAAACTTTTGGTCATGATGACGTCACACGGTTCACACTATATATGGTGGTTTTCAAAAAATTAATATTTTGAAAAATTAAAACTTTGACATTTATTTTAACTATTAAAACTAACTTTAAAAAAATATATAAATATGCACTTATTTAAGTTAGAAGATTGATTTGGGCCAACTGTTGGGGGATCAACTGTTGAGTCACCATTCATAATATACAAAGTATAATACGGCCGAGTTTGAAATGATGACCAAATCTTGTCCCTTTGTTTATTCTTGTCCATTTAAGATGTTGTCTCTATCTTTACTAAAATACAGAATTGATTAAAATAATTTTAAAAAGTAACCTAATTTCTAACACAGATTTCGAAGTGCAGATCTAAATTATAACTTCATGTGAAAACTAACACTCGGCAGGATTGATTTAAACCATTTTAAACTCTTTTTGTTTTTGAAGAGTTTTATTTTAAATGTACATTTGTTACTCAAATTTAATTTTTTCGCCACCGGTTTCGATACAACCGTATCATTTACTAGCAGGATTAAAACCGGTCGTGGAAAAATTAAATTTAAGTAACAAACGTATATTTAAAATAAAACTCTTCAAAAACAAAATTTCTAGAAATTGTTACATAGTTAATGCCCAAGAAATACAGAAAACATTTTAAACTCACTGAACATTTCCACCTGTTCTAAAACTAAAACTGAATATCTAGCGTTTGTATTCTATTGTCGTTGATTCAGCCTGATGCTGTTAAGATATACATTTTTTTGAATAAAGTTTCTGTATAAAATAATTAATTATGTTTTTGGAACATTTTTATTTACATTAACTCTACACAGGAGGCCGTGAGGAAAATAATTTTCCTCATGGGCTGTGTCATCTTTGGGGATGTTTTTGTGGAAAGTTGTTGTGCGCAGGTTGTTTTTCTGGAAAGGAAGGGGTCAACCTGGATCTTGAAGATACCCGTATTGTAGGATGGAGAAAACACAGAGGCCGGCAAATCGTTCCACAGCCGAGCTGTTAAACTCAATAACGAGTCATGGAAATGACAGTTTTCATGTGATGAATGTCAACCTGTACAAATGTTGGGCGTGCCTTTGGCATGTTTCCTGAATATGGACCAGTGCCGAAGTAATCAATGATTCTAGTTGATCGGAGCATCTTCCTTTGAAATACCAGAAGAACAAATACAGCATTTCTACCCGACATCTGTGCTCTAAAGATTGCAAGTTGACAGGTGGATAAACAACCAAACGGACCGCCCGTTTCTGCAAGTCGAGGATTTTTTCCAGGTATTTTGGGGCTCCAGACTAGAGATGGCAACACACGCCCACGTTGTGGCGGTCGATTCCTCTCACGTATTTAAATATTCATAAGACTTGATTTTTTTTTAAGTAACACCTCACAATGGTGCCCCTGTCTGTTCAGAGGGCAGTGTTGTGAGGCGGGTTTAGGTGGGAAATGATTTGTTAACACAGGTCGTGAAGAGGCCCGGATTACATGAAGGAGGAAGACAGATAATGATAATGATATTTTGTTGTGTGTTTTAGTGCCGGCAGGAGTACAAGGCGGCCTCGCAAGGCTACAGCCAGAGCCCCTCTCAGGTGTCCCTGGCAGCCTACATGGACCAGCACAACGCCTACGTGCAGCAGCTGCACGCCACCAACGGGATGCTGGACGAGTACAACCAGGAGACGTTGCCGCTCTTGCTGCAGGTAAACTAAGCACTATAAATTTTACAATAAACAAGCAAATGTTGAAGTTTGGTTTCTGTTTCTTATAACAATTCAATCTCCTCCATAACAATACAAATGTTATGATCGGGAGTTTTACAAAATACTAAAGACTTATCAGCGAGCCGCCGCTTAACGCCGTACTCGCTGTCAATCGGATATGATTGGATATCTTCGTAACCACTTGGATGTTTGGGATCGAAAGGTTCCGTAAGGACTAAAGTTATATCTCTCGTATAGTACAACTACTGACCTCTGTTGAGGCGTATTAAAACTACATATAACTACCTATACTAAAGACATCTGTTGAAAGACATTGATGCATATTCACATACAATACAATTTATCTCTACAAACCCCATGTATTTATAAAAATGCAATCTGTTCATAGTTCATTAATGAATAATTTTTACAAAATTCATTAAAAAGCAAACTCTTCGCTGGTGGATGAAGTTTTTCAACGCTTGACATATTAGAGTATTTTCTTTGTTCAAAACTTTGTTGGAACTTTTTCTCGTAACTACGTTCCAATTTGAATGGAAATTATTTCATTTTACTAGCTGGTGGGAAGTGAGTACTCGTGTTAAATTAGGACTTGCGCTAGTAAACAGAAAGTTACCCACATAATTATTAACATTTTTGCAAAGTTAGGATATAATGAGTTTAGTAATTTGCACGTGGTTAGGTAACTATTTCCCCTTTTTTATTTAACTATTGAAGTAAAGAGTTTTTAACGGTAAACAACCTTATGATGTCTTAAATTACTCGCACGCATTGGCACACAGAAGTGATATTATTTAACAATGTACCTATTTATTACGCATAAGTTATTCTAATTTTATAACGTTCTCGTTAAAGCTTAACAAACTTTTGCTTTTTATTTAAACTAAAAAGTATTAACTGTTTTTCTTAGCACCATAATTAATTCATTCATTAATTTTATATAACTATCATATTTCGTGGTGTAAAGGTTCAAATTAGAAACAAGAACTTCAATTACAATGAACTTGTATCTCTCTACGTGACAATTAAAATTACAAGCATTACATTACGGTTATTTTACACTATCGAATAAAGTTGTAGCTTTTAAGTCATTACATGACAACGCCCGTTAAGGCTCATTAAAGATAGTCTTGCGATCGTACCCTTGCAACAGTATAGGGCGGTTTCGATGAGAAAGATTGTTTTTTTTTTTACATGAGCTTCACACAGGAGGCCCTGAAGAACATAATTTCTCTCAGGGCCTATGTCATCTTTGGGGATGCAATGTGGTTTTAAGGAAGGGAAGGAGAGGAGAGTTCTGGGAAGGAAAAGGGTTTAAGGGGTGGGTAGGAATCTGGGGTTCAGTGTGTCCTGGTCATTCGCCTCCAAGACCCAGACATACCTCACCCCATGAACCCATACCAGTGTTTTTAACTAATAACTCAAAAATTTGCTTTAAGTTTATGCCTACATTCAAGTTAGCAATAAAAATGATTAAACGCGAGATGATATAATAATTATGAAAATTATGTACTTTTTGTAATTATTTATTGATCATAAGTATTAATAATTTTTTTAATAATGTCTGAGCAAAAGAAGGGTCTAGAAAAAAAATCTGAAGTATATTAGTCTGAAAGACCGTAAATATATAGACAAAGTATTTTCATCAGAAAACACGTGGGCGGATTTTTTTTAATACTTTTATTTGAACTAAAATTAAAATTCTGAAAGTAAACTTTCCTAGATAATTTATTGATTTATTTTACTGACGTATTTTCATCAGAAAACACGTGCGCGGATTTTTTTTATGCTTTTACGTTAACGTTCCTAGATAATTTATTGATTTATTTTACTGTATGGTTATATGATAAGAAATGTGTGTTGTATAATACAAAATTTAGCTTGAAATTTTAACAAATCTTCCAACGACCAATGGTCTAACCTTATTATAATAAATATAAAAATATTTTTCGAAATGTAAAACATAACTTTACTAAATAAATAACAACCTTTCGAAATCATCTTATATATTTTCTTTTTGTAGAAAACAGTCGAAACGTCTAGAATTTGTTTTAAAAATGATATATTTCCGGTTGTGTCTGGTTATTTCTTCTTAATTTTGGCTATGAAGAAATAACAATAATTAAGATAGTATATATATATATATATATAAATTACAATAATTAAGATAGTAGGTTATGAAGATGAATTCTAAAATAAAAATATGACTTACATATCTACTTATCAACTGAATTTTGGTAAAGCGGGTGGAACTAAATTAATAACCAACAAATTTGCGTAAAATTACTTTGGTATGTTTCAAAAAGAAATAAGCCATAAATGCAACACGTCCTCTGAAGCATCCGTTAAAAAATCTTTTCAGTTTTAAATGAAAAATTCAAAACCATTTCGTTAAACAGGAAGCCTGCTAAACTCGAGTTTCCTGTAAAAAAGATATGTAGCCTAGGAACCCTTGACCCTTTTGTGGCCTTCTTAAGGCCTTCATTCAGTGAAAACGAGGCTCGAACTTGATACAGACGGCGAGCAGATAACATGTTTCAAAAGCTCCCTCACTTTACCCTCGGAAGCTTCATAAACAATAGGAAAACTTTTGCCATTACATTTTATGATTTTAATTATTTTTTTGATATCAAACTGTTTAATATTAATATTTAACGTCGGTGACACTCGTGACAAAGCTGTGAGAACTTTTAAGTTTCACCTCTGCAATTTAGATATAATGTTTTTATTAAATGTTAAGTTAATATACATCTACTAATTAACCCGATCTAAACAGGAGAATATTTTCTCAGCCCTTCTCCTGTTCCTCATGTTCCTTTTCCTCACTTAGAGAAACCGAAGTCATACTGACTACAGGCAGTGAAACCGTTTTGTATTATCAAAGAAAAAATGTTTATGCTTACTCGTCAGAATTCTTTTTACAATATTAAAGTTCTGATAAAAAACCTTTTAATTTGTCCTACCAAACAAAACGTTTATTGTTTAGTGTCATATTCCTAGAGATTACTATACATATTTAAAGTATGTATATTTAAAGAAAAAATGTTTCATCCGGTTAAAACGATGATAATTTCTGAGAAATTTTCGAAATTTAAGAGTTTCGTTTTTCGTTTTGTAAAGTAGGTAGAGGACTGATAAATTAAAAAGGCAATATAATCACGTTATAAACACCTTAACTTTTTGTGATAATCCGAGGCAGTCTGTCTCAGGACGTTGCGGAAATATATTCACTTTAGAGGGAATAACCAGACAAAACCGGAAATATGTCATTTTTAAATCAACTTTTAGACGTATTGAGTCTTTTCCACAAAAAAATATAAATTGATTTTGAAAAACTGTTCTGTTTGTTGTCTAGTGAATTTTTTTTTTTTTTTTGAGAAAATATGTCTTTTTTTAGTACAATAAGGTTTTACCGTAGGTCGTTGGCAGAGTTGTTAAATTTTCAAACAAAATTATGTATTATACATTACATGCATTCAAATCATATTATCATGCAGTAAAATAAATCAATAAATAATTTGGGAAACCTACTTTTCAGAAATTTTATTTTAGTTTAAATAAAATCATTAAAAAAAAGATCTGCGCCCTTGCTTTGTGACGAAAATACTTCATTTTGTCTATTTATTTACGGTCTTACAAACTATATTTTTTTTAAAATGACATTCTTATGTTGCTTAGACATTATTGAAAAATTATAAATACTTATGATCAAACAATAATAACATAATTTTTATTGTTTTATCATCACGAGTTTGAGCATTTTTGAATGTAGGTATTTATCAAAGCAAAATTGGAATGAAATAAAATCGATATTGAGTCATTATGTTAAAATGTTGGATTGGAGAATAATTGATTTTTCTCACCGAAACCGCCCTAAACCGTTGCAAGGGTACAATCGCAAGATCATCGTTCGACGAAATTTAAATTCTCGGCCACTGGTTAATGGCTCTTAACATTTAATTAAATGGAAACTTCGATAAGCCGACATACTTTTTCAAATATTCTGATTAAAAAGCAACACGAAATTGGGCTTTTAATACAAATATTATCGCATGTCAAAATCCTCTTTACAACGTTGCCATGTAAATAAATTTCCAAAAATGATGATTCCGTACAAAATATAATTACATTTTAGAGATGTATTCTGAAAACTATATTTTGAAAACTATCAAATAAGGTTGCCTTTCTTAATATGACTCTAAGACGGCATTATATTAGCCTTATATTTCACAAAACGTTGTGTTCCTATTTTTAACTTCATCTGTGAACTTTACTGTGAAAGTTAATTTTAAAACTCATAACTCATAACCCATTCATTATATTAAACATCCCTGCACAATTTTTCTCTTTATTATAAAACTTCTTATTAAGACAAAAATAAAAATATAAAAAGGCAGAGTAGAACGAGAGACTTGGTGTGACAGATATTATTGTAGACGCACCTGCAACGAACATAAAAGGGTCCATGTAGTAAGAGTAATGTAAAAGAGAGAGAGTAGTTATGGTACTACTTATTTTTATTTTTTTCTTTGAGTATTATTTATGTTGAAATCAGTAAAAGGAGAAGTCCCAACGCTTTTTTAATAATAAATGTTAATGACAATGAGAAATATTCTTTTAAAATCATAAAAATCAGTAACTTCTTTCTTCATTTTATTAAGCATGTCCTGTAAAATGTCGTAAATGTTATGCTGAGGTAATATTTTTCTTTGTAAACTATTATCATTGAAATTCAATAAAGTATTTTAACAGTTTCAATGAAATTTTTTTATTGCGAACTTAAAAATCGTCGATAATCCTCAAAAAGTCAATAATATTTTTAACACGCTTTTCGGGCCTCTTAAAAACGATTTTATTGCCAAAGTTACCATTACCTTTACCACCAAAAACCGACATTTTCAAGTGAATTATTTCACCGTTATTAGCTGAAACCGTATTTATTTAACTGCCTGACCTTTAAGATTTAGAATATCTGTGAAGAAGTGGAGAAAGAAATTTCAAAGTATTTTAGGTGTGAGGATTATAAATGAGCGACAACTTTCTGAATAACTTAAAGAGTCTGTAATTTTAATCGTTGTTGAATCGCACTTTGACATTTTTAGTATCGTCATATAAATCAAAAAACATACCCCTAATTCGTTGATATATTTTTTTTATATTGGCTCCACACAGGATGCCCTGAGGAAAATAATTCCCGTCAGGACCTGTGTAATCTTAGGGGATGCTGTGTGGATGGTCTTTTGAACCCAGGCACCCCTCTTGAGTCAACAAATGTAGCAAAACACTGGGGTAACCTATGCAGAGGTGTTGGTTATCCAATAAATGGTTACCGGGGCGGCGGTAACCATACCCACCTCCCAAAAATTCAACATTTTTAGATCACACTCACAACTTAATCACACTTTAATTGTAGCTACCCACTTCCAGATCACACTGACAACTTAATCACACTTTAATTGTAGGTACTCATTTCCAGATCACACTCACAACTTAATCACACTTTAATTGTAAGTACCCACTTCCAGATCACACTGACAACTTAATCACACTTTAATGTAGGTATCCACTTCCAGATCACATTCACAACTTAATCACACTTTAATTGTAGGTACCCATTTCCAGATCACACTGACAGCTTAATCACACTTTGATTATAGGTACCCACTTCCAGATTACATTGACAACTTAATCACACTTTTAGGTACCCACTTCCAGATCCTTACTCTTCCCTTTCTTCTCTCTCCTTAGATTCTCCCTGAAATCACAGATTTACAAAAAAAATGCTTAATTAATGCAAATAATTTGTGTACACTAAGTTTTCTCTGGAAAATACTCTCAGTAACAGCACGACGGGAGAATCAAAATCACGACGTGTCTTAATATTTATATATCCATGTTTAACGTGTTTGAAGGGACGATGAGATAGTTTGGACATGCATACGGGCAGGTAGATGAATAAACTAGGTAATGTGTGTCGCTCATATGGAAGCGCTAAGAAAGGCATAATTAAGTGAATCAAATACTTATTACGTCAATTTCAATGTTGGATAATGTCAAAAACCAGAGTGTGAATGCGATAAAATGTGAATGTGAATGAAACCTAGAGTGTGTCAAAACAGAGAAATTTGGCGAACAATCCTCTTTGCCAACTTCGGCGCAAAAATTACGTGATGAGGTACTTGATCCAAAAGGTCGGGTAGATTGAATATTCATTCAAACCTTCCGCTTTTCGTCAACTTTCCCCCTAATATTTCTTTCAGCTTCAAACACTCCGGATGCCGTGGTTCCAGCAGCTCTGTGCAATGTGACTCTTGTGTAAAAATTCCCGTAAAAAAATTAAAACTTTGCCGTCAATTCCCTTGTAAACTGTTGTATGAATATTCAATGCCGTTGAAGAGCGCTCGACGAAAGAAAGGACTTGAAAAAACTTTTTTGTGATGCTCAGCGGGTTGTACAGGGCCTAAAGTTACATAGACTGACTTTACAAATGAAAAAGTCCTTGTTTGAGATAATAAGAAAGACTCTAACACATTTGTTAAAGGATATTAACATGTAGTCAGCGTATCATGAAAGTGGATTTCTTTGTTTCCCCCTCATTATTATTTAATACGCGGTAACGTTTATACACAAAAATATGTTCTGTGACATTGAAATGAACCATTCCAGAGGAGTCCTTCAGCGGTAAGAAATTAAAATCAGTTAAACATAATGTATTATTTATTTAAACACGACCATTTAAGAACTCATCAACTTATTTATTATGTTTTGTTTTATATTGTTTAGAAATAATATTAATTAGCCATTCGCCCCCAGCATTATCCATTATTATAATAAAAATATTTTTACCTTTCTATATTCTAAACGGTGACCGGACAACTCGGAATGAAACCAACTCAGAACCATCTCAGATAAGTCATTTTGAGTGATAAAAAAATATATATTAAAAATTGGTTTAATAGGTTACGTTAGGTTGGGGTTATCGGCTAATTTTAAATTATTTTTTTCATAGCTTTTAATGACATTTCAAGGAGATGTTGAGTTGACTTTATTCTCAGTTGGCATGGAACCATTCTAAACAGAGTTGTCGGTTTTTTAAGAAAGGGCTTTTTCGTCGTGTAAAATTAAATTATTTACTTTGGAAAAGTTTCATAAATTTGACTGTCCTATTTGTGGTAACGATGCCGTTATTCGTTTGCATTAAAATTGCGAGTTTTTTCAGTTAATCATTTTAAATTATCGAAGAAAGCAAACACTTTGTGGCTTGACATTTTACAAAATGAAACAAGTTCTTTGTTTAAAATCACTTTATTTAAATTTATATTCGTCGACCGGTTTTGGTCGAACTCGGCCTTCTTGAGGGGGGGTAGGGTTTTAAAACTTATTTTTCAAATTATTTTTTTTTCTAAATGTACAATATGTCGAGAGTAATGTATGTTGTGCCAAAATTTCAAGTGCAAGTGCTTCGGAGCAAAACTAACGAAGTTACAGCATTTCAAGCGACCGGCCCTCTTGCTCTATTCAAGTATATTTCGAGTATAACAAAACTTTAAATTGATTTTCTGGCAAATAATGTTTTTTAGTCCGTGAACGTCACAACTCAAAATCTATTTGACCGATCTTTTTGAAATTTTGCACCCTTTTTTCACACAAATCAACAGGTAGTGACGGAGAGTTTTTTTTACTATTTTTTTCCATTTTATAATAACAAATTCACGGAAAATTTTAGCAAAAATCGCATTTTGACTTCAACATGCTGCAAAAAAAAAAATTTAAAAAAAAAAACGCTTCATCACTACCTGGAAAAACATATCACCTTTTAAACCCATTTCAATTTTTTTGTTTCAAATGATTCGTTAACGAGTTATGATGTTCACTGCGAAACACCTCTTTTCGAAGCGCCTCCGAAGATTCGCTCTCACGAACTTATTTATTAATATTTTTAATCAAAAAAAATTTCAAAGATACTTCAGATGTCATACTATAAGGCGTATTTAAAAGAAATAATCCAACATTATTCATATCTCCAAAAAAATCATGAAAATTTGCCTTTTTTTCGCCTTTAAAACCCTACATCCTCCCCCCCCCCCCGCCCCCCTCCCCCCTTTAGGGACAATAAACATTTAAACTAAATTACAGTATAGAGTTAAGATAATAAGATAAACACAAAAGAAATCTTTTTAGAAATTAACTTTTAATGTTAAAATAAATTAAAAGAATAACCTCCTCTCTCCTGCATGTAATTTGAGATACTTGAGAAATGTTAACAGTCCATTTTTGCTTGTGGTCTAAAATCAATACGAGATTAACAGCCAACAACCACAGATTTTTTTTCGGTTATCCGTTTAATAGCGATTTAACTTCAGCTTGCTGAGTTTATGAGTAATTCTAGGGTGAGGTATTTATGAATGAGAAAGGAAAAAGTGTTTTTCATTTTGAATCAATTGAATTGATCGTAGATACCAATCTGTACCTTATATTTCAATGGTTTGTAACAAGAAAAGGAATAATAGATTTCATCCATCTTAAGAAACTGAAGAATTTGACGTCTCTTTCAATTCGGGTTCCAGTGATTGCTTTTGTTAGAATTACGTTCATCTGAGTGAAAGCTATATTATTGTTTACCCGAAACCTTAAACTTTAAAGAGATATTTCGCCGAACAGGCACCTTTTATTAACGCACATTCTTTTTCAAATAAGAGTTGGTGTCAAATTAATTTTCATACAAAGAGTTGAAATCGACAGCTACTTACCCGAGTACCAAATAATCGACCCACTCGTATACATACTTCGTAGTGGGGGCTAGGCGCCAAGGAGGCAATCTGCAGTATACTCCGAAACAGTAGAGACAAAAACAAAACAAACATGATTTACAATATAATTACATTATGAATAGCGTGCCACTTATGGTACGGCCACACTGAGGCCAACTTCCAACTTCAAACATTCGGACGATTGTGTAGAGGGGTAGTTGGAATTCGAGTTGGCCCGGGATCGCCTCCGAGGCGATCGGCGATGGCTGGTTCATGCGAGTTGGCCCAACACATCACGGTACAAAAATTGTTTGAAATTACTATTTTTTCGCTTTACGAATCGAAATCAATATTACGGAAACCGAAACATCGCTTGCACAATTATAGGCAACTGATAAGATACAGCGACGAATCAGCTTTTCGGCATTCGCCATTTTGGAATTCGGAGTTCGGAGTTGTAGGGTTGACCGCAGCAACCACACGATCACCAGCCATCCGAACTAAGTTCGGAGTTGGAAGGTTGGCTTTGGTGTGGAAGTAGCATTTAATCTCTTTATATGAAGCTCGCGCGATTTTTCCCCTCTAATTTTTGATTGAACCCCCATTGAGAACGACCACGAACCGCCACTGTTGGTAGATGAAGGCGTTACCCTAAACTATTCGCAACATTCCCGGTCCCATGCCTTGTCCTGCTACGCGTTTCCGCCTAGTTTGTTTATCTAGTTTATAAAACGGATTAAGGGCGCCTTGTGCCCTTGTGCCAGATGAACACCACCGATTGATGAGGTTGCTAATAAAATCATTTAATTAAAAATCATTTACTTCTATTTGTTCGCTTAATGCAAGTACGGAGGTACCTATTTTTTAATCCCAAACTAACGTTCTCGGATCATACATAACGTCTCACTCCAGCTTGCTACAAAGTCCTGGGAAACATCAGAACATCTTACCATTTAATTTATTTTGACGGCCGGCGTAGTCCAGCGGTAAGGCTCTTGACTAGCATTCCGAGGGTCCGGCGTGGCAAATAAATTTTATTTGATTCATTTGTGTTATTTCACAATTTATTCATTTAAAATAATTTATAGTATATTTGCGGCACGTTCCAGAGTGGAAGATACTCTCAGTATCGCCCTGGTGTAAGACCACCATTCAGAATTGAAAAGTTGCTTGAAATGGCTTTGGCCGTGTTTGGTGAACAGATCTGAATATCCAGGTACTTCCCACCTTCCTCCTCCCCATCTCCTCCCCTCCCCACTACCTTCAGCCTCACAACATACCCCAATTGGGGATGCCATAGTCTCACTGGCTCCAGACGGGAGCAGTTGGGACTCTTGTGCGGTATTCATATAAAAAATAAAAATAAATTTTGACCCAGATGCAGTGATAGCCATATTCGATGGCTTATAAGAAGCAAGCAGTAGTAAACCAGAATTGCACATGTTTGAACAAATCCAAATAAAATATTCAGGAAAGTATATCTATAAGCGATCACATGGAATCTATCTTAGATTTATGTACAATAATGGACTCAAACGAGGCAACGAATGAATTTAGTCTAGAAACCAGACGTGCAAATCATAGTTTTAATATAGTGTACAACTCTATTGATAGCCCGTTCCTCTTGGAATGATATGGCTTATACGTGCTTGAGAACTTCGACCGTACCACGACTCGTGCCACGGCAGAACGTAATATGTTCTAGTACAGCACTACGAAAGGAATAATGCTATTGAATGAAAAAAAATGTTTAACTAACGAGTTTTTAACAAGTTATTACAATCCAAGTTTTCAGAAAAAAGTGGTTAACATTCTGAAGTAATAGCTTTCGAAGAAATTTTCTATCATGATATGTTATGGATAACAATTATGTGATTTCTCTATTATCATTTTATTTTTATTATCTTGCTTTTCTTTCTCTTTGACACAAATATATATGTTAACTCGCTATTTGACACAAATATATATGTTAAAAAAAAATACGTTCTATGTTTTATATTTCATTGTGTAGTAACAACTTAACATTGATTACGCATACTATGAACATTTATAATTGGAGTAATAATACTTATGTACATCCCATTGGCAATTTTATAACTATAATAATGGTTAACCTTCTGTAAATGTTTCAAACAATAAATAAATAAATGGTTTTAAACAAACGGAACTAAAACTTTTATTAGAATTTTGATTAGGTAGATTCCTATAGTCCTTACTGTTTAAGTCAACATTCTTTATTTTTACGCACAAAACTCTTTCGAGCAAAATTGTTGGCTAAAGGTATCGGGATATATTATTTATACTACCACTTTATTTTTGGTGAAAGTTTACATGTCTGATTTATAAAAGGAATCATCGAGGGTATTTGTGAATACAGGCGTATGTTTATTTGCTCAGCTAGGTACTCCCTAATACTAACAGAAAAATAAAAACATTGTTTATTCATCGTTTTCTGGGAAAAACGTGGCTGTTGGGCTCCGTCCCGTTCTGTTAAATCCTGATAATAATATTCTTCAGCTCCTGTTGGGGAAATGATCGATATTTGGGTATAGCAGAGATGAATGAAACTCGTTACGTCTTCCTGTCAATAACTCTCAAGAATTGACGATAATTTGATGATAGTACAATCGTCCATAAATCAACCCCTAACCCTCTTACCCAACACTTGATTGTATGTTTATTGGAAATAGGGGTGAATTTATCTTCCAGTTCCATTTTCCAAATTCCAAAAATATCTTCATAAAGTTATCCACCAGCAAAGCTGTTTCTTTTAATAGAGCCAACTAAAAACCTAAAAACATCAGTTGTTTAAAATTACGACACATCCATCAAAAATTACTTCAATTTTGTTAAAAACTTTCTAAAACTGAGAGCGATAATATATTCTTAGACCTTCTGTTTTTATTCATATATATAACTTACCATATTAGGCAATTGCCCCTAATGCGGGGGTCAGTTCAGTCCAGTCAGAGCCAGTAGTATTTAGTTAAATGTCGTTACAATTTTTTTACTTACACTTACATGCAAACTACCATCTTGTATTTGGATTACGAGTTCATATTACAATAGTCCCACGCGGAGCCAGGGGGACTGTGGAACCCCGATTTGAAAAAGTCGTGATTCGAGAGGAAATGAGAAAGGAGAAGATGAAAACAAAATATGAATATAAACAAAAATATGTTGAGTACTAGATAAAGGAAATCCGCTTTTAAAAAAGTTTTTTTTTTTTTGTTTTAGGCAATTCACCCTGGAGAGAGTGCTTTGTGCCGGTAATATTTAAAATGGATAAGAAATTTCGGTTAATCTAATGGGAAAATAATAAAACAAATTAAATATTGGACTCATTTAGATCACTAAAACAAATTAAATATTGAATTCATTCAGGTTAATAAACTTACATAAAGCTGTATGAACACGAGAATTGTTAAGAGATAAAAGGTATGAAATATTAAGGGGGGACTGGTGTGTGATTTTAATAAGCCGGCGGTATATGTTCTTGAAAGATGAATGGTTTTTACAGTTAAAGAAAACGTGGTCGAGGGTTTCCTCTTCCACACCACACTGGCAGAACGGATCATCTAAAACTCTAATTCTAGACAAGTGAGATGCAATTGAACAGTGGCCAATTCTCATTCTCGAGATACATGAAATGAATCGTTTTGAAAGTTTTTTACCGTGAAACCATGGCTTAGCAGGGATATGGTTTTGAATTCCCGCATAGAAAGATCCAGTTCTTATTTTGGAGACTGCCCAATTTTCTTCCCAGGCACGAGTCATATTGGATTTAAGAATCGGAAAGACATCGGATATAGGAATTCTAAAATTTAGTGGAATAGTTCCGGAATCTGAACCAGATTTGGCGAGAAAATCGGCCATCTCATTACCCTCGATACCCAAATGGGCAGGGACCCAGGCCAATATCGTCTCAAACCCAGATTCACTAAGAGAATTGAGAAGATTTTTTATTTTACATATAATATTGTCTTCCGGATAACGTAAAATATTTGACCTAATTTTAGTTAGAGCACTTAGCGAATCAGTACATAGTAAGGCTCGATGAATGTTGAGAACCTGAATTTGATTTAGCGCTTGTTCAATTGCAAAACATTCGGCTGTAAATATGGAAGCTTCTTTCGGTAATTTATAAGTGAGATTGATGTTGAATTCTGGACTATATATAGATGATCCACATCTTTTATTTTCAAATTTGGAACCATCCGTGAAAAGGATGGAAAATCCAGGGAATTTCGAAGCCACTATGCTTTTAAAACAATCATCCACATTTTGAAATTTATTTGGGGAAGATAAAATATTCTTCCGAAAGACTGATGTTATTGTGTTCGGCATAAAAGTGATTGCCTTAAATGGAATATTGTATATAGGAAGATTGGGAACTTCTTGAAGATATTGGAGGGAAGATGATAGAGAATTATAGAGATGAAAACTTTTAATTAAGAGAGGAAAACATTGTTTTTCTCTCAATCTTTTGTTAGAATTCAAATTAACACTTAACCTATTAAGACTTTGTTTAATAGGATGATGTGATAACGATAAAGCCTTGAAAATATATTTATTGGCAAGGAATTGCCTTCTGAAATATAATGGAGGCTCCACACATTCCACCTGAAGCGCATTAATTGGAGAAGACTTCATAGCTCCAATAATCATTCTGAGGGCTTTTGATTGAATTCTTTCCATTTTCTTATCTAGATATTTAGGGAGTGGGTCAAAAAGAAATGAGCCATAATCCAAGTGGCTCCGAACTAGGGAATTATACATTAATTTAAGAGTGGTAGGATGAGATCCCCACCATACTCTGGAAACTGCTCGCATCATATTAAGTCCCTTTTCACACTTTGTAGAAATTATCTGAATGTGTGGAAGCCAGGAAAGTTTATGATTCAAAAGAAGACCAAGGAATTTGATTTGAGTAGCGGTTTGTAGAGGCACATTATCAAAAGAAATTGAGAATTGGGGAATTTTTCTTTTGCGCGTGAAAGCCACGACCCTTGTTTTAGATGCCGCCAGATTCATCCCATTTAATGACAACCAGCTTTTAATATATTGTAAAGCCAAATTCATTTCCTTAGCTGCAAGAATAATATTTTTATGTAACAAATATATAAGGATATCATCCGCAAAGTAAAGACGCTTGATAGAAAAAGGAATTACTGAGTCTAGGTCGCTTATATAAATATTAAACAACAGAGGACTAATAACAGAACCCTGGGGCAAACCTCTCCATAGTTTGCGCCTTAAGCATTTAGAGGAAGACTCAATAATAATGGACCTATCTGAGAGCAAATTAATAATAAATTGGACTAATTTCGGGGGGATTTGTTTTTTAATTAGCTTTTCTTTCAAAACATTCAGTAAAACATCATCGTAAGCTGATGAAAGGTCAAGGAATGTGGCCAATGTATAAGAATTTAGGGATTGGGAAACTCGGATATCAGTTGTGAACAAACTTAAATTATCCATTGTAGATTTCTTTTTCCGAAAACCATACTGATTTGGTGAGATAATATCTTGACTTTCAACAAACCACTCTAATCTGTTCTTCATCAACCGCTCCGCTACTTTCATCAAACATGATGAAAGAGCAATAGGCCGATAAGACGAAATTTCAGATGGATTTTTTCCAGGTTTTAAAATGGGAATGATTTTTTGAGTTTTCCAATCATCCGGAATTAGTCCTGTTTCAAACATATTATTAATAAGAGATAAGAAATATTCAACCGCCATATCAGAAAATGATTTAATGAAACTATTAAGTATTCCATCGGGACCCGGAGCGGAGTCAGAAAGGGTTCTTATTACTAGTTTCATCTCATCAATGGAGAAAGGAGCATCTAGCCAGTTAGAGTGAGATGGATATGGCTTAATAGAAGGCATTTCTTCACATCCGGCCACTGATGGGGGGGCTATTTTATCCGCAAATCCTATAAGAATTTCTTCTGATATATGCTTGGTTCTCGGCGGAGAATACGATGATCCGAATTTTTTTAAGCTAGACCAAACTGAAGATTGGGGAGTTTCCGGAGACAGGTTTTCACAGAACTTCCGCCATCCAGCGCGTTTTTTATTTTTCAAAATTCGTTTGGTTTCTGCCTGGGCTTTTTTAACTGATAAAAAATTTTCTAGTGACATACACTTACGAAAAGAGGAAATTGCTTTTTTACGAGAGTTGACGGAGCGAGTGCATTCCTCGTCCCACCACGGAGTAGAGTGTTTTATTTTAATGTTCGCATTGCGTTTCGGGATGGATTTTTCTGCTGCATTTATAACCATAGAGGGAAACGTCTCACATTGCAATCTGATGTCTCCCGGGGACGATTTTTTTTTAAAATTAATAAGGTTATCTAGTTCAGAAGAGAAAGTGCTCCAATTCGCATCATTTATTCTAAATTTGAGATTATTTTTAACTGGTGGAGGATAAGTGTTAGATTGATGTTGGAATCGGATTATAATTGGAAAATGATCACTAGAGAGGGGATCGTTTAGGATGTCCCAAGAGCATTTAGATGCTAACGAATATGAACAAAGAGATAAATCAACGGCACTTTTCCGTTGATGAGGGGGGGTGAATCTGGTTGGAGATCCGTCATTTAAAAAACATAGGTTATGGGTATCAATAAAATCTAAAAGATTGCGGCCAGAACGATTTGTTATTTTGCTACCCCAAGAAGGGGAATGTGCATTAAAATCTCCAAGGATCATAAAAGGGGAACAAATCTGGGTTAAGATTGGTGCCCATTCATTTTCAATAAAAGTGGTAGAGGGAGGAATATATATTGATAATATTGTGATATCAGATAAGACAGCTGCTATTATCTGGATATCGTCGGAGGGAGTATGTATATTAATTTGTTTAAACGGGATAGAATTATGGATCATCAGAGCCGTGCCGCCTTTACCATCCGGTCTGTCGTGTCTGAGACAATAATAACCCGGAATTCTTAAGTGAAAGGAGGGTTTTAACCACGTTTCAGAAATGGCGGCCACTGAAACGTCGTGTTCGTCGAGTAACTGAATTAGGTCAGATTTGTTAGCGAAGAGGCTTCTACTGTTCCACTGAAGAATTTTGTTCAGTTTCGAAGTCATTGGGGAGGCAAGATAATAAAGATTTAATGTAATCGGCAGCGTTGGACGGTACAGTATTGTTGTTTGTAAGGATAGAAATTAAAAGGGTAATTAAAGTTTGTATAAAAGAATTATTATTCAATATTTCGGGGAGAGCAGGAGGGGATGTATTACTATTAATGGCACACCCATTGGGGGTCCGAGATTTGGCATTCCCATTCGGGCTGGTCAAAATATTATTCAATTGTTTTTTATCAAGGTAAGGAGTATATTTTGGGTTGGGTTTGACTGGCTTGAGAATGGTTTCTCTGTGAGAAGATGACGTTGAATTTAAAAAGGTGGTTGATTGGAAAGGAGCTGAGGACGATGTCATCTCTGCGAATGATTTTTTCGCAGGAGAGAATAACTTTGAGGCCTGGAAGTACGAAATGTTGTCGGTAGCCATTTTATGTTTTATGTTCCTCTGTCTTGTCAATTCCGGACAGGCTAGACTGACCGCGGTATGTGCACCCGAACAGTTAATGCAAATGGGATTATTGGAAGATTTTGGACATTGATCAAATGGGTGACCTTCTCCGCAAAAGTAACAACGTGGAGGGGAGCGGCATACGGATTTTGTATGTCCAAACCGGCAGCAATTGAAGCATTGAACAGTTGGAAATTTATAAACTTCGACGGGAAGCGAGGTATAATAAATAAACACACGAGACGGAAGGGATTGTCCCTCAAATGTAACAACAACAGATTGGGAAGGTTTCCAGATCGTGTTCCCATCAGTAGAATCCTTGTAGTTCAGTCGACGTGCTTTTATTACTTTCGGGGTTCCTTGGGAATTATTCAAAGCATCAACAATTTCAGCCTCTGGGATCTCCGTGGGTATTCCTCGAACAAGACCCATTCTCGTAAGGTTAAATGACGGGATGAACGATTTATATTTATGGTTTGAGAGCGAGTCAATTTTTTTTACAAATCCATTTGCGGAAGCGGCAGTATTAAACTCGATAGATAATTTATATCGCCCTTCCGGTTTGATTGAACCGTTAACAATACCAAGGTTATTATTTTTTGAGTCAAATAAGAATTTTCCAAAATCTAAAGGATGAATAAGTTTTCCTTGTTCAGTTCTCTGAACAATTACGATAAAAGGACCGGAAGCGGAAGCAGGATAAAGTAAGTCAGTACTTTTTGTATTATCGCTAGCTAAAGTACTTGTCTGGGTGTTACTATTGGGGTTAAGGTCGTTAGAGGTCGAGGTTTGTTGAATCGGCGGTATAGTTTTAATTTTCGATGGGATGTAAAGGCTATGCGATGGTCGTCGTTTACGAGATGGAAGCGTAATAGAAGCCTGGCTAGTGGTAGATTCCGAATCAGAAAAATCTAATATCGATCCTGGGTCGGGAGGTCTATCTTCGTCTTCCTCCATTGTATAAAAAAAAACTTAACTTTTAAAAATTAAACTGAAAAAATAATACGCAGTCTATTTCATTGACTGTACAAACAAAAACGGATTAGCCGTAAGTAGGAATGCAAACAAATAAGTATACGATAAACAGAATTAAATAAAATGTAACAATAATCTCTTATCTGTATGAGGCACGGGAACGGGCGAACGGCACTAAGCAATAGGTAAGGTACACACAACCACTGTTGACCGCGGCTCGAATCGGACTCTTTAGAAAAGTTTAATACTGGATTAGTGTATCGGAAAGGCCGTACAGGCCCACTCCAACACCCTGAAACAAAGTAAACAAAGTGCAAATACTTTATTTTTATCCTGTAGGTATATAAATAATAAAAAAATCCCTTTTTATCGAAGTATGAATTGCTTCAACCCACAACTCCACTGAGGTAGAGTCAAAGCTTTACTAAAATTAAGTTACCTCGGGTGGAACATTATTTAATACGGTGATTTCCAACGGGGGCGTTGAGATCCAAAGGGGGCGGTGTGGCCCTGAGGGCAAATGGTGGACGGTGAAAGGCTGTAAGGGAGCGGTGAAGGTGATACGGGGGTCAACGGAATTAAAATAATATATATTCCCAATGATTTCAAATAAGTCCTAGGTACATCATAAAAGAATCTTGCATGTGAACCGTTCATTTAGGTATTTTTGATAAATATTTATAGTATTTCTTTGTTTTGGTAATAATTTTTCTTAAAATAATGTTTAATAACTAATGTTGGCTTTTTATTAAATTAGATAGACAGCATTTCCGGGCAGGATTATACCTAATCTTAGAATATAGAAAATTTACCCATTTCTATCATTATAAGCGAATAATGCGGCTAGTGCAACGATGGAGGACTAAATTAGTAGAGGACCTAACCCGCAGCGCCGCGTTTTTTTCCTCTCTTACTGTCAAACTTTTGTTAATAAAGGAAGAGAGGGCGTTGAAGATAAATTTACTTGGAAAGTGGGCGTTGAGCCAGTACCGTTGGACCCTCTGATTTAATACGAGGTATGAATTCCACGATATTATTATCATTATCACAGTTGTACATAAATAAAAGAAATAGTAGTTTATGTCGCTAATATCACAAAGTGGAATATAATTAATAAAGGTACAGACTATAGAGCATGAATGACATTCCTCTATTTCACATATTATGACCGGTATGTTAGTATGTTGGTATGGTTGGTATGGTTGGTATGGTTGGTATGTTGGTATGCCGGTAGAATGTTCTGATAAGTTTATTATAAATGTTAGCCGTCCATCCGACAGCCACATCTATATACTCGTAAGTATACAGCTGTGTACTGTAGTTTACGCTTGATAGGGTGTCAGAAAGCTAGGTAAGTACTAGACAAGGTTTTACAGAGAAATTGGTAATTGTAAAAGTTATTTGACGAGTGGCTTAGCTTAAAATGACAGAGTTACCTTCCATATTTTATATGGCTTTTTCAGTTCTTAGCGAAAAAATGGCAAGCGTATATAAACATACATGCACTTCGAAGAATATCATACCATGTCGATAAAATATTATTTATAATTTTTAAGGTAAGTAAATATACGTCTTAGAAATCCGAACAGCAAACGCAGTGGGGGGAGATCGTTTTCAATATCTGAATACTTATTTATTATGTGATAATTTCATAAAAAATTACCTTGTTTTAAAACAGTGGGTAACCCTATTTAAGAATAAATTAATACCGACAAAATACAAAGTATTAAATATTAGGTGTAATTGTAGACCAACATATGAAATGGAACAGACACGTATGTGAACTTGTTAAACGCATTAGGAAATGTATCTATATATTCATTAGATTAAGAAATATTCTCAAGTTGAACAACCTGTAAAAAGTCTATTACGCACTTGTCCAATCATTAATTCAGTATGGAATCATTGGATGGGGTGGTGCTTATGAAAAAATTGTATGTCCTGTAAAAGTGGTACAAAAAATAATTATTAAAGTAATTTTGAAAAAACAACCAACATTCCCTTCAGCATCTTGTTCAAAATTTTCCAAGTACCAAAAATTGAAGACCTCTATAAAAAAGATACAATATTACAAATATTCAAAGACAATGTAATCAAAAAAATCAAACTTAACTCATAATTAAGACATAAATTTAACATCCAAATTCCTTTATTTTCAACACAACAAATGCATAATAATTATATTTACAAAGGCATAAAATATTTTAATAGTCTTCCCGAAGAAGTAAAAAAAATAACAGATTTCGTATCAAGAATAACAGATTTCGTATTCAAGAATAAAGTCAAATTAATATTTTTTTGTAAATTAACAACCATAACATCACCAACCAGAATGTTATAACTTCATTTCATGCCATATTAAAAATAACGTCACAACAATCTAATACTTAATTTTATATTTATTGTACACTATATGTAAAATTATGTTATAATAATGAAATAATTATGAAATAACTCCTACGCCAAGCTCAAGAGCTAGCACTCTTAATTGGCGTAGAAAATTATTGAATTATGTATTTCACTATTTTGTTTTGCCTACTACTTTGTACAATGCTGTAACTGACCAAGGATTCGTTTATTGTTATAAAAAATGTGCTCGAAAATGCAAATCAGCTATTTATCTGTTAGTTAAGTTAACCTCCACACAAGTCCTTCCGATAGCCCAATTTTCTTCAATAGATAAAGATAACTGTTATATCTGATATCTTATTATTCTGCGTATTGCGGAAACACGGGTAATTACTATAAGCCGCCTTATTTAAACATAAAAAGTACATAAAAATACTTGCAGAACTTGATTATAACATTATTAAATTTAATTTTAATTAAAAAAATAATAAAAATAATAAAAGTACCGGCCATTCGACACGAACACTAACTTTCCACAAATTCAAGAACCAACTACGCACAGCATTCATTTATACGAATAGTAACTCACTTCGAATACTTCAAATCTAGCAATTTAATAAATATGCCTTAAAAAACTTACTAAATTTTGCACGTAAACCCACCCCAATGGTGTGTTTTGGATCCTGTTAACATCAAACATTATTCATACTTATTTCGTTCTTCTTTTATCTATGTACGTAGAATATTATGCAAATCACTGTTTGTAAAATATTCATTATTTTTCCGTGTTTTTTTGGTTTAAAAAATAAATTCCCTTTTTCAACTTATACATTGTTTGAGTATAATAAATCTAATTGTATGTTGTGTGCTGTTTATCGGAAAATTCACTTCTTCTTCTTGTGAGAACCTGTGGATTAAGTTTTATCAATCACAGTCTTTTGCGGCATTCAAGGGGGAAATGGCATCCCAATTCCTAAAGATTACATTTATGTTCTCCTTCAACACATATTTTGATAATTATTTGAAAGGGTGTTTTTTTTATTTCTGAAAATGTGGCTAAGATGTGTAATTTTTTTTCTTTTCTTGATTGCAAGAAAAATTAAGAAACAAAACTTGTTGCTAGTTTTTAGTTTTTTTTTTTAAAGAAAGAAAAACATTCCCGGGTTACGAATAACCCAACAATGTTTGAAAATCTCCTACAACCACCACAGAAAGCCGAAAATGTTGCTTGTGTTGTGATGAAGGACTTAGCCAGCCGAGGAATCGAACACGGGACGCCCGGGTGGGACCCAAACGCGATGCCCACTCAACCACTGACCGATCATGTGTTCTTATGAGATGTACCTCTAAAGATTAATATTTCAAACGCCTCCAATATTGACATGGTTATAGATTTCAGTTTCAAAATTAGCACTATTTACCTACTGTAGTACGGTATAGACATAACATATCTCCATACTTGGCAAGTGTTTCCCTTGAAATTTCGAATTTACTTCTGCGTGATGCAAGTCATATTCTACTCAACTACCGAAACATTTCAATTAATTCTCCAGTTCAATCGTTTAACAAGCTTTTGAAATGTTGTTAATTGTAACCATTGAACAGTACTGATAAATAGATAATATTCAAAGAAGGCACGATAAAAAATAGTGCATTGTCGATTAACGCATACTGACAATTTAAAAAAAGTTTTTTTTTTCCATTCAAACACACAAATTAGTCTCGTCATGTTATAAAGCTACGTTTTCCGGTAATTTGTCAAACCATTCAATTGTGATCTTTTCAGTAACATCCAGTGCCAAAATATTCCTACACGTGAATCTAAAATCATATTTCCAGAAACTTTTAGTAATGGAAGGGAGAGGAACCCATTTCAAACCACAAACACTTTTTTGACTCAAGAAAACAATATTTTCCTGAAATAAATCAAAAATGCAAAAATCCTTGTTTATTTTGAGGTAAAAACCCGAGAAAGCGGCGGGTTTAAGGCTTTTTCAGGTGATTTACAATAACTTTGTGGAACGGATTACAGCAAAAACATCTCAGAACTCAAATTCGCATAAATATGTTTCTAAAAATGGCGTTCAAATTTAGGGGCTGAAAAAAATCATTCGATGATATTGTGTTGGGATCTAAGTCATACGTGCAATGAATTTAGTATTTTATTTTATCTGATCAAAACCCTGTTCCATGTTTGTCTTACAATGTATTATAGTTTCATACGTACATACAATATCTTATAGTTTTTTAATATTTCCAAACCATTTTTTTGCCTACAGGAACTTGAAGAAATCTACACGGATCTCTGCAATACACTCTCGGAAGCTGTTCTTCAGGGGGCAGAAGTAATTTCTTCAAGAGTAAGAATAATTTTATTGCTTCAAATTATGAATGTAAGATGGATTATATTATAGTTGAACCAACTCTCCGTGTGCACCCATTGAAGTATTGGGGTAACTATGGATCGGCGGATATTAATCAATTTGTTAATTCAACATTAAATTTAAATGTTTCTGGTTTACACTTCAAATAAGATATGGAGAAATTTAGTATAGTAATAAATTAATCGTTAATTAATTTCAATATTTTAGTGCATAAATTAAAACTACTTAATAATTTTACGCAATAAAAAAACTAGACTTTCTAATAAAAAATGTTTTCGATTTAAAAATTTCACTAGAGTTTTTCTTTGTTTTTCATAACATTGATGCTCCACCGTAAAATATTTTCTACCACTAATTGTTTCAACATTTACCGAGCTTTTGACAGTGTAGCTCGCCACGTAGAACAATGCGATAATTTTACTAAGTGCTTACTCTCAAAATAAGCAAATACCGAAATGTAAAGTGTTAATCTCTTTAAGAATTCATCACTTCCAAAATATGTCCTTTAAAGGATATAAAGCTAAAGTAAAATCATAAGTAAAACCAAAGTTTTTGAGCTAGGATCATGAAAATCTTTATTGAAGGCTGTAAGTAAAAGATTTTTTTTTTCAATCAATCATTTTGTCGATGGCAATTTAAAATAAATTGATGTTTTCATGTCAATGTCACAAGAGATTATCCATCTAACTTTTGTTTAGAAAATCGTCACATCAGTGTCGCCGTTAAAAGGAAGCCGCAAACCAAAAATGTATTTATTCTTAGTGTGTCTTAAACCACCACAGATACAGGTTATAGGCATAATCGCTTGCCAAACGGAGTTTGAAGGTCACGATTTCAAGCGCAAAAGTTGTTTTTATTTATTTATTTTAAGAAATAAAAAAGGTACCTAATCAATGGAAACTGTCACAGGAAATTTAACAACGAAATTTTTATATTAAAAAGTTGTTTCTTTCAATCGTTCAAACATTTCAATAAAAAATATGTTTTATATTAGTTAACGTTTATATTTTTTATGAAGTAACTAACAATTTTATTTTAATGTTGCTCAATGGAAATGGTACGAATAGTTTGAATTTATCCAAAGTTATTTTTTGTACTTATAAAGGCGGTTCTTTTCCAACCGTTAACTTAAACAAATGCTTTAACAATTGCGTTGACATTACTATAAACATTTTTTGTTTTCCGTCTCCTCCGTTTGTTGAAACATGGTCGAAAGATTGGGGCGAAGTTCGCGCGGTCACACACAATTTGGCTAAAGGACCTGTCCACACGTACGCTCTGAACACTTGACGTTTGACGTTTGGCGTTTACATGAATGTTAAAAGAAGAGATGTTACATTAGGGAGAAAACACAGATATTTTAATATAGATTTATTTATCAGAAAGGATTTTCTACTAATATCGATTATTGCACCATCTTAAGTTACTATTTAAGAATTTCGAGTGCGTAATTAATTACGTAGACGTCAGGCGTAAAATTTAGCGATAATATTATAAACAAATTATAGAGAGAACACGCTGATTCAAGTTAGACCTTACTACCTATCTCGATTTTTTATTAGGTATTTATTTATCAGGAATTAAGAATAGAATACCGACTTTAATTGCTCAATTTCTTCCGTGACTCTGAAACCGATTTATAAATTAATAGATTCTATTTACAAGTAAGTTTGTGAAAGAAATAATCATCCATTTTGACAGTAGGTATTTATTTACAATTAAAAGTCATAATTATTAGGCTCGCGCGGTTGACATATCCCCAAATATCATTCGATTAATTCTCGATGAACTACAATGTTCATCACTATGAACATTGTAGTTCATCGAGAATTAACACATCACTATGTGACAAGATCAATGGCGATGTTTAAGCGAATGTCAAAGCAAAAGTTAATGGCGAAGGTCGCAAGAGACGGGCTTAATATAAACCGATTTGTAGTAAAGATTAATCTAAAATAGTTATTTAACAGGAAGTTTCGCCTTAAAGCCAACATGTTTCACTCTGATTTATCTGGTTGTATTTTTTTTTAATACACAAAAATAGATTTTTCGTTTTTTATTAGAATGAGTCTTCGGACTTCGGAAACGAAGTATGTAAACAAAATGTTTTATCTATTTACCTCTCCCAGCGAAGACTTCAACTCCCCAGTCCGTCGTGGATATAGTTTACAATCCATATGAACTAGGTATGTCCTGTGCAAATACATGTGACTTTTGAACTACACATGCAATGACGGTTCCTGGGACAAGGACTTCATTCAATTACTAAACTTGCTTCACATATTCTAGATCGATCTACAAAGTATGTAGTATATGGTTTGACACATCAATGTCGATAAAATTTTTCATTTTTTCTTAGGGGGAAAATAGGTGAAAAATTCAATTTTTCAAAAATTTCGATTTTTTTCTTTCATAAATCGATAGTAGGTACTATTCAAAAATATAATCTGAAAATTTCAAACCAAAATACTACGCCGTTTAAAAGTTATAAGAGTTTGAGTGAGTGTCCTTCGGTCAAACTACTACTACTTTGCTACTGCCACTCTTATTTTCAAACGCGTTTTTCTCAAAACTACTTTTTACAAATTTGTCTAACCTCTAGCTCCTACAATTTTTGATCAATCGTTATCAAACACGACACATAGGTTTTTTTATATAAATGCGCTCTATTTGAATCTCAATCCTAAACAGTATCTTTATTTTAACTATTTTTTTTATTGCAAAAAAAATTACGAATAATACGGTAAAAGATCATATTAAATTTTCGTATTCCTCAAAAAAATATTGATTTTCGATTTTTTTATGAGGAATGAGGTTCAAATAGAAGAAACCCTTCTAAAAAAAGTAAATTTTCTTGAAAAATTGATTTCTAATGTAAATTGTGACTTTCAGGAGTTACACAAATTGCCCAGCCGGATGGCGACTTACAATGCGCGGCAGCTGATATCCCCGTTATTTTTTTAGAAAAATATTTGAAAATTTCAGAATATACTTTTGAATATATCTGTAAAATGACTAAAAATACGCCGTCCTTCACCTATTTCCCCTCTTAATAAGGTATTTATACATAAATATTTGTTGTAAATTTTTTTGTGTATTTTTAGGCAAGTAGACTGTTTGACCTGTTATAATCTAGACGCAGTCTGCAGACTACAAAAAACATTGAGCTTCATTTATAACGTTATACTAAACAAAAGTAGAAAATGCTCTCTGTATCACTCTGGTGAAAGACCACCACTTAGAATTTAAACTTTGCTTGAAATGGACTATAAATAGTCGTGTTTGGTGACCGGATCTGAACAGCCAGTCTCTAGTCAACCTAGCCAGTCTAGCCAGTCTGGCCAACTCTCATAGTCTAAAGCTTTATCTCTTGACCATGAAGGTTTGCTGACTTGCTTAGACACACCTGCTGGTTTGCCATCTGCTTGCCCATCTGTATTTGGACTTACGTTCAGTTTACACTATAATAACACGAAATTTCTTAAAATGTTTATTATAAGTGTAAAGGGTGGTATACGAAAGTAAGTATAAAAATCAGAGATAAACAAAGGAAAAATTAAGTAACAAGTCTAGTCAAGAATTAGCTAGAAGTAAAAATAATTATAAAATATCCTCTAAATTATCTATGGGATGTTTAGTGACCGACAATATCATTTAGACTTTAGACTTATACCAAAAAATTCAAGGTCTTGACTTTAGTTGACCAATCTACACATTCTGGACGGTTGTGAATAATATCCATAATTAGTAGAGTGTTGATTGAGAAAGAGCAGTTTATTATTTCTGATTTTTTCTTCAAAATAGGCAAATTTACTTAGTGGCGTCATCATTAATTTAATGAAAAACAAATAACTTTGTGTAACACCACTATTTAATTAACAATATCAACATGTTTCGAAAACTATGTTTTCTTCGTCAGTTTTTTCTTCGTTTTTTTCTAAATATTTTTAATTTTTTTTTTAATAAAATTGTTTTTTATGATATATTTTAGGTAATTAATCAACTCTCCTTTCTAATATTTTGTCTATGTTCTAATTAGTCTATACTTGTTTGTCTTTTGTTATTTTTTATTAACTTTTTATCCTGACGAAGAAAACATAGTTTTCGAAACATGTTGATATTGTTAATTAAATAGTGGTGTTACACAAAGTTATTTGTTTTTCATTATATTATTTCTGAGCCTATGGAAAAGTATTTTGAAATGGAAGAGTTGTAGTAAAATTGGTGAATCAAAAATACAATTGATAATTTTAAAGAGACAAATGATATCAAATTCGGGTGTGAGACTCGTCACTTCTCCCTACCAGTTTCAGATGTCTTTATAATGTGCTACCCGGGCTTTACTTCGTCCGTCCTTTGCCAGCCTCTCCGTTTCATCAATTCTAAACTTACAAAGTTTCGACGAATGAATTGCCTACAAATCCTTCACTGTCAGATAGAACGAGACCGGGGATAAATAAGAATAAGGATCCAAAAAGACTACTTTATAAATTCAGAGGTCTAAGACCCAGGACTACTTCAAGTGAAATCTGTGGTGTTTTTAGTGGTAATATGTAATGATTTGGTTGTTTGTTCGGTCAGGCCGGCGATCAGGCGCGCCGCTACGAGAGCCTGGGCTCGCAGTGCCGCGCGCTCAGCGGCACCACGGACCTGGCGCATCTGGTGCGCGCGCTGCCCGCCGCGCCGGCACACAGTGCGCGTGCCGGACAACGTCGGCCCTACGCGCCGCCAATCAACCAAGGACTGGATGACGGAGGGGATGCTTCTATGCAGGTAGGAGAATCGGCGATATCTTCTTATCATAATGATAAACATTTGGAATAAAACAGTTTGGGAGGCGAGTATGAACCATATATTGGATAATCAATATCCCTGCCATAGGTCATCCCTAGTGGTTAACTAGAAGGGGAGCCCACCTCCCTGGGGTGAGATGTGGCTAGGCCTTATCGGCGGATGCGTATGCCTTCTCCTCAAAAAGACCTCCATATAGCAAAGATGACACAGGCCTTAATGGAAATTATTTTCCTCAGGGCCTCTTGTACGGAGTTAAAATTAAAAAATATATATATTATTGTTTTTTAGCATATTTTTAAGTAATTAATCACCTCTCCTTTTTAGTATTTTGTCTATGTTGTTATTCGTCTACTTGTTTGTTATTTGTTATTTTTATATTAATCTCTTATCCTGACAAAGAAAACATTGTTTTTAAACCTGTAAACGAGGTTAATAATGTAATGGTGTTTACAATTTTTTTTTTTCATAAAAAAATTTCAAAAATGTATTTATTTAAGAAAAAGGAAAATTTAATTTTTTTTTAAATATATGACACTATGGGTACACATTTTTTGACGTCGTTCCCATTACGATCGATGCATTTAGTGAGCTATGACATTAGATCCTTGTGTACTACTCCGCTGCCAAAATGTTCTAGCCTCTTCCGTCGTGTCCTCGTCGCGCGTCGGTTTCCAAACGTTTTGTGACTAAATATTGCTTTACGCGAAGAAAAAGGTGGAAATCACGGCATTTATTGCCTTTTTGGTTCTTTGGTTAGGTGGTGGACCGGTGTTTCAACCAAAAAAAAGCCTCGTGTTAGTTGGAAAAACTGTTCAAAAAGACCCTAGCGCTTTCCACACTTTTCACCAGTATTTTGTAGTGAGTATTTTGGGCACCCAACCAGCACACACTTTGCACATGCCAATTTTCCCCACAAAATTGTTTGTGTGGTACAATTACTGATGTCTGCGATCAAAATTGCGAGCTTCAGCAGACATCAGCAGGGCAGACAACTGAGAATTATTCGCTTTCCCGATTGAGAAAGCGAATAAGTGAACACACCTCGCATACGGCGGGGTCAGAAGAGCGTCCATCCAAACAGCTACGAGGAATCGCACTGAAGCAGCTACCGAGCCGGATAACCCGCTTATTTTGAGGAGAAAGTCTGAGCTACATGCTATGCTGCCGTATTTTGAGAAACAACTTCCTTGTGGCCAAAAATGAGTAAAGGTCTTTAATTCTTGGACAACCAGTGTATTTAGCAATTTGTCAAATTATTGAAAACGTTCGTAATCAAACTTAATTTTTAATAGCAAATTATAAAATTACCGGTATGTTTATTAAATTATGGCATTCATTAAGAAAAGAAAACATTTTGTATAAATTTAATATTCATTCTTTAAATGCAGGTAACAGCAAGGATAAATGAGTTAAGTTTGAAGGCTTACAAAAAATTTAAGGCATACAACTTTCAAACTTGTCGTCTGTTCTACTGCGCGAACTTCTATGAGCCTATACCGCAAGGTGCAGGCACATAGAAGGTGACAGAAGACAAACTATTTCTCACCTGTCAAATTATCCGGTAGGAAGGTGGGAAAGGGGGAGGTTTGGAGTGTCTCTCGATTTAAATGTTCGATTTTCTCGAGTGAATAATTGTTGGGTTATTATACCGTGTTGTGCTTCGTTAGCCAACGGGTCGGACTGAGTTAGTGTCCATCTTTAGGGCAGATGTGTAAATTATGATGAAGTGTGTCTTTACGTATGTAGAAGTGATACCGTGCTGCAATTTTTAATCCTCTTCATGCCGTTTTAGCGTTAAGTTTTGGTGCAGTGAGACTGGTTAAGTGAGACATTTTCACCTCTTCAGCCGGACTCTCGACCAATCTCTTCCAAACCCGCCTGCCATGCAGTTGGTGGGCAGATACATCCGCCGCCAATACTCGCACAAACCTCACACCATGAACCCGGGCACCCCTGCTATTTCACCGAACGTAGCGAACCACTTGGGGTAAACTATGGCAGAGGTGTTAGTTATCCAATAAATGGTTTCCGGGGCGGTGGTACCCATACCCGCCTCCCAAATTGCTAATACAATGTTATGAAACACTAATTTTAAACTTCCCCTTTAAATACGTGACGTCGAGTGAGAAAATATATTTAACGTGAATTTATTATGATAAAACAAAGCTGTAACGATTTTCCTTCACGATTCAGGACAACGTTCCCCCGGTACTGAAGGACGAACTGGTGCTAGAGAGACTGGGACCATTGCAAATAAGGTCCAATTACGACTCTTTGAAGAAGGAAGCCTTAGACTTGGAACTTCAAATAAAGCAGCTGCAGGTAAAAAAATATGTGTATTATTTACAAAATCTTTAATCAAAGCTTTCCTCTGCGGGCTCTATCAATCTACGGGAAAGTTCTTGATTATATTTAGCCTTTTGCCTTTTATTTGAGGAAAATGCAATACTTATCTAATAGAAAGCTGCCCTTCACAAAGACCAGGGTTTTTGTCGAATAAACTTAAGTTTTTTGAACGTGTATCTTATTGAACTAACATAAATTATATCACGTATTCAAATTGATATTCCTGAAAATTGTTTGCCTTTGATGGGAACTTTGAATAAATTAATATTGAACGTTTCTTCAAAATAGGCATATTTACTTTGGGGTGTCATCATTAATTTTATGAAAAACAAATACCTTTGTATTACACCACTATTTTAAAATAGTGGTGTAATACAAAGGTATTTGTTTTTCATAAAATTAATATTGAACGACTTATTTAAAAACAAACAGAAGTTTTTCTGCTATCTCTAAGGCTTTATTGACATTACACTCTTTAACATTTCCAATTCTGGTAAGGTGGCTTCATTAATGTCATAGTTAACAACAGGGTACACTGTACAGAGCACACACACTGAGAATAACAGTACATTGCTGATCCTGTAGGCATATGGATTTTTTTTAATGTCAATATTCAAAAGTCATAATATAACTGATCCCTACCGTCTGGAGTCAGTGAGACTATGGCATCTCCAATGGGGTATGTTATGGGGCTGAAGGTAGTTAGGGGGAAGAGTTAAATGGGTAAGAGTGTAAAAATTTAGGACTAGGGCAAATAAAAAGTAGTTTTCGAATATCTATCGATTTATTGTACTGTTTTTAAATTAACAAATCACCACCGACAACAATGAGCATCTCAAACCAACGGCCAAAAATTGTATCACACAAAAAATGGTTGTTCTCAACACGAGGTAACACAAAAGAGACGCTGTGAAAATTTTACTTTTATAAAGGTACGAAAAAAGCTCTATTCATTTGTTTTGTTGGAAGAGAACAAACAATGCATTTGAAATATTTAAAAATAAGTACTGGCCATCTATAAAACGTTCCTAATTGGTTTGGGCTATCAAAAAACCAAACAAAGATATATAAGGTGGGGCTATTACCTGGGGGTATTACCTGGCTATTCAAATATGTTCACCAAATACGGCTTAAATCATTTCAAGTTACGTTTTAATTATGATTGGTGTACTTTGACCAGGTCAATATCTTCCATTCTGTCAATACTCTCAATCGAAAATCTCAATGAAACAGAAAAATCAAACCCAGGACCTTCACATTCCCGGGGCTCTGCTTGGACCGGTAGGCCACGACCACGAAGGCCTTTGAGATTGGAAACCATATCTGCCCATGATCCTAAATCATGAACAGAGTCATTGGATCAGTTAGCTCCAGTCCTGTCAAGAATTACGACCCAACCAACGCCCGTACACTCGTGATATTGATATTTGAACACTGTGGAGCAAAAGTGTTATGTGATAAGAATTATTATTAAAAAATTATGTTTTTTTGTTATTTTGCAGGATACGCTGGATACGATGTCCCGGATGCAGCAACGTTCACTGGAAAGTCATTTGTATAATAAAGTAAATGAGCTCCAGGTAAATATTTCCTTGTTACAACTCCATAGCATAATATTTTATCCAGCAGCTTGACTTTCTAACAGTTAACCATATTTATATAAATCAACTAGAAGAACAATCTTATTTCAATTATTCATCATTATGTGGCCTTTTACGATTTCTGTTTTTCTTTGAAAAGAATTCTCCGAAACATTTCGGGTCGGGAACAAAAACTTTAACCGAGTAACGGTCCCTTTGTTGAATTTCACTTGTTTAAGCGAGACTTCCTGGAACAGGTCGAAAGTTTAATCTGTTTTCATCGCTGTTGACAAAATTACTCGGCTTTTCAGTTGTTAAAATTTCTTAATTTAATTTGGTGTAACCTGAACTCATAACCCAGTTAGACTTTTTAACAATTAACTAATTGGGGACGTGATATCTTTAAACCAATTTGATTTCTCTTTTAATAATGTAACATTTCATTACTTGAGTATCTTTTCGCATTTTAGTTTAAATACTGAGAAAATTATTAATATCACTCTCAGTGTGTAATATTTTGTCTATTTCATTAACAAATCCCCCCTTTATTCAGCCCTTTACAAATCGTACAATCGGGTGGTGATAAAGTTCCCCTCCGTCCAATTAGTGTGGTAAATATCAAATGATATTTACAATTGTTCGATCATCCCCACTTCCCTTCATCTGAATAGAATTTTGTATGTCTCCCCCTCCGCCAACGAAAATAATCGATCATTTTGAAACGGATATTCCGATTTTGAATATCGCTAGTCATAAGCGATGTCGCATTCCCTTTGATCTGCCTAAAATGATAAACACGTTTAAATTGCCATATTTAAACCCCTTGGATTCAAAGGAACTGGGAACCCCAAAAACAAGCAAAGTGGGATTTCTCACCTCACAAGAGCGCAAATGTAAAGACAGGGGAACTATATCACCACCGGTTACGCAGCGTTGAGGCGGGTTAGTGTAGGGGCTTTAGAATTGGTATATTAACGCGAGTCTTGAAAAGGCCCGAATTACACGAAGGAGGTAAAACAGATGCCGGTATATCGAAAATGAATCAAGGAAACGACCCGTTCTCATCAAACTCAGCAATTATGAGAAATATTTCATTTTATGAGAATGTTGTATGAAAACCTTGCAGATGTAGTCCAATCTTTGCTACATTTTTCATTCTGTGGATTTATTTCAGTTTACAAGTTTTCAGATTGATCAATATTCAACCTATCGACCATCTTGAATAAATGTACATATTTCAAAGAATCTACTTCTGAATCCCAAATTTAAGGCATATTTATAGGTGACTTGCGGTGTAAACGGTTCTTATCCCGGATTTTCTGTAAAATGTTCCATTGAAAATGGTTTTAAAGTGCTTTTAACGACTACAATTTGAAGTACTTAACGTTGGTCTTTGTGCAATTTTCTCACATCAAACATATCTCTTTATTTTCTGCCAATTTTGCTGGCTTAAACCGTATCTTGGATTCTTTGTAGACGGGTGCACCAAATTGTCTTCTAGAACTGAAAATTGAAAAAGAAAATGAAAACTGATACATATTTTGAAATACGAGCATTGCGTATTAAATATTGGATTACAACTGTGCATTTTCGAGAAAATTTTCAGGAAATTAGTTGTGTTTAAAATTGTTAATGAAAGATGTATTTTTATTTCTATTTCAGGAAGACATATCATTGAAAAAGTTTGATTTGAGGGTTGCACAAATTCATCTCTCCGCCGTAAAAGCACAGGTGAGTAATTTTTAAATTGTGTTGAAATTGTATTGATTGATTGATCATCGAACCAGAATCAAATTCATAAATCTGAGGCCTAATGTTAGAAGCGTCTATGTCAAATTTTTGAACCGACCAGCGATGAATATTGTTAGTAGATTTCTTGGCGCAAAAAAATGCTGTATCAATATTTTACATTAGGCAGGCCACATTTTTTTCATTCTAGAACACCTGACATAGGTATTCATAGCACACAAATAAGGGAGGTCTTAGGGTACCTTCTGATACCTAAATCAAATAACCAAAATTGACATAGGCACTCTAACATTAACCCCTAGAGATGTAGCATTTTACTATAAATGGGTCATATTTATTTTCCTAAATCGAAAGTTTTTCACGGCGGGTTCTCACCCAGCAATCAAATGTAGTTTATATTCCCCGGAAAGCTATTCTATAACGCTTTATAAAACCCAATCCAGATGGGAGAGAAATGTTTTATGTCGAGACTTGTCAAGATTTTTATGACGTGAGAGTTGGTATTCAGCTTCACACGAGTGAAAGGTGCTTTTTACAACAAGCGCCTTGTCAGTTTGGCATTAACATTGTTAGTGCCCATATAACTCGGTACTAACAACGAAGGGGGCCACAGCCGCCACAGTGATTTGTAGATCAGGAGAGTCAAATGCTAAGAGGATTAAGGTACTAATTATTACTGGCGTTTTGCCCGTTGCACCCAGTGGAATTGATTTAAAAATATATATTTTTCCCCAATACAAATTATCCGTTTTATGCTTGCAAATAGATTTTTTAAGGTTAGTTTTCTTTTTTCTTCCCTAATTTTAAATAAACAACTCGTAAGGGTGGGTAGTCTAAAGAAAAAGACAAGTGAGGTAAAGTGTACTAAAAAGTAAAGCGATGTATGGGACTGAAAGTGTAGCGGTTTGAACATTGCTTCCAACGGAGATTATTGCGTTTTATGTTTATCCCCAAATGTTTTATAATTTTTTGCTTGTAATTTGATAGCTTCTTGAATTTGTTTTTCTTTGTTATTCCTTAATTTTAAATCATGAGTTGTCAGGTAGATTTTGGAAATAAAAATGAAGGTTTGGTATAGTGGAGCTAGTGAACTATTGTAAAGTGTACTGAAAATTACAATTTCTATAATTTAGATAGGTGTCAAATTATTTATCATTTCCACTTCAAGATTTGTACGAACAAGAACATTCGAAACATTCGAATGCAAAGCCAATGTGCAGAGTTTTCTGTAGTCACCTAGGTAACTGTAACAGGATGAGCGAACGCTAAGTTCAGTGAAAAAAACCGCCATTATCGGTAGGCTTAGCGAAGAACTAATCGAATCATTTTTTTTAAGTTTTAGCTTGGTGGCGATTGCTACATGCAAATAGCTGGTTTGTTTCGCTGAGTGAAAATACATAAAGTTACATGGGTAAGGTTGTGCGATTAAACCTAATAAATTTGTATTAGCCGTCACTCTGTGTAATTGGTGAAAGCGGCCGTGAGAGTGTCTCCGTAATCCAGGATTGGGCTTTTAGTCGCTCGAGAAACCACGAATATAGTCGCTTCATACACTACAGTTGATAACCCTTCATGATTATAAGTTTAAATAATAAATAAAATGTTACGAAAATTTGCTAACCCATTTTTCGTGGGAGGGATATAAAAACATAGGCTTTTCGAAAGTTTGTATCTACACTTGTGAAAGTTTCGTGTTTATCAATAAAGTTGTGAAGTTCTTCTTGAACTATTCCAAAAAGTTCTGTTATTAGGGAAAACTTCCCGCGAAGGACTGAGACGGAAGTGTTAAGATATATGAAGAGTCTGATATCAGCGAGGGATGAATTATACAACTTCTGGGAAATTAAAGAAAATAAACATTGAAAATGATAAAAACAACGTTTCGTCCGTTTTCAGATATTAACTTGTGGTTAATCACGTAGGAAATAAATCCTTAACTTTAATTATCGTTTCACTTGCTCAATATTTTTTGGATTAGATATTTTACAATAAAAATTTTAAAATAAAAATCACGACATCTCAAGCAACGTTTAGATTCTAAACAGTGGTCAAATGTGGAGCAGAGTGAAGGGTCCGTAGAGATGAAGGCAATAATGATCTGTGATTATTTGAAATAGGCAGAATTTACAGATCGAAATGTTTTTTTCGTTCCAGATGCCATGCTAAAATGCTTATATTTTATAGTAAAGATTTATTAGGAAATTTCTTGCCAATTATAATGTTATTTTATTAGAAATACTAAAAAATATTTGCGAAAAAGCACAAAAAAATCAATCATAATATACAATCGGCGCTGCGAGTTCAAATGTCAATAAATGTGATTATAAAAACTAAACGTATCTATATCACATAAACGTGCATGGTGTCCCTACGCAATTGAACTTAAAAATTAATTATTATTTAGCCACAAGCAAATCTGTTTATCTAACTGAAAGTCGGTTCATTAAAAATCACGATAGTAGTATGAGAACGAAGACTTTAACAATGTTGGCAGCAAAATAGCTTTTATTAGAAGTGTAATATGTATGTTTTCTTAGATTTTTGCTAAAAAATACGTTATTTGAAGAATTTCCTTAGAAAACTATTTAAATCATCTGTAAACCATAACAAAAACCTGCTGAAATGAATAATTCGACCAGCTTGCATGTCATTATTCAAAGATGTCAACTCTAGCTGAGAGCTTTTGTCCGTAGAGGTCATTTCACCCTGCGAGCCCTAACAAGGCGCACGAGTGCCTCGAGATGCCACTTTCTGTCTAGCTTCACCGGCGACACAAACAATAATAGCCTCTACGGACTCGACACTTCCACATAGGAAGGTCGAGGATGTGCGGCCTTCGAGTGGAGTGTTCTATGACGTCACGTTCGCTACACAATTTCGGTTTGAAGTTTCCTAAAACTAAAAGAGTAGCACGCGACGTGTTTTATTTCAAATTAACGTTTCTCTGGTTCTTTTATTCGCATGAAAAAAATATACAGAGCATTGTTTATAATAAGATAGATGAAATACACATTCACATTTTTCCAATACTTGTCATTTCTTTTACTATCCAAAATATGCATTCTTGTCTCTTCTTGCATCTTCCCAATGTTCTTAAAAAGTGAAACCTGTGATGTACGTATGGATTAATCTCAGTGGATTAACTCGTTAGCGGTTTCCTGGAAATTTTAGCTCATTTATTTTCCAAAACCAATAAAATTATTGTCTTTCCAATTTATTTTACTTCGGGAAACATTGTTAGTCTGAAGGATGCTAGAGAGGGGTAGAAGTTGGAGAAGAAGACAATAAAACATCGTGCTTCTTTTGCTCATTGTCTTTACCTCACGAAATATATTTCCATTCATAAAGATATTTTTTTTTTAAATGCATGTGTTAACCAATTACATTTGATGTTTTTAGATTCCTAACATTTTTTTTTTTTTTACATTATGTCCACACAGGAGGCCTTGAGGAAAATAATTCCCCTCAGGGCCTATGCCATCTGGGATGCTGTGTGGAGGATCTTTTTGAGGAGAGGAAGGAATGAACATTGGTCTTGAAGAGACCCATGTTGTAGGAGGGAGGAAACACAGATGCCGGCAAATCGTTCCATAGCCGAGTTCTCATGTGACAAATGTCAACCGTGTACATATGTTGGGCGCGCGTTTGGCGTGTCTCCCGACTATGCACCGGTGCCGAAGGGATCAATGACGCTAGTTCCTCAGAGCATCTTCCATTGAAATACCGGTAGAACATGGATAGCATTCCCACCCGACGCCTGTGCTCTAAAGATTGCAACCCGTTCGTTAAGATGGGAGAATCTATCAAACGGACCACCCGTTTCTGCACAGAGTCGAGGGTATTTTTCAAGTATTTTGGAGCTCCAGACCAGAGGTGGCTGCCAAATTCAACCGTGGGGCGCACTTGCGATTTGTACAGGGTAAGCAGTTGTGTACTATTAAAGTATCTGCGGGCCCTGTACAGTACGCCCAGTTTTTGAGAAGCTAACTTTACTCTGGCTTCGATGAAGCCCCCATACCTGAGCTGGTCACTTATAGTTACACCAAGCATATCAATGGAAGGTCTGTTCGGAAGATTGCTTCCGTTGAAGGAGACTAGATTTTCATTTCGATCCCTTTTAGACGTAATCAGACATGATTGGGTCTTTGAAACATTGAATTCGACGAGGTTATTCTTACCCCAAGAGAAAACACTCTCGAGGTAACCATCCATTCTTTGCTTCAAAGCCCTCCGAGCCGTTGGAGTTTGTGTGCCCTTTGGGGGCTTGTCAAACGAAAAGCTGTCATGGACTGTACTGTCATCCGCGTAACATTATATTATAGTAAAAAAAATATTAAAAATCCACCGTAACTTAATGTAGGTTTATTCATAATAATTTTGTTATATTGAATTAGAATTTATTTTGCCCTGAGGTTTAAAACAAAGTAAGATCGTTTCATTTAGTTGTAAAGAATAACCAAAATTTATAGCTATATAAAAATACAATAAATTCATATTTAGCCATCAGGCAATAATCTTATCAAATGCGACAAAAAATTCTTAGAGACGAGTTAAATGGAAAAATTTCTAATAAATTTTACTTATGCACCGCACCGATTAAAAATTAATTTCCTTTTACAGTTCACCGCTATCAGGTATTCTCGGACAAATATCACTTTGAGGGGAATCTCCGAGGTAATTTAATTTTCTCCTCGATTTCACAGATATCGAATTGTCTACCGTCTATCTATTACCTACCAGCTACTATCTGGGGCACGTCCGAACCAATAAACTGTAAAAATGGCCAAAGACAAACCACCGCAGCCTTCGGCTCTGAATTCCATGAATTACCAAAAACATCACTAGGGAAGATCATATTATTTTTGTTCTTGTTTCGATGGAGCTTTATTCAGTTATACGGGTTTGAAGTAAGTACTTCGACCGATTTTTAGTACGAGGAGTAGTATTTTTAGAACTTGAGTATAACATTCACAGAGCTTCAATTTTAAATTTCAAATTTGATGAACCGTTCAAATTCTGTAAAACAACCCGTTCTTGTTTTATGAGATATAACACGGCAGCCTCTGTGGTCGAGGGGTAAAGTCCTTCGTTCGAATCTCGGTTTACGTAAGTAAATTACATTTAAATAAATTGTGTTCTTTCGCAATGAATTTATATAAAATACTTCAGAGTGGTAGAATACGTGTCACACTTTTGAAAGACCAGCACTTAGAATTGAAAAGTTTATTGAAGTGGCTTTAGTCGTGTTTGGTGACAAGATCTGAATAGCCAGGTACTTCATCATCTTCTCACGTTCTTCCCGTCTCCACAGCCTCAGCTGCACAACACATGCCGTAGTCTCACTGGTTAGCAGGGAGCAGTTGGAACCGGTCATCGGTCGTCGGGTATACGGTATAGTACCCGCTCAAAAAGAAGAAGAAAGAGAGATTTGTAAATACGAATGTTAAAGGGAGCGCGCTAGTATTAAAAGCGATAATATTTAAGCAAAAATTGTGAAAATGTTAAATACAACACGACTCGTTTTAAAGAAACACTGTGAATTTTTTCACACGTATAACTTGTAAAATAACTGAAAAAACTTGTTTATAATAATTTTCGGAGCATACTTTTATCTATCGAGGGAATTTCATATAATTGCCGTTTTGGTATCGCCGTATAAGATATCTTCAAGAATAACATGTATTTGTTTAAGAGCTTGAAAACTTAAAGCGTTTAAGGAAAATGTGTAATGAAATGCGGGAAATCGGGCCTTAAGAATTCTTGTTTTAGCTTAGGGTGAACACCTTATCAGTTTATCATACAATTAAACAAACCGCGATTATTCATACATATTTGGTCGGTACCTGCCGACTCTCAACTAGCAATCCAAAGGTTGCGGATTTGAATCCCGGCGTGCGCGAGTAAATTTTATTTGAATGATATGTGTTTTATTTATTTCACAATTTTTTCATGTAAAATACTTAATAATATATTTGCTACACGTTCTAGAGTAGAAGATACTCTCAGTATTATCCTGGTATAAGACGACCATTTAGAATTGAAACGTTGCTTGAAATGGCTTTAGACGTATTTAGTGACTAGATCTGAATAGCCAGGTACTTTATCGCCTCCTCTTCCCCATCTCCTTCCCCTTCGCACCACCTTCAGCCTTACAGCATACTTCAATTGAGGATGCCATAGACTCACCGTCTCGGAAGTCGTAAATAGTTTCAACTTTTACGCGATATTCACGTAGAAAACGTGCGTACGAAGTTGTAAAAACTAATAAGTATTCACAATATTTAACACTTTCTGTAAAATGGAATGATGGGACATCTGTAAGATTTAAAATTCATGAGCACGAATAATAAAAAATAACTTTACGTTGCTTTTCCAATATCAAAGAATTTCCAACAGTAAAGAATATTGAGAATTATAAATTACCGATCGTTGACAATTTTCTTTTCCTTTGACATCAAAAGCAATTTGTTTTTCAAATTGCTCTTTTTCTTTGCACCCACTTTATTAGAAACTGAGTCAGGTTAATTTCGTAAAATACGCTTTTCAGTTGATAAAAAGGCTCCTGAAGCCAAACGAATGAGACGTATTTAATATCAATCAACGTTTAATGTATTGAAGTGCGTACTTCTTGAATGATGTTGGTAGTACGGGGAGCACATTAAGGGAATACGCCAGGAAAACAGAGATAATATTTCCAAATTTACGGCGCGGGCAATACTTGGAAACGTCTATATACGTGATGTATGGCCCCGCTAAAATAACATGTCTCGAAAGACTTTAATGCCATTGGATGGGAACGCACACAAACATGGCGCTCAGTGCTCGCAGCTTCAAATTCTATTTTATTATCGCGATTCTAATACTGCTACGTAACTTGGCTCACAATGTTTGAAGAGGGAAGTGGAATTTATAAAAAAAAATCCGACGTAAACGGGAGTTTTTGAATAACATTTCATATTTAAGTACGATTTATTTTTTAATATGAATATCGTAAAAGTTGATTTTCCGCTGACTTCTTTTTTTTATTGATTTATTTATTTATTAACGCCCTTTTTGGGGGCTTTAACAACACGAATAATAAGAAAAATGCAGTATTTATTGTGCAAATTGCCTCAGTAACAATATTTTAAATTTGTTTGAAGATAAATTGAAGATGTCCACTGACTTGGTATAATTATTTCCCTGGTATTCTGGCAAAGAGAAATACTAATGGTAGTGAGCCCCAGAATTTCTGCACTGAAATAACTAAATAAAAAAATAAATCCTGACTTTTGGTAATACGTTGTGGTATCCGGAAGCTTATCAGTTCAAGCAATACCGGACTATTAACTAAATTATTTAGAATTTTATATAAAAATACCAAGTCAGTGAAAATTCTTCTGTCTGACAATTTGAGCATATTCATATCATTTAACAGAGTGTTATAGTTCAACATAATTGCTGGAATACCCATTTTTAAATTTAGAAAACGTAGGAATTTGTTTTGTATTCTTTCAACAGATTGTGCATGAGTATTAAAATGTGGATTCCAGACAGGAGAACTGTACTCCAGCTGACTTCCAACATAAGCAAAATATAATAGTTTAATACACTTTATATTGTTAAAATTTCTGGTTAGCCTAGTTATAAATCCCATCATTTTTAAGCCCTTATTACAGATTTCTGTTATGTGGTTCACAAATGAAAGATTTAACCCAGAATATTATTATACTAAGCATATCTGGGGCAAGCTAAGCAATTTAGCTTGCTACAATTTATATGAACACCAAATTATAGTTTTACGTTTCGTTTTGTGTTTATTTTTAAAAATTGTAGGTATTTTTTATTAACCACTCTTATAAGCTTGATTTCACGATAATATAACATTACTAGATAATTTATTACGTATGAAGAGTACCTGACTGATTAAAAATAATACATGGGTAGTGGGCTCCTTCAAAAGGTAAAGGGTAAATGTAAATGCTTTCAATAGCCATATATATTTTTTTTTTTTATTTATTTATAGAACACATGTAACATATTAGTGACACTTACATAAAGAATATTAGATCACCATACTAGGCGGCTGCCTGTCTCATGGTGACCAATGGATAAAAGTTATGATTTATGAAGTATGGAGTCTAGTGTGAACATGGATTTAAATATAAATGACGCTAAAAATTTAAAAAATTATATTAAAAAGTAGAAATTATAATAAAAAGTAGAAATTATAATAAAAGTAGAAATTTTAACAAAAAACAAAATACAAACTTTTTTTTCATTTACATAAATTTTAGGGGTCGCCACCATTGATCAAAGTTTAGAAAATACGCGACGTTTAGGGCAATATTAGCAATGTTTCAGACTAAACATGTCACTGCATGCAGAATTAAATAAGCCACAGACAGGTTAAACACACCCCTCTCCTGACCCCCGCTGTATTGTAAACAATAGGAAGCGTGTTTAAACATGTTACTACTGCAACTAGAGTCTTTGATTAATATCATAGGTTTTATTCTTAGACTGTACATAAAATGGCGCCTACAAGGATATTTTTAACATAAAATGTTTTCATTGATTTTAATCCTGGATTAAACCACATTTTGTAAAAATTTGCCCAAAATAAATACTCAGTTTAAATACCAACTTATTATACCATACTAAAAAAATAAAATATTGAGCACAACGATAAATATATCATCTGTAGGTTTGGCGGTTCTTACTTATTCGGTCGAATAATTCGGCCCACCAACGAGTAATTTTATAACCACACTACTCAACTACATCCGTTGCCTCGCTTCGAAAGAATAATATCTTGGGAGACAAATTTGGTCTGTGCAAACCGACAAAAGATAAAAAGCATTGCGATTTTTGGCTGAGAAATAATGCACTTTCTTTTCAATGAATGTTTGGAAACAAAAATTTTGGTTTCAGTGTCATTTTTAACATTCACACGCCCTCTCCAGACTTTGTTGGTCGATGATTGAGCAGAATTGAATAATATCAAGAGTGCACATCGGATCTCACACGCAGCATCCCCCAAAGATGACATCGGCCCTGAGGGAAATTATTTTCTTCAGGTCCTCCTGCGGGGTGTTTATGTAAAATAAAACAATTATCGATAAGATTGATAATTTTTGAAAATCTCTGCATATAAACTTAATTTAAATATTGGTAGAACATATTTATTGAATTGAAGAATTTATGAAATTTCATATGAAGATATATGATAGGTACACCATTCAACTAATACTGAACTTGTTAAAAAAAAGAAAGCTTACAAACTTTGCGCAAACAGAAAAAAATCATGGTAGATGAACATCAAATCATGGTTGTGAACTCTGTGAGTTACTGATTTTAAAATAATGAAAGGTAGAGCTGATTGGATAATACATAATTAAATAAGATTTACGTACATTACCCCGTCACCGGGTCACACCGTCAGGAAACATCACTGAGTTGATTTTGATATATAAAATGTAATTCTATTTTAAAACACGTGGTGCGGATTTGAATGCAAAAGGTCTAGGAGAAGGGACCCTGATCGACCGTTAGAAAGTTAAAACCGAAAGAGCCTGGGAAGGGCTCTCGCAGCCCTCGGCTGACCGCCCTTACCCCTCTCACCGAATTCTTGGCCAATCAATGCACGTCTAGCCAATGTTGCCAACATTTGACAACTAATATGAAATATTCAGTAGCTGACGACGGAAATAATCCTATAGGGGAAAGGAGTTAAACCTTCATAAAATTACTATATTTGCAGTTTAATGCTCCAATAAATGAAAAGACTCAACATAAAATTAAACAAAAAATACCCTGTTTCAGGATGACGCAAAAGTTTATTAAAAAATACGAGTGTACAGTTCACATGTAGTTCACGGTAGAAATGAAACCTTCAGAAAACTAAAGTAGACAAGAGTTGGGAGCCTACGAAGCACCGCACAAAGCGGAGACCGATTATTCTATCTCATTTTCTCGCAGGCTGAATCTTGCTATGTATATGTTTGTCTCTTTTTAGGGTCGTTTTTCGATTCATCGAGTTTCAAATCACAACGGTGCTAAAGAAGTTTTCACTTGAAAAACATAAAGTTTTGAGTCTGTTCATCTTTTTGGTTCGGATGCCGAGTATAGTATTTATTATTTAATAGTCAAGGCGGTGATATAAAACTGTTGGCTCGCAGATATGGGCAAGCGATTCTGATGGTTTTTACTGCCAAAAATATGTTGTATCTTATAGTTTAAAATAATTTATCTTTTATGGCTTTCCGGTTGTGTAACAGTAAAACTTGCGATATTGTCTTTCTTAAATAAATAATGACTATTACTAATATTATTCTCTTATTTTGAACGCCAAGTGTTCATAACTGCATAAAGCTCAGCTTTAAATGGTGTGGAAACGGGATGTGGTGATTTTATGATTTTTCTCATAGACATTGATATTCCTCTTGTTTTGAACTTTAAGGACGGGTTTTTTCAAAAAATTAATGAATTCATCAAATATTTGAATTTAATTTTCACGTTCTGTGGAGGTTCTATTTAAGTTCTGTTATTATATTATCATAGGCCAGTTGCTGCATGAAATTGAAATAATCATAGAACTTACACAGAGGGTGAAAATGAACTTCAAATATTTGATTAATTCATTAAACATTTTGAAACAACCTATCCTAAGTGTGAAAATTGTTATGAACATTTTTTTTTGAGAGGTGGGAAAAGAGGTGGAGGCGGTTTTTGAAAATTTCACGTAGACAGTGACATTTCTCTTGTTTCGAAGGTCAAGTTTGTAAAATTTCAACAATTTCTGAATAAAACTGTAGATTTGTTTAAAAAATAAACCCACATTGGGAAACACATATATATGTATATATATATGGATGGATGAAGTACCTTTCTATATTATTTGTAAAACCAAAGTCAAGTTTAATAATAAAATTGAACCTTCTAAATTCAATGTGAGCACTTTCAATAATGCACTTGTGGGTGCACTCAGGAAGCCGCCGCATTTTCTACGTCTTCTAACAAAGTGAAGAAAATAAAGAAAACTTCCACCGCTACCTTCATCCTGCATCGCGAACTAGAATCGACCTTCTGTAAATAAAAATCCCTTTCCATCAATTTAATTCGTAATTCAGGTGAAATTATTACTTCACTTAAATATGATGACTTAATTTCCATAAAATACGAGGAGATAAAAAACCAATTTTATCATATGGATTTGCAATCTTTAGAACACAGGAGTCCGGTGAGAATGCTGACCTTGTTCTACCAGTAATTCAATGGAAGATGCTTCGAGGCACCGCGGCATTGATTCCTTAGGCACCGGGGCGTAGTCGGGAAACACGCCAAACGCGTGCCCAACATTTGTACATGGTTGACAATATTGTCAAGTGAGAATGGGTCATTTCTACTACTCGTTCTTGTGTTCAACAGCTCGGCTGTGGAACGATTTGCCCACCTCTGTGTTTCCTTTCTTCTACAACATGGTTCTCTTCGTTCCAGGTTCAATACTTCCTTTCTTCAAAAAGAACTTCCACTTAGCATTCCCAAAGATATCCTACTGTGTGGAGTTAATGTAAAAGAAGCAACGCAATGAAACACAAAATTTTCCTTTTTTACAATTTTTTTTTAGAAAAAATATATTACAATTTAGTTGTTATTTAAAATACTGCCACGATCCGCTCTCCTCTCTCCCCGGCTCACGGCGACCATCTTGGAAAGATGAAATATTATTTTCTTCAAAATACACGCTTGCAACAAAAATTCTAAAGAATGAGTGAAATGCTTTGTGACCGATTTTAAATGTTTTTGTAGCTTTCATTAAATGCGCGAGTAATAACCGGGCGCATTGAATAAATTTTGATTATTAACAGCAGGTGTATGTCAAACGGAATTAATAATAATTTTAATATCATTAATCATTACATTCCTATGTGGTGCCGGCAAAAGTGCTAATCCTTTGAAGGGAAGGCCCGAATGCATTATTATGGCCACAATAATTGATTTCGTACACTTTAATATTCCCTTTTGACTGAGTAATTATTTATTTGCTATTTGGGAGCGTCTCGGTGCATTTTTGGCTTAGTCTGAACCTAGCCGATGATATTTTTAATATAAAATTTCCTATTATTGTCTACAGATAACCACCACATCTTACCTCAGAATAAAACGCTTTAATTATAAAATCATGCACATTATAGTTAGGCCAGTGCCCAGGGAGTCGAGTGGTACCTTTAATATTAACCGCGTCTGGCTTACACGTATACGTTCCCGGTGGGCGCAAAACATATGACGGCATTGTAAGTCCGCCTCACCACCAGCGGCCCCATTCTATTCATCGGGCCCATAATTATATTCTTCGCAGACCCGTGAAAAATCACGGAATACTCTGAATTCTTTACAAATCAGTTCCACTTTCGAAAATGAAAAAAATAATTTTCACTCAAGAATATATTATTTTGTCATTTGTGTGAATTCTTCACAGTTCACATTTTGAAAATGACACTTAGGACGGGTTGTTTCAAAATATTTGATGGATTCATCGAATATTTGACGTTAATTTTCACGTTCTGTGTAAGTTCTATTCAAGTTCTGTGATGATTTCAGTTTTGTGAAGCAGCTGGCCTATGATGATAAAAAAACAGAACTCGAAAAGAACTTACACAGAACCTGAAAATCAACTTCAAATATTTGATGAACTCATCAAATTTTTTGAAACAACCCATCCTAAGGATGGGCTGTTTCAAAAAATTTGACGATTTCGTCAAATATTTGACGTTAATTTTCACGTTTTGTGTAAGTTCTATTCAAGTTCTGTGATGATTTCAGTTTTGTGAAGCAGCTGGCCTATGATGATAAAAAAAACAGAACTCGAAAAGAACTTACACATACCTTAAAATCAATTTCAAATATTTGATGAACTCATCAAATTTTTTGAAACAACCAGTCCTAACAGTTCAGTTCATTGAAATAGAGTTGCGACGAATTTGTGTTTTTAATCCTCCTTATTAGAGTGGTGTGTAAGGTGCATAATGTAGAATTTTGTTGATTTCGTGACATTTCTGGGAAACGATCCTTTGTTTAATATACAAGACCATTTTAATAGGTTTATTGTGAAATAGTTACTCTCAAGACATTTTATAATACAACTGTAACTGGTAAACCAGAGATTATCGTATATTGATAGACAGGTTATTTTTAGGACACTAGTTTTAATGTTGAGTTTTAAGAAAACACGTAGGGTTTACCTGTCCAAAACAGGGCATTATTTACTGCATCTGCGTGATAGTGACCTATTATTTTCAGTAAACTAAGGGAGTATATTACCATCCTCTTGATAGCTGATCCTTGGGATAACATACATATATTTTCAATTTTGAATTAATGATTTTTTATTAGTTTTTCTCTTTACTCAAACCAATGAACTCGAGGTATAACGGCTATATATTGGATAAGTTTGCCGAGTTTTCCACCTACTGCGTGTATTTGTTTGTTTATTTATTAATACAGGTTAGCTTTATAATCTATCAAGTGGATGGTAAAATTCCCTCTAAGAATGAAAACGTGAATATTGTTGCCGCCGAAATATAACATCTCGACAAAGAAAAAAAAAATCATAAAAAATTTCAGGTTTTCAGGATCCTGAATTCCATTTTTTTAATCAAAAATTAAATATTCTTTAATATAAATTATAAATGTATTATAACGTTGATCGTATATTTTTGTAGACGTGTTACGAACCTTTTGAAATCATTATTTCTAGCTCCACATCTTAATTTATATTCACAGGCAGTTCATTCTAAGACTGTATGCCTAAATCAGATCAGCCAAGTATGATAGTTCTAAGCCGTTGGGTGACTTGTACACCAGCACGGAGCGAATTTTTTTTTTGAGAATTTCGAAATCGGCATTGTTAGGATGATGCTAAATATATAAACAAATAAAACTGAAAAAAAAATTAATATTGACAATTCTTGAAAAGCGGAAAAGCTTTACAATTGACCTTTTTACGATTTCACCTAAGCATTAATGGCTCATAAACGCGAAATAAAACGCACATAACGTTTGTGTTCTACCATTTATTTTATGGATTTTTTTTTTAATTTCTTTTATCTATTAATAACCAACAAATAACATCTGATTGCATTTTCATTTGCCGGGCTTTCAATAATCTTCTCAACGCCAACTCTCTTACGCATTTTCGGTTGTCGGTTAACATGGCTAACAATATGTTTTTGTGATGCCCAAAAAACCGTTACGCTAGATTACTGGATCAATAATATATTTAAAATCACTGGACAAATATCAAACACATGACAAATATACTGTGAAAGCACTAATAGGTCCTAGTCCGTTTCGAGGGAACCCCAAACCGCTAGATATGGTGGAAAAAAACATCAAGATCAAATCGCTGTGTTTGAAATACGTTTGGAGTGCGAAGATTGAGTGGCCTGGATGGAAGTTTAACTAATGCTACGGTGTTAATTTATAGTTACATAATTAGGAAAAAAATAAACATATCAATTTTTTTTTACTTAAATATAAGCATTTCTTTTTGACGGCTCTTTCCAAAGGTCGCGGGATCGATTCCCGGCGTGACAAATAAATTTTATTTGATTAGTTTATGTTATTTTCACATTTTATTCATTTAAAATAATATATAGTATATTTGCGGCTTTCCAGAGTGGAAGTATCGCCCTGGTGTAAGACCACCATTCAGAATTGAAATATTGCTGAAAATGGCTTTAGCCGTGTTTGGTGACTAGATCTGAATAGCCAGGTACTTCCCACCTTCCTCTCCCCATATTTTTTCCCACCCCACTACTTTCAGCCTCACAACATACCCCGATTGGGGATACCATAGTCTCACTGGCTCCATACGGGAGCAGTTGGGACTATTGTGCGGTATTCAATTTTTAAAAATTACCAAAATATTTCTAAGAATCGGGAGAACATTATTTGTCTTTTCATTATTTTTATAAAAAATTCAAAGTGGTTGCGGGGTCCTAATCATAAATTTAACTTTTTTATTTATGATAAGTAGGTTACGGAGCACTAATTCTAAATTACGAAAAAACGTGATTGTAGTTACTCGAACAAGGGAAAATAATAAAATAATATTTAACTGATTCACATAATACAATGACAATTATTAAATAAAGCCCATTAATAATAAATGGGGCTGTTTCCAATAACTTTTTCCTTTAAGAAATACATTTTAGAATAATCTATTGTTGTCGATTAAATCGACAGTATAATATTTATTCAATATTATACCACTAACGTTGAAATATACAATATTTTCCATGAAGTGGCTTCAACGGGGCAATTAACTCAGCCCTTTGTTCTCAGCGTGCTTTATACCTCTGGGATGTGTTGGTAGGTTTCTTTACTAAAAATCACTCTGTTGAAATTACTGCGAACTTCACAGATGGTTAGCCTAGTTCAGAGGAAATTCTCGGTTAGTTAGCTTTACCGGGAAACCGCTAGATGGAACGGGTTTCCTATTTCCACGAGAAAAAATAATATTTTCCATGCGGTTTCTATAACGAGTTTTCATGAGAAACATCTGTTATTCAATAATAATATTAAGCGCAAAAACAAAGTAAGATTTACCTGATGTTTGAAAATGTTTTATTCAAAGCGTTTTGTAATGTTAGATAAATATAATATAGCTGATACATATAAAAATACTGCAGCTCGAATATCAAAATGGGGTACTATAATAAAAATTAGGTACTACATATATTATTTATGTTTACCTACTATCATAATATATATGAATTGCAAATGCTAATGGGAGATAGATGGTTAAATTATTTAGTTATATGCGGGACGTTAAGGACTGTTATTATATGTTATTAATGACTTCCTCCTGACATTATTTGGAGTAAAAAATGTGAGCGAAATTTTGGTCTCCGGTAAATTTTTTATATGTCTTTCTTTCTTTTACATATTCAATAATATAATTATTCAATTTATAAAAACGGTTTCTTTATAAAAAAGTTCTGTTAAGTTGTGTGTATTTTTTTAAATATCACGCATAATAATAATTGCACAGTAGAACTTGCTTGTAAATAAACTTTTTTTGGAAATTGAATAATAATATTATTGAATATACAAAACGTAAGAAATGAAAATGGAGTTAACAATTTCAACTTGATAATAATTAGGAACCTTTTTTATGTATTTTTTTTTCAAGACTAAAAACATGGGTTAGTAATTGCCCAACCCCTCACCCTTACCCTACCTAGCCAATGCCGACCGATTTTTTATTGTCTTAAGATTAAAATAAATGTCACCGGGAACCAAAATTTTATTTTATTTTTTACTCCAAATAATGTCAGAAATCACTTGTTAATGTGTGCAAAGTACGCCCCTTAATTTTCTATATAGGGTGTCCCAATAAGAGTGCAGGATTTACTTTTTTTAATTACTTATAAGTACGCTATTATTTATTCGAAAAGTGATCATATTTTAATTTCGTTGTAAAGTATGAATGTTTCGAATATACATGGAATAATATCATACATGTCGTCATTGCGAACTCCGCCTCCTCTGATGAAATTTGAAGTAACATCCGTCACATTGTATTTTTTGTGGTTCGATTGTAATACGTTGGATCTCCACCTTAAGCTCATTAATTGTACGTTGCTTATTGCCGAGTACATTTGATTTTTAAAAAAACTTCAAAGAAATAAACCATAAGGTGTCAAATGAGACGAATTTCTGGCCAATTCTGATCCCCATTTTTTTTAAACACACGATAAGAAAACTTTCTGAAAGAAAATTCCCAAATTTTCTTTCAAAAGAAGAAAATTTTCCGTTTTTTTTCAGTAATTTGCGAAAGATACGAACTGTTTTAGCAAAACTTTCTTGATTTTCATATTGACTTTTTCAAATTGACTTTTAACAATAGAAAGCCGTGTTCTTCGTATAGCGTTCCGTATTACTACTAAGTTTCAGGGTTAATTCTTCACATTTACGGTCACATTTACGAAATTTTAAAGATTTTCTTTTTGTAACAAAAAAGCAAAATTTTAATCCGGCGTTCTCGTCGGGGAACCCCATTCTTGTCAAAATGAATATTCTTTTTTTTTGTGAATACCGCAAAAGAGTCCAACTGTAGCCAGTGAGACTATGGAATCCTCAATTGGGGTATGTTGTGAGGTTGAGAGTAGTGGGGAGGGGAAGGAGATGGGGAAGAGGAAGAGGAAGGTGAGGAATCTGACTATTCAGATGCGGAATGGTGGTCTTACAACAAGGCTATAAGTAAGAGTATCGTACATATCTTCCATTCTAGAAAGTGTCGCAAATATCATGTAATATTATTTTTAATTAATTAATTGTGAAATAACACACTTTTACAAAGAGAATGTTTTTGCGCAAGCTGGTATTTGAAACTGCGACCGTCGGATTGCCAGTCAAAAGCCTTACTCCTCGACCATGGAGGCCAGTAGTTTATTAATTTATTTAAATAATTCATTCGTTTTTAGATGATACTCCTTATTATTTCAATTTGTTTGGTGACAAATAAAACTTTTAAATACTTTGTCCACACTTACCTAAATAAAGTTTCAGATTCTGCAATAATATCAGAACAGTTTTATTTTATTTATTGTAAAGTGTAGAAATTAAATACGTTTATATAAATATCCGGCTATAAAAATGATATATGAAAATGTCACATCGATGCCAAAGTTTTATAGTTACCCTTTGACGCGGTGTTTCGTGAGAAGTATAGATAGTTCCCTCGGGAGTCAGGAGTCGGGAGTCGGGGTGGCTGATGTCGGTGGCGCGGAACCTGAATAAGGGATGCGCCACTAGCGCCTCGAGCGCCGCTGCGGGGGAAGCGGGAAGCTCGACGGCCAACATGGCGACGGACATGCGCAATTCGCCCGCACATATCGACAGGAGGCGGGAGCGGCGCGTGGATACTGATCCTACAGGAACCTAATGGACGAACCCGATTTTTTCTTGGATGCAAGTTTGATGAATTAACAAATAAATTTTCAACGAGTGATTACTGTACCTCCCTCTTTCAAGGTGAACAGAGAGAATATTATATCATACAACTTGACGTTAATATTCGGTCCTGTTTTTTTTTTCTCAAAAATAAGGATTAAGACTCTGTGTGTACGGGAAACAGATGTCCTCACTAAAATATTTTAAAAATTAGGGAATTTAAATAAACAACCTGTTGAATAACGCCATACAACCGTGTTTTGTTTTATTTCATGTAATTCTTTAATTGTTTTTCAAATATATGGTTTTAATATTTTTTTTTAATAAAACCTGGCTAAAAAATTATATCAAGTACGCTGATTTATTCCATAAAATAAATATTACATCAAGCTCAACGAATGTTTGTAAAAACCGCTGTACATTTTTTTGCAAAAACACGAGATTATATTCGTGGAATTCTGTTTTTAATACAAACATACTGGTGAATGAAATCTATTCCTCTTTTGCAAGGATCAAAGAGCAAATTTATTTTGATATATAAAACCTATCAAGATTTTTCATTAAAAATATTTTACTGAAATATATCGTAAATTAGTTTAAACTTGACAATTATTTTATAAACTTTAATTCTAAAATTATTTTTTTTATTTTTTTTTTTTGTTATTTACAATAATATGTTTTACTTGGTTATAATATTAATAATACATCTTAAGTTTTTTACTACTCTTCCATTGAAAGTATTTGCTTGTGTATGGAAGGGGAGTGTACATAAATGTTGTTATTAGTCAGTACTTAAATAATTCATTGTACACGAATACAAGTGTATTTATTTTGATATTATATTATGTATTTCAAAAAAGAAACAATGTTATGGAAGACATGTTAAAAGGATATTTGTAAGATCAATTAAGTGGCAGTAGTTTTTTCCTTAAGAATATTTTTTAAATGTTTCTTGACAGAGGTATTTGGGTTTTATCATTAATGTTTCTGGTTTCTTTCGGTAGACGATTGAAAAAAGTTCTTCCCTGGTAAGTGTAATAATGTTATGCAAAAGACGTATTTAATTTTGGGCATTGAAAAACATGTTTAAGTCGAGTTCGGTTTTCAGTTAAAAATTGATTTTATCTTTTTCTTTTATAATTTGAATTAATGAATTTTAATATATAAATCTTTAAATGTAGGTACTTGAAATTCGGAAGAATGTTACATTTATACGCGGATCCCCAACTAATAATAGCGTATTGTAGAGTGGATTGAACTAAGGCACAGTAGATTAATCATATCAAAAGTGTTTTTTTTTACTTTCTGCTTTTTCTGCCTGTTCATAATCGACAGTTTGTTGTTGTCCACAAAATTTTGCATATTTCTGATGACCTATTTTCTAAAAACTAAAAATTAAAAACTACCTTCCGTTTTCATAACAAATCTCGTAACTCGCACATAAAAATCGTGTGTATTTTTATTTGTTTTTTTTTTAACTTTCACTGTCCAGAGTTTCCTCGTTCCTGAAAAGTGTAGAATGTTCCTTTCCGCCGCCCACACAACACCACGCACCGCCCTGGTTTATCTGCAAAGGCTGTCGGGCTATCTGCCGGGATATCTGCCGCGTAACGCAGCCGCCGTGTACCGTCAGACCCGCGATCATATGTCACTAGCTTTTGTTTACATGGATACTGACTTCTTCACTAAATACTACTCTTAAACCTTCTTCAATCAAATAAACCTCAATCAGTGACTTAGTAACAGTTAAATGACCGTTTGTTTTAGTACCTTTGTAATCACGCTGCCTTTTTGTCGTTTCCGCTTATCGTCCGATCATTTCGTTTGTCTTAATATGTTTGTGATAAGGTGAAACTGAATAGTCCCGTGATTTAGCGAAATATCGTGCTTTCATAGACTTTTCAAAGTGTTCTCACTATGGGCTGGGTCTCCCTGCGAACACATTTGGTAAGTTCATTCATTTTCATTCGTTATTTCTGTTAAGTAGTAGTTATTTAAAATAATAATAATAAAGATTCAGTACCTTCATAACTTCAAACGAAAAAAAAATGCTTGTTAAAACAGTTCAAAACGGTATTCATTTCTGCACACATGTTCATGCTTTAAATTAACGTTTTCGATATTATAATATGTTATTATAATATTGAAACATAAGCAGACCAGAATATATCGCATAGTTTGTTTATTATCGTCGGTGCATATGTATAAGATGGACAAAATCTTATAGATTATAAGCAAAGTCTGTCGAAATAATAAACGTAAATGAAATATATATTTTTTTATTATTATTACTTTAATGCTTAGGTATTTGCTATATGAAATATTAGTTTCATTAACACAACAAAATATACCTTTTCAGTAAACCCTTTAAATCTATCTTTAAAAATATGTTCTCAATGCAACCTTTTATAACAAACCACCCGCCGATAAGTATATAACGTAACCTTAATGTGGCCACAATAATTATTGTGAATTAAAATTAACCAGAGTATGGACGAAGAAAGACAAATATATATTTTTTTACGAATAATGCATTGGTTTCTACATAATCAGTACATTGCTGGATGAAAAGGAGCTGTTCGAATTGGATTAATGATTAGTATTAATTTAGGAAATGATATATCCAAGTTGTGCTAAAAATAAAAATAAAATTATCTTCAAATAATGATAATTCTTGACGTCCTTAACCATTGTTGTGGTCTTTATCTATTCAAATAGTATGAAATTTGTTGGGGAAAAAAAAATTCTTAAAAAGTGTTAAAATTAATGTTTATTATTTTTCCATGGATCCGTGTTTTACAAAACGAACATCCATATATTGATCCGAAAATATTGTATAAAATAAACTTATCCACAAAATTTAAATCCTACAAATTGAATAAAAAACTCGTCGATTACGTTCATATAGAATTTTTTCGGGAACAAATGGTATTTTTTACTTCAATTTGTTAAATAACACATATTTATAAAGTCATTTTGTTGATTTTAAACGATTCTTTATTACTTACCTCACTAAGCACTTATTTTCCTAACTCAACACGGGAATCAAAATAATAAACGGGGAGAAATAATTAGAAAGTATTTTAATAAACCTATGCACTTTCGTTGGAGTTTTCACGAAACCACTAAAACAGAATCTCCTCATGAAAAATGGTGAATCATTGTTTGCAGAAAATATAATTAAAATGTTGCATATTTGTCTTTGTTTGCTTTCAGAAGAACTGATTAAACTTCGGATGCAATAATCTGTTTCATTTTACAGTCAACAAGTTCATACGAAATAATTTTTTTTATTTATTTATTAAGGAGAAAATACAGATGCATATGTTAATTGACAAGAATATACAAGACAACAACTAGAGAACTCACCTGCATCCAAACTATTTCTCACGAATTGACTTTAACAGTAGATAAAAACATGTAGAAATATTTTTACGTATAAATAGGGAAAAACATAAGAATACTATTTTACAAATAGAGAGATGAGAGAAAATAATTATATAAATAAATTATAAAATGAATTTAAAATATGAAGTGTTTGTATTATATATCATTAAGTATTTTTTGAGAATGAGCTTTTGTTCGTCATCGTAACATTTGTCGTTGATATATATATTATGAAGGGGTTGCAAGAGCGAAAATTTTCAAACTCCTTTGAATAAAGATTTCGTTAGACAAATTCTATTTTGGTATAAAATTTTTAACTATATCTACGCTGTATGTATAGGAATGAAAGAAAAGCTATTTCCGTTACCCTCACTGACTACCACGTATTTTGTCTCTTGGAATTTTTGGTTAAATTTATAAAATATTTCTTAAAGATAATATTTTTTTTACTCTCAAAGAAGCTCGTCCATTTACACAATTTTAAACGTGTCATTTTAAAAGGACATGCTTAAAAACCAAACAATTTGATAGGCTTGTATCGTATTTGAATAAACTGTTTGAAGCAATTTTACGAATGAGTTAAGCCTAAAGGAATTCTATTTTCTGTACAAACAGCATGGAGAAAAACGATACTTTTATTTTTAGATTTAGTTGATTGTAAATGAAATACATTTTTGTGATTGCCTGGTTCGTAAGAATGAGTCTCAAAGAATCGCATTTTATTTTTAGATTTAGTTGATTGTAAATGAAATACATTTTTGTGATTCCCTGGTTCGTAAGAATGAGTCTCAAAGAATCGCATTTTATTTTTAGATTTAGTTGATTGTAAATGAAATACATTTTTGAGATTGCCTGGTTTGTAAGAATGAGTCTCAAAGAATCGCCAAAACTTTGGACTAAAGGAGGCGAATAAAGAACAAGCGAAGCAATCAATCAGAGGACTAATATCCGAAAAAATGTTTAGAGCTATAAATCGATCTAAGCTATGTTTAGTACTTAATAACACGTGGTTTGTGATGCAGGTCAAACGATATTTGCGATATACGTATTTTCCAATCTGGGTTAGTGGTATAAGCATGGTAGATATTGTAGAAAAAGTAAAACAAAATACTTTTTTTATTACTAACTGTGAACCACTACTAAAACTTCTACAAAATGTTTTATTGTTCGCAACTATTCAACTGATCAATTATAATTTTGATCAAAATAATCAGGTCCATGATTTAACAAAAACAACTCAGTTAAGGTATATGAAAAGTACTCCTTCTTAATTATTTTATTTGACTAAGGGTAAACTTAAAATATTTCATAAAAAACCCTTTTTTCAAATTATGTTGTAGAATATTAAGATGAACGCTTTTTTGAACCCGTAAATCCGCATTTCGAATATGAATAAATACTTTATTCGTACAAAAACGCAATTCTTTCAAGAAAAGCATGCAAATACAACATTGCATCGCTGTTTCAATCGAATATTATATATGCATGCCTTTCTTGAAAGGATTGATTTTTGTATTCGGACAAAATTATATATAAGTATTCATTTTGTATATTTACGGGAGCAGACAATTCATCATATTTTACAGCATGACTTTCAAAAAGTGTTTTTTCCTAAAATAATTAAATTGGCGCCATCTCTGAAGAGCAAATTATGAATACTTTTAAGTATGCCATTTAAAAAAAGTACTCAGGGTTGAATAGGAAAAAAATTAAGTGAAAATTATTAATTTTGTTAACCACTATTTTAATATAAAAAAAAACATCTGCATGTTTCAGAACCAATGAGAGTTCCTTCAACAGGATACAAAATATGCTTATTGAAAAAAATAAATATAGCAATAGACCAATAACCACAAACAAATAATCACAATATGTGGTGTGAGAAGGTACGAGTAATTAATTGTAAAACTAAATTTTGAAAAGAAATTTGCATAAATATATCTTTAATGAGAAATATTTGTATATGATCTCGGTTATAAATATAACAAAATTTGTACATCCACATATCTTGGGTATTATAAATAATATAATAATGATATAAATGTGTCCAATATTTTTTTATTCGTATTTGGGGAAGTATAGATATATTCTGAAACTGGAGGCAGTAAGTACTGAAGCGCTTCAAAGTAACTCTGCTCTAAACGTCAGAGGTAGTTATTTCCTTGCGTTGTCCGAATTCTCTTTCTTGTTTTCGGCGTTCGACTAACCGTGTAATAAAATAACGTTCAACCAACTTGTGTATTATAAAAATTTACATGCGTTTATCTTTAATTAAATGAAGACACTATGAGCGAAACTCAATCGAAAATCTGGAAACAGAAAAATCAGAAAAAGATATTGGCACTTCTGGGACTCAAACCCAGGATCTCTCTCGATTGCTATTGCGTATATGCGGCGATTGCTCTTGACCACTGGGCTAAGGAATCGATATCCAATTCATTTATCTTTTGTACGGTACAAGCAACGAGTGTAACATTGTTTTTAATGGATTAACTCTTTCATCGGTTAGTAGCAAAAGATAAATAAATGTTTTTAAATCAGTCACTAGGAACCTGTATTATAATACAAATTGATGAATTAGATTTATTTTTGATATTGAAAAAAATTCTAAAATCAATGGCAATCAATTACACGAAAAAGCTAGGTAGTATTAAAATCAAAAAAAACTTTGGGAAAACTCGTTAAACCAAAACAGACAGAATTATTCAATATGAATGCTGTCACCTTCATCAAATTCAAATAAAACAGAGTTTCATTCGAAGGTTGTTTGTTGTTTATAAAATGATTTATCATTTAAACATTTGTGGACTTTGCAGCTTCCAAAGTATAATCTTACTCAGTGATTACTCGTTAAGGGGTTGACGATGTCCTGAGTTATTTTCCAAGATGCTAATTATAGTATTATAGTCAAAATCGTTACCTGCCGCATTTTAAAAGTTTATTCACGAATTTACTGTGCTTTTCCCGTGTCCCTCTCAAAATTTCGCTCTGAATCAGTTATACATTTTATGTAAAAAACAAAAATTGTTGAAAACATTGTTCACAAATAAATTATAAGTCGGTTAAATTTTTCTGCTGCCAAATGGCCACACAGTGTCGTGTAGTGTGTGTGTCATCAAATTGTGTTACGAAAAATATTTATAACAAATGAATGTGCTGGCTTATTAAAATAATATAACCAAACATGTATTTTCATTTATGAAAGATAATATCTTATAAAGACATATTATGATCTAATTGGATATAAAATGTAATCAAAGTCACATACGAAATCCAGCATGGAATAATAATAATTGTGATTTAATTCATGATTTGTTCAGTTCTTACCATTGCGCATTGGTTTCCATTGATTGATTTAGCTAGTAAATTCCGATGGCCATATAGTTACTGTAGAGATTTAGCTATCTTGATAACTCCAATTCATTTTGGAAGATTCATAGCTTATTTTTCTACAAGATCCTTCTTCCCAGCTTCTACAAATCAGTGAGCTCGTCGTCCTTTGAAACTCTCTTTCTCTTAGACTTAATACATGACCACTCCATGTTAGTCGACTGTCTCTCACGGGGGTAACGAAAGCAATGGTTTAAGGAAAACATTTCGTTGTAAGCCTGTCTCCACGTTTCTACCTTAAAATACATTATTATTTATATTAAAGTATTTTTATAAACTTGATTACGAACATCAATCGAATGAATGTATTTAAAGCCAATATCAAAGTGTATTTATAGAGCGGGTTATAATTAACTTTGCAAAAATATTTTTACATTTAACCAAATAATCTTCCGAAAATATAAATAACACGTGATTTTCGGAAGCTATATTCATTAATAAAAATATCGCACAGCCTTGGCTTAGCCGGTGAGCGCTTAGAATATGATTTGTGCAAAGCAACGTGCCTAAAGAGTCCTATGATAATATCGACAATTTGTTCCTAGGGAAAAGTGATACAATAGAAAAAACCAGTTACGTATTGTGAAGATAAGTAGTTCACCCAAAAATACGATTTTGTCACCGATTATATGAGGTTCGCACCCAGGTGTCGTGAGTTTAATTCAACTTAATTAATAATACTGGTTATAGAAAGAGATTTTCAAATATTGTCAGGTTATTTGTAATTCAGGAATGTTTGTATATTTTTTAAATAATATTGGGGATTTATCTATTCGATTGGCTAGCCAATTAAAATGTTTTAAAATTTAAAAAAGTGGTATGTCATGAACATAATATCAACAACCTTGAAAAATTTGGGAAGTCCAGTCCTCTCTGTTGCCGACGATATTGCGGTGATTATAATGTGCACCAGTAAATCAGAAGCACTGAGGAGGTCGGCTTGACCCAGCGTGGCCCAACCTCTGCCCCAGCATTGTTTGAACCCGTCGTCATGGCCACGGGCTTCACCACTCCGTCAGATCACGTGGTCAGTTCAACCCTCTGACACGTGACCTAAATTTTATCCACAATCAATCCAATACAACTCGAATTACCCTGAAACCGAGACACGCTATCAAAAAGCCCCGTACAACTGGGCGGACTATCGCGTGGCTGCCGCTGTTGAACCATATTTTTTTACCAAGTCCCGCGAGTCAAAGCTTGAGAATAGTACCTGAAGGTTTGTTTTAGTCGAGGTACACATTAAGCATATATTATTCGTTCATCGAATTCTTTAGTCAGTCACAGCTGAGACTCGGGTCAGCTGGTTTTCCTACGAACTCTGCATCTGTCACTGATTTTCGATTTAGACGATTTCCATGATTTACAGTTCTGGTATCGTTAAATAAACTAAAAAAATACGTTTCTGTAAAGTTCATTTGTGTACGTAACATTTTTACACGCACGATGCGTTGAGTTGTTATTTTTGACTATGGAGTAAACACATAATCTGCATTATTTTGGTAAATGTGAGAGGACTTCGCGTCGCAAATCACATGATATCAGAGTATTTTCAAACAAAACTTTATTGAATGTAGAAAAAATAACTTTTAATACTAACGTGGTAATTTTATTGTAACTTTTAAAAGCATAAACATAATTTCTTTACTATTAACAACTACTTTAGGTTGGAATAGTTTTGGTCACGAAAAGTATACCTAATATTTATTTAATTAAAGCATCACAATTTCTAAACAATTATTCTTTACTTACAATGAACTTACGCGTATTTTTTTACCGGCAAGCTAAAACTTTAAAAAAATAAATTGACAATATAATAGCAATGTTCGTGTATATAATAAAACGTGGCCTGTCTGCGATGTTTGCAAACTCTTCGATAATCGCCGGATTTGAATATTGATCAAACGAAACCGCCGCAACAGAAGCCTTTGAAGGCTTCGTACCAGCCATGGATTTAGTTTACAAGTTGCACTACTTGATGTTATCGCAGAAGGGTGACCTGAGCCAAGGGAGGGACAGGTCTACAAAGAGGCTCCGCCGGCACAGCAGCCTTCCTGAGAGGAGGGACTCTAGGGTTGGCAGTCATCTGAGAATACCAGACTCCGGTTCTTACAGACCCCAAAATGTAAGTTTGGGAAAATTTTTAACAACCTTAGCGCACACAAGTAAAAATTCTTGAGATATTCTAATTGTTGGATTTGTGAAGCTAAAAGTATTTGTAAAAAATATATATTTTTCTCATGATCAGTGCCTTTTTAAAGATGATCGGACATTTATATATCGAATGAACAACACCGTTGGTAAAATTAAAAAATTACGACATCTGTCAAAAAATTTAACATTTTAAATGTGGAATTATTCATTAAAAAATAATTTCACAGGGTAGTAATGCGGGATGTGCAAAATATGACAAAAATCTAATTCGTCTTTCAAAACTATTCTTGTTTCAATACGTTTATCAAAATGATAGAGGATAACTTTGTGACTAGCGTATCCATGTTTTACTTAAGTTTTCTGTATGTTTTGTTCAGGACAAAATATTTCGTTACAATTTCCACGTGCCCTAGTTAAAGTTATCTTAGTTAAAAGGCTTTTAATTAAAAGATAGAACTTTGAAAAAAAATTATATTGCATTACAACAATTACTTACGTTTGAAACAAGTTTTCCATGCCTTATTATTTCCGTATCTTATTCGGAAAACTATCTAAACGGAATAATTTAAAAATTGAAAAAAGTTGAGTTTTTTTTTTTATGTCGGTTAATGAAATCTTTGACCGAGCGTAGCGAAGTCCTTTGCATTTTGTCTATCTGTAAATTTTTTATACGTTCCATTTCCGTTTCAAGATGGTACCTGTTTTAATGGTTCCGTTATTTTATTTTATTTTATTTATTTATTTACGAACAAATAGTCCATCAATAACATAACAATAACACGAATAAAAAAAAGATATGACAATGAAAGGAAAGTACATATAAATGAAGAGCATTGACAAATTATAATAATTATAACATATAGAAGACTACAAGTCAAAGCTTGAAGATGGACTTTAAAGACTTTAAAAATTACACATTTCGTATCGACTGCCGAAAATCATTTAGGCTAACACCAAAAAATTCAATGACTTGCGTTAACAAGTCTCGACATTCTGGATAAAGGAGAATGATATCCACAATTAGTAGAATGTTGATTGAGGATGATTATGATTCTTTTTTCAAATTAAAACTTTTCTGGTTGATTTTTTCAATATTATCAAGCGTATTCTCGCGAAGAAAGTGTGAAAAAGAAATTGTCAAAAGGGGTTGTTCTAGTCCAGTAAAAAAAATTCTCCAAATTTCGATAGTTTAGATATTTAATAATTTCTCCTTAAAGGATTATTTTTCAAAATTCGATTTATTTTAAAAGTTGAAATCAATTTAGTTCGACCGATTTATACGAAATCTAACTAGAATCTAAATAGAGCAAAACTTCCACCGCGTTTTTCCCAAAATTTATTTTTTCGAAACGTGTGTCACGAAACCTCAAGTTATATTCCTACATGGTCGGAACCAACATAAAAATAAAAATAAAATAATTTTTACTATTTTTAAAAATTCGGAAAAGTTAAAAAATAACTGAAAAATCAATTTTTTTTTTGATTATCCGCCATTTTGCGAGAAAACTTTTTTTCTCCTTTTTCTTGATTCCTACGATAATGACATTTGTACTGATAAAGAATCTACCTTTTTTATTTTTCAAATGACCAGAAAGGTTGGAATCGTGACAAGATGGACGCTCTTTTTTCCCCCACTACTTCAACAGCGTGTAACTTCGTAAAATATATATTTAAAAAAATATTAAAATTAAATTCTTAAAATCTATGGCTAAAAAATGCATGGCTAAAATATTTTTGTGTTTTTTTATCTACCGTCAAAAAACGCCCAAAATTTGGACTTTTAAACTAGAATACCCCCTTAAGATAGTAACGTTTCTTTCGTTAATTATTTTTTAAATTTTATTTTTTCAGAGGAACTGTTAGTGTTGATTTATTAAATAAGAGAAAAATAGAAATGTTCTTTATTTGGAAGCGAGGTATATTGTTCCCAAAACTACTACTACTCGTAATAAATTTTCATAAAGGCTATATGTACATGTTACCGCTATTTCTCAAAAGTGTGTTTGCAATAAATATATTTCCGCATACCCTAGACTCTAGCTGTCTAGAGTGAAGTATACTTGCGATGTTGCGCTGGTGAAATTCCATAAATCAGAATGAAAACGTTGCTTGAAATGGTTGTAGCTTTGTTTAATGGCCTGATATGAAAAACCAGGCTCACTTGACCTCCCTTTATCATTTTTTCCCTCGCAATATTCCCCGGAGTGAGAAGGGGTGGCAAACAAAAAAATGAGCTAGGAAGAGGCTTAAGTGGTTAAATAAGTATTCGCTTTTTTTTAAAAAAATCACCAACATCCATTTCCAACAGCACTCGGTTTGATTCATGTTATGCAGTGATGACTGATGACTCATTTCGCTAAGTATGTTTATAATTCTTCTTATAAATCTTCCTGCAAGTGAATGTTGCCAAGAATAAAAAGATTATCGTGGGCTGTATTTATATCCCACCAAATTCAAGCAATGAAGTATACAGATGCCATAGTGAGGAAGTTGAAGCTATATTAAAGAGGAATCCTAGTGCAATATTTTTGCTTGCTGGTGACTATAACCTTCCAAATGTGAACTGGATGAACAGTGACAATAATATCAGTGTTAGTGAGTCTGAACGCATTATTCTAGACATGGCGTTATTCCTAGGTCTGAATCAGGCAAATACTATACCAAACGAAAATAATCGTACCCTAGACTTATGTTTTTCTAACTTAAAGTCACTTTTAATTGAAGAATGTAGTGAACCGCTGGTGCCCATAGATGCTTATCATCCTCCACTTGAAGTTATTATTCCTCATGTGCATGTTAATACTTGTAAGCTGTCTTACAGTTACCAAAATTTTTTCAAAGCTGATTACGAGGAAATTTGTAATTATCTTCTCTCTTTTGATTGGTCATCTATGCAATATGATGACATCAACACAGCTACCAATAATTTTTATTCTGTTTTGGGAAAGGCTATTAGCATGTATATTCCAATCATGAAATATAAGCCAAGCACCTATCCAAAATGGTATTCCAATGAACTTATTAATCTTCTTATTACCAAAAAACTGAAACATAAGGAATATAAATTATATCGAAAAAATTCTGATTATATTGAATTTAAAGATTTAAGAACTTCATGTAAAAAAATGTCTATGACCTGCTACCGTAACTATTTAAATAATATTCAAAACTCCATACTAAATAATGTTAGTTATTTTTGGAAATACTCGAAATCTCTTAAAGAAGACGATTCTGATTTTCCGAGCAGTATGCACCTAAATGGCAGCCATAGCAATAATACTGATGGTATTGTTAACTTGTTTGCAAAATTTTTTAAAAGTGTTTATTCAACAGACTCAAATAATTCTCCTATTCCAACAACTACTCTAGATGAAACTCTTGATATTTCACAGTGTACCATAAGTATATCTGATGTAATTACTAATGTTAAATCCTTAGATATCCACAAATCTGCTGGACCGGATAATATCCCTACAATATTTATCAAAGAATGTATCAAAGTAATTGCTCTTCCATTATCCAAACTTTTTAATCTATCTTTATCTAATGGAATTTTTCCTGATAAGTGGAAAATTAGTTATTTGTCTCCAATTTTCAAAAAGGGTGATAAAAGTGATGTTTGTAATTACAGACCTATATGTATTCAATCCACCATACCGAAACTCTTTGAAAGCCTAATACTTGACAAACTTTTTACACAAATAAAACCTGTTATATCACCTCACCAGTTTGGATTTATGCCAGGTAGAAGTACTCTTTCCAACTTAATTATTTATGAAAATTTTATAAACAATGCTTTTAAAGAAAAAAAACAAGTGGACACTGTTTATACTAATTTCAGTAAAGCATTTGATACAGTTTCCCATGAAATCTTAATTTGGAAATTAGGAAAGCTTGGTATACGCGGCAATATATTAGCCTGGTTTAAAAGCTATCTAACTGGAAGACAACAAATAGTTAGAATTAAATCCTCCCTGTCAGAAAAAATTAATGCAACAAGTGGAGTTCCACAGGGTTCACACCTTGGCCCAATCTTATTTATCTTGTTTATAAATGATCTTACAAAAATATTTCATGATGTATCTATCTTACTTTTTGCTGATGACCTCAAAATTTTTAAAATTATTGAAAATATTTATCATTGCAATATTCTTCAAGATAATATCAACAAATTGTTAATTTGGTGTATGGAAAATAGACTTTATTTAAATATCTCAAAATGTCAAATTGTTAGATTTTCTAGAATAAAAAATCCAGTGATATTTAATTACAACATTGATAACAATACTCTTCAGACATTAATGCAAATTAAAGACTTGGGCATCACTTTTCAATCAAATCTTTCATTTGTTAACCACATAACAGAAATCTGTAATAAGGGCTTAAAAATGTTGGGGTTTATAACTAGGCTAACTAGAAACTTTAACAATATAAAGTGTATTAAAATGTTATATTTTGCTTATGTTAGAAGCCAACTTGAGTACAATTCTCCTGTCTGGAATCCTCATTATAATATGCACGTACAAGCTGTTGAAAGAATACAAAACAAATTCTTACGTTTTCTAAATTTTAAAATGGGTATTTCAGCAAGTATGTTAAACTACAACACACTTTTAAACGATATGAATATGCTTAAATTGTCAGACAGAAGAATTTTCACTGACTTGGTATTTTTATATAAAATTCTAAATGATTTAGTTGATAGTCCGGTATTACTTGAATTGATAAGCTTCCGAATTCCACTTCGTAATACTAGAAGTCAGGATTTATTTCAGTGCAGAAATTCTGGGACTAACTATCATATGTATTCCTCTTTGCCCAGAATACTAATGGAGGGAAACAATTATACCAAGTCAGTGGACATCTTCAATTTATCTTTGAATAAATTTAAAATATTGTTATTGAGGCAGTTCAGTTATGTACAATAAAATGTTTTTTCTATGCTATATATGTAAAAGCCCCGAAAAAGGGCGTTTATTTATAAATAAATAAAATAATTATAGCTCAAAAAATAGTTTCGTTTACCGAATATAATAAATGTTAAATGCAAGTTTACATACTTTTTAAAAGTTAAAAGCCAGGTGAACGAATAAGGATAAAAATTATCATTTTTTTATGAAGTATTGAAATATTTTATATGCATGTTTAATTCTGAAATAAATAAAGGCATTATAGAGTAAACGGCAAGGATTTTTTTTATGGCAACATTTACATTTTTGTGTCTACGTAATAAAAATTATTAGTAAACGTTAATAAATTTGTAAAAAAAACTCGTATTGCTTTAAACGATTTAAATACAACAATATCGACATGTTCCAAAAACTATGTTTTGTTCGTGAGGATAATAAAGTAATAAAAAATTACAAAAGACAAACAAGTATAGACAAATGAGAACATTGACAAAATATTAGAAAGGAGAGGTGATTAATTACTTAAAATATCATAAAAAACAATTATATAAAATAAAATATAAAAATTATTTTAGGATGGGTAAAAAATTACATTTACATAATAAAAAATCTAGAAGAAAACATAGTTTTTGGAACATGTCGATATTGTTGATTAAATAGTGTTGTACGCAAAGTTATTAGTTTTCATTTATTAATAATGATGACGCCACAAAGTGAATTTGCGAAGTTTGAAGAAACAATTTTTTGCTCGTTTGTGCGGTGTACTTTTTTCGCGTAATAATGCGTACTTAAGCAATCAATCTTTCGATTCTGTTAAAACTCAACATTATGTTTTTTTTTACTAAAGAAGGGATTGTTTTTCAAAATGAGTCTCATAATAACACAGAAAATATATTTATTAAAGTGGAGTTAAAGGTGCGTGAGAATGACCGATTAAAGTCGTGAAATAAATTTGTTTGTGAACATTTCCCTTAAAACACAATATTTCTTTATATAGAGCATAGCCCTCCAATTTATATGAGTAATTTTCTTTATTTTGCTCGTAAACTTTTCTTAATTATGTCATTCTTTTGTATTTACCCTTAACCGTAAGAAATTATGTTGCTTAAAAAAACCTTAAGTTTCAAATAGTAATATTATATAATAAATAATTTTAACTAACTTTTTTAATCAACGTTTTAAAATGTGCATTATATTATAAACAAATGTTAAAAGTCTTTTTATTTATATACTTTTAATTAAATTTTGGAGTTTAAATACTCATATACATCTAAATGTATTATAAACTGTTTATCATAAAGGAACAGGGTTATAAATTTAACGCTAATATACAGGCAAATTACTAATTCACTTGTATTTTGGTTCTTAATGCAATCAACTTAAAATACGTTTTTCCAGGCAATTGAGGTTCTGTTTCAGTGGCTTTACATAAATAATATCGATAAATTAATGAGATAGGAGCTGATACAATCTTAATGCAAACGTAATACATTTGACGACATATTTGGAAGACTCCATCCCTACTTATACATAATAAGAGCTAAGTATATTATTACGTTGGATATAATATAATTTATTGTAGTAATCGGTGAGAAGGTACTTTCATCATTTGGTAAACCAGTGTAGAACATAACTCTTGATAATTAGGGTAATTTCTCTTTTTTGCATAATTGTTTTCCATGAAACCCAATAACTTTCCTCCAAGCCTTAAAAGCCGTGATGTCATTTCCCTACTTACTTTGCCGATGGTTTATGGTATAATAACTGTCGAGAACTTGCTTTATTACTCATTACAGAATGTTTTTATGTAGCTTCTCTTATGGCTGACTTTTTAGATTAGTTTCCTAAAAACGTGTTTTTCAATAATTTTAGAATCAAACATCTGAAATATGAAACATGCGTAATGCTAGGAAAGTTAACGGATATACGACAAAAACCTTACCTTAACTAAAAATGTTAACGCATTTAGAGCATTTTTGCGGTAAATCAGTAAGCTTCATCGATAGACTCACAGCCTTTCCTTCAGCAATTTAAACGTCAACGTAACTATTTTCATCACACAAAATTTGTCGTTTCTGTAAACATGTGCTACGGAGACTTAAAATTTGAAAGTCATAAATAAGGCGATTGGGAGCCATATTTGATAGGTATTACGGTTATTTATTTTCTATCGTGATTCTGTAATCTCTTTGTAACTTCTCCTCATCTGTTTTTTGAACTACAACATTAATATGAAGTCATTTTAATGGACAACGTTCCTTATCCTTATCCCAATCCCCTTGACTCCATGTTTCCTCTGCCCAGAACTCCCCTACGATATTCCTCCGCTACCTCTGACCATGGCTGAAAATCGCTCCTTGACCCTCGGTGATGATGGCTCTACTCCAGACCGCTCCAACGACCTGGTATACCGCTCCTTGACCTTTGGTGCTACTGATGGCTCCCCCAGACCACACTTGTGACCTGGACACGCCGATCCATTGACCCTCGGTGATCCTGCCGCTCCTTACGCTCCTGGACCCTCCCGTGCTGTCTTCCCCCTTACGAGAAGTTGGGCTGGCTCCAGTGTCTTCTTCTTCACTCCTTTCAGTGAAGATCTTCAATCCGGTCCGGGCTATTTCTACCGACCCGAAATAACGAGTTACAACACGTATTACTCGCATTTTTTTTCTCGTGCAAGTTTTGCGCGTCGATTCTTGTAATCGTTAATTCCGATTCCGTATTGGCAGCGCCACTGTTATATTACTATTGGGGATGAGATCTTGGAGTGGTAATGTTCCCTTTAAATGATTACGTTCGTGGTCGAATAACAGATTATATTTATAAAGAGATTGACTATATGTGTGTAGTAACTAAGAGCTAGCTTGAGAGAGAGCGAGTGCCAAGATGACAATGCTTTTTATACCCTACGGTATCTGCCGTCTCGCTCTAGTACCTTAGTTTTCAAGAAAGTAACTAAACATTCTCACAAGGTGCCTAGTCCTTTATGTAAGAATTCACTTTCAAATATTTTCCTATTTACATGATCAACAAATTTCATGATTCTTGATTTTGAATAGAACTCTGTTGAAGTTTTTAAATTTTAAAAATTCGGTGGGTTTGGTGTCATCAATATTGTCACTCTCCATTTTTCGTCAATGTGTGTTCGACATCTTCAATTTTGACATTTTCACTATTTAAAAGTTTGCGTAACGTAAAGAAGTTAATTGGAGCTATATTTGATAGATGTTATTACAAATTTAGATATTATTAAAATATATATTTTTATCGTGGTTCTGTAACCTCCGCCGCTACGTTTTATCTAAGCTTTGCCTACAGACGTAGCTAAAGCCTACAATCCACGGATCGATGGAATTTGTTTGCTTTGAAGCAATACATTATGCTCAAGTCGAACGACTATGAAAATATTTCTCTCATGCCTACCTCACGTGCCTGTATAGCTTTCCATAACGGAAAACTGTTAGCGAGAGTCACCATTAGAGAGAGATAAAGCCAGGAGTCACGCGTTCATTTCTCATCCCAAAGAATTCATCAGAATGGAAAGGTCCGGAAAGATCCGGTCACATAATATGGCAATAATCGGATCTACGTAATCAGATACTTTACAACGTCTCATTTTACCCTCACCCTTTGGTCTTACAACACACCTTTTATGAATCGGTGATGCCAGAGTTCTAACGACAGCAGGCAGACTTTTTTCGGCGTTGGGTGAAGAGGTCGAAGAATCTCCCTCAACTAGCCTCTTCTGATCCAGCCCGCCGAGCGGTTGGTAAGACCTGGTCAAACCCCAACCCGTGAGACCCGAGCATAAATCTAATTTTGGAAAGTTTGTAATCTTCTGAAGCAATCACGAAAAAGGGTTTAAAATACATTTTTTTTTATTTTACTTTAGCTCAACTCGTTACAGCATCCAAAAAATTACGCAAATGATCAAGTTTCGATTGCACGTAACTAGGAAGTAACCACAAGTATCACTTATTAACCCTTCCTTACACCCACATAAAAAACCTACCCAAATCGTAGTCATAAATAAAATAAGTTCTGAATAATATACAGAAACATACTTTTTTTTTTAAAACTGTCGGCTACAACTAAGTAGTTTAGTTTAGTTACTAATTTTCATGAATCCATTGAAAGTAGTCCACTGAAAAGTCCAAGAATTTATAACTTGTCGAATTCAAAGCTTTTATTACAAATGTGTAATAAAAATCTTAGTTTATGGTTAGTTAATTAATTGTGTATCACAATAACAACTGACAGTAGTAGAGTACGGATATTTATATTAATGAATAAATTAATCTCGCCTTCTAATAATTGGTTTATATAATATTTGTCAAAATAGTTAAATGGTAATTACAGATACTATTATATTACAGAATATCTGACTTCTTTTTTCACGTTTTTTTTTAAATATAGTTTTCGCATGTTGGGTTATGTATACATTTGTTTTGATTGTTTCAGGAGAGTTTCATAAAATATAAGATTTTCATTATTTACTAACGTCAATATTATGCAAAAGGTGGTACATAATACTTTATATTATTTTGCTGAAATGTTATTGTTTTTAGATGCTAGCTAAACTCTCAAATTTAATAAAACTGAATACTGCATGCATGCGTATACGTTTGTGTATGTATGTGTGTATGTATGTTATGTTTGTGTGTATGTGTTTATATAATTAATATGTTTTTATATGCTAATTGTGTATTAATATGTTCATGCACGCCTATTTATGTACCCGTCTCAGAACAGACATCGTCTAGTGAGACGGGTTACATACTTTTCTTGTATTATATTTTTATTGTAATAAACGCCCGGGTTGCCGGCAATTAAAAAAAAAAAAAAAAATTATAATAAAATAAGTAAATTAATTCATTCTTATATACAGTAAACCACCATGTCACCATGGAAGCTCGCCTCAGTCCATCCTCCAGCATTGACGCACACTGGACAAAAATAATAACTCTCATCTAGTCACAGTATCTTTTTATTATTATTTTGTATTTTTTACTCTTATTTTTTTTATATTTTGTGTTTGTATATCTTTACGGAATGAGTGGGACTGCACTAACCTCCCCACATACCGGAATAAACAGAAGAATATTATCATTTTCATAATCTGTTTTAGGGGTGTTATGCCGTGTTGCGCTACCTCCTTCTTTAGTCAACGTTTCAGACAGCGTTACAGTGTCCATCATCAGGGCAGATGAGTATGAGTAGCCCTGATGATGGACACTGTAACGTTGACCACAACGTTGACTAAAGATGGAGGTAGCGCAACACGGCATAACACCCCAAAAACAAATAACGAAAATACTTTTGGCCGTGAAAATCTAAAAAACGTATTAGTAGAAAATCACCAATGTAACCAATAAGGCTTTTTTTAGCAACAGTAAAAAAATCACTTATCTCTGAGGTTTTGTCTGAAATTTCCAAGAAAGGCTGTCGCATCCGGTAGCAGTTGTGGGTACCAGTGGCAGACATCGCGGCTGTGCCTATGGAACTCCAAGAAGGGGGGGGGGGAGAATCCGTCCGGCGTTGTTATCACGACTGAACATAAATCAATGTTGTAGGAGATGACGCGTGCTGATACGACACAAGAGGTGTCCATCAAGGATCTGTGATGAGACACTTTTTTAATGTAAGCTTTACGGGGTCCTGCTGCTGACAGCACCGTTTTAAACAATCTTTGTGTTATGAGCTTCGTTTATGAGAGTGGGTAGAAATCACAAAGGAGTTATCAACGGTTGACTCGTATCTAATGAATTGGATATTTTTCCTAAGTTGGTTCCTCGATGCTGGGGTTCTTGATCCCTACTCCAATTTCCATAGTGGACAAGGCACCTCGTGGTCCTGAACGGCGTGAAGAGCTGCAGACATCCCCTTAGTACCGAACGCCAATGATTCTTGGTCACTTCAGCGCATTGGTGACATTCCTCTGCTTGTTCTGTCTTCCGTTTAGTGACTATGGGTCTCTTCAAATTGGAATCCTTAATTAAGCGATTCACGTGACCAAATTACTTTAAATTACGATGTAGCAGACAGCTGAGAATTGTGGATGGCTAGCTCTTCCAGAGTAGACACATTTGTATATTATGTTTATATTTTTCATTTTTGGAGCAGTTCTTAAAATTTTTAACACATACTTTTTTATTATCTGTGGAATAACCTAATGAGTAAATCTCAAATTGTAATATTCAATAATTGAAGACAATATTAGGAGTTAATATTAATCATACATAAATATAGCAACCAATAAAAATATGCCTTAAGAAAATGAAGATAAATTTGGCAGACAAAGTATGGTACTATTAAATATGACCGAAGGAGAGAGGCTTAAATAATCTCAGTGATATAATAAATAATAGTAGGTTCAGTTTGAAAATGCGAATCTTTTCTGATTTTTCTGTTTCAAATTCTCGTTTATATGCTCGTGGTGAACAAGTAAATACTTATATTATGAAAGTCGATTAATTCCATTACGAGTGACTGGTACTCGATGACCTGATGGTAAAATCTCCATGTTTTCAAATATAATTGTAGACAGTATCTATTAGCTTAACTCAGGCTCGGACGTACAAAGGAATGTTATCGTAAACTGACAAAAGCAAATTATTAACAACGTTAAAAACTTTACTTAGTACTCGGTTTTAAAGTTTTTGTCCGGTACGTGCAGTGTTTTCTAAAATAACAGGTTTTGTTCAGGATGAGTAAATTATTTTATTGTAAAAATTTGTTTAGACTACCCCAATATTTATGGGTTTTTACTAATTAAACGTGAAATATCGATATTCCCTTTAATATCGCATCGCCCGAATTCGTACTTTTTTCCTATTCTGAGAATAAATCTTTTACAGTAAATTGGATCACCTTAATGCGCACTCTAACCAAGATAATGAACATTCATCAGAACACCAGATTGGAATTTAATTACTTTTTTAATGTTCAAAGGCTTTTAATTTTCACCATGGAATCTTAAGAAAATCCAGCAAAATATTTTTAAACTACTTTTCTTACAGAAACCTATATTTAATTTTGCACTTTTTATAACAAATTGTACTTTGATTGAGTACTTTCAATATCTTTGTCCAGTTTTCGACACCTGCCCGAAGATAAGATCGGTTTACTGCCTATTTTGAAGAAGATTGATGATTTTATGTGGTCGTTCCGTGCCTATAAGCTAAATTTTTCAATGTCAGCCATCAAACTTGGCAAGAAACACCATCAAACAATTGTTTAACCTAGAACCAGTTATCACAAATATTCTTTTTGATAAACCTTAACAACTGTGAAATATTTTTTTTGTAATATAAGTTACTAGACCAGAGTATTTTATAAAAAAAGTATATGTAAGCGACCAGTTATTTAAGATATGATTTAAGGTTTATTTACTCATTGTTTTCTTTATGTATTTGACGGTCGGCATGGTCCAGCGGTAAGGCTCTTGACTCGCATTTTGAAGGTCGCGGCATCGAATCCCGGCGTAACAAATAAATTTTATTTGAATAATTTGTGTTATTTCACAATTTATTCATTTAAAATAATTAGTATATTTGTGGTACGTTCTAGAGTGGTAGATACTCTCAGTATCGCCCCGGTGAAAGACTACCGTTCAGAATTGAAACGTTGCTTGAAATGGCTTTAGATGTGTTTGGTGACCAAATCTGAATAGCCAGGTACTTCCCACCTTCCTCTTCCCCATCTCCTTCTCCTCCCCACTACCTTCAGCTTCACAACATACCCCAATTGGGGATACCATAGTCTTACTGGCTCCAGACGGGAGCAGTTGGGACTCTTGTGCGGTATTTATAAAACAATTTAATGTTTATTCTGGCTTGGCCCGAGTTTCAGCGCTTTCATAACGAGTTTATGGCTTAATTTTGTTTTAATTTAAAATCAAATGTAAATTTAAAAACTCCTTGGCTCATGACTTTAATGTCGATCTGAGCTAAAAGTAATTTCGTTCATCTGGAACAGAAAATCTCTCCAAGCGTTATGACGTTTATCGTTATAGAGTATTTAATGTGCATTGCTTTATTACGCAATTTAAAAAATGCGTGTAATATTCTTGAGGTGTACAATATTTACTTTGAATAGTCTCCCTTTCACTGAGAGTTTTTTTTTTAAAGTAGTATGATACCCGCCGCCAGTTTTGAACGTAAAAGTTTAATATTTTTTTCGTAAGAAAAACTCTCTTTTTATAACTTTTGAAGGTTATTCCCATCAACGTAATATATCATTGAAGAAGAAGATAACATTAAAAATCTAAACGAAAACATGAAAGATAACAAGACACAGAAAAATAGAAAAAGACAATGGTCGCAACTAGGATTCGAACCCAGACCTCTCGTTTAACCGGGACGTGAGCGTTAACTTTTGAAAATATTATGAAAAATTAAATATTCATTTAGATTTTTATAAAGTCAATAGTTCCATATGAATAAATTTGGATACATTTATCCGAGACGCTATTCAAGTTACAAACCAATTCTTAGAATGATTGTTCCAATAAAAAGAGTAGTTGCCCATAATACGGAAAAAAGAACTAGTTGAAGATAGTATTGTTAAATCTAAAATTTTAAATATGAGATTGACAAATATGACGGTTTGACAGAAGGTGGCAATAGCGAAATTGGTTAAGGTTAAACGCAACGTACGTTATAATCTACGCATTCACAGATGGCGCCAATAAAATTATTTTAGGTTTTAAACACTTTTGCAAGTTATGCTTTAAAATATTAAGAATAATTAATTGTTCGCGCCCGTACATACGCAAAATGAATATGAATAAATAGTTTTGTCAATAAAAAAACTCAAATCTTTCAAGAGAGGCTGACAAATACAATATTGGATTGAATCACCGATGTAATTTTGTACTTGTCAGCCTCTCTTGAAAGATTTGAGTTTTTTTATTGACAAAACTATTTATTCATATTCATTTTGCGTATGTACGGGCGCGAACAATTAATTATTATTAATATCTTAAAGCATAACTTGCAAAAGTGTCCAAAACCTAAAATAATTTTATTGGCGCCATCTGTGAATGCGTAGATTATAACGTACGTTGCGTTTAACCTTAACGCGCACATCCCGGTTAGACGAGAGGTGTCTGGGTTCGAGTCCCAGTTGCGGCCATTCCCTTTTTCTATTTTTCTGTGACTTGTTCTCTTTCATGTTTTCGTTTTGATTATTATTGTTATCTTCTTCAATGATATACTACATTAAAAGTTTGAACTTATTTCCCAGCTTTCTACCCTAGACTAGTAAACTCCGTTTTACTATTAAATTCTCTTCAAATGAAACCTGTTTCAATTACGAAACGAAGCTTTTAAAGCTCCACTTTAATAATTTAAAGTGTATTTAATTTTATCCTCCCACTTGATTTACGTAGGCTTGATTCCAGTTAGGTTTATCACCGCAGATAGCCCTCGACAAACCGTGTTAGCGAAAATTAAAGTAAGTGTAGCTGTGACGTCAGACCGTGAATATAAATGAGTGTCTGTTAACTACCAACTACCAGCCAGCAGCTATAAGCTACCAGACACCAGCTAGCGGCTCCACGGCAGGGGAAAGCGTTCGCTGTAATTTGCGAACCGAGAATAAATTTTCTTTAATGGTATTTTGCCTTCGCTGGCGAGCCGTGGATTTCTGTTTATTTATTTCAATTCCGTAGGCCCACTATCATTAAAAACACGCAAAAACACTGTAGCAAAAATCCTTAGTTACTAGTCCTACACAAAATAAATAAATTTAACAGTGCAACGCCTAAATATGCTGTGTGTATGGCAAGTTTTAGGCTATAATACCCCATTTTTTTTTACATTAACTCCACACAGGAGGCCCTGAGGAAAATAATTTCCCGCAGGGCCTTTTTCATCTGAGATGCTGTGTGGAGGGTCTTTTTGAGAATAGGAAGGAATGAACATTGGTCCTGAAGAGACCCATGTTGCTGCCAAATTCAACCGTGGGGCGCACTTGTGATTTTTACAGGTTTAGCAGTTGTGTACTGTAAGTGTGTGCGGGCCCTGTACAGTACGTCCAGTTTTTGAGAGGTTAACTTAACTCTGGCTTCGATGGAGCCCCCACTATTAATTATTTGGTAAAAGTTAAATAATAAAATTTTACGTTGTTATATGTTAAAAGGTGTTCGTATTAGTATTATTCATAGCTATCCTACGATTCTGAAAACACATTTATCGGGAACAAAAGGTATTAATAATTTTTAGAGTTTTTTTAAATATTCAATAAACTCCCCTTAAATGTAAAGGAAATTAAAATCGTTGAATTTTTATGTAAGTTATGTCTCAAAGTTGAGAAGTAGACATTTTAGTACGTAAGTAATATATTGTTATGGTGGGTTTAAAATAATAGTTTAACACTAGATATAAAATGTTGATCATAACTGTATTGTATACGCATAAAAACTTATATATTATAAAGTGCATACTTAATATAAAGAGCAAGCAAAGACTGATTTCAATTATGTAATTGTGTAATTATGTAATTGAAATCAGTCTTTGCTTGCTCTTTATATTAAGTATGCACTTTATAATATATAAGTTTTTATGCGTATACAATACAGTTATGATCAACATTTTATATCTAGTGTTAAACTATTATTTTAAACCCACCATAACAATATATTACTTACGTACTAAAATGTCTACTTCTCAACTTTGAGACATAACTTACATAAAAATTGCATAATTGAATTTTTATGTAAGTTATGTCTCAAAGTTGAGAAGTAGACATTTTAGTACGTAAGTAATATATTGTTATGGTGGGTTTAAAATAATAGTTTAACACTAGATATAAAATGTTGATCATAACTGTATTGTATACGCATAAAAACTTATATATTATAAAGTGCATACTTAATATAAAGAGCAAGCAAAGACTGATTTCAATTTATTTATTTTTTTTGTTTCCGTTTTTAAATTAAGATGTCGTGATGAAACGTGTGCGATTTTCGTAAAATAATTTGAAATAAATTGATTTATTTAATGGCGAAACCTTTATTACACTCTTGGGAATATGTTTCACCTGGTACTGTTCATTTTACCGAAAGTATTTGTTTTAGCAAATTGTTTTCAAAATCTGTATAAATTTTAGATTGTCTGTCAATAAAACCTTTCAATTTCACCGGAATAAACCAATCGTCGCCACTTGATATTTGAATTATTAACATAACACTTTTATTTTTCATTGCAGAAAGAATTATTCGCCGCTAAAGCCGACGCCGGAACCGTAGATCGAAAACTGTCATCTTCTTCCGCCGGAAGCATGAAGAGCAAATGGTTGAAAGCCTTTAAAAGCCTTAAACCGGCCCCCGCGCCCCAGCCTGCGCCAATCGTTGACAAGTTAGTATGCATTTATTTCCTATTGTTTTACACCACCTGAACAGAGACCTGCAAAAGATATATTTAAGGATTTAAAAATTTTTCTTCTGATCACCTATTTTACATTTGAATCAATATTCACTAACGCTATGGAGAATATTTCAAATCACTTTTTTCGATTAATTTTTACTTCAAATCGATTCACATAATGAATACAAAAAATATTATTTCTCACAATCGAGGTTTTACCTGTCGTTTTGCTAGAGTACAATTAAAATAAAATTATAAATAAAATAAAAATATTAGCATAGACTGCTAAAAAATAATGTTTTTTTTATTATTAATAAACGCATATAATGAACAACTTTTAAAAAATTGACTGAGATTTTTTGTGATAGTTTCCCTGGATTAACTTCCTTTCTTGTAAAATTTCTCACAAAATCAATATTGTGATAAAAATCAATATTGTGGTAAATTTATGGACTCCGTTTATGGTGATTTATCAGATTTATGGTGATGTGTGTAAGACATACCAAGAAGAGATATATTTTTGGCTTAAAGGAAGAAAATCCACAGTGTTTTACAAAGTGCCCCTAACATATGAAAACTGTATTCTTATTATTAAATGATTTTCGCCTTTTGGTTTTCAATTAATATTGATAACATAAACAATTAATACTGATAACATTACATAAACATCCAATAAATTTTATATTGGATCTGTGAATAATAAAAAAAAAGTATTTTTTAAAAGCAGCCCTCAATGTAACATTTTACAAAAACAGATTGTTATTTATCATTTTAAATTTTTATGGTCAAAAATATTTTCGCTATTTATTTTTGGGGCGTTATACCGTGTTGCGCTACCTCCTTCTTTATCCAAAGATGGAGGTAAGGCAACAAGGCATAACACCACAAAAATAAACAACGAAAAAAAAATGTTATTTGATTATCTGTGTGTTTAAATAACTGAGTGCAACGTTATGTCAGTATGTTATTCTCTGATATTAAAATGATTTGTTTCATAATAACTTCAAGCATAGCAATATGTAATTTTATTCCTAGTAGTATGTGATTTTGTGTAAAAACATTAGCTTAGAATACGAAAGAAAATATATATCAAAATAAAACATTTTACGATGGTTAGTTAGCGTGACTGCTAGACTTTGATGTATGAATCAAAGTCGCGTCAGTGCTTTCTGCGAAGTAAATAAAATCACCCTCGGGTTTTCCGAAAGCATTCCAACACCTGACTGTTTAAACTCTCTTCGTCGCTTGTATATATATACGGAGTGTAACAGCACGTACCTGAAGCATTTTAACCAGCGATTCGTGTGCATATTTGGAATAAGAAATGTAGAAGTCATTTTGCTGTCCGGTGATATTTTTTTCAAGCGTCAAAAATATTTTTCCACCACACGTCGCAACGATAAGCACTTTGTCTCATTACAGCAGCACGGTAGCACAAGAAATATTGCGCGTATCATTTGAAGTGTAGAAGCGTGATCAGTGGCGAGGTGTGATTGAAAAGTGTATTTTTGTTTTTAATAGAAAAAAAATATCATTTGACTGCAAAATCAAATCTACTTTTTTACTCCAAATATGCTCAAGAATCGCTGTTTAAAATCCTTTAAGTACGTGCTGTTACATCCTACATATTTATGAAGTATTTAACCGTGACATGGATCAAGGATCTGCAATTTGGGAGGCGAGTGCGGGTATGGGTAATACCGCACCTGGAACCATTTTTGAATAACCAACACCTATGCCATAGGTCACCCCAAGTGGTTCGCTACGTTTGGTGACTTAGCAGGGGTGCCCGGTTTCATGGGGTGAGGTTTGTCAAGGTCTTGACGGTCGATGTGTCTGAACACCTGCAGCGTGGCGAATCGAGAAATACTGGTTGAGGAGGTCTTTTGACTTCTCCAAACAGAATCCCTCGAGCTATCGCCTTACGCCGCAGCTGAAGGGATGAATTCATACGTCCGTCACTCCTGGACACACTGATCCCAGATTTCTACCCACTCCTTATACCTACTTCCTTACAATAACTTATTTTTCTTCCTTTTCTTAAAAAAACCACACAGCATCGCCTAAGAGCAGGCCCTGAGGGAAATTGTTTTCCTTGAGGCCTCCTGTGTGGAGCTAATGTATAAAAAAGGATCAAGTTACATCTTATTCTAATTCTGATATATTTTGTAATGCTTTATGGTATTATTGAATTCTCAATATTACCAAAAACGTATAACGCTCAAGTCAGCGATCGATCCATATATTAGGTAGGTTCTTACTTAACCGAGGTTTTTCTATGGTTGGATATGACATCATTAATCAGTATTTTAAAATAAAATATTCTTACGTTAATCATTGGCTTAAAAACCACCACACGCCGTAATTTATTTGGAATAAAAAAAAGTGGAATTCCGGTTCGAAAGACCAATAAACGGTTGAAACCCGTGATGGGATTTATACAACAGTTTATTTGGCATTGCCAGCTCAACGAACATTGGTTATGTTTGTTTCATTTGGCTAACAAATAACACAGGTGATATAATTGGATGATTGATAATATTTTCATGTTAGCTACAAAGCGAAGACAGGTCATTGAAAAAATAACACAATTGACTTAATTTGTTAAGAAATCCTAGTATATTCAAAACGAAAGAAATACACTTTTCTAGTACGAATTTTTGTAACTATAATTTTGTGGCTTAATAATAATAATAAAATATTATTTTAGAAATGCATACACAAGCAATCTGGTATAATGTTACACATAGATTTATCGGTTTATCGCCTTATTCAAATTAGTTAAAATTTTGTAAATGAAATATAAATTCAAAGCAAATACGAGATTTAGAGTTCATTGAGTTACAGACACTGAAACTAGTATTTTGATGCCATTTTGTAGCATTATCAAATTTATTTTCTAGGCGTAAAGGTATTTAGTTAAATGATTCATAGATAGTGAGAGTAAGATTGTTTCATTTTGATGAGAAAGTAAGTACGTTAGTACCTACACGATACCTTAAAAAACCTCGTTAAGATATCGTGTGTAAAGTATTCAATTAGAACCGCCAGCTTAGATTGTTGGCTCTCTTTCATCAAAAAGGGTGAAGGCCTTTCCGAGACGCGAAAGAGCATTTTCATTCAGCGCGGGAACAAAACTTACAAACACCATCATAATACATCGCTTCGCCGTGCTAGAGCTCGCAATACACCGACGCCCATCACTCGACGCTCATGCAAAGCTTTTCTCGTCCAACACTCCGAGTGCTACCCACACATTTCCATTCCCAAGGTCAAGCGGGGTCATGAATTGCCTTCGCATTTTGCCCAAATCAGTCAGTATTGAGCTCAACTCAACAACCTTTTTATTCTTTGTGGAATACAATTTAGCAGTAAAGTATTCCCCTTTGATAAACGAAGAGGCTTCTATAATTGTTTAGGTAGGCAGCTGGCTTTATGCTGTTTAATTATAATTTCTCAGTTAATATCGCAGTAGATTTGATATCAGAATGCCACTATTATTTCATTTTTTGTCACGATGATAATTCATTACACGGGGTGCTAAGGGACGTACTTGATTTACTTTAAGCCGTGATTCCTGACATAAATTTGAGAAAAAAATTAACACGAAATTTTGGTCTCCGGTAATACTTTCGATGCTTTTTTCATTTTTTTTTATTTATTCGAAATCAAACAAACTAAAAATTTCACATTTTGTCACTGGATACCCAACCAAGTAACCGCCCAACCTCTCATCACGACCCCACCTGTCCAATACGATTTTATTAATTTTTTGAGAGAAAAAAAAATCGTTGTCTTTTTTAACTTTGGTTACAGTAAGTCAAGCACGTCTTTTAACAACCCTATTTATACAGTGTCCGGAAATTAGTAGTACTAATGGGAACATCTTACGATTTCGTTTTCGAAGATTGAATTTTTTAGATAAAATTTGAGAAAAATCGGTCACTGGGGGATTAATATCATCAAAACGTAGACCTGGCCCAAAAGCTTTTTTTAACTCTTTGGTTACCGAAAAAATGGAAAACATAAAAATAAATCAAAAATCTCAGATCTAAAAAAGTATTTTCTGGATTCTCCGTGATGTAGGTATACTAATAGTTTCCGGACGCCGTGTATAATTGAGTAGGTCTTTTGAAGCGTCTTTTAATTAGGGAAAATTATTATTGTAATATTGTTAATGTCTGAATAAAATCCGCAAAATCAATAATTTGTTATCTTGCTAATTTATTTATTTTTATGTAATATTTTTCAGACTTTTGTTATGTTTTTGTATCTTTTAAGCAAACGAGATCAAAAATATTTCATTTTTCTTTTTTTTCTGTTTCAAACTTTACCATTCGTAGAAAAAATCAAATGTACCACGCTGTGTCAACGATCATTGCAATGAGGTAATATAATAATGGAAATTGAAGCACGCACCCCTAGTAATTTCAAACTTTTTTATTTGCCACCCCTGAGAGATATCTGATTGGATTATTGAGACAGGCGAAGTCCTCCTTTGAAATGCGTATATAACCATATTATTTGTTGACACCTTCGAATCGTGAGCTTTGTGGGGGAAGGTGAGTGCTTTTGCTTTGGGATGCCACTGCTTTTATTTTATTGTTTTGCGATACATTAGAAGCTTCTTGCCGATGACATCAAAAACCTAAAGACACGTTATTGTATCACAAAATGTGGCAACCAACAAGTAACAAACACACTTACGTTGCCAGTAAACTCTAAAGGGGGGGTAGGGTTTTAAACCTCATTTTTCAAATTATTTTTTTTCTAAATGTACAATATGTCAAGAGTATTGTGCCAAAATTTCAAGTAAATCGGAGCAAAACTAACGAAGTTACAGCATTTCAAGTGACCGGCCCTCTTGCTCTATTCAAGTATATTTTGAGTTAACAAAACTTTAAATTGATTTTCTGGCAAATAATGTTTTTTAGTCCTTGAACATCATAACTCAAAATCTACTTGACCGATCTTTTTGAAATTTTGCACACTATTTTCACTTATAAATCAACAGGTAGTGACGGAGAGTTTTTTTTACTATTTTTTTCCATTTTATAATAACAAATTCACGGAAAATTTTAACAAAAATCGCATTTTGACTTCTATACGCTGCAAAAAAAAAAAAAAATTAAAAAAAAAAAAACGCTTCCTCACTACCTGAAAAAACATATCACCTTTAAAACCCATTTCAATTTTTTTGTTTCAAATGATTCGTTAACGAGTTATGATGTTCACCGCGAAACACCTTTTTTCGAAGCGCCTCCGAAGATTCGCTCTCACGGACTTATTTATTAATATTTTTAATCACAAAAATTTTCAAAGATACATCAGATGTCAAACTATAAGGTGTATTTTAAAAAAATAAGCCAACATTATTCATATCTCCAAAAAAAAATCATCAAGATGCCTTTTTTCGCCTTTAAAACCCTACCCCCCCCCCCCCCTTAAATCACACTTCACACTTTAATCGTGTATGATAAAGATAGATATTAAAAAATATGTGTGTATGAACGAAATAGATACCTATATAGAATTTGATCGAATACTACATTCTACATCACGGGTGCGAATGAGATGACCTACACTGTCAGTAGGCTATCCTTCTTTGCTACGTTCGCTATCTCACTTTCACTGATGGCGCTTAAAATCTTCGAGAAACAATCGAATAATGGTATCAAAGTAATTTGCGTGTGTTTAAAAATAAAATCTTATACCTTGGATTTTACTAGCGTTTGCCGTTTAATGCAAACACTTTCTCATCACACGGGGGCATTTTGGCACTTATTTTTTAGCATTTAGCAATTTTGTGAGAGGTAGCATAAAACCTAACGAAACGACGGTAATTAACTCTATATTTTGCTTGCCACATTGAGATCTCTACAACGTGTCTATAAGTTTTGAAATGTCATTGCTTTTTGCACATTACTCCCATTACCCGTCTCAAACTTTGAACCGTTATTGTTCCACACTTTGGCAACATCCACCCACACGTGGGAGGTAAGTATATCAACTTCTTGTTTAGTTGTTGCTTCATTTATGTGTACCAGAGTTGTAAATTATGATTTCGTAGCTTTCCTTTTAGGAAAACCTATATAAGTAAGTTTTATCTAGTAAGAACTGTTGACATACCTACATTTATTTTGTAGGGTGTTTTCTCTATCCTAGCCGTGTGTTGTCACAAGTATAAAACATCGGACTCTATTCGAGATAGTATTTTCCTCTTCCATCAAGTAGAAATTATTCCCACGTGCCATTAGTAGGTCTATGAATAAACATAAATAATAAAAAAACCGATTAAATTTTGCAAACTTTAACATTCTAGAGATCAGATTTGATCTATGTGTAGTTTGAATCGAATTAATTGTTTGAATTTTTTACATGAATGACCATGACCATAAAAATATCGACAGAAGGTAGCTACAAACATTTTTAATATTTATTTTTATAATGATCCCTTGCCACAACTATTCAAAAAAATTTAACACAATCAATAGAAATACCACGTTTCAAATTTTCTAACTCAATTAAACAATTTAAACCTCATATTACATTTAAAAACTAATGTCCATTTATATTTATCCAGGAAAAATGGCAACTCCAGAGAGATGTCCCGCTCCGCAGGAGACTCGGAGTCACACAACTTCCTGGAATACACTTACAAGAAGATCACCCCCTGCGATGTCTGCTCCCAGATCCTTAGAGGTATGTCAACTGTAATAATATATGCTCATTTTACTAGTTTTTTAATACTGTTTATGCAAACTAAACTATACATCTTTGATAGAATAAAGGTAAATGACGGAAGCTTCACAACTTCAAAGACTTTTAGATTACACGGAAGTCAGTCGTAAGTAGTTAGAAATAAATTATGTTTGTCAAATGAATTTAAGTATTTAGTTGTTAAATGAAAGTTTTTAGTTTTGGGTGGATAAATAGATACAATAATATAGATACAGTAAATCTTAATTGTGAAAGTAAGTTGGCAAACATTTTGATATTTGTAAAGGACTTATTTACCCTCGTCTTCTGATACTGATTTGTGGTGAATCTATATTGCGATTGAAGGACACAGCTGTCGGTAATCACTGCACAAGCACATGGCAGTTTCATAATAAACCCACCAAGGCATCCATCGAGTATTGCGCACTTCATTTTCATAAGAATCGTTCTTATGACCTTGAGGGATACTGGCTAGATTTCTAAGCAAAGTCGATATTAAATCGCATCGAGAAATCAATATGTTGTTCATTGCGTAGGCTTCTTAAAAAAACTGATTTGTTTAATGATTTAATGTTGTAAATGTATAGGGTCAGATACTTGAATAAAAGGTTGAATGGGGGAAGGAGCGAACATACGTTAGAGGGAGAAGTATACAGTTGCGTCAACAAGATATAATTTGTGTAGGTAATTAGCATTATTTTTTTAATTTTTATGGCAAAGGGTTATAAATAAATTTATCCTCAAAAATGACACTTTTTTGAATACCTAGTAAACAGAGTAAATATTAGCTTTTTTGTTTACCTTTTACCAAGTTTTTGCTAATGTACTTAGAAAACTAAAGATTTTAGTGATTTAATAAGGACCGGCGTCTATCAACGATTATGAGTGTGATGGCCTAATTTTTTTTTTTTTTAAATCCTGCCTTAAAATTCAAGGTATAATGAGACATATCTGACTTACTTTAAACCAGTGATTCTTGAGGTTATTTGAAGTTAATCTATAGATCATAATTTTTTTGGTCTCCGGTTACTTTTTTTTCAACGATAAAAATACAAAAATATTAGGTATTATTATTGAATATAGACAGTTGGGGTTGAGGTGAGGGGTTAGAAGGCTGGCTGAGTTACCAGTGAAGTCATGAGAAAGTTTTTTTTTTAATATATAAAACTACTTACAATCAAAAATGTCAAAATTTGAAGACCGAAATTTCTTTAATCGTGTCTTTCTCCAAAAAAGTCGAGAAACATTGGTCAAAAAATTTAAAGGTGCGTTCTTAACAACATGTATAGAAAATCATGATTTATTGGGCCTATCCTGGAAATGACAAGATTATATACATTTGTCATATAACACGATATAAAACGAAAAACTTATTTATGTGATAAATAATCGGTATTGTTAACCTAGGTATATATTTTGGTTGCACCATCATTATCTTCTTCCCCTTTTCCTATTCGGGTCGGGGACCCACTGCATCAACAAGGCGCATTCATTCGTCCCTGTCTTGCGCTGATTGTTCGGCTTCCGTCCATGGCATTTTGGTTGCTTTAAATAAAAACGTTTTCCACCTATTTCATAAAAGTACAGCCACTACGACAAAACTGAGTGTCGAAATAATACTGGCATTTATTGAACCATAACTGTCACTAGTTCGTGCGTAATGTGATGAAAAAAATGATTAAAAAAACCTTTTTTATTCTTTATTACTAAGGTAACTTTACCTATATTTACGACAAAAACAAACAAAAATGTTGTGCCTCATTTGTAACGACGCTGTTACCTACGATAAGTATTGACTCAATCGACGTCGACTCAACGTCGATTGAAAATGTAAATTGAGTGGCGACAAGAATCAATAATCCCATCTCCTTTACTATTCGTCGCTTTCGTATTTTTTACTCTCCGGTTACGTAATCTGGAATTGCCTTGTACCAAGTTTTGTGTATATTCTGAGAAAAAACAAACAAAATAATTTGTCACAATTTTTCCTCAGATTCAAATCTTTTAACTTGACACATGCGACAAGCTACTTGGGGAAACGGAACTTTAATAGTTACAAAGAAATAAATAGCATGCTCGAAATTATTTTATCAATTCGCGAATTTATGCAAAATCACCATCTTTCAAAAAGAGACCAGTTTCCATCAATGTAAGAAACACATTGTCCTTTTACCATTTCAATTTTTTTATGTTAATATTACGTCATTGTGAAAAATCTGCTGTCCTTCACTGAAATTTAAGGAGCGTTGATTTATTTATTGTTTCTTCACAATTAAGATTTACTGTTCAGTGTATTAACCCCATTAGGGCTCGTCTCTGTATTGAAAATAATAATTTTACAGTAGAATAAAAGTAACACTAATAAACAACGATTATTACCAAACAGTTGTAAACACAATACATAATAAATTTAAAAATAACGATGATAAAAGGATGAAATTTGTAGAAAAAATAATATATAAACTAACAGCAACGCGTTGAGAGATGAAACAAAATGCATCTCCACATTAAAAGCAAACCTTAATTTTCGACTGAAAAATATATTTTTAACCAAAAGGTGAAGCAAATATCTAGTACGGTTAGTGCTACTTTATTGACTTTGATTTGTGTTTTAAATTATAATATAGCCACTTGAAAAAATCAATTTATCATACTTTAACAGGCAAATTTGGCAATTATTTGAGATTTAATGTTGACTATTAAAAAAAAAATCTTAGTTTGCTACGAATACGAAATATGTAAAAAATAAATAAAATTTTAAAACGCATTTTGTAGGGCGTAAATTTTAATAACAAATTAACGACTTACGTTGGAGTTGGAATACAAATTTGTCGAATATACAGTTTGTCAAATAAGAATATAAAAATAGGAGGGTGCTACTGTTGTTCAAAAAGCAATACTAAACATATAACTCATGGTGTTAATATAAAGCTGTGTAACCTACATTTTTATAAAAAATTAAAAAGGCATCAAACAGAAAAATGTTAATATTTCATTGCAAAATAGATTATATCCCACTGATCTCAAAATTAGAATTGCATAATATAAGTTTATTATTATTATACCTTTGCCATTTTGTGTTAACACAATGAAGAAAAACGGTTTTGAATTGACCTAGTATTAAAATAGAAATTTCTTTTAGAAATTGCTCCCATTTTTTTAATACTAGCTTAAGTACCTAGCGTTGCCCGGTCTGTAGATCATGTCTCTAATTATAGATCTGAATATATTTAACTCATTCAGATCTAAAAGTAGTGTAACTAAACTCGCCATTAGTGATTCTTCCTTTCTATCTCCTGTTAAATTCAAATTTTTGTTAAATTAAATTAAAGAAAATCACTTCGTGAAACACCATTTAGGTACCTTAACAACAGTGCTTCTTCGATTTTAATTTTTTTCTTTAAGAATAAAAAATGTTTTTTAAAATGTGGGTTACTGTGTTCTATACATTCAGTGTCATTGCAATTTAAAAGAATATTTGACAGGTAAATTGGTGTTGCCAGCATACAAATTTTGTAGTTCATTTTTAATATTTTCTACTCTTATTTGACAGATATAAATTTTTTAATAATTTTCGAAGACAACTCCTGAAAGGAGGATGGCATTGTTTATTAAAAAAAAAAAACAAATAACTTAGTTTACACCACTTTTTTATGATAACATTATGACGTAAACCGAGTATTTTTAATAAAATTAAATTTCTACCCGAAACGATGTTCATTTTTTTATTTTTCATTGGATTACTACAGTTTAAACGGCGAGATTATTTTTTTATTAATTACGATTAACTCACAACAAATGCCAAAATTGTCACTAAATTCAGCAAAATTGAATTATTTAATGGCTTATATTTTATAAGTTAAAAAAAAAAAAAAAAATTAGAACACGCATACTAGGTATTTGCCTAATCTTTTGTTTCGGTTATTCGGATAATATAATTCGGTTTCTTTGGGTATTTTGGCCTCAAATCCAAATTTAAGTTTTATGTTAAAAAGGCCCCGCAGCCGTTCTTCTGAAAACGAAGTATCAAATAATTTTGAAATATTTGTGAAAGTTTTTGATTAATATGTTAACCTCTTTGATCTGAATAGTTTACATTCTATTGAAGTGCTCGTTTTCATTGAAATACGATTGTATTTTATTGATGTAATTTATTATTGAAGTGACACTTTGTGTGACCTTTTGGTTTTGACAAAGTTGTGGGATAGGATAACCCCCAGATAGTAACCTTTTTGTCATGCAAACTTATTTTATATGCGGACTAGTCCCGGGCGTTGCCCGGGCTTTAAGCAAAGTTTTTTTAAATCAAAATAAGATAGTAAATTTGATTTCCTGAAAGTGTGCAAAATTTCGTAAAGCATTAAAATTCGTTTCTAAGTGCTAAGAAAAGCGGATTGTATTATTTTTTAAATCTCATGCAGAAAGTGACCATTGATTTGTTTCGAAGGTCAAGTGTGCAAAATTTCATATAAAAAGATAGATTGTGTGACAAAAAAGAACACGATGAAAGAATAGGGGAAGTTAGTTTTAGTTTATTAATGCACAAATGTTTTCAAAAATTACAAAGAAATAACAAAACATAATATATTCAATACGCCCTATAACAGCCGTGCATAACAATATATAAACATAAACCAATAAGAGACATTCTAATAAAATTTGATTCAGTGGTTAAAAAAAAGGTAAAATGGTTCTTTATTAGTTGTCTACAATTTAAAGCAAGTCTATTCGTAATTTCACCCCCTGTATAAAACAATAATAACAACAACAAAATGACTCAATAAATTTATGTAAAGTCAAATTGAAGAAAGTTCTAATGATATAGTTGACATTTTCGCACGAGGGATTATTTTTTTTTTTGTTTATTTCACGAACAAAAAAGGTACATTTTTAGTTATGCTAGGGATATCCCTGTGTTATTTATTTATTTATTGATCAACGCTCTTTTTCAGGGCTTTTACATATGAATGTTAATAAATACAATATTTATTGTACATAACTGAACTGCCTCAGTAACAATATTTTATATTTGTTTAAAGATAAACTGAAGATGTCCACGGACTTGGTGTAATTGTTTCCTTCCATTAGTATTCTGGGTAAAGAGGAATACATATGGTAGTTAGTCCCAGAATTTCTGCACTGAAATAAATCCAGACTTCTTGTATTACGTTGTGGAATCCGGAAGCTTATCAATTCAAGCAATACCGGACTCTCAACTAAATCATGTAGAATTTTATATAGAAATACCAAGTCAGTGAAAATTCTTCTGTCTGACAATTTGAGCATACTCATATTATTTAACAGAGTGTTGTAGTTCAACATTATTGTTGAAATCCCCATTTTGAAATTTAGAAAACGTAAGAATTTGTTAACAGATTGGAATTATACATTATGTGCTTGACAATAACGGTAAATCTAATTCAATATAATTCAGATTAAGTTAAAAATATTTTATATAGTATTTAAATAAGGATTGAAGTTAAAAATACTTTACATAGTTTTTAAATTAGGAAAATTAGATGGAAAATTAGACGTGGGAATTAGGCGGAAAATTAGATGTGGGAAGATATGAAGGTAGATTAGATGGATGGAGTGTAAAATGTGTGGGTATTATAATTGAAATGTATTGCAGATGTAAGGTTCGTAGCGTTATTCCATGTTTTTGAAGATAAGAAGTTAGAACTCGGTATTTAGGTTGTCAGGGAGAAGGTTGGGAGAAGGAAAATTTAACGGACTAGGTAGATAAATTGTCTTTGTGCTCTCGTAGTATGCAGTTTATATCAATTTAATAAGTCAAGTTCAGGGTCAACACCGTGACCTGCCATTTTCTTGTACCAACATTTTCGAGAGTCATAAGAAACTTGAAGGTTTCAAGAGTCATAAGAAAGATTAAGTTAAATTACGATTTTTAGGTGAGTTGGGTTTATTTGACAGTTTTCTTCAATACTCTGTTATGTCAATTGTGTAACATAGGTATATTATATAATATAAATCCTGTATAATATATGTGTATCTCCCCGCCACGTGTCCAGGTCACACGCGCCAGGGCTTGCGCTGCCGGCTGTGCAAGATGAACGTGCACGCGGACTGTATGGGAGGCACGGGCCGCTGCCAGACCAAGGCGCGCTTGCTGAGGCGGCAGAAGAGCACCTCGGAGATAGAGGCACGCGGGGTTGACCAGAGCGCCGAGGAAGAGAGTGAGTTTTTCATGTCTAAGCACGGTAGAACACAACTAAATACTCTTTACCATACTGATAAAGCCATCAAATATCACTTCGAAATTATAGCGTTCAGGGTAAAATAATGTTTAACCTCATATGCAATATCAAAATACAGCACCTTCATTTTTTTCTTCTAAAAACAAAGTCAAATATTTTCGGGTTACGAATTAACTAACAGTATTTAAGAATCTCCTATTATCCTACTAAATCACGCTAAGGAAGGGTTGTTTCACAGAATTTGAAACATTCATTCTATTCCCCATGCTATTAGATAATTTATTATTAAAAGTACAGATTTTACTGCAGAGTTGGTGTTCGATAGAAATATAGGGTAACTTTTTTGAAAAGTTTCCCAAAATAGTACAGATTTTACAGAATTTGAACAATTTATCAAATTTCAAAGTTGATATTCAAGTACCCTGAAAGTCATATTCAAGTTCTGTTATTATCATATCTTATTATTAAGTATAGTAATCAACACAACTTGATTTATCAAAGTTAAATTTTATTTATTTTTATTTTTTAAACTTTTCCGGGTTACGCATAACCCAACAATGTTTGAAAATCTCCTACTACCACCACAGTATGCGGAAAATGTGGCTTGTGTCGTGATGGAAGACTTAGCCAGCCATGGAATTGAACATGCGACCTTCGGGTAGGACCCAAACGCTACGCAATCAAAAATTCAAGTTCTTTAAAGTTATAATCAAGTTCTGTGGTTACTATACTATACTCACTTCTATACTACTACTTGATTACTGTAGAAGGATATTAACAGAACTTGAATATTACTTTCACAGAACTTGAATATTAACTTTTCTTTTGGTAAATTGTTCATATTCTGTGAAACCCATCGTATTTTTACTCTATTGGGAAACTTTTCAAAAAGTTACCCTATATTTCTATCGAACGCCAACTTTGCAGTAAAATGTGTACCTTTAAAAATAAATTATCTAACAGCTTGGGGTATGGTTTACCTAATAAATTCTAAAATTCTTAAAAAGTAGTTTAAAAATATGAAATGGTAAAAAATGCCAGATTTCAAATTTCAATATCATCGTTGGAAGTGCTGTCCGTGCACTTATTCGAGAAATTGTTGATTCAATCTTTTTAATCACCTGTACGGCACAGGTACTCAAGTTACTACAAATATGAGAGTTGACATTATCTAACCCAGAACTTGTAAACCTATACATAAAACGTTGTTATGTATAGTTTATTTGTGTTTATAGTTTTTCCACATTAATATTAAACTTGTAAATTTGTTATTAATCATCAACATTATGTTTCCGTAGGATAAACCCATCGCTTCGATAAGGCACCTCCTGGATGCCTTATCCTTCGTTTCTTTGATGGCTGAATATCATACTAAATAGACCTAAAATTAGAAATGTTTTTCAGTGCTAACAGATTTCAAATACACGATTCATTTAAAAATATGCCATGATCATTTATTTAAAATATTTATTAAAAAAATTGGAAGTTTTAGGATGTAAATCGTCTATCACCTTTTCCCCATCTTACACCCCCTTTTATGTTATTTTTTCTTCCTCAAAACTTTTAATTGCTTTTGAAGGTCTTTATTTTACCTTACTTAATTGCTTTTTTTTAACTGATAACAAAAAGCTTACTAATTTGATTTTTATAATAATTCGCATAACCAAAATTTTGCAGTCATTTTAATAAGCGTACATACATCCAAGGAGCAAAAATTTATTCTATATTTTGATTAAATCGGTTATAAATAGACCGAATTTTTCTACTGCTTCGAAATGAACCGATAAACTAAAGGGCAGGTGTTTCACAGAATTTGAACAATTCAACATATTTCGAGGTTAATTTTCAAATTCTGTGAGTGTTCTATTCAAGTACTGTTAATATTTCAGTTATGTGAAACAACTGGAACGTAATGAAATAATAACAGAACTTGAATGGACCTTTCACAGAACTCAAAAATTAACCTGGAAATTTGAGAAATTTGTAAAATTCTGTAAAACAACTGGCCCTTACTAATTTTAATCTATAATTTTGGGAACCCAATCGAAGATGTATTAACGATATTGTTGGTCGACGATATAAACCCGATTCGATCTGCTATTCAAATTAAAATTGTTTATGTTTCTCGAGAAATACAATAAAGCAGCAAATTGTTTGTTGTAAATCGTCGCTTAATACTTGGATTACATAATTTGTTCGAAATTAATAAATATGATTTACTCTGTGCTATTCATTTATAGAAAAATGCGAACCCTAAACCTTAAATACAACGCAAAATCTCACAAATCAGCTGCTAAAGTGTAATTTTTACAAACAATCTACAGTTACTTTATACTTTTTGGTTACCATAAATATTCGTATACAAAAACGTTGGCTACTTGTTTCAAAATCTGGCTTTTTAGCTGGATTTTCACACATTTTATGATATTTAATATACACGAGATACATCTCTACAAAATTTCTCCAAAAACAAGATTTATTTATTTTTTCGAAGCAGTTGAAAAATTGTTAACGAATAAAATAGTTAAATAAAATGTTTAAATTTAAAGTCAAATGTTTAAATTTAAAGTCAATGTTTAAATTTAAAGTCAAACGTTCTAAAAAAAAGACCAGTTCTTACAAGAACATAAAATAGATTCTTCCGGTTAAAATTAATTTGTAAAGCGCCCTTGAGGATTTTCTCACAAAAATGGCGCTATAGAAATTATCCAAAAATTATTAAATTATTATTATAAAATATTGTTGAATTGATGGTGTTTTGTAAATCAGTCAAAGATGTAGGTAAAGTCTGAATTGATTTCTGTCTTATGAGATGAAGACTGATTTAGCTACCATTTCACCAGTTGACGCTGACGGTTGGCTGCCGGGACAAAGGATTGCCACGCAACTGTCCTTCCAAGAACCCGACTATTATATAGACGAAGACGGTATAAGACTAAATCATTTCTAATCGTTTTTGTGCCTACCATTGAATTGGATTTCCCCAACATTTGTCTTCATTTTGATTCATTGAGTCCTATTTAACTTTGAATCCTAATAACCCAAGTGTCTTGGATTGGGTTGTTTCGCAAAAATTCAAATGTAGCATTCTCATCAAGTGTCCACTCAACGCCATTTTGTTTTTTGACATTTGAGAGGTTCCCGTTAAACGCCGATACTTTTTTTACTTTAACCACAAAGGAGACCCTGAGGAAAATATTTCCCCTCGGTTATCTTTCTTTCAGGATTTGTGTGGAGGGTCATTTTGTGTAAAGGAAGGAGTGAATCTGGGTCTTGAAAAGTCCCGTGTTGTTAGAGGGAGGAAAAATGTAGGCCGGCAAATAGTTTCACAGTCGAGCTGTTGAGCTCAAGAACGAGTCTCCTCACGCGACAAATGTAAGCAAATGTTGGATGCATGTCTGGCGTGTTTTCCGATTGTGCACCGGTGCCGATGGAATCAATGACGCTAGTTCCTCTGCTAGGAGCATCTTCCATTGAAATACGGTAGAACAAGGACAGTGCTTTTCAGCTTTCTATCAAATTGTAATAAGCTGATAAGCTTAACGACATGAGAGTCGTCCTCTTTTGCTGATCACAATTTGTTCTATAGCTGAAACGGACTTATCCATATTTAACGGAGACCTTTCAAGCGTTAAATGGCCATTTCACGACGATGTTACATTGGAATTTGTGTAAAACAACCAAACGTATTGTTTCATTTATTTCTCATTGTAATCATTGAACGTGATGTTTGACTCATGATCGTTGATATATTATCTTGAATGACAAAATCCCGAATGACACTTCTTTTAGATAAGATGGTCTCCGAGATATTGTCAAATATCCTTCGTGAACATTCCATTATACATTGTTATTTTAGCATGTATTGTCCCAACAAGTGTTTTATAAAAACGTACCATCCACATCGGCATCATAACAATTTTGAATTAAAAATTGTCCAGAATCGTATATTATTCATAATATTTAACACATTCCCTTTCGTAATATTATTTAAGTTAAGTATTATCAACTACTTTTTGTATAAATCCCACAAAACCATAACGTTGTATCTTGATATTGAACTATATCCATTGTATTTCTTCGTAACTTGTTGTTGTGAGTTTTGGCATGAAAATGTTTTCCGATAAAATAGTTGAGATCAAAAGCAATTTTACAGAACTTCCATTCAGAATATTGTGTAACTATTTAGTTTTTTTTCCAACTTCATCACAACTTGACATGAGCGACATACTTTCTGATGAAACTCTGCGAGTTAGTGGCATGTTTTCAAACTTTTACACGATGTTCTTTGCAATAAGTTCCAAAATGAATAGAAAGATAAAAAAATTGAAACAGATAACTTTGTTTGGCCCCGTTAACATGCGCAAAATGAGTTCCATTTAAAAAATTGTCTTTTGAGAATTCCAAGCTTTTTCCGTAACTTCATTTTTATCACTATTTTGTGCTTGTTTGCGCTACTTTGTTTTAGACCAGGGTTTCCCAAACTGTGTTCCGCGGAACACCAGTATTCCGCTGAACCTGAATAGGGGTTCCGCGACAATTTGTCGGAAGAATTTTATTTAATATAGTGTTCACATATTCGTATTGCAACACTACTGATATTATTCACAAGGAATTATTATTTTTAATAATTTTTTCCAATAGCTCTTAATTTATGTAGCAGACCCTTCCAGAAAGAAGACCAGTCTTTGATTTGATGATTTCAATATGATTTCTGAGTGAGTTTGTCAGAAGAGTACCACAATTTATCAAAACAAGCTATTATTGTTTGACTTCCGTTTTCTACAACCTATTTATGCGAAGCGGGATTTTCTTATTATGCTGCAACGAAATCAAAGTGCGGGAACAGGCTCGACGCCACACCAGATATTAGAATCCAACTTACCAATATTGTGCCTGATTTCAAGAAGAAATGCAATTCACGGAATCGAAATCATCAAAATCATTGCCTTATTCATTCCATTTTTTTTTGTATTCCATTTTTTCGTTTATATTATAATATGTAAACAAAAAATGGAATATAAATAATGGAATTTATATATAAACAAAAAAATGGAATGTAAATGTTAAATAATGTGCCACACAACATTTTTTTTTAAATTTTTGCTTTTAGAAATTGTCCAATCTAAAAAATTTACGGGTTTGCAAAGGGTTCCGTTGCGGAAAAAGTTTGGGAAACCCTGTTTTAGACTAACAATTTGTGTCGTTCAAATCCATACCTTCGTCAAAATAACTACGTATCAAAATAGATTTAAATAGCATTTTTACAGTTTTATTAAATAGTTTTTCTAAGTCATCGTAGAAGTTCTGAAGAAGTAACAATATGTTCATACATTACAAGGATGTCTGTTTTACGACCGCGTTTTGCTTTACCTTCTCAACGACTTGTGAGTCATCATAAGGTCTGAGGTCGTCAAGCCATATGAAAACAAAGGTGACCGAATCATTGCGATTTGCACTAATCTAATAAACAGACATGTTCGCTTTTAAATAAGTACAATGACAATGGTCACGAATCCGGGTTCATAATCAACCAATGTCATCAAACCTTCGTATTAAATTCCTGCCAGCATAGTTTGTATTAAGTGGGTCGTATGTATAAAGATAATTCTCTTAAGATAAGAATCTTAAACCGTTCAGATAGGTCAGATTGCGCAAGCAATTTCACAATAATTTATTTAAAAAAAAACCCTAATATCTTGATTAATATAATACTTTTTATTCGATTTCCTCCGAAAAACACGTGGCGGAGCCAGAACTAGAATTTTAACCTGGAACCTTTTACTCTCCGAGTAAATGCCCTACAAAATTATTTGTTAATTCGTGACAGCTGACCTGCAATCACTCCAAATAAACAGACAAATATTATTATTTGTCGTTAAGATAGGAGGCAGCCACCTTCTGTTGCGTCGACAATACACAATAATCTTTCGATTTTTTTCTCACCTCCCAACAATAATTCTTAATTTAATCCCCTATCCGAATAACATTATGTTTTATGACACGGAACCAAAATCATTACTGTAACCCTTCTCTAATAACGACTTGTTCCAGTTTATCCAGTTTTGTGTAGCAAAACGAAACAACGAGGAGATTTCAAATGTATAAGGAATATTAAAGCGCTTGCCATTCGAGCACATCACCTCTGTTTTTGACTTGCATCAACTTAACCCAGATTACTAAGTAAAGCTTTTTCGTATGAAATCGCACGCTGGGGTTGAAACTGTAGCAAGTGTGACTATGGACTAGTTTTTTATGCTAAACAACTGTATTTGGCATGTTATTCATACATTTCATCTATACAGACACAACTCCTTAAATTCGTTCATGAATTTCGGCTAAGTAGTTACCTATAACTTTTGATCCACCATCAAAAACATGTCAAATGCAGTTACATATTCGGGATTTAATTACATTTATTTTGTTTTGTTGAATACACTTACGACAGTGATCCAAATGTAATTTGAACAATTAATTGCAGTTTTGAGCAAAGTGCTCATGTTCCTTACACGCCCTTTGAAGTGTCTTCGTTCGAGACTTTTCCCCTGTCCCTACTAATGAGTACCCTTCCCCCCATGCCCCATCCCAGAAAGCCCCGAGGTGGATGCCACCTACCAGGTGCTGAAGCACGCCAATGAAATGTCTCGGCCCGGCGCGGAGTCGCGCGCCCTGGCCCGCTCGCCGGCCCCCGCCTCGCTGGCGGTGCAGAGCCCGCAGATAGCTTCTAGCTCAGGTCGGTCTCGGCTCTCCGCTATATCTCCGATCTCCTGCTCCCTTGCTTCCCTGGTCTCCAATCTCATTTATCACATAGAAAACACATCACTAATTGTAGTTTTGTTAGTCTTATATTTTCGTATTATATTATATTATCTCTTTTCTAGTTAATAATGATCGCTTTTCGTCGGTGCATATGTTCAGGAGAAAACACGGTTGACTTATGATCAGAGCGTTCCTAAGATGTGTGAATGGTAACACCTTGTATGATTGAAACGATATGGAAATTATTCGTAATCATTTGCAAAGCCGATGAAAGGGGAGTAGTAAGATTAAGAGAGAAAAGTTTGGATTGTGAATGGATCTTGTTAAATAACAGCGCCTTCTTCACAACAAAACACTTTGTCTTTATTTAGACTGGAAACTCTTATTTCGTGATCGAGTGTCCAAAACTGCCTGGAGGCCAACGTTCTTTCATATGCTCTCAAATTCTATCTCTTGCTATAAACCTTACTGCTGGCTCATCTCGGTTCTGAACTGGAGGGGCGAATCTATATATATAGACTTCTCTTGGAGAATTATATGAACTCTGTGAGCTATTAGCACTAGAGTCATTTGTAGTTCGAACAATCACAGCTTATATAAGAGCAGCAGTAGGACGAAAAAAAAGAATGATGTGAATAATCAAATTAAAATAATGAACAGTATGTTTGAATGTAGACGAAGCAAGACAAAAAAATTTCTGGTTACAGGACAGAAGAGAATTGGTTGATTAGTTATATTAATTCAAGGTTAATAATACATAAGAATTTAAAAAGTAAATTGAATCCAGTTAAGTGATTTATACATGGTTTTACGCGTCACTCGGTGTCCACTGCAAGCGTTTAAATGGGCCTTACGTAACCTAGTTTATCTACAAATTTGTTTCTTCAAAAGATATTACTGAAAATGTATTATTTCAAAATGAATTAAGTGGAATGTGGTTTTACTATTCATTTTTCAAGGAAATTCATGACAAGGCCACTTACCAATAATTTCTAAAAGTTTAAAATTTCGATCCTGTAAGTCAACTGATTTTCAGATAACCTACTTTACGAAGGGCCCGCCGGTATTTTCGTAGTGTTTTGGTTTTAGTAAAGTATTAAGTATAAAGTAGGTCAGCTTTATGTAGGCAAGGTGTGTGTTTACTTCACCGTGTTGTAGTATGAACGCTGCAGTACTTCGCGATATTGCTTTTATCTTTTAAATGCGCTTCACCCGAAACTGTTCTCTTTCTCTAGTGTGTAAATATTGGATGATGCACATTTTTTTGCTTTGTTATACACACACACAACGATTTTCTTAAGGTAAACCACTTTGCTTTTAATGTAGTATATTGATTTAATATAAATCACGACCAAGTTTATTTTATGACACATTGAAAAAATATATTCCATCGACCGTGAAAATATAAGGAATAACCAAAATAAAAATTCACAAAATTTCTGTGAAAAAGAATCAAAGTTTTGTAAATCTCACAATTTACAAAACAATACCATGTCCTGTTCACGTTTACCGTAAAGAATATTACGAGAAAAGTTTATTCAATTAAAATATATGTTTAACATGTAGTCATAAGTTTCAATTGTATTTATTAATATAACGTAGTTAGGTTATCATAGCTATGTAGTCATCAAGTACTCCGTCTTGGTATTTTGATTTCTATTTAAATTAAGTTATTTAAAATCTATAAAGCCCTTTTTCATACTTAATTAAACTTGAATACAGTAGGACAGACCGAGATTCATGTTATTTAAAATGTTTGAAGAGCAACCAGTAAATTCTGGACGTTAGCTTCTCCGAACAATCCACTTTCGTCTCCCTCGCCTTCTAACCCCGATGTTAGATATTTCATAGACTGGTTGATAATTGATAATATTCTCAAAAGAGTTACACAATATATTTTTCATTTTCATTTGAATCGCGTAATTTAATGTAAAACCTTTGGGTACAATTCATTTATAGTGAACTGCTTTACAAATATGAATTTTCATGTTTTCCCATAATAAACACAGTTCTGTGTGATAACATCTGCGTTCCAACAACGTAATTAAAGTTGTCACATTTACCCATTTTACAGGGGAGACAAAACACTGTTTTTGTTCTAATTAGTTTAACAATCACCATCGTAGAACTGACAATGCAATTTAAAGCTCGGCAGAAATTTTCTACTTCCTATCTTTTGCAAAGCCTTACGATTTGTTCGTAGTAGTTATCACTGGTTGTTTGCTCCAATAAATGTAAACTAACAAGCGAACTGCGGAACCCGCGGTAAATGTTTTTAAATTACTGTCGATTAAAAAAAGGAAAAGGTTTAATTAATTAACATTGCATTCGCGTGCGAAATTGTTATAGGTACTTAGTATAAGTTGGCTAAGAATTAGTCAGAATATTATTAACATTAGTTCATATATAAAACTATGTTTTTTTCATCGATTGCTTTAGCCTTCGTCATAGTTCATGGAGATTTTTTTATACGAAATCGGACAGTTTATTTTTTAACATAATTATGACGTTTGTAATAATGCTGTAATTGCACGAAAATTATAAAATATTTAGAAGTTTATTTAGCTTTTGACGATAGCGTATATTTTAACTTATACATTATTCCTATTAGTATGTACCTATGTAGCCGTAATTCTCACCAAAACATATATTTTACAACCGCACAGTATATTTGATATTATTTGTTTCTCCCAGTAATTATCATGAATGATTTAAAATGTATCACCGTGTTACCTAATCGATGTGAGGAGAACAAACATTTGGTAGAAATGCAGTTGAAGTAGTGTACGAAGTGTAATTTTTCTTGTTAATCCAAAATTCTTAAAAATGTATAGGTTAATTGGTATTGCGGTTGGTAATATTACAATAACATCTTTCGTTTCATCCTACCTCGCTGTAGTAGAGTAGCTATTAAATGTTGATTTTTTTTCTTAGTTGTTAATAGAACAGTATCTTAAAATATGACAGTGTATACGTTAAATTACGCATGTTTGAAAATACGTTTTATTCGTTTAATTGAAAATAATTATTTTAAATTTTTTGTAAATAATCATTATAAATCTAAATAATTTCTAAATTTATTAAAATGTAAGTCGCGAAAAATATTTTATCATTATTGTTTAAATTTTTCTTCGAATAATTTTTTAGAAGTATCGTTTAATTATTTATTTCAATTTATCCTTTATTATTTGTCCTTCCAAATATTTATTTTTGTATATTTTTTATTCCTCTCATAAAATAGGCGCACCATTATCATTTAGGTCATTCTTCGTCGATGCTTCTTTGAAATTCATCATCGAAATGCTTTCAACCTTGTTTCGGAAATGGAAATAAATTCAAACCATAATGGAAACCCACCGCACCGGGTCAATGATATGTTTTTGAGATTAATGATGATTTCAACTCTCAACGAAATTAGGTTGCAAGCATATAATATATTACTGAAAAGGTTCGTTTGCCAACGGCTGATCCAAGCTCATTCCGTTCTTGATGTCATTTTCATCACAAAAATTGCTCTTCATTATTGACCAATCATTTTTGTGGAATCGAAGCATACAACCTTGAAAAGAACGGAGATTACAATTTGTGTTTCTAGGTGGGAAAAATAATCATTTGGATGTCTCATTACTTGGTGTACTTAAGGTTTGGCGAAGGCGAAACTCAAGTCTCGTGAGCTTGTTATGTTTAAGAACTCATTTATTCGTTTTAACCAGTGTTGTGAATCATACAAAGTATAACCCTTTCTACAGTCCAGTATGGTGTAAAATATTCGTCAAATTTGAAACGATCGTACATTATTAAAGCATGATTCGATACCTCAAAAATAATTTAACTTTTCTAGAGGTCGTCCGCAGACAATATCGACTTAAAGGCGTGTCGGCCAGTGATAGGAGTCGAAAAATGAGTTCCCAAAATACGTGAAAATATCAAAAACAAACGATGTTTTTTCCACTTAAAAGTGGTCATAAATTCAGTTCCTTCGCTTTTTTTTTATAGGGAGATTTTTAACAGCGCACGAATTTGATTTCATCAAGTTCAAAGGGGTTTAACATTAAAGGCTGAATTGGTCACCCTCTGATTTTTCTGGCTGCGTAGTTCTTTGTCTCTTGTCTCCGGTGACAAATTAATATTGAAAAGCTCTTGTATTTTAGATGTTTACGTATTTTTCTTTAAGTGAAAATAGTGAAAAGAAGTGTCAGCATTTAAAATCCATAATAACGTGGTGCTAATCGATCGATCGAATTTTACAGATTTTTTTATGGATTATTGCATTTTTGGTTCCACGACAACTTGACTCTTTGAAAAGTCAAAGCTTTGAAAAAAATAGTTAAAAATAGCCCATAACTTCGTCTAAGGTAATCATTTAAGCATTTTTTATTTAAAAAATTCATCGCTTTTAATGACTTTTCAAGCGAGGTGTTGAGTTGATTTGATTCCGAGTTATCCGGTCACTGCATATTTGTCTGTGCTCGACTTCCTGAAGTTAAAGGTTATATTTGATGAGAGGGCATTAACACAGCGAGCGGATATAATATCGAGGCTTGAGTGTCGTCTAAGCAACCTTATGATTCTGAGAGCCTATATAGATAAGTGTCTGTCGGGTAAAAGTGAAGTGTGATTTGCGGCCAGATGGAGCTCGGATTTCCCACGGACACGACTCCGGCGTGCGGCGGCGACTGTTCGCCGGCATGAAGAGTCTCTCCGTGTTCGGCTCCCGCTCGAGGAACTGCTCGCCCCAGCACCGGTCCATCTCGCTGCCGGAAAGTACGGAATCCACTTCCAACAGTCTCACTTCTCTCAATGTCTGTCCGTATGCAAGTGAGGCTTCACCGCGCAAAGGTGACCAGCGACCAGCGACCGGCAACCGGCCACTCGCCTAGCCACTAGCCACTAGCCAGGCCTAGAAGAGTTCTAGTTGCAGCTACTAGTCAACTAGAGTCCTAGACAATGCTCACAGTGTACAGCGTACACGCACTCAGCATTTTGATGATATTCCCGTGCACTCATTACAAAGCATCATTCAAAAATTATTGTTATAAATACGCCAGCGAGAATTGACATTTAGGCGGACTTATACTAGAGAAAAATAGAACACCCGCGTCCTAGAGATAGAAGAAAATCTGCTATTTTCCGCCTCGGCACATTTGCTTTCCGTATAACTGGGTAGGAATTAAGCCGATGTGGGGAAAGTAACACTCCGGAGCTTTTTCAAATAACAACAAAGAAAATTCTGAGGCGGGCAAATAAAGGAAATGTTAAAGGGTTTTTTTTATTTGTGCGTCTAAACACAACAGATTTTAAACGATTACTTGAGTGCCGTGGGAAAATCGCTTATTCTACCAAGATTCTATTCAAACGGCGAGCCATGCGTGTAATATTTTATCTATCTCATTGAGATAAATGTTTTCTTTTGGGCTATTAGGGAATAACAACTTAAGTATTTGCGTTTTTCGTACCAAGTGTTTCTACGTGTTGCTTTGGCAATGAAGTGTGGGTAGATATGCGAGGGTAAAGAGAACCAAATTTAGAACATAATTCTTTATTATGTAGCATTAAAAAAGTAACTTTATTAACATTATTTTTTCCCATATTTTTTTTTTTCAAAAATTTATTTTTTTCCGTGCAAACACTTCTTTTTTGTTTGAAAACTACCAAAACATTTGAATTTTGAAAAAAGGGTGTGTCTTTTATACTTGTACACCTAATACACATGGTGACATTTTTTTAAATTCTTTCAATTTGGTCAACAAATCGTTTGAATACTGAAGTATACGCTTGCTACACATTGGTAGAATTTCTCCAATCCTGTAAGCCCTTGAATAATAAGAACATAATTCATATACATTATTAAGATTCCATAAGTACAGTAAGATAATTATTAAATAGATTTTTGTAATTAAATAATACAAAGAGGAGCGCTTTGAGGGTTGAGCGTACAGTCGAGAAAATCTGAACTGATTTTTTTATTAATCCATCAGAAAAGCATGAGCCTTACTAAAACTGGTCAGCTAAAGAATTCTTTAGGAGTTAAGGCTCCCAACAAAGCAATTTAAGCAAGGGTCCTAACTTATCGTCTCTTAGATCGAAGCACTTGACTCGAAGGGCGTAAAACCTTTGACTTGGAAACTGAAACTTAAGGAGTTTCAATGGGTTCACGGGTGTTTGGATTCCAATCACGTAAACAAAGCATGGCCGCCTCTTGGATACAAATTATAGACTAGCTTTCATCCAGGCGTGGGACCTACCTAGTTAAGCTAGCCGGTATAATAATGGTATGTAAATAGGGTTGCCAGAACATGACAGCATGATAAGAAAGCTTTTCTGCATATCTTTTTGTCGGGCACATTTTACAAACAAAATTATAGAACGCTATACGTGAAAAACGCAGCATGCAGTATACAATAAAAATAAATTCGATTTGTTGTACTGAAATAAAAAAAAACTTGTTTCGAATTAATTTTATTATTCAAATCGATGAAACATTTTTAAATGAACGAAACAAATCGTTCTCAAGGTGCCAATATCAACTTCGAAGGGGTTAATTTCTGAGTTTGCATGATTTGCCATGGATGCAAGGATATATCAAATATATTTAAAAATAAAATAAAAGAGAATTTTTTATGCCGATAGTAATGATTTATTAATTACTACAAAAAGGAGCTTTTCTTCAAAACTGATGTTCTGGGAACCCTATTTGTACATATACATATGCATACGAGTACATTGCACAAAAGCCTCTTGGAAACCATATGCGCAATCAGATATGCTGCAGTGTTATGTAATCTTCACATAACCTGAAGTCCTCAATCAGTTTAATTACTTTATCGGGAATGCGGCGGTTGTAAGGTTGCCATAGATTGTATTCAAATCCAATTAGCTGAATTTAATTAACAATTTTGCACTTTCAAATACGGGTTCGATATTTGGACAAATTAACATCAAGAAAATCAACTTGATTAATTACAACACCTACATTTTTCTTTGACTACACCATGTTTACGGAAGAAATTAGAAAAGGAAACGATTGATTAATTAAAAAAACTTCTTTGAACTTGTTCACCGCTTTGTAAATAAATAGGCTTTAGTTTCCCGTATTGGTGGTAATATTCTACTGAAATCAAAAAAATCAAAAATGTAATCTTTTGATTTTTTGTGATTCTGTGCGAACGTGTGAATAAAGTGCACATAATATAAGATCGTGTTTTATGAATGAAGAAAAAATCTTCGGTTTCATGAAAAGATGATTATCCGGTCGATGGAAAGAATTTTCATATTCTAGTCTTAATAAACCATAATGGAAATAATAGTTTCGACTAGAAAACGTATCTTAGAATCTGTAGCTTTTTGAAACCCAACGAAACCGTGAGTTAGTGTGCAATGCTTTATTATTGCAATTTCCAAAAATAATGTATTCATATTTGCATTGCATATTCAACAATATTTTGATTATCAGCTGTACTTGAACTTTTCACGTCAAGTTTTGATCTCTTGCAAATTATTGTGCATGGGTCGTCCGTGCAATAAACTTAAAATTGTTGGTTCATATAAAGTGGGATTCGTAAAGCCGATGTTGATGACCAGTAGTCTGTACGTGGTATGGACTTCGTGAATATATAATATTGTGGAATATGGCAACCTTTCAAGCCGCCTCGGGTGGATAGTGTTAGAGATATTCGGTGTTTCGATGTCATTCATTGTTGTGTGCTTCTGTGCTTCCCCCACCCCATCCCACTCACTGCAGATGTTCTGAAAATAAGCAAGCAGTGCTTGAATAATATATTCCTAGAAATAGAGCTCTTGCAGTTGTTTATGTGTTGCTTAGTTGCATTGTATCGGATCAATATTGCATCAATATACCGACTGTGAGAAGGCAGAAGGAATATTTTAATCATTTATTATTTCAAACATCTTAAAACCACATCAAGGCTGAAAGGGTTAGCCTCTTGAAACCTTTTTAAGGGTGCACTATGCAGAATGGCAAAAAGGATTAGCCAGAAAATTACAAAGAAAATATTTGCGTCACACGTGCTTTTTTCGCAGGGCAGAAGGGAATAAGCCACATTTTAAATTATCAGGAGGGAAAAGGGGAAAATATCGTCCATGTAATGCAAAACGTATCTGTATTTCCCATGTTTGAGAAAACGATGTCTGAAGATTATTTAACGATTTTTTAATATTTGTCAAAAATCAAACAATAAATATTTGGCAAAAATCGAACAAAAATCAAATAAGAGATGTTTTTTTCTGTAATCAGTGTGAAAGAGTTTGTTAAATACTTTTTTTTTATTTTAAGGAATTAAATTCGAAATGTTTTACATCGAAAATATATTGAATTGGTTACAATAGTCAAGAATTTTTTTTTTAAATAAAGTTGAAATTAGATAAATAGCAGAAATGGTGTTTTTGAACCAAAAAGTTGTTGAATTCACGAATATGTCTGCATTTTTAACATAAAATCGCGATTTGCGCACTTACCCACGAATGTGATTTACAATTTTCCCTTTCGGAAAGTGGTACCACTAATTTCTGGTTATTGTTTGTGAACAATGTGAAAGATTCGGTTTTTTTGCATTACATAAGCGATACCTCGGTTTTGATTATTGTAAAATACCTGTCACGAATTAACAGAAAATAACAACACTTAAATAAAATATAATCCTACTTCTCCTTTAAACAAACGTAAGCATGACGTGCTTACCTACTAAAATATAAAAGATGTGTGATACTTAGTAAAAGTGTTGTAAGTGTGTCTTCATCCCTTCTGCCTTTTCACAGTCGATACGGTTTGGACTTGTTACTGTTTCTTGTTCTTCCTTCGTCAGTCTTCACTCATCCTGCTTGCCCCCCAACATCCCACCTTCTTTTCAGTTTTATTTTACCATTTTTATTTGTATTATTATTTGTTCATTTTTGTTATTTGGGATGAACCTTTCAGAGATGGGGGTAACTGGAACGAGGCCTTTCGGGCAGCCCCTCTGCTTTGTGCAGGACAGCGAAGATCCCGCCCCCGCACCTGCTCTAAACTCAAAAAGGAGTATAAGAAGAAAAAAATAAATTAAAAGCAATCCTTGGAGCAGTTTAATATCTGAACTCACGATTTACTAAATAACCCCGCGTCGTCTGCAACTATCTACATGATAATAAAATACATAATATAATAGGAAATGTGCTCAATTATTTATTGTTAATTGTTATTATTTATTACCTATTGATTATTCGAATAGTGGTTCTTGTAAGGAACCGTATCATTTAGAGTTAAGGTGTCATAACATGTCATCTGTGATAATTGTAAACTGACTTAAACCAATAAATTCTATTTTAATTTAAAAAAGCGCGTAAATAATTATTAGAAAAAACAATATAATATTTCTTACAGGAGTGTATTATACTTTAGTAAGTATTTGCATGCGTTAGTAAAAAAAAGTCTGTGTGGATTTAATTTTTTCTAAAATACAACTTTGAAATTCACTTTCGTTTGTTTCAAAGCATGATTTTTCAGCAAATTTTAGCAGAATAAACAATAATTCATATTTCGACACGCTAATATTCACGTAAGTGTTGGCTTTTTATTCTTACTAATAATAATAGTATGCAGTAATAATATTATTATCAACTTGTTCTTCGACAATCTGTTACTTTGATTTTTTTACTAACAGCATATATTATGTTTTGTCTTATCAGTAACACAACAAAAAACACATGGCCAAAGAATAAAATAAATAATTTGCGTCTTATTATATCAAATACTTAGTTTTATTTTTGAAAATTAAATAAAACTTATGAAGTATTTTAAAACACATCGTTTTCAATGATAATGTTTAACTTAGTCCTTTTGAATCTGTCAATACGATGTTCTAATTGCCTCTGCTAATTGTCCAATGTTCTGTCTAACAATGAGCAATCGCATCAATGATCATGGATCAGTGATCAGTGATCAGTGATCAGTGATCAGCGATCATGTAGTGAGACTATGGCTGTGAGATTATGGCCGCTGATAGCATGACTAACCACTAGCGGTATGTTCTCTGTTCTGGCTCCAGGATTTACGATGAAGAGTTCAACCAGCGCTCTAATGTTACGCCAGTCTGAGAGCGCCAGCCCTATCGCCGGTACCTTTCTTTCATCTTCCACACAATCTCCCTTAGCCTTACTTACATTACATGTTCCTGTATTATACATATCCCCGTTTTACTTTACATATTCCTGTATTGCCTTACATGTATATGTACACTATTACATTACGTGTTCCTGTAATACGTGTGCATATATTACTCTGAACGTCTCCATAATACTTTACACGTTCCTAGAATGTTTACATGTTTCCTGTATTATTTTACAAGTGACTGTAATACTATACAATATGTTCTTACAATACTTTACATGTTTCTTTATATCTGTACATATTCTTGTGTTGATTTACAAGTCATGTTCCTTGTTATATTACATGTTCACATAATACTCTATATTTTATTATAATATTTTACATGTTTCTGTAAAACAACACATGTTTCTGTATTACTTTATATGGCACGTACCGTATTAATTTACAAGCTAAACATTTTCCTTCCAACAAACTCACATCTCATTTTGAATGAAATTTCTTAAGTCCGCCATTGATACTATTAATTAAAAAAATTAAAATATTATTTTATTTGTTTTACCACTTTTTACTCTTCTGCCTGTCACACGTTTGAATTTTTTTATACTTTTTTATACCTCTTTTTAAAACCTCTCAAGATATATACCGTCTTGAGAGCAGCCCAATAATATAGAATCTATCCCTCCCAACAATGCATGCACAGAGATGTTAATATTATACGTTTTAATGAATTTAGTGTTTTTCTAGTTTTTACACTGAGAATGTTGTTTCGTCCTCACAAGAGCCCTGATTAATGAAATCACAAAGCACTCCACATCATTTTAATGTTTTTTTTCTGTTTGTTTTTGAATTTGTGTGGTTTGTTTTGTTTTGAAATTGCGATTTGTTTTGTTTTTGCTATGAAATTGAATGAGAAAAATTACTAGGCAAATAATATCTCCACACTTGCTGACATACAGTTGACCTATATTTTTATTGAAGTTAATAGATTCAAAGATTCATTCTCAACCATTTTTAGTTAAAGGTACTTTACCAATATATTGGTATATTGCCAATGTAAATCTCTCAAAAAATGTGATCCTGTACAAAAACCCTTTGCATGACGAAACATTTCTTTGAGAGCTTTTATTTTTTTGGCTGCATTTTTGATGAGCTTTTGATAACAAACTGTATACGGCAAGTGTAGGGTAATTTCGTGGTCACTTATGAAAAGGTTGAAATTGAAGTGAACATTCCCCGTTGTAGCGCCTCACTCACCCCGTCGGCAGAAGCTGAACCTTCGCATGAAGAGCCTTTCGCTGGACTCACCGGAGAGCTCGGAGCAGCGCCGACGCCCGCCGGGCCGCCTCGAGCAGCCGCACGTCCTGCCTAAAACACATTGTACGGGAGATCTGCAGTAACTTGATGTCAGATGCCGCTTGCTGTGTGCTGTGTGTGTGCCGTGTGCCCCCACTATGTGTTCAATTCCTCCTGCACTATACTATGCCTATACTGTTACATCATCACACAAGCAATGCAACACAAACGCTATCAAGCCACAAACGAGCTTAATTCAGTCATACACGCCGACGCCGACGTTGATGCTTGTCATCCTACAGCCTCATTCAAAAGGGTGGTTTTTACGCTAGTATCGCCATGTAACGATTTTAAACGGAGTTTGCTTTTCGAAATTGTAGCGCATAGATTTATTTATTTTGCAAAAACAGTACAAAAACCAATGCATGGCAAGAGCGATACAAAAATTACAAAAAATAACAGAAAATGTAGATCAACAAAACAATATAAGTAATATTTAGGTACTAGGTAATATTATAATAATATATTTCCTGCTTAAAGTTGTTATAAGACATTTGGAAAATATTCACATTTGCTGCGAAATATTAGGTGAGTTCACAAGTATGGCTAGCAATACTTGTTGTTAGCAATGGACATTCAAATTTAAGCAACCCTTTATTTAAAATATATATTATGATAATTATTGGGGTTCAATTTGTAAAACTATATTAGAAGTTATCTACCGTACTCTAAATTTGATGAGATTCTAATTAATGTGAACAAACACATTTGCACATAAAAAAGGAAATACTGAATTAAAATCAATAGGGTTAAACTTAATACTTAGCAGCATTTTTAATTGTAAATGATGACTTGGTGATAAATGATTTCGAAAGGAATATCTACATATTTATAGGCAACAGAATTACGGATTCCCTACAATGTTTATAAAATAAAATCTAGTTTTTGAAATCCAAATTTACTCCAAATGAGATAATCATTCATAGACGATTATAGTTTTTAATGTATTATTTTGAATGTCAGTTAAAATTATTACAAATTCAATACGTTAACAGTGCCCAAATACCGTTTTTATGGTCACGTTATACGATAATTTGCGACAATCCCATTTTGGAAAATGCGTGCGTTACTCGTGCCTTATTTTTATGTATTTAAGTAAAGTCAACACGCACATCATTACTGTTCACGATTTACTGAAAACAGTCAACAACATTTTTACGTTCTACTGGAAATTCGATACTTGCATTATTTAGTTTTCCCTTTCAAACACAACACCGGCGAAAAATTGATATTGTTATATAGTATATTCCGTGGATTAAAAAAACACTCGTACTTATAAGTTTTTATTATTATAAACTTAACCTCCACTTCACAGATACGACAGGTTTTTTTCTGTGCTTCATCAAAGTGGTGCTGGAAAATGTACCTATACTCTGTAAAATCTTATCTATTAGAAAAAATATGAGGGAATCAGTTTGCTAATTGAATATTTTACTTTATAGTGGTATATAGACGAGTGTTGGCGACATGTTAGTGGTCGATAAATGAAATGTGTTACGCCAACATGATTAATTATCGAGTAGCAAACCAGATAGACGTATAAAAGTTTTGTTAATCGGCTCCACCAGCCCCAAAGGCAGCACACAACTAGATGTCGTGATCGATATATATTATCGTCCATACGAAATGTCGGAAATGTCCCTCTTGAGATGTTTCATCTTGAGAAATCTCGAGTCTGGAATTCTCGTTTCGAGAAACCTAAAATCAGGAATTCTTGTCTTGGAAATTTCGAAACATGGCGTACATTTCAGAGCACAGCACTTTAACACTTTCAGCTAACGCGCACAGCCAACAGCATGCTTTCCATTAATACTTCTAGGATTGCACCAAGTTTCAGTGATTCCTTCACCATTCTCCACCTTCCTGCAGCTTGCTTCACTTCTACCTGAGGGTGTTAGTGATAACAACTGATAACAGTGTTAACTCCTTCAGGTTCTTCCAGGTGTACGGTGAGCCGGGTTCCTGGCGTTATTCTGTGACGGCAATGATCAGTGTTCACTTCTACTATAATATTCCGATTCTACTTACTACAAACACTGTTTGCTTGCTTTGTTATGTCCGTCAAACTCTTCCTTCCTTCCTTCTGTGTTGTGAACATTTCTTTATTACGCTAGTTTTATCATTGTCAACTCCAATTGTGTCTACTAAGTAGAATTATTCTTAAGAGCTTAATTAATTTTAAATGTTATTTTTTTAAATTATATCAACGTGCCCTGCTTAAATTTGTTGTTTTGTTACTTTTCAAAGGCGAGTTATGATAATTTTCGAAGTTTTGTTATAATTTTTTTGACAAATTGGACTATTAGAAAACGCTTTTGCTAAGCTCAAAAAAACTTCAAAGCTGCCTCTTGTTAAGTAAACCAACAACTATTTTATGTAAGGCGTCACACGGTATTAATTAATCCGTGAAAAATCAATTAATTTTTAATGTTTTTATTGTATTTGAAATAATATCTGCAACCAGTTCTTAAAATATATTTTGTCAAATGCAAACTGATTTTGAAAGCTTTTGAAAAGAACCAAAAAGAAAACACTTTAAGCTCACTTACGGAATTTCATTGACATCTGGTATCTCTTTGTCAAAAGACATAATTGATCACTTTTCTTTGTAACGTTGAAACTTTCCCAAAGTCTTTCTGGTTCTTTCAGTCTAGTTTCTTTGCTTTACTTTAAGTGCTTATTCAGTGTTTCTTTAAAGAAATTATGTGCTTAAATAGCCCTCAAATGATTTATCTGTGTTTTCTTTAGCTTTTTCTTTCCGCACAATTTAATTTGTTTTATTTTTCTTTAGGTACTAAAACCGATTTGGTCTTGCATGGTAGAGCTAATTATTCTCTTCGCCACAGAGTTCATTCAAAATCGAAGTCAAGTATGAATACAATTACTTATTTTGTGACTTGTGCTTCTAATCATGTTTTACCGATGATTTTAAATAACGAGCTTTTAAATAAATGTGCTGTTGTTTGAGGTTTCTTCAGTTTGAGGATCGGGAAATAGGGTAAATGCTCGTAAATTAGATGAAATAAGACTCAATAAAAGTAGAAATTTATTTAATAAATTAATGTAGGTGAATAATATATATGTATATCACTTTTGGAGCCAATTTTGTACCTTAACTTTTTTGGTGTGAGCTTTCGTTTTCGAGTAAATCAATGTGAAAAAATTATAGGTAAAAGTTGGAAAAAACAGTCGCTAACAGCCTTAAGCGTAGGCTTGGCTCCAAAAGATTTTTTTAAAAAAATTAAAAATGTTTTTCTTGAATTGAAATGCTCAGATAAAAATTATTTTATTGAGATTCTCTATCTGACGTAGGTTAACCAGTTTCCCGGTTGTACTGCGAGTTTCAGGATAAATTGTATTGTTTGTAAAAAAAATTGTTTGTAATTTTTTTACTAAAACTATTTGCTCAAATTCGTTCGTCTGTTCCTATAGGCAAGCGGATTTCTGTTTTGAATTTTAAACCTTTTCATGTTTCACTGGATTTATGGAATTATTTCAAAATAAATTTCTGGCTCATGTTCTTCAATTAAAGTCAATTGATCTTCTTTCTGATGTTCCTGAAACGAGGAAATAAAATATTTATTATAATGTTGTCGTCCACAAATATAGTTTTAGGTACGTGTTTAATACCTAAAAAAATTCCTGACCCCCTTAAAAAAATTACGGATTATTTCGATTTTTCGAAGCCATTTTATGTATTTACAAAGATCTCGTAGGACATCCAAATACATAAATATGTTATAATATAATATACAATAATGCTAAATCGCTATTATTATTATCATCAGTAGTTTTTTTTTAATATTATCTAGTCTTCTAGCACGAAATGGTCAAAAGCTGCCACTGCTTACATTTTAACCTGTTCTATTTTATATAATGTTTCATTTTATTTATTTTTGTTGATCAGTACACTAACAAAGTTATTTGTCTAGTTGAAAATTGTATGTATTTAGATTTAGACAATGTTATTTTGTTGTATTAGCGTACTATGTATTCTAGTGTTGCTATTCTATCGTTTTCTTGTATCGCACAACATCATTCAGTTATGATTTTAGGTTTTCATAACAAAAACATCATTCAGTGTTCATAATATATGCCTTTAATTTATCTTCACTTTTCATTTATTTCTATTATTTTATCACGAATCTGTTCTTTTAACCCATCTTCAGTTGAATCTAGTTCTTATTTTCCATATCCGATGGTACATGATTTTATTTATCATAATTTTTTTTCAAGTTTCCTTATTTTTATCTTGTAAGATAATCATACTTCTCCTGACTATAAACTCTTGTGTAATTATTGCTTTATTTAACATACAATAATCATAACATGGTTAATGCTGCTAATGTTAAAACTTCTCTAATTATTATTTTATATTTTTATCTATCACACACTACTAACAAAATCTCCGTCACATTGAATAAAATCTGCACAATTTACCAAATGGTTTGCGTCTTTGCTAAACGAGTTGGTGTGGTGGCACTATTGTGTGTTTGCAGCGCCCTCTAGCCCCGTGCACAACAGGCGGCTGTTGAGCGCACGCAACATGCGCATGAGCAGCGTAGAGCTGCCGGACGACCATGACAAAAGTCTCTCCTCGGCCAGCACGAGCCCGTGCCCATCGCCGGTAAAACAGGTTCCGACAATTCTTTTATATTTGGTTGCGAGCTTGGATAATGTTAGCTAAAATGAAAAGTCGCGATAATTATTGTTTTTAAAATATTGTTTTCCCTGATTTCGAAGGAATTATTGCATAAATAAATATTTTCTTCTTATCTCCCATCTTGTTACATTGAGAAAAAACTTTATTTATTTAAATTTAAATTGAATCAAAATTATTTGTTCTGATAACTGTTGACTTTTCGCTATAATTTACGTTATGAAAATTTATTTAAAATGTAATTAGATAATTTTGAAAGGTTTATAAATGCCTTCTAAACTAGTCAAAGAACTTAAAGGTATTTAAAAAAAAAAACAAAGCTTGAATGAATGCCTTCACACATCTCGCCTCTTGGAACAATAAAATATATTTGCAATGAACCACCGAGGTTCCGTGCCAACTCAGAATCAAGTCAGCTCAACATCTCTTTGAAAAGTCATTAAAAACTATGAAAAAAATAATTTTGAAACAGCCCATAACTCTAGTCTAACGTAACCCATTTAACCAATTTTTTTTATCACTTTTAATGACTTCTCAAAGGAGATTCTGAGTTGATTTCATTCTGAGTTGCCCGGTCACGAACTATCGACAGCAATATTGCTGCATCACCAGTGACCACTTCCGTAAAAATAAAATATATGTAAATTGTTCCATCATCGAGCAAGTGTGGTACCTTCAGACAAAATTACTTATATCATACCATAGATTTAAACCTAGCACCCCTTGCGAGCTTTTTAAGCACAGATTTCCCAAAACCACGCACAAGTTCACTTGATTTCCATTATTCCCAACCTGTTTAATTTAATCTAATAGCTTTTTTTCAAATAAGTTATCTTCCACTGTAATGCTAAATAACGATTTGAATTTCAGCAAAAGCCCCACAGGCTACTGCCGACTAACCTGTACGTGGTGCTGTACAACTTCTCTTCGCGGCACCAGGACGAGCTGGACCTGAAGGCGGGCTACAAGGTGACGGTGATCGACACCTCGGACCAGGACTGGTGGAAGGGCAAATGTCTCGGCCGCGTGGGCTACTTCCCGTCCAACTACTGCACGAGGTTGCAGGCCGGAGAGAAGCCGCTGCAGGTCACGCACAATCTGCAGGTAAATGAGTTCAACCATTATATAAATGTCTCTACGCGGTTAGTCCAGATGACTTCCTATCTTTACCAAGCACAATTTTTACTTCTTCTCCTTGGTGTAGCGGGGAATAATTGGTGGAGGTCAAAGTGGGATGCTGATCCTATTCTGATTCTACTTCTAGAAAGAAGGTGACGTCGAGCGTTCGATAAGCTTTGCTTTAAACAGTTTAATTTGTTTCCAGGTATCTGACGGTGACAACGGCCTAATGCTGCTGAGGGATCAGATCGTCATCCAGGTGGGGGAAGAGGTGGACGGGATGGTGATGATCAGATCCGGCGACAACCGCCAGGGAGTGTGTCCACTCAAGTTCCTTCAAGAAGTGTGACAGGCAGGCGCGCAGGATGCGGGTCCCTCCCACTCCTCCCACTCTTCACACTCCTCGCACTCTTCGCACCCCTCCTACCACTCTCAGCAACAGCAGGTCTCCGCCACCATCGAGACCGGCGATTACCTCGAAGACAGACACAAGCAGTTCTCCTGCCATTCTTCGACGGCCAACACGCCAAGTTCTGAAACCAACTCCACATTTCCTTATAAAATGTCTGAAAATTTAATTGGTAATCTCAAACGCTCCGTTCCCATTTCAACACAAAAGTCAACGCAGTCTTATAGTTGTAACCAATCGAGTAATCTCGACAGTATTGACATTCACAAGAGTGTTTTGAATAGTTACAGAACGAAGAATCTCACTCAGGCTCAGAACGGGTACGCCTCGAGAGCGTACTGTTTCAATTCTGGCAATTTGAACTCCTTTTGCGGGAACAGTGGTTTCCTTAATTACTTCAAACCTGCGACCCCCACTCGGAACGGAATTATCCCCGGCCGAGAGACGTTCACTCCTTCCGTTTCTGTCAGCAGAAACAGTTCATTTAAATATTCTGAACGCAGCTCTCCCATTGTGCAAGATGTGTTGGATCGAGCCGCTTATAAATCCGATAGAAGGAATATAAAGAAATTGCCTATTCTCTCTTCTGCTCGGCCATTAGGTTTGAATTTCCCAACACCTAAAAGAATGGCGAGCTTCATCGGAAATAGGAAGATTTGCAATTCTCAAGAGAGGCCCCTGTTGATGGGTTACCAGACTGATTACGATGATTATGAACAAGGAGCCGCCTTTGAAATTATTCCTAACAAAAATGGGCTAAAAATTTCCCCGGTTTCGGCTCCTGGAACCTTTACCTCTATTTCAGAGAAATACAATGCTCGCTCCAAATTTAATTCACATTCAAGACCCTTATTGTTTTTACGAAATTGAAGCTGATTTATCGTGAGGTTCAATACCAACTTTATATTATTGTGTTTGGGTAGTATAAGTATGTAAAACATTTACTTTCTTCGAGTTTTTAAATGTATGTCTACGTGAATTTTTAAACGATCTTTTTCTTGAAATCTTAACGGCGTCCCATTAAATGTGGCATTTTGATAAGGAAATAAATATTCGTGCCCTAGAACTTAAACCAAGTGAAAGCCTATAATATACCTGAATAAATACAGGATTTGAACACCTTGATCATTGAAAAGAAGGTACGTTTCCGTGATAGTGAAAAGGTACATGTATTTTGGATTTTACTGCAGGTTCAGTAAACATAAATTCGTAAGAAATGTTTTAATGTAAAGATAGCCATTAGAGAATAATATTATCATTGTGTATTTATCAATATCCAACGAGCACTTATGTTAAAGATAAATATGATTAAGAATCTTGTCTAATGGGCAGTCAAGGATGACTGTTTTATAATATTATGGAAGCATTATTAATTATGCAAAAACAATTATTGAATATCCAATGCATGTGATACAAATTCTTTAAAACCAGTACTAGATTTCACTATGTTGAAATTTGTAGCTATAAAAATCTATTTTTTCTCAGAGAAAATCTTAACTTTCGTCAGTTTTTAGTTCGAAACAGCTTTATATTGCTTCCACCAAATAAATAATTACTTCAGTGTTTCTTAGAATATGTGGTCTCTTCATATTTAATCACTTTCAACTTGCTAGAGAAAAGCTCCCTGAAACTTATTGTCAGATGTTTCAGCTGTGACCATTTCCGAGCGAATATATTTCGTCAAAAACACAAGTGAAACTCTGCGCAAGGAAATTGGGGCATCAACAATAATTACCATGATATATTTGAAACGCCTTTAGAATACGACGCCCCAAAATAGAGTTTTTGCAACTTATCGGTAAATCCGGCCCTGCTTAATACTTTTTTGAATATATTTTCTGATAATAAATGATTGTCAGATATAACTGTTTAGTATTTCTGCTGTTATAATAAATAATAGAAAAAGAAGAAGCTTGCAATGCCTATTAAGATCAATTATCATTTTCTTATCGCAATAGAAAAATTAACTTATTTGGAGCGCCTTCACTTATTTATAAATCAAACGAAATGTTTCTTATTTTGTTTCATATTTGTACCATGTAATATGTAAATGATTTAATTTACTTTGCCAAAAAAATCTACATTTCTTTTGAAAACATGAAACAAGTAAATGATGTCAAAATAATCTAAATTTTTGAGAGAAAATAAAAAGGCTTTTTGAAATGGTGAAAAAAATATCTTTACATCCATTAAAAAGCATATTGTCCATCGGTGTAAGTAAACAATTTGTATAAAATAAAAAATTAAATTTTTTGAGACAATTTAAAAACCTTTTTAAGTGGTGGTCAGAAAATGTACTACGAACACTACCTGATTTTGCAGGTAAAGCATATTTTGCATAAAGAAAAATATTAATATAAAATCATAAATTAGTAATGTATTCAACCATTCCTATCGTATTTTGGAAACTTGTGATATAAAACGAAACTTTTTTTGTAATAACCTAATGTATACATTTACTGGCATATTTCTTTAGCTTTCTCATGTTTAGAGCAAAGCATTTATGTAACTGTATAATGCCATTTTTATATTTTACGAATACCCCCCGTCTGAGTATGTACCTGTGTAAACATTACTTCTTTATCATTTAAGATAAAGGGTTTATTTTTGCATTCATTTTTGTAAGTACAGAAATGTTCAATTTTTCTTTAGTGGCTTTGTAAAAACTTTATTGGGACCCAAAAACTTACATTAGATAATATTATATTACGATAAAACTGTGTTTGCCCTTAAATATTATTATTAAAAAAATCTTCGTTGCTTCTCACTCCTGGTATACAATAATAACATATTGTTTCGCTTTAATAATAAATCAATAGATAGTCAGTATTCAATATAATGAAATCGCCACGGTAGCTGAAGTCCATCATATAGAATAAAATAATTCAAAGATAGTTACAGTGTAAACCCCCTTTAAAATAGAATAGACAAAATTAAATCTATTTGGTCGCGTTACCTAAAATTATGTTTGAAAAAATAGCAAGATAACATAGAAAACTGAGCGATGTTTTTTTGATTATTATATAATGCAAATTACTTATAAGTAGAGTGGCGTAACTAGATGCAAGTCCGCACCGGGTTACACCGTTAGAAAGAGTGACACCGAAAATTGGTTTTCTGCTTTGTTGATCGTTTTTTTTATATTATTATTTCTAGATATTTTTCTGAAGAATTTTATTCTACAATGCGCATTTGTCATTTCACATTCACCGGCTTCTAAGTGTGGTTTAAAAGCGTTTATAAAACTTTTGGGTCATTACCAGTTAAATTAATTAAATCCCTCAATGTATTTCTTCGCGCGGTAATGTTTACAGCAATTTTTTTTTTAACTTTTTTACTTCGAAACCTGCTGTCACCGTTTTAGTGATTTACTATAATAATTACAGTTTAATTATGTTTTGTCCGGTAAGTAAGGAGCTCCGTAGGGGCGACACCGCAATGGGTCACAAACCTCGTAACGCTGCTATACTAAATACTGGATACCTAAAAGAGAAGCGGTTAGGTATTAAAAATCTTATGAAAAAAAAAGTAGAAGATTCCTTAAAATATACATTTCCATTCCCTAAATTTGTGAGACGATGTTTTAATCGATTGGTGAAATTATACCTTTTTATCAGAGTCGAGCATTAAATAAACTTTTAATTTTTATTATCAAAACTTACAACTTTATTCGTATATATGTATATCACAGAATGGAACCCAAGTGAGAAAACTATGTGAGATTGCCAAAATTAATCATTTTGTGAGTTCTAAACATTTCGTAAATTAGTTGTTTTTGACGTGTTTAATTCTTAATTCATTTATAAAATCAGTTGAAATGTTAAAATGTTTCTTTTTAACCTGATTGATAAACAGATGTGCATTAAATGAATATTTATTATAATTAAAATTTCTATATCTCCTGTTAAATATTTATTATCCGTCCTGTATCCTTGTAAGTTAGATATTTATTTAATTATGTGATAAGTCCCTTTTGCAAAGCGTGCTGGTTTTTACAACTTTTGTAAAATGTATTTATTAATCTGCATTTTTAACTTGAAGATAAAATGGTAAAGTTTGATTCGGTAACCTTCTTATGTTTACATTTCCAAGATATGGCCTACTGTGAGTTTTTGTATGTTTCAACGAATTCCTAGTCTCCAATTTAATCAAGGTATGTGGTTGTTAAATTTTCTTTTTACACATACATATTTATAAAAGAGTTAAGAAGTAAATTAATTTTAAATACACACCCTCAGATAACGCTGATTGGGAATCATTCTGAAATGACCTGATCAAGAGAAGTTCTATTTTTAAGTTTGGAGTTGATTTGATAATCTAATAGTTGAAAATTCGTTTGTTTTGCACACTTCAAAGTAAAACGTAGATGTATTAATTTTATGAATTCTTTTTTCGGAATTTAGTGCTGTATTTTGATGATTTATTTATATATAATATATCAAAATAATATACCTTATCATGTGTATTATATAAATATATATATTACGTATTGATTATTGGATCGATGATTCTGTTGGTGCTTGCACAGTGTGTTGTGCGCTTAGTGCATATTTAAAGGGTATTCTGCAAGTAATATGTTAGATTAATATTGATCAATCTGAGCACAAATCTTCCAAAACATTATTTACATAAATTTTATTCCAAACAGATTATTTAAATGAAAGTTACACTGATAAAGGTTATTTGTATGAGAAATCCATATGTATATTAATAAATTCTAATGTACACACAATGTTTCAAAAAAGATTATATATGTATTTATCGGTACTGTTAAACACTTATCAATCCTTTCAAATTATATTTGACGCAGTCGTAAAAGATAGTAGTAATATAAATAATTATTTAAACATTACATTCATTAAACTAGTTGTTAGTAAATATTCCTCTTTGTTTATTTATTGGATTCTTTCCCGTTGTGGTAGGTTTAGTCTTTATATGTGCTTTTAAAGATAGATACATTTATGGTTTAGGAAAAAATGTCAAACAATATTAACTGCACTTAAATGTCGTCGTTTAACGTATCAAATGGCAGAAATAGCTATGTATGTATGTTTGTAATAAATTATCAACAGTTTTGTTAAATTCTTGTGTAATTATACAAATATATAAAATTATACAATACACGCACGCATACATGATTGGAAATATTTATTTATGCGTGTTTATTGTTAACTGCACCAAATAAAATATAAATATTTTAAATAAGTGTTTCATTTCATAACAAACATAATAATTCACCACTGAAGACATCATTTTAAACAACAATAAAATTCGTAATAAGGTAATCTACTCCTTTCTACTAGACAGGACAAGCGGCACAGGTGGAAGATCAGATCGTCAACGTCCTCTAGGTAATTTTTCTTAAAAACGGCGATACAAATCGTCCAAATATTATTATTATCAAAAGAGAGGCTTATTTATATAAGCGTTAGCCAGCAGAATGTAGGAGTTTTGCTAGACCTAAGCTTAGGAGACTCTCAATATAATAGGTGATGTGGAAGAGGAAGGAAAAATAGAGGAAGACAACAAGACACTTGCAGGACTGGAAGTTTCCGGTATATGATTTTCCGTTTCTTTTTTAAATCGTCCGGTCAACTGGTGTAAAACTACATAAATATTCGATAAATACTATTTTGTTGTTTTTTTTTTTTTTAATTCATATCGGGTTTAGTGGGATCGCATCAACCTTTCACTGTCTTAAACTGTTTTCGCCCTTGAAGCCGAAATAGCTGTCACAATAATAAAAATAAAAAAATGCAGATCTTAATAATAACTTAATATAATTTTTTTTTAAATTAAATGGTGTTTTACAAATTAAACACAAAAACAATTCGGTAGGTCTTTGGTACAGTTCTACATTTAAATTTGTCATCGGTTTTTGCTCGATTTTTGTTTATTGTTTCTTTACATTGTATTGTTGATTAAATTTAATATTATAGACACCTAATTAGTTTATGTCGAAGTTACTTTTGAAATCGCGTATGCTTAACAATCACAAACGACTCAGTGTCGATTAGGATTGTGTTAAACCAAAGAATGACTCGTTTCCGTAATCAGCCTATATAAGCTAGTGAGGAGTCCTATTTGCCACCTTTTTAAATACTGACAAAATAAACATTCGAACTTATTAGGACATGGTTAATAATATAAAATTACACATTCTTACTTGGAACCTCTCCCACTGGTCACACAAACGAAGTCAGAAAAAAAATTTAAATCGGTTTTACGCTAGATAGACAAATTTACCTAATAAAAATCCAACTGACAATATCTGCTAATCTTGCATGAGATTGACAATGGTCACTGGTTGGAAGTTGTATGTAAGACAGAAACGAGTATTTTTTTTACATTAACTCCACACAGGAGGCCCTGAGGAAAATAATTTCCCTCAGAGCCTATGTCATCTTTGAAGATGTTGGGTGGAGGGTGTTTTTGAGGAGAGGAAGGAGTGAACATGGGTCTTGAAGAGACCCATGTTGTAGGAGGGAGGAAACACAGAGGCCGGCAAATCGTTCCACAGCCGAGCTGTTGAACTCAAGAACGAGTCGTAGAAATGACCCGTTCTCATGTGATAAAAAACAAATACAAAAAAAAATACAAATGTATCAACGGTTTTCCAATTGGAATATTTTCCATTAGATTCCATCAGATTCCAAAAAGTCAATCCATTAGATTCTAAAAAGTCAATGTATTCCTGAGATGTCGGAGCTATTATATTTAAGTTGCATTGAAAACTACTTTCACTCACATAAATAAAAAAAATTGTGTGTTTCATTTCATTTTCAATTCACACGCGGTAAAAGTGAAACCTTCAGAAAACTAAAGTAGACAACAGTGGGGAGGCTACGAAGCACCGCACAAAGAGGAGATCGATTATAGACTCATTCTCTCGCAGGCTTAATCCTATAGATCAGCGGTTTTGAACCTTTTTGAGCCTGCGTGCTCCTTGACTCTTGTTGTTCCCCACACCCTCTATCTATCTTTTGTACAAGTTTAATGAAAGACGTGTTTCATTTGTAATTTTTTAATCCTCTCATTAATACATGAATTTAACAATCAAGTCCCACAAATACAATTAATGCAATTTTATACAGAGCGATTTTTTACACGACTTCGGGCGTTTTTAACCAGTGATTCTTCATGCGTGCCATGATGTTGCGTACCTCCAATTAGGCTTCACACAGCCCTCGGGGTACGCGTAGTGGTTGAAAACCATTGCTATAGAAGCATGTGCTTGTCTCTTTTTAGTGTCGCTTTTCGTTTCATCGATTTTCAAATCACAACAGTGCTGAAATTTTCACTTCAACTGTTGTAGGATTGTTTTGCCGACTTAATATTATACTCAAATGGGAAACAGAAGAACCATGAACGTTATAATTAAATCGTTCGAGTCTGGTAAAAACATCTCCCTTGCGGTCTGCGCCCTGATTATTAGTAGGCGGCTGGCGGAGGCAAAAATATTGGGAATGTATGGCGAGCGGTATGCTGAAATAGGCCAAAACCAAATGATCTTTTATATTTTATAGCTAAGTCTGTTGACCATATAAAAAATTAGACCGGTAAAATAACGATAGTTTAATTGTTTTGCCTTTAATAATTAGCGGCTCTGGAATTTTCGTTTTGCCTCCGCATTCCGCCTCCTAGTGATTATTATTATTTCTCAGGATACAACGATCATATACGTACGTATTGTTAGTTGACTGAATAATCGTAAGTGTTGACGATAATTTATTTTCTCCCTAGTATTTTCTTTGTGTTTGTTGAAAACGGATTTTTCTTGTAAACAATAATTTTTAAAATTACAAATTTTCTGTCAGTTTGGTGGGCTAAGTTGATAGTGTTATTTAAAAAAAAAAACAAATGTTATGTTAGTTACCTAAGAGTTGATACCTACAGGGTAGGTGTGTTGGCGAGAATAGAATAAAGTGTGTAGTATTTTGGCGGATTCTGCATACTACGTTAATTACTTTACAAAACTTGATTACAAAAATCGATTTTTGTATGTCAAAGTACTAACAAAGGTGGAAAGAGCATCCCACTTAAAGGCCAATATTTACCTATTTATTTCGGGTTCAGAATGATAGTGTAAAATACATTGGTACCTATCTACAATAATTTTCTTAGTAGTGGCACTTACCCGGATTCACTTACCAAAATAGATACAATTATTTGATATTAAATAGTAGGTAAATAAGAATAGAGGATTTCAATTCGTAAAATAACAAATGTACTTATATAATTATGGAAATTATAATTAGATTTATTTGAAAAACTGTAAGAGCCCTTCTATTCGTAATAAAGGTTATCTGGAGTGTGGTAGAACGCGTAAAAAAAATATTGTGATTTATAAAACTGGTGGATTTTATCGAAAACTGGTACTGAAACATCGTGGAATATTCAATGAACAATAAAGTAAAATGCAATTCAACGCATTGCCTCAAAAAATTCTCCTACTGAAAACTAAAAGCCAGATAACGCGCAAAAATGTTGTAATTCTTTACAAAAATATGTATATCCTGTATTGTTTGTATGAACATAATTATGAACTCAAACAATGCAATGCATATGCCTAATTATTAATCCTTAGCATGAATTACCAAGACCAGATAAGTATTTAATTGGCAATATAAAGAAGAAATTATTAATAACGTTGTTTGATTGCGCGCGCCAATCCTCTGAACGTGTGAGCCGCCATTGCGGCCGCTAGTTGGCGTGTTTGCCATCAGATGGCAGCGCCGGCATTTTTGACATTCCAAGCATTCCTATAGCGGCAGGCTGGCCACAAATGTCAAATATTATTAATTCGTCAACAATATTAGCGGTGAGCGGTCGTTTTTCCGTCGTTACCGGCATTTGAATTTATTAAAAATAATTCACAACATCGTGCTTCCGTTTGTTACGGTGTTCTGTGAAAATCGTTCATGTGGCTTTTTGTATTTTAAAGCAAACTTCGAAGGAATGCGGTTGGACCCGCATAGCCGTGCGTAGTATTGATTTTTTCAGAACGTTCCACATACTATTATTGTCCGTTATTATTTCGTGAATTTTTGTGCATTGTGTGTAAACTTAAGTATATTCCTAGTGCCACATTCCTTCCTGTGTTATTCAAGTCTTCGGACCTTCGTTTATTTACAAGTGTCAACTTATTTGGTTGTTGTTTTATCGGAATATTGTGTCAATTGTTTACCGAGTTCCTGTGATGGTCCATCTCTGAATTCGGATTCCAGTCGAGATTTATAACAAGGTAACACATCTTATTATTTAATTCAACGTACATATTTATTTTATTAAAACAAACTACTTTGGATCTTTCTTTTATAATGTGTTTTTAATTATGTCTACAGAAGATAACGTAAACTAGATATTCTACAATATTGTTCGGAACATTGTTTTTGTCGCTAAAGTGTCGATAAAACATTGCGAAATTCCTTCTAAATCAAATTCTTTATAATATTATTATCTACATAACTCCATGTTATGATAGAATTCATCAACATCATTCAGTTCTGACATTATTATAAATACAAAGCGTGTTCGTTGTAGGTAGGTATGTCAGGGTTCTTTATAATCTCGATAATATCGATCGATTTCGGCCATTATCACTGCGACACATTCGTACCGCGACGCGCGGCACATTCAAATTTCGAATCAGCGAATAAAACATGAATGTTGCCAGCATTCTGGATAAAGGAGAAGAGAGACGGCCCGTGCGGGTAGGTACCCGTCCAGTACCACCTAACCTAGAACCGCTGCTGCCTACTCTGGGTGGGGGGACGCAGCTGTCGGTCGCATTCCACCGCTCCACTGCTAGCCTGCTGGCTCTGCTCACTCTGCTGCCCATGCCCAATGCCCGCTGCCCGCTCTCACAAAGGTTACCAGACTACCAACACCAATCAACTACCCACCAGAAGTGCTGTGACAAAAATAAATCGATAGCTTGCAATTTTGTGAATCGATATTGCGTTTTGAATGCTGCATGCCGCACACCCAAATCGACGCATATTTTTTCTGAATTGTTCTCGTTGATGTCATCGGGGTTGTTGCTGTTGGTATGTTGGTAGGAGGTGTGACCAAAAATGAGGTTTGCCACCGTTTTGCGATGCTTTGCAGCTTTCATAACCAGAACTAATTATGAATGTGAAAATTTGGTTATTAATTTTTAATAGGTACTAGGCGCTTATCTACGTATTATTTTATATTTTGGTATTAATTTGCCTCTCGTTTCTTTTTCAAAATGCGGTGGGGATCTGATCATAAAAGAAGTTTCTTTTTATCGTTAAATCAACTGTTTAAAAATGTACGTATTTTTGTAGTGAAATGCAATTATAACACTTCACAAATCTACATAAATAAGTTTTTTTTAATTTATCTTAATTAAAAGATTCAGATTTTGGAATAAACTCTCAATAGACATTTTATTATGAGAGTATAATATGTACAAGGATATAATCCACAATACGGTGCTAAAATGAGGTAGCACTATTCGAATTTCGAACGATTTCTTACATATCTCCCTTAAACCTTTGAAAGTTTTAAGCTCTTAAAAAAATATGTGTTATTTTTGAAGATAATATTTAGATACGGTCCACGCCGAAACGCAAGTTATATGAAATTCCATCGATAGAAAAAAATCGCAAATTATGCTCCGAAAATTAGTTAAAACGGGGTTAATTAATTAATTAAGGTGGAGTGCCATAGAAACGTAAATAAGAAAAGAAAGTCGTCAGAGGAAATGCAGTAGAATAATAATTATTCTACTGACTGTCAATTATTGACTCGGAGACGGATGAACGGATCGTGTAACGGGTCACATTAATCTGATATGTAGATGGGAGCTGAGATAGTTTTTGGATTCATCATATTGATTTGTGTCCATAAAGTCATTTCTACATCACACACGATCATGATAATAATATGGTCCATGGGAATTGAGAATGGCCTTCTTAGAGCTCCCATCTCCATCTCCGTTAGAAATTCCAACAACGAAAGCGGTGTGTGGCCTTTAGTGCTAATAAGTAATAATTGACGCTTAAATACGAGCTGCCAGTGCTAACTCTGTTTGTACTAAAACCTAATCGTACTTGCCTTCCGGTTTCTTCTTCTAACTTTCGTACGCAAACCTTAGTAATTCTTTGCATTTGGTATCTTGTTGTAGTGTTCGGGCTCAGGTATTTCCGTTTTGAAGCGAAAAAATAATATAGTATGTCCGAAATTAGGTTGCTGTACAAATGAATTAAAAATAATACAGGATGTCCGAAATTAGTTTGCTATACAAATGAATTAAAAATAATAAAGTATGTCCGAAATTAGGTTGCTATACAAATTAATTAAAAATAAAATAGTATGTCCGAAATTAGGTTGCTATACAAATGAATTAAAAATAATATAGTATGTCCGAAATTAGGTTGCTATACAAATGAATTTAAAATAATATAGTATGTCCGAAATTAGGTTGCTATACAAATGAATTTAAAATAATATAGTATGTCCGAAATTAGGTTGCTATACAAATGAATTAAAAATAATATAGTATGTCCGAAATTAGGTTGCTATACAAATGAATTTAAAATAATATAGTATGTCCGAAATTAGGTTGCTATACAAATGAATTAAAAATAATATAGTATGTCCGAAATTAGATTGCTATACAAATGAATTAAAAATAATATTGGTAATTCCGATATTAGGTTGCTATACAAATGAATTAAAAATAATATAGTATGTCCGAAATTAGGTTGCTATACAAATGAATTAAAAATAATATAGCATGTCCGAAATTTGGTTGCTATACAAATGAATTAAAAGTAATATAGTATGTCCGAAATTAGGTTGCTATACAAATGAATTAAAAGTAATATAGTATGTCCGAAATTAGGTTGCTATACAAATGAATTAAAAATAATACATTATGTCCGAAATTGGTTGCTATACAAATGAATTAAAAATAATATCTTTGTTTAAATCACTATATAGTTAGATTTTAAACCGACCGGAGTAATCACTCCTTCGCCAATAATATCTAAAGATCGGTTACTATTTGTAATAAAATTACCCGATAATTTTCTTAGATTTCCACGCTGAAGAATATCGAACATCAACATATTATAGAACATTATACCGGTTGTCCTGAGAAGTGGATTCACCTGGACCAGTTGGATTTAAAACTACTTTTTTATGCTTGTTCTTTTTTAAATGTTGCGTGAAGTACTACAATACTCTAAATATTTTATGAATCGATTTATTATAAACACCTGTCCCTTTCGTGTTTTCCGAGTTCGTTTCAAACCAAGTTAAAAAGTCAAAATAAAGCGTTCGTACTCGAACATAACTATTGAATACGTTGCAATATAGAAAAGATGGATGATATCGTAATTTATGTGTTCGTAAGTACCTACGGACATACATAAATATTATACCACGCAAGAGTCACCGTTTTTGCACTATCAGCTCAAGGGCAATATACTTACATAATCATTTTAAACTATCAATGGTTGCCACTATTCCTTTATACCTTTGTTACATGATGTAGGCACCAGCTGCTAATATTTCAACTAATAGTCGCATCAAGTGTGTGTGAATCCTATCTTATTTGACGTAATATTCGTCGGATACCGGAGTCTCCTTAAAGTTCGACGTGTTCGTCGTATTTTGAGGGGTGAGTTTGATCTGAGAAGGGAAGTGAAATTCACCCCTATATCCTGTGCCTAAGGGGCTAAGCACTAAGTTTGGAGGACGCTACCAGTTCTTCCAACAGAAGGGCTAAAAAATTGTGTAAATGTAAACTTAAATAAGTCTTCAAGAAAAAAAAATACATTGATTTTGTGAATTTTATCCGCAACTTTAAGACAGTTGTAATAATTTGGCTTTAACTATTTTCTCAACCCTCTTTCTAGACTCTCATCAGTTGCGAGTTGCGACAATAATATCACGACTGTTTTTTTTTACATTAACTCCACACAAGAGGCCCTGAGGAAAGTAATTTCTCTCAGGGCCTATGTCATCTTTGAAGATGCTGTGTAGAGGGTGTTTTTTAGGAGAGGAAGGAGTGAACATGGATCTTGAAGAGACCCATGTTGTAGGAGGGAGGAAACACAGAGGCCGGCAAATCGTTCCACAACTGTTGAATTCAAGAACGAGTCGTAGAAAGGACCCGTTCTCATGTGACAAATGTCAACCGTGTACAGTGTACATATGTTGGGCGCGCATTTGGCGTGTCTCCCGACTATGCACCGGTGCCGAAAGGATCTAATGACGCTAATTCCTCAGAGCATCTTCCATTGAAATACCGGTAGAACAGGGATGACATTCCCACCCGACGCCTGTGCTCTAAAGATTACTATCCGTTCGTTAAGGTGGGAGAATCTATCAAACGAACCGCCCGTTTCTGCACGGAGTCGATGGTATTTTTCAAGTATTTTGGAGCTCCAGACCAGAGGTGGCTGCCAAATTCAACCGTGGGGCGCACTTGCGATTTGTACAAGGTTAGCAGTTGTGTACTATTAAATAATTATCTGCGGGCCCTGTACAGTACACCTAGACATGGTTTGTTTATCCGGGTACTTCCTCTCCCTTCCTCTCTCTGCCTCATTCCTTCCGGCCCACAAAATCCCCTATCGAGGTCGCCGTGGTATTCCGTACACAGTATGTGCGATTAAATACATATTATCAAATCATCCCTTCTTTGCGGACGTCTAAATGACCTTGTGAATTTGTGAAAATACTCACGTTCCAACAATGACACCAGCATTGTCTTTCTTGTGACAATAGAAGAATATTATTATTCAAGAATTTATAATGTTTTCTGAATAAAGTTTGTCTTTTTAACAATAGGATTGCATGATGTATAATCGGTTCCGGTTGAGTTTACTCGCTAATGGTGTTGCTAAACTTTTTCCTACAACCGTATGTCTGTGTAATTAACTCAGTAGCAATTCTAGTTATATTTGTATTCTGTTTAAATGATTCCTTATGTTGTTTTTAAAGAATCTTTCTAATATTTTACTCTAATTCTACTCTTCCAAGATTATTAGGTACGCCCGATTCGACTTGGTTTCATTTCTGTCGGTATGAATGAGCTTATATTTAATTTCATTCATACTCGTACTCGGGAATATAATTTGTTTACAACTTCTCATCAGAATCATTCAAAATGAATCATGGTGAACGGATCGTATGTATTAGTTTAAATTTTAAACTAATCAAAATTCCAAACATAGTACCACTGTTAATTTACACAGATGTGCACCTATTTCTTCACATGTGTAATATAATAATAATAATAATAATTGGATGATTTATATAGCTGTACTCATATTTATAAACTTAATATCTCAAAACCTTAAGGTAAGTATGATCCTGTGTATTTTCTGCTTGTATGGAGTATAAATAAAACGATACATTTTTACCTAGCATCGCATTCTTAGGTCAAATCATTGTACAAATAGTTTCGTATCAGTCAGTGATCGATAAACCGGTGGATGCAATTTTAGTCATAAGTTGTTATAATGGTTTGTCTAGTTTGTAGTTGGGTGTAAGATTGTAGAAAAATATTATAAATTTGTACAGTGCCCTTGAGGTAATTTTTCACAAAAACGGCACTTTAAAAATCATCTAAATATTATTATTATAACTATTAACGATTGCTCAGTCAAATTAGAATAGTGATATGGAGTCAGTCAATTATTCGTAGTAATTTTTGTTTGGTTGGTTCTGAAAGCTACCATAACTAAATAATTTGTGATATTTTTATTCAACGAAAATGATGTTCGAAACTTCGTAGCATCTAGCAGCCGGAGAAACCATATTTTGAAGAAGCCGATGGCATAAAAAAGAGAGGCCGCTTCCTCTCTTGCTCAGAATCACCCCTCGAGAAGAACCCCTACAACCTTTAACACACGTGTGTGATATTGTATACTCCGTGGTGTATTCTTGTACATAACCCCTCCGTTTTATGTTTAATTTTGGGGGCTGGCTTTAAATCTATTTTAGTCATAGGGGAAAGGAAAAAATTGGGAACGCACACGACACATGGGAAGCTAATAAATTTTAAGTTAAGTAGTTTTTTTTTTTTTATTATGGAGAAAACACAGATACAGATGTTAATTGACAAGAATTTTCTCAAGACGACAACTAGAGAACTCACCTGCATCCAAACTATTTCTCACGAATTGACATTAACAGCAGATAAACTTATTGAACGGTAGTCATCATTTTCAAAATTTTGGAGTGTTTGTTTGGAGAAACTCTTTAAGGCCGCACTCTTGAAACGCACGGCGCTGAAAAAGAAGAAGATGGAGAGATATGTAATTACGAATGTTGGACAGAGCGCGCTAATATTTTAAATCGTAGAATAGCAGCGAAAATTGCGAAAAAGCTTAATAAAACATGACTCGTTTAAAATAGAGCAAAAATCTCGTGGAACGTATCTTAAGTATCATTTTAAGAAATATTGTGAATTTTTTCACAAATATAACTTGTAAAATAATAGAAATAGACTTGTTTTAAATAATTTTCGGAGCATACTTTGCGATTTTTCTCTATCGAGGGAATTTCATATAATTTGCGTTTCGGCGTGGAACGCATCTAGATATTATCTTAAAAAATAACATTTATTTTTTTAAGAGCTTAAAAACTTCAAATGTTTAAGGGAGATATGTAAGAAATCGATCGAAATACGAATAGTAGACCCTTAAATATTTTTTTTATGATAACGTACTTAGGGCCAGTTGTTTCACAGAGTTTGAGTAGAGTTATCAAAATTTCAATTTTAATTTTCTAGTTGTGTGAAAGTTCTATTCAAGTTCTGTTATTATATCATTGTAAAATATCACAGAACTCGAATAGAATCTTCACGAAACTTGAAAATTAACTTAGAAATTTAATGAATTTTTCAGATTCTGTGAAACAAACCGTCCTTAGTAACTAGTTTCTTCAGAGAGTTTTTAAAATATAATTAACCCCATAGAGATATTATCAATGTTTAACCCTTCGTGTGGCAGCTACAATGCCGAACGGTCCGCCATGCTCCGGCTGACACTATTTTCTTAATAACTTGTTTTACAAAATGATGTTTTCGTATAGTGTGCCGTCTTATCGTTTGGCCTTACCAGATAATGTTTTTTTTTATATATATATAATACTTATAAAAATCATAAATATCTATTCTGTGAAGGAATGCTACTAATTCTATTCCCAGGAATGCTACTTATTTTCTGAGTAATGTATTTTTTTTAATAATTATAAACAAATATAGTACCTACTATGACTTTTGAATACGAAAGATGATGAAATCTTTGCATGCGACGAAACGAAAAGCTAGAATAATAATAAGAGACATTTTGTTTTACTTGCCAAGCTAACAAAAATTATTTTAGCACGCCAGAAGCATTTTTTAAGGTTCAAAATACCATAAAATCTAAGCAAGTTCGATGAGCTCCTACTAAATCCGCTAAACATACAATATTAAGGCGTTTTATACCTTATGTTGAATTGGAATGTATATCGTTTTTTTATGTATCTCCAACGCCGATGAAAAAAAACATCGTTGCAAACCGATTTTCTTTTGACCTGGAAAAAGACAGAAAAAGATGCTACTTTGGCAACGCTTCGCTTGCATTATCTCCGTCCGATCCTCAGATATATCTTTTCCTTTGTCCGAACATTTGTTCCACTTTTAATAATGGCCCGCGAAAATAATCCATATACACGCATATTTCGAACTTCGGTTAAATTAACTGTCTTGCAAAAAAATAATGCTTTTGCGGCCGAATTAGTACGCTTAAATTTTAGCAAGAATTCACGAACCTAGCGATCCCAAAGAGCAACTGACATAATATACCGGCCCTATTATGTACATATGTGACTTGAATGGATATGAAAGATCTTACGCTCCCGGACAATCTGTTTAGTATCTTAATTTTTATCGTGCTCGTTGAATGAAGGCCTGGTCAACACGTGTTGATGAATTTGATTTATTGGTAAAAAAATAAATGTTTTGTTGCTGGATTTTTAGACCATTTTATTTAAGAATAACACGGACTTAGTGTAAAGGTGAGGACGTGAGGATGCCAATTTTTGGAATTCTTTCCCATTCTGCAAGTGAATAGTAGTAGAAAATAGTAGAAAGCTTTTCAAGAAGGAGGCAGCCTGTAACCTTTCGTAATCGAAATCAAAACCTTTAGTCCAGTCAATTTAGGGTAAACGGAATAAGCTGAAAATTTGTATAAGCCTTCATTTTGGCATTCTAAATGTTGTCTCAAAAGTCTCATAAGGTCACGTGTGAGCGTCCTTAAATATTCAAGGGCAAAGGTCGGAAAAATCATTTTCTCGCTTCCTTAGCCTTAAATCGTATTTGCATCCAATCATGCAAAATGGATTGAAATCTTTAGAGCACAGGCGTCGGATGGGAATGCTATCCTTGTTCTACCGGCAATTCAATGGAAAATGCTCCGAGGAACTAGCGTCATTAATCTCTTCGGCATAGGTGCATGGTCGTGTACATATACGCCAAACGTGGTGCGTATATGTACACAACATATGTACACGGTTGACATTTGTCACATGAGAACGAGTCGCTTCTTCGACTCGTTCTTGAGTTCAACAGCTCGGCTGTGGAACGATTTGCCGGCCTCTGTGTTTCCTCCTTCCTACAACATGGGTCTCTCCAAAACCAATGTTCATTCCTTCCTCTCCTCAAAAAGACTGTCCACGCAGCATCTCAGATGACATTTTCCTTGGGGAAATTATTTTCGTAAGGACCTCCTGTGTGGAGTTATTTTAAAAAAGATTAATTTTTAAAACCCAGTTTCCTACCCACCCCTCATACCTTTTCCTTTCCAGAACTTTCTCTTCTTCCTTTCCTTAAAAATACTCTCCAAACAGTATTCATTCCCAAAGATTGTAGAGGCCCTTAGGGAATTTATTTTAATGTTAAAAGGCGCTCTGCAAATACATAATACATTTCTACAATGCTCTTTGTTATTTTACATCGTATAAATAATAATAAAATTCTGAAATTTAAGTTATCTATATAAATTAACTTATTTTTTATTTAATTTCTTTTATTACTTTTTTCTCATTTTTCAAAAGTAACACTCCGAAAAAAACCCTCCTTTAATTTTATATTAAAAAAGTATATATTTTGGGTTTAATTATCTGCTGCTAATTTTAATCTGTGAGAATTAGTTAGGATGCCGTCAATTATCCACTTAATGTTTTATATTGTCTTACTAATTACTGCCTTTTTCACCTTCATAAATTTTGTTAAATTTGGAATTTTTGTGTCTACAATATTTATGTTTTAGTGAAATATTTTTTTATTAGCCTGAATGCTTCCAGCCCATGCACTGATTGCGATTCCATGCAATGCATATTTAGTAATACGCAACGAGATGAATGCAGCCGCTCAGAAGTAGTTGATCCTGGTTTGGGCGATGCAGCGTAACAGCGTAACTATCCGGTGCCGGAATGTCTAGCCGTAAAATTTTGGGTTCGGGCTTTGTCCACCGCCAATATTGTGTAAAAATTCCTCGAAAGGACTAAAGACCACCTTTATACCTCTATGTCAGCGGTTGTCAACCTTTTTGAGCCTGCGTACCCCTTGACTCTTGCTATAAATTTGTTGTACCCCGCACCCTCTATCTATCTTGTTTACACTTATGATGAAAGATATTTTTCATTTGTAATTTGTTAATACTGTCATTATTACAAAAATTTAATAATCAAGTCACACAAATACATTTCATGCAATTTTTTACAGAGTGTTTCAAATTTAATAATCAAGTCACACAATCTCTCCGTAAACACAACTCAACCTCACAAAATGTATTGGGAGGATGATTTTTTTTTAATCTCAAAAAATTTTTAAGAAAACGTTTCTCGTGTATCACTAGTTAAAATAAAATCCCGATTTCCTGTTACACCCTGTATAATCATTCTTCCATGTTTAACATGGTGACCGGACAACTCGGAATGAAACCAACTCAGAACCATCTCAGATAAGTCATTTAGAGTGGTAAAAAAATATATATAAAAAAATTGGTTAGGTTGGGGTTATCGGATAATTTAAAAATATTTTTTTCATAGCTTTTAATGACTTTTCAAGGAGGTGTTGAGTTGACTTTATTCTCAGTTAGCATGGAACCGTTTAACATACAGTCAATGTGACCCTGGAGCTTGCATTGCGAAGCATAGTTTTACAAAGTTTGGCTCAATTTCACATAGGTAAATTTACATTCGTGCCACGGTATTGCGTACCCTCATATGTGCTTCGCGTACCCCAAGGAGTACGCGTACCACAGGGTGAAAACCACTGCTCTACGTATCTGGAGTGCCCCCTTGACTTGTTAAACCGTAAAACTTCAGGTAACAAGAAGTGTCTTTGCTACGCCTACGATTGAAAGCCAGAGAGTTGCTTCACTGAAGAGTATGGTTATTTGTTTTGTGTTTTTTTTTTCATTCTCGTAATTTGCTCGAGTACGTAATGGGCAACATGCACAATACCTTTTTGGTTTCTAGTTGAAGATATTATGGTCCTATTAACTCTAGGATTTTTTTTAAAACTCGTGCTTTAAAAAAACCTCGATGCTTCAAAAATACTCTTTTCATTAATTTTTTTTTATTTTTTTTATTTGGCACTGCAATTTATTTGCAATTAATAATAATAGTTGGATGATATGTATAGCACCGCTTTTATGAAAACCACCTCAAGGATCCTGTATTCAGTTGTATACATATATTACCTAGCATACGAAATAATAACTTATTTCCGAAGGTTTATTATCTTTGTGAATAATTTTCATGTAATATTTATAATCACGAGATACGTTTCAACATTAGCGTATCGCGATTTCTTGTTATTTTCCATGTTTTTTTTTATTTAAGCTAAAGTGAATTTCCAAAAAAATATTCGCTGTAAAAAACTAAATTAACAAAATAATGAAAGCCAGCGCCCAAAGCCCAGCGCCCTTGGGGTGATTTTTCACAAAAACGGTGCTTTATAAATCATCCAAATATTAAGGGTATAGGTACATACTATGAATTGTAATGTATTTATTTATGTAATCATTGAATTAATTAGTATTATAATTTAGGTAAAAAATGTATTTTCTTCTGAAATTAAAATATTTTAAAAAAGGTCCCTGTCGAGTCTCATATTAGGTAAACCTAAATAGTATGTACATATTTTTCATGCTCAGATATCTAAGAAAGATCTTACACAGTAAAATTGCGTTGTAGAAATAGAAGGAACAAACTTAGCTCATTTTAAATCTAAAATTCTTAGCGTTAATATGTCTGTGCTCTGTACGTACTTACGTGAGTTTAAATTGCTCTCCGTTACGCTAAACAGGCGTGGAACATAATTACTTCAATCCTTTTAAAGCTTAAAATACTCCCACGAAATCGCATTGTTTCTTATTGGAGTGATATGTCTGTATGCTGCAGGTACTGTACAACTGTACAGTGTACCCAAGTGGACACAGATTGGACACTTGCAAAATACACCATTATATCACAGATTAGCCCGCGCCGCGCCGGTCAGGACTCGGGACGGCCGCGGCTTGACAACTTTGCCTTGTCAAGGTGGTAACGCGGCTCACTTGTGAGCTGGTTGCTTGTAGGAATCAACGACGAAAAAACTTCCGAGTTTTGCGGCGATCTGGAAATTCTTCTGATTTTGATATCGACATGATCAACTTATATCTATATGACACATTGGAAAGGAAAAGGAAATTTTGTTTCAAATTCCAAACTTTTTGATGGAGTGATTTTATTTATTTACATCCAAATTGACCTTTCTGCGTTTCTAACTTATTCATACGGTAGGTATGCACAGTAAGTCCAAATACAAAACTTAACGAAGAAAAATATTTTCAATAATGTGCGCAATAGCAAAGAAATAGTATTCAAATAATGAGAAGCAGATTAAATTAAGTGTTATTTGAAAATAAATTACCTGCAGAGAATTTTTTTTACAATACCTTTGTTTTTTTTACATGAATACTTCACAAGAGTACAAGCTGATCCCGTCTGGAGCCAGTTAGCCTATGGCATCCCCAATTAGGGTGTGCTGTGAGGCTGAAGGTAGGGGGAGGGGGATGAAATGGGGAAGTACCTGGCTATTCAGATCTGGTCACCAAACACGGCTAAAGCCATTTCGAGCAACGTTTCAATTCTGAATGGTGGTCTTACACCAGGGCGATACTGAGAGTATCTTCCACTCTGGAACGTGTCGCAAATATACAATATATTATTTTCTAATAAATTAATTGTGAAATAACACAAATTAATAAAATAAAATTTATTTGCGCACGCCGGGATTTGATCCCGCAATCGTCCTTCGTAGTCGTCCACGTTTAGTCAGTAGATATACTTTAGTATTATATTTATCTGATGGTTTATAGTTTATAGTCTTACGAAGGCAAAACTCTCAGTTTCACGATTTCGGAACGCGAAACAGATGTCACTACCCGGCTACACTAAGCGGCTATCTCACTCGCTCCAATCTATGCCAAAGCCAAAATGAGGGGGATAGGTACACTAAAGGCATGTCCCTAGCCAAGGATAAAGAACGGAAATTCATCTGCTGGCTACTGAGATCTGGAGGTTTCAAATAATTTATCTGTCTGTCCTTTCTTTAAAAAAATCAAAATATTTTGTTATTTTCTTCAGAAAATTGTCTTCGGAAAGCGAAATAGTTGTGACCTTTAATAACCCAAAAAATTAAAACACCATACGAAATAAGCAACTCGATTTTTTAAATGTTTTTGTCCATTGCATTTGTATTGTGAAACTTTTCACATAGTTTTCCTCTTTCCTCAATGAAAATGGAATGAAGTCAACTAGAAAATTGTTTTCTCCCTTACCTACCAAGTTCACCCAACTCGGGCGCTATTTTCGACTTCAGCCTTTCATAGTTTTGCCGCAATTCCACGTTTACAATGTAATTCGGCCGACCATTGCAGAGGCAGAAAATTGCAGTCGACACCGGGTTGCCTCGGTCTGGCAGAATATGATTTCATTTTTTCAGTACGAGCGATGATCGCCCGTGGAATGCGAAGGCTAAACAGATAGAGCCCGTGTCGAGCTGCCGAGCCACAGAGTATGGCTGATGGCTGCCGCGGACTATCTACTATCAACTATCAACGCACTCGCGCTCCTTCTAGTACGGCACGTCGGCAAATTGATCGGTGGCATTGCATACCCGCAATTATTCTCCTACAACTCAATGTCAGCTTCGAGCAGTATAATAGTATTATTTCATGCTATGCTCCTTGTTACAGAGTCGTCGTGACTGGTAGCGACCCGTTTAGGCGTTTGTTTACTCGTTGTTTCAGGTTATAAATATGTATTATTATTTGCTGATTAGATAGATACTGTAGACTCGTGGTTTGCTGCCTGCTGCCTCATCACCCTTCTACTCTTGGCCACGAAGGACAGGTGGATAATCATCGTGAAACAGAGTTAGGAGTCCGAAGATTTGAGCCTGTGAAGTATCCAGGAGTACACCTGAAATAATTATTATCGATGTGACGATTTGGGAAAACCAGGTTTATTTTTAAGAAAAATCGCCTTTATTTTTACGTAAAAGAGCTGATGTGTCAAAACTCGTTACGCCGGACAGCAAGTATAGGTAGAGTATATTTTGGCAGAAATTCAACTATCAATGTGCTTCGATCAAGTTTCCAAATACAAAATTGCACTTTTGTCTTATTTTCTTACTCGACATTTATTTAAGTACGTATTATCTGTTAACCCGGAATTATGTCATACGAACACAGGAATCTTTCGTAATCAAAATAAGCGCATTCCTTAAAACTCGAGTCATACAAATTAACAGACATTTAAGCCACTTTAATTAAAGGTGTTTTATGGTAAACACAAAAAATAGATTTCTAATTCAATTATAGTGCCGGCAACCCGGACTTTTATTTTATTTTGATTTTTTTACATGGTTTTCTTTACCCGACGAGTCATTTGACAAAATCTTTTCCGAGGCGGATAATTAATATATTACATTTAAAAAAATATATTTTATTTTGTAATTTTATTTGGGAGGCCGCCGCTCGGGGAAACATTTATTGGATAACCAACACCTCTGCCATAGGTTACCCTAAGTGGTTCGCTGACTTAGCAGGTTGGTTTGGTGACTTAGCAGGGGTGCCCGGGTTAATGGGGTGAGGTTTGCCCGGGTCTTGGTGGCGGATGCGTCTGCCCACGAGCTGCGTGGCAGGCCGGACCGGAGAGGATGGTAGAGGGAGTCGAATCCCTTTGACTTCTCCAGCCGTACTCTTTCGGAACATCGCCTTGCACCGCAGTGGCAGAGATGGATCCATCCGTGGACACACTGGCCCCCAGATTCCTACCCACCCCTAAAACCCTTTACCTTCCCAGAACTTCCTCTCCTTATTTTCCTAAAAAGATCCTACACACAGCATCCCCAAAGATGACATAGGCCGTGAGGGATTATTTTCCTCAGGGCCTCCTGTGTGGAGCTAATTAAAAAAAATAAATTATGTTCTATTTCACGCTATTCTAAAAAAGTATAACGCGTTGGCTACACGTTCAATATTTATCACGATCCATATTGATGTATCGGAATGCTACCCTACTTGTTCAATATTTATTGCGATCCGTCAATATTTGTCAAATATCGTGATATTTATTGAACGTTTAGACTAGCGCACTGACGGATCGCAATATGGATCATAATACTTCTAGAATTCTGAATTCCGGATCGTGATATGGATCTTGGTAAATATTGAACGTGTAGCCTACGCCTCAATATTTACCACGATCCGTGGGTGCACGATACTGAATTCAGGAATCCGGACATTTTATTTATTTTTTAATATACGCCCTTTTTCGGGGCTTTTACATAGATAGCATATTTAGAAATATACATATTAATTGTACATAACTGAACTGCCTCAATAACAATATTTTATATTTGTTTAAAGATAAATTAAAGATGTCCATTGACTTGGTATAATTGTTTCCTTTCATTGATATTTTGGGCAAAGAGGAATACATATGGTGGTAGTTAGTCCCAGAATTTCTGCACTGAAATAAATCCTGACTTCTAGTATTATCTAGTGGATTTCGGAAGCTTATCAATTCAAGCAATACCGGACTATCAACTAAATCATTTAGAACTTTTTATAGAAATACCAAGTCAGTGAAAATTCTTCTGCCTGACAGTTTGAGCATATTCATATCGTTTAAAATAGTGTTGTTGTTCAACATAATTGCTGGAATACCCATTTTAAAATTAAGAAAACGTTAGAATTTGTTTGTATTCATTCATCAGCTTGTACATGTATATTATAGTATGGTTCCAAACGGGAGAACTGTACTCAAGTTGACTTCTAACATAAGCAAAATATACCACTTTATATTGTTAAAATTTCTAGTTAGTCTAGTTATAAATTTCAACATTTTTAAGCCCTTATTACTTATTTCTGTTGTGGTTAACAAATGAAAGATTTGATTGAAAAGTGATGCCTAAGTCTTTGATTTGTGTTAATGTCTCAAGAGCATTGTTATCAATGTTGTAATTAAAGATCACTGGATATTTTATTCGAGAAAAAATTTTATTCGATTTTTTATTCTAGAAATTTTTATTCGAGAAAATATTCGAGATATTTAAGTAAAGTCTATTTTCATTACACCAAATTAACTTCTGTAATCCATAAGGTGATTCGTCGATACGCAAGCCTACACGTTCAATAAATATAACTTTATTTGATAAATATTGACAGATTACAATAAATATTGAACGTGCAGTGTTCGCCTAATAATCGCTTAAATAATTATTCATCTTTACGCGTATCCCAAAATTTGATTTCTCAATCAATTCGGGAATAAACCATCTTAAATTATATCAATAAACCAATTACAGTGCCTCATATTCTCTTTCATAAAAAAAACATGAAATATTAGTTAGGTATGTTTTTAGGTTTTCACGGCCAAAAAGTATTTTTGTTATTGTTTTTGGGGTGTTATGCCGTGTTTCGCTAACTCCTTCTTTAGCCAACGTTTCGGACAGCGTTACAGTGTCCATCATCAGGGCAGATGAGTCTCAGAAGAGCTCATCTGCCCTGATGATGGACACTGTAACGCTGTCCGAAACGTTGGCTAAAGAAGGAGTTAGAGAAACACGGCATAACACCCCAAAAACAATAAAAAAAAATATTAGTTAATATATCAAAGTTATTTATTTATTTTGATTTGCACATTGCGTGCAACCTTTTCATTATTCATTGTTTTAAGCTTCGTTTTTTTTACTTGTAAAACTCACGGAAAAAATATTAAGCAAAAATAATCAATAGATCTTCTAACTTTTATCGCAATCATGACTCGTGACTCATGACCTGACCAATGACAGGAGTTATCAATATAGAGCCCTAACTGTAACTATCGTACATTTATTTTAAGAGAGTAACTATTAATTTAAGTAACATTTAATTTAAGGGAGTAACCAACATCAATTTATTAACTAGTGGTAATTAACTTAAATAGTGCTTGGATTATTGGAAAATGAAGGCGAAGCAAGTGTGGATAATTTGAATTTAAATGCTGGCAATATTCATAATCACGAAACATCAGTCAACAAATTATGAATCTTCACAAAGTAGTCTAACGAGCGATTCCAGAACTATCTTCAGTTCCATCTCAAATATTTTATGAGCGATTTTTTACAATAATAAGAAAATCTGTTCCATGGTGAAAAAAAATATGTAAAAGAGATTCAATTCATTAATATGGCGGGAGATTTGTTAGATTTTCTTTAAGCCCACAAATTTTTGCCCAATTTCCCAAAAATCAACGGGACTCTGACATCCCATGACATATGAATGGTGTATGTTTTGGGGCTGAAGAAATTATGATATTCGAATTATTATTTTCATGAAAATACGGCAGAAAATTAACGAAGAATGTTTTTCGGTGGAACCAGTAAAAACTTTGTCGATTTTTATCATTCGGAAAGTTTTGTTCCAAAATTTAATTATTTGGGAAATTTTTCATCGTGTTTTAAAATGCAGACCTTTAAACGTACAATAGTCTACACATTTCTACAATTAATAAATGAAGGAAATATGTTTTAAATGCGATGATTTGCGCACTGTCCTCAAAACTTTGCCCCAGCTTGCGGCCACTATGAGAAACACTGAATTAATATGCTTTTAAACCTCGATCGATGTCTACCCAAATTTATGTAGGTAGGTGATTTCTATGAATTAAAATTAATTATAAATTTTACTATTAATTTTTTTATATAACCTTTAAAATATGGAATATACTTGGAACCATTGGCTTTAAACCGCAGTAAGCAGTTCATACGATCTGAATTAATATTATTTGGAGGTACGATATTAATTAAATCGAATGGATCCGAATGTAGTTATAGTCATAATAAATGGCCTAGAATGTTATTAGTTCCATAAAGCTTAATAATATAAAAATTATTATGTTTATATTTTACTTTGTGATATGGACCTATATAATACATACTAAACATACTTAAATTAATAAATATTGGCACCGGTTATTTTATTCATTTGTTTAATATAATCTTTAATCATACTTTCTGCTCAGTTATCGTGCGATGAAATTCACCTGGTTGGTGGCTTCAAAATAAATTTCCAAAATAATGGAAGTGAAGAGGAAGGGAAAAGGTAAAAACTGCACTTTATTTTTCAGATATTTATTTGTATTTTTCATTTTGTGTATAATCGTATTATTTTTATAACTTTTTCTTACTTATCGGGTAGTTTCGCGCTGCATTTTTTTTCATCCTAGATTTTCAATGCCTCTCCATCATTCAAGTTAAAAAGCTCTTTGTAGGTATAGTGATTCTCATTCCAATCTCAATAAAACTGTTAAATATATCTACAAACAAAATTTAATAAAATCTATTCATTCATTACAAATCAAATTTACTAGGTCTGTTACTGGTTTTTCTACCTGACTTCATCCAAGTTTCTACATTTATTTCTATCTAAAAATGATGAGTTAAGTGGATATTTTAATGCTCCACAACTCAATATATTATAAATAACGTTACGGGCTGAAAATAATTTGCCCTACAAATTTCAAGATGAAAATTCATTTCAAATTTCAAAATACCACACCACACCATTCGAGAGTTTTTGTTGTTTTAGATATCAAACAAACAGATACTCTACTTTATAGTTAATATCCCAGTATTTGGCAGGAAAACGCTCTTTGCACTGTTCCGTGTTCCATTAATATCATCATTTTTGCATTTTTCTTTTACGAGTTTTGTTGGCAGCGAGTCTGCTTCACAGGCTGCTTAATGATATCAAAGGTAAGGTGGAATATGTGGTTAAAATCAGCAATAATAGTGATGGGCACTAAACAGCTCATTTCGTAATCTATGACAGGTAAAAATGTGTTTATGATTTCTTCATAAAGATTGCTATGTGAAGAATAGATTGTGAAGTGTAGATTGTTATGTGAAGAATATTATTATGACCTTTATAACCTTTATAACTTCATCGAATGCTAATAATATTCTGTGAACAACCTTACCATTATTTGTTTTATATTAATTAAATGCTTACCCACCAGTTTATGAGATTTCTTCTAACACTAATACAAGCCTTTGTCTAAATCTAAGCGTGCGTGTTTTTTCGGACGAGAAATGGTAAAGATAGTCAAGACGATCCTAGAAAGGGCGAAAAAATGCAAGGAGAGCAATGAAAAGCCGTGAAGGAACGAGAAAATGTAAGGAGAGCCAAGAAGAGGCGACTATTTTTTTTTTTTTTACATTAACTCCACACAGGAGGCCTTGAGGAAAATAATTCCCCTCAGGGCCTATGTCATCTGGAATGGAAGAGGGGACTAGATGCAAGAAGAGCAAAGCAAGCCAAGAAGAACCATAAAGGGGCAAAAAGGTGCAAGTAGATGCAATAACAGCTAAGGCAAGTCTATAAGAGCGAGAAGACGCAAGAAGACACAATGTCTTCAATCAAGAAGAATTAAGATGAGCCAAAAAGAGAAAAGGATAGCTTAGAAATATCACGAAAAAATAAGAAAAGCCAAAAACAGCCGAAAAGAGTCAAGAAGAGCCAAGTCGAAAGAAGAAGAACCAAACAAAGAAAAGAAGAACCAAAAAAAAGAGCAGCCGAAAAGAGCCACGAAGAGCCAAGAAAAACCTAAAAGAACCAGGACCAAAAAAAGACCATAAAAAGGAAGACATAAAGGAAAAAGCACCGCTCTATCAAATCGTTGCCCATCCTCAATTCAAATATTGGCTTATTAGGTTGCCGTGTTTACCGATCGATTGAAGTACAACCTCCTTCCCATCCTCAGAGCATGTGTTCCAAGTCCTAACAAATCAGTGCCTCCTGGTGTTTGAAAACATTGGTGTACTACCAGCCTCACCGGGTCAGGAGTGCTCTTGGCTGAGGTTATACTATCGTATCGTAAGACATGCTTGCTCGTGCAGTCAAATTGGTAGCAAAGTGGGTCAGTGGCTGAGTGGGCATCGTGTTTGGGTTCCGCCTGGGCGTCGCGTGGTCTTCCATCACGACACAAGCAAAATTTTCCGCTTAGTGTGGTGGTAGTAGGAGATTTTCAAACATTATTGGGTTATTCGTAACCCGGAAATGTTGGTCTTTCTTTAAAAAAAATACATATGTATTTGGTTTTAAACTTTTCGGGTTTTGAGTCGTGTTGAGCTTCCTCCTCTTTCTTGGGCCTACTTTTCAGACAGCTTTTCAGTGTCCATATCAGGCCCTGTAAACAAAACACCACATTTCAAAGCAATATAAATATGTACGTAATTCAGCGGGTCCTGCGAATCGAATATAATGTTTGACATTAATTAAATGAAAACAAATTACTTTGTATAATACCACTATATAATCAATATTATTGACATGTTTCAAAAACAAAGTTTTCTTCGTCCGGATAAGAGATTAATATAAAAATAACAAAAGACAAACAAGTATAGACAAATAAGAACATAGACAAAATAATAGGAGAGGTGATTAATCACTTCGAAATATCATAAAAAAACAATTATATAAAATTGAATATACGTAATAAAATACTTTTAAAAACAAACGATAAAAACATGACGTCTAAATAACAAAATAAATTATTATAAATGAAGGTATTAATATTAACATTAGTTTAAGAGATGACTAACAATTACTTTGTGTAACAACCACTATTTAATTAACAATATCAACATGTTTCGAAAACTATGTTTTCTTCGTCAGGATAATAAGTTAATATTGTTAATTAAATAGTGGTTGTTACACAAAGTAATTGTTTTTCATTATTAAATGATGACGCCACAAAGTAAATTTGCCTATTTTGAAGAAATAAGAGATGACTGTTTAAAAAAAAATATTTGGTTATTTAAAATATGTATTAACATTTTTCCTAATTTCTCAAATTTCTAAATCAACTAATTGTAAACCCGTTGTGTTAGTATGTAAATTTTTTAAACCTTTATTAATATCAAAAGAATGATTTGTTTCTGAAATGTGATTGGCAAATTCAGTATAATAATTATTATTTAAACACCTTAGATGTTCCTTAACTCTAATGTAATATAATTAAAATTTCTAGAAGTCTTCCCTATGCAAAAAATATGTAATAATTACAAATGCAATAATTACAAATTAATTTATAAACCCCAGATTTGTAAAAAAAAATACCCTTTTCCTCGTTATTTAAAACACACTTTTTTTTAATTTTTTATTAGTGTAAAAAGCTTGTTGGATATTATCTGGCATATTATTAATTATTAAATTTGAAGTGTTATTATTTAAAGTACAATTTTTCTCCAATTATTTTCGTTGTCAACAGCGTTTGGATAAACAAAAGATCTAATTAACTTTTTCTCAATTTTTTTGTTAAACATGTTGTCTATTAATTTTGAAGTAAAACCGTTATCGATTGCAATTTGTTTTATAGTATTTAACCAAAAGCTGGTAACTTTTGTGAAAACGGATTGTTTGATGTTATATGTATGACGATGAATCTTTATATTATGATCTTTACGAAAAATGTTAAATTCAAATTTATTATTGACAATAGAAATACTTAAATCCAAAAAATTTAAGCCGCAATTTTTTCCAATTTCTAGTGTAATTGTTTTTTGTGGAGTTATTAATGAAACTTAAGAAAATATTTTATTGTCTATTAGTGACAGTCCGTATACAAAAATTTCATCTACATATACAAACTACTACGACTATTAAAAAAAATTTCTTCATAATTGTTTAAAAATATATCTGCTGCTAGAGGGCTAGTATGTACTTGAACCCATTGCTAAACCATATTTTGGCCTGGCATTTATTGATTGAGTTCTTATTAATTATCTCAAAATTATCATTATCTAAAAAATCCAAAGTATTTTTTGTATACACTTTATCTAAAATAATAATTGAATTTAGTTTATCTGCCTTTGTTATGATTAGTTTTTTGTAACGTGTAACTTTTGAAATGTTGACGGCATGCTTTTTTTCTTCATTTTGTTTACTATTTTATTTTTATTAGCTTTTCGCTACCTTAATACATCGTTAAAACATTTATCTTAATCATTTCAGATAATTTTATTAAAACCGATCAATGGCTATTCCAAAAGCACAAACTCATTCTGATTGCATGGCCTATAAAATATCTGTTGAAGCCAATGTTTTCAAAATATCGATGTTTTAATAAATTAATCTTTATCCTTTCAGATATGGGTATTTTATAATAAATTCCTAAGATAAATTCATTAGAATTGATTGCCCAAAAAATGTATTGATTATGTTTAGTTACATATTTTCTTGAAGAAGAGTTATTTATGATTCAAATCGTTGATGTTTTAAAATTAAATCCAAAATTATTGGTTTATATTACTTGTCCAAGTACTCAATTTTTGTTTTAAAGTATTTTTTACTTTTATAATTTTTTAGTTTCATCTTTAAAAGGCCTATACCTACTACGGACGTTAGTAAATTAATAATCCCATGGAGACCGAATTAAGTTCATTTCAACTCCAAGGGACAAACTTCAACCGATTGTATGGCCTGTCAAAAGATGATCGAAACCAATGTTTTACAAATCGGGCGCGTAATCATAATTCCCAATGAAGCGTATTCCCTCGCCGGACCAATTATCATTGTTATCAAACTCAGTGAGACGTGTATAAACGTCGATTTCTCCGAAATGGGGCTATTTCTCCGAGAAGCGTCGATCGCTACGTGCCAGGACTGGGGACTGCATCGTCTAATGGGCGGTTTACACGATTTTTTTCGTCCAGTCTCCCTACGGATCACTTTTCATGTGAATTATATATGATAAAAGAACGTGTTGTATTTTGGTACCGATTTTCGTACAGTAAGAGAAACGGCTGCGCGGCCCGTTTCATACAAATCTTACTCTCAACGATTTCAGGCCAAAATACCCAACCAAACTGAAAAGTCACTTTTATATCACATATCTAGAAGGGATAACTAATATAGGCCATTAAAGACATATATTTCCTGAGTTTAGGGGCAACTTGCACTATTATTTGTGAGTTAATGATAAATATATGTTTTTTTTTATATTTTTTCTCTTCTTATTACAAAAATACGAAACTAAAAAATATAAATAATAAAAGAATTTTGATATAGTAAATTTAAATTATAGTTTACCTATTTACGTAAGAATACAAATTTGTCGTTCATAAAATAAAATTACAACCCAAAGACACATTTTTTGCTTTGTATAATTTTTTTTATTTAACAATAAAAACATATAAATTTGTCACAAACCGCTTTATACGTTTTATTGTAAATTATAGCGAGCCACAAATTTGATGCTTTTTACAAATATTTTTTATTTTATTTTTCATGACATTAATTAACACAGTAGATAAGGCAACATATTATATTTTTTAATAATTATATTTAACTCACAAAAAAAATTCCAAAGTTGCCTCTAAAATGAAAAAAAAATTGAATTCTTTATTTATATTATCTGAAAATGTTGAGTGTTTATTTCTTTTCATATTTAAAATCAAGTATACTATTTTCGGTTATCTTTAATGTTGTGCTTTATTTTTTTTTATTTTGATACAAATATTTTACATAATTAATTGCATGAAATTTTTCTCGTTCAGAGAACCCAAATTTACTTGTCATTTTCGAATTTGTAAATAGTTTTTTGAATAATAAATCAGACGAGCGATAATGTATTGACGCACGTCTCAAAATAGTAAAACTATCCCTATGACCTTTTTATACTTACATGTACCTCAAATTTGTAATCTTTTCCGTCAACTGTTTTACAAAGAACATGAAAAATAAACAAATAAACCATGTACAAAAATTATTGTATTTTAAATGATTGATAAATTCATAACTCCGTAGTAACTAATTTTCAAATGTATAGATATTTCTTTAAATTTTTGACAAGTTTAGGTACTAACGCTCTTTATTGGAAATGAAAATTTCTGATCATCTTCTCTCTAATTTGACACGTATATTATAAAGAATTTTAAGAAAAATTGTTTTTGAAAGGCCAGGATAATGGGGCATATATTTTATAAGTACATTCAACTTCGCAAAGCCTTCATCATAATATACCATTATTTTTCACGGGTCGGTGCTATTATTGATATAAAAATATATGTGTTTATTAGAAACTGATTATTTAATGTTGTTACTGTGAACGTTATTTTACTGTTTGGTACTATAGATTTATTTTCGCGTGATTTTTTTTGTGATTTGTTGACGGCGACAGCAAAGAAAAATGACAGATTTTTCATGTGATATATGGTTATGTTCAGGATGTTATCATTTTTGACAATTTAGTACCGTCCCAAAATATTATTTATTTTCTTACGTCAGCTCTGCATTAAATCCAAGTATGAAATAATTATCATATAGAGAAAAGATTTTTTGTAAGCGTCCCCTAAATTTTCTATTTGGGCACAGTACTTTACAATACATTCTATATGGCTACTAACATATAAGTGTAACGTGTATCTCCCAGGCCAGCAGCAGCAGCAGCAGCCAGAGGCCAGCAGCCAGCAGCCAGCAGCACGAAGGCGGGAAGGGAATTCCTAAGCGTATTATAATATCAATGGTCTACTGCCAAAATATTTTTCAAATTGCCACGCTGTGGAAATAACTGAGAGACGCCCAAGAATTCCTATTCTGGTCCCAACAGCGGCCAGAATACGTCTGAGTATTTAATTGTTATCGCGTTGTTTTGCTTTATTATTAGGTATTTGTTTATTTGTTTATTTATTTAAGGAACATAAACAGTCTTAGTAATATAATATACATAAGAGAATAATAAAAAACAGACCAATTATTAATGTTCACAGATAGGTATTTATAAAGACTAACTGAATGTAAACTAAAATATTTAAGAAAAATGAAAAAAAAAACAGAACTAAGCAGCAATTTAAAAAAATAATAATAATACAAATCCAAATTCAACAAATAATAAACCAATACACAACAATAAAATAAGTATGATTACAACTGTAATAGACTGCAAATTAGGTATTTGGGTTGGGAAGGGTAGGAGGAGGAGAGGGTTAAAGGAAAGTTAAGGGAAAGTTGCCACGCAAGTAATATAAAAATATTAGATACAATTAATTTAATAATCATGAATATGTGTAATTCGCACCTAGAATGTTATACAATGAATTTTTGTAACGACAGTAACTAGCAGTGAATATGTCAGCACGTGTGTCTATATTTGCAAATTTATTGTTATAGAAGTTACGTTAGGTATGCTCCATTCAAATAAGAATTTCGTCGTTTGTCTACGATTTGGCAAAGCAAGGGTGAAAAGCGAGATGAAATTCCAATATGATTTAGTGACACTTTTTAAAATTTACTAGTTGAAAGCCCGTCAATAATGACAGAGAAAAATACTACCATTAATCACATCGCAAGACTGGTCAGTGGTTTACCTCAAAAAATCTTGTGTCTATAATATTAGATTCGTACATTAAATACATTCCATTAAATCGTGAAAAAAAAAAGACTTTCGACGGCAAAATTACATTCATTTTTCATTTGCTGAAATCAGACACATTCAGCGCAATAAATTTAAATAATATATATTTATGTAGGGTAATCTAGACTATGATTTTTTTTATTTTTTTTTTTATTAATCTATAAACATAGGGTTATACATAGGGTTTAATTGATGCCTGTCTCACTAGGATTTACCTGTGTTGAGACAGATTGCCCGCAACCAGTGATTGCCCACTTTACTTTACTTTACACCCACTTTACTCTTGTTGCCCAATTTTACTGTCCTTTTCACACTAACATGTAAATATTTCACCGAAATCAACAGATATATTTCTTTTAGTTCAAGAAGTTTTAGTGAATCGAAAACATTTTTTTTTTTTAATGTGACTACCTCACAAGAGTCCCAGCTGCTCCCGTCTGGAGCCAGTGAGACTACGGCATCCCTAATTGGGGTATGTTGTGAGACTGAAAGTAGCGAGAAAGGGAAGGAGATGGAGGAGAGGAAGGTGGGGTAGTACCTAGCTATTCCGATCTGGTCGCCAAACACGGCTAAAGCCATTTCAAGCAACGTTTCAATTCTGAATGGTGGTCTTACACTGGGGCGATACTGAGAGTATCTTTCACTCTCGAACGTGCCGCAAATGTACTTTATATTATTTTTATTAATTGATTGTGAAATAAAACAAATTGATAAAATAAAAATTATTTGGGCACGCTGGGATTTGATCCCACGACCTTCAGATTGCGAGTCAAAAGCCTTACCTCTAGACTACTGAGGCCGTCAATTGCCATATCAGCAAAAAAAGCCACGTTGTGGAAAAGTGAAGTCAGATTTTTTTGAAGCGCGTCGAAGTTTTTTTCAATTTTGCGAGTATTTCTTATATTATCTTAAATATTTTACCTGCTTTTATTGACTATCAAACAAAATAAATATGTATGTAACACCTTCTGGTTGTTTTATAAACGATTTTTACAGAATCACTAAAACGGGCAATCACCGTCTATCATTATGAACAAGTGGGAAACACTGTAGGTAGCTACATATTTATTTCATTTAAAAAAATCACATTTTTTTGTGGTGTGATACAATTGATTGAAGGATTTGATAGTTGATTATTTTGCAACCATTTATTGCTTTTTTATATGGTCAGTAGGACTAAACCTATTCCCATTTAAAGTGAAGATTTCCTTTCGGGCAATAATCTATGTTACCCACAGAATATTCTTTATCGCGTGATTTTACCCCTAGTTTGTTTGTTTATAAATTCACGCAAGTAATGACCATAGCTAACGAATAATTTTGTTGAAAATTTACAACGTGCGTTCATTTTGCTTATCTTCGTAGACCATTATTAAAAGTTACAAACATCAAAACGTTCAAAGAAAATTATTTTGATATCTTGAATAGGCTCAAGGTATCCAAGCGTTTAACCTTCTTATCGGTTGACTTGGTCCTAATGGTCGATTGTTCTATGAACCTTCTGCCTAAGGAACTACTTATGTTGGTATAAAATTAAAAATTTCTACTGAGCCTCATTTACATTGAAAAACTCATTGTTTCACAGGCTTTCTCTGTACGCTGTACGGCTCTGCGAACCGGGGAAAATTGCAAACTGATAATATTATATAATTTGTTGAATCTCTCTGTTAATCTTTCTAGATTATAGATCGTTAGTTTGAATTAATTAATCCTTCTCCTCGGGAGGTCGCTATTAATCATTTTCATAATATCACGTTCTTGCTCTTGGTCCAACTCCTCAAGATCCTCAGCCACTATAATTTATTACCATCTTCATATTCCGGTTCCATAACAAAACAAAACAGTGACAAAACAGAACACCTTTGAAATCGATGTCTATCGCAAGGGGTTAATATCAGATGTTTATTATATTTTAAAATGCGTCGAAGAAAATTAAATTTAAAGAAGGCAGAAATTTTTATTTTTATCATTCCAAATGCTGGGAGCGAAAAAAATGTTTGGATTCTTATATAGAGGTTCACCAGTTTCAGGATACCGTGTATAATAAGTTGATATACAGTAGGTATATTTAGTTTCTGAGAATGACGCCAAAATATGCGGCGTTTCTCTGCTTGTTTGTGAGAAAAAGTTCCCTTTCATGCTGCTTACAAAGTAATACTTCCTCGTTCGTTACGTGTTCCGCCCAGGATACTTGTTGAATAAATCTACTGCAGGGTAAAATCCCCTTGAAGGTGTTCCCAGTTCCCACGCCGTAAACCGTTTGCTTGGCTCTTTGCCGTAACTCCGTACCTGTTGAGATGTTCCGCTATTGATTTGAGTCAGATATTTGAGCATTCTTTCGTATTTCTTGGAAATAAGGAATAAATTAATACTCCTCCACAGCCGAGAAGCAGAGATTTGCATCAAGACCCAGTATTCGCAGTTCATAACCCTCTGAAGGGCAAATAAAAATAAGGAGTGTTTACCAAGACGGAGTTGTTTGGTGGTCCGTCCTCTCTGCCCGACTCTGCGGGGTACAAATGGAGTAACATAAAAATACAAATTACCTGTTTTATTTGCCCTTTGTTCCGGGTGGAAGAAGTTCTGATTATCGCCCTGGTCAGACTTCAATTTGTAATTAAATTTGGTTAAAAATGGCTTACGTTTGGTGGTATTAAGATTAGCATTATCAACTGTTTTGTATAGCGCCCTTTTATAGATCTTCATCTCAATGGTATTTTGCAAAAGCAAAACAAAAAAGTCTTCCCTCTTCCCTTTCTCTGTTACTCTCTCTTTCATTTTGCTTCCATCATTCTCCAATTTCTGAGGGGTATCATTGTTCCACTGGGCAATTGGACTCTTGTGTAATGCTAAACAAAATACCTCATTTCTGAGTTTTAATTTATTTCAGGAAAACATGGAGACGGTGGAGACCCCTCTGGAGGTCCTGTCTCGGGCAGCCACCATGCTGCAGCACTCGCGGGCCTACTCCAGCAGCGACGATGCAGACACCACCGGTAAGTCAACATATAGTTTTCTTATATTTAAAACGTAGGTGCGAATCCTACAGGCTGCATCAATATTATTTAGTGTATTGTATGAGAGGTGGGTAACTTAGATAGCTCTTCTGGTCTTCTCTTTATAGTTTACTAATTGATACATCGATTTAAAGAACTACTAGTACGGCAGACTAAGTTTTTTTTAAGTACATATTATGTAGTTAAAAAAAAGTCGGCAGTATATATACAGATTTCACGAATACATTTGATAAAATATAACATAAACTACTTCACAAACTAAAGGCCCCTTACAAGGCAAATTGCTAATTTGATTCGCTAGCTATCTGAGTGAAAGAAAATTATTTGTAAAAGTGAAAACGACAAAATCTCAAGAATTCTACGCCTCGAGCGGCTTACCGAAGGTCGCCATTTGTGTCCTTTACTCTTCCTACTCTTTATTAATTACATAAAATCCTGCCTCAACAAGTTAAATTTATATTATTTGCTGATGACATAAAAATTTACGAAGAAATTACTCATATTAATGATTGCCAATTGCTTCAATCAAATTAATATCAATTGTATAGTTAGTTGGTGTGTAATTAACTTTTTTTTTTCTAAATATTAACAAATGTAATATATGTTTGTTAATATTTTAAACTAGGCATAAGAACCTATTCCATTTTCACTGTTCACAAACAAATTATTTAGCAAACTCGCCAATTCATAACAAAATGAATACTCAAATAATATCGACTTTTTAATGTAACAATTTGAATGTTTAAAACATACACGAACAAATCTTTCATGTCAAAATATTATTTCTGAAGATGTTTAGATTATTACATGTATTTTATTTTTTTCAAATTGTGAAATATATTGTAACCCTTTTTAAAAAAATGTAACCATAATAAGTACTCAATTAAAAGTCCTATGAGAGTTTTAAAGATTAATAAATAAATAACTTAGCTTATTTCTAATTCCACAATGTGTCAATCTAACCGATATCAACGGCATGTTTCACACCATTCTTTAATAGGCATTATAAACAACCAGTTTCGTGGACAAATTAAAATATTTTTAGTGATATTTGATCATTTTCTACTCGTGATCATTGATTACGTGTGAGCCGCACAACTGAGCATTTTGACCGGAACGAAACATTCATTCTTCAATAACGACTGATCCCCCTGCCTAAGTGACATAACATGCTAGGAATTCATTACGTACATAATGGGTGTAATATGAAATAATCTCGATTTACATCCGGCTAGACTTGGAACTAAGTGAGGCGCTTTATTATTGGGAATGAATGCCTTTGAAACTCTTATGGGAAACTTCTCTAAGCAAACGTGTTCTTACACCTCCTCAGCTCGATGCATTCCTATTGCATTCCTTATCCCACGTTTTGACACAAGTTCTCTGTACTCTCAAGTTCCCAAGCAGCGTTTTCTCGCGTATATGATGTGAAACATAATGGATGGGTGACCTCGGGAGTGATATTGGTAAGCTATGGATTCTGGAAGAGCTATGTAATTATAACAAGCTGTCACTAACGTAAATATGTTGGGCACTTTTCACGTCAAAATCTAAAAATCGCTGAGGGAAGTCAAGTCATTGGTAAACTGAAAGACAGAAGAAGCAGAGTCTCGTTAAACGTTCACAGTTCTCTACGATTGATGGAGGAGTCTGGTTTGTAAGGGCAATTTTTTGGCATGTGCCATGTGCATCACGATTATCAGTACCGGCGAAAAACTTGGCGGGCTAAAAAGTGCGGAACACCCCTTTACGACCAGTCGTTTTCCCGACACTATCATTTTGTGTAACCTTTACTAACATTAAGTAACTTAACACCAAGTCTAACATTCGTCTTTCCTCCGTAGTCCGTAGGGGTTACGGCTGCGCGGCCTTTTTCAGACAAAACTTTATTTTGGGAAAACCAAAATACCCAACCAAACTGGATGATTTTTTTTAAATACATCTATTTGAATTTCACTTTTGTTTGTTTGAATATAGCGGAATCTTGAAAGAAATTATCCCACTTTCCGACATCCGACCGAGCTGAAACTCGGCAGAAAGACTTGTTGTCAATGACAATCACTCACAAACACACAGACATATACGCATTTTTCTGAAATTAAAATATTAAAGCACTTGATAGAGAAATTTAGCATGGTTAGTAGCGCGGTTGACTCCGATCTTTGGGAAGGAAGATTCAAATTTCATTCAAAGCAATATATTTATATATTATTTTTTAAGTTTTAAAAGACATTTGAAAATAGATGTACAGTAAAATAAACTTTATCATCACATACCGAAATAAAATTTAATTTTTATTATTGTTATTATTTTGTCGAAATTTTGCATAAATGTATGCACTGTTATAGTTCCTTCGTTGTTATAGTTCCTTACTTAGTTGATCTGTTTTAGAAAACAGTTCAACTAAGAGAATCATGAACGTTATTTAAAATTAAATATATCTGATAGAATGGCCAAAGTTAGTTTCAAGAACGCGCCCCTGTCACTCTTGCGCATTAGAAATTGGACTACTAGAAGATCAGATGGAATTACCAGAAATCTATTAACATTTCTGACTTTGATCTCCTCTCAAGTTTATACTAGATGTCTCCAGGTGTAGTTCCAGAGAACGGAAATTGCTTGTCTCGAGCCAATGATTATACAGGAACGAAAGCTTTCCTCTCGTTCTATTCATCCACTCGAGTTATATTATATTTCAAACAAGCTGAACAAGAATGCTTTCTTTGTATATCTTTGTGAGCAGCCAGTTTACGAGCAGGACAAATCACGCCCTTACGCGAGATGATAATGCGAAAAGCGATGTATGTAATATTTACGGCGTGATCAGGTGTGCTTGATAACAGCGAGACCCTCGAATTATCGATCTATGTTCAGGTAAGCTTGAAAATAATAAAATATCCGGCAAGTACGAGTATAATGACTCCTTTTTGTGAGCGTCACAATGTGTTCATGATTAAAAATTATTCTTAATTATTATTATTAAATAGTGGTGTACACAAAGTTATTTATTTTCATTTATTAAAAATTACTCTCTTATAATAATTCTAGGTATCCTTAAAATGAATTAATTGTGAAATAACACTAATTAATCAAATATAATTTATTTGCCACGCCGGTATTCGATCTCGCGGCCTACGGAGTCAAGAGCCTTACCGTTCGACCACGACGGCCGTCATTGAAAATCCACCGGAAGCACACAATACGCAATTTCACAGAAAATATATTTATTTACTAGGATAGTAGGTAGGTACTTATGGAAAAATTCAAAATCCAAAAAATTTCTAAATCTTTATATTATTGGACTCTTGACTAAACCACTCTCGTTATCTATTCATGTATGTTGGTATGTAACTAACAATTTGTTTCTAAATATTAATAAGATAATTTCTAAATATTATTTCTAAGTATATCAATAACTTTTTACCGAAACAATTTTTTTTTTCGTATGCATTTTTAAATTTTTTTATTAGTCATAAAAAGATACATGTATTACAAACAAATTTTATACAATAATGAATTACATAATAGATGTATTTGATGTACCCCCATAAATAAGCAGGGCTTTTGTGTATGGGGGGTGTTATCATTTGATTTTATTTGACACGATTCAGTTCAAGTTTTCAGTTTAATTTTTTAAGGTGAGTTTTTCTCCAATCTCAAATCTCCAATATTATTTAATTACGCAATAGACAATACGTCGCTGGAGTTATTAACTAAAGTTAATGACCGCGGAGTTATATTAGATTTAAAAAAAACTACAATTTGTACATCACATATCAAACAATAGAATGTTTGCTTCTTGATAGAACTGATAGAACTTCTGTACCATGCAGTTCTTCGTATTTTTCATTTGCATTTTCAAACCCACCTCTTGGCCCGGAGTCGAGGATACCACTCTTCCATGGAAATTGTCAACATATAACCACAAGTACCTAAAACAACCCAAAGCACAATGATAATCTGTGTGGATTGATCCATCACATTCTTGGTGAAAGCGCAACGTTCAGATCCGCCCCGTGTGTTTGTTGTTTGTTTGTTTGCGCCAGATTTGTGTCAATATCCGCACCTCGACGCTTGGGAGGCAAATTCACCAGAAGTGTTTGCAGAAGGCTCAAAGACCCAACTCTCCATTCCCCGGTCCCCGGTTCCCATATCTATGTTGCTTGTGTCTCGCACCAATAAACCGCTCGATATCACACACCACACTGTATTCGCCGCTAGGGAAACTCGGCCCCAACGCAACACAAACACAATAGATAACCGGCACACACATCGCCGCTCGACAAATTCCTTTCTTATCGTTAGATTACAATGAGCACGTAGGTATATTAATATCGCGTAAGATCGGAATGGGAATTATTTTTCTCAATACTTGTCATTATTTATGATGGGTATTATGCTGGAGCACGGCGCACATGGGTAGAATTCTTCAGCATCACGGTAAACTGTTTCTAACCAGGTTTTTACGGTGTACCTTTGCAATTATTGCAAAAACTATTGGACGAATTTAGAAAACAACAAAATGTTTGTAAACATAACATTGAACTCTAATTTTGGAAAAAAAAATGTTTCCTTGCTAACGCAAATTATTTTAATAATAACCACCGTTGGGTGAAGGTTGATGAAATAAAAATAGTGAAAGCAATTGAAGCTGGAGTTTATATTCTCTAGTGCAGTTTCCACCAGGCATTTTATCATCCACCCAATTTCCACTCCTGTGAGATCGTGAAAAACAAATGATGGCATTCACTATCATTTTAAGATGCTCGAAACCTTTCCTCGGTTATTTTGTGTTCCTAGTATAAGGTCATACTAATATTTAAAATAACATTATTTATTAGTTTATTGTTTATTAACTGCAATTATTTTATGTTTTCTGCTATCAGGACCTGATCCACCAATGTGGCATTATGAAAATTGCATACCGCTAAACGACTCTTCTGAATAATTGCACTTGCCTTCCACCGTGTTGACAAAGCGAAGTCTCTCCACGAGGAAGCAAGAAGTAAGTGCAAATACTCCACAGTCCACAGCTTCCCAATCCAATCACTCTTCTCCTTGATGAGTTACGGATGAGCGCGAGATGCGCTTATGGGTCCACTTTGAATATTCCCGGCGTAGGTCGCCGCTGGAGAGCAGTGACAGGAATGCTATTCCCGCCAAAATGACTAATAAAACAAAATGGAGACGATCACACAAATCAAGTGGAAAGGCGGCAAATGCTGAGGCGGCAGTTATACGTTTAGTTGCGACGTTTATTGTTTATGTCACAACGTGTTACCGACCATGAAAAAGAAGCCCTATTAAAACCCTCACTTTTTACGTACATCACCTTTTTATATAAAATTGCGGTAAAATCAGGATGACATCATTACCTCTTAAAAATTGTTATTTTTGAGGTTTCAATTTTCCATTATTCAAAATTTGCCTTTTCTCTGTTTAAGTAGTTAGGTAGTTTCGTTGAAAGTGGAGCACGCGCATTTATCTCATTCTCAGTAGGTACCTACCTATTGACGGCCTTCGTTATTTCAAGAGAATAACTTGGACATTGTTCATTTGGACGCAGATTGAAGTTCTTGTGACTTATCCCTTTTTTAACAACGGACGTATTCTTCCGGCCAATCTTTCCATTGTCCGTATGACCTTAAGTGACCAGCTCGAAGACTGGGGCACCTTTGAAATTAAATCAGGTTCAGTTTCTTTAAAAGTGCACAACTGTCAACTCCGTATAAATCATAAATGCACTCTACCAAATTGCAGTATCAAAATTAAACGACCTGTGTTTTTTGCCAACCCCGTGCTGTTAACAATAACAACAACAAAAAAAAACGATGTTTATCTGCACATGATTGTTTTATTCGCGTAATTGATAAATAATAATGTATTAGAGGGATGTTAGCTAAGAGGCTTGCTAGTGTCGCCGCCGTTCGTAAAAAAATGTATTGTAAGAGGTGTTTGAGAGGGCGCTAAGCAAGCGAGTTCTGCTTGTTTTTGACTGACGCTGACACCACTGGAATTGGTCACGTCATGAACAGTAGCCACTCGTAAACTTCTATGTTGGTTGATTGACATTTTGGAGTAAATAAGTCATTGTTATTAGAGGGCGATGGAAGTTTCGCAAGTGGCCCCCCAGTAAAATGATTCCCACTAGAAGCAGTAGAGTACACAGTAGATGGTATTATTTTTTCTCACGGTGCGGTGCTAATGCTCTTTGAACAACGGCGGCCATTATGTCGTAGGTATGGAGGTCTCAGAGCAAAAGCGCCGAGCAGTGCGCAGTGGGCATATTGAGCCAATAAATGGCAGATTGTGATCGTCCACGACTTGTCTGCACTTAATACCACGCCATTTATCTCCTTGTTGACTGTAAGATAATAAGATGCCAAGTACGTAGGTATTTATATCCTTCCTAAAATTAATGCTTCTCAATTTTTTTACCTATGCACATGTTTTACTTCCCTTAATAATAAACTTATTTTAAATTTTACACGATTGATACATTACCACTTATGTAAGGTAAACGGTAGTTTATCAATTGTGTAAAATTTAAACAGTTTTAATAAGTACCTAAGGATCTTATTATTTAAGTAGGTCATTTTCAAGTTTTATAAAAAAGAATAATAATGTATCTTTGTAAAATTCAAATGATTCACTCGTCGTTGTCAGGTGGACGTTTTTGGGCAACATTAATGATCCGGGAGAGGAGAAAGCAAATTATAATTGCCAATCTTCGCAAGAGGGCTGGAGATGAAGAAGAATACACGATTGTATCCGAAACTAGTTGGTTTCGTATAAGACGAACGTAGTGCAATGTTCCACCGTGTTCCAAGAAGTTATTGCTTAGGCAAATTTTTGAACAGGATTTGAACAATTCAACAAATTTAATTTTTTATGAAATTTGTATTCAAGTCCTGTTATTATTTCAGTTGTGTGAAATAACTGACCCCTAATGGAATAATAACAGATCTTGAAAATTAACTTTGAAATTTCATGAATATTTCAAATTAGGTAAAAACATCAAGTTTGTATTTTTTTACTACGCATTGGAGACTAATATTATAAGTATAGAAAAGAGTTTGATTTTATACTATAATTTCTATAAATTAAATGTGTGTTACAAAAAAATTAAAAAGCTTCCTGAATAAGGTCCCTACCACAATCATAGGTACTATCTTCACACCTTTGCAAGTACGGTATGTGGTTAAAAAGGCTTTCAAATTAACAGCCATCCTTGAAGATGAGCTTTTGGTTTACTAAAATTATTATTATATAATAGATATTGTTCATTTATAATAGATATTGTATTTCATGGTGTAGGTACTGCCGACATTGCCGATCTGTTCATCGAATTAATGAAAATTCATTGAGATACTTTCACATTCATTCATTCGTTGCTTCGTAAATAGTAAATATATAAATACCGATATGTTAGGTATCTTTTGACAACATTTTTCTGTATTTCATCTTTTAATTTTATAACCTTTACAACATACTTAAGTGGGTGCTAAATTTTGAAAACATTAAAACACGATGCGACAACTCTGCTGTGTTGACAAATGTATTTTGCAAATAAAAATTCCCGATTTACATTCTGCAAAAATACGTAAAGCCCAGATTTGCTGAACAAATTTAAAAAAAATGTATTGCTTTTGTATTTAATTTGTAGAACTATATTTTTTTTAAATTTTCAGTAAGTATTTAAATCAATTCTTATAACGTTACTATTAAATTTTGCAAGTTTTTTAAAGTTTTTATTATTGTGATAGCTGTTTCAGCGTTCAAGGCCAATGTCAAACTACGGCTAGGCCACCTTGAGATGACTTAACCTAACTTAATCAAATTTTAATAATGGCCTTGGACGGTGAAACAGCTATCACAATAATAAAAATGAAAATTCTTGCCGAACTTAAAAATGCCACTCTCTAAATTAAAAAATAAATAATTAAATTGTAAAATTTTAAATTGTTTCGTTTAAACGTCGTTTTTCTCGGATTTTCTAAAATTCAGAGTCAAACGTTTTTGAGTTCATTTTTAACGTTGTTGACCCACGAGTCTTGCCAAGTTTTTGAGAGTTACTGCTATTTTTTTACAAATGTTCAGTCTGTAAACATTCGTCTTGTGTCCGAAAAAAATATTTTATCATTTGACCGACCTATCATAGTCTTGTTTTCATTCGTAAGTCTTCCATTTTCTTAGTCCCTCGTCAAAACGTAATGTTATTTATGATTTATTTCCAAAGCTGATTGTTTTTCTAACACCCATCAATCTTCTCGTCACACATTCCTTCTATGAGACGATAAGTGATTGTTATTCTCGTGTTTCTTTTTGGCATTCTTTCGTTGGAATTTACAAACTTTGCTCCTAATTTTTATTCCGTCTAATTTCAGCGAGAGAATTCCAATCAAGTGAAATCGTTCGATGCTTGCGTTCGTATCTCAGGTCTCAGGCGCCAGTCACATTTTTGTTTGATTTTGATTAATCTTATTTTGACGTTTCCATAAACTGTTCCCCTTGCCTGCAAAGTTCTATTTTTGTCACCAACGATGTCTTGTATATATTATTCGAGGCTTTACCATTGGCGATTGGGATAAGCAAACCTGCCCACTGCAGTATCGGAGGCTGCAGGCATTCTCTCGAGATTGGACACAGCAGAGATGTAGAGATGTTGTTACTCGACAATTTTTTCGCCGACACAAAAGCACGCCAAAAATCTCCCTGCATTCAAATGCATGGACATAAATGTGTTAATTCTTAAATCGTCCTTATCGTCACTAGACACAAGATCTCTATTAGGGTGCTGATGTTAGCATTATTTACTGCTTTATTGAATTACTCTCTCGATGCGATCAAGTCAAATACAACATATATTTTTGGTCATTCTAAATAGTGTCGTATGCTCATTATTTATTAAGTTTATTATCGCTTGTCGTGTCTGGTGTATTTTACGTTATCTGGTTGACTTTCACGTAGAATGAGTGTATGTTTTCCCGGGATTTCCGCAAAAGTATACTTTAAGTATTGATGGAATAAAGGCTGTTATTGCGTATTGGCATTTTGTGTTAAACCGTTTGGGCACTGACAGACGGGACCGCATTCCGGGCTATGGTATGCGGTCACGAGGCGCATTCGCCTACGTACAGCGTACAGTAGAGATAAACGAGCGAGTTGGGAGAGCATTCGCTCCGACCAAAATAATCGATGTGTTCACCTCATTAAACCTGCGATAAGCATAAATTGGGACATGGAAAATTAAATTCCTGTCATTAATACTTAAAAACATGTCATCGGTATGAACGCTCGCGTGGATAACACCTAAAAGCTAAATGAAAATAACTACGAACTGATTCTTATGAGTTCGTTTGTTGTTTGTTTTACCTTACTTACAACCTGCAATAACAACAACATTTGGTCCGTTTCGCGTCGTGGTGTTTGCCTTACAAATTAATAATTTATTCTTGTCTAATAAACGATATCGTCTCGGTGGGTCACAGATCACAGATCACCATTGGAATTCAGCGATGAACATGTCAAACAAGTCGTTAACTATGCTTTATGAACGCCAATCATTAAATTAATTTGTTAAATGTTGTTGTAATTCTTTGTATCTACTATATTTTTCTGTGTCGTGGCGGTTGGTGGATGATGTCGCAAGTTTTCGTGTCTAGACCTTTTGTTTACTCAATAAAAATGCAAAGCAAATAGACAAGCTAAATATAAAACACCTAATGGTTCCGCGACAACTCAAAATCGTGCAATTTTAACACCCCTTTGAAAAGTCATTAAAATTTATGAAAATAAAATTGAAAAATACTTCATAACCTAACCTAACGTAGCCTGTTTTATCAATTTAAAAAAATATATTCATCACTTTTAACGACTTTTCAAAGGAAGGGGTTGCATGATTCTGAGCTCTCCGGTCACCGTAATTATACTGGACAAAGAAGCTGTGAAGTTTTAGCTGTAAAGTTATAGGTACAACAAACTCCCACCTAATATCAAACAAAATAAATCAATTAACAACTGCATTAAAGTCCAGGAAATCTTGGTGATAAATTATCAGAAAAAAAACATACTTGTATTTGAAAAAAAACTTCATCATAGAAGTTACTGAAAATATTCCACCCTAACCTTGGAGTTATTCTATAAAAGTCACTTTCCAAAACGTAGTACGCCTCGGCACAAGATCTTCTAGTGAGGAGGACTATGAAACTATCACTTGTCTGTTTTGATATTTATATCTTGCGTATCTTCAATGTCAAAATTAGGCATATATTATAATTAGGCTATCTTATTTTAAAAAAAGCCTAGTGTATAGCGACCTTGAAGTGATATTTCACAAAACAAGGCGCTATGCAAAATGCAAATTGACCGTTTATTTTATTATTGCTTGATTCGTCTTGTTTTCGCAAAAATCTAAGAACGAGGGTCTGGATGGGTTGCCGACGTGTCTGAAAAAATCAAATTAAATCCAGGCGTTTAGAAAGACGATGTCGATAGACCGGTGGGGAGGATTATCGGCTGGCAGTCTGGTGGATCGAATTTAAAGTAAGTCAGTCCCGAACTGCTTTCTTTTCAACACGTGGGATATTTTCTCTCTCATACAAGATAATTTTACAACCACTTGAGATATGTGGCTTGTTTAATTTTCTTTTGGGTTGGACATTGTCAGTCTTATTGGTTTTTTGGGAGATATTCCTTGTCTCTTTGCCTTTTTATTGTCTACGTTTCTGCGATCTCTGTAAATATGTACCTACAAATTTTTGCGGCTGAATCTTCCAAAATTAGGTAGCTACAGGTAAATTATTTAGAAAAGATTCTTGCTCGTGTATTTGTGTACTGGATGGATTAAAATAAATTGAACTTATTTTTATTATG